>OZ024932.1:81213479-82629509 GCA_964017235.1 Sabellastarte sp. h YS-2021 | reverse complement strand
CACCACTGATACACCAGATGTAATGCTAAAACCTGTGCAATCAGATTTAGTGAGTGGCAGGTGATATTTTGGCCAAGTTTCATGGTTACAGAGCAATATTTTAGTACTGGTTTGGGCTGATTTACATCTATTTTGGACCATTTTAACAGCATTATTTGGGTAAAATATTTTCTGTTCAGACATGTAATGCTCCAAATGTGCCTAAAATATCCCCCTTTATTTTTAAAACAAGCATGAAATTAAATGGGGGCTTCAGTCTGGCAATATTGTGATATACTTGACATTCACCCCATGAGGGGAGGCCAAGGGGCCCCCCCCACACCCCGAAAATGAAAATTCCTAATATGGCCCTCGAGTGGACCAGACCAATACAAATTCATTCTCTGATATAAACTGAGTTTTCTGTGAAAATTTGAGCAGGTTTGATCAACTTTAAGGGGTGGTTTGGACTGATCTGGCATGTTATGACATCCTCGCCACCTACACTCCCTGAACCTGTACTTTGGACTGGATATGCATTTCTGAAGGAACACACCACTAAAATTCATTCAAGTGGCGACTCCTGTGGGACACAATGTGGTTTACAGCCTTAAATCTGCCTTAACTGAGAAAATATCAGACCATCCCTGATACAGCCACCTGAGGCTGTATTTTCGCCTTCCTGGACCATATTTGACACAGATGACACCACTGGTACACCAGATGTAATGCTAAAACCTGTGCAATCAGATTTAGTGAGTGGCAGGTGATATTTTGGCCAAGTTTCATGGTTACAGAGCAATATTTAGTACTGGTTTGGGCTGATTTACATCTATTTTGGACCATTTTAACAGCATTATTTGGGTAAAATATTTTATGTTCAGACATGTAATGCTCCAAATGTGCCTAAAATATCCCCCTTTATTTTTAAAACAAGCATGAAATTAAATGGGGGCTTCAGTCTGGCAATATTGTGATATACTTGACATTCACCCCATGAGGGGAGGCCAAGGGCCCCCCCCCCCACACCCCGAAAATGAAAATTCCTAATATGGCCCTCGAGTGGACCAGACCAATACAAATTCATTCTCTGATATAAACTGAGTTTTCTGTGAAAATTTGAGCAGGTTTGATCAACTTTAAGGGGTGGTTTGGACTGATCTGGCATGTTATGACATCCTCGCCACCTACACTCCCTGAACCTGTACTTTGGACTGGATATGCATTTCTGAAGGAACACACCACTAAAATTCATTCAAGTGGCGACTCCTGTGGGACACAATGTGGTTTACAGCCTTAAATCTGCCTTAACTGAGAAAATATCAGACCATCCTGATACAGCCACCTGAGGCTGTATTTTCGCCTTCCTGGACCATATTTGACACAGATGACACCACTGATACACCAGATGTAATGCTAAAACCTGTGCAATCAGATTTAGTGAGTGGCAGGTGATATTTTGGCCAAGTTTCATGGTTACAGAGCAATATTTAGTACTGGTTTGGGCTGATTTACATCTATTTTGGACCATTTTAACAGCATTATTTGGGTAAAATATTTTCTGTTCAGACATGTAATGCTCCAAATGTGCCTAAAATATCCCCCTTTATTTTTAAAACAAGCATGAAATTAAATGGGGGCTTCAGTCTGGCAATATTGTGATATACTTGACATTCACCCCATGAGGGGAGGCCAGGGGCCCCCCCCCCCACACCCCGAAAATGAAAATTCCTAATATGGCCCTCGAGTGGACCAGACCAATACAAATTCATTCTCTGATATAAACTGAGTTTTCTGTGAAAATTTGAGCAGGTTTGATCAACTTTAAGGGGTGGTTTGGACTGATCTGGCATGTTATGACATCCTCGCCACCTACACTCCCTGAACCTGTACTTTGGACTGGATATGCATTTCTGAAGGAACACACCACTAAAATTCATTCAAGTGGCGACTCCTGTGGGACACAATGTGGTTTACAGCCTTAAATCTGCCTTAACTGAGAAAATATCAGACCATCCTGATACAGCCACCTGAGGCTGTATTTTCGCCTTCCTGGACCATATTTGACACAGATGACACCACTGATACACCAGATGTAATGCTAAAACCTGTGCAATCAGATTTAGTGAGTGGCAGGTGATATTTTGGCCAAGTTTCATGGTTACAGAGCAATATTTAGTACTGGTTTGGGCTGATTTACATCTATTTTGGACCATTTTAACAGCATTATTTGGGTAAAATATTTTCTGTTCAGACATGTAATGCTCCAAATGTGCCTAAAATATCCCCCTTTATTTTTAAAACAAGCATGAAATTAAATGGGGGCTTCAGTCTGGCAATATTGTGATATACTTGACATTCACCCCATGAGGGGAGGCCAGGGGCCCCCCCCCCACACCCCGAAAATGAAAATTCCTAATATGGCCCTCGAGTGGACCAGACCAATACAAATTCATTCTCTGATATAAACTGAGTTTTCTGTGAAAATTTGAGCAGGTTTGATCAACTTTAAGGGGTGGTTTGGACTGATCTGGCATGTTATGACATCCTCGCCACCTACACTCCCTGAACCTGTACTTTGGACTGGATATGCATTTCTGAAGGAACACACCACTAAAATTCATTCAAGTGGCGACTCCTGTGGGACACAATGTGGTTTACAGCCTTAAATCTGCCTTAACTGAGAAAATATCAGACCATCCTGATACAGCCACCTGAGGCTGTATTTTCGCCTTCCTGGACCATATTTGACACAGATGACACCACTGGTACACCAGATGTAATGCTAAAACCTGTGCAATCAGATTTAGTGAGTGGCAGGTGATATTTTGGCCAAGTTTCATGGTTACAGAGCAATATTTAGTACTGGTTTGGGCTGATTTACATCTATTTTGGACCATTTTAACAGCATTATTTGGGTAAAATATTTTCTGTTCAGACATGTAATGCTCCAAATGTGCCTAAAATATCCCCCTTTATTTTTAAAACAAGCATGAAATTAAATGGGGGCTTCAGTCTGGCAATATTGTGATATACTTGACATTCACCCCATGAGGGGAGGCCAAGGGGCCCCCCCACACCCCGAAAATGAAAATTCCTAATATGGCCCTCGAGTGGACCAGACCAATACAAATTCATTCTCTGATATAAACTGAGTTTTTCTGTGAAAATTTGAGCAGGTTTGATCAACTTTAAGGGGTGGTTTGGACTGATCTGGCATGTTATGACATCCTCGCCACCTACACTCCCTGAACCTGTACTTTGGACTGGATATGCATTTCTGAAGGAACACACCACTAAAATTCATTCAAGTGGCGACTCCTGTGGGACACAATGTGGTTTACAGCCTTAAATCTGCCTTAACTGAGAAAATATCAGACCATCCTGATACAGCCACCTGAGGCTGTATTTTCGCCTTCCTGGACCATATTTGACACAGATGACACCACTGATACACCAGATGTAATGCTAAAACCTGTGCAATCAGATTTAGTGAGTGGCAGGTGATATTTTGGCCAAGTTTCATGGTTACAGAGCAATATTTAGTACTGGTTTGGGCTGATTTACATCTATTTTGGACCATTTTAACAGCATTATTTGGGTAAAATATTTTCTGTTCAGACATGTAATGCTCCAAATGTGCCTAAAATATCCCCCTTTATTTTTAAAACAAGCATGAAATTAAATGGGGGCTTCAGTCTGGCAATATTGTGATATACTTGACATTCACCCCATGAGGGGAGGCCAGGGGCCCCCCCCCACACCCCGAAAATGAAAATTCCTAATATGGCCCTCGAGTGGACCAGACCAATACAAATTCATTCTCTGATATAAACTGAGTTTTCTGTGAAAATTTGAGCAGGTTTGATCAACTTTAAGGGGTGGTTTGGGACTGATCTGGCATGTTATGACATCCTCGCCACCTACACTCCCTGAACCTGTACTTTGGACTGGATATGCATTTCTGAAGGAACACACCACTAAAATTCATTCAAGTGGCGACTCCTGTGGGACACAATGTGGTTTACAGCCTTAAATCTGCCTTAACTGAGAAAATATCAGACCATCCTGATACAGCCACCTGAGGCTGTATTTTCGCCTTCCTGGACCATATTTGACACAGATGACACCACTGGTACACCAGATGTAATGCTAAAACCTGTGCAATCAGATTTAGTGAGTGGCAGGTGATATTTTGGCCAAGTTTCATGGTTACAGAGCAATATTTAGTACTGGTTTGGGCTGATTTACATCTATTTTGGACCATTTTAACAGCATTATTTGGGTAAAATATTTTATGTTCAGACATGTAATGCTCCAAATGTGCCTAAAATATCCCCCTTTATTTTTAAAACAAGCATGAAAATTAAATGGGGGCTTCAGTCTGGCAATATTGTGATATACTTGACATTCACCCCATGAGGGGAGGCCAAGGGCCCCCCCCCCACACCCCGAAAATGAAAATTCCTAATATGGCCCTCGAGTGGACCAGACCAATACAAATTCATTCTCTGATATAAACTGAGTTTTCTGTGAAAATTTGAGCAGGTTTGATCAACTTTAAGGGGTGGTTTGGACTGATCTGGCATGTTATGACATCCTCGCCACCTACACTCCCTGAACCTGTACTTTGGACTGGATATGCATTTCTGAAGGAACACACCACTAAAATTCATTCAAGTGGCGACTCCTGTGGGACACAATGTGGTTTACAGCCTTAAATCTGCCTTAACTGAGAAAATATCAGACCATCCTGATACAGCCACCTGAGGCTGTATTTTCGCCTTCCTGGACCATATTTGACACAGATGACACCACTGATACACCAGATGTAATGCTAAAACCTGTGCAATCAGATTTAGTGAGTGGCAGGTGATATTTTGGCCAAGTTTCATGGTTACAGAGCAATATTTAGTACTGGTTTGGGCTGATTTACATCTATTTTGGACCATTTTAACAGCATTATTTGGGTAAAATATTTTCTGTTCAGACATGTAATGCTCCAAATGTGCCTAAAATATCCCCCTTTATTTTTAAAACAAGCATGAAATTAAATGGGGGCTTCAGTCTGGCAATATTGTGATATACTTGACATTCACCCCATGAGGGGAGGCCAGGGGCCCCCCCCACACCCCGAAATGAAAATTCCTAATATGGCCCTCGAGTGGACCAGACCAATACAAATTCATTCTCTGATATAAACTGAGTTTTCTGTGAAAATTTGAGCAGGTTTGATCAACTTTAAGGGGTGGTTTGGACTGATCTGGCATGTTATGACATCCTCGCCACCTACACTCCCTGAACCTGTACTTTGGACTGGATATGCATTTCTGAAGGAACACACCACTAAAATTCATTCAAGTGGCGACTCCTGTGGGACACAATGTGGTTTAAGCCTTAAATCTGCCTTAACTGAGAAAATATCAGACCATCCTGATACAGCCACCTGAGGCTGTATTTTCGCCTTCCTGGACCATATTTGACACAGATGACACCACTGGTACACCAGATGTAATGCTAAAACCTGTGCAATCAGATTTAGTGAGTGGCAGGTGATATTTTGGCCAAGTTTCATGGTTACAGAGCAATATTTAGTACTGGTTTGGGCTGATTTACATCTATTTTGGACCATTTTAACAGCATTATTTGGGTAAAATATTTTATGTTCAGACATGTAATGCTCCAAATGTGCCTAAAATATCCCCCTTTATTTTTAAAACAAGCATGAAATTAAATGGGGGCTTCAGTCTGGCAATATTGTGATATACTTGACATTCACCCCATGAGGGGAGGCCAAGGGCCCCCCCCCCACACCCCGAAAATGAAAATTCCTAATATGGCCCTCGAGTGGACCAGACCAATACAAATTCATTCTCTGATATAAACTGAGTTTTCTGTGAAAATTTGAGCAGGTTTGATCAACTTTAAGGGGTGGTTTGGACTGATCTGGCATGTTATGACATCCTCGCCACCTACACTCCCTGAACCTGTACTTTGGACTGGATATGCATTTCTGAAGGAACACACCACTAAAATTCATTCAAGTGGCGACTCCTGTGGGACACAATGTGGTTTACAGCCTTAAATCTGCCTTAACTGAGAAAATATCAGACCATCCTGATACAGCCACCTGAGGCTGTATTTTCGCCTTCCTGGACCATATTTGACACAGATGACACCACTGATACACCAGATGTAATGCTAAAACCTGTGCAATCAGATTTAGTGAGTGGCAGGTGATATTTTGGCCAAGTTTCATGGTTACAGAGCAATATTTAGTACTGGTTTGGGCTGATTTACATCTATTTTGGACCATTTTAACAGCATTATTTGGGTAAAATATTTTATGTTCAGACATGTAATGCTCCAAATGTGCCTAAAATATCCCCCTTTATTTTTAAAACAAGCATGAAATTAAATGGGGGCTTCAGTCTGGCAATATTGTGATATACTTGACATTCACCCCATGAGGGGAGGCCAAGGGGCCCCCCCCACACCCCGAAAATGAAAATTCCTAATATGGCCCTCGAGTGGACCAGACCAATACAAATTCATTCTCTGATATAAACTGAGTTTTCTGTGAAAATTTGAGCAGGTTTGATCAACTTTAAGGGGTGGTTTGGACTGATCTGGCATGTTATGACATCCTCGCCACCTACACTCCCTGAACCTGTACTTTGGACTGGATATGCATTTCTGAAGGAACACACCACTAAAATTCATTCAAGTGGCGACTCCTGTGGGACACAATGTGGTTTACAGCCTTAAATCTGCCTTAACTGAGAAAATATCAGACCATCCTGATACAGCCACCTGAGGCTGTATTTTCGCCTTCCTGGACCATATTTGACACAGATGACACCACTGGTACACCAGATGTAATGCTAAAACCTGTGCAATCAGATTTAGTGAGTGGCAGGTGATATTTTGGCCAAGTTTCATGGTTACAGAGCAATATTTAGTACTGGTTTGGGCTGATTTACATCTATTTTGGACCATTTTAACAGCATTATTTGGGTAAAATATTTTATGTTCAGACATGTAATGCTCCAAATGTGCCTAAAATATCCCCCTTTATTTTTAAAACAAGCATGAAATTAAATGGGGGCTTCAGTCTGGCAATATTGTGATATACTTGACATTCACCCCATGAGGGGAGGCCAAGGGCCCCCCCCCCCCACACCCCGAAAATGAAAATTCCTAATATGGCCCTCGAGTGGACCAGACCAATACAAATTCATTCTCTGATATAAACTGAGTTTTCTGTGAAAATTTGAGCAGGTTTGATCAACTTTAAGGGGTGGTTTGGACTGATCTGGCATGTTATGACATCCTCGCCACCTACACTCCCTGAACCTGTACTTTGGACTGGATATGCATTTCTGAAGGAACACACCACTAAAATTCATTCAAGTGGCGACTCCTGTGGGACACAATGTGGTTTACAGCCTTAAATCTGCCTTAACTGAGAAAATATCAGACCATCCTGATACAGCCACCTGAGGCTGTATTTTCGCCTTCCTGGACCATATTTGACACAGATGACACCACTGATACACCAGATGTAATGCTAAAACCTGTGCAATCAGATTTAGTGAGTGGCAGGTGATATTTTGGCCAAGTTTCATGGTTACAGAGCAATATTTAGTACTGGTTTGGGCTGATTTACATCTATTTTGGACCATTTTAACAGCATTATTTGGGTAAAATATTTTCTGTTCAGACATGTAATGCTCCAAATGTGCCTAAAATATCCCCCTTTATTTTTAAAACAAGCATGAAATTAAATGGGGGCTTCAGTCTGGCAATATTGTGATATACTTGACATTCACCCCATGAGGGGAGGCCAGGGGCCCCCCCCCCACACCCCGAAAATGAAAATTCCTAATATGGCCCTCGAGTGGACCAGACCAATACAAATTCATTCTCTGATATAAACTGAGTTTTCTGTGAAAATTTGAGCAGGTTTGATCAACTTTAAGGGGTGGTTTGGACTGATCTGGCATGTTATGACATCCTCGCCACCTACACTCCCTGAACCTGTACTTTGGACTGGATATGCATTTCTGAAGGAACACACCACTAAAATTCATTCAAGTGGCGACTCCTGTGGGACACAATGTGGTTTACAGCCTTAAATCTGCCTTAACTGAGAAAATATCAGACCATCCTGATACAGCCACCTGAGGCTGTATTTTCGCCTTCCTGGACCATATTTGACACAGATGACACCACTGGTACACCAGATGTAATGCTAAAACCTGTGCAATCAGATTTAGTGAGTGGCAGGTGATATTTTGGCCAAGTTTCATGGTTACAGAGCAATATTTAGTACTGGTTTGGGCTGATTTACATCTATTTTGGACCATTTTAACAGCATTATTTGGGTAAAATATTTTATGTTCAGACATGTAATGCTCCAAATGTGCCTAAAATATCCCCCTTTATTTTTAAAACAAGCATGAAATTAAATGGGGGCTTCAGTCTGGCAATATTGTGATATACTTGACATTCACCCCATGAGGGGAGGCCAGGGGCCCCCCCACACCCCGAAAATGAAAATTCCTAATATGGCCCTCGAGTGGACCAGACCAATACAAATTCATTCTCTGATATAAACTGAGTTTTCTGTGAAAATTTGAGCAGGTTTGATCAACTTTAAGGGGTGGTTTGGACTGATCTGGCATGTTATGACATCCTCGCCACCTACACTCCCTGAACCTGTACTTTGGACTGGATATGCATTTCTGAAGGAACACACCACTAAAATTCATTCAAGTGGCGACTCCTGTGGGACACAATGTGGTTTACAGCCTTAAATCTGCCTTAACTGAGAAAATATCAGACCATCCTGATACAGCCACCTGAGGCTGTATTTTCGCCTTCCTGGACCATATTTGACACAGATGACACCACTGATACACCAGATGTAATGCTAAAACCTGTGCAATCAGATTTAGTGAGTGGCAGGTGATATTTTGGCCAAGTTTCATGGTTACAGAGCAATATTTAGTACTGGTTTGGGCTGATTTACATCTATTTTGGACCATTTTAACAGCATTATTTGGGTAAAATATTTTATGTTCAGACATGTAATGCTCCAAATGTGCCTAAAATATCCCCCTTTATTTTTAAAACAAGCATGAAATTAAATGGGGGCTTCAGTCTGGCAATATTGTGATATACTTGACATTCACCCCATGAGGGGAGGCCAGGGGCCCCCCCACACCCCGAAAATGAAAATTCCTAATATGGCCCTCGAGTGGACCAGACCAATACAAATTCATTCTCTGATATAAACTGAGTTTTCTGTGAAAATTTGAGCAGGTTTGATCAACTTTAAGGGGTGGTTTGGACTGATCTGGCATGTTATGACATCCTCGCCACCTACACTCCCTGAACCTGTACTTTGGACTGGATATGCATTTCTGAAGGAACACACCACTAAAATTCATTCAAGTGGCGACTCCTGTGGGACACAATGTGGTTTACAGCCTTAAATCTGCCTTAACTGAGAAAATATCAGACCATCCTGATACAGCCACCTGAGGCTGTATTTTCGCCTTCCTGGACCATATTTGACACAGATGACACCACTGATACACCAGATGTAATGCTAAAACCTGTGCAATCAGATTTAGTGAGTGGCAGGTGATATTTTGGCCAAGTTTCATGGTTACAGAGCAATATTTAGTACTGGTTTGGGCTGATTTACATCTATTTTGGACCATTTTAACAGCATTATTTGGGTAAAATATTTTCTGTTCAGACATGTAATGCTCCAAATGTGCCTAAAATATCCCCCTTTATTTTTAAAACAAGCATGAAATTAAATGGGGGCTTCAGTCTGGCAATATTGTGATATACTTGACATTCACCCCATGAGGGGAGGCCAAGGGGCCCCCCCCCACACCCCGAAAATGAAAATTCCTAATATGGCCCTCGAGTGGACCAGACCAATACAAATTCATTCTCTGATATAAACTGAGTTTTCTGTGAAAATTTGAGCAGGTTTGATCAACTTTAAGGGGTGGTTTGGACTGATCTGGCATGTTATGACATCCTCGCCACCTACACTCCCTGAACCTGTACTTTGGACTGGATATGCATTTCTGAAGGAACACACCACTAAAATTCATTCAAGTGGCGACTCCTGTGGGACACAATGTGGTTTACAGCCTTAAATCTGCCTTAACTGAGAAAATATCAGACCATCCTGATACAGCCACCTGAGGCTGTATTTTCGCCTTCCTGGACCATATTTGACACAGATGACACCACTGGTACACCAGATGTAATGCTAAAACCTGTGCAATCAGATTTAGTGAGTGGCAGGTGATATTTTGGCCAAGTTTCATGGTTACAGAGCAATATTTAGTACTGGTTTGGGCTGATTTACATCTATTTTGGACCATTTTAACAGCATTATTTGGGTAAAATATTTTATGTTCAGACATGTAATGCTCCAAATGTGCCTAAAATATCCCCCTTTATTTTTAAAACAAGCATGAAATTAAATGGGGGCTTCAGTCTGGCAATATTGTGATATACTTGACATTCACCCCATGAGGGGAGGCCAAGGGGCCCCCCCCCACACCCCGAAAATGAAAATTCCTAATATGGCCCTCGAGTGGACCAGACCAATACAAATTCATTCTCTGATATAAACTGAGTTTTCTGTGAAAATTTGAGCAGGTTTGATCAACTTTAAGGGGTGGTTTGGACTGATCTGGCATGTTATGACATCCTCGCCACCTACACTCCCTGAACCTGTACTTTGGACTGGATATGCATTTCTGAAGGAACACACCACTAAAATTCATTCAAGTGGCGACTCCTGTGGGACACAATGTGGTTTACAGCCTTAAATCTGCCTTAACTGAGAAAATATCAGACCATCCTGATACAGCCACCTGAGGCTGTATTTTCGCCTTCCTGGACCATATTTGACACAGATGACACCACTGGTACACCAGATGTAATGCTAAAACCTGTGCAATCAGATTTAGTGAGTGGCAGGTGATATTTTGGCCAAGTTTCATGGTTACAGAGCAATATTTAGTACTGGTTTGGGCTGATTTACATCTATTTTGGACCATTTTAACAGCATTATTTGGGTAAAATATTTTATGTTCAGACATGTAATGCTCCAAATGTGCCTAAAATATCCCCCTTTATTTTTAAAACAAGCATGAAATTAAATGGGGGCTTCAGTCTGGCAATATTGTGATATACTTGACATTCACCCCATGAGGGGAGGCCAAGGGGCCCCCCCCACACCCCGAAAATGAAAATTCCTAATATGGCCCTCGAGTGGACCAGACCAATACAAATTCATTCTCTGATATAAACTGAGTTTTCTGTGAAAATTTGAGCAGGTTTGATCAACTTTAAGGGGTGGTTTGGACTGATCTGGCATGTTATGACATCCTCGCCACCTACACTCCCTGAACCTGTACTTTGGACTGGATATGCATTTCTGAAGGAACACACCACTAAAATTCATTCAAGTGGCGACTCCTGTGGGACACAATGTGGTTTACAGCCTTAAATCTGCCTTAACTGAGAAAATATCAGACCATCCTGATACAGCCACCTGAGGCTGTATTTTCGCCTTCCTGGACCATATTTGACACAGATGACACCACTGGTACACCAGATGTAATGCTAAAACCTGTGCAATCAGATTTAGTGAGTGGCAGGTGATATTTTGGCCAAGTTTCATGGTTACAGAGCAATATTTAGTACTGGTTTGGGCTGATTTACATCTATTTTGGACCATTTTAACAGCATTATTTGGGTAAAATATTTTCTGTTCAGACATGTAATGCTCCAAATGTGCCTAAAATATCCCCCTTTATTTTTAAAACAAGCATGAAATTAAATGGGGGCTTCAGTCTGGCAATATTGTGATATACTTGACATTCACCCCATGAGGGGAGGCCAAGGGGCCCCCCCCACACCCCGAAAATGAAAATTCCTAATATGGCCCTCGAGTGGACCAGACCAATACAAATTCATTCTCTGATATAAACTGAGTTTTCTGTGAAAATTTGAGCAGGTTTGATCAACTTTAAGGGGTGGTTTGGACTGATCTGGCATGTTATGACATCCTCGCCACCTACACTCCCTGAACCTGTACTTTGGACTGGATATGCATTTCTGAAGGAACACACCACTAAAATTCATTCAAGTGGCGACTCCTGTGGGACACAATGTGGTTTACAGCCTTAAATCTGCCTTAACTGAGAAAATATCAGACCATCCTGATACAGCCACCTGAGGCTGTATTTTCGCCTTCCTGGACCATATTTGACACAGATGACACCACTGATACACCAGATGTAATGCTAAAACCTGTGCAATCAGATTTAGTGAGTGGCAGGTGATATTTTGGCCAAGTTTCATGGTTACAGAGCAATATTTAGTACTGGTTTGGGCTGATTTACATCTATTTTGGACCATTTTAACAGCATTATTTGGGTAAAATATTTTCTGTTCAGACATGTAATGCTCCAAATGTGCCTAAAATATCCCCCTTTATTTTTAAAACAAGCATGAAATTAAATGGGGGCTTCAGTCTGGCAATATTGTGATATACTTGACATTCACCCCATGAGGGGAGGCCAGGGGCCCCCCCCACACCCCGAAAATGAAAATTCCTAATATGGCCCTCGAGTGGACCAGACCAATACAAATTCATTCTCTGATATAAACTGAGTTTTCTGTGAAAATTTGAGCAGGTTTGATCAACTTTAAGGGGTGGTTTGGACTGATCTGGCATGTTATGACATCCTCGCCACCTACACTCCCTGAACCTGTACTTTGGACTGGATATGCATTTCTGAAGGAACACACCACTAAAATTCATTCAAGTGGCGACTCCTGTGGGACACAATGTGGTTTACAGCCTTAAATCTGCCTTAACTGAGAAAATATCAGACCATCCTGATACAGCCACCTGAGGCTGTATTTTCGCCTTCCTGGACCATATTTGACACAGATGACACCACTGGTACACCAGATGTAATGCTAAAACCTGTGCAATCAGATTTAGTGAGTGGCAGGTGATATTTTGGCCAAGTTTCATGGTTACAGAGCAATATTTAGTACTGGTTTGGGCTGATTTACATCTATTTTGGACCATTTTAACAGCATTATTTGGGTAAAATATTTTATGTTCAGACATGTAATGCTCCAAATGTGCCTAAAATATCCCCCTTTATTTTTAAAACAAGCATGAAATTAAATGGGGGCTTCAGTCTGGCAATATTGTGATATACTTGACATTCACCCCATGAGGGGAGGCCAGGGGCCCCCCCACACCCCGAAAATGAAAATTCCTAATATGGCCCTCGAGTGGACCAGACCAATACAAATTCATTCTCTGATATAAACTGAGTTTTCTGTGAAAATTTGAGCAGGTTTGATCAACTTTAAGGGGTGGTTTGGACTGATCTGGCATGTTATGACATCCTCGCCACCTACACTCCCTGAACCTGTACTTTGGACTGGATATGCATTTCTGAAGGAACACACCACTAAAATTCATTCAAGTGGCGACTCCTGTGGGACACAATGTGGTTTACAGCCTTAAATCTGCCTTAACTGAGAAAATATCAGACCATCCTGATACAGCCACCTGAGGCTGTATTTTCGCCTTCCTGGACCATATTTGACACAGATGACACCACTGATACACCAGATGTAATGCTAAAACCTGTGCAATCAGATTTAGTGAGTGGCAGGTGATATTTTGGCCAAGTTTCATGGTTACAGAGCAATATTTAGTACTGGTTTGGGCTGATTTACATCTATTTTGGACCATTTTAACAGCATTATTTGGGTAAAATATTTTCTGTTCAGACATGTAATGCTCCAAATGTGCCTAAAATATCCCCCTTTATTTTTAAAACAAGCATGAAATTAAATGGGGGCTTCAGTCTGGCAATATTGTGATATACTTGACATTCACCCCATGAGGGGAGGCCAAGGGGCCCCCCCCACACCCCGAAAATGAAAATTCCTAATATGGCCCTCGAGTGGACCAGACCAATACAAATTCATTCTCTGATATAAACTGAGTTTTCTGTGAAAATTTGAGCAGGTTTGATCAACTTTAAGGGGTGGTTTGGACTGATCTGGCATGTTATGACATCCTCGCCACCTACACTCCCTGAACCTGTACTTTGGACTGGATATGCATTTCTGAAGGAACACACCACTAAAATTCATTCAAGTGGCGACTCCTGTGGGACACAATGTGGTTTACAGCCTTAAATCTGCCTTAACTGAGAAAATATCAGACCATCCTGATACAGCCACCTGAGGCTGTATTTTCGCCTTCCTGGACCATATTTGACACAGATGACACCACTGGTACACCAGATGTAATGCTAAAACCTGTGCAATCAGATTTAGTGAGTGGCAGGTGATATTTTGGCCAAGTTTCATGGTTACAGAGCAATATTTAGTACTGGTTTGGGCTGATTTACATCTATTTTGGACCATTTTAACAGCATTATTTGGGTAAAATATTTTCTGTTCAGACATGTAATGCTCCAAATGTGCCTAAAATATCCCCCTTTATTTTTAAAACAAGCATGAAATTAAATGGGGGCTTCAGTCTGGCAATATTGTGATATACTTGACATTCACCCCATGAGGGGAGGCCAAGGGGCCCCCCCACACCCCGAAAATGAAAATTCCTAATATGGCCCTCGAGTGGACCAGACCAATACAAATTCATTCTCTGATATAAACTGAGTTTTCTGTGAAAATTTGAGCAGGTTTGATCAACTTTAAGGGGTGGTTTGGACTGATCTGGCATGTTATGACATCCTCGCCACCTACACTCCCTGAACCTGTACTTTGGACTGGATATGCATTTCTGAAGGAACACACCACTAAAATTCATTCAAGTGGCGACTCCTGTGGGACACAATGTGGTTTACAGCCTTAAATCTGCCTTAACTGAGAAAATATCAGACCATCCCGATACAGCCACCTGAGGCTGTATTTTCGCCTTCCTGGACCATATTTGACACAGATGACACCACTGGTAAGTAGTACTATTTGAGTCAATCGAACGACATAAGTCGTAAAAATTGATCTAAACTGATCGGAAAATGATCTAGATCACTATTGATAGGTTATTGCCTCTTGACTGGCTGAGATCAGTCTTACTTACTGGGTGGTGAGATCACCAGAATATTGCGCAATAACTGACAGCACTTATTTGAACCTGAACCCATTTTACTTGAGAACTACAGGCTGAGATCACTGGTAGCACTTATTTCCATTTACTTGAGAACTCTAAATGACAATATTTCAGGTAGCATACATGAGTATCAGAATAGTGTTTGTGAACATATTGTAATCACAAACTACTTGATGGAATGGTGGTCTACTTCACAAGAATATTGCTGGAAAAATTCAACCAAAAAATTGATCTCAAGTGATCGGAAAATGATCTAGATCACTATTGATAGCTTATTGCCTCATTTATTTGAAGTCAGATCACTATTTTGATAGTTTAGCAATACTGGGAGAAGGAGCTACAGGGTTTTTTCGCTGATGGTGCATACTTATATATAACATAATCTAGATCGTAGGGCTGATGCTGATGCTGCAATACCTCCAATATGCTGTAATAACTCCCATAATATGTAACTCCAATATAACAAAGAATATTGCTGGAAAATATAAATTTGGACACCTTGTTAAGTTAAACTCATTCCTTGTTATAACTACAACATGGCTGGTACTATTACACTCTGGGATTTGTATCTTCAAGTAAAGAATTTCCAACTGAAGAAACCAGCTGACTTTATGATGTTAGTTTTAAAAGACTTTCCAATAACCTGTCCTGGAAGATTTGGAATTTCTGCCTATTATATGGCACTGTTTTATTGGCATTATCCCTTTCATTTTTTCTCTCTGCTATCAGCCTCTTTCCAGATATGTACACATAAAATATCTGGTACCTATCGACAGTGGAAGAATAAGATGAATACTTTTTCACCTATGGCCAGATTCTACACTGACCAAGCCCAGGACATGATAAGAAGAATAGAAGGGGGAGGAGATGAAGTTGGAGATGCATGAGACATTTACTTTAATGCTACCTAATGTATATACAAATATGTAATAAAATATGTAAATCGTAATGTGAACTCTTTTTTTCCAGGTCATATAAACAGCACTCATAGATATACAATATGTCATAATCTTGAGAATTTTTGCATCATCATCAATAATATGATGGTAACTGACCCATATGGTCTTCAGAAGCTATTGCATCATCAGTAATATGTAAACCAAAATTACATATGTATGCAAACATGAATTGCCTCATCATCACTAAATATTCTTATAAATAAACCTCCACATCATCTTAAGAATTTAACAATAATCTGTGACTTTGAAAATGGAATTCAAATGTCCATTCTGTGCGTGTAATATGCTTAATGCATGTTTGCTGAAAATTCACTTGAAGATGTGCAATAAGTTCATATCTCAGAGGAAAACTTCTAAACAGAAATTTCAATGTGAATATTGTCAATGTGGTATGATTAACCAATATTTGTTGAATTGTCATATGAAGATATGTGCTAAAAACAAGGATAATTTACAGAAATGTAACATATGTGACAAGGAATTTCACTCATCTCAGCTGTTATTTCAACATTACAGAAACTGTGGGAAGTTTATGTGCTTTCAATGTGACTATCCATTTATTAGTACCAAAGCTCTGAATTCTCATATTCAACGTCGTCATAGGACACAGGGGAATGCAGTGACCAAAGACAATGCAGTTAATAAAGTTTACAAATGCTCCATTTGTAAATTAATATGTCAAAACAGGAAGGAACTATACACTCATCGTATGTCTCAGCATGGTGGAAATGACGTCTATGAAATTCCACCATATGTGGAAGATCTGAATAATCCAGAACTTCAGGCTGAGTATGCTATCAACAGACGCCATATTCTAGCAGGAGATGAAGACTCTGATATGAAGAAGGTCTACAACTTCCCATCCAATAACCTCCATAGAGGATTCAACGAGATTAGAGGACATCTGACACAAATATATAATGACCAAGGAAATGCTTTTAGAATAAATTTTTCATTTGGTATGATACTACAGAATACAGAAACTGGTGAATATAGGTATTATATTCCTTATTTTAATAATAAGATCTTACATTTTCCATTTACTATATCTAATAGGAACAGTATTAGATTTCTTATGTTTAAACTTGCAAAATTAGATATTATAGAGCAGGCTAGAGCTGTGAGACCTTCAACTGCCTGGACATTAGCCTTTATTACAAATATTCAATATGTAGTTTTCAAGACAGAATTCCCACTGGGACAGACAGATAATTTTCCCTCATATCTTAAAAAGAATCCTTATATCATTTCCTTTTACAATAATAGAGTTACTCGCAAGCCCTATCAAGATAATTTGTGCTTTTTTAGATGTTTACATTATCATTTTAAAGATAAACAAACTGATACATTATTGCAATACCTTAATCAATGGAACAGATATAATAATTGCCCAGAAATTTCAAGGAATTCCATTGCAAATTTTAAAGGTGTCACCATAGAAGACATGAATCAGCTGGAACAATGTTTTAATGTAAAGATAATTATTGTATCTCTGAATTCATCTACTTCTGTAAATTTGATGTACGATTCCTTATATGAAAGTGAAAAAATAATGTATTTAAACAATTATAAAAACCATCTGAGTTACATAACAAATTATTCCAAGGTAGCCAACAAATTTCAATGTGAAAAATGTAACAAAATGTTTAATAGATATTGGAATCTTAAAAGACATTATCAAAATTGCTATGAAAGAACTAAATATATATTTCCTGGAGGCTTTCATAAACATCAAGAGACAATTTTCGATAAACTACAATCGCTAACTATATATGTACCTGAATCTGAAAGATATTACCCCACTTTTATTGTGTGGGATATGGAGGCTGTATTAATGAAGACAAGTACTCCATGCACTGATCAAATGAATTTTTTGTCCAAACACATTCCAGTAAGCGTTAGCATTTCCTCAAATGTTGAAGATTTTAGTGAACCCAAATGTTTTGTAGATACATCTTCTAATAATCTTATCTCTAGTATGATGTCCTATCTCATTGAAATAAGCTCTTCCAATTTAAGTAGACTAAAACTGAAATACGACTATGTATTTCAAGATCTGGATAACCTTCTTTCAAAATATACAGTGGATCCAGAAAGTGATTCAGATTTTTCAGTCACCTCCTCCACAGAATCCACTAACGAAGAATCACTAAGTTCTAACACGAAAACTCATTTTTTAAATAAGATACTGGATCTTCAGAAGAAATTTGAGATATATCTTTCCCAAATTCCAGTTGTAGGGTTTAATTCAGGTAAATATGACATAAACTTAATTAAGGAAGAGATTATGCTATACATAGCCAGAAATTTCCCAGAAAAAGATATTCATACAATAAAAAAAGAAAACTCTTACCTGTCAATTGCTATCCCTCAGTTGAAATTTTTGGACATTTCTAATTATCTTGCTGCTGGGAGTTCTTATAGTCAATTTTTGAAGGCTTATGGTTGTGATACACCCAAAGGTATTTTTCCTTATGAATGGTTTGATTCTTTTGAGAAACTAGATCATACCTCACTACCTGATATGCAGGATTTTTATTCTACCCTCTCTAATACGAATCCCCTGAAGTCTGAGACTGAATATTTTGAATTGAAAGAAATATGGAGTACTCAAGGAATGCAAACTTTTAAGGACTACCTGGTTTACTACAATAACCTAGATACAGGTCCTTTTGTTACTGCACTATCTTCTTTTGTAAGCATTTACACAGAGCAGAAAATTGATATTTTTAAAGATTATGTGACCTTACCAGGAGTAGCAAGGAAGCTTCTATATGCATCCACAGAATCTAATTTTTCTTTGATTAACCAACAAAATGCTGATTTATATTATACTTATAGGAAAAATATTGTGGGAGGACCTAGCATAATATTTTCTCGTTATCATGAAAAAGGGGTTTCTAACATTAAGAAAATAGAAGGTAATAAATGTCAGTCTATAGTTGGATATGATTGCAATGGTCTATACTCCTATGCTATTAAACAGAATATGCCTACAGGTGTATATGTAAGAAGACATCCGGACAATAACTTCAGACCGGAAATATCCGAAAAATATATGGATTCATACGTATGGATGGATTATATTATGGTCAAAGAAAATATCAAAATTTTGCATAAATTAAATAATTCCAAAGAAATTAGAATTGGAAATTTTCTAGTTGATGGTTACGCTCCAACTACAAAGACTGTTTATGAATTTCAGGGTTGTTATTATCATTACTGTCGGGATGCTTGTCCCATTGTTAAGAAGATTAAGTCTTCCCATTGGCTTAAAAAAATTAAGAAAACTCAAATCAAAGATATTAGAAAGAAGGATTTCATTATCTCCATGGGTTATAAATACGTATCTATACAACAATGTGACTTCAACAAAGCAGTAAAATCACTCTGCACTGAGTATTATGACCATTATTTGCCTACGTATTACACTAAGAATAAAGGTTCATTAACTGAAAATAAAATTAAATCGGACATTGCTAATGGACAATTGTTCGGTGTACTTGAGGTTGATATATCTGTAAAAAAGGAATTTAAAGAATTTTTTTCAGAATTTCCCCCCTTTTTTTGCACCTGTCAAGTGTCAATGTCAGACATAGGTGAGCACATGACTGAATATTGTAGTCAGAATGACATTATATTCGACTACAAGAAACTTCTTATTAGTGGAACCTCAGGGTCAAAGATGTTACTTTCAACTCCGCTGTTGCAGTGGTATCTGAAGAATAATTGTGAAATTACCAAAATTTATCAGATAATAGAATATCAACCAAAACTGGCTTTCAGATCCTTTATCGAAACAGTGACCAAATATCGACTGGAGGGTGATCGAGATCCTGACAAAGCAATCATTGGGGAAACCTATAAGTTGGTCAGTAATAGCTCCTACGGATCTCTGCTCATGGATAAGTCCAAACATTCCAATGTCAAATATTTAATGGATATATCTAAGGTTTGTAAATTCATCAATTCGCCTGTCTTTAAAAATATGAATACATTAGGACAGGATTTATATGAAGTAGAGACATATAAAACTCGAATATTGGTAGACACTCCCATTCAAATTGGTTTTTTTATTTTGCAATATGCTAAGTTAAGAATGTTGGAATTTTATTATGATTGCCTGAACATTTATCTTAAAAAAAATTCATTCGAACTCACACAAACAGACACAGATAGTATCTACATGGCTATAAATCAACCGGATCTTGATCAATGTATATGCGAAAAAAATAAAGATAGATATCAGAAAGAAATTTTTAACTCCTGTTCGGATGACTTTTCTCCTCCTTGGTTTCCTAGGAGATGTTGCCCTCATCATATTGCATTAGACCGCCGCAGGGTTGGGATTTTTAAGAAAGAGTTTGAAGGATGTCAGATGATTTCCTTATGTTCTAAGTCCTACATCATTCAAGATTCCGAAGGGAAACAAAAGATATCTTGCAAAGGAATTTCTAAAAAACAATTGGTTGACCCTATGAATAAATTTCAGCAGACGTTAAATGAGAAAGTAATTAATTCATCAACTAATGTAGGATTTCGATTAAGAGGAAGTAAAATATACACATATTCTCAAGAAAAAATTGGGTTTAACTACTTTTATTGTAAAAGAGTTGTTGAGAATGATGGTCTAAGTACAAGACCCTTAGATATGGTTCTATGTCCATGGGAGGAAGATGTGATTTTGGTTGAAAAAATTCAATCCTCCTTGTCCAATATTTTTTTTGTTAAATTAAGATATGAGGAATACCATTTTTATTCTCTTGAGCAACTTTACTTCTTTTTATTAGCCAAACACTATCAAAACAATCGATTATGCGAACAGTTAGCTGTAGAAAATGATTGTTTTAAAATAGCTGAGGTAATGAAACCGTATAAAGATGTGTACATGGACTCAGAGATAAGAGAGCGCATTATGAGATTTGCAGTACTCCAAAAATTTATTCAGTGTCCTTTATTTAGAGAGGATTTAATGATCAATAAAAATAAACATCTTGTATATAAGCAACCAACTTTTAACAGCGAAGAAACCGCCTTTTGGGGAGTTTCTACACCCTCTAAGCTGGTTTCTGTTTTGAAACCATCTTCTTTAGCTGGCAACAATATAATGGGACAAATATTAATGGAATATGTTGAAAAACTTTGTAATTTTTGATTATTTTAAAATTGAAATCGGTAAAAATGAAAAAGGACTTCCCAAACTACTCTGCTTATACGACCTAAAGAAGGAAAAACAATCCGACCTCAATGAGTAATCTATCAGAATTTGAATTTGTAACGGCAAATCTCGCTCATTGAAAGGAAATGAGTGCATTAGTTTGCTAGCTTCTCAAAACTGAAATCGGAGTCAGACAGCATGCTTTAAAAAGTGAATGGTTTTTGGTTATTGTAGTATGCTTTGCTAAATAAAATGTAAGAAATCTGAACTAATATTAATTTATTACATGCTATGTTAATTTCTCGAATACATAAATATACAACTGTTATGTACAAATCTTCAATACACATATACATTTATTAAAATAAAAAATATACAAATGTCAATTGACAATTTCACTGTACAGTCTTTTCACAATATCTTCATTACATTCCAAGTTACTGCTGAAATTTGTTAATATTATATTGTAGTCTATCTTTCTGCAACTGTAGTAACTGTAGTAGAAGCAAAACAATCCACATGACTCTGTATATGATGATTGTAACCTCTTTTTATTGTACTTGTATGTAAATCCTTTACTGCTCAATAAATTATGTATTTCTTTCGCTGGCTTTTTTCCTAATGAATCAAAATATTCCACATGCTTTCTTTGATAATGCAGAACTATCCAATGACTTCCTTTCTTCTCAGAACTGTCCAGATTCACTACGATAATCGACGGTACTGGAAGATCTTGGGGTATTAGATCTATAGGATAAACTCCTATGAATATTTTATTGATTTCTTTGTCGCTTTTCATCATTTCAAAAACTTCTTCTGTATTCATGATCCCAGTGTCACATTTCTACTATGATCAATACTTAAGGTCTCAGGAAAACTTCCATAAATTATAATATTTATAGTTTCTGGCAAAGCCTTTGAAAATCTCATAGTTAACCTCGTATGACCTTTAATACCTTTACTCATAATATGACCTGAGAGGAAACTTTGAATGTCAAATAAAAACAAAGTATAGCCTTTGTCATATTCTAATAATTTTATAATAATCCCATTTTTCTTATTATAATCATTGTCCAATAAGGATAGGTAAGAGGTAACGAAGTCCCCTTTCTCAAAATTCGGAGTTAATGCTCTATTAGGTACAGGTTGTCCATCTACAGTCACCTCCAGGTAGTTAACGTTCATGTGTTTGAAATCAAAAGGATTTTTACTGTAATCTCCTGAATAACCTGCATTGGAGACCATTCCTATTATTAATTTACTTGGAACCATACCATGATATATGTTATCTGTCATAAAATTAAGGGAACCTTTAGCAACACTGAAACTCTTAATGTCACTTCTCCAAAAAGGATATATTGCAGGACTAATTTTTAAGGCCTCATCATGCGCCACTATCATCTTTGGGTTAAGAGAAATGTAACATACTTTCCATACCGCAGCAGTGATTACTAACTTGTAATTTTTAGTTCCTAATCTCATTAATCTGAACTCGTTTAAAGCCTGAAACAACTTAAGGTTTACAGAAACTCCATTTAGAATTGCTCTATTTTCGCCTTGACAAATATCAAGATATAGACATCCCTCAACATTGGCTGAATCACCATCCTTAGTAGGTCTACCTCTTTCTGTGTATCCACTATTGCTTCCTATATATTGTAATTCATCCAAATGCCCTGCCTGGTCTTTAAAAAACATAGCTGCCTGTGCCTGAGATAATATCATATCATTATTGGACCCTAAAAAGAGGTCAATGAGTGCTTTGTAAGGATAATTAACACCCACATCCGGTGAGATAAGTTTCTGATTTAAAGATAAGTCAACTTGTCTGAAAATAGAATGTAAGGTAAAATTGACAGGTGCTACTTGATCTGTATTAGGTGTGGGGTCTCCATCAAGAGTTCTTTCATCGCTAACCTTTTTCCCTTCTTCATCTGTGAGTACATATTTTATGTGTAATTTGCTTTTTCCTAAACTTATGTAATCTACAGAGGTTCCTGGTACATTGAATTCTATAACCCCTCCCTCAGTTATGGCTGCAATAGGATTGTAATCCACCCAGTATTCCTTGACAATGGACCTATCAGTGGGAGGTGGAGCAAATAAAGATAGTGACGTCTGGACTACATCCATATGGATCTGTAGCTTGTTAACTTTTTCTTAATTTTTTTTTTTTTTGCTTTCTTCTTGGACTTTGTAACTGGCAATTTTTTTTTAATTTTTCCTTTTTTATTAACAACCTTTTCTTTTTTTTTCTTCCTAGAGGTATTGTTTAGTCTGTCTTTACCTCCTATTTGATATTTTTTTATAGCTTTCCCTCTATTTATAATCATTTTGTCTCTAACCTCACTTTTAGCCTGGTCAACTGCTGCTTGCGTAGGACTAACTATTGAAACATCTATAGAATCTTTGTTTTTATATTTTGCATGGTCATCATCACTATCTAGAACGTAATAGTTCTTTGATAGTTCTATTTTTCCATCCATACATTTTTTACAAAATTTTAAATATTTATTCATAATTTCTTCTTCTTTCGAAGATGCAAGGTTAATTCAACCACTCCAGTTAAACTACTTGCAAAATGAAGGTTCTTGTTCTTTATATATATACCAATTCGACTGAAACTTTGATTTTTAAGTGGTAAATAGTAAACATTATTAAATAATTGATATTTATTCGAATTAGATTGAGGTAAAAGCCTTAATATACCCTCCATTGAATTTCTGACATAGGAGTAATCCACAATATCTGAAAACAAGTACAGGGTTTCATTGATTACAGTACTCGCATGGAAATCGCATATCCCTACTTCCCAATCACCAGATAAACTAGTTCTCTCAGCGATCTCGACTGTAAAGTTATAAGCCTTGTTATTCGGATGAAAATTTAAGGAATCTATAGAGGATAAGAAAAAGTAAATGCTATCTTCTTCCATCTTTGTTATTTGAGATCTTAAATTATGAAAGAGATCCTACATTATGAAATGATTTATATACTCTTATGCCCTATATATTTTCTACATCTTCCTCTGGAATCCACGAATTAAACTTTGGAGGCCATCCCTTCCATTTCACTAATACCTCCACCTGCCCACCTTTTTTTTTCTTTCTTTTTTTAAGAATTTCCTCAATTTTATACAAAATATCAGTACCTATGTATGCTAACTGCAGTTCAGGTTCATAAAAGAAACCCTGAATTACCTCATTATTGTAATCTTTTAACTCATACATTGGAATATTTTGATTCAATTTACGATTAATTATAGTAAAAATTTCGCCAGACCATTTTGCAGTATATTCTTTGTCGAACATTCTTTTAAGATGACTTATCTTAACCCTGTCTGATATGTCGAATTTAAATTTTTTTTTATTCAAGGTTTGTAAGAGTTTCGGATTTTTATTTTGTTTTTTGATGCTAAAGAAACTTTTGGGGTAGATGAGATTATCATATTGAAATTTCCAAAGTAAATACTGGTTTTTCGATTTTGCATCTTCTGGACTCATATTAATTGATCTATGGATAGAATTATTGTATCCATAGGTTAAGTCAGTCAGAATATCAATCCATCTTAAGGTTTCTTTTTCACTTAAATATTTCATTATTTTGTTTTTAATTGTTTTAATAACTCTTTCAGCATAATTAGCTTTGGTTTCATAGTATGTGTACAAATGTTTTATTTTATTTTCATTTAACAAATTATTAAATGAATGGTTCTTATATTCACTTCCTTGATCAGTTCTTAGAATTTCTGGTTTCTCATCTGTTTCTCTAATTATTCTTTGAAATGCATTCACCATTTCATCCCCTCTTAAAGTTTTCAATGGTGCTGTATACAGATATCGAGTAAATATATCTATGAATACTACAAAATAACCGTAGTCATTGTTTTCTGACTTGAATTTCACCATGTTAGCTGTATCACTATCCCATTGATAATTTTTTGTAAAAGCTAAGACTTTAGGTCTTCGAAAAGTCCTTCGAGCTGGGCGAAAAGTTGTATAAGTTTCCTGTTTACTTAACCACTTCCTTAAATACTTAGGGGTTATATGATACTTTCCATCCCTTTTAATATATGGATATAATTTACTGTAACTGCTGTAGACTACTGGACTCCTGATATCATAATAAAGGTTATGAAGATATGTATTGATTTCTTCATCTGAATTAAATTTTTTTGGTCCATTTTTGAATCCATTCATTTGCTCCACTCCCTTTTTGGATTTCCCTTCCATTTTTTTCTTTAATTTTTGAGAGGTAATTATCTTGATTGTAAACCGCTTTTTCGGGAAGACCTGGTGGAGGGAGGGGATGATTTATTTCTGCCTTGTCCTTTGTGTTATCACTGAACTCACTACTTACAGTCTCCTTTCGATTATTGTCCAACAACTTTTCTGATTTCCTCTTATTATTATTATTATTATTATTCAATATCCTGCTGTCTACACTTCTGAATTCTTCTCCTTTAAGTATTTCTGAGTTACTGTCATGTATTTTTGGATGGATATCCCTGTCATTCACTGTTTCCTGATTGCTTTCTGCAATTTTATGCTCCTTTTTATCAGCTAAAAAGCTTTTGAAACTCTGATACTGTTCATGTGGTATTAATACGTACTTATTCATTCTAAAATTTTTTCTATGTAATATTTAATTGATACAAGCAAATTGGTTATTCCTTCAAAGTGTTTTCTTGCTATAGTCCTCCTCCCTCTTTCCCCAGACTTTATATATTTTTTCAATATTTTTAGCCAACTTAAGAATTTTTCTCTTTTCTTCTTAGTTAAAGGAAGCTTGAATACATTGTAAAAAATTTCCGCCACTGCTTTCAACTGAGATGGTGTTGCATGAATGAATATATGTTTATTTAGGTATAAATTATTCTCCAATAACAGCAGAATGAAATGTTTAGAGTTTTTGAGGTTCCTAGACATTTTAAACCATATGTAGATAGCTCGATTTTCTATTCAAAGGAAAATGAAAGAAATTTTTTCCTATTTATATATAGTCATATGTTCACCAGGAAATATGTTACTTCTTAGCATGTAACTATCTTTATTTCCAGGTGATAAATCGATCAATAGGTAACCAAAAGGATCTGCAGTTGCATCTAAGTAAACCTCTAATAGTTTCTTTGACATACCTAATTGTCTTCCCAATAATTTAATTTGTTGAATATCTCTAGGATTTTTAAATAAAAAGAAATAATGAGTATTTAAAGATATATCTCGACAATATTTTCCCTGGTGAAATAAATTTTGCAAAACTAAAATAACACTAATGTTTTTATGATGTGATTCTCGACTAAAAAGATTTGCAATGAAAATGTTGTTTAGAGCTGAAGCCTGCATATCATCAATCACAAGTATGCACTGGTCATCATTAGGGTAAGACTTAAAATCCTTCTCTGTAGGTAGACCTTGTCTGTATTCTATATCACTAGTAATCTCTTCCTCAAACTTTTTCTGCCAGTTGTTATAAAAATAATAAATTTTCTTAATTTTTTCTGAAAAAATTGCACTGATGTTATTTAAAAGTCTCAAAACGAAGGTAGATTTTCCGGATCCGGTTGGACCACATACTATAGAAGTGAATGGGTTCTTCAATAAAAATGGATCCATAAACCCCAGTAATTTTGGCAGTGTACAAGGTGTTAATAGTTTGCAGTTGAGAGATAGCCAGCAAATACCTGTTTTCAATCTGCTGCAATAAGTCAGATGAAAGGAAATATTTCAGAGATTGTTTGAAAGCTAGCCAGAAGTGTGAGTAATGAAAGCTGTGCTTGGTTATGCATCCTCACTGCAACTCATCCATTCCTTTTATATCTGTTTGCAGACTCCAGTGGATTAGTTCCTCTCCTAAATACTCTCAATTTTTTGCAATATCTCTTTAGCTGATAAAGTTTACATAAATATGGAAAATTTCAAAATATACATATTTCTTTCTGTATTCCTTTTTTCTTTCAATCAAATAGTGAATGGATACAGCTGTGATTATGCAGAATGTACTTGCATGGAAGATATGATAACCTGTGTTGGAGTTGCAGCACCCAGGTTCAAATATAGAGCCACAGTGACTATGCTGTATATGGATAATGTACAGGTAGTAAATTTGATCGATATTCTGAAGAACTTGCCAAATTTAAAATATTTAAGTTTAGTAAATATGAAATATTTCAACTGCAAATGGATGAAGGAAGTACCAAGGGATGTGTATGTGAGGACTAATATGTGTTTAAAATTAACAAGTACACCTCATTATCCAACAACTGGTCATTTTTTTTTTGAAGAAAAGACACTGAATCAAGATAAGGTCTCTGAGCAAGAGGACAAGATGCTATCTAGTCGATATGGAACAAGATATCCTTCTGTCACTGAACTGTCAGAGAGGGAGGAGACAAAACAGATAAGTGAGCAGATAGATAAGAGACAATCTACCTCAATGTACAATGAGGGATTCGAAACAAAGACTACAAGGTACTCAGAGTATCCACAAAGTCAGAATTTGAAAGACGGAAATAACAGGTATTTTTGGTGGATTTTATTAGCCATCTCATGTATTGTGGTTACAATAATAATTCCATCCATAGTACACCTATGCAGGAAAAAGTTACTCAGAAGAATCCAGCCTCAGGATATTGAGGATGATATTGCTATACCATTGTCTGAGGTACTTAATGAAGACAACCCCCTCAGAGATGATGATGAGTAAGTTATAAATTATTAGCGTTTGTTGCCTTAATATCTTCAATAACCTCACTTAATTCTTGTTAAAGGAAAATTCCTTCATATTGTACCCGCAAAAATATATTTACAATAATTAAAATGCGAATATCTTGGATTGCAGCTTATCTATCATCCCATATTCTTCCTGGCAAATGATGGAAGAAATTGATTGCTCTGTTGAATCAGATATAGGTAATGATTTCGTACCATTTTTTATATATTCCTTGAATGTGACGTCACTTTCCATGGACTGTGACGTCACTGATGACGTTCACTGTATTTCTACGTATAATTTTAACGTAAGAGGCTTCTGCTTTTTAGTAAACAGTGAAGATCTTGTTGTTTAATTTCATTGAGTGGATTATAAGTTCTAAAGATGAAGTTCATTTCTTTACTTGTTGTTTTTGTTGTAATATCTTGTATTTATCAAAATGTGGACTCCAACTTAATAGAATGTATGACTGAGGGTCGTGAGGTTGTGATTTCGACCTTTGATGGTCGCGGACCAAAGAATAGTAATATTTTCTTCTGTAAAGATGACAAAGTTATCAGGACATACAGAGAATGCCATGTAAATTATATCAAACTACCTGTTGACAAAATTATGAGAAGTTTCCCTTCAGTTAGAATAATAAACTGGGCTTGTACCGGAGAGTGTTATGTCCTACACTCCACTGATGGGATTACTGTAAAAGGATGCACCAAAGGTAAATTTATTAATTTTTTTAAAAAATTTATATAAAATATTACTATCCAGTAATCCAGTTACTATTCAGTTCACAGTTGAATTCATTAAAAAATCCACCATTAACCTGATTGAGGCTAGGAGGCGATAGACAATTGTTATTACCCGGTTTTAATATTTTTCCAGGTCAGATCCTCGAATCTATGTGTGTGATCTATTTCTAAATTTATTTTTTATTTTTTTAGTGAACATGAAGAATCCCGAATCTGATTCCCTCTCAGAGGAGGAAACTGGAGAAGAAAGCCAGGTGGAATTTTCTCAAACTCAGCTGAGACTCAATTATGTGTTATTTCTTCTACCACTAGTGATAGTATTTGGTGTTGTCTCAATAATGTATATCAAGCATTATATTCGGAATAGAATTCGGAATCTTATTCAATTACTGGACAATCACATGGACATGGAGGATGCAGATCAAACCCCAGTAAAAGTTTTGGAAATGATGGATGGAATTGAAAGTGATGATGGTGATCTGACATCTGATCTGATATGGGACGAATCGATTGAGAAAAATGCTCAAATATTAATTGATGAGATCAGTGATCAAAGAAAGGAAGTGGATCCAAAAGATCAAGATAATGACCATTCAGGCATCAGTTCTGTTATTGCTGTCAATCTTGAGGATTACCTCGGTCTTTTCAATGCAGGAAACACTTCCATTCGAGATGATTTGCCTGTTACTAATAATCAACTCCCAATTTCATCCTCAACCCCAATAATTGCTGAGAGGAATTCCAATAGTTCCAGAAGTGAGGATTCTCAGAGGAATTCTTTGTCTAAATACCTTAGCTCACCTGAACATTTTCCATCTTTCAATGTGAACATCTTAGGCTCAGATTCAGAAAGTTCACAGGATGAATGTGACCTCAAAGTTCAAAGTAAAACTAGATCTGGTAGGATTTACAAAACTGTGTAATTGAAAGATATTTTCCATAATTATGCATGTACATTTATTTGAAACTGAACATTAGAAATCATGTGTTTCATGATCAATGGGAACATATAATTATGTAACTTGACTTTTTAAAGTTTTGGATGTACAATAGAAAATTCAAAACACATTAGAGTAATTTTAAAGATTACATGATGTATTACACGCATAAGAATAATTTTTAACCTGTATGTTACATAGATGTTGTACTGATAGTTTAGAGATTTATAAAAAGTAATTTTAAAGATTACATGATGTATTACACACATAAGAATATTTTTTAACCTGTATGTTACATAGATGTTGTACTGATAGTTTAAAGATTTATAAACAAATGAAGTTGATGAACACACTGTAATTCCACAAAAATTTTAACCTGCATGTTACATAGATTTTGTACTGATATTTTCGACGTTAATAAACACATTGTAATTCCACATAAATATATACAAGTGATTACCAAGATATTTCAGTAAATTAATATATATGTATATTTCATTTAATATATACTCCTGAATATATAATTTTTACATTAACTTTTGTGTATCTTTGACTTTTGCAGTAAGTACAATGCACTGATATTATAATAACACGTTATTCTGAATGAGGACATTGTACTTGGGTTTACATTTCTTTATTTCCCTGCAAGTTAAACCTATAAGAGTACCTCTTGAAATTATTTTGTGGGTATAATTATTGCTTCATAAAATGAACGTGATTCTAGTGATTAATATTTCCTTATTCTATAACTAAGTCAATACATGCATTAGCTGATGGAGGCAACAAATATCTGAAGTAAGTACACCGCATTTGATGTGTATCATTTCACACAACATCTTTGAGAGTTTCTAGTAGGCGCTGCCTCACCTAGTTACATTTTAAGTATCTGACTGGTCAGAACTCACACAAATGTGTGCAAAGAAGGAAACAGAGTTAAATGCGAGTTCTTAATAACATCTAATGTATTGTACAATGGAGTGGGGGCAAACAGATTTTACCACACTTTTCCAATGTGGAATGAGGGTTATCTTAATTTATATTTCTCATATCAATGTTACTCCATTGTAATGCATGTATGATTCTTAGTTATACTCTTATATAAAACCAAAAAAAATTTAAAGAAATAATTCACAGAGGTCTCATAAATATGACAGGTGAATCACCTGTTTCAATTACAGCCATACAGGATGTACATTCCAATGCCTCTGACCTTTCTTTCTGCCTCAGAAATGCTGCACATATAGTGCAGTACAGGTGCCCACAGATTGTCATGAATAATACACTAATTTCGAAATTAATATTGCAAGAGCAACATGAGGCATTTCTTGCCTTTTCATAGTAATATGTCTCCCATTCGTTACACAATGATAAGTCAATGTCATTCGGAAGGTGATTTAGCATGAAGGCAGCTGAGAAGGCTTTGAAAAGGTTACCTTCAGTTAGGTTATCAATTAAATCCTGCTCATAATTCTGTCTTATGTATGTACCTGTGGGCACCCATACGAAAACTGAGGTCTCAGAAGATTTTGACATGTTACAGGTGAATGATTTAGTGAATAAATTGCCCTTTAGATGACTTCTGCACATTGGACACTTTTTTTTTTTTCTTCCATCATTTCGCCAAATTCTTCCAAACTCACAGGAGCACTCAGGACAGAGGAAATGAGAGCAAGGATTTGTTATAATGATCCTGTCCTTCTCCAGATACTCGGAGCAGACACAACATCTCATTGTCTCCATTTCATCTGACACGTAATGCACAAAATCTGGGTATTTCTGGCTGTATTAAAAAAATTTTGTTTTAGGATTGAGGATAAAAGTATCTGATGAATGGTGATATCACTTATTCTTAGAAAAAAATATACACTTTCTTAATAATTTCTAATTCTAAATAAGAATCAGGGGTTAAAGTGCTCTAATAAATGTATGACTATAGTCAATGAGGAAGATAAAATACTGAAATAAATTCATATTTGAGGCTACAGTTCTTAAGTTATGACTACAATTTTTTAAATTATTATGTAAAAAATGCTACTCACGCAATATAGTTGGGTATAGCATCATTGAGCAAAAGCAGTACCAGAAATGCCTCACGGTAGTTATTCTTGTCCACTAGTGACACCAGCTCCATTAGTGTGACTGTAGTACTAGATATCAAATCCGGATAATAAACATCCCTCTTCTTCCCAAGGAATACGTTGACAGCAGTTTCCATCCTTTTTCGACTGTTAACTAATTATGAAATTCAATCAGAGAAAGATCAGATCCAATCTTCGAAAGCTGAGACAGTTGACTGTAGATAGTCATATTTTCATCAATATTTATAAACAAAAAAGTGTGTCATCCCATTGTCCATGTAACGAGCATATGTCCCCATCTGTATTCCCATCACCGTCAAAATGTTAGAAAAAAACTAGAATATATCACCAGACAATAGTTCTGAAAATTCTGTACACTTCATTTGATCCACTTTCATGTCTTCAATCATTTCTAGATTATATATCTTCTGTACAAATTTAAAGGAAAAAAAATCCCAGGAGCTTCAATTATAATGGAATATTCTCTGAAACCTCACCCCTGCAGGAGGTTTCTGTATCAGTCTTGCACTCTTCACATGTGTTGACATCATGCCCTGATCTATCTTGATCCAGAATGCAGGGTTCACAGGTATATATTTCTGAATATTCTGAATACATTTTTTGTGCCACTTTTATGAATTCATTCCACTCATTAAACCTCAAGGAGATCCCTTGAGGAGTAGCATATTTCCTTCCATTTGCCATTTTCCATAACCTTATGGATACGTTTCTATAGGGAAATGCACAGGTGACATATATACCAGATCCTAAATAATAACTGCAGTCCACGTCTTTTTTACCATCAGAAATCTTCTCAATAGCAGACATAATGAACTCAACGTAATGTAAAATTACAACTAATTTAGGTACGCTGAGTTTAATACCTTCATTTTTGACCTCACCTTCTTCCCATTCCTTCAAATATATATTTTCAATAAGTCCATGGGAGCCTTGATATATGACGTACTTGGGTCCTCCAAGATGAAATGTCCTTTTGATCACAATTGAACTACATTCATTAATACCTGATACAGTAGCTTTCTCAACAGAAAAATCACTTGTGGGTACATTACTCATCAGAAGACTCGAAAGCGAGTCCTCAAAGGTTTCTGAAATCTTGCTAGTAGTGGTACTTGCTAAAGTCCTTTTATTCTTGCTTCCACCCAAACCATCACTCTTCCTTTTCTTGGATCCATTGCTAGATTTAACTACTGCTGCCTCAGCCATTATTTGAAGTTCAGCTAAGATAAAAGTTTGAGGTTACAAGTATCATATAACTGTGAAAAAATCTTCAGTGACAATCAGCGTTATTAGCGAGTTTATATAGATTTAGAGGCAGAGGTAGTAGCACAACTTGAACCAATGAGATTGTAACATCTAACAAAAAAGAAAAGGCTGATGAGGCAGTTATTAATTGCAATACAAGCAAAAAATTCAGACTATAATGCATGTAGAGACTTGTTCCAGGTTCATCAAGGATATATGTCGAAATATGACCTAAAAAATTAACATTTTCATTGATATGATGCAATCATGTAAAAGATTTCACAAGTGATCTGTTACACTTAAAAATGATTGAATCAGATAGCAAGACATATGGACCTTGTTCTGATGACTGTTGTGCCACATATTATGCTGAGCTGTTTTGTTGTCTGTTGTGCAACATATTATTATTCTGAGTTGTAGCATGTGGATTGAAAGTGAACACGTGTTTGTTTACATATTGAATAAATTCTAGATCATTAGCCTCAGCAAATTATTTCTCAATCATCCAGGCATTTGAATCTAAGACATTTAAGCAATGTAAACATATTGGTGTGTCTAGGTTACATGCACTTAGTGACTAGATAGATCTTTGAGAGATGTATAGGAATGAAAGACATAATATAGGCTTCAAGATATTTTATTACTTTTTCAAATTTTTTTTACAACAAATGATAATTGAGAAATGGATTTAACATTAACACAAAGGCACAGTAAGGAGAATGCTTCTGGTGCTCTTCCATTGGGGTGTCGTAGGTCTCCCACTCTATAAGGTTAAGATTACACCAGGGACAGATAACTTTATCTCCTTGACCAGAATAATAGAACCCAGCTTTCACATATCTCTGAGCAGGAATTGGATGCGACTTGGGCCAGGTCGCAAATGTAGATATTCTGTCATCATATCTGAAAAATCCATCTGTAGGATGAACTTTAGCTTTCGGATCTGATCTGGGTCCTCTAAGATCTGATGATCTGTCAGCTCTTACATCTGTTCTATCACGCCTTTCAGCTGAAAGATGTAAGCCTCCAACATGACCAGTTTTTTCAACTTTACTTCTACTACATAGAGCAAATCCTGCAAATCCTGGCCTCATACCACCCCTCATAGCCTTAGAGTCAGTTGCATCATTTGATTCATCACCAGTCAATCTGAAAGAATAAGAAGGCTTGGAAGCAGCCTTACAAATATCTACAGTTGAATCAGATTGGTTGGACATTTTTTGAGGTTGTTGATTGCAGAGATTTTAAATTAAAAATGATATTTGAGATTTCTTGGAGGGTTTATATATATATTCTTCATACATAAAATATTGCTGAGATTGATTAATAAAGGAAAAATGATGAAATGCTTCCATTAATAGCACCTAAACCATTTAATTACACTTCGAAGAAGAGATATCATACAAATTGAAAATTTGAGAAAAAGGGACGCTTCAAACTAATGTAGTTATCCTACTAGTTGATTATATACAATCCGAAAATTGACAGAATATTGGGAAAAGAGTCGGATGTAAGAGTACTTGGATGTGTTAGATCGAGGTCTTTCCAAATTTGAAAAACATATTTGATGTAATGTGTGCAGACCAAAGATTCTAGTTCTCCCCTTATTGCTCAAATAAGTGCTATCAGTTATTGCACCATCATTATCAGTTATTGCACCATCAGCGAGGTGTATCAGTTATTGCACCATCAGCGAAAAGGCTGTAGCACTTCCTCAATAGCAGATATGTAGCAGCAAGTCCCCAGTATTGCACCATCAAAGAGGCAATAAGCTATCAATAGTGATCTAGATCATTTTCCGATCACTTGAGATCAATTTTTACGACTTATGTCGTTCGATTGACTCAAATAGTACTACTCTGGTACACCAGATGTAATGCTAAAACCTGTGCAATCAGATTTAGTGAGTGGCAGGTGATATTTTGGCCAAGTTTCATGGTTACAGAGCAATATTTAGTACTGGTTTGGGCTGATTTACATCTATTTTGGACCATTTTAACAGCATTATTTGGGTAAAATATTTTCTGTTCAGACATGTAATGCTCCAAATGTGCCTAAAATATCCCCCTTTATTTTTAAAACAAGCATGAAATTAAATGGGGGCTTCAGTCTGGCAATATTGTGATATACTTGACATTCACCCCATGAGGGGAGGCCAAGGGGCCCCCCCACACCCCGAAAATGAAAATTCCTAATATGGCCCTCGAGTGGACCAGACCAATACAAATTCATTCTCTGATATAAACTGAGTTTTCTGTGAAAATTTGAGCAGGTTTGATCAACTTTAAGGGGTGGTTTGGACTGATCTGGCATGTTATGACATCCTCGCCACCTACACTCCCTGAACCTGTACTTTGGACTGGATATGCATTTCTGAAGGAACACACCACTAAAATTCATTCAAGTGGCGACTCCTGTGGGACACAATGTGGTTTACAGCCTTAAATCTGCCTTAACTGAGAAAATATCAGACCATCCCGATACAGCCACCTGAGGCTGTATTTTCGCCTTCCTGGACCATATTTGACACAGATGACACCACTGGTACACCAGATGTAATGCTAAAACCTGTGCAATCAGATTTAGTGAGTGGCAGGTGATATTTTGGCCAAGTTTCATGGTTACAGAGCAATATTTAGTACTGGTTTGGGCTGATTTACATCTATTTTGGACCATTTTAACAGCATTATTTGGGTAAAATATTTTCTGTTCAGACATGTAATGCTCCAAATGTGCCTAAAATATCCCCCTTTATTTTTAAAACAAGCATGAAATTAAATGGGGGCTTCAGTCTGGCAATATTGTGATATACTTGACATTCACCCCATGAGGGGAGGCCAAGGGGCCCCCCCCACACCCCGAAAATGAAAATTCCTAATATGGCCCTCGAGTGGACCAGACCAATACAAATTCATTCTCTGATATAAACTGAGTTTTCTGTGAAAATTTGAGCAGGTTTGATCAACTTTAAGGGGTGGTTTGGACTGATCTGGCATGTTATGACATCCTCGCCACCTACACTCCCTGAACCTGTACTTTGGACTGGATATGCATTTCTGAAGGAACACACCACTAAAATTCATTCAAGTGGCGACTCCTGTGGGACACAATGTGGTTTACAGCCTTAAATCTGCCTTAACTGAGAAAATATCAGACCATCCCGATACAGCCACCTGAGGCTGTATTTTCGCCTTCCTGGACCATATTTGACACAGATGACACCACTGGTACACCAGATGTAATGCTAAAACCTGTGCAATCAGATTTAGTGAGTGGCAGGTGATATTTTGGCCAAGTTTCATGGTTACAGAGCAATATTTAGTACTGGTTTGGGCTGATTTACATCTATTTTGGACCATTTTAACAGCATTATTTGGGTAAAATATTTTCTGTTCAGACATGTAATGCTCCAAATGTGCCTAAAATATCCCCCTTTATTTTTAAAACAAGCATGAAATTAAATGGGGGCTTCAGTCTGGCAATATTGTGATATACTTGACATTCACCCCATGAGGGGAGGCCAAGGGGCCCCCCCACACCCCGAAAATGAAAATTCCTAATATGGCCCTCGAGTGGACCAGACCAATACAAATTCATTCTCTGATATAAACTGAGTTTTCTGTGAAAATTTGAGCAGGTTTGATCAACTTTAAGGGGTGGTTTGGACTGATCTGGCATGTTATGACATCCTCGCCACCTACACTCCCTGAACCTGTACTTTGGACTGGATATGCATTTCTGAAGGAACACACCACTAAAATTCATTCAAGTGGCGACTCCTGTGGGACACAATGTGGTTTACAGCCTTAAATCTGCCTTAACTGAGAAAATATCAGACCATCCCGATACAGCCACCTGAGGCTGTATTTTCGCCTTCCTGGACCATATTTGACACAGATGACACCACTGGTACACCAGATGTAATGCTAAAACCTGTGCAATCAGATTTAGTGAGTGGCAGGTGATATTTTGGCCAAGTTTCATGGTTACAGAGCAATATTTAGTACTGGTTTGGGCTGATTTACATCTATTTTGGACCATTTTAACAGCATTATTTGGGTAAAATATTTTCTGTTCAGACATGTAATGCTCCAAATGTGCCTAAAATATCCCCCTTTATTTTTAAAACAAGCATGAAATTAAATGGGGGCTTCAGTCTGGCAATATTGTGATATACTTGACATTCACCCCATGAGGGGAGGCCAAGGGGCCCCCCCCACACCCCGAAAATGAAAATTCCTAATATGGCCCTCGAGTGGACCAGACCAATACAAATTCATTCTCTGATATAAACTGAGTTTTCTGTGAAAATTTGAGCAGGTTTGATCAACTTTAAGGGGTGGTTTGGACTGATCTGGCATGTTATGACATCCTCGCCACCTACACTCCCTGAACCTGTACTTTGGACTGGATATGCATTTCTGAAGGAACACACCACTAAAATTCATTCAAGTGGCGACTCCTGTGGGACACAATGTGGTTTACAGCCTTAAATCTGCCTTAACTGAGAAAATATCAGACCATCCCGATACAGCCACCTGAGGCTGTATTTTCGCCTTCCTGGACCATATTTGACACAGATGACACCACTGGTACACCAGATGTAATGCTAAAACCTGTGCAATCAGATTTAGTGAGTGGCAGGTGATATTTTGGCCAAGTTTCATGGTTACAGAGCAATATTTAGTACTGGTTTGGGCTGATTTACATCTATTTTGGACCATTTTAACAGCATTATTTGGGTAAAATATTTTCTGTTCAGACATGTAATGCTCCAAATGTGCCTAAAATATCCCCCTTTATTTTTAAAACAAGCATGAAATTAAATGGGGGCTTCAGTCTGGCAATATTGTGATATACTTGACATTCACCCCATGAGGGGAGGCCAAGGGGCCCCCCCACACCCCGAAAATGAAAATTCCTAATATGGCCCTCGAGTGGACCAGACCAATACAAATTCATTCTCTGATATAAACTGAGTTTTCTGTGAAAATTTGAGCAGGTTTGATCAACTTTAAGGGGTGGTTTGGACTGATCTGGCATGTTATGACATCCTCGCCACCTACACTCCCTGAACCTGTACTTTGGACTGGATATGCATTTCTGAAGGAACACACCACTAAAATTCATTCAAGTGGCGACTCCTGTGGGACACAATGTGGTTTACAGCCTTAAATCTGCCTTAACTGAGAAAATATCAGACCATCCCGATACAGCCACCTGAGGCTGTATTTTCGCCTTCCTGGACCATATTTGACACAGATGACACCACTGGTACACCAGATGTAATGCTAAAACCTGTGCAATCAGATTTAGTGAGTGGCAGGTGATATTTTGGCCAAGTTTCATGGTTACAGAGCAATATTTAGTACTGGTTTGGGCTGATTTACATCTATTTTGGACCATTTTAACAGCATTATTTGGGTAAAATATTTTCTGTTCAGACATGTAATGCTCCAAATGTGCCTAAAATATCCCCCTTTATTTTTAAAACAAGCATGAAATTAAATGGGGGCTTCAGTCTGGCAATATTGTGATATACTTGACATTCACCCCATGAGGGGAGGCCAAGGGGCCCCCCCACACCCCGAAAATGAAAATTCCTAATATGGCCCTCGAGTGGACCAGACCAATACAAATTCATTCTCTGATATAAACTGAGTTTTCTGTGAAAATTTGAGCAGGTTTGATCAACTTTAAGGGGTGGTTTGGACTGATCTGGCATGTTATGACATCCTCGCCACCTACACTCCCTGAACCTGTACTTTGGACTGGATATGCATTTCTGAAGGAACACACCACTAAAATTCATTCAAGTGGCGACTCCTGTGGGACACAATGTGGTTTACAGCCTTAAATCTGCCTTAACTGAGAAAATATCAGACCATCCCGATACAGCCACCTGAGGCTGTATTTTCGCCTTCCTGGACCATATTTGACACAGATGACACCACTGGTACACCAGATGTAATGCTAAAACCTGTGCAATCAGATTTAGTGAGTGGCAGGTGATATTTTGGCCAAGTTTCATGGTTACAGAGCAATATTTAGTACTGGTTTGGGCTGATTTACATCTATTTTGGACCATTTTAACAGCATTATTTGGGTAAAATATTTTCTGTTCAGACATGTAATGCTCCAAATGTGCCTAAAATATCCCCCTTTATTTTTAAAACAAGCATGAAATTAAATGGGGGCTTCAGTCTGGCAATATTGTGATATACTTGACATTCACCCCATGAGGGGAGGCCAAGGGGCCCCCCCACACCCCGAAAATGAAAATTCCTAATATGGCCCTCGAGTGGACCAGACCAATACAAATTCATTCTCTGATATAAACTGAGTTTTCTGTGAAAATTTGAGCAGGTTTGATCAACTTTAAGGGGTGGTTTGGACTGATCTGGCATGTTATGACATCCTCGCCACCTACACTCCCTGAACCTGTACTTTGGACTGGATATGCATTTCTGAAGGAACACACCACTAAAATTCATTCAAGTGGCGACTCCTGTGGGACACAATGTGGTTTACAGCCTTAAATCTGCCTTAACTGAGAAAATATCAGACCATCCCAATACAGCCACCTGAGGCTGTATTTTCGCCTTCCTGGACCATATTTGACACAGATGACACCACTGGTACACCAGATGTAATGCTAAAACCTGTGCAATCAGATTTAGTGAGTGGCAGGTGATATTTTGGCCAAGTTTCATGGTTACAGAGCAATATTTAGTACTGGTTTGGGCTGATTTACATCTATTTTGGACCATTTTAACAGCATTATTTGGGTAAAATATTTTCTATTCAGATATGTAATGCTCCAAATGTGCCTAAAATATCCCCCTTTATTTTTAAAACAAGCATGAAATTAAATGGGGGCTTCAGTCTGGCAATATTGTGATATACTTGACATTCACCCCATGAGGGGAGGCCAAGGGGCCCCCCCACACCCCGAAAATGAAAATTCCTAATATGGCCCTCGAGTGGACCAGACCAATACAAATTCATTCTCTGATATAAACTGAGTTTTCTGTGAAAATTTGAGCAGGTTTGATCAACTTTAAGGGGTGGTTTGGACTGATCTGGCATGTTATGACATCCTCGCCACCTACACTCCCTGAACCTGTACTTTGGACTGGATATGCATTTCTGAAGGAACACACCACTAAAATTCATTCAAGTGGCGACTCCTGTGGGACACAATGTGGTTTACAGCCTTAAATCTGCCTTAACTGAGAAAATATCAGACCATCCCGATACAGCCACCTGAGGCTGTATTTTCGCCTTCCTGGACCATATTTGACACAGATGACACCACTGGTACACCAGATGTAATGCTAAAACCTGTGCAATCAGATTTAGTGAGTGGCAGGTGATATTTTGGCCAAGTTTCATGGTTACAGAGCAATATTTAGTACTGGTTTGGGCTGATTTACATCTATTTTGGACCATTTTAACAGCATTATTTGGGTAAAATATTTTCTGTTCAGACATGTAATGCTCCAAATGTGCCTAAAATATCCCCCTTTATTTTTAAAACAAGCATGAAATTAAATGGGGGCTTCAGTCTGGCAATATTGTGATATACTTGACATTCACCCCATGAGGGGAGGCCAAGGGGCCCCCCCCACACCCCGAAAATGAAAATTCCTAATATGGCCCTCGAGTGGACCAGACCAATACAAATTCATTCTCTGATATAAACTGAGTTTTCTGTGAAAATTTGAGCAGGTTTGATCAACTTTAAGGGGTGGTTTGGACTGATCTGGCATGTTATGACATCCTCGCCACCTACACTCCCTGAACCTGTACTTTGGACTGGATATGCATTTCTGAAGGAACACACCACTAAAATTCATTCAAGTGGCGACTCCTGTGGGACACAATGTGGTTTACAGCCTTAAATCTGCCTTAACTGAGAAAATATCAGACCATCCCGATACAGCCACCTGAGGCTGTATTTTCGCCTTCCTGGACCATATTTGACACAGATGACACCACTGGTACACCAGATGTAATGCTAAAACCTGTGCAATCAGATTTAGTGAGTGGCAGGTGATATTTTGGCCAAGTTTCATGGTTACAGAGCAATATTTAGTACTGGTTTGGGCTGATTTACATCTATTTTGGACCATTTTAACAGCATTATTTGGGTAAAATATTTTCTGTTCAGACATGTAATGCTCCAAATGTGCCTAAAATATCCCCCTTTATTTTTAAAACAAGCATGAAATTAAATGGGGGCTTCAGTCTGGCAATATTGTGATATACTTGACATTCACCCCATGAGGGGAGGCCAAGGGGCCCCCCCACACCCCGAAAATGAAAATTCCTAATATGGCCCTCGAGTGGACCAGACCAATACAAATTCATTCTCTGATATAAACTGAGTTTTCTGTGAAAATTTGAGCAGGTTTGATCAACTTTAAGGGGTGGTTTGGACTGATCTGGCATGTTATGACATCCTCGCCACCTACACTCCCTGAACCTGTACTTTGGACTGGATATGCATTTCTGAAGGAACACACCACTAAAATTCATTCAAGTGGCGACTCCTGTGGGACACAATGTGGTTTACAGCCTTAAATCTGCCTTAACTGAGAAAATATCAGACCATCCCGATACAGCCACCTGAGGCTGTATTTTCGCCTTCCTGGACCATATTTGACACAGATGACACCACTGGTACACCAGATGTAATGCTAAAACCTGTGCAATCAGATTTAGTGAGTGGCAGGTGATATTTTGGCCAAGTTTCATGGTTACAGAGCAATATTTAGTACTGGTTTGGGCTGATTTACATCTATTTTGGACCATTTTAACAGCATTATTTGGGTAAAATATTTTCTGTTCAGACATGTAATGCTCCAAATGTGCCTAAAATATCCCCCTTTATTTTTAAAACAAGCATGAAATTAAATGGGGGCTTCAGTCTGGCAATATTGTGATATACTTGACATTCACCCCATGAGGGGAGGCCAAGGGGCCCCCCCACACCCCGAAAATGAAAATTCCTAATATGGCCCTCGAGTGGACCAGACCAATACAAATTCATTCTCTGATATAAACTGAGTTTTCTGTGAAAATTTGAGCAGGTTTGATCAACTTTAAGGGGTGGTTTGGACTGATCTGGCATGTTATGACATCCTCGCCACCTACACTCCCTGAACCTGTACTTTGGACTGGATATGCATTTCTGAAGGAACACACCACTAAAATTCATTCAAGTGGCGACTCCTGTGGGACACAATGTGGTTTACAGCCTTAAATCTGCCTTAACTGAGAAAATATCAGACCATCCCAATACAGCCACCTGAGGCTGTATTTTCGCCTTCCTGGACCATATTTGACACAGATGACACCACTGGTACACCAGATGTAATGCTAAAACCTGTGCAATCAGATTTAGTGAGTGGCAGGTGATATTTTGGCCAAGTTTCATGGTTACAGAGCAATATTTAGTACTGGTTTGGGCTGATTTACATCTATTTTGGACCATTTTAACAGCATTATTTGGGTAAAATATTTTCTATTCAGATATGTAATGCTCCAAATGTGCCTAAAATATCCCCCTTTATTTTTAAAACAAGCATGAAATTAAATGGGGGCTTCAGTCTGGCAATATTGTGATATACTTGACATTCACCCCATGAGGGGAGGCCAAGGGGCCCCCCCACACCCCGAAAATGAAAATTCCTAATATGGCCCTCGAGTGGACCAGACCAATACAAATTCATTCTCTGATATAAACTGAGTTTTCTGTGAAAATTTGAGCAGGTTTGATCAACTTTAAGGGGTGGTTTGGACTGATCTGGCATGTTATGACATCCTCGCCACCTACACTCCCTGAACCTGTACTTTGGACTGGATATGCATTTCTGAAGGAACACACCACTAAAATTCATTCAAGTGGCGACTCCTGTGGGACACAATGTGGTTTACAGCCTTAAATCTGCCTTAACTGAGAAAATATCAGACCATCCCGATACAGCCACCTGAGGCTGTATTTTCGCCTTCCTGGACCATATTTGACACAGATGACACCACTGGTACACCAGATGTAATGCTAAAACCTGTGCAATCAGATTTAGTGAGTGGCAGGTGATATTTTGGCCAAGTTTCATGGTTACAGAGCAATATTTAGTACTGGTTTGGGCTGATTTACATCTATTTTGGACCATTTTAACAGCATTATTTGGGTAAAATATTTTCTGTTCAGACATGTAATGCTCCAAATGTGCCTAAAATATCCCCCTTTATTTTTAAAACAAGCATGAAATTAAATGGGGGCTTCAGTCTGGCAATATTGTGATATACTTGACATTCACCCCATGAGGGGAGGCCAAGGGGCCCCCCCCACACCCCGAAAATGAAAATTCCTAATATGGCCCTCGAGTGGACCAGACCAATACAAATTCATTCTCTGATATAAACTGAGTTTTCTGTGAAAATTTGAGCAGGTTTGATCAACTTTAAGGGGTGGTTTGGACTGATCTGGCATGTTATGACATCCTCGCCACCTACACTCCCTGAACCTGTACTTTGGACTGGATATGCATTTCTGAAGGAACACACCACTAAAATTCATTCAAGTGGCGACTCCTGTGGGACACAATGTGGTTTACAGCCTTAAATCTGCCTTAACTGAGAAAATATCAGACCATCCCGATACAGCCACCTGAGGCTGTATTTTCGCCTTCCTGGACCATATTTGACACAGATGACACCACTGGTACACCAGATGTAATGCTAAAACCTGTGCAATCAGATTTAGTGAGTGGCAGGTGATATTTTGGCCAAGTTTCATGGTTACAGAGCAATATTTAGTACTGGTTTGGGCTGATTTACATCTATTTTGGACCATTTTAACAGCATTATTTGGGTAAAATATTTTCTGTTCAGACATGTAATGCTCCAAATGTGCCTAAAATATCCCCCTTTATTTTTAAAACAAGCATGAAATTAAATGGGGGCTTCAGTCTGGCAATATTGTGATATACTTGACATTCACCCCATGAGGGGAGGCCAAGGGGCCCCCCCACACCCCGAAAATGAAAATTCCTAATATGGCCCTCGAGTGGACCAGACCAATACAAATTCATTCTCTGATATAAACTGAGTTTTCTGTGAAAATTTGAGCAGGTTTGATCAACTTTAAGGGGTGGTTTGGACTGATCTGGCATGTTATGACATCCTCGCCACCTACACTCCCTGAACCTGTACTTTGGACTGGATATGCATTTCTGAAGGAACACACCACTAAAATTCATTCAAGTGGCGACTCCTGTGGGACACAATGTGGTTTACAGCCTTAAATCTGCCTTAACTGAGAAAATATCAGACCATCCCGATACAGCCACCTGAGGCTGTATTTTCGCCTTCCTGGACCATATTTGACACAGATGACACCACTGGTACACCAGATGTAATGCTAAAACCTGTGCAATCAGATTTAGTGAGTGGCAGGTGATATTTTGGCCAAGTTTCATGGTTACAGAGCAATATTTAGTACTGGTTTGGGCTGATTTACATCTATTTTGGACCATTTTAACAGCATTATTTGGGTAAAATATTTTCTGTTCAGACATGTAATGCTCCAAATGTGCCTAAAATATCCCCCTTTATTTTTAAAACAAGCATGAAATTAAATGGGGGCTTCAGTCTGGCAATATTGTGATATACTTGACATTCACCCCATGAGGGGAGGCCAAGGGGCCCCCCCACACCCCGAAAATGAAAATTCCTAATATGGCCCTCGAGTGGACCAGACCAATACAAATTCATTCTCTGATATAAACTGAGTTTTCTGTGAAAATTTGAGCAGGTTTGATCAACTTTAAGGGGTGGTTTGGACTGATCTGGCATGTTATGACATCCTCGCCACCTACACTCCCTGAACCTGTACTTTGGACTGGATATGCATTTCTGAAGGAACACACCACTAAAATTCATTCAAGTGGCGACTCCTGTGGGACACAATGTGGTTTACAGCCTTAAATCTGCCTTAACTGAGAAAATATCAGACCATCCCAATACAGCCACCTGAGGCTGTATTTTCGCCTTCCTGGACCATATTTGACACAGATGACACCACTGGTACACCAGATGTAATGCTAAAACCTGTGCAATCAGATTTAGTGAGTGGCAGGTGATATTTTGGCCAAGTTTCATGGTTACAGAGCAATATTTAGTACTGGTTTGGGCTGATTTACATCTATTTTGGACCATTTTAACAGCATTATTTGGGTAAAATATTTTCTATTCAGATATGTAATGCTCCAAATGTGCCTAAAATATCCCCCTTTATTTTTAAAACAAGCATGAAATTAAATGGGGGCTTCAGTCTGGCAATATTGTGATATACTTGACATTCACCCCATGAGGGGAGGCCAAGGGGCCCCCCCACACCCCGAAAATGAAAATTCCTAATATGGCCCTCGAGTGGACCAGACCAATACAAATTCATTCTCTGATATAAACTGAGTTTTCTGTGAAAATTTGAGCAGGTTTGATCAACTTTAAGGGGTGGTTTGGACTGATCTGGCATGTTATGACATCCTCGCCACCTACACTCCCTGAACCTGTACTTTGGACTGGATATGCATTTCTGAAGGAACACACCACTAAAATTCATTCAAGTGGCGACTCCTGTGGGACACAATGTGGTTTACAGCCTTAAATCTGCCTTAACTGAGAAAATATCAGACCATCCCGATACAGCCACCTGAGGCTGTATTTTCGCCTTCCTGGACCATATTTGACACAGATGACACCACTGGTACACCAGATGTAATGCTAAAACCTGTGCAATCAGATTTAGTGAGTGGCAGGTGATATTTTGGCCAAGTTTCATGGTTACAGAGCAATATTTAGTACTGGTTTGGGCTGATTTACATCTATTTTGGACCATTTTAACAGCATTATTTGGGTAAAATATTTTCTGTTCAGACATGTAATGCTCCAAATGTGCCTAAAATATCCCCCTTTATTTTTAAAACAAGCATGAAATTAAATGGGGGCTTCAGTCTGGCAATATTGTGATATACTTGACATTCACCCCATGAGGGGAGGCCAAGGGGCCCCCCCCACACCCCGAAAATGAAAATTCCTAATATGGCCCTCGAGTGGACCAGACCAATACAAATTCATTCTCTGATATAAACTGAGTTTTCTGTGAAAATTTGAGCAGGTTTGATCAACTTTAAGGGGTGGTTTGGACTGATCTGGCATGTTATGACATCCTCGCCACCTACACTCCCTGAACCTGTACTTTGGACTGGATATGCATTTCTGAAGGAACACACCACTAAAATTCATTCAAGTGGCGACTCCTGTGGGACACAATGTGGTTTACAGCCTTAAATCTGCCTTAACTGAGAAAATATCAGACCATCCCGATACAGCCACCTGAGGCTGTATTTTCGCCTTCCTGGACCATATTTGACACAGATGACACCACTGGTACACCAGATGTAATGCTAAAACCTGTGCAATCAGATTTAGTGAGTGGCAGGTGATATTTTGGCCAAGTTTCATGGTTACAGAGCAATATTTAGTACTGGTTTGGGCTGATTTACATCTATTTTGGACCATTTTAACAGCATTATTTGGGTAAAATATTTTCTGTTCAGACATGTAATGCTCCAAATGTGCCTAAAATATCCCCCTTTATTTTTAAAACAAGCATGAAATTAAATGGGGGCTTCAGTCTGGCAATATTGTGATATACTTGACATTCACCCCATGAGGGGAGGCCAAGGGGCCCCCCCACACCCCGAAAATGAAAATTCCTAATATGGCCCTCGAGTGGACCAGACCAATACAAATTCATTCTCTGATATAAACTGAGTTTTCTGTGAAAATTTGAGCAGGTTTGATCAACTTTAAGGGGTGGTTTGGACTGATCTGGCATGTTATGACATCCTCGCCACCTACACTCCCTGAACCTGTACTTTGGACTGGATATGCATTTCTGAAGGAACACACCACTAAAATTCATTCAAGTGGCGACTCCTGTGGGACACAATGTGGTTTACAGCCTTAAATCTGCCTTAACTGAGAAAATATCAGACCATCCCGATACAGCCACCTGAGGCTGTATTTTCGCCTTCCTGGACCATATTTGACACAGATGACACCACTGGTACACCAGATGTAATGCTAAAACCTGTGCAATCAGATTTAGTGAGTGGCAGGTGATATTTTGGCCAAGTTTCATGGTTACAGAGCAATATTTAGTACTGGTTTGGGCTGATTTACATCTATTTTGGACCATTTTAACAGCATTATTTGGGTAAAATATTTTCTGTTCAGACATGTAATGCTCCAAATGTGCCTAAAATATCCCCCTTTATTTTTAAAACAAGCATGAAATTAAATGGGGGCTTCAGTCTGGCAATATTGTGATATACTTGACATTCACCCCATGAGGGGAGGCCAAGGGGCCCCCCCACACCCCGAAAATGAAAATTCCTAATATGGCCCTCGAGTGGACCAGACCAATACAAATTCATTCTCTGATATAAACTGAGTTTTCTGTGAAAATTTGAGCAGGTTTGATCAACTTTAAGGGGTGGTTTGGACTGATCTGGCATGTTATGACATCCTCGCCACCTACACTCCCTGAACCTGTACTTTGGACTGGATATGCATTTCTGAAGGAACACACCACTAAAATTCATTCAAGTGGCGACTCCTGTGGGACACAATGTGGTTTACAGCCTTAAATCTGCCTTAACTGAGAAAATATCAGACCATCCCAATACAGCCACCTGAGGCTGTATTTTCGCCTTCCTGGACCATATTTGACACAGATGACACCACTGGTACACCAGATGTAATGCTAAAACCTGTGCAATCAGATTTAGTGAGTGGCAGGTGATATTTTGGCCAAGTTTCATGGTTACAGAGCAATATTTAGTACTGGTTTGGGCTGATTTACATCTATTTTGGACCATTTTAACAGCATTATTTGGGTAAAATATTTTCTATTCAGATATGTAATGCTCCAAATGTGCCTAAAATATCCCCCTTTATTTTTAAAACAAGCATGAAATTAAATGGGGGCTTCAGTCTGGCAATATTGTGATATACTTGACATTCACCCCATGAGGGGAGGCCAAGGGGCCCCCCCACACCCCGAAAATGAAAATTCCTAATATGGCCCTCGAGTGGACCAGACCAATACAAATTCATTCTCTGATATAAACTGAGTTTTCTGTGAAAATTTGAGCAGGTTTGATCAACTTTAAGGGGTGGTTTGGACTGATCTGGCATGTTATGACATCCTCGCCACCTACACTCCCTGAACCTGTACTTTGGACTGGATATGCATTTCTGAAGGAACACACCACTAAAATTCATTCAAGTGGCGACTCCTGTGGGACACAATGTGGTTTACAGCCTTAAATCTGCCTTAACTGAGAAAATATCAGACCATCCCGATACAGCCACCTGAGGCTGTATTTTCGCCTTCCTGGACCATATTTGACACAGATGACACCACTGGTACACCAGATGTAATGCTAAAACCTGTGCAATCAGATTTAGTGAGTGGCAGGTGATATTTTGGCCAAGTTTCATGGTTACAGAGCAATATTTAGTACTGGTTTGGGCTGATTTACATCTATTTTGGACCATTTTAACAGCATTATTTGGGTAAAATATTTTCTGTTCAGACATGTAATGCTCCAAATGTGCCTAAAATATCCCCCTTTATTTTTAAAACAAGCATGAAATTAAATGGGGGCTTCAGTCTGGCAATATTGTGATATACTTGACATTCACCCCATGAGGGGAGGCCAAGGGGCCCCCCCCCACACCCCGAAAATGAAAATTCCTAATATGGCCCTCGAGTGGACCAGACCAATACAAATTCATTCTCTGATATAAACTGAGTTTTCTGTGAAAATTTGAGCAGGTTTGATCAACTTTAAGGGGTGGTTTGGACTGATCTGGCATGTTATGACATCCTCGCCACCTACACTCCCTGAACCTGTACTTTGGACTGGATATGCATTTCTGAAGGAACACACCACTAAAATTCATTCAAGTGGCGACTCCTGTGGGACACAATGTGGTTTACAGCCTTAAATCTGCCTTAACTGAGAAAATATCAGACCATCCCGATACAGCCACCTGAGGCTGTATTTTCGCCTTCCTGGACCATATTTGACACAGATGACACCACTGGTACACCAGATGTAATGCTAAAACCTGTGCAATCAGATTTAGTGAGTGGCAGGTGATATTTTGGCCAAGTTTCATGGTTACAGAGCAATATTTAGTACTGGTTTGGGCTGATTTACATCTATTTTGGACCATTTTAACAGCATTATTTGGGTAAAATATTTTCTGTTCAGACATGTAATGCTCCAAATGTGCCTAAAATATCCCCCTTTATTTTTAAAACAAGCATGAAATTAAATGGGGGCTTCAGTCTGGCAATATTGTGATATACTTGACATTCACCCCATGAGGGGAGGCCAAGGGGCCCCCCCACACCCCGAAAATGAAAATTCCTAATATGGCCCTCGAGTGGACCAGACCAATACAAATTCATTCTCTGATATAAACTGAGTTTTCTGTGAAAATTTGAGCAGGTTTGATCAACTTTAAGGGGTGGTTTGGACTGATCTGGCATGTTATGACATCCTCGCCACCTACACTCCCTGAACCTGTACTTTGGACTGGATATGCATTTCTGAAGGAACACACCACTAAAATTCATTCAAGTGGCGACTCCTGTGGGACACAATGTGGTTTACAGCCTTAAATCTGCCTTAACTGAGAAAATATCAGACCATCCCAATACAGCCACCTGAGGCTGTATTTTCGCCTTCCTGGACCATATTTGACACAGATGACACCACTGGTACACCAGATGTAATGCTAAAACCTGTGCAATCAGATTTAGTGAGTGGCAGGTGATATTTTGGCCAAGTTTCATGGTTACAGAGCAATATTTAGTACTGGTTTGGGCTGATTTACATCTATTTTGGACCATTTTAACAGCATTATTTGGGTAAAATATTTTCTATTCAGATATGTAATGCTCCAAATGTGCCTAAAATATCCCCCTTTATTTTTAAAACAAGCATGAAATTAAATGGGGGCTTCAGTCTGGCAATATTGTGATATACTTGACATTCACCCCATGAGGGGAGGCCAGGGGGCCCCCCCACACCCCGAAAATGAAAATTCCTAATATGGCCCTCGAGTGGACCAGACCAATACAAATTCATTCTCTGATATAAACTGAGTTTTCTGTGAAAATTTGAGCAGGTTTGATCAACTTTAAGGGGTGGTTTGGACTGATCTGGCATGTTATGACATCCTCGCCACCTACACTCCCTGAACCTGTACTTTGGACTGGATATGCATTTCTGAAGGAACACACCACTAAAATTCATTCAAGTGGCGACTCCTGTGGGACACAATGTGGTTTACAGCCTTAAATCTGCCTTAACTGAGAAAATATCAGACCATCCCGATACAGCCACCTGAGGCTGTATTTTCGCCTTCCTGGACCATATTTGACACAGATGACACCACTGGTACACCAGATGTAATGCTAAAACCTGTGCAATCAGATTTAGTGAGTGGCAGGTGATATTTTGGCCAAGTTTCATGGTTACAGAGCAATATTTAGTACTGGTTTGGGCTGATTTACATCTATTTTGGACCATTTTAACAGCATTATTTGGGTAAAATATTTTCTGTTCAGACATGTAATGCTCCAAATGTGCCTAAAATATCCCCCTTTATTTTTAAAACAAGCATGAAATTAAATGGGGGCTTCAGTCTGGCAATATTGTGATATACTTGACATTCACCCCATGAGGGGAGGCCAAGGGGCCCCCCCCACACCCCGAAAATGAAAATTCCTAATATGGCCCTCGAGTGGACCAGACCAATACAAATTCATTCTCTGATATAAACTGAGTTTTCTGTGAAAATTTGAGCAGGTTTGATCAACTTTAAGGGGTGGTTTGGACTGATCTGGCATGTTATGACATCCTCGCCACCTACACTCCCTGAACCTGTACTTTGGACTGGATATGCATTTCTGAAGGAACACACCACTAAAATTCATTCAAGTGGCGACTCCTGTGGGACACAATGTGGTTTACAGCCTTAAATCTGCCTTAACTGAGAAAATATCAGACCATCCCGATACAGCCACCTGAGGCTGTATTTTCGCCTTCCTGGACCATATTTGACACAGATGACACCACTGGTACACCAGATGTAATGCTAAAACCTGTGCAATCAGATTTAGTGAGTGGCAGGTGATATTTTGGCCAAGTTTCATGGTTACAGAGCAATATTTAGTACTGGTTTGGGCTGATTTACATCTATTTTGGACCATTTTAACAGCATTATTTGGGTAAAATATTTTCTGTTCAGACATGTAATGCTCCAAATGTGCCTAAAATATCCCCCTTTATTTTTAAAACAAGCATGAAATTAAATGGGGGCTTCAGTCTGGCAATATTGTGATATACTTGACATTCACCCCATGAGGGGAGGCCAAGGGGCCCCCCCACACCCCGAAAATGAAAATTCCTAATATGGCCCTCGAGTGGACCAGACCAATACAAATTCATTCTCTGATATAAACTGAGTTTTCTGTGAAAATTTGAGCAGGTTTGATCAACTTTAAGGGGTGGTTTGGACTGATCTGGCATGTTATGACATCCTCGCCACCTACACTCCCTGAACCTGTACTTTGGACTGGATATGCATTTCTGAAGGAACACACCACTAAAATTCATTCAAGTGGCGACTCCTGTGGGACACAATGTGGTTTACAGCCTTAAATCTGCCTTAACTGAGAAAATATCAGACCATCCCAATACAGCCACCTGAGGCTGTATTTTCGCCTTCCTGGACCATATTTGACACAGATGACACCACTGGTACACCAGATGTAATGCTAAAACCTGTGCAATCAGATTTAGTGAGTGGCAGGTGATATTTTGGCCAAGTTTCATGGTTACAGAGCAATATTTAGTACTGGTTTGGGCTGATTTACATCTATTTTGGACCATTTTAACAGCATTATTTGGGTAAAATATTTTCTGTTCAGACATGTAATGCTCCAAATGTGCCTAAAATATCCCCCTTTATTTTTAAAACAAGCATGAAATTAAATGGGGGCTTCAGTCTGGCAATATTGTGATATACTTGACATTCACCCCATGAGGGGAGGCCAAGGGGCCCCCCCCACACCCCGAAAATGAAAATTCCTAATATGGCCCTCGAGTGGACCAGATCAATACAAATTCATTCTCTGATATAAACTGAGTTTTCTGTGAAAATTTGAGCAGGTTTGATCAACTTTAAGGGGTGGTTTGGACTGATCTGGCATGTTATGACATCCTCGCCACCTACACTCCCTGAACCTGTACTTTGGACTGGATATGCATTTCTGAAGGAACACACCACTAAAATTCATTCAAGTGGCGACTCCTGTGGGACACAATGTGGTTTACAGCCTTAAATCTGCCTTAACTGAGAAAATATCAGACCATCCCGATACAGCCACCTGAGGCTGTATTTTCGCCTTCCTGGACCATATTTGACACAGATGACACCACTGGTACACCAGATGTAATGCTAAAACCTGTGCAATCAGATTTAGTGAGTGGCAGGTGATATTTTGGCCAAGTTTCATGGTTACAGAGCAATATTTAGTACTGGTTTGGGCTGATTTACATCTATTTTGGACCATTTTAACAGCATTATTTGGGTAAAATATTTTCTGTTCAGACATGTAATGCTCCAAATGTGCCTAAAATATCCCCCTTTATTTTTAAAACAAGCATGAAATTAAATGGGGGCTTCAGTCTGGCAATATTGTGATATACTTGACATTCACCCCATGAGGGGAGGCCAAGGGGCCCCCCCACACCCCGAAAATGAAAATTCCTAATATGGCCCTCGAGTGGACCAGACCAATACAAATTCATTCTCTGATATAAACTGAGTTTTCTGTGAAAATTTGAGCAGGTTTGATCAACTTTAAGGGGTGGTTTGGACTGATCTGGCATGTTATGACATCCTCGCCACCTACACTCCCTGAACCTGTACTTTGGACTGGATATGCATTTCTGAAGGAACACACCACTAAAATTCATTCAAGTGGCGACTCCTGTGGGACACAATGTGGTTTACAGCCTTAAATCTGCCTTAACTGAGAAAATATCAGACCATCCCAATACAGCCACCTGAGGCTGTATTTTCGCCTTCCTGGACCATATTTGACACAGATGACACCACTGGTACACCAGATGTAATGCTAAAACCTGTGCAATCAGATTTAGTGAGTGGCAGGTGATATTTTGGCCAAGTTTCATGGTTACAGAGCAATATTTAGTACTGGTTTGGGCTGATTTACATCTATTTTGGACCATTTTAACAGCATTATTTGGGTAAAATATTTTCTATTCAGATATGTAATGCTCCAAATGTGCCTAAAATATCCCCCTTTATTTTTAAAACAAGCATGAAATTAAATGGGGGCTTCAGTCTGGCAATATTGTGATATACTTGACATTCACCCCATGAGGGGAGGCCAAGGGGCCCCCCCACACCCCGAAAATGAAAATTCCTAATATGGCCCTCGAGTGGACCAGACCAATACAAATTCATTCTCTGATATAAACTGAGTTTTCTGTGAAAATTTGAGCAGGTTTGATCAACTTTAAGGGGTGGTTTGGACTGATCTGGCATGTTATGACATCCTCGCCACCTACACTCCCTGAACCTGTACTTTGGACTGGATATGCATTTCTGAAGGAACACACCACTAAAATTCATTCAAGTGGCGACTCCTGTGGGACACAATGTGGTTTACAGCCTTAAATCTGCCTTAACTGAGAAAATATCAGACCATCCCGATACAGCCACCTGAGGCTGTATTTTCGCCTTCCTGGACCATATTTGACACAGATGACACCACTGGTACACCAGATGTAATGCTAAAACCTGTGCAATCAGATTTAGTGAGTGGCAGGTGATATTTTGGCCAAGTTTCATGGTTACAGAGCAATATTTAGTACTGGTTTGGGCTGATTTACATCTATTTTGGACCATTTTAACAGCATTATTTGGGTAAAATATTTTCTGTTCAGACATGTAATGCTCCAAATGTGCCTAAAATATCCCCCTTTATTTTTAAAACAAGCATGAAATTAAATGGGGGCTTCAGTCTGGCAATATTGTGATATACTTGACATTCACCCCATGAGGGGAGGCCAAGGGGCCCCCCCCCACACCCCGAAAATGAAAATTCCTAATATGGCCCTCGAGTGGACCAGACCAATACAAATTCATTCTCTGATATAAACTGAGTTTTCTGTGAAAATTTGAGCAGGTTTGATCAACTTTAAGGGGTGGTTTGGACTGATCTGGCATGTTATGACATCCTCGCCACCTACACTCCCTGAACCTGTACTTTGGACTGGATATGCATTTCTGAAGGAACACACCACTAAAATTCATTCAAGTGGCGACTCCTGTGGGACACAATGTGGTTTACAGCCTTAAATCTGCCTTAACTGAGAAAATATCAGACCATCCCGATACAGCCACCTGAGGCTGTATTTTCGCCTTCCTGGACCATATTTGACACAGATGACACCACTGGTACACCAGATGTAATGCTAAAACCTGTGCAATCAGATTTAGTGAGTGGCAGGTGATATTTTGGCCAAGTTTCATGGTTACAGAGCAATATTTAGTACTGGTTTGGGCTGATTTACATCTATTTTGGACCATTTTAACAGCATTATTTGGGTAAAATATTTTCTGTTCAGACATGTAATGCTCCAAATGTGCCTAAAATATCCCCCTTTATTTTTAAAACAAGCATGAAATTAAATGGGGGCTTCAGTCTGGCAATATTGTGATATACTTGACATTCACCCCATGAGGGGAGGCCAAGGGGCCCCCCCACACCCCGAAAATGAAAATTCCTAATATGGCCCTCGAGTGGACCAGACCAATACAAATTCATTCTCTGATATAAACTGAGTTTTCTGTGAAAATTTGAGCAGGTTTGATCAACTTTAAGGGGTGGTTTGGACTGATCTGGCATGTTATGACATCCTCGCCACCTACACTCCCTGAACCTGTACTTTGGACTGGATATGCATTTCTGAAGGAACACACCACTAAAATTCATTCAAGTGGCGACTCCTGTGGGACACAATGTGGTTTACAGCCTTAAATCTGCCTTAACTGAGAAAATATCAGACCATCCCAATACAGCCACCTGAGGCTGTATTTTCGCCTTCCTGGACCATATTTGACACAGATGACACCACTGGTACACCAGATGTAATGCTAAAACCTGTGCAATCAGATTTAGTGAGTGGCAGGTGATATTTTGGCCAAGTTTCATGGTTACAGAGCAATATTTAGTACTGGTTTGGGCTGATTTACATCTATTTTGGACCATTTTAACAGCATTATTTGGGTAAAATATTTTCTATTCAGATATGTAATGCTCCAAATGTGCCTAAAATATCCCCCTTTATTTTTAAAACAAGCATGAAATTAAATGGGGGCTTCAGTCTGGCAATATTGTGATATACTTGACATTCACCCCATGAGGGGAGGCCAGGGGGCCCCCCCACACCCCGAAAATGAAAATTCCTAATATGGCCCTCGAGTGGACCAGACCAATACAAATTCATTCTCTGATATAAACTGAGTTTTCTGTGAAAATTTGAGCAGGTTTGATCAACTTTAAGGGGTGGTTTGGACTGATCTGGCATGTTATGACATCCTCGCCACCTACACTCCCTGAACCTGTACTTTGGACTGGATATGCATTTCTGAAGGAACACACCACTAAAATTCATTCAAGTGGCGACTCCTGTGGGACACAATGTGGTTTACAGCCTTAAATCTGCCTTAACTGAGAAAATATCAGACCATCCCGATACAGCCACCTGAGGCTGTATTTTCGCCTTCCTGGACCATATTTGACACAGATGACACCACTGGTACACCAGATGTAATGCTAAAACCTGTGCAATCAGATTTAGTGAGTGGCAGGTGATATTTTGGCCAAGTTTCATGGTTACAGAGCAATATTTAGTACTGGTTTGGGCTGATTTACATCTATTTTGGACCATTTTAACAGCATTATTTGGGTAAAATATTTTCTGTTCAGACATGTAATGCTCCAAATGTGCCTAAAATATCCCCCTTTATTTTTAAAACAAGCATGAAATTAAATGGGGGCTTCAGTCTGGCAATATTGTGATATACTTGACATTCACCCCATGAGGGGAGGCCAAGGGGCCCCCCCACACCCCGAAAATGAAAATTCCTAATATGGCCCTCGAGTGGACCAGACCAATACAAATTCATTCTCTGATATAAACTGAGTTTTCTGTGAAAATTTGAGCAGGTTTGATCAACTTTAAGGGGTGGTTTGGACTGATCTGGCATGTTATGACATCCTCGCCACCTACACTCCCTGAACCTGTACTTTGGACTGGATATGCATTTCTGAAGGAACACACCACTAAAATTCATTCAAGTGGCGACTCCTGTGGGACACAATGTGGTTTACAGCCTTAAATCTGCCTTAACTGAGAAAATATCAGACCATCCCAATACAGCCACCTGAGGCTGTATTTTCGCCTTCCTGGACCATATTTGACACAGATGACACCACTGGTACACCAGATGTAATGCTAAAACCTGTGCAATCAGATTTAGTGAGTGGCAGGTGATATTTTGGCCAAGTTTCATGGTTACAGAGCAATATTTAGTACTGGTTTGGGCTGATTTACATCTATTTTGGACCATTTTAACAGCATTATTTGGGTAAAATATTTTCTGTTCAGACATGTAATGCTCCAAATGTGCCTAAAATATCCCCCTTTATTTTTAAAACAAGCATGAAATTAAATGGGGGCTTCAGTCTGGCAATATTGTGATATACTTGACATTCACCCCATGAGGGGAGGCCAAGGGGCCCCCCCCACACCCCGAAAATGAAAATTCCTAATATGGCCCTCGAGTGGACCAGACCAATACAAATTCATTCTCTGATATAAACTGAGTTTTCTGTGAAAATTTGAGCAGGTTTGATCAACTTTAAGGGGTGGTTTGGACTGATCTGGCATGTTATGACATCCTCGCCACCTACACTCCCTGAACCTGTACTTTGGACTGGATATGCATTTCTGAAGGAACACACCACTAAAATTCATTCAAGTGGCGACTCCTGTGGGACACAATGTGGTTTACAGCCTTAAATCTGCCTTAACTGAGAAAATATCAGACCATCCCGATACAGCCACCTGAGGCTGTATTTTCGCCTTCCTGGACCATATTTGACACAGATGACACCACTGGTACACCAGATGTAATGCTAAAACCTGTGCAATCAGATTTAGTGAGTGGCAGGTGATATTTTGGCCAAGTTTCATGGTTACAGAGCAATATTTAGTACTGGTTTGGGCTGATTTACATCTATTTTGGACCATTTTAACAGCATTATTTGGGTAAAATATTTTCTGTTCAGACATGTAATGCTCCAAATGTGCCTAAAATATCCCCCTTTATTTTTAAAACAAGCATGAAATTAAATGGGGGCTTCAGTCTGGCAATATTGTGATATACTTGACATTCACCCCATGAGGGGAGGCCAAGGGGCCCCCCCACACCCCGAAAATGAAAATTCCTAATATGGCCCTCGAGTGGACCAGACCAATACAAATTCATTCTCTGATATAAACTGAGTTTTCTGTGAAAATTTGAGCAGGTTTGATCAACTTTAAGGGGTGGTTTGGACTGATCTGGCATGTTATGACATCCTCGCCACCTACACTCCCTGAACCTGTACTTTGGACTGGATATGCATTTCTGAAGGAACACACCACTAAAATTCATTCAAGTGGCGACTCCTGTGGGACACAATGTGGTTTACAGCCTTAAATCTGCCTTAACTGAGAAAATATCAGACCATCCCAATACAGCCACCTGAGGCTGTATTTTCGCCTTCCTGGACCATATTTGACACAGATGACACCACTGGTACACCAGATGTAATGCTAAAACCTGTGCAATCAGATTTAGTGAGTGGCAGGTGATATTTTGGCCAAGTTTCATGGTTACAGAGCAATATTTAGTACTGGTTTGGGCTGATTTACATCTATTTTGGACCATTTTAACAGCATTATTTGGGTAAAATATTTTCTATTCAGATATGTAATGCTCCAAATGTGCCTAAAATATCCCCCTTTATTTTTAAAACAAGCATGAAATTAAATGGGGGCTTCAGTCTGGCAATATTGTGATATACTTGACATTCACCCCATGAGGGGAGGCCAGGGGGCCCCCCCACACCCCGAAAATGAAAATTCCTAATATGGCCCTCGAGTGGACCAGACCAATACAAATTCATTCTCTGATATAAACTGAGTTTTCTGTGAAAATTTGAGCAGGTTTGATCAACTTTAAGGGGTGGTTTGGACTGATCTGGCATGTTATGACATCCTCGCCACCTACACTCCCTGAACCTGTACTTTGGACTGGATATGCATTTCTGAAGGAACACACCACTAAAATTCATTCAAGTGGCGACTCCTGTGGGACACAATGTGGTTTACAGCCTTAAATCTGCCTTAACTGAGAAAATATCAGACCATCCCGATACAGCCACCTGAGGCTGTATTTTCGCCTTCCTGGACCATATTTGACACAGATGACACCACTGGTACACCAGATGTAATGCTAAAACCTGTGCAATCAGATTTAGTGAGTGGCAGGTGATATTTTGGCCAAGTTTCATGGTTACAGAGCAATATTTAGTACTGGTTTGGGCTGATTTACATCTATTTTGGACCATTTTAACAGCATTATTTGGGTAAAATATTTTCTGTTCAGACATGTAATGCTCCAAATGTGCCTAAAATATCCCCCTTTATTTTTAAAACAAGCATGAAATTAAATGGGGGCTTCAGTCTGGCAATATTGTGATATACTTGACATTCACCCCATGAGGGGAGGCCAAGGGGCCCCCCCCACACCCCGAAAATGAAAATTCCTAATATGGCCCTCGAGTGGACCAGACCAATACAAATTCATTCTCTGATATAAACTGAGTTTTCTGTGAAAATTTGAGCAGGTTTGATCAACTTTAAGGGGTGGTTTGGACTGATCTGGCATGTTATGACATCCTCGCCACCTACACTCCCTGAACCTGTACTTTGGACTGGATATGCATTTCTGAAGGAACACACCACTAAAATTCATTCAAGTGGCGACTCCTGTGGGACACAATGTGGTTTACAGCCTTAAATCTGCCTTAACTGAGAAAATATCAGACCATCCCGATACAGCCACCTGAGGCTGTATTTTCGCCTTCCTGGACCATATTTGACACAGATGACACCACTGGTACACCAGATGTAATGCTAAAACCTGTGCAATCAGATTTAGTGAGTGGCAGGTGATATTTTGGCCAAGTTTCATGGTTACAGAGCAATATTTAGTACTGGTTTGGGCTGATTTACATCTATTTTGGACCATTTTAACAGCATTATTTGGGTAAAATATTTTCTGTTCAGACATGTAATGCTCCAAATGTGCCTAAAATATCCCCCTTTATTTTTAAAACAAGCATGAAATTAAATGGGGGCTTCAGTCTGGCAATATTGTGATATACTTGACATTCACCCCATGAGGGGAGGCCAAGGGGCCCCCCCACACCCCGAAAATGAAAATTCCTAATATGGCCCTCGAGTGGACCAGACCAATACAAATTCATTCTCTGATATAAACTGAGTTTTCTGTGAAAATTTGAGCAGGTTTGATCAACTTTAAGGGGTGGTTTGGACTGATCTGGCATGTTATGACATCCTCGCCACCTACACTCCCTGAACCTGTACTTTGGACTGGATATGCATTTCTGAAGGAACACACCACTAAAATTCATTCAAGTGGCGACTCCTGTGGGACACAATGTGGTTTACAGCCTTAAATCTGCCTTAACTGAGAAAATATCAGACCATCCCAATACAGCCACCTGAGGCTGTATTTTCGCCTTCCTGGACCATATTTGACACAGATGACACCACTGGTACACCAGATGTAATGCTAAAACCTGTGCAATCAGATTTAGTGAGTGGCAGGTGATATTTTGGCCAAGTTTCATGGTTACAGAGCAATATTTAGTACTGGTTTGGGCTGATTTACATCTATTTTGGACCATTTTAACAGCATTATTTGGGTAAAATATTTTCTATTCAGATATGTAATGCTCCAAATGTGCCTAAAATATCCCCCTTTATTTTTAAAACAAGCATGAAATTAAATGGGGGCTTCAGTCTGGCAATATTGTGATATACTTGACATTCACCCCATGAGGGGAGGCCAGGGGGCCCCCCCACACCCCGAAAATGAAAATTCCTAATATGGCCCTCGAGTGGACCAGACCAATACAAATTCATTCTCTGATATAAACTGAGTTTTCTGTGAAAATTTGAGCAGGTTTGATCAACTTTAAGGGGTGGTTTGGACTGATCTGGCATGTTATGACATCCTCGCCACCTACACTCCCTGAACCTGTACTTTGGACTGGATATGCATTTCTGAAGGAACACACCACTAAAATTCATTCAAGTGGCGACTCCTGTGGGACACAATGTGGTTTACAGCCTTAAATCTGCCTTAACTGAGAAAATATCAGACCATCCCGATACAGCCACCTGAGGCTGTATTTTCGCCTTCCTGGACCATATTTGACACAGATGACACCACTGGTACACCAGATGTAATGCTAAAACCTGTGCAATCAGATTTAGTGAGTGGCAGGTGATATTTTGGCCAAGTTTCATGGTTACAGAGCAATATTTAGTACTGGTTTGGGCTGATTTACATCTATTTTGGACCATTTTAACAGCATTATTTGGGTAAAATATTTTCTGTTCAGACATGTAATGCTCCAAATGTGCCTAAAATATCCCCCTTTATTTTTAAAACAAGCATGAAATTAAATGGGGGCTTCAGTCTGGCAATATTGTGATATACTTGACATTCACCCCATGAGGGGAGGCCAAGGGGCCCCCCCACACCCCGAAAATGAAAATTCCTAATATGGCCCTCGAGTGGACCAGACCAATACAAATTCATTCTCTGATATAAACTGAGTTTTCTGTGAAAATTTGAGCAGGTTTGATCAACTTTAAGGGGTGGTTTGGACTGATCTGGCATGTTATGACATCCTCGCCACCTACACTCCCTGAACCTGTACTTTGGACTGGATATGCATTTCTGAAGGAACACACCACTAAAATTCATTCAAGTGGCGACTCCTGTGGGACACAATGTGGTTTACAGCCTTAAATCTGCCTTAACTGAGAAAATATCAGACCATCCCAATACAGCCACCTGAGGCTGTATTTTCGCCTTCCTGGACCATATTTGACACAGATGACACCACTGGTACACCAGATGTAATGCTAAAACCTGTGCAATCAGATTTAGTGAGTGGCAGGTGATATTTTGGCCAAGTTTCATGGTTACAGAGCAATATTTAGTACTGGTTTGGGCTGATTTACATCTATTTTGGACCATTTTAACAGCATTATTTGGGTAAAATATTTTCTATTCAGATATGTAATGCTCCAAATGTGCCTAAAATATCCCCCTTTATTTTTAAAACAAGCATGAAATTAAATGGGGGCTTCAGTCTGGCAATATTGTGATATACTTGACATTCACCCCATGAGGGGAGGCCAGGGGGCCCCCCCACACCCCGAAAATGAAAATTCCTAATATGGCCCTCGAGTGGACCAGACCAATACAAATTCATTCTCTGATATAAACTGAGTTTTCTGTGAAAATTTGAGCAGGTTTGATCAACTTTAAGGGGTGGTTTGGACTGATCTGGCATGTTATGACATCCTCGCCACCTACACTCCCTGAACCTGTACTTTGGACTGGATATGCATTTCTGAAGGAACACACCACTAAAATTCATTCAAGTGGCGACTCCTGTGGGACACAATGTGGTTTACAGCCTTAAATCTGCCTTAACTGAGAAAATATCAGACCATCCCGATACAGCCACCTGAGGCTGTATTTTCGCCTTCCTGGACCATATTTGACACAGATGACACCACTGGTACACCAGATGTAATGCTAAAACCTGTGCAATCAGATTTAGTGAGTGGCAGGTGATATTTTGGCCAAGTTTCATGGTTACAGAGCAATATTTAGTACTGGTTTGGGCTGATTTACATCTATTTTGGACCATTTTAACAGCATTATTTGGGTAAAATATTTTCTGTTCAGACATGTAATGCTCCAAATGTGCCTAAAATATCCCCCTTTATTTTTAAAACAAGCATGAAATTAAATGGGGGCTTCAGTCTGGCAATATTGTGATATACTTGACATTCACCCCATGAGGGGAGGCCAAGGGGCCCCCCCCACACCCCGAAAATGAAAATTCCTAATATGGCCCTCGAGTGGACCAGACCAATACAAATTCATTCTCTGATATAAACTGAGTTTTCTGTGAAAATTTGAGCAGGTTTGATCAACTTTAAGGGGTGGTTTGGACTGATCTGGCATGTTATGACATCCTCGCCACCTACACTCCCTGAACCTGTACTTTGGACTGGATATGCATTTCTGAAGGAACACACCACTAAAATTCATTCAAGTGGCGACTCCTGTGGGACACAATGTGGTTTACAGCCTTAAATCTGCCTTAACTGAGAAAATATCAGACCATCCCGATACAGCCACCTGAGGCTGTATTTTCGCCTTCCTGGACCATATTTGACACAGATGACACCACTGGTACACCAGATGTAATGCTAAAACCTGTGCAATCAGATTTAGTGAGTGGCAGGTGATATTTTGGCCAAGTTTCATGGTTACAGAGCAATATTTAGTACTGGTTTGGGCTGATTTACATCTATTTTGGACCATTTTAACAGCATTATTTGGGTAAAATATTTTCTGTTCAGACATGTAATGCTCCAAATGTGCCTAAAATATCCCCCTTTATTTTTAAAACAAGCATGAAATTAAATGGGGGCTTCAGTCTGGCAATATTGTGATATACTTGACATTCACCCCATGAGGGGAGGCCAAGGGGCCCCCCCACACCCCGAAAATGAAAATTCCTAATATGGCCCTCGAGTGGACCAGACCAATACAAATTCATTCTCTGATATAAACTGAGTTTTCTGTGAAAATTTGAGCAGGTTTGATCAACTTTAAGGGGTGGTTTGGACTGATCTGGCATGTTATGACATCCTCGCCACCTACACTCCCTGAACCTGTACTTTGGACTGGATATGCATTTCTGAAGGAACACACCACTAAAATTCATTCAAGTGGCGACTCCTGTGGGACACAATGTGGTTTACAGCCTTAAATCTGCCTTAACTGAGAAAATATCAGACCATCCCGATACAGCCACCTGAGGCTGTATTTTCGCCTTCCTGGACCATATTTGACACAGATGACACCACTGGTACACCAGATGTAATGCTAAAACCTGTGCAATCAGATTTAGTGAGTGGCAGGTGATATTTTGGCCAAGTTTCATGGTTACAGAGCAATATTTAGTACTGGTTTGGGCTGATTTACATCTATTTTGGACCATTTTAACAGCATTATTTGGGTAAAATATTTTCTGTTCAGACATGTAATGCTCCAAATGTGCCTAAAATATCCCCCTTTATTTTTAAAACAAGCATGAAATTAAATGGGGGCTTCAGTCTGGCAATATTGTGATATACTTGACATTCACCCCATGAGGGGAGGCCAAGGGGCCCCCCCACACCCCGAAAATGAAAATTCCTAATATGGCCCTCGAGTGGACCAGACCAATACAAATTCATTCTCTGATATAAACTGAGTTTTCTGTGAAAATTTGAGCAGGTTTGATCAACTTTAAGGGGTGGTTTGGACTGATCTGGCATGTTATGACATCCTCGCCACCTACACTCCCTGAACCTGTACTTTGGACTGGATATGCATTTCTGAAGGAACACACCACTAAAATTCATTCAAGTGGCGACTCCTGTGGGACACAATGTGGTTTACAGCCTTAAATCTGCCTTAACTGAGAAAATATCAGACCATCCCAATACAGCCACCTGAGGCTGTATTTTCGCCTTCCTGGACCATATTTGACACAGATGACACCACTGGTACACCAGATGTAATGCTAAAACCTGTGCAATCAGATTTAGTGAGTGGCAGGTGATATTTTGGCCAAGTTTCATGGTTACAGAGCAATATTTAGTACTGGTTTGGGCTGATTTACATCTATTTTGGACCATTTTAACAGCATTATTTGGGTAAAATATTTTCTGTTCAGATATGTAATGCTCCAAATGTGCCTAAAATATCCCCCTTTATTTTTAAAACAAGCATGAAATTAAATGGGGGCTTCAGTCTGGCAATATTGTGATATACTTGACATTCACCCCATGAGGGGAGGCCAGGGGGCCCCCCCACACCCCGAAAATGAAAATTCCTAATATGGCCCTCGAGTGGACCAGACCAATACAAATTCATTCTCTGATATAAACTGAGTTTTCTGTGAAAATTTGAGCAGGTTTGATCAACTTTAAGGGGTGGTTTGGACTGATCTGGCATGTTATGACATCCTCGCCACCTACACTCCCTGAACCTGTACTTTGGACTGGATATGCATTTCTGAAGGAACACACCACTAAAATTCATTCAAGTGGCGACTCCTGTGGGACACAATGTGGTTTACAGCCTTAAATCTGCCTTAACTGAGAAAATATCAGACCATCCCGATACAGCCACCTGAGGCTGTATTTTCGCCTTCCTGGACCATATTTGACACAGATGACACCACTGGTACACCAGATGTAATGCTAAAACCTGTGCAATCAGATTTAGTGAGTGGCAGGTGATATTTTGGCCAAGTTTCATGGTTACAGAGCAATATTTAGTACTGGTTTGGGCTGATTTACATCTATTTTGGACCATTTTAACAGCATTATTTGGGTAAAATATTTTCTGTTCAGACATGTAATGCTCCAAATGTGCCTAAAATATCCCCCTTTATTTTTAAAACAAGCATGAAATTAAATGGGGGCTTCAGTCTGGCAATATTGTGATATACTTGACATTCACCCCATGAGGGGAGGCCAAGGGGCCCCCCCCACACCCCGAAAATGAAAATTCCTAATATGGCCCTCGAGTGGACCAGACCAATACAAATTCATTCTCTGATATAAACTGAGTTTTCTGTGAAAATTTGAGCAGGTTTGATCAACTTTAAGGGGTGGTTTGGACTGATCTGGCATGTTATGACATCCTCGCCACCTACACTCCCTGAACCTGTACTTTGGACTGGATATGCATTTCTGAAGGAACACACCACTAAAATTCATTCAAGTGGCGACTCCTGTGGGACACAATGTGGTTTACAGCCTTAAATCTGCCTTAACTGAGAAAATATCAGACCATCCCGATACAGCCACCTGAGGCTGTATTTTCGCCTTCCTGGACCATATTTGACACAGATGACACCACTGGTACACCAGATGTAATGCTAAAACCTGTGCAATCAGATTTAGTGAGTGGCAGGTGATATTTTGGCCAAGTTTCATGGTTACAGAGCAATATTTAGTACTGGTTTGGGCTGATTTACATCTATTTTGGACCATTTTAACAGCATTATTTGGGTAAAATATTTTCTGTTCAGACATGTAATGCTCCAAATGTGCCTAAAATATCCCCCTTTATTTTTAAAACAAGCATGAAATTAAATGGGGGCTTCAGTCTGGCAATATTGTGATATACTTGACATTCACCCCATGAGGGGAGGCCAAGGGGCCCCCCCACACCCCGAAAATGAAAATTCCTAATATGGCCCTCGAGTGGACCAGACCAATACAAATTCATTCTCTGATATAAACTGAGTTTTCTGTGAAAATTTGAGCAGGTTTGATCAACTTTAAGGGGTGGTTTGGACTGATCTGGCATGTTATGACATCCTCGCCACCTACACTCCCTGAACCTGTACTTTGGACTGGATATGCATTTCTGAAGGAACACACCACTAAAATTCATTCAAGTGGCGACTCCTGTGGGACACAATGTGGTTTACAGCCTTAAATCTGCCTTAACTGAGAAAATATCAGACCATCCCAATACAGCCACCTGAGGCTGTATTTTCGCCTTCCTGGACCATATTTGACACAGATGACACCACTGGTACACCAGATGTAATGCTAAAACCTGTGCAATCAGATTTAGTGAGTGGCAGGTGATATTTTGGCCAAGTTTCATGGTTACAGAGCAATATTTAGTACTGGTTTGGGCTGATTTACATCTATTTTGGACCATTTTAACAGCATTATTTGGGTAAAATATTTTCTATTCAGATATGTAATGCTCCAAATGTGCCTAAAATATCCCCCTTTATTTTTAAAACAAGCATGAAATTAAATGGGGGCTTCAGTCTGGCAATATTGTGATATACTTGACATTCACCCCATGAGGGGAGGCCAGGGGGCCCCCCCACACCCCGAAAATGAAAATTCCTAATATGGCCCTCGAGTGGACCAGACCAATACAAATTCATTCTCTGATATAAACTGAGTTTTCTGTGAAAATTTGAGCAGGTTTGATCAACTTTAAGGGGTGGTTTGGACTGATCTGGCATGTTATGACATCCTCGCCACCTACACTCCCTGAACCTGTACTTTGGACTGGATATGCATTTCTGAAGGAACACACCACTAAAATTCATTCAAGTGGCGACTCCTGTGGGACACAATGTGGTTTACAGCCTTAAATCTGCCTTAACTGAGAAAATATCAGACCATCCCGATACAGCCACCTGAGGCTGTATTTTCGCCTTCCTGGACCATATTTGACACAGATGACACCACTGGTACACCAGATGTAATGCTAAAACCTGTGCAATCAGATTTAGTGAGTGGCAGGTGATATTTTGGCCAAGTTTCATGGTTACAGAGCAATATTTAGTACTGGTTTGGGCTGATTTACATCTATTTTGGACCATTTTAACAGCATTATTTGGGTAAAATATTTTCTGTTCAGACATGTAATGCTCCAAATGTGCCTAAAATATCCCCCTTTATTTTTAAAACAAGCATGAAATTAAATGGGGGCTTCAGTCTGGCAATATTGTGATATACTTGACATTCACCCCATGAGGGGAGGCCAAGGGGCCCCCCCCACACCCCGAAAATGAAAATTCCTAATATGGCCCTCGAGTGGACCAGACCAATACAAATTCATTCTCTGATATAAACTGAGTTTTCTGTGAAAATTTGAGCAGGTTTGATCAACTTTAAGGGGTGGTTTGGACTGATCTGGCATGTTATGACATCCTCGCCACCTACACTCCCTGAACCTGTACTTTGGACTGGATATGCATTTCTGAAGGAACACACCACTAAAATTCATTCAAGTGGCGACTCCTGTGGGACACAATGTGGTTTACAGCCTTAAATCTGCCTTAACTGAGAAAATATCAGACCATCCCGATACAGCCACCTGAGGCTGTATTTTCGCCTTCCTGGACCATATTTGACACAGATGACACCACTGGTACACCAGATGTAATGCTAAAACCTGTGCAATCAGATTTAGTGAGTGGCAGGTGATATTTTGGCCAAGTTTCATGGTTACAGAGCAATATTTAGTACTGGTTTGGGCTGATTTACATCTATTTTGGACCATTTTAACAGCATTATTTGGGTAAAATATTTTCTGTTCAGACATGTAATGCTCCAAATGTGCCTAAAATATCCCCCTTTATTTTTAAAACAAGCATGAAATTAAATGGGGGCTTCAGTCTGGCAATATTGTGATATACTTGACATTCACCCCATGAGGGGAGGCCAAGGGGCCCCCCCACACCCCGAAAATGAAAATTCCTAATATGGCCCTCGAGTGGACCAGACCAATACAAATTCATTCTCTGATATAAACTGAGTTTTCTGTGAAAATTTGAGCAGGTTTGATCAACTTTAAGGGGTGGTTTGGACTGATCTGGCATGTTATGACATCCTCGCCACCTACACTCCCTGAACCTGTACTTTGGACTGGATATGCATTTCTGAAGGAACACACCACTAAAATTCATTCAAGTGGCGACTCCTGTGGGACACAATGTGGTTTACAGCCTTAAATCTGCCTTAACTGAGAAAATATCAGACCATCCCGATACAGCCACCTGAGGCTGTATTTTCGCCTTCCTGGACCATATTTGACACAGATGACACCACTGGTACACCAGATGTAATGCTAAAACCTGTGCAATCAGATTTAGTGAGTGGCAGGTGATATTTTGGCCAAGTTTCATGGTTACAGAGCAATATTTAGTACTGGTTTGGGCTGATTTACATCTATTTTGGACCATTTTAACAGCATTATTTGGGTAAAATATTTTCTGTTCAGACATGTAATGCTCCAAATGTGCCTAAAATATCCCCCTTTATTTTTAAAACAAGCATGAAATTAAATGGGGGCTTCAGTCTGGCAATATTGTGATATACTTGACATTCACCCCATGAGGGGAGGCCAAGGGGCCCCCCCACACCCCGAAAATGAAAATTCCTAATATGGCCCTCGAGTGGACCAGACCAATACAAATTCATTCTCTGATATAAACTGAGTTTTCTGTGAAAATTTGAGCAGGTTTGATCAACTTTAAGGGGTGGTTTGGACTGATCTGGCATGTTATGACATCCTCGCCACCTACACTCCCTGAACCTGTACTTTGGACTGGATATGCATTTCTGAAGGAACACACCACTAAAATTCATTCAAGTGGCGACTCCTGTGGGACACAATGTGGTTTACAGCCTTAAATCTGCCTTAACTGAGAAAATATCAGACCATCCCAATACAGCCACCTGAGGCTGTATTTTCGCCTTCCTGGACCATATTTGACACAGATGACACCACTGGTACACCAGATGTAATGCTAAAACCTGTGCAATCAGATTTAGTGAGTGGCAGGTGATATTTTGGCCAAGTTTCATGGTTACAGAGCAATATTTAGTACTGGTTTGGGCTGATTTACATCTATTTTGGACCATTTTAACAGCATTATTTGGGTAAAATATTTTCTGTTCAGATATGTAATGCTCCAAATGTGCCTAAAATATCCCCCTTTATTTTTAAAACAAGCATGAAATTAAATGGGGGCTTCAGTCTGGCAATATTGTGATATACTTGACATTCACCCCATGAGGGGAGGCCAGGGGGCCCCCCCACACCCCGAAAATGAAAATTCCTAATATGGCCCTCGAGTGGACCAGACCAATACAAATTCATTCTCTGATATAAACTGAGTTTTCTGTGAAAATTTGAGCAGGTTTGATCAACTTTAAGGGGTGGTTTGGACTGATCTGGCATGTTATGACATCCTCGCCACCTACACTCCCTGAACCTGTACTTTGGACTGGATATGCATTTCTGAAGGAACACACCACTAAAATTCATTCAAGTGGCGACTCCTGTGGGACACAATGTGGTTTACAGCCTTAAATCTGCCTTAACTGAGAAAATATCAGACCATCCTGATACAGCCACCTGAGGCTGTATTTTCGCCTTCCTGGACCATATTTGACACAGATGACACCACTGGTACACCAGATGTAATGCTAAAACCTGTGCAATCAGATTTAGTGAGTGGCAGGTGATATTTTGGCCAAGTTTCATGGTTACAGAGCAATATTTAGTACTGGTTTGGGCTGATTTACATCTATTTTGGACCATTTTAACAGCATTATTTGGGTAAAATATTTTCTGTTCAGACATGTAATGCTCCAAATGTGCCTAAAATATCCCCCTTTATTTTTAAAACAAGCATGAAATTAAATGGGGGCTTCAGTCTGGCAATATTGTGATATACTTGACATTCACCCCATGAGGGGAGGCCAAGGGGCCCCCCCCACACCCCGAAAATGAAAATTCCTAATATGGCCCTCGAGTGGACCAGACCAATACAAATTCATTCTCTGATATAAACTGAGTTTTCTGTGAAAATTTGAGCAGGTTTGATCAACTTTAAGGGGTGGTTTGGACTGATCTGGCATGTTATGACATCCTCGCCACCTACACTCCCTGAACCTGTACTTTGGACTGGATATGCATTTCTGAAGGAACACACCACTAAAATTCATTCAAGTGGCGACTCCTGTGGGACACAATGTGGTTTACAGCCTTAAATCTGCCTTAACTGAGAAAATATCAGACCATCCCGATACAGCCACCTGAGGCTGTATTTTCGCCTTCCTGGACCATATTTGACACAGATGACACCACTGGTACACCAGATGTAATGCTAAAACCTGTGCAATCAGATTTAGTGAGTGGCAGGTGATATTTTGGCCAAGTTTCATGGTTACAGAGCAATATTTAGTACTGGTTTGGGCTGATTTACATCTATTTTGGACCATTTTAACAGCATTATTTGGGTAAAATATTTTCTGTTCAGACATGTAATGCTCCAAATGTGCCTAAAATATCCCCCTTTATTTTTAAAACAAGCATGAAATTAAATGGGGGCTTCAGTCTGGCAATATTGTGATATACTTGACATTCACCCCATGAGGGGAGGCCAAGGGGCCCCCCCACACCCCGAAAATGAAAATTCCTAATATGGCCCTCGAGTGGACCAGACCAATACAAATTCATTCTCTGATATAAACTGAGTTTTCTGTGAAAATTTGAGCAGGTTTGATCAACTTTAAGGGGTGGTTTGGACTGATCTGGCATGTTATGACATCCTCGCCACCTACACTCCCTGAACCTGTACTTTGGACTGGATATGCATTTCTGAAGGAACACACCACTAAAATTCATTCAAGTGGCGACTCCTGTGGGACACAATGTGGTTTACAGCCTTAAATCTGCCTTAACTGAGAAAATATCAGACCATCCCGATACAGCCACCTGAGGCTGTATTTTCGCCTTCCTGGACCATATTTGACACAGATGACACCACTGGTACACCAGATGTAATGCTAAAACCTGTGCAATCAGATTTAGTGAGTGGCAGGTGATATTTTGGCCAAGTTTCATGGTTACAGAGCAATATTTAGTACTGGTTTGGGCTGATTTACATCTATTTTGGACCATTTTAACAGCATTATTTGGGTAAAATATTTTCTGTTCAGACATGTAATGCTCCAAATGTGCCTAAAATATCCCCCTTTATTTTTAAAACAAGCATGAAATTAAATGGGGGCTTCAGTCTGGCAATATTGTGATATACTTGACATTCACCCCATGAGGGGAGGCCAAGGGGCCCCCCCACACCCCGAAAATGAAAATTCCTAATATGGCCCTCGAGTGGACCAGACCAATACAAATTCATTCTCTGATATAAACTGAGTTTTCTGTGAAAATTTGAGCAGGTTTGATCAACTTTAAGGGGTGGTTTGGACTGATCTGGCATGTTATGACATCCTCGCCACCTACACTCCCTGAACCTGTACTTTGGACTGGATATGCATTTCTGAAGGAACACACCACTAAAATTCATTCAAGTGGCGACTCCTGTGGGACACAATGTGGTTTACAGCCTTAAATCTGCCTTAACTGAGAAAATATCAGACCATCCCAATACAGCCACCTGAGGCTGTATTTTCGCCTTCCTGGACCATATTTGACACAGATGACACCACTGGTACACCAGATGTAATGCTAAAACCTGTGCAATCAGATTTAGTGAGTGGCAGGTGATATTTTGGCCAAGTTTCATGGTTACAGAGCAATATTTAGTACTGGTTTGGGCTGATTTACATCTATTTTGGACCATTTTAACAGCATTATTTGGGTAAAATATTTTCTGTTCAGATATGTAATGCTCCAAATGTGCCTAAAATATCCCCCTTTATTTTTAAAACAAGCATGAAATTAAATGGGGGCTTCAGTCTGGCAATATTGTGATATACTTGACATTCACCCCATGAGGGGAGGCCAGGGGGCCCCCCCACACCCCGAAAATGAAAATTCCTAATATGGCCCTCGAGTGGACCAGACCAATACAAATTCATTCTCTGATATAAACTGAGTTTTCTGTGAAAATTTGAGCAGGTTTGATCAACTTTAAGGGGTGGTTTGGACTGATCTGGCATGTTATGACATCCTCGCCACCTACACTCCCTGAACCTGTACTTTGGACTGGATATGCATTTCTGAAGGAACACACCACTAAAATTCATTCAAGTGGCGACTCCTGTGGGACACAATGTGGTTTACAGCCTTAAATCTGCCTTAACTGAGAAAATATCAGACCATCCCGATACAGCCACCTGAGGCTGTATTTTCGCCTTCCTGGACCATATTTGACACAGATGACACCACTGGTACACCAGATGTAATGCTAAAACCTGTGCAATCAGATTTAGTGAGTGGCAGGTGATATTTTGGCCAAGTTTCATGGTTACAGAGCAATATTTAGTACTGGTTTGGGCTGATTTACATCTATTTTGGACCATTTTAACAGCATTATTTGGGTAAAATATTTTCTGTTCAGACATGTAATGCTCCAAATGTGCCTAAAATATCCCCCTTTATTTTTAAAACAAGCATGAAATTAAATGGGGGCTTCAGTCTGGCAATATTGTGATATACTTGACATTCACCCCATGAGGGGAGGCCAAGGGGCCCCCCCCACACCCCGAAAATGAAAATTCCTAATATGGCCCTCGAGTGGACCAGACCAATACAAATTCATTCTCTGATATAAACTGAGTTTTCTGTGAAAATTTGAGCAGGTTTGATCAACTTTAAGGGGTGGTTTGGACTGATCTGGCATGTTATGACATCCTCGCCACCTACACTCCCTGAACCTGTACTTTGGACTGGATATGCATTTCTGAAGGAACACACCACTAAAATTCATTCAAGTGGCGACTCCTGTGGGACACAATGTGGTTTACAGCCTTAAATCTGCCTTAACTGAGAAAATATCAGACCATCCCGATACAGCCACCTGAGGCTGTATTTTCGCCTTCCTGGACCATATTTGACACAGATGACACCACTGGTACACCAGATGTAATGCTAAAACCTGTGCAATCAGATTTAGTGAGTGGCAGGTGATATTTTGGCCAAGTTTCATGGTTACAGAGCAATATTTAGTACTGGTTTGGGCTGATTTACATCTATTTTGGACCATTTTAACAGCATTATTTGGGTAAAATATTTTCTGTTCAGACATGTAATGCTCCAAATGTGCCTAAAATATCCCCCTTTATTTTTAAAACAAGCATGAAATTAAATGGGGGCTTCAGTCTGGCAATATTGTGATATACTTGACATTCACCCCATGAGGGGAGGCCAAGGGGCCCCCCCACACCCCGAAAATGAAAATTCCTAATATGGCCCTCGAGTGGACCAGACCAATACAAATTCATTCTCTGATATAAACTGAGTTTTCTGTGAAAATTTGAGCAGGTTTGATCAACTTTAAGGGGTGGTTTGGACTGATCTGGCATGTTATGACATCCTCGCCACCTACACTCCCTGAACCTGTACTTTGGACTGGATATGCATTTCTGAAGGAACACACCACTAAAATTCATTCAAGTGGCGACTCCTGTGGGACACAATGTGGTTTACAGCCTTAAATCTGCCTTAACTGAGAAAATATCAGACCATCCCGATACAGCCACCTGAGGCTGTATTTTCGCCTTCCTGGACCATATTTGACACAGATGACACCACTGGTACACCAGATGTAATGCTAAAACCTGTGCAATCAGATTTAGTGAGTGGCAGGTGATATTTTGGCCAAGTTTCATGGTTACAGAGCAATATTTAGTACTGGTTTGGGCTGATTTACATCTATTTTGGACCATTTTAACAGCATTATTTGGGTAAAATATTTTCTATTCAGATATGTAATGCTCCAAATGTGCCTAAAATATCCCCCTTTATTTTTAAAACAAGCATGAAATTAAATGGGGGCTTCAGTCTGGCAATATTGTGATATACTTGACATTCACCCCATGAGGGGAGGCCAGGGGGCCCCCCCACACCCCGAAAATGAAAATTCCTAATATGGCCCTCGAGTGGACCAGACCAATACAAATTCATTCTCTGATATAAACTGAGTTTTCTGTGAAAATTTGAGCAGGTTTGATCAACTTTAAGGGGTGGTTTGGACTGATCTGGCATGTTATGACATCCTCGCCACCTACACTCCCTGAACCTGTACTTTGGACTGGATATGCATTTCTGAAGGAACACACCACTAAAATTCATTCAAGTGGCGACTCCTGTGGGACACAATGTGGTTTACAGCCTTAAATCTGCCTTAACTGAGAAAATATCAGACCATCCCGATACAGCCACCTGAGGCTGTATTTTCGCCTTCCTGGACCATATTTGACACAGATGACACCACTGGTACACCAGATGTAATGCTAAAACCTGTGCAATCAGATTTAGTGAGTGGCAGGTGATATTTTGGCCAAGTTTCATGGTTACAGAGCAATATTTAGTACTGGTTTGGGCTGATTTACATCTATTTTGGACCATTTTAACAGCATTATTTGGGTAAAATATTTTCTGTTCAGACATGTAATGCTCCAAATGTGCCTAAAATATCCCCCTTTATTTTTAAAACAAGCATGAAATTAAATGGGGGCTTCAGTCTGGCAATATTGTGATATACTTGACATTCACCCCATGAGGGGAGGCCAAGGGGCCCCCCCCACACCCCGAAAATGAAAATTCCTAATATGGCCCTCGAGTGGACCAGACCAATACAAATTCATTCTCTGATATAAACTGAGTTTTCTGTGAAAATTTGAGCAGGTTTGATCAACTTTAAGGGGTGGTTTGGACTGATCTGGCATGTTATGACATCCTCGCCACCTACACTCCCTGAACCTGTACTTTGGACTGGATATGCATTTCTGAAGGAACACACCACTAAAATTCATTCAAGTGGCGACTCCTGTGGGACACAATGTGGTTTACAGCCTTAAATCTGCCTTAACTGAGAAAATATCAGACCATCCCGATACAGCCACCTGAGGCTGTATTTTCGCCTTCCTGGACCATATTTGACACAGATGACACCACTGGTACACCAGATGTAATGCTAAAACCTGTGCAATCAGATTTAGTGAGTGGCAGGTGATATTTTGGCCAAGTTTCATGGTTACAGAGCAATATTTAGTACTGGTTTGGGCTGATTTACATCTATTTTGGACCATTTTAACAGCATTATTTGGGTAAAATATTTTCTGTTCAGACATGTAATGCTCCAAATGTGCCTAAAATATCCCCCTTTATTTTTAAAACAAGCATGAAATTAAATGGGGGCTTCAGTCTGGCAATATTGTGATATACTTGACATTCACCCCATGAGGGGAGGCCAAGGGGCCCCCCCACACCCCGAAAATGAAAATTCCTAATATGGCCCTCGAGTGGACCAGACCAATACAAATTCATTCTCTGATATAAACTGAGTTTTCTGTGAAAATTTGAGCAGGTTTGATCAACTTTAAGGGGTGGTTTGGACTGATCTGGCATGTTATGACATCCTCGCCACCTACACTCCCTGAACCTGTACTTTGGACTGGATATGCATTTCTGAAGGAACACACCACTAAAATTCATTCAAGTGGCGACTCCTGTGGGACACAATGTGGTTTACAGCCTTAAATCTGCCTTAACTGAGAAAATATCAGACCATCCCGATACAGCCACCTGAGGCTGTATTTTCGCCTTCCTGGACCATATTTGACACAGATGACACCACTGGTACACCAGATGTAATGCTAAAACCTGTGCAATCAGATTTAGTGAGTGGCAGGTGATATTTTGGCCAAGTTTCATGGTTACAGAGCAATATTTAGTACTGGTTTGGGCTGATTTACATCTATTTTGGACCATTTTAACAGCATTATTTGGGTAAAATATTTTCTGTTCAGACATGTAATGCTCCAAATGTGCCTAAAATATCCCCCTTTATTTTTAAAACAAGCATGAAATTAAATGGGGGCTTCAGTCTGGCAATATTGTGATATACTTGACATTCACCCCATGAGGGGAGGCCAAGGGGCCCCCCCACACCCCGAAAATGAAAATTCCTAATATGGCCCTCGAGTGGACCAGACCAATACAAATTCATTCTCTGATATAAACTGAGTTTTCTGTGAAAATTTGAGCAGGTTTGATCAACTTTAAGGGGTGGTTTGGACTGATCTGGCATGTTATGACATCCTCGCCACCTACACTCCCTGAACCTGTACTTTGGACTGGATATGCATTTCTGAAGGAACACACCACTAAAATTCATTCAAGTGGCGACTCCTGTGGGACACAATGTGGTTTACAGCCTTAAATCTGCCTTAACTGAGAAAATATCAGACCATCCCAATACAGCCACCTGAGGCTGTATTTTCGCCTTCCTGGACCATATTTGACACAGATGACACCACTGGTACACCAGATGTAATGCTAAAACCTGTGCAATCAGATTTAGTGAGTGGCAGGTGATATTTTGGCCAAGTTTCATGGTTACAGAGCAATATTTAGTACTGGTTTGGGCTGATTTACATCTATTTTGGACCATTTTAACAGCATTATTTGGGTAAAATATTTTCTGTTCAGATATGTAATGCTCCAAATGTGCCTAAAATATCCCCCTTTATTTTTAAAACAAGCATGAAATTAAATGGGGGCTTCAGTCTGGCAATATTGTGATATACTTGACATTCACCCCATGAGGGGAGGCCAGGGGGCCCCCCCACACCCCGAAAATGAAAATTCCTAATATGGCCCTCGAGTGGACCAGACCAATACAAATTCATTCTCTGATATAAACTGAGTTTTCTGTGAAAATTTGAGCAGGTTTGATCAACTTTAAGGGGTGGTTTGGACTGATCTGGCATGTTATGACATCCTCGCCACCTACACTCCCTGAACCTGTACTTTGGACTGGATATGCATTTCTGAAGGAACACACCACTAAAATTCATTCAAGTGGCGACTCCTGTGGGACACAATGTGGTTTACAGCCTTAAATCTGCCTTAACTGAGAAAATATCAGACCATCCCGATACAGCCACCTGAGGCTGTATTTTCGCCTTCCTGGACCATATTTGACACAGATGACACCACTGGTACACCAGATGTAATGCTAAAACCTGTGCAATCAGATTTAGTGAGTGGCAGGTGATATTTTGGCCAAGTTTCATGGTTACAGAGCAATATTTAGTACTGGTTTGGGCTGATTTACATCTATTTTGGACCATTTTAACAGCATTATTTGGGTAAAATATTTTCTGTTCAGACATGTAATGCTCCAAATGTGCCTAAAATATCCCCCTTTATTTTTAAAACAAGCATGAAATTAAATGGGGGCTTCAGTCTGGCAATATTGTGATATACTTGACATTCACCCCATGAGGGGAGGCCAAGGGGCCCCCCCCCACACCCCGAAAATGAAAATTCCTAATATGGCCCTCGAGTGGACCAGACCAATACAAATTCATTCTCTGATATAAACTGAGTTTTCTGTGAAAATTTGAGCAGGTTTGATCAACTTTAAGGGGTGGTTTGGACTGATCTGGCATGTTATGACATCCTCGCCACCTACACTCCCTGAACCTGTACTTTGGACTGGATATGCATTTCTGAAGGAACACACCACTAAAATTCATTCAAGTGGCGACTCCTGTGGGACACAATGTGGTTTACAGCCTTAAATCTGCCTTAACTGAGAAAATATCAGACCATCCCGATACAGCCACCTGAGGCTGTATTTTCGCCTTCCTGGACCATATTTGACACAGATGACACCACTGGTACACCAGATGTAATGCTAAAACCTGTGCAATCAGATTTAGTGAGTGGCAGGTGATATTTTGGCCAAGTTTCATGGTTACAGAGCAATATTTAGTACTGGTTTGGGCTGATTTACATCTATTTTGGACCATTTTAACAGCATTATTTGGGTAAAATATTTTCTGTTCAGACATGTAATGCTCCAAATGTGCCTAAAATATCCCCCTTTATTTTTAAAACAAGCATGAAATTAAATGGGGGCTTCAGTCTGGCAATATTGTGATATACTTGACATTCACCCCATGAGGGGAGGCCAGGGGGCCCCCCCACACCCCGAAAATGAAAATTCCTAATATGGCCCTCGAGTGGACCAGACCAATACAAATTCATTCTCTGATATAAACTGAGTTTTCTGTGAAAATTTGAGCAGGTTTGATCAACTTTAAGGGGTGGTTTGGACTGATCTGGCATGTTATGACATCCTCGCCACCTACACTCCCTGAACCTGTACTTTGGACTGGATATGCATTTCTGAAGGAACACACCACTAAAATTCATTCAAGTGGCGACTCCTGTGGGACACAATGTGGTTTACAGCCTTAAATCTGCCTTAACTGAGAAAATATCAGACCATCCTGATACAGCCACCTGAGGCTGTATTTTCGCCTTCCTGGACCATATTTGACACAGATGACACCACTGGTACACCAGATGTAATGCTAAAACCTGTGCAATCAGATTTAGTGAGTGGCAGGTGATATTTTGGCCAAGTTTCATGGTTACAGAGCAATATTTAGTACTGGTTTGGGCTGATTTACATCTATTTTGGACCATTTTAACAGCATTATTTGGGTAAAATATTTTCTGTTCAGACATGTAATGCTCCAAATGTGCCTAAAATATCCCCCTTTATTTTTAAAACAAGCATGAAATTAAATGGGGGCTTCAGTCTGGCAATATTGTGATATACTTGACATTCACCCCATGAGGGGAGGCCAAGGGGCCCCCCCACACCCCGAAAATGAAAATTCCTAATATGGCCCTCGAGTGGACCAGACCAATACAAATTCATTCTCTGATATAAACTGAGTTTTCTGTGAAAATTTGAGCAGGTTTGATCAACTTTAAGGGGTGGTTTGGACTGATCTGGCATGTTATGACATCCTCGCCACCTACACTCCCTGAACCTGTACTTTGGACTGGATATGCATTTCTGAAGGAACACACCACTAAAATTCATTCAAGTGGCGACTCCTGTGGGACACAATGTGGTTTACAGCCTTAAATCTGCCTTAACTGAGAAAATATCAGACCATCCCGATACAGCCACCTGAGGCTGTATTTTCGCCTTCCTGGACCATATTTGACACAGATGACACCACTGGTACACCAGATGTAATGCTAAAACCTGTGCAATCAGATTTAGTGAGTGGCAGGTGATATTTTGGCCAAGTTTCATGGTTACAGAGCAATATTTAGTACTGGTTTGGGCTGATTTACATCTATTTTGGACCATTTTAACAGCATTATTTGGGTAAAATATTTTCTGTTCAGACATGTAATGCTCCAAATGTGCCTAAAATATCCCCCTTTATTTTTAAAACAAGCATGAAATTAAATGGGGGCTTCAGTCTGGCAATATTGTGATATACTTGACATTCACCCCATGAGGGGAGGCCAAGGGGCCCCCCCACACCCCGAAAATGAAAATTCCTAATATGGCCCTCGAGTGGACCAGACCAATACAAATTCATTCTCTGATATAAACTGAGTTTTCTGTGAAAATTTGAGCAGGTTTGATCAACTTTAAGGGGTGGTTTGGACTGATCTGGCATGTTATGACATCCTCGCCACCTACACTCCCTGAACCTGTACTTTGGACTGGATATGCATTTCTGAAGGAACACACCACTAAAATTCATTCAAGTGGCGACTCCTGTGGGACACAATGTGGTTTACAGCCTTAAATCTGCCTTAACTGAGAAAATATCAGACCATCCCGATACAGCCACCTGAGGCTGTATTTTCGCCTTCCTGGACCATATTTGACACAGATGACACCACTGGTACACCAGATGTAATGCTAAAACCTGTGCAATCAGATTTAGTGAGTGGCAGGTGATATTTTGGCCAAGTTTCATGGTTACAGAGCAATATTTAGTACTGGTTTGGGCTGATTTACATCTATTTTGGACCATTTTAACAGCATTATTTGGGTAAAATATTTTCTGTTCAGACATGTAATGCTCCAAATGTGCCTAAAATATCCCCCTTTATCTTTAAAACAAGCATGAAATTAAATGGGGGCTTCAGTCTGGCAATATTGTGATATACTTGACATTCACCCCATGAGGGGAGGCCAAGGGGCCCCCCCACACCCCGAAAATGAAAATTCCTAATATGGCCCTCGAGTGGACCAGACCAATACAAATTCATTCTCTGATATAAACTGAGTTTTCTGTGAAAATTTGAGCAGGTTTGATCAACTTTAAGGGGTGGTTTGGACTGATCTGGCATGTTATGACATCCTCGCCACCTACACTCCCTGAACCTGTACTTTGGACTGGATATGCATTTCTGAAGGAACACACCACTAAAATTCATTCAAGTGGCGACTCCTGTGGGACACAATGTGGTTTACAGCCTTAAATCTGCCTTAACTGAGAAAATATCAGACCATCCCAATACAGCCACCTGAGGCTGTATTTTCGCCTTCCTGGACCATATTTGACACAGATGACACCACTGGTACACCAGATGTAATGCTAAAACCTGTGCAATCAGATTTAGTGAGTGGCAGGTGATATTTTGGCCAAGTTTCATGGTTACAGAGCAATATTTAGTACTGGTTTGGGCTGATTTACATCTATTTTGGACCATTTTAACAGCATTATTTGGGTAAAATATTTTCTGTTCAGACATGTAATGCTCCAAATGTGCCTAAAATATCCCCCTTTATCTTTAAAACAAGCATGAAATTAAATGGGGGCTTCAGTCTGGCAATATTGTGATATACTTGACATTCACCCCATGAGGGGAGGCCAAGGGGCCCCCCCACACCCCGAAAATGAAAATTCCTAATATGGCCCTCGAGTGGACCAGACCAATACAAATTCATTCTCTGATATAAACTGAGTTTTCTGTGAAAATTTGAGCAGGTTTGATCAACTTTAAGGGGTGGTTTGGACTGATCTGGCATGTTATGACATCCTCGCCACCTACACTCCCTGAACCTGTACTTTGGACTGGATATGCATTTCTGAAGGAACACACCACTAAAATTCATTCAAGTGGCGACTCCTGTGGGACACAATGTGGTTTACAGCCTTAAATCTGCCTTAACTGAGAAAATATCAGACCATCCCAATACAGCCACCTGAGGCTGTATTTTCGCCTTCCTGGACCATATTTGACACAGATGACACCACTGGTACACCAGATGTAATGCTAAAACCTGTGCAATCAGATTTAGTGAGTGGCAGGTGATATTTTGGCCAAGTTTCATGGTTACAGAGCAATATTTAGTACTGGTTTGGGCTGATTTACATCTATTTTGGACCATTTTAACAGCATTATTTGGGTAAAATATTTTCTGTTCAGACATGTAATGCTCCAAATGTGCCTAAAATATCCCCCTTTATCTTTAAAACAAGCATGAAATTAAATGGGGGCTTCAGTCTGGCAATATTGTGATATACTTGACATTCACCCCATGAGGGGAGGCCAAGGGGCCCCCCCACACCCCGAAAATGAAAATTCCTAATATGGCCCTCGAGTGGACCAGACCAATACAAATTCATTCTCTGATATAAACTGAGTTTTCTGTGAAAATTTGAGCAGGTTTGATCAACTTTAAGGGGTGGTTTGGACTGATCTGGCATGTTATGACATCCTCGCCACCTACACTCCCTGAACCTGTACTTTGGACTGGATATGCATTTCTGAAGGAACACACCACTAAAATTCATTCAAGTGGCGACTCCTGTGGGACACAATGTGGTTTACAGCCTTAAATCTGCCTTAACTGAGAAAATATCAGACCATCCCAATACAGCCACCTGAGGCTGTATTTTCGCCTTCCTGGACCATATTTGACACAGATGACACCACTGGTACACCAGATGTAATGCTAAAACCTGTGCAATCAGATTTAGTGAGTGGCAGGTGATATTTTGGCCAAGTTTCATGGTTACAGAGCAATATTTAGTACTGGTTTGGGCTGATTTACATCTATTTTGGACCATTTTAACAGCATTATTTGGGTAAAATATTTTCTGTTCAGACATGTAATGCTCCAAATGTGCCTAAAATATCCCCCTTTATCTTTAAAACAAGCATGAAATTAAATGGGGGCTTCAGTCTGGCAATATTGTGATATACTTGACATTCACCCCATGAGGGGAGGCCAAGGGGCCCCCCCACACCCCGAAAATGAAAATTCCTAATATGGCCCTCGAGTGGACCAGACCAATACAAATTCATTCTCTGATATAAACTGAGTTTTCTGTGAAAATTTGAGCAGGTTTGATCAACTTTAAGGGGTGGTTTGGACTGATCTGGCATGTTATGACATCCTCGCCACCTACACTCCCTGAACCTGTACTTTGGACTGGATATGCATTTCTGAAGGAACACACCACTAAAATTCATTCAAGTGGCGACTCCTGTGGGACACAATGTGGTTTACAGCCTTAAATCTGCCTTAACTGAGAAAATATCAGACCATCCCAATACAGCCACCTGAGGCTGTATTTTCGCCTTCCTGGACCATATTTGACACAGATGACACCACTGGTACACCAGATGTAATGCTAAAACCTGTGCAATCAGATTTAGTGAGTGGCAGGTGATATTTTGGCCAAGTTTCATGGTTACAGAGCAATATTTAGTACTGGTTTGGGCTGATTTACATCTATTTTGGACCATTTTAACAGCATTATTTGGGTAAAATATTTTCTGTTCAGATATGTAATGCTCCAAATGTGCCTAAAATATCCCCCTTTATTTTTAAAACAAGCATGAAATTAAATGGGGGCTTCAGTCTGGCAATATTGTGATATACTTGACATTCACCCCATGAGGGGAGGCCAGGGGGCCCCCCCACACCCCGAAAATGAAAATTCCTAATATGGCCCTCGAGTGGACCAGACCAATACAAATTCATTCTCTGATATAAACTGAGTTTTCTGTGAAAATTTGAGCAGGTTTGATCAACTTTAAGGGGTGGTTTGGACTGATCTGGCATGTTATGACATCCTCGCCACCTACACTCCCTGAACCTGTACTTTGGACTGGATATGCATTTCTGAAGGAACACACCACTAAAATTCATTCAAGTGGCGACTCCTGTGGGACACAATGTGGTTTACAGCCTTAAATCTGCCTTAACTGAGAAAATATCAGACCATCCCGATACAGCCACCTGAGGCTGTATTTTCGCCTTCCTGGACCATATTTGACACAGATGACACCACTGGTACACCAGATGTAATGCTAAAACCTGTGCAATCAGATTTAGTGAGTGGCAGGTGATATTTTGGCCAAGTTTCATGGTTACAGAGCAATATTTAGTACTGGTTTGGGCTGATTTACATCTATTTTGGACCATTTTAACAGCATTATTTGGGTAAAATATTTTCTGTTCAGATATGTAATGCTCCAAATGTGCCTAAAATATCCCCCTTTATTTTTAAAACAAGCATGAAATTAAATGGGGGCTTCAGTCTGGCAATATTGTGATATACTTGACATTCACCCCATGAGGGGAGGCCAGGGGGCCCCCCCACACCCCGAAAATGAAAATTCCTAATATGGCCCTCGAGTGGACCAGACCAATACAAATTCATTCTCTGATATAAACTGAGTTTTCTGTGAAAATTTGAGCAGGTTTGATCAACTTTAAGGGGTGGTTTGGACTGATCTGGCATGTTATGACATCCTCGCCACCTACACTCCCTGAACCTGTACTTTGGACTGGATATGCATTTCTGAAGGAACACACCACTAAAATTCATTCAAGTGGCGACTCCTGTGGGACACAATGTGGTTTACAGCCTTAAATCTGCCTTAACTGAGAAAATATCAGACCATCCCAATACAGCCACCTGAGGCTGTATTTTCGCCTTCCTGGACCATATTTGACACAGATGACACCACTGGTACACCAGATGTAATGCTAAAACCTGTGCAATCAGATTTAGTGAGTGGCAGGTGATATTTTGGCCAAGTTTCATGGTTACAGAGCAATATTTAGTACTGGTTTGGGCTGATTTACATCTATTTTGGACCATTTTAACAGCATTATTTGGGTAAAATATTTTCTGTTCAGACATGTAATGCTCCAAATGTGCCTAAAATATCCCCCTTTATCTTTAAAACAAGCATGAAATTAAATGGGGGCTTCAGTCTGGCAATATTGTGATATACTTGACATTCACCCCATGAGGGGAGGCCAAGGGGCCCCCCCACACCCCGAAAATGAAAATTCCTAATATGGCCCTCGAGTGGACCAGACCAATACAAATTCATTCTCTGATATAAACTGAGTTTTCTGTGAAAATTTGAGCAGGTTTGATCAACTTTAAGGGGTGGTTTGGACTGATCTGGCATGTTATGACATCCTCGCCACCTACACTCCCTGAACCTGTACTTTGGACTGGATATGCATTTCTGAAGGAACACACCACTAAAATTCATTCAAGTGGCGACTCCTGTGGGACACAATGTGGTTTACAGCCTTAAATCTGCCTTAACTGAGAAAATATCAGACCATCCCAATACAGCCACCTGAGGCTGTATTTTCGCCTTCCTGGACCATATTTGACACAGATGACACCACTGGTACACCAGATGTAATGCTAAAACCTGTGCAATCAGATTTAGTGAGTGGCAGGTGATATTTTGGCCAAGTTTCATGGTTACAGAGCAATATTTAGTACTGGTTTGGGCTGATTTACATCTATTTTGGACCATTTTAACAGCATTATTTGGGTAAAATATTTTCTGTTCAGACATGTAATGCTCCAAATGTGCCTAAAATATCCCCCTTTATCTTTAAAACAAGCATGAAATTAAATGGGGGCTTCAGTCTGGCAATATTGTGATATACTTGACATTCACCCCATGAGGGGAGGCCAAGGGGCCCCCCCACACCCCGAAAATGAAAATTCCTAATATGGCCCTCGAGTGGACCAGACCAATACAAATTCATTCTCTGATATAAACTGAGTTTTCTGTGAAAATTTGAGCAGGTTTGATCAACTTTAAGGGGTGGTTTGGACTGATCTGGCATGTTATGACATCCTCGCCACCTACACTCCCTGAACCTGTACTTTGGACTGGATATGCATTTCTGAAGGAACACACCACTAAAATTCATTCAAGTGGCGACTCCTGTGGGACACAATGTGGTTTACAGCCTTAAATCTGCCTTAACTGAGAAAATATCAGACCATCCCAATACAGCCACCTGAGGCTGTATTTTCGCCTTCCTGGACCATATTTGACACAGATGACACCACTGGTACACCAGATGTAATGCTAAAACCTGTGCAATCAGATTTAGTGAGTGGCAGGTGATATTTTGGCCAAGTTTCATGGTTACAGAGCAATATTTAGTACTGGTTTGGGCTGATTTACATCTATTTTGGACCATTTTAACAGCATTATTTGGGTAAAATATTTTCTGTTCAGATATGTAATGCTCCAAATGTGCCTAAAATATCCCCCTTTATTTTTAAAACAAGCATGAAATTAAATGGGGGCTTCAGTCTGGCAATATTGTGATATACTTGACATTCACCCCATGAGGGGAGGCCAGGGGGCCCCCCCACACCCCGAAAATGAAAATTCCTAATATGGCCCTCGAGTGGACCAGACCAATACAAATTCATTCTCTGATATAAACTGAGTTTTCTGTGAAAATTTGAGCAGGTTTGATCAACTTTAAGGGGTGGTTTGGACTGATCTGGCATGTTATGACATCCTCGCCACCTACACTCCCTGAACCTGTACTTTGGACTGGATATGCATTTCTGAAGGAACACACCACTAAAATTCATTCAAGTGGCGACTCCTGTGGGACACAATGTGGTTTACAGCCTTAAATCTGCCTTAACTGAGAAAATATCAGACCATCCCGATACAGCCACCTGAGGCTGTATTTTCGCCTTCCTGGACCATATTTGACACAGATGACACCACTGGTACACCAGATGTAATGCTAAAACCTGTGCAATCAGATTTAGTGAGTGGCAGGTGATATTTTGGCCAAGTTTCATGGTTACAGAGCAATATTTAGTACTGGTTTGGGCTGATTTACATCTATTTTGGACCATTTTAACAGCATTATTTGGGTAAAATATTTTCTGTTCAGATATGTAATGCTCCAAATGTGCCTAAAATATCCCCCTTTATTTTTAAAACAAGCATGAAATTAAATGGGGGCTTCAGTCTGGCAATATTGTGATATACTTGACATTCACCCCATGAGGGGAGGCCAGGGGGCCCCCCCACACCCCGAAAATGAAAATTCCTAATATGGCCCTCGAGTGGACCAGACCAATACAAATTCATTCTCTGATATAAACTGAGTTTTCTGTGAAAATTTGAGCAGGTTTGATCAACTTTAAGGGGTGGTTTGGACTGATCTGGCATGTTATGACATCCTCGCCACCTACACTCCCTGAACCTGTACTTTGGACTGGATATGCATTTCTGAAGGAACACACCACTAAAATTCATTCAAGTGGCGACTCCTGTGGGACACAATGTGGTTTACAGCCTTAAATCTGCCTTAACTGAGAAAATATCAGACCATCCCAATACAGCCACCTGAGGCTGTATTTTCGCCTTCCTGGACCATATTTGACACAGATGACACCACTGGTACACCAGATGTAATGCTAAAACCTGTGCAATCAGATTTAGTGAGTGGCAGGTGATATTTTGGCCAAGTTTCATGGTTACAGAGCAATATTTAGTACTGGTTTGGGCTGATTTACATCTATTTTGGACCATTTTAACAGCATTATTTGGGTAAAATATTTTCTGTTCAGACATGTAATGCTCCAAATGTGCCTAAAATATCCCCCTTTATCTTTAAAACAAGCATGAAATTAAATGGGGGCTTCAGTCTGGCAATATTGTGATATACTTGACATTCACCCCATGAGGGGAGGCCAAGGGGCCCCCCCACACCCCGAAAATGAAAATTCCTAATATGGCCCTCGAGTGGACCAGACCAATACAAATTCATTCTCTGATATAAACTGAGTTTTCTGTGAAAATTTGAGCAGGTTTGATCAACTTTAAGGGGTGGTTTGGACTGATCTGGCATGTTATGACATCCTCGCCACCTACACTCCCTGAACCTGTACTTTGGACTGGATATGCATTTCTGAAGGAACACACCACTAAAATTCATTCAAGTGGCGACTCCTGTGGGACACAATGTGGTTTACAGCCTTAAATCTGCCTTAACTGAGAAAATATCAGACCATCCCAATACAGCCACCTGAGGCTGTATTTTCGCCTTCCTGGACCATATTTGACACAGATGACACCACTGGTACACCAGATGTAATGCTAAAACCTGTGCAATCAGATTTAGTGAGTGGCAGGTGATATTTTGGCCAAGTTTCATGGTTACAGAGCAATATTTAGTACTGGTTTGGGCTGATTTACATCTATTTTGGACCATTTTAACAGCATTATTTGGGTAAAATATTTTCTGTTCAGATATGTAATGCTCCAAATGTGCCTAAAATATCCCCCTTTATTTTTAAAACAAGCATGAAATTAAATGGGGGCTTCAGTCTGGCAATATTGTGATATACTTGACATTCACCCCATGAGGGGAGGCCAGGGGGCCCCCCCACACCCCGAAAATGAAAATTCCTAATATGGCCCTCGAGTGGACCAGACCAATACAAATTCATTCTCTGATATAAACTGAGTTTTCTGTGAAAATTTGAGCAGGTTTGATCAACTTTAAGGGGTGGTTTGGACTGATCTGGCATGTTATGACATCCTCGCCACCTACACTCCCTGAACCTGTACTTTGGACTGGATATGCATTTCTGAAGGAACACACCACTAAAATTCATTCAAGTGGCGACTCCTGTGGGACACAATGTGGTTTACAGCCTTAAATCTGCCTTAACTGAGAAAATATCAGACCATCCCGATACAGCCACCTGAGGCTGTATTTTCGCCTTCCTGGACCATATTTGACACAGATGACACCACTGGTACACCAGATGTAATGCTAAAACCTGTGCAATCAGATTTAGTGAGTGGCAGGTGATATTTTGGCCAAGTTTCATGGTTACAGAGCAATATTTAGTACTGGTTTGGGCTGATTTACATCTATTTTGGACCATTTTAACAGCATTATTTGGGTAAAATATTTTCTGTTCAGATATGTAATGCTCCAAATGTGCCTAAAATATCCCCCTTTATTTTTAAAACAAGCATGAAATTAAATGGGGGCTTCAGTCTGGCAATATTGTGATATACTTGACATTCACCCCATGAGGGGAGGCCAGGGGGCCCCCCCACACCCCGAAAATGAAAATTCCTAATATGGCCCTCGAGTGGACCAGACCAATACAAATTCATTCTCTGATATAAACTGAGTTTTCTGTGAAAATTTGAGCAGGTTTGATCAACTTTAAGGGGTGGTTTGGACTGATCTGGCATGTTATGACATCCTCGCCACCTACACTCCCTGAACCTGTACTTTGGACTGGATATGCATTTCTGAAGGAACACACCACTAAAATTCATTCAAGTGGCGACTCCTGTGGGACACAATGTGGTTTACAGCCTTAAATCTGCCTTAACTGAGAAAATATCAGACCATCCCGATACAGCCACCTGAGGCTGTATTTTCGCCTTCCTGGACCATATTTGACACAGATGACACCACTGGTACACCAGATGTAATGCTAAAACCTGTGCAATCAGATTTAGTGAGTGGCAGGTGATATTTTGGCCAAGTTTCATGGTTACAGAGCAATATTTAGTACTGGTTTGGGCTGATTTACATCTATTTTGGACCATTTTAACAGCATTATTTGGGTAAAATATTTTCTGTTCAGACATGTAATGCTCCAAATGTGCCTAAAATATCCCCCTTTATTTTTAAAACAAGCATGAAATTAAATGGGGGCTTCAGTCTGGCAATATTGTGATATACTTGACATTCACCCCATGAGGGGAGGCCAAGGGGCCCCCCCCACACCCCGAAAATGAAAATTCCTAATATGGCCCTCGAGTGGACCAGACCAATACAAATTCATTCTCTGATATAAACTGAGTTTTCTGTGAAAATTTGAGCAGGTTTGATCAACTTTAAGGGGTGGTTTGGACTGATCTGGCATGTTATGACATCCTCGCCACCTACACTCCCTGAACCTGTACTTTGGACTGGATATGCATTTCTGAAGGAACACACCACTAAAATTCATTCAAGTGGCGACTCCTGTGGGACACAATGTGGTTTACAGCCTTAAATCTGCCTTAACTGAGAAAATATCAGACCATCCCGATACAGCCACCTGAGGCTGTATTTTCGCCTTCCTGGACCATATTTGACACAGATGACACCACTGGTACACCAGATGTAATGCTAAAACCTGTGCAATCAGATTTAGTGAGTGGCAGGTGATATTTTGGCCAAGTTTCATGGTTACAGAGCAATATTTAGTACTGGTTTGGGCTGATTTACATCTATTTTGGACCATTTTAACAGCATTATTTGGGTAAAATATTTTCTGTTCAGACATGTAATGCTCCAAATGTGCCTAAAATATCCCCCTTTATTTTTAAAACAAGCATGAAATTAAATGGGGGCTTCAGTCTGGCAATATTGTGATATACTTGACATTCACCCCATGAGGGGAGGCCAAGGGGCCCCCCCACACCCCGAAAATGAAAATTCCTAATATGGCCCTCGAGTGGACCAGACCAATACAAATTCATTCTCTGATATAAACTGAGTTTTCTGTGAAAATTTGAGCAGGTTTGATCAACTTTAAGGGGTGGTTTGGACTGATCTGGCATGTTATGACATCCTCGCCACCTACACTCCCTGAACCTGTACTTTGGACTGGATATGCATTTCTGAAGGAACACACCACTAAAATTCATTCAAGTGGCGACTCCTGTGGGACACAATGTGGTTTACAGCCTTAAATCTGCCTTAACTGAGAAAATATCAGACCATCCCGATACAGCCACCTGAGGCTGTATTTTCGCCTTTCTGGACCATATTTGACACAGATGACACCACTGGTACACCAGATGTAATGCTAAAACCTGTGCAATCAGATTTAGTGAGTGGCAGGTGATATTTTGGCCAAGTTTCATGGTTACAGAGCAATATTTAGTACTGGTTTGGGCTGATTTACATCTATTTTGGACCATTTTAACAGCATTATTTGGGTAAAATATTTTCTGTTCAGACATGTAATGCTCCAAATGTGCCTAAAATATCCCCCTTTATTTTTAAAACAAGCATGAAATTAAATGGGGGCTTCAGTCTGGCAATATTGTGATATACTTGACATTCACCCCATGAGGGGAGGCCAGGGGGCCCCCCCACACCCCGAAAATGAAAATTCCTAATATGGCCCTCGAGTGGACCAGACCAATACAAATTCATTCTCTGATATAAACTGAGTTTTCTGTGAAAATTTGAGCAGGTTTGATCAACTTTAAGGGGTGGTTTGGACTGATCTGGCATGTTATGACATCCTCGCCACCTACACTCCCTGAACCTGTACTTTGGACTGGATATGCATTTCTGAAGGAACACACCACTAAAATTCATTCAAGTGGCGACTCCTGTGGGACACAATGTGGTTTACAGCCTTAAATCTGCCTTAACTGAGAAAATATCAGACCATCCCGATACAGCCACCTGAGGCTGTATTTTCGCCTTCCTGGACCATATTTGACACAGATGACACCACTGGTACACCAGATGTAATGCTAAAACCTGTGCAATCAGATTTAGTGAGTGGCAGGTGATATTTTGGCCAAGTTTCATGGTTACAGAGCAATATTTAGTACTGGTTTGGGCTGATTTACATCTATTTTGGACCATTTTAACAGCATTATTTGGGTAAAATATTTTCTGTTCAGACATGTAATGCTCCAAATGTGCCTAAAATATCCCCCTTTATTTTTAAAACAAGCATGAAATTAAATGGGGGCTTCAGTCTGGCAATATTGTGATATACTTGACATTCACCCCATGAGGGGAGGCCAAGGGGCCCCCCCCACACCCCGAAAATGAAAATTCCTAATATGGCCCTCGAGTGGACCAGACCAATACAAATTCATTCTCTGATATAAACTGAGTTTTCTGTGAAAATTTGAGCAGGTTTGATCAACTTTAAGGGGTGGTTTGGACTGATCTGGCATGTTATGACATCCTCGCCACCTACACTCCCTGAACCTGTACTTTGGACTGGATATGCATTTCTGAAGGAACACACCACTAAAATTCATTCAAGTGGCGACTCCTGTGGGACACAATGTGGTTTACAGCCTTAAATCTGCCTTAACTGAGAAAATATCAGACCATCCCGATACAGCCACCTGAGGCTGTATTTTCGCCTTCCTGGACCATATTTGACACAGATGACACCACTGGTACACCAGATGTAATGCTAAAACCTGTGCAATCAGATTTAGTGAGTGGCAGGTGATATTTTGGCCAAGTTTCATGGTTACAGAGCAATATTTAGTACTGGTTTGGGCTGATTTACATCTATTTTGGACCATTTTAACAGCATTATTTGGGTAAAATATTTTCTGTTCAGACATGTAATGCTCCAAATGTGCCTAAAATATCCCCCTTTATTTTTAAAACAAGCATGAAATTAAATGGGGGCTTCAGTCTGGCAATATTGTGATATACTTGACATTCACCCCATGAGGGGAGGCCAAGGGGCCCCCCCACACCCCGAAAATGAAAATTCCTAATATGGCCCTCGAGTGGACCAGACCAATACAAATTCATTCTCTGATATAAACTGAGTTTTCTGTGAAAATTTGAGCAGGTTTGATCAACTTTAAGGGGTGGTTTGGACTGATCTGGCATGTTATGACATCCTCGCCACCTACACTCCCTGAACCTGTACTTTGGACTGGATATGCATTTCTGAAGGAACACACCACTAAAATTCATTCAAGTGGCGACTCCTGTGGGACACAATGTGGTTTACAGCCTTAAATCTGCCTTAACTGAGAAAATATCAGACCATCCCGATACAGCCACCTGAGGCTGTATTTTCGCCTTTCTGGACCATATTTGACACAGATGACACCACTGGTACACCAGATGTAATGCTAAAACCTGTGCAATCAGATTTAGTGAGTGGCAGGTGATATTTTGGCCAAGTTTCATGGTTACAGAGCAATATTTAGTACTGGTTTGGGCTGATTTACATCTATTTTGGACCATTTTAACAGCATTATTTGGGTAAAATATTTTCTGTTCAGACATGTAATGCTCCAAATGTGCCTAAAATATCCCCCTTTATTTTTAAAACAAGCATGAAATTAAATGGGGGCTTCAGTCTGGCAATATTGTGATATACTTGACATTCACCCCATGAGGGGAGGCCAAGGGGCCCCCCCACACCCCGAAAATGAAAATTCCTAATATGGCCCTCGAGTGGACCAGACCAATACAAATTCATTCTCTGATATAAACTGAGTTTTCTGTGAAAATTTGAGCAGGTTTGATCAACTTTAAGGGGTGGTTTGGACTGATCTGGCATGTTATGACATCCTCGCCACCTACACTCCCTGAACCTGTACTTTGGACTGGATATGCATTTCTGAAGGAACACACCACTAAAATTCATTCAAGTGGCGACTCCTGTGGGACACAATGTGGTTTACAGCCTTAAATCTGCCTTAACTGAGAAAATATCAGACCATCCCGATACAGCCACCTGAGGCTGTATTTTCGCCTTCCTGGACCATATTTGACACAGATGACACCACTGGTACACCAGATGTAATGCTAAAACCTGTGCAATCAGATTTAGTGAGTGGCAGGTGATATTTTGGCCAAGTTTCATGGTTACAGAGCAATATTTAGTACTGGTTTGGGCTGATTTACATCTATTTTGGACCATTTTAACAGCATTATTTGGGTAAAATATTTTCTGTTCAGACATGTAATGCTCCAAATGTGCCTAAAATATCCCCCTTTATTTTTAAAACAAGCATGAAATTAAATGGGGGCTTCAGTCTGGCAATATTGTGATATACTTGACATTCACCCCATGAGGGGAGGCCAAGGGGCCCCCCCCACACCCCGAAAATGAAAATTCCTAATATGGCCCTCGAGTGGACCAGACCAATACAAATTCATTCTCTGATATAAACTGAGTTTTCTGTGAAAATTTGAGCAGGTTTGATCAACTTTAAGGGGTGGTTTGGACTGATCTGGCATGTTATGACATCCTCGCCACCTACACTCCCTGAACCTGTACTTTGGACTGGATATGCATTTCTGAAGGAACACACCACTAAAATTCATTCAAGTGGCGACTCCTGTGGGACACAATGTGGTTTACAGCCTTAAATCTGCCTTAACTGAGAAAATATCAGACCATCCCGATACAGCCACCTGAGGCTGTATTTTCGCCTTCCTGGACCATATTTGACACAGATGACACCACTGGTACACCAGATGTAATGCTAAAACCTGTGCAATCAGATTTAGTGAGTGGCAGGTGATATTTTGGCCAAGTTTCATGGTTACAGAGCAATATTTAGTACTGGTTTGGGCTGATTTACATCTATTTTGGACCATTTTAACAGCATTATTTGGGTAAAATATTTTCTGTTCAGACATGTAATGCTCCAAATGTGCCTAAAATATCCCCCTTTATTTTTAAAACAAGCATGAAATTAAATGGGGGCTTCAGTCTGGCAATATTGTGATATACTTGACATTCACCCCATGAGGGGAGGCCAAGGGGCCCCCCCACACCCCGAAAATGAAAATTCCTAATATGGCCCTCGAGTGGACCAGACCAATACAAATTCATTCTCTGATATAAACTGAGTTTTCTGTGAAAATTTGAGCAGGTTTGATCAACTTTAAGGGGTGGTTTGGACTGATCTGGCATGTTATGACATCCTCGCCACCTACACTCCCTGAACCTGTACTTTGGACTGGATATGCATTTCTGAAGGAACACACCACTAAAATTCATTCAAGTGGCGACTCCTGTGGGACACAATGTGGTTTACAGCCTTAAATCTGCCTTAACTGAGAAAATATCAGACCATCCCGATACAGCCACCTGAGGCTGTATTTTCGCCTTTCTGGACCATATTTGACACAGATGACACCACTGGTACACCAGATGTAATGCTAAAACCTGTGCAATCAGATTTAGTGAGTGGCAGGTGATATTTTGGCCAAGTTTCATGGTTACAGAGCAATATTTAGTACTGGTTTGGGCTGATTTACATCTATTTTGGACCATTTTAACAGCATTATTTGGGTAAAATATTTTCTGTTCAGACATGTAATGCTCCAAATGTGCCTAAAATATCCCCCTTTATTTTTAAAACAAGCATGAAATTAAATGGGGGCTTCAGTCTGGCAATATTGTGATATACTTGACATTCACCCCATGAGGGGAGGCCAAGGGGCCCCCCCACACCCCGAAAATGAAAATTCCTAATATGGCCCTCGAGTGGACCAGACCAATACAAATTCATTCTCTGATATAAACTGAGTTTTCTGTGAAAATTTGAGCAGGTTTGATCAACTTTAAGGGGTGGTTTGGACTGATCTGGCATGTTATGACATCCTCGCCACCTACACTCCCTGAACCTGTACTTTGGACTGGATATGCATTTCTGAAGGAACACACCACTAAAATTCATTCAAGTGGCGACTCCTGTGGGACACAATGTGGTTTACAGCCTTAAATCTGCCTTAACTGAGAAAATATCAGACCATCCCGATACAGCCACCTGAGGCTGTATTTTCGCCTTCCTGGACCATATTTGACACAGATGACACCACTGGTACACCAGATGTAATGCTAAAACCTGTGCAATCAGATTTAGTGAGTGGCAGGTGATATTTTGGCCAAGTTTCATGGTTACAGAGCAATATTTAGTACTGGTTTGGGCTGATTTACATCTATTTTGGACCATTTTAACAGCATTATTTGGGTAAAATATTTTCTGTTCAGACATGTAATGCTCCAAATGTGCCTAAAATATCCCCCTTTATTTTTAAAACAAGCATGAAATTAAATGGGGGCTTCAGTCTGGCAATATTGTGATATACTTGACATTCACCCCATGAGGGGAGGCCAAGGGGCCCCCCCCACACCCCGAAAATGAAAATTCCTAATATGGCCCTCGAGTGGACCAGACCAATACAAATTCATTCTCTGATATAAACTGAGTTTTCTGTGAAAATTTGAGCAGGTTTGATCAACTTTAAGGGGTGGTTTGGACTGATCTGGCATGTTATGACATCCTCGCCACCTACACTCCCTGAACCTGTACTTTGGACTGGATATGCATTTCTGAAGGAACACACCACTAAAATTCATTCAAGTGGCGACTCCTGTGGGACACAATGTGGTTTACAGCCTTAAATCTGCCTTAACTGAGAAAATATCAGACCATCCCGATACAGCCACCTGAGGCTGTATTTTCGCCTTCCTGGACCATATTTGACACAGATGACACCACTGGTACACCAGATGTAATGCTAAAACCTGTGCAATCAGATTTAGTGAGTGGCAGGTGATATTTTGGCCAAGTTTCATGGTTACAGAGCAATATTTAGTACTGGTTTGGGCTGATTTACATCTATTTTGGACCATTTTAACAGCATTATTTGGGTAAAATATTTTCTGTTCAGACATGTAATGCTCCAAATGTGCCTAAAATATCCCCCTTTATTTTTAAAACAAGCATGAAATTAAATGGGGGCTTCAGTCTGGCAATATTGTGATATACTTGACATTCACCCCATGAGGGGAGGCCAAGGGGCCCCCCCACACCCCGAAAATGAAAATTCCTAATATGGCCCTCGAGTGGACCAGACCAATACAAATTCATTCTCTGATATAAACTGAGTTTTCTGTGAAAATTTGAGCAGGTTTGATCAACTTTAAGGGGTGGTTTGGACTGATCTGGCATGTTATGACATCCTCGCCACCTACACTCCCTGAACCTGTACTTTGGACTGGATATGCATTTCTGAAGGAACACACCACTAAAATTCATTCAAGTGGCGACTCCTGTGGGACACAATGTGGTTTACAGCCTTAAATCTGCCTTAACTGAGAAAATATCAGACCATCCCGATACAGCCACCTGAGGCTGTATTTTCGCCTTCCTGGACCATATTTGACACAGATGACACCACTGGTACACCAGATGTAATGCTAAAACCTGTGCAATCAGATTTAGTGAGTGGCAGGTGATATTTTGGCCAAGTTTCATGGTTACAGAGCAATATTTAGTACTGGTTTGGGCTGATTTACATCTATTTTGGACCATTTTAACAGCATTATTTGGGTAAAATATTTTCTGTTCAGACATGTAATGCTCCAAATGTGCCTAAAATATCCCCCTTTATTTTTAAAACAAGCATGAAATTAAATGGGGGCTTCAGTCTGGCAATATTGTGATATACTTGACATTCACCCCATGAGGGGAGGCCAAGGGGCCCCCCCCACACCCCGAAAATGAAAATTCCTAATATGGCCCTCGAGTGGACCAGACCAATACAAATTCATTCTCTGATATAAACTGAGTTTTCTGTGAAAATTTGAGCAGGTTTGATCAACTTTAAGGGGTGGTTTGGACTGATCTGGCATGTTATGACATCCTCGCCACCTACACTCCCTGAACCTGTACTTTGGACTGGATATGCATTTCTGAAGGAACACACCACTAAAATTCATTCAAGTGGCGACTCCTGTGGGACACAATGTGGTTTACAGCCTTAAATCTGCCTTAACTGAGAAAATATCAGACCATCCCGATACAGCCACCTGAGGCTGTATTTTCGCCTTCCTGGACCATATTTGACACAGATGACACCACTGGTACACCAGATGTAATGCTAAAACCTGTGCAATCAGATTTAGTGAGTGGCAGGTGATATTTTGGCCAAGTTTCATGGTTACAGAGCAATATTTAGTACTGGTTTGGGCTGATTTACATCTATTTTGGACCATTTTAACAGCATTATTTGGGTAAAATATTTTCTGTTCAGACATGTAATGCTCCAAATGTGCCTAAAATATCCCCCTTTATTTTTAAAACAAGCATGAAATTAAATGGGGGCTTCAGTCTGGCAATATTGTGATATACTTGACATTCACCCCATGAGGGGAGGCCAAGGGGCCCCCCCACACCCCGAAAATGAAAATTCCTAATATGGCCCTCGAGTGGACCAGACCAATACAAATTCATTCTCTGATATAAACTGAGTTTTCTGTGAAAATTTGAGCAGGTTTGATCAACTTTAAGGGGTGGTTTGGACTGATCTGGCATGTTATGACATCCTCGCCACCTACACTCCCTGAACCTGTACTTTGGACTGGATATGCATTTCTGAAGGAACACACCACTAAAATTCATTCAAGTGGCGACTCCTGTGGGACACAATGTGGTTTACAGCCTTAAATCTGCCTTAACTGAGAAAATATCAGACCATCCCGATACAGCCACCTGAGGCTGTATTTTCGCCTTTCTGGACCATATTTGACACAGATGACACCACTGGTACACCAGATGTAATGCTAAAACCTGTGCAATCAGATTTAGTGAGTGGCAGGTGATATTTTGGCCAAGTTTCATGGTTACAGAGCAATATTTAGTACTGGTTTGGGCTGATTTACATCTATTTTGGACCATTTTAACAGCATTATTTGGGTAAAATATTTTCTGTTCAGACATGTAATGCTCCAAATGTGCCTAAAATATCCCCCTTTATTTTTAAAACAAGCATGAAATTAAATGGGGGCTTCAGTCTGGCAATATTGTGATATACTTGACATTCACCCCATGAGGGGAGGCCAAGGGGCCCCCCCACACCCCGAAAATGAAAATTCCTAATATGGCCCTCGAGTGGACCAGACCAATACAAATTCATTCTCTGATATAAACTGAGTTTTCTGTGAAAATTTGAGCAGGTTTGATCAACTTTAAGGGGTGGTTTGGACTGATCTGGCATGTTATGACATCCTCGCCACCTACACTCCCTGAACCTGTACTTTGGACTGGATATGCATTTCTGAAGGAACACACCACTAAAATTCATTCAAGTGGCGACTCCTGTGGGACACAATGTGGTTTACAGCCTTAAATCTGCCTTAACTGAGAAAATATCAGACCATCCCGATACAGCCACCTGAGGCTGTATTTTCGCCTTCCTGGACCATATTTGACACAGATGACACCACTGGTACACCAGATGTAATGCTAAAACCTGTGCAATCAGATTTAGTGAGTGGCAGGTGATATTTTGGCCAAGTTTCATGGTTACAGAGCAATATTTAGTACTGGTTTGGGCTGATTTACATCTATTTTGGACCATTTTAACAGCATTATTTGGGTAAAATATTTTCTGTTCAGACATGTAATGCTCCAAATGTGCCTAAAATATCCCCCTTTATTTTTAAAACAAGCATGAAATTAAATGGGGGCTTCAGTCTGGCAATATTGTGATATACTTGACATTCACCCCATGAGGGGAGGCCAAGGGGCCCCCCCCACACCCCGAAAATGAAAATTCCTAATATGGCCCTCGAGTGGACCAGACCAATACAAATTCATTCTCTGATATAAACTGAGTTTTCTGTGAAAATTTGAGCAGGTTTGATCAACTTTAAGGGGTGGTTTGGACTGATCTGGCATGTTATGACATCCTCGCCACCTACACTCCCTGAACCTGTACTTTGGACTGGATATGCATTTCTGAAGGAACACACCACTAAAATTCATTCAAGTGGCGACTCCTGTGGGACACAATGTGGTTTACAGCCTTAAATCTGCCTTAACTGAGAAAATATCAGACCATCCCGATACAGCCACCTGAGGCTGTATTTTCGCCTTCCTGGACCATATTTGACACAGATGACACCACTGGTACACCAGATGTAATGCTAAAACCTGTGCAATCAGATTTAGTGAGTGGCAGGTGATATTTTGGCCAAGTTTCATGGTTACAGAGCAATATTTAGTACTGGTTTGGGCTGATTTACATCTATTTTGGACCATTTTAACAGCATTATTTGGGTAAAATATTTTCTGTTCAGACATGTAATGCTCCAAATGTGCCTAAAATATCCCCCTTTATTTTTAAAACAAGCATGAAATTAAATGGGGGCTTCAGTCTGGCAATATTGTGATATACTTGACATTCACCCCATGAGGGGAGGCCAAGGGGCCCCCCCACACCCCGAAAATGAAAATTCCTAATATGGCCCTCGAGTGGACCAGACCAATACAAATTCATTCTCTGATATAAACTGAGTTTTCTGTGAAAATTTGAGCAGGTTTGATCAACTTTAAGGGGTGGTTTGGACTGATCTGGCATGTTATGACATCCTCGCCACCTACACTCCCTGAACCTGTACTTTGGACTGGATATGCATTTCTGAAGGAACACACCACTAAAATTCATTCAAGTGGCGACTCCTGTGGGACACAATGTGGTTTACAGCCTTAAATCTGCCTTAACTGAGAAAATATCAGACCATCCCGATACAGCCACCTGAGGCTGTATTTTCGCCTTCCTGGACCATATTTGACACAGATGACACCACTGGTACACCAGATGTAATGCTAAAACCTGTGCAATCAGATTTAGTGAGTGGCAGGTGATATTTTGGCCAAGTTTCATGGTTACAGAGCAATATTTAGTACTGGTTTGGGCTGATTTACATCTATTTTGGACCATTTTAACAGCATTATTTGGGTAAAATATTTTCTGTTCAGACATGTAATGCTCCAAATGTGCCTAAAATATCCCCCTTTATTTTTAAAACAAGCATGAAATTAAATGGGGGCTTCAGTCTGGCAATATTGTGATATACTTGACATTCACCCCATGAGGGGAGGCCAAGGGGCCCCCCCCACACCCCGAAAATGAAAATTCCTAATATGGCCCTCGAGTGGACCAGACCAATACAAATTCATTCTCTGATATAAACTGAGTTTTCTGTGAAAATTTGAGCAGGTTTGATCAACTTTAAGGGGTGGTTTGGACTGATCTGGCATGTTATGACATCCTCGCCACCTACACTCCCTGAACCTGTACTTTGGACTGGATATGCATTTCTGAAGGAACACACCACTAAAATTCATTCAAGTGGCGACTCCTGTGGGACACAATGTGGTTTACAGCCTTAAATCTGCCTTAACTGAGAAAATATCAGACCATCCCGATACAGCCACCTGAGGCTGTATTTTCGCCTTCCTGGACCATATTTGACACAGATGACACCACTGGTACACCAGATGTAATGCTAAAACCTGTGCAATCAGATTTAGTGAGTGGCAGGTGATATTTTGGCCAAGTTTCATGGTTACAGAGCAATATTTAGTACTGGTTTGGGCTGATTTACATCTATTTTGGACCATTTTAACAGCATTATTTGGGTAAAATATTTTCTGTTCAGACATGTAATGCTCCAAATGTGCCTAAAATATCCCCCTTTATTTTTAAAACAAGCATGAAATTAAATGGGGGCTTCAGTCTGGCAATATTGTGATATACTTGACATTCACCCCATGAGGGGAGGCCAAGGGGCCCCCCCACACCCCGAAAATGAAAATTCCTAATATGGCCCTCGAGTGGACCAGACCAATACAAATTCATTCTCTGATATAAACTGAGTTTTCTGTGAAAATTTGAGCAGGTTTGATCAACTTTAAGGGGTGGTTTGGACTGATCTGGCATGTTATGACATCCTCGCCACCTACACTCCCTGAACCTGTACTTTGGACTGGATATGCATTTCTGAAGGAACACACCACTAAAATTCATTCAAGTGGCGACTCCTGTGGGACACAATGTGGTTTACAGCCTTAAATCTGCCTTAACTGAGAAAATATCAGACCATCCCGATACAGCCACCTGAGGCTGTATTTTCGCCTTCCTGGACCATATTTGACACAGATGACACCACTGGTACACCAGATGTAATGCTAAAACCTGTGCAATCAGATTTAGTGAGTGGCAGGTGATATTTTGGCCAAGTTTCATGGTTACAGAGCAATATTTAGTACTGGTTTGGGCTGATTTACATCTATTTTGGACCATTTTAACAGCATTATTTGGGTAAAATATTTTCTGTTCAGACATGTAATGCTCCAAATGTGCCTAAAATATCCCCCTTTATTTTTAAAACAAGCATGAAATTAAATGGGGGCTTCAGTCTGGCAATATTGTGATATACTTGACATTCACCCCATGAGGGGAGGCCAAGGGGCCCCCCCACACCCCGAAAATGAAAATTCCTAATATGGCCCTCGAGTGGACCAGACCAATACAAATTCATTCTCTGATATAAACTGAGTTTTCTGTGAAAATTTGAGCAGGTTTGATCAACTTTAAGGGGTGGTTTGGACTGATCTGGCATGTTATGACATCCTCGCCACCTACACTCCCTGAACCTGTACTTTGGACTGGATATGCATTTCTGAAGGAACACACCACTAAAATTCATTCAAGTGGCGACTCCTGTGGGACACAATGTGGTTTACAGCCTTAAATCTGCCTTAACTGAGAAAATATCAGACCATCCCAATACAGCCACCTGAGGCTGTATTTTCGCCTTCCTGGACCATATTTGACACAGATGACACCACTGGTACACCAGATGTAATGCTAAAACCTGTGCAATCAGATTTAGTGAGTGGCAGGTGATATTTTGGCCAAGTTTCATGGTTACAGAGCAATATTTAGTACTGGTTTGGGCTGATTTACATCTATTTTGGACCATTTTAACAGCATTATTTGGGTAAAATATTTTCTATTCAGATATGTAATGCTCCAAATGTGCCTAAAATATCCCCCTTTATTTTTAAAACAAGCATGAAATTAAATGGGGGCTTCAGTCTGGCAATATTGTGATATACTTGACATTCACCCCATGAGGGGAGGCCAAGGGGCCCCCCCACACCCCGAAAATGAAAATTCCTAATATGGCCCTCGAGTGGACCAGACCAATACAAATTCATTCTCTGATATAAACTGAGTTTTCTGTGAAAATTTGAGCAGGTTTGATCAACTTTAAGGGGTGGTTTGGACTGATCTGGCATGTTATGACATCCTCGCCACCTACACTCCCTGAACCTGTACTTTGGACTGGATATGCATTTCTGAAGGAACACACCACTAAAATTCATTCAAGTGGCGACTCCTGTGGGACACAATGTGGTTTACAGCCTTAAATCTGCCTTAACTGAGAAAATATCAGACCATCCCGATACAGCCACCTGAGGCTGTATTTTCGCCTTCCTGGACCATATTTGACACAGATGACACCACTGGTACACCAGATGTAATGCTAAAACCTGTGCAATCAGATTTAGTGAGTGGCAGGTGATATTTTGGCCAAGTTTCATGGTTACAGAGCAATATTTAGTACTGGTTTGGGCTGATTTACATCTATTTTGGACCATTTTAACAGCATTATTTGGGTAAAATATTTTCTGTTCAGACATGTAATGCTCCAAATGTGCCTAAAATATCCCCCTTTATTTTTAAAACAAGCATGAAATTAAATGGGGGCTTCAGTCTGGCAATATTGTGATATACTTGACATTCACCCCATGAGGGGAGGCCAAGGGGCCCCCCCCACACCCCGAAAATGAAAATTCCTAATATGGCCCTCGAGTGGACCAGACCAATACAAATTCATTCTCTGATATAAACTGAGTTTTCTGTGAAAATTTGAGCAGGTTTGATCAACTTTAAGGGGTGGTTTGGACTGATCTGGCATGTTATGACATCCTCGCCACCTACACTCCCTGAACCTGTACTTTGGACTGGATATGCATTTCTGAAGGAACACACCACTAAAATTCATTCAAGTGGCGACTCCTGTGGGACACAATGTGGTTTACAGCCTTAAATCTGCCTTAACTGAGAAAATATCAGACCATCCCGATACAGCCACCTGAGGCTGTATTTTCGCCTTCCTGGACCATATTTGACACAGATGACACCACTGGTACACCAGATGTAATGCTAAAACCTGTGCAATCAGATTTAGTGAGTGGCAGGTGATATTTTGGCCAAGTTTCATGGTTACAGAGCAATATTTAGTACTGGTTTGGGCTGATTTACATCTATTTTGGACCATTTTAACAGCATTATTTGGGTAAAATATTTTCTGTTCAGACATGTAATGCTCCAAATGTGCCTAAAATATCCCCCTTTATTTTTAAAACAAGCATGAAATTAAATGGGGGCTTCAGTCTGGCAATATTGTGATATACTTGACATTCACCCCATGAGGGGAGGCCAAGGGGCCCCCCCCACACCCCGAAAATGAAAATTCCTAATATGGCCCTCGAGTGGACCAGACCAATACAAATTCATTCTCTGATATAAACTGAGTTTTCTGTGAAAATTTGAGCAGGTTTGATCAACTTTAAGGGGTGGTTTGGACTGATCTGGCATGTTATGACATCCTCGCCACCTACACTCCCTGAACCTGTACTTTGGACTGGATATGCATTTCTGAAGGAACACACCACTAAAATTCATTCAAGTGGCGACTCCTGTGGGACACAATGTGGTTTACAGCCTTAAATCTGCCTTAACTGAGAAAATATCAGACCATCCCGATACAGCCACCTGAGGCTGTATTTTCGCCTTCCTGGACCATATTTGACACAGATGACACCACTGGTACACCAGATGTAATGCTAAAACCTGTGCAATCAGATTTAGTGAGTGGCAGGTGATATTTTGGCCAAGTTTCATGGTTACAGAGCAATATTTAGTACTGGTTTGGGCTGATTTACATCTATTTTGGACCATTTTAACAGCATTATTTGGGTAAAATATTTTCTGTTCAGACATGTAATGCTCCAAATGTGCCTAAAATATCCCCCTTTATTTTTAAAACAAGCATGAAATTAAATGGGGGCTTCAGTCTGGCAATATTGTGATATACTTGACATTCACCCCATGAGGGGAGGCCAAGGGGCCCCCCCACACCCCGAAAATGAAAATTCCTAATATGGCCCTCGAGTGGACCAGACCAATACAAATTCATTCTCTGATATAAACTGAGTTTTCTGTGAAAATTTGAGCAGGTTTGATCAACTTTAAGGGGTGGTTTGGACTGATCTGGCATGTTATGACATCCTCGCCACCTACACTCCCTGAACCTGTACTTTGGACTGGATATGCATTTTTGAAGGAACACACCACTAAAATTCATTCAAGTGGCGACTCCTGTGGGACACAATGTGGTTTACAGCCTTAAATCTGCCTTAACTGAGAAAATATCAGACCATCCCGATACAGCCACCTGAGGCTGTATTTTCGCCTTCCTGGACCATATTTGACACAGATGACACCACTGGTACACCAGATGTAATGCTAAAACCTGTGCAATCAGATTTAGTGAGTGGCAGGTGATATTTTGGCCAAGTTTCATGGTTACAGAGCAATATTTAGTACTGGTTTGGGCTGATTTACATCTATTTTGGACCATTTTAACAGCATTATTTGGGTAAAATATTTTCTGTTCAGACATGTAATGCTCCAAATGTGCCTAAAATATCCCCCTTTATTTTTAAAACAAGCATGAAATTAAATGGGGGCTTCAGTCTGGCAATATTGTGATATACTTGACATTCACCCCATGAGGGGAGGCCAAGGGGCCCCCCCCACACCCCGAAAATGAAAATTCCTAATATGGCCCTCGAGTGGACCAGACCAATACAAATTCATTCTCTGATATAAACTGAGTTTTCTGTGAAAATTTGAGCAGGTTTGATCAACTTTAAGGGGTGGTTTGGACTGATCTGGCATGTTATGACATCCTCGCCACCTACACTCCCTGAACCTGTACTTTGGACTGGATATGCATTTTTGAAGGAACACACCACTAAAATTCATTCAAGTGGCGACTCCTGTGGGACACAATGTGGTTTACAGCCTTAAATCTGCCTTAACTGAGAAAATATCAGACCATCCCGATACAGCCACCTGAGGCTGTATTTTCGCCTTCCTGGACCATATTTGACACAGATGACACCACTGGTACACCAGATGTAATGCTAAAACCTGTGCAATCAGATTTAGTGAGTGGCAGGTGATATTTTGGCCAAGTTTCATGGTTACAGAGCAATATTTAGTACTGGTTTGGGCTGATTTACATCTATTTTGGACCATTTTAACAGCATTATTTGGGTAAAATATTTTCTGTTCAGACATGTAATGCTCCAAATGTGCCTAAAATATCCCCCTTTATTTTTAAAACAAGCATGAAATTAAATGGGGGCTTCAGTCTGGCAATATTGTGATATACTTGACATTCACCCCATGAGGGGAGGCCAAGGGGCCCCCCCCACACCCCGAAAATGAAAATTCCTAATATGGCCCTCGAGTGGACCAGACCAATACAAATTCATTCTCTGATATAAACTGAGTTTTCTGTGAAAATTTGAGCAGGTTTGATCAACTTTAAGGGGTGGTTTGGACTGATCTGGCATGTTATGACATCCTCGCCACCTACACTCCCTGAACCTGTACTTTGGACTGGATATGCATTTCTGAAGGAACACACCACTAAAATTCATTCAAGTGGCGACTCCTGTGGGACACAATGTGGTTTACAGCCTTAAATCTGCCTTAACTGAGAAAATATCAGACCATCCCGATACAGCCACCTGAGGCTGTATTTTCGCCTTCCTGGACCATATTTGACACAGATGACACCACTGGTACACCAGATGTAATGCTAAAACCTGTGCAATCAGATTTAGTGAGTGGCAGGTGATATTTTGGCCAAGTTTCATGGTTACAGAGCAATATTTAGTACTGGTTTGGGCTGATTTACATCTATTTTGGACCATTTTAACAGCATTATTTGGGTAAAATATTTTCTGTTCAGACATGTAATGCTCCAAATGTGCCTAAAATATCCCCCTTTATTTTTAAAACAAGCATGAAATTAAATGGGGGCTTCAGTCTGGCAATATTGTGATATACTTGACATTCACCCCATGAGGGGAGGCCAAGGGGCCCCCCCACACCCCGAAAATGAAAATTCCTAATATGGCCCTCGAGTGGACCAGACCAATACAAATTCATTCTCTGATATAAACTGAGTTTTCTGTGAAAATTTGAGCAGGTTTGATCAACTTTAAGGGGTGGTTTGGACTGATCTGGCATGTTATGACATCCTCGCCACCTACACTCCCTGAACCTGTACTTTGGACTGGATATGCATTTCTGAAGGAACACACCACTAAAATTCATTCAAGTGGCGACTCCTGTGGGACACAATGTGGTTTACAGCCTTAAATCTGCCTTAACTGAGAAAATATCAGACCATCCCGATACAGCCACCTGAGGCTGTATTTTCGCCTTCCTGGACCATATTTGACACAGATGACACCACTGGTACACCAGATGTAATGCTAAAACCTGTGCAATCAGATTTAGTGAGTGGCAGGTGATATTTTGGCCAAGTTTCATGGTTACAGAGCAATATTTAGTACTGGTTTGGGCTGATTTACATCTATTTTGGACCATTTTAACAGCATTATTTGGGTAAAATATTTTCTGTTCAGACATGTAATGCTCCAAATGTGCCTAAAATATCCCCCTTTATTTTTAAAACAAGCATGAAATTAAATGGGGGCTTCAGTCTGGCAATATTGTGATATACTTGACATTCACCCCATGAGGGGAGGCCAAGGGGCCCCCCCACACCCCGAAAATGAAAATTCCTAATATGGCCCTCGAGTGGACCAGACCAATACAAATTCATTCTCTGATATAAACTGAGTTTTCTGTGAAAATTTGAGCAGGTTTGATCAACTTTAAGGGGTGGTTTGGACTGATCTGGCATGTTATGACATCCTCGCCACCTACACTCCCTGAACCTGTACTTTGGACTGGATATGCATTTCTGAAGGAACACACCACTAAAATTCATTCAAGTGGCGACTCCTGTGGGACACAATGTGGTTTACAGCCTTAAATCTGCCTTAACTGAGAAAATATCAGACCATCCCAATACAGCCACCTGAGGCTGTATTTTCGCCTTCCTGGACCATATTTGACACAGATGACACCACTGGTACACCAGATGTAATGCTAAAACCTGTGCAATCAGATTTAGTGAGTGGCAGGTGATATTTTGGCCAAGTTTCATGGTTACAGAGCAATATTTAGTACTGGTTTGGGCTGATTTACATCTATTTTGGACCATTTTAACAGCATTATTTGGGTAAAATATTTTCTATTCAGATATGTAATGCTCCAAATGTGCCTAAAATATCCCCCTTTATTTTTAAAACAAGCATGAAATTAAATGGGGGCTTCAGTCTGGCAATATTGTGATATACTTGACATTCACCCCATGAGGGGAGGCCAAGGGGCCCCCCCACACCCCGAAAATGAAAATTCCTAATATGGCCCTCGAGTGGACCAGACCAATACAAATTCATTCTCTGATATAAACTGAGTTTTCTGTGAAAATTTGAGCAGGTTTGATCAACTTTAAGGGGTGGTTTGGACTGATCTGGCATGTTATGACATCCTCGCCACCTACACTCCCTGAACCTGTACTTTGGACTGGATATGCATTTCTGAAGGAACACACCACTAAAATTCATTCAAGTGGCGACTCCTGTGGGACACAATGTGGTTTACAGCCTTAAATCTGCCTTAACTGAGAAAATATCAGACCATCCCGATACAGCCACCTGAGGCTGTATTTTCGCCTTCCTGGACCATATTTGACACAGATGACACCACTGGTACACCAGATGTAATGCTAAAACCTGTGCAATCAGATTTAGTGAGTGGCAGGTGATATTTTGGCCAAGTTTCATGGTTACAGAGCAATATTTAGTACTGGTTTGGGCTGATTTACATCTATTTTGGACCATTTTAACAGCATTATTTGGGTAAAATATTTTCTGTTCAGACATGTAATGCTCCAAATGTGCCTAAAATATCCCCCTTTATTTTTAAAACAAGCATGAAATTAAATGGGGGCTTCAGTCTGGCAATATTGTGATATACTTGACATTCACCCCATGAGGGGAGGCCAAGGGGCCCCCCCCACACCCCGAAAATGAAAATTCCTAATATGGCCCTCGAGTGGACCAGACCAATACAAATTCATTCTCTGATATAAACTGAGTTTTCTGTGAAAATTTGAGCAGGTTTGATCAACTTTAAGGGGTGGTTTGGACTGATCTGGCATGTTATGACATCCTCGCCACCTACACTCCCTGAACCTGTACTTTGGACTGGATATGCATTTCTGAAGGAACACACCACTAAAATTCATTCAAGTGGCGACTCCTGTGGGACACAATGTGGTTTACAGCCTTAAATCTGCCTTAACTGAGAAAATATCAGACCATCCCGATACAGCCACCTGAGGCTGTATTTTCGCCTTCCTGGACCATATTTGACACAGATGACACCACTGGTACACCAGATGTAATGCTAAAACCTGTGCAATCAGATTTAGTGAGTGGCAGGTGATATTTTGGCCAAGTTTCATGGTTACAGAGCAATATTTAGTACTGGTTTGGGCTGATTTACATCTATTTTGGACCATTTTAACAGCATTATTTGGGTAAAATATTTTCTGTTCAGACATGTAATGCTCCAAATGTGCCTAAAATATCCCCCTTTATTTTTAAAACAAGCATGAAATTAAATGGGGGCTTCAGTCTGGCAATATTGTGATATACTTGACATTCACCCCATGAGGGGAGGCCAAGGGGCCCCCCCCACACCCCGAAAATGAAAATTCCTAATATGGCCCTCGAGTGGACCAGACCAATACAAATTCATTCTCTGATATAAACTGAGTTTTCTGTGAAAATTTGAGCAGGTTTGATCAACTTTAAGGGGTGGTTTGGACTGATCTGGCATGTTATGACATCCTCGCCACCTACACTCCCTGAACCTGTACTTTGGACTGGATATGCATTTCTGAAGGAACACACCACTAAAATTCATTCAAGTGGCGACTCCTGTGGGACACAATGTGGTTTACAGCCTTAAATCTGCCTTAACTGAGAAAATATCAGACCATCCCGATACAGCCACCTGAGGCTGTATTTTCGCCTTCCTGGACCATATTTGACACAGATGACACCACTGGTACACCAGATGTAATGCTAAAACCTGTGCAATCAGATTTAGTGAGTGGCAGGTGATATTTTGGCCAAGTTTCATGGTTACAGAGCAATATTTAGTACTGGTTTGGGCTGATTTACATCTATTTTGGACCATTTTAACAGCATTATTTGGGTAAAATATTTTCTGTTCAGACATGTAATGCTCCAAATGTGCCTAAAATATCCCCCTTTATTTTTAAAACAAGCATGAAATTAAATGGGGGCTTCAGTCTGGCAATATTGTGATATACTTGACATTCACCCCATGAGGGGAGGCCAAGGGGCCCCCCCACACCCCGAAAATGAAAATTCCTAATATGGCCCTCGAGTGGACCAGACCAATACAAATTCATTCTCTGATATAAACTGAGTTTTCTGTGAAAATTTGAGCAGGTTTGATCAACTTTAAGGGGTGGTTTGGACTGATCTGGCATGTTATGACATCCTCGCCACCTACACTCCCTGAACCTGTACTTTGGACTGGATATGCATTTTTGAAGGAACACACCACTAAAATTCATTCAAGTGGCGACTCCTGTGGGACACAATGTGGTTTACAGCCTTAAATCTGCCTTAACTGAGAAAATATCAGACCATCCCGATACAGCCACCTGAGGCTGTATTTTCGCCTTCCTGGACCATATTTGACACAGATGACACCACTGGTACACCAGATGTAATGCTAAAACCTGTGCAATCAGATTTAGTGAGTGGCAGGTGATATTTTGGCCAAGTTTCATGGTTACAGAGCAATATTTAGTACTGGTTTGGGCTGATTTACATCTATTTTGGACCATTTTAACAGCATTATTTGGGTAAAATATTTTCTGTTCAGACATGTAATGCTCCAAATGTGCCTAAAATATCCCCCTTTATTTTTAAAACAAGCATGAAATTAAATGGGGGCTTCAGTCTGGCAATATTGTGATATACTTGACATTCACCCCATGAGGGGAGGCCAAGGGGCCCCCCCCACACCCCGAAAATGAAAATTCCTAATATGGCCCTCGAGTGGACCAGACCAATACAAATTCATTCTCTGATATAAACTGAGTTTTCTGTGAAAATTTGAGCAGGTTTGATCAACTTTAAGGGGTGGTTTGGACTGATCTGGCATGTTATGACATCCTCGCCACCTACACTCCCTGAACCTGTACTTTGGACTGGATATGCATTTTTGAAGGAACACACCACTAAAATTCATTCAAGTGGCGACTCCTGTGGGACACAATGTGGTTTACAGCCTTAAATCTGCCTTAACTGAGAAAATATCAGACCATCCCGATACAGCCACCTGAGGCTGTATTTTCGCCTTCCTGGACCATATTTGACACAGATGACACCACTGGTACACCAGATGTAATGCTAAAACCTGTGCAATCAGATTTAGTGAGTGGCAGGTGATATTTTGGCCAAGTTTCATGGTTACAGAGCAATATTTAGTACTGGTTTGGGCTGATTTACATCTATTTTGGACCATTTTAACAGCATTATTTGGGTAAAATATTTTCTGTTCAGACATGTAATGCTCCAAATGTGCCTAAAATATCCCCCTTTATTTTTAAAACAAGCATGAAATTAAATGGGGGCTTCAGTCTGGCAATATTGTGATATACTTGACATTCACCCCATGAGGGGAGGCCAAGGGGCCCCCCCCACACCCCGAAAATGAAAATTCCTAATATGGCCCTCGAGTGGACCAGACCAATACAAATTCATTCTCTGATATAAACTGAGTTTTCTGTGAAAATTTGAGCAGGTTTGATCAACTTTAAGGGGTGGTTTGGACTGATCTGGCATGTTATGACATCCTCGCCACCTACACTCCCTGAACCTGTACTTTGGACTGGATATGCATTTCTGAAGGAACACACCACTAAAATTCATTCAAGTGGCGACTCCTGTGGGACACAATGTGGTTTACAGCCTTAAATCTGCCTTAACTGAGAAAATATCAGACCATCCCGATACAGCCACCTGAGGCTGTATTTTCGCCTTCCTGGACCATATTTGACACAGATGACACCACTGGTACACCAGATGTAATGCTAAAACCTGTGCAATCAGATTTAGTGAGTGGCAGGTGATATTTTGGCCAAGTTTCATGGTTACAGAGCAATATTTAGTACTGGTTTGGGCTGATTTACATCTATTTTGGACCATTTTAACAGCATTATTTGGGTAAAATATTTTCTGTTCAGACATGTAATGCTCCAAATGTGCCTAAAATATCCCCCTTTATTTTTAAAACAAGCATGAAATTAAATGGGGGCTTCAGTCTGGCAATATTGTGATATACTTGACATTCACCCCATGAGGGGAGGCCAAGGGGCCCCCCCACACCCCGAAAATGAAAATTCCTAATATGGCCCTCGAGTGGACCAGACCAATACAAATTCATTCTCTGATATAAACTGAGTTTTCTGTGAAAATTTGAGCAGGTTTGATCAACTTTAAGGGGTGGTTTGGACTGATCTGGCATGTTATGACATCCTCGCCACCTACACTCCCTGAACCTGTACTTTGGACTGGATATGCATTTCTGAAGGAACACACCACTAAAATTCATTCAAGTGGCGACTCCTGTGGGACACAATGTGGTTTACAGCCTTAAATCTGCCTTAACTGAGAAAATATCAGACCATCCCGATACAGCCACCTGAGGCTGTATTTTCGCCTTCCTGGACCATATTTGACACAGATGACACCACTGGTACACCAGATGTAATGCTAAAACCTGTGCAATCAGATTTAGTGAGTGGCAGGTGATATTTTGGCCAAGTTTCATGGTTACAGAGCAATATTTAGTACTGGTTTGGGCTGATTTACATCTATTTTGGACCATTTTAACAGCATTATTTGGGTAAAATATTTTCTGTTCAGACATGTAATGCTCCAAATGTGCCTAAAATATCCCCCTTTATTTTTAAAACAAGCATGAAATTAAATGGGGGCTTCAGTCTGGCAATATTGTGATATACTTGACATTCACCCCATGAGGGGAGGCCAAGGGGCCCCCCCACACCCCGAAAATGAAAATTCCTAATATGGCCCTCGAGTGGACCAGACCAATACAAATTCATTCTCTGATATAAACTGAGTTTTCTGTGAAAATTTGAGCAGGTTTGATCAACTTTAAGGGGTGGTTTGGACTGATCTGGCATGTTATGACATCCTCGCCACCTACACTCCCTGAACCTGTACTTTGGACTGGATATGCATTTCTGAAGGAACACACCACTAAAATTCATTCAAGTGGCGACTCCTGTGGGACACAATGTGGTTTACAGCCTTAAATCTGCCTTAACTGAGAAAATATCAGACCATCCCGATACAGCCACCTGAGGCTGTATTTTCGCCTTCCTGGACCATATTTGACACAGATGACACCACTGGTACACCAGATGTAATGCTAAAACCTGTGCAATCAGATTTAGTGAGTGGCAGGTGATATTTTGGCCAAGTTTCATGGTTACAGAGCAATATTTAGTACTGGTTTGGGCTGATTTACATCTATTTTGGACCATTTTAACAGCATTATTTGGGTAAAATATTTTCTGTTCAGATATGTAATGCTCCAAATGTGCCTAAAATATCCCCCTTTATTTTTAAAACAAGCATGAAATTAAATGGGGGCTTCAGTCTGGCAATATTGTGATATACTTGACATTCACCCCATGAGGGGAGGCCAAGGGGCCCCCCCACACCCCGAAAATGAAAATTCCTAATATGGCCCTCGAGTGGACCAGACCAATACAAATTCATTCTCTGATATAAACTGAGTTTTCTGTGAAAATTTGAGCAGGTTTGATCAACTTTAAGGGGTGGTTTGGACTGATCTGGCATGTTATGACATCCTCGCCACCTACACTCCCTGAACCTGTACTTTGGACTGGATATGCATTTCTGAAGGAACACACCACTAAAATTCATTCAAGTGGCGACTCCTGTGGGACACAATGTGGTTTACAGCCTTAAATCTGCCTTAACTGAGAAAATATCAGACCATCCCGATACAGCCACCTGAGGCTGTATTTTCGCCTTCCTGGACCATATTTGACACAGATGACACCACTGGTACACCAGATGTAATGCTAAAACCTGTGCAATCAGATTTAGTGAGTGGCAGGTGATATTTTGGCCAAGTTTCATGGTTACAGAGCAATATTTAGTACTGGTTTGGGCTGATTTACATCTATTTTGGACCATTTTAACAGCATTATTTGGGTAAAATATTTTCTGTTCAGACATGTAATGCTCCAAATGTGCCTAAAATATCCCCCTTTATTTTTAAAACAAGCATGAAATTAAATGGGGGCTTCAGTCTGGCAATATTGTGATATACTTGACATTCACCCCATGAGGGGAGGCCAAGGGGCCCCCCCCACACCCCGAAAATGAAAATTCCTAATATGGCCCTCGAGTGGACCAGACCAATACAAATTCATTCTCTGATATAAACTGAGTTTTCTGTGAAAATTTGAGCAGGTTTGATCAACTTTAAGGGGTGGTTTGGACTGATCTGGCATGTTATGACATCCTCGCCACCTACACTCCCTGAACCTGTACTTTGGACTGGATATGCATTTCTGAAGGAACACACCACTAAAATTCATTCAAGTGGCGACTCCTGTGGGACACAATGTGGTTTACAGCCTTAAATCTGCCTTAACTGAGAAAATATCAGACCATCCCGATACAGCCACCTGAGGCTGTATTTTCGCCTTCCTGGACCATATTTGACACAGATGACACCACTGGTACACCAGATGTAATGCTAAAACCTGTGCAATCAGATTTAGTGAGTGGCAGGTGATATTTTGGCCAAGTTTCATGGTTACAGAGCAATATTTAGTACTGGTTTGGGCTGATTTACATCTATTTTGGACCATTTTAACAGCATTATTTGGGTAAAATATTTTCTGTTCAGACATGTAATGCTCCAAATGTGCCTAAAATATCCCCCTTTATTTTTAAAACAAGCATGAAATTAAATGGGGGCTTCAGTCTGGCAATATTGTGATATACTTGACATTCACCCCATGAGGGGAGGCCAAGGGGCCCCCCCACACCCCGAAAATGAAAATTCCTAATATGGCCCTCGAGTGGACCAGACCAATACAAATTCATTCTCTGATATAAACTGAGTTTTCTGTGAAAATTTGAGCAGGTTTGATCAACTTTAAGGGGTGGTTTGGACTGATCTGGCATGTTATGACATCCTCGCCACCTACACTCCCTGAACCTGTACTTTGGACTGGATATGCATTTCTGAAGGAACACACCACTAAAATTCATTCAAGTGGCGACTCCTGTGGGACACAATGTGGTTTACAGCCTTAAATCTGCCTTAACTGAGAAAATATCAGACCATCCCGATACAGCCACCTGAGGCTGTATTTTCGCCTTCCTGGACCATATTTGACACAGATGACACCACTGGTACACCAGATGTAATGCTAAAACCTGTGCAATCAGATTTAGTGAGTGGCAGGTGATATTTTGGCCAAGTTTCATGGTTACAGAGCAATATTTAGTACTGGTTTGGGCTGATTTACATCTATTTTGGACCATTTTAACAGCATTATTTGGGTAAAATATTTTCTGTTCAGACATGTAATGCTCCAAATGTGCCTAAAATATCCCCCTTTATTTTTAAAACAAGCATGAAATTAAATGGGGGCTTCAGTCTGGCAATATTGTGATATACTTGACATTCACCCCATGAGGGGAGGCCAAGGGGCCCCCCCACACCCCGAAAATGAAAATTCCTAATATGGCCCTCGAGTGGACCAGACCAATACAAATTCATTCTCTGATATAAACTGAGTTTTCTGTGAAAATTTGAGCAGGTTTGATCAACTTTAAGGGGTGGTTTGGACTGATCTGGCATGTTATGACATCCTCGCCACCTACACTCCCTGAACCTGTACTTTGGACTGGATATGCATTTCTGAAGGAACACACCACTAAAATTCATTCAAGTGGCGACTCCTGTGGGACACAATGTGGTTTACAGCCTTAAATCTGCCTTAACTGAGAAAATATCAGACCATCCCAATACAGCCACCTGAGGCTGTATTTTCGCCTTCCTGGACCATATTTGACACAGATGACACCACTGGTACACCAGATGTAATGCTAAAACCTGTGCAATCAGATTTAGTGAGTGGCAGGTGATATTTTGGCCAAGTTTCATGGTTACAGAGCAATATTTAGTACTGGTTTGGGCTGATTTACATCTATTTTGGACCATTTTAACAGCATTATTTGGGTAAAATATTTTCTATTCAGATATGTAATGCTCCAAATGTGCCTAAAATATCCCCCTTTATTTTTAAAACAAGCATGAAATTAAATGGGGGCTTCAGTCTGGCAATATTGTGATATACTTGACATTCACCCCATGAGGGGAGGCCAAGGGGCCCCCCCACACCCCGAAAATGAAAATTCCTAATATGGCCCTCGAGTGGACCAGACCAATACAAATTCATTCTCTGATATAAACTGAGTTTTCTGTGAAAATTTGAGCAGGTTTGATCAACTTTAAGGGGTGGTTTGGACTGATCTGGCATGTTATGACATCCTCGCCACCTACACTCCCTGAACCTGTACTTTGGACTGGATATGCATTTCTGAAGGAACACACCACTAAAATTCATTCAAGTGGCGACTCCTGTGGGACACAATGTGGTTTACAGCCTTAAATCTGCCTTAACTGAGAAAATATCAGACCATCCCGATACAGCCACCTGAGGCTGTATTTTCGCCTTCCTGGACCATATTTGACACAGATGACACCACTGGTACACCAGATGTAATGCTAAAACCTGTGCAATCAGATTTAGTGAGTGGCAGGTGATATTTTGGCCAAGTTTCATGGTTACAGAGCAATATTTAGTACTGGTTTGGGCTGATTTACATCTATTTTGGACCATTTTAACAGCATTATTTGGGTAAAATATTTTCTGTTCAGACATGTAATGCTCCAAATGTGCCTAAAATATCCCCCTTTATTTTTAAAACAAGCATGAAATTAAATGGGGGCTTCAGTCTGGCAATATTGTGATATACTTGACATTCACCCCATGAGGGGAGGCCAAGGGGCCCCCCCCACACCCCGAAAATGAAAATTCCTAATATGGCCCTCGAGTGGACCAGACCAATACAAATTCATTCTCTGATATAAACTGAGTTTTCTGTGAAAATTTGAGCAGGTTTGATCAACTTTAAGGGGTGGTTTGGACTGATCTGGCATGTTATGACATCCTCGCCACCTACACTCCCTGAACCTGTACTTTGGACTGGATATGCATTTCTGAAGGAACACACCACTAAAATTCATTCAAGTGGCGACTCCTGTGGGACACAATGTGGTTTACAGCCTTAAATCTGCCTTAACTGAGAAAATATCAGACCATCCCGATACAGCCACCTGAGGCTGTATTTTCGCCTTCCTGGACCATATTTGACACAGATGACACCACTGGTACACCAGATGTAATGCTAAAACCTGTGCAATCAGATTTAGTGAGTGGCAGGTGATATTTTGGCCAAGTTTCATGGTTACAGAGCAATATTTAGTACTGGTTTGGGCTGATTTACATCTATTTTGGACCATTTTAACAGCATTATTTGGGTAAAATATTTTCTGTTCAGACATGTAATGCTCCAAATGTGCCTAAAATATCCCCCTTTATTTTTAAAACAAGCATGAAATTAAATGGGGGCTTCAGTCTGGCAATATTGTGATATACTTGACATTCACCCCATGAGGGGAGGCCAAGGGGCCCCCCCACACCCCGAAAATGAAAATTCCTAATATGGCCCTCGAGTGGACCAGACCAATACAAATTCATTCTCTGATATAAACTGAGTTTTCTGTGAAAATTTGAGCAGGTTTGATCAACTTTAAGGGGTGGTTTGGACTGATCTGGCATGTTATGACATCCTCGCCACCTACACTCCCTGAACCTGTACTTTGGACTGGATATGCATTTCTGAAGGAACACACCACTAAAATTCATTCAAGTGGCGACTCCTGTGGGACACAATGTGGTTTACAGCCTTAAATCTGCCTTAACTGAGAAAATATCAGACCATCCCAATACAGCCACCTGAGGCTGTATTTTCGCCTTCCTGGACCATATTTGACACAGATGACACCACTGGTACACCAGATGTAATGCTAAAACCTGTGCAATCAGATTTAGTGAGTGGCAGGTGATATTTTGGCCAAGTTTCATGGTTACAGAGCAATATTTAGTACTGGTTTGGGCTGATTTACATCTATTTTGGACCATTTTAACAGCATTATTTGGGTAAAATATTTTCTATTCAGATATGTAATGCTCCAAATGTGCCTAAAATATCCCCCTTTATTTTTAAAACAAGCATGAAATTAAATGGGGGCTTCAGTCTGGCAATATTGTGATATACTTGACATTCACCCCATGAGGGGAGGCCAAGGGGCCCCCCCACACCCCGAAAATGAAAATTCCTAATATGGCCCTCGAGTGGACCAGACCAATACAAATTCATTCTCTGATATAAACTGAGTTTTCTGTGAAAATTTGAGCAGGTTTGATCAACTTTAAGGGGTGGTTTGGACTGATCTGGCATGTTATGACATCCTCGCCACCTACACTCCCTGAACCTGTACTTTGGACTGGATATGCATTTCTGAAGGAACACACCACTAAAATTCATTCAAGTGGCGACTCCTGTGGGACACAATGTGGTTTACAGCCTTAAATCTGCCTTAACTGAGAAAATATCAGACCATCCCGATACAGCCACCTGAGGCTGTATTTTCGCCTTCCTGGACCATATTTGACACAGATGACACCACTGGTACACCAGATGTAATGCTAAAACCTGTGCAATCAGATTTAGTGAGTGGCAGGTGATATTTTGGCCAAGTTTCATGGTTACAGAGCAATATTTAGTACTGGTTTGGGCTGATTTACATCTATTTTGGACCATTTTAACAGCATTATTTGGGTAAAATATTTTCTGTTCAGACATGTAATGCTCCAAATGTGCCTAAAATATCCCCCTTTATTTTTAAAACAAGCATGAAATTAAATGGGGGCTTCAGTCTGGCAATATTGTGATATACTTGACATTCACCCCATGAGGGGAGGCCAAGGGGCCCCCCCCCACACCCCGAAAATGAAAATTCCTAATATGGCCCTCGAGTGGACCAGACCAATACAAATTCATTCTCTGATATAAACTGAGTTTTCTGTGAAAATTTGAGCAGGTTTGATCAACTTTAAGGGGTGGTTTGGACTGATCTGGCATGTTATGACATCCTCGCCACCTACACTCCCTGAACCTGTACTTTGGACTGGATATGCATTTCTGAAGGAACACACCACTAAAATTCATTCAAGTGGCGACTCCTGTGGGACACAATGTGGTTTACAGCCTTAAATCTGCCTTAACTGAGAAAATATCAGACCATCCCGATACAGCCACCTGAGGCTGTATTTTCGCCTTCCTGGACCATATTTGACACAGATGACACCACTGGTACACCAGATGTAATGCTAAAACCTGTGCAATCAGATTTAGTGAGTGGCAGGTGATATTTTGGCCAAGTTTCATGGTTACAGAGCAATATTTAGTACTGGTTTGGGCTGATTTACATCTATTTTGGACCATTTTAACAGCATTATTTGGGTAAAATATTTTCTGTTCAGACATGTAATGCTCCAAATGTGCCTAAAATATCCCCCTTTATTTTTAAAACAAGCATGAAATTAAATGGGGGCTTCAGTCTGGCAATATTGTGATATACTTGACATTCACCCCATGAGGGGAGGCCAAGGGGCCCCCCCACACCCCGAAAATGAAAATTCCTAATATGGCCCTCGAGTGGACCAGACCAATACAAATTCATTCTCTGATATAAACTGAGTTTTCTGTGAAAATTTGAGCAGGTTTGATCAACTTTAAGGGGTGGTTTGGACTGATCTGGCATGTTATGACATCCTCGCCACCTACACTCCCTGAACCTGTACTTTGGACTGGATATGCATTTCTGAAGGAACACACCACTAAAATTCATTCAAGTGGCGACTCCTGTGGGACACAATGTGGTTTACAGCCTTAAATCTGCCTTAACTGAGAAAATATCAGACCATCCCAATACAGCCACCTGAGGCTGTATTTTCGCCTTCCTGGACCATATTTGACACAGATGACACCACTGGTACACCAGATGTAATGCTAAAACCTGTGCAATCAGATTTAGTGAGTGGCAGGTGATATTTTGGCCAAGTTTCATGGTTACAGAGCAATATTTAGTACTGGTTTGGGCTGATTTACATCTATTTTGGACCATTTTAACAGCATTATTTGGGTAAAATATTTTCTATTCAGATATGTAATGCTCCAAATGTGCCTAAAATATCCCCCTTTATTTTTAAAACAAGCATGAAATTAAATGGGGGCTTCAGTCTGGCAATATTGTGATATACTTGACATTCACCCCATGAGGGGAGGCCAGGGGGCCCCCCCACACCCCGAAAATGAAAATTCCTAATATGGCCCTCGAGTGGACCAGACCAATACAAATTCATTCTCTGATATAAACTGAGTTTTCTGTGAAAATTTGAGCAGGTTTGATCAACTTTAAGGGGTGGTTTGGACTGATCTGGCATGTTATGACATCCTCGCCACCTACACTCCCTGAACCTGTACTTTGGACTGGATATGCATTTCTGAAGGAACACACCACTAAAATTCATTCAAGTGGCGACTCCTGTGGGACACAATGTGGTTTACAGCCTTAAATCTGCCTTAACTGAGAAAATATCAGACCATCCCGATACAGCCACCTGAGGCTGTATTTTCGCCTTCCTGGACCATATTTGACACAGATGACACCACTGGTACACCAGATGTAATGCTAAAACCTGTGCAATCAGATTTAGTGAGTGGCAGGTGATATTTTGGCCAAGTTTCATGGTTACAGAGCAATATTTAGTACTGGTTTGGGCTGATTTACATCTATTTTGGACCATTTTAACAGCATTATTTGGGTAAAATATTTTCTGTTCAGACATGTAATGCTCCAAATGTGCCTAAAATATCCCCCTTTATTTTTAAAACAAGCATGAAATTAAATGGGGGCTTCAGTCTGGCAATATTGTGATATACTTGACATTCACCCCATGAGGGGAGGCCAAGGGGCCCCCCCCACACCCCGAAAATGAAAATTCCTAATATGGCCCTCGAGTGGACCAGACCAATACAAATTCATTCTCTGATATAAACTGAGTTTTCTGTGAAAATTTGAGCAGGTTTGATCAACTTTAAGGGGTGGTTTGGACTGATCTGGCATGTTATGACATCCTCGCCACCTACACTCCCTGAACCTGTACTTTGGACTGGATATGCATTTCTGAAGGAACACACCACTAAAATTCATTCAAGTGGCGACTCCTGTGGGACACAATGTGGTTTACAGCCTTAAATCTGCCTTAACTGAGAAAATATCAGACCATCCCGATACAGCCACCTGAGGCTGTATTTTCGCCTTCCTGGACCATATTTGACACAGATGACACCACTGGTACACCAGATGTAATGCTAAAACCTGTGCAATCAGATTTAGTGAGTGGCAGGTGATATTTTGGCCAAGTTTCATGGTTACAGAGCAATATTTAGTACTGGTTTGGGCTGATTTACATCTATTTTGGACCATTTTAACAGCATTATTTGGGTAAAATATTTTCTGTTCAGACATGTAATGCTCCAAATGTGCCTAAAATATCCCCCTTTATTTTTAAAACAAGCATGAAATTAAATGGGGGCTTCAGTCTGGCAATATTGTGATATACTTGACATTCACCCCATGAGGGGAGGCCAAGGGGCCCCCCCACACCCCGAAAATGAAAATTCCTAATATGGCCCTCGAGTGGACCAGACCAATACAAATTCATTCTCTGATATAAACTGAGTTTTCTGTGAAAATTTGAGCAGGTTTGATCAACTTTAAGGGGTGGTTTGGACTGATCTGGCATGTTATGACATCCTCGCCACCTACACTCCCTGAACCTGTACTTTGGACTGGATATGCATTTCTGAAGGAACACACCACTAAAATTCATTCAAGTGGCGACTCCTGTGGGACACAATGTGGTTTACAGCCTTAAATCTGCCTTAACTGAGAAAATATCAGACCATCCCAATACAGCCACCTGAGGCTGTATTTTCGCCTTCCTGGACCATATTTGACACAGATGACACCACTGGTACACCAGATGTAATGCTAAAACCTGTGCAATCAGATTTAGTGAGTGGCAGGTGATATTTTGGCCAAGTTTCATGGTTACAGAGCAATATTTAGTACTGGTTTGGGCTGATTTACATCTATTTTGGACCATTTTAACAGCATTATTTGGGTAAAATATTTTCTGTTCAGACATGTAATGCTCCAAATGTGCCTAAAATATCCCCCTTTATTTTTAAAACAAGCATGAAATTAAATGGGGGCTTCAGTCTGGCAATATTGTGATATACTTGACATTCACCCCATGAGGGGAGGCCAAGGGGCCCCCCCCACACCCCGAAAATGAAAATTCCTAATATGGCCCTCGAGTGGACCAGACCAATACAAATTCATTCTCTGATATAAACTGAGTTTTCTGTGAAAATTTGAGCAGGTTTGATCAACTTTAAGGGGTGGTTTGGACTGATCTGGCATGTTATGACATCCTCGCCACCTACACTCCCTGAACCTGTACTTTGGACTGGATATGCATTTCTGAAGGAACACACCACTAAAATTCATTCAAGTGGCGACTCCTGTGGGACACAATGTGGTTTACAGCCTTAAATCTGCCTTAACTGAGAAAATATCAGACCATCCCGATACAGCCACCTGAGGCTGTATTTTCGCCTTCCTGGACCATATTTGACACAGATGACACCACTGGTACACCAGATGTAATGCTAAAACCTGTGCAATCAGATTTAGTGAGTGGCAGGTGATATTTTGGCCAAGTTTCATGGTTACAGAGCAATATTTAGTACTGGTTTGGGCTGATTTACATCTATTTTGGACCATTTTAACAGCATTATTTGGGTAAAATATTTTCTGTTCAGACATGTAATGCTCCAAATGTGCCTAAAATATCCCCCTTTATTTTTAAAACAAGCATGAAATTAAATGGGGGCTTCAGTCTGGCAATATTGTGATATACTTGACATTCACCCCATGAGGGGAGGCCAGGGGGCCCCCCCACACCCCGAAAATGAAAATTCCTAATATGGCCCTCGAGTGGACCAGACCAATACAAATTCATTCTCTGATATAAACTGAGTTTTCTGTGAAAATTTGAGCAGGTTTGATCAACTTTAAGGGGTGGTTTGGACTGATCTGGCATGTTATGACATCCTCGCCACCTACACTCCCTGAACCTGTACTTTGGACTGGATATGCATTTCTGAAGGAACACACCACTAAAATTCATTCAAGTGGCGACTCCTGTGGGACACAATGTGGTTTACAGCCTTAAATCTGCCTTAACTGAGAAAATATCAGACCATCCCGATACAGCCACCTGAGGCTGTATTTTCGCCTTCCTGGACCATATTTGACACAGATGACACCACTGGTACACCAGATGTAATGCTAAAACCTGTGCAATCAGATTTAGTGAGTGGCAGGTGATATTTTGGCCAAGTTTCATGGTTACAGAGCAATATTTAGTACTGGTTTGGGCTGATTTACATCTATTTTGGACCATTTTAACAGCATTATTTGGGTAAAATATTTTCTGTTCAGACATGTAATGCTCCAAATGTGCCTAAAATATCCCCCTTTATTTTTAAAACAAGCATGAAATTAAATGGGGGCTTCAGTCTGGCAATATTGTGATATACTTGACATTCACCCCATGAGGGGAGGCCAAGGGGCCCCCCCCACACCCCGAAAATGAAAATTCCTAATATGGCCCTCGAGTGGACCAGACCAATACAAATTCATTCTCTGATATAAACTGAGTTTTCTGTGAAAATTTGAGCAGGTTTGATCAACTTTAAGGGGTGGTTTGGACTGATCTGGCATGTTATGACATCCTCGCCACCTACACTCCCTGAACCTGTACTTTGGACTGGATATGCATTTCTGAAGGAACACACCACTAAAATTCATTCAAGTGGCGACTCCTGTGGGACACAATGTGGTTTACAGCCTTAAATCTGCCTTAACTGAGAAAATATCAGACCATCCCGATACAGCCACCTGAGGCTGTATTTTCGCCTTCCTGGACCATATTTGACACAGATGACACCACTGGTACACCAGATGTAATGCTAAAACCTGTGCAATCAGATTTAGTGAGTGGCAGGTGATATTTTGGCCAAGTTTCATGGTTACAGAGCAATATTTAGTACTGGTTTGGGCTGATTTACATCTATTTTGGACCATTTTAACAGCATTATTTGGGTAAAATATTTTCTGTTCAGACATGTAATGCTCCAAATGTGCCTAAAATATCCCCCTTTATTTTTAAAACAAGCATGAAATTAAATGGGGGCTTCAGTCTGGCAATATTGTGATATACTTGACATTCACCCCATGAGGGGAGGCCAGGGGGCCCCCCCACACCCCGAAAATGAAAATTCCTAATATGGCCCTCGAGTGGACCAGACCAATACAAATTCATTCTCTGATATAAACTGAGTTTTCTGTGAAAATTTGAGCAGGTTTGATCAACTTTAAGGGGTGGTTTGGACTGATCTGGCATGTTATGACATCCTCGCCACCTACACTCCCTGAACCTGTACTTTGGACTGGATATGCATTTCTGAAGGAACACACCACTAAAATTCATTCAAGTGGCGACTCCTGTGGGACACAATGTGGTTTACAGCCTTAAATCTGCCTTAACTGAGAAAATATCAGACCATCCCGATACAGCCACCTGAGGCTGTATTTTCGCCTTCCTGGACCATATTTGACACAGATGACACCACTGGTACACCAGATGTAATGCTAAAACCTGTGCAATCAGATTTAGTGAGTGGCAGGTGATATTTTGGCCAAGTTTCATGGTTACAGAGCAATATTTAGTACTGGTTTGGGCTGATTTACATCTATTTTGGACCATTTTAACAGCATTATTTGGGTAAAATATTTTCTGTTCAGACATGTAATGCTCCAAATGTGCCTAAAATATCCCCCTTTATTTTTAAAACAAGCATGAAATTAAATGGGGGCTTCAGTCTGGCAATATTGTGATATACTTGACATTCACCCCATGAGGGGAGGCCAAGGGGCCCCCCCCACACCCCGAAAATGAAAATTCCTAATATGGCCCTCGAGTGGACCAGACCAATACAAATTCATTCTCTGATATAAACTGAGTTTTCTGTGAAAATTTGAGCAGGTTTGATCAACTTTAAGGGGTGGTTTGGACTGATCTGGCATGTTATGACATCCTCGCCACCTACACTCCCTGAACCTGTACTTTGGACTGGATATGCATTTCTGAAGGAACACACCACTAAAATTCATTCAAGTGGCGACTCCTGTGGGACACAATGTGGTTTACAGCCTTAAATCTGCCTTAACTGAGAAAATATCAGACCATCCCGATACAGCCACCTGAGGCTGTATTTTCGCCTTCCTGGACCATATTTGACACAGATGACACCACTGGTACACCAGATGTAATGCTAAAACCTGTGCAATCAGATTTAGTGAGTGGCAGGTGATATTTTGGCCAAGTTTCATGGTTACAGAGCAATATTTAGTACTGGTTTGGGCTGATTTACATCTATTTTGGACCATTTTAACAGCATTATTTGGGTAAAATATTTTCTGTTCAGACATGTAATGCTCCAAATGTGCCTAAAATATCCCCCTTTATTTTTAAAACAAGCATGAAATTAAATGGGGGCTTCAGTCTGGCAATATTGTGATATACTTGACATTCACCCCATGAGGGGAGGCCAAGGGGCCCCCCCCCACACCCCGAAAATGAAAATTCCTAATATGGCCCTCGAGTGGACCAGACCAATACAAATTCATTCTCTGATATAAACTGAGTTTTCTGTGAAAATTTGAGCAGGTTTGATCAACTTTAAGGGGTGGTTTGGACTGATCTGGCATGTTATGACATCCTCGCCACCTACACTCCCTGAACCTGTACTTTGGACTGGATATGCATTTCTGAAGGAACACACCACTAAAATTCATTCAAGTGGCGACTCCTGTGGGACACAATGTGGTTTACAGCCTTAAATCTGCCTTAACTGAGAAAATATCAGACCATCCCGATACAGCCACCTGAGGCTGTATTTTCGCCTTCCTGGACCATATTTGACACAGATGACACCACTGGTACACCAGATGTAATGCTAAAACCTGTGCAATCAGATTTAGTGAGTGGCAGGTGATATTTTGGCCAAGTTTCATGGTTACAGAGCAATATTTAGTACTGGTTTGGGCTGATTTACATCTATTTTGGACCATTTTAACAGCATTATTTGGGTAAAATATTTTCTGTTCAGACATGTAATGCTCCAAATGTGCCTAAAATATCCCCCTTTATCTTTAAAACAAGCATGAAATTAAATGGGGGCTTCAGTCTGGCAATATTGTGATATACTTGACATTCACCCCATGAGGGGAGGCCAAGGGGCCCCCCCACACCCCGAAAATGAAAATTCCTAATATGGCCCTCGAGTGGACCAGACCAATACAAATTCATTCTCTGATATAAACTGAGTTTTCTGTGAAAATTTGAGCAGGTTTGATCAACTTTAAGGGGTGGTTTGGACTGATCTGGCATGTTATGACATCCTCGCCACCTACACTCCCTGAACCTGTACTTTGGACTGGATATGCATTTCTGAAGGAACACACCACTAAAATTCATTCAAGTGGCGACTCCTGTGGGACACAATGTGGTTTACAGCCTTAAATCTGCCTTAACTGAGAAAATATCAGACCATCCCAATACAGCCACCTGAGGCTGTATTTTCGCCTTCCTGGACCATATTTGACACAGATGACACCACTGGTACACCAGATGTAATGCTAAAACCTGTGCAATCAGATTTAGTGAGTGGCAGGTGATATTTTGGCCAAGTTTCATGGTTACAGAGCAATATTTAGTACTGGTTTGGGCTGATTTACATCTATTTTGGACCATTTTAACAGCATTATTTGGGTAAAATATTTTCTGTTCAGACATGTAATGCTCCAAATGTGCCTAAAATATCCCCCTTTATCTTTAAAACAAGCATGAAATTAAATGGGGGCTTCAGTCTGGCAATATTGTGATATACTTGACATTCACCCCATGAGGGGAGGCCAAGGGGCCCCCCCACACCCCGAAAATGAAAATTCCTAATATGGCCCTCGAGTGGACCAGACCAATACAAATTCATTCTCTGATATAAACTGAGTTTTCTGTGAAAATTTGAGCAGGTTTGATCAACTTTAAGGGGTGGTTTGGACTGATCTGGCATGTTATGACATCCTCGCCACCTACACTCCCTGAACCTGTACTTTGGACTGGATATGCATTTCTGAAGGAACACACCACTAAAATTCATTCAAGTGGCGACTCCTGTGGGACACAATGTGGTTTACAGCCTTAAATCTGCCTTAACTGAGAAAATATCAGACCATCCCAATACAGCCACCTGAGGCTGTATTTTCGCCTTCCTGGACCATATTTGACACAGATGACACCACTGGTACACCAGATGTAATGCTAAAACCTGTGCAATCAGATTTAGTGAGTGGCAGGTGATATTTTGGCCAAGTTTCATGGTTACAGAGCAATATTTAGTACTGGTTTGGGCTGATTTACATCTATTTTGGACCATTTTAACAGCATTATTTGGGTAAAATATTTTCTGTTCAGACATGTAATGCTCCAAATGTGCCTAAAATATCCCCCTTTATCTTTAAAACAAGCATGAAATTAAATGGGGGCTTCAGTCTGGCAATATTGTGATATACTTGACATTCACCCCATGAGGGGAGGCCAAGGGGCCCCCCCACACCCCGAAAATGAAAATTCCTAATATGGCCCTCGAGTGGACCAGACCAATACAAATTCATTCTCTGATATAAACTGAGTTTTCTGTGAAAATTTGAGCAGGTTTGATCAACTTTAAGGGGTGGTTTGGACTGATCTGGCATGTTATGACATCCTCGCCACCTACACTCCCTGAACCTGTACTTTGGACTGGATATGCATTTCTGAAGGAACACACCACTAAAATTCATTCAAGTGGCGACTCCTGTGGGACACAATGTGGTTTACAGCCTTAAATCTGCCTTAACTGAGAAAATATCAGACCATCCCAATACAGCCACCTGAGGCTGTATTTTCGCCTTCCTGGACCATATTTGACACAGATGACACCACTGGTACACCAGATGTAATGCTAAAACCTGTGCAATCAGATTTAGTGAGTGGCAGGTGATATTTTGGCCAAGTTTCATGGTTACAGAGCAATATTTAGTACTGGTTTGGGCTGATTTACATCTATTTTGGACCATTTTAACAGCATTATTTGGGTAAAATATTTTCTGTTCAGACATGTAATGCTCCAAATGTGCCTAAAATATCCCCCTTTATCTTTAAAACAAGCATGAAATTAAATGGGGGCTTCAGTCTGGCAATATTGTGATATACTTGACATTCACCCCATGAGGGGAGGCCAAGGGGCCCCCCCACACCCCGAAAATGAAAATTCCTAATATGGCCCTCGAGTGGACCAGACCAATACAAATTCATTCTCTGATATAAACTGAGTTTTCTGTGAAAATTTGAGCAGGTTTGATCAACTTTAAGGGGTGGTTTGGACTGATCTGGCATGTTATGACATCCTCGCCACCTACACTCCCTGAACCTGTACTTTGGACTGGATATGCATTTCTGAAGGAACACACCACTAAAATTCATTCAAGTGGCGACTCCTGTGGGACACAATGTGGTTTACAGCCTTAAATCTGCCTTAACTGAGAAAATATCAGACCATCCCGATACAGCCACCTGAGGCTGTATTTTCGCCTTCCTGGACCATATTTGACACAGATGACACCACTGGTACACCAGATGTAATGCTAAAACCTGTGCAATCAGATTTAGTGAGTGGCAGGTGATATTTTGGCCAAGTTTCATGGTTACAGAGCAATATTTAGTACTGGTTTGGGCTGATTTACATCTATTTTGGACCATTTTAACAGCATTATTTGGGTAAAATATTTTCTGTTCAGACATGTAATGCTCCAAATGTGCCTAAAATATCCCCCTTTATTTTTAAAACAAGCATGAAATTAAATGGGGGCTTCAGTCTGGCAATATTGTGATATACTTGACATTCACCCCATGAGGGGAGGCCAAGGGGCCCCCCCCCACACCCCGAAAATGAAAATTCCTAATATGGCCCTCGAGTGGACCAGACCAATACAAATTCATTCTCTGATATAAACTGAGTTTTCTGTGAAAATTTGAGCAGGTTTGATCAACTTTAAGGGGTGGTTTGGACTGATCTGGCATGTTATGACATCCTCGCCACCTACACTCCCTGAACCTGTACTTTGGACTGGATATGCATTTCTGAAGGAACACACCACTAAAATTCATTCAAGTGGCGACTCCTGTGGGACACAATGTGGTTTACAGCCTTAAATCTGCCTTAACTGAGAAAATATCAGACCATCCCGATACAGCCACCTGAGGCTGTATTTTCGCCTTCCTGGACCATATTTGACACAGATGACACCACTGGTACACCAGATGTAATGCTAAAACCTGTGCAATCAGATTTAGTGAGTGGCAGGTGATATTTTGGCCAAGTTTCATGGTTACAGAGCAATATTTAGTACTGGTTTGGGCTGATTTACATCTATTTTGGACCATTTTAACAGCATTATTTGGGTAAAATATTTTCTGTTCAGACATGTAATGCTCCAAATGTGCCTAAAATATCCCCCTTTATCTTTAAAACAAGCATGAAATTAAATGGGGGCTTCAGTCTGGCAATATTGTGATATACTTGACATTCACCCCATGAGGGGAGGCCAAGGGGCCCCCCCACACCCCGAAAATGAAAATTCCTAATATGGCCCTCGAGTGGACCAGACCAATACAAATTCATTCTCTGATATAAACTGAGTTTTCTGTGAAAATTTGAGCAGGTTTGATCAACTTTAAGGGGTGGTTTGGACTGATCTGGCATGTTATGACATCCTCGCCACCTACACTCCCTGAACCTGTACTTTGGACTGGATATGCATTTCTGAAGGAACACACCACTAAAATTCATTCAAGTGGCGACTCCTGTGGGACACAATGTGGTTTACAGCCTTAAATCTGCCTTAACTGAGAAAATATCAGACCATCCCAATACAGCCACCTGAGGCTGTATTTTCGCCTTCCTGGACCATATTTGACACAGATGACACCACTGGTACACCAGATGTAATGCTAAAACCTGTGCAATCAGATTTAGTGAGTGGCAGGTGATATTTTGGCCAAGTTTCATGGTTACAGAGCAATATTTAGTACTGGTTTGGGCTGATTTACATCTATTTTGGACCATTTTAACAGCATTATTTGGGTAAAATATTTTCTGTTCAGACATGTAATGCTCCAAATGTGCCTAAAATATCCCCCTTTATCTTTAAAACAAGCATGAAATTAAATGGGGGCTTCAGTCTGGCAATATTGTGATATACTTGACATTCACCCCATGAGGGGAGGCCAAGGGGCCCCCCCACACCCCGAAAATGAAAATTCCTAATATGGCCCTCGAGTGGACCAGACCAATACAAATTCATTCTCTGATATAAACTGAGTTTTCTGTGAAAATTTGAGCAGGTTTGATCAACTTTAAGGGGTGGTTTGGACTGATCTGGCATGTTATGACATCCTCGCCACCTACACTCCCTGAACCTGTACTTTGGACTGGATATGCATTTCTGAAGGAACACACCACTAAAATTCATTCAAGTGGCGACTCCTGTGGGACACAATGTGGTTTACAGCCTTAAATCTGCCTTAACTGAGAAAATATCAGACCATCCCAATACAGCCACCTGAGGCTGTATTTTCGCCTTCCTGGACCATATTTGACACAGATGACACCACTGGTACACCAGATGTAATGCTAAAACCTGTGCAATCAGATTTAGTGAGTGGCAGGTGATATTTTGGCCAAGTTTCATGGTTACAGAGCAATATTTAGTACTGGTTTGGGCTGATTTACATCTATTTTGGACCATTTTAACAGCATTATTTGGGTAAAATATTTTCTGTTCAGACATGTAATGCTCCAAATGTGCCTAAAATATCCCCCTTTATCTTTAAAACAAGCATGAAATTAAATGGGGGCTTCAGTCTGGCAATATTGTGATATACTTGACATTCACCCCATGAGGGGAGGCCAAGGGGCCCCCCCACACCCCGAAAATGAAAATTCCTAATATGGCCCTCGAGTGGACCAGACCAATACAAATTCATTCTCTGATATAAACTGAGTTTTCTGTGAAAATTTGAGCAGGTTTGATCAACTTTAAGGGGTGGTTTGGACTGATCTGGCATGTTATGACATCCTCGCCACCTACACTCCCTGAACCTGTACTTTGGACTGGATATGCATTTCTGAAGGAACACACCACTAAAATTCATTCAAGTGGCGACTCCTGTGGGACACAATGTGGTTTACAGCCTTAAATCTGCCTTAACTGAGAAAATATCAGACCATCCCAATACAGCCACCTGAGGCTGTATTTTCGCCTTCCTGGACCATATTTGACACAGATGACACCACTGGTACACCAGATGTAATGCTAAAACCTGTGCAATCAGATTTAGTGAGTGGCAGGTGATATTTTGGCCAAGTTTCATGGTTACAGAGCAATATTTAGTACTGGTTTGGGCTGATTTACATCTATTTTGGACCATTTTAACAGCATTATTTGGGTAAAATATTTTCTGTTCAGACATGTAATGCTCCAAATGTGCCTAAAATATCCCCCTTTATCTTTAAAACAAGCATGAAATTAAATGGGGGCTTCAGTCTGGCAATATTGTGATATACTTGACATTCACCCCATGAGGGGAGGCCAAGGGGCCCCCCCACACCCCGAAAATGAAAATTCCTAATATGGCCCTCGAGTGGACCAGACCAATACAAATTCATTCTCTGATATAAACTGAGTTTTCTGTGAAAATTTGAGCAGGTTTGATCAACTTTAAGGGGTGGTTTGGACTGATCTGGCATGTTATGACATCCTCGCCACCTACACTCCCTGAACCTGTACTTTGGACTGGATATGCATTTCTGAAGGAACACACCACTAAAATTCATTCAAGTGGCGACTCCTGTGGGACACAATGTGGTTTACAGCCTTAAATCTGCCTTAACTGAGAAAATATCAGACCATCCCAATACAGCCACCTGAGGCTGTATTTTCGCCTTCCTGGACCATATTTGACACAGATGACACCACTGGTACACCAGATGTAATGCTAAAACCTGTGCAATCAGATTTAGTGAGTGGCAGGTGATATTTTGGCCAAGTTTCATGGTTACAGAGCAATATTTAGTACTGGTTTGGGCTGATTTACATCTATTTTGGACCATTTTAACAGCATTATTTGGGTAAAATATTTTCTGTTCAGATATGTAATGCTCCAAATGTGCCTAAAATATCCCCCTTTATTTTTAAAACAAGCATGAAATTAAATGGGGGCTTCAGTCTGGCAATATTGTGATATACTTGACATTCACCCCATGAGGGGAGGCCAGGGGGCCCCCCCACACCCCGAAAATGAAAATTCCTAATATGGCCCTCGAGTGGACCAGACCAATACAAATTCATTCTCTGATATAAACTGAGTTTTCTGTGAAAATTTGAGCAGGTTTGATCAACTTTAAGGGGTGGTTTGGACTGATCTGGCATGTTATGACATCCTCGCCACCTACACTCCCTGAACCTGTACTTTGGACTGGATATGCATTTCTGAAGGAACACACCACTAAAATTCATTCAAGTGGCGACTCCTGTGGGACACAATGTGGTTTACAGCCTTAAATCTGCCTTAACTGAGAAAATATCAGACCATCCCGATACAGCCACCTGAGGCTGTATTTTCGCCTTCCTGGACCATATTTGACACAGATGACACCACTGGTACACCAGATGTAATGCTAAAACCTGTGCAATCAGATTTAGTGAGTGGCAGGTGATATTTTGGCCAAGTTTCATGGTTACAGAGCAATATTTAGTACTGGTTTGGGCTGATTTACATCTATTTTGGACCATTTTAACAGCATTATTTGGGTAAAATATTTTCTGTTCAGATATGTAATGCTCCAAATGTGCCTAAAATATCCCCCTTTATTTTTAAAACAAGCATGAAATTAAATGGGGGCTTCAGTCTGGCAATATTGTGATATACTTGACATTCACCCCATGAGGGGAGGCCAGGGGGCCCCCCCACACCCCGAAAATGAAAATTCCTAATATGGCCCTCGAGTGGACCAGACCAATACAAATTCATTCTCTGATATAAACTGAGTTTTCTGTGAAAATTTGAGCAGGTTTGATCAACTTTAAGGGGTGGTTTGGACTGATCTGGCATGTTATGACATCCTCGCCACCTACACTCCCTGAACCTGTACTTTGGACTGGATATGCATTTCTGAAGGAACACACCACTAAAATTCATTCAAGTGGCGACTCCTGTGGGACACAATGTGGTTTACAGCCTTAAATCTGCCTTAACTGAGAAAATATCAGACCATCCCAATACAGCCACCTGAGGCTGTATTTTCGCCTTCCTGGACCATATTTGACACAGATGACACCACTGGTACACCAGATGTAATGCTAAAACCTGTGCAATCAGATTTAGTGAGTGGCAGGTGATATTTTGGCCAAGTTTCATGGTTACAGAGCAATATTTAGTACTGGTTTGGGCTGATTTACATCTATTTTGGACCATTTTAACAGCATTATTTGGGTAAAATATTTTCTGTTCAGACATGTAATGCTCCAAATGTGCCTAAAATATCCCCCTTTATCTTTAAAACAAGCATGAAATTAAATGGGGGCTTCAGTCTGGCAATATTGTGATATACTTGACATTCACCCCATGAGGGGAGGCCAAGGGGCCCCCCCACACCCCGAAAATGAAAATTCCTAATATGGCCCTCGAGTGGACCAGACCAATACAAATTCATTCTCTGATATAAACTGAGTTTTCTGTGAAAATTTGAGCAGGTTTGATCAACTTTAAGGGGTGGTTTGGACTGATCTGGCATGTTATGACATCCTCGCCACCTACACTCCCTGAACCTGTACTTTGGACTGGATATGCATTTCTGAAGGAACACACCACTAAAATTCATTCAAGTGGCGACTCCTGTGGGACACAATGTGGTTTACAGCCTTAAATCTGCCTTAACTGAGAAAATATCAGACCATCCCAATACAGCCACCTGAGGCTGTATTTTCGCCTTCCTGGACCATATTTGACACAGATGACACCACTGGTACACCAGATGTAATGCTAAAACCTGTGCAATCAGATTTAGTGAGTGGCAGGTGATATTTTGGCCAAGTTTCATGGTTACAGAGCAATATTTAGTACTGGTTTGGGCTGATTTACATCTATTTTGGACCATTTTAACAGCATTATTTGGGTAAAATATTTTCTGTTCAGATATGTAATGCTCCAAATGTGCCTAAAATATCCCCCTTTATTTTTAAAACAAGCATGAAATTAAATGGGGGCTTCAGTCTGGCAATATTGTGATATACTTGACATTCACCCCATGAGGGGAGGCCAGGGGGCCCCCCCACACCCCGAAAATGAAAATTCCTAATATGGCCCTCGAGTGGACCAGACCAATACAAATTCATTCTCTGATATAAACTGAGTTTTCTGTGAAAATTTGAGCAGGTTTGATCAACTTTAAGGGGTGGTTTGGACTGATCTGGCATGTTATGACATCCTCGCCACCTACACTCCCTGAACCTGTACTTTGGACTGGATATGCATTTCTGAAGGAACACACCACTAAAATTCATTCAAGTGGCGACTCCTGTGGGACACAATGTGGTTTACAGCCTTAAATCTGCCTTAACTGAGAAAATATCAGACCATCCCGATACAGCCACCTGAGGCTGTATTTTCGCCTTCCTGGACCATATTTGACACAGATGACACCACTGGTACACCAGATGTAATGCTAAAACCTGTGCAATCAGATTTAGTGAGTGGCAGGTGATATTTTGGCCAAGTTTCATGGTTACAGAGCAATATTTAGTACTGGTTTGGGCTGATTTACATCTATTTTGGACCATTTTAACAGCATTATTTGGGTAAAATATTTTCTGTTCAGATATGTAATGCTCCAAATGTGCCTAAAATATCCCCCTTTATTTTTAAAACAAGCATGAAATTAAATGGGGGCTTCAGTCTGGCAATATTGTGATATACTTGACATTCACCCCATGAGGGGAGGCCAGGGGGCCCCCCCACACCCCGAAAATGAAAATTCCTAATATGGCCCTCGAGTGGACCAGACCAATACAAATTCATTCTCTGATATAAACTGAGTTTTCTGTGAAAATTTGAGCAGGTTTGATCAACTTTAAGGGGTGGTTTGGACTGATCTGGCATGTTATGACATCCTCGCCACCTACACTCCCTGAACCTGTACTTTGGACTGGATATGCATTTCTGAAGGAACACACCACTAAAATTCATTCAAGTGGCGACTCCTGTGGGACACAATGTGGTTTACAGCCTTAAATCTGCCTTAACTGAGAAAATATCAGACCATCCCAATACAGCCACCTGAGGCTGTATTTTCGCCTTCCTGGACCATATTTGACACAGATGACACCACTGGTACACCAGATGTAATGCTAAAACCTGTGCAATCAGATTTAGTGAGTGGCAGGTGATATTTTGGCCAAGTTTCATGGTTACAGAGCAATATTTAGTACTGGTTTGGGCTGATTTACATCTATTTTGGACCATTTTAACAGCATTATTTGGGTAAAATATTTTCTGTTCAGACATGTAATGCTCCAAATGTGCCTAAAATATCCCCCTTTATTTTTAAAACAAGCATGAAATTAAATGGGGGCTTCAGTCTGGCAATATTGTGATATACTTGACATTCACCCCATGAGGGGAGGCCAAGGGGCCCCCCCACACCCCGAAAATGAAAATTCCTAATATGGCCCTCGAGTGGACCAGACCAATACAAATTCATTCTCTGATATAAACTGAGTTTTCTGTGAAAATTTGAGCAGGTTTGATCAACTTTAAGGGGTGGTTTGGACTGATCTGGCATGTTATGACATCCTCGCCACCTACACTCCCTGAACCTGTACTTTGGACTGGATATGCATTTCTGAAGGAACACACCACTAAAATTCATTCAAGTGGCGACTCCTGTGGGACACAATGTGGTTTACAGCCTTAAATCTGCCTTAACTGAGAAAATATCAGACCATCCCAATACAGCCACCTGAGGCTGTATTTTCGCCTTCCTGGACCATATTTGACACAGATGACACCACTGGTACACCAGATGTAATGCTAAAACCTGTGCAATCAGATTTAGTGAGTGGCAGGTGATATTTTGGCCAAGTTTCATGGTTACAGAGCAATATTTAGTACTGGTTTGGGCTGATTTACATCTATTTTGGACCATTTTAACAGCATTATTTGGGTAAAATATTTTCTGTTCAGATATGTAATGCTCCAAATGTGCCTAAAATATCCCCCTTTATTTTTAAAACAAGCATGAAATTAAATGGGGGCTTCAGTCTGGCAATATTGTGATATACTTGACATTCACCCCATGAGGGGAGGCCAGGGGGCCCCCCCACACCCCGAAAATGAAAATTCCTAATATGGCCCTCGAGTGGACCAGACCAATACAAATTCATTCTCTGATATAAACTGAGTTTTCTGTGAAAATTTGAGCAGGTTTGATCAACTTTAAGGGGTGGTTTGGACTGATCTGGCATGTTATGACATCCTCGCCACCTACACTCCCTGAACCTGTACTTTGGACTGGATATGCATTTCTGAAGGAACACACCACTAAAATTCATTCAAGTGGCGACTCCTGTGGGACACAATGTGGTTTACAGCCTTAAATCTGCCTTAACTGAGAAAATATCAGACCATCCCGATACAGCCACCTGAGGCTGTATTTTCGCCTTCCTGGACCATATTTGACACAGATGACACCACTGGTACACCAGATGTAATGCTAAAACCTGTGCAATCAGATTTAGTGAGTGGCAGGTGATATTTTGGCCAAGTTTCATGGTTACAGAGCAATATTTAGTACTGGTTTGGGCTGATTTACATCTATTTTGGACCATTTTAACAGCATTATTTGGGTAAAATATTTTCTGTTCAGATATGTAATGCTCCAAATGTGCCTAAAATATCCCCCTTTATTTTTAAAACAAGCATGAAATTAAATGGGGGCTTCAGTCTGGCAATATTGTGATATACTTGACATTCACCCCATGAGGGGAGGCCAGGGGGCCCCCCCACACCCCGAAAATGAAAATTCCTAATATGGCCCTCGAGTGGACCAGACCAATACAAATTCATTCTCTGATATAAACTGAGTTTTCTGTGAAAATTTGAGCAGGTTTGATCAACTTTAAGGGGTGGTTTGGACTGATCTGGCATGTTATGACATCCTCGCCACCTACACTCCCTGAACCTGTACTTTGGACTGGATATGCATTTCTGAAGGAACACACCACTAAAATTCATTCAAGTGGCGACTCCTGTGGGACACAATGTGGTTTACAGCCTTAAATCTGCCTTAACTGAGAAAATATCAGACCATCCCGATACAGCCACCTGAGGCTGTATTTTCGCCTTCCTGGACCATATTTGACACAGATGACACCACTGGTACACCAGATGTAATGCTAAAACCTGTGCAATCAGATTTAGTGAGTGGCAGGTGATATTTTGGCCAAGTTTCATGGTTACAGAGCAATATTTAGTACTGGTTTGGGCTGATTTACATCTATTTTGGACCATTTTAACAGCATTATTTGGGTAAAATATTTTCTGTTCAGACATGTAATGCTCCAAATGTGCCTAAAATATCCCCCTTTATTTTTAAAACAAGCATGAAATTAAATGGGGGCTTCAGTCTGGCAATATTGTGATATACTTGACATTCACCCCATGAGGGGAGGCCAAGGGGCCCCCCCCACACCCCGAAAATGAAAATTCCTAATATGGCCCTCGAGTGGACCAGACCAATACAAATTCATTCTCTGATATAAACTGAGTTTTCTGTGAAAATTTGAGCAGGTTTGATCAACTTTAAGGGGTGGTTTGGACTGATCTGGCATGTTATGACATCCTCGCCACCTACACTCCCTGAACCTGTACTTTGGACTGGATATGCATTTCTGAAGGAACACACCACTAAAATTCATTCAAGTGGCGACTCCTGTGGGACACAATGTGGTTTACAGCCTTAAATCTGCCTTAACTGAGAAAATATCAGACCATCCCGATACAGCCACCTGAGGCTGTATTTTCGCCTTCCTGGACCATATTTGACACAGATGACACCACTGGTACACCAGATGTAATGCTAAAACCTGTGCAATCAGATTTAGTGAGTGGCAGGTGATATTTTGGCCAAGTTTCATGGTTACAGAGCAATATTTAGTACTGGTTTGGGCTGATTTACATCTATTTTGGACCATTTTAACAGCATTATTTGGGTAAAATATTTTCTGTTCAGACATGTAATGCTCCAAATGTGCCTAAAATATCCCCCTTTATTTTTAAAACAAGCATGAAATTAAATGGGGGCTTCAGTCTGGCAATATTGTGATATACTTGACATTCACCCCATGAGGGGAGGCCAAGGGGCCCCCCCACACCCCGAAAATGAAAATTCCTAATATGGCCCTCGAGTGGACCAGACCAATACAAATTCATTCTCTGATATAAACTGAGTTTTCTGTGAAAATTTGAGCAGGTTTGATCAACTTTAAGGGGTGGTTTGGACTGATCTGGCATGTTATGACATCCTCGCCACCTACACTCCCTGAACCTGTACTTTGGACTGGATATGCATTTCTGAAGGAACACACCACTAAAATTCATTCAAGTGGCGACTCCTGTGGGACACAATGTGGTTTACAGCCTTAAATCTGCCTTAACTGAGAAAATATCAGACCATCCCGATACAGCCACCTGAGGCTGTATTTTCGCCTTTCTGGACCATATTTGACACAGATGACACCACTGGTACACCAGATGTAATGCTAAAACCTGTGCAATCAGATTTAGTGAGTGGCAGGTGATATTTTGGCCAAGTTTCATGGTTACAGAGCAATATTTAGTACTGGTTTGGGCTGATTTACATCTATTTTGGACCATTTTAACAGCATTATTTGGGTAAAATATTTTCTGTTCAGACATGTAATGCTCCAAATGTGCCTAAAATATCCCCCTTTATTTTTAAAACAAGCATGAAATTAAATGGGGGCTTCAGTCTGGCAATATTGTGATATACTTGACATTCACCCCATGAGGGGAGGCCAGGGGGCCCCCCCACACCCCGAAAATGAAAATTCCTAATATGGCCCTCGAGTGGACCAGACCAATACAAATTCATTCTCTGATATAAACTGAGTTTTCTGTGAAAATTTGAGCAGGTTTGATCAACTTTAAGGGGTGGTTTGGACTGATCTGGCATGTTATGACATCCTCGCCACCTACACTCCCTGAACCTGTACTTTGGACTGGATATGCATTTCTGAAGGAACACACCACTAAAATTCATTCAAGTGGCGACTCCTGTGGGACACAATGTGGTTTACAGCCTTAAATCTGCCTTAACTGAGAAAATATCAGACCATCCCGATACAGCCACCTGAGGCTGTATTTTCGCCTTCCTGGACCATATTTGACACAGATGACACCACTGGTACACCAGATGTAATGCTAAAACCTGTGCAATCAGATTTAGTGAGTGGCAGGTGATATTTTGGCCAAGTTTCATGGTTACAGAGCAATATTTAGTACTGGTTTGGGCTGATTTACATCTATTTTGGACCATTTTAACAGCATTATTTGGGTAAAATATTTTCTGTTCAGACATGTAATGCTCCAAATGTGCCTAAAATATCCCCCTTTATTTTTAAAACAAGCATGAAATTAAATGGGGGCTTCAGTCTGGCAATATTGTGATATACTTGACATTCACCCCATGAGGGGAGGCCAAGGGGCCCCCCCCCACACCCCGAAAATGAAAATTCCTAATATGGCCCTCGAGTGGACCAGACCAATACAAATTCATTCTCTGATATAAACTGAGTTTTCTGTGAAAATTTGAGCAGGTTTGATCAACTTTAAGGGGTGGTTTGGACTGATCTGGCATGTTATGACATCCTCGCCACCTACACTCCCTGAACCTGTACTTTGGACTGGATATGCATTTCTGAAGGAACACACCACTAAAATTCATTCAAGTGGCGACTCCTGTGGGACACAATGTGGTTTACAGCCTTAAATCTGCCTTAACTGAGAAAATATCAGACCATCCCGATACAGCCACCTGAGGCTGTATTTTCGCCTTCCTGGACCATATTTGACACAGATGACACCACTGGTACACCAGATGTAATGCTAAAACCTGTGCAATCAGATTTAGTGAGTGGCAGGTGATATTTTGGCCAAGTTTCATGGTTACAGAGCAATATTTAGTACTGGTTTGGGCTGATTTACATCTATTTTGGACCATTTTAACAGCATTATTTGGGTAAAATATTTTCTGTTCAGACATGTAATGCTCCAAATGTGCCTAAAATATCCCCCTTTATTTTTAAAACAAGCATGAAATTAAATGGGGGCTTCAGTCTGGCAATATTGTGATATACTTGACATTCACCCCATGAGGGGAGGCCAAGGGGCCCCCCCCACACCCCGAAAATGAAAATTCCTAATATGGCCCTCGAGTGGACCAGACCAATACAAATTCATTCTCTGATATAAACTGAGTTTTCTGTGAAAATTTGAGCAGGTTTGATCAACTTTAAGGGGTGGTTTGGACTGATCTGGCATGTTATGACATCCTCGCCACCTACACTCCCTGAACCTGTACTTTGGACTGGATATGCATTTCTGAAGGAACACACCACTAAAATTCATTCAAGTGGCGACTCCTGTGGGACACAATGTGGTTTACAGCCTTAAATCTGCCTTAACTGAGAAAATATCAGACCATCCCGATACAGCCACCCGAGGCTGTATTTTCGCCTTCCTGGACCATATTTGACACAGATGACACCACTGGTACACCAGATGTAATGCTAAAACCTGTGCAATCAGATTTAGTGAGTGGCAGGTGATATTTTGGCCAAGTTTCATGGTTACAGAGCAATATTTAGTACTGGTTTGGGCTGATTTACATCTATTTTGGACCATTTTAACAGCATTATTTGGGTAAAATATTTTCTGTTCAGACATGTAATGCTCCAAATGTGCCTAAAATATCCCCCTTTATTTTTAAAACAAGCATGAAATTAAATGGGGGCTTCAGTCTGGCAATATTGTGATATACTTGACATTCACCCCATGAGGGGAGGCCAAGGGGCCCCCCCACACCCCGAAAATGAAAATTCCTAATATGGCCCTCGAGTGGACCAGACCAATACAAATTCATTCTCTGATATAAACTGAGTTTTCTGTGAAAATTTGAGCAGGTTTGATCAACTTTAAGGGGTGGTTTGGACTGATCTGGCATGTTATGACATCCTCGCCACCTACACTCCCTGAACCTGTACTTTGGACTGGATATGCATTTCTGAAGGAACACACCACTAAAATTCATTCAAGTGGCGACTCCTGTGGGACACAATGTGGTTTACAGCCTTAAATCTGCCTTAACTGAGAAAATATCAGACCATCCCGATACAGCCACCTGAGGCTGTATTTTCGCCTTTCTGGACCATATTTGACACAGATGACACCACTGGTACACCAGATGTAATGCTAAAACCTGTGCAATCAGATTTAGTGAGTGGCAGGTGATATTTTGGCCAAGTTTCATGGTTACAGAGCAATATTTAGTACTGGTTTGGGCTGATTTACATCTATTTTGGACCATTTTAACAGCATTATTTGGGTAAAATATTTTCTGTTCAGACATGTAATGCTCCAAATGTGCCTAAAATATCCCCCTTTATTTTTAAAACAAGCATGAAATTAAATGGGGGCTTCAGTCTGGCAATATTGTGATATACTTGACATTCACCCCATGAGGGGAGGCCAGGGGGCCCCCCCACACCCCGAAAATGAAAATTCCTAATATGGCCCTCGAGTGGACCAGACCAATACAAATTCATTCTCTGATATAAACTGAGTTTTCTGTGAAAATTTGAGCAGGTTTGATCAACTTTAAGGGGTGGTTTGGACTGATCTGGCATGTTATGACATCCTCGCCACCTACACTCCCTGAACCTGTACTTTGGACTGGATATGCATTTCTGAAGGAACACACCACTAAAATTCATTCAAGTGGCGACTCCTGTGGGACACAATGTGGTTTACAGCCTTAAATCTGCCTTAACTGAGAAAATATCAGACCATCCCGATACAGCCACCTGAGGCTGTATTTTCGCCTTCCTGGACCATATTTGACACAGATGACACCACTGGTACACCAGATGTAATGCTAAAACCTGTGCAATCAGATTTAGTGAGTGGCAGGTGATATTTTGGCCAAGTTTCATGGTTACAGAGCAATATTTAGTACTGGTTTGGGCTGATTTACATCTATTTTGGACCATTTTAACAGCATTATTTGGGTAAAATATTTTCTGTTCAGACATGTAATGCTCCAAATGTGCCTAAAATATCCCCCTTTATTTTTAAAACAAGCATGAAATTAAATGGGGGCTTCAGTCTGGCAATATTGTGATATACTTGACATTCACCCCATGAGGGGAGGCCAAGGGGCCCCCCCCACACCCCGAAAATGAAAATTCCTAATATGGCCCTCGAGTGGACCAGACCAATACAAATTCATTCTCTGATATAAACTGAGTTTTCTGTGAAAATTTGAGCAGGTTTGATCAACTTTAAGGGGTGGTTTGGACTGATCTGGCATGTTATGACATCCTCGCCACCTACACTCCCTGAACCTGTACTTTGGACTGGATATGCATTTCTGAAGGAACACACCACTAAAATTCATTCAAGTGGCGACTCCTGTGGGACACAATGTGGTTTACAGCCTTAAATCTGCCTTAACTGAGAAAATATCAGACCATCCCGATACAGCCACCTGAGGCTGTATTTTCGCCTTCCTGGACCATATTTGACACAGATGACACCACTGGTACACCAGATGTAATGCTAAAACCTGTGCAATCAGATTTAGTGAGTGGCAGGTGATATTTTGGCCAAGTTTCATGGTTACAGAGCAATATTTAGTACTGGTTTGGGCTGATTTACATCTATTTTGGACCATTTTAACAGCATTATTTGGGTAAAATATTTTCTGTTCAGACATGTAATGCTCCAAATGTGCCTAAAATATCCCCCTTTATTTTTAAAACAAGCATGAAATTAAATGGGGGCTTCAGTCTGGCAATATTGTGATATACTTGACATTCACCCCATGAGGGGAGGCCAAGGGGCCCCCCCCACACCCCGAAAATGAAAATTCCTAATATGGCCCTCGAGTGGACCAGACCAATACAAATTCATTCTCTGATATAAACTGAGTTTTCTGTGAAAATTTGAGCAGGTTTGATCAACTTTAAGGGGTGGTTTGGACTGATCTGGCATGTTATGACATCCTCGCCACCTACACTCCCTGAACCTGTACTTTGGACTGGATATGCATTTCTGAAGGAACACACCACTAAAATTCATTCAAGTGGCGACTCCTGTGGGACACAATGTGGTTTACAGCCTTAAATCTGCCTTAACTGAGAAAATATCAGACCATCCCGATACAGCCACCTGAGGCTGTATTTTCGCCTTCCTGGACCATATTTGACACAGATGACACCACTGGTACACCAGATGTAATGCTAAAACCTGTGCAATCAGATTTAGTGAGTGGCAGGTGATATTTTGGCCAAGTTTCATGGTTACAGAGCAATATTTAGTACTGGTTTGGGCTGATTTACATCTATTTTGGACCATTTTAACAGCATTATTTGGGTAAAATATTTTCTGTTCAGACATGTAATGCTCCAAATGTGCCTAAAATATCCCCCTTTATTTTTAAAACAAGCATGAAATTAAATGGGGGCTTCAGTCTGGCAATATTGTGATATACTTGACATTCACCCCATGAGGGGAGGCCAAGGGGCCCCCCCACACCCCGAAAATGAAAATTCCTAATATGGCCCTCGAGTGGACCAGACCAATACAAATTCATTCTCTGATATAAACTGAGTTTTCTGTGAAAATTTGAGCAGGTTTGATCAACTTTAAGGGGTGGTTTGGACTGATCTGGCATGTTATGACATCCTCGCCACCTACACTCCCTGAACCTGTACTTTGGACTGGATATGCATTTCTGAAGGAACACACCACTAAAATTCATTCAAGTGGCGACTCCTGTGGGACACAATGTGGTTTACAGCCTTAAATCTGCCTTAACTGAGAAAATATCAGACCATCCCGATACAGCCACCTGAGGCTGTATTTTCGCCTTTCTGGACCATATTTGACACAGATGACACCACTGGTACACCAGATGTAATGCTAAAACCTGTGCAATCAGATTTAGTGAGTGGCAGGTGATATTTTGGCCAAGTTTCATGGTTACAGAGCAATATTTAGTACTGGTTTGGGCTGATTTACATCTATTTTGGACCATTTTAACAGCATTATTTGGGTAAAATATTTTCTGTTCAGACATGTAATGCTCCAAATGTGCCTAAAATATCCCCCTTTATTTTTAAAACAAGCATGAAATTAAATGGGGGCTTCAGTCTGGCAATATTGTGATATACTTGACATTCACCCCATGAGGGGAGGCCAGGGGGCCCCCCCACACCCCGAAAATGAAAATTCCTAATATGGCCCTCGAGTGGACCAGACCAATACAAATTCATTCTCTGATATAAACTGAGTTTTCTGTGAAAATTTGAGCAGGTTTGATCAACTTTAAGGGGTGGTTTGGACTGATCTGGCATGTTATGACATCCTCGCCACCTACACTCCCTGAACCTGTACTTTGGACTGGATATGCATTTCTGAAGGAACACACCACTAAAATTCATTCAAGTGGCGACTCCTGTGGGACACAATGTGGTTTACAGCCTTAAATCTGCCTTAACTGAGAAAATATCAGACCATCCCGATACAGCCACCTGAGGCTGTATTTTCGCCTTCCTGGACCATATTTGACACAGATGACACCACTGGTACACCAGATGTAATGCTAAAACCTGTGCAATCAGATTTAGTGAGTGGCAGGTGATATTTTGGCCAAGTTTCATGGTTACAGAGCAATATTTAGTACTGGTTTGGGCTGATTTACATCTATTTTGGACCATTTTAACAGCATTATTTGGGTAAAATATTTTCTGTTCAGACATGTAATGCTCCAAATGTGCCTAAAATATCCCCCTTTATTTTTAAAACAAGCATGAAATTAAATGGGGGCTTCAGTCTGGCAATATTGTGATATACTTGACATTCACCCCATGAGGGGAGGCCAAGGGGCCCCCCCCACACCCCGAAAATGAAAATTCCTAATATGGCCCTCGAGTGGACCAGACCAATACAAATTCATTCTCTGATATAAACTGAGTTTTCTGTGAAAATTTGAGCAGGTTTGATCAACTTTAAGGGGTGGTTTGGACTGATCTGGCATGTTATGACATCCTCGCCACCTACACTCCCTGAACCTGTACTTTGGACTGGATATGCATTTCTGAAGGAACACACCACTAAAATTCATTCAAGTGGCGACTCCTGTGGGACACAATGTGGTTTACAGCCTTAAATCTGCCTTAACTGAGAAAATATCAGACCATCCCGATACAGCCACCTGAGGCTGTATTTTCGCCTTCCTGGACCATATTTGACACAGATGACACCACTGGTACACCAGATGTAATGCTAAAACCTGTGCAATCAGATTTAGTGAGTGGCAGGTGATATTTTGGCCAAGTTTCATGGTTACAGAGCAATATTTAGTACTGGTTTGGGCTGATTTACATCTATTTTGGACCATTTTAACAGCATTATTTGGGTAAAATATTTTCTGTTCAGACATGTAATGCTCCAAATGTGCCTAAAATATCCCCCTTTATTTTTAAAACAAGCATGAAATTAAATGGGGGCTTCAGTCTGGCAATATTGTGATATACTTGACATTCACCCCATGAGGGGAGGCCAAGGGGCCCCCCCACACCCCGAAAATGAAAATTCCTAATATGGCCCTCGAGTGGACCAGACCAATACAAATTCATTCTCTGATATAAACTGAGTTTTCTGTGAAAATTTGAGCAGGTTTGATCAACTTTAAGGGGTGGTTTGGACTGATCTGGCATGTTATGACATCCTCGCCACCTACACTCCCTGAACCTGTACTTTGGACTGGATATGCATTTCTGAAGGAACACACCACTAAAATTCATTCAAGTGGCGACTCCTGTGGGACACAATGTGGTTTACAGCCTTAAATCTGCCTTAACTGAGAAAATATCAGACCATCCCGATACAGCCACCTGAGGCTGTATTTTCGCCTTTCTGGACCATATTTGACACAGATGACACCACTGGTACACCAGATGTAATGCTAAAACCTGTGCAATCAGATTTAGTGAGTGGCAGGTGATATTTTGGCCAAGTTTCATGGTTACAGAGCAATATTTAGTACTGGTTTGGGCTGATTTACATCTATTTTGGACCATTTTAACAGCATTATTTGGGTAAAATATTTTCTGTTCAGACATGTAATGCTCCAAATGTGCCTAAAATATCCCCCTTTATTTTTAAAACAAGCATGAAATTAAATGGGGGCTTCAGTCTGGCAATATTGTGATATACTTGACATTCACCCCATGAGGGGAGGCCAGGGGGCCCCCCCACACCCCGAAAATGAAAATTCCTAATATGGCCCTCGAGTGGACCAGACCAATACAAATTCATTCTCTGATATAAACTGAGTTTTCTGTGAAAATTTGAGCAGGTTTGATCAACTTTAAGGGGTGGTTTGGACTGATCTGGCATGTTATGACATCCTCGCCACCTACACTCCCTGAACCTGTACTTTGGACTGGATATGCATTTCTGAAGGAACACACCACTAAAATTCATTCAAGTGGCGACTCCTGTGGGACACAATGTGGTTTACAGCCTTAAATCTGCCTTAACTGAGAAAATATCAGACCATCCCGATACAGCCACCTGAGGCTGTATTTTCGCCTTCCTGGACCATATTTGACACAGATGACACCACTGGTACACCAGATGTAATGCTAAAACCTGTGCAATCAGATTTAGTGAGTGGCAGGTGATATTTTGGCCAAGTTTCATGGTTACAGAGCAATATTTAGTACTGGTTTGGGCTGATTTACATCTATTTTGGACCATTTTAACAGCATTATTTGGGTAAAATATTTTCTGTTCAGACATGTAATGCTCCAAATGTGCCTAAAATATCCCCCTTTATTTTTAAAACAAGCATGAAATTAAATGGGGGCTTCAGTCTGGCAATATTGTGATATACTTGACATTCACCCCATGAGGGGAGGCCAAGGGGCCCCCCCCACACCCCGAAAATGAAAATTCCTAATATGGCCCTCGAGTGGACCAGACCAATACAAATTCATTCTCTGATATAAACTGAGTTTTCTGTGAAAATTTGAGCAGGTTTGATCAACTTTAAGGGGTGGTTTGGACTGATCTGGCATGTTATGACATCCTCGCCACCTACACTCCCTGAACCTGTACTTTGGACTGGATATGCATTTCTGAAGGAACACACCACTAAAATTCATTCAAGTGGCGACTCCTGTGGGACACAATGTGGTTTACAGCCTTAAATCTGCCTTAACTGAGAAAATATCAGACCATCCCGATACAGCCACCTGAGGCTGTATTTTCGCCTTCCTGGACCATATTTGACACAGATGACACCACTGGTACACCAGATGTAATGCTAAAACCTGTGCAATCAGATTTAGTGAGTGGCAGGTGATATTTTGGCCAAGTTTCATGGTTACAGAGCAATATTTAGTACTGGTTTGGGCTGATTTACATCTATTTTGGACCATTTTAACAGCATTATTTGGGTAAAATATTTTCTGTTCAGACATGTAATGCTCCAAATGTGCCTAAAATATCCCCCTTTATTTTTAAAACAAGCATGAAATTAAATGGGGGCTTCAGTCTGGCAATATTGTGATATACTTGACATTCACCCCATGAGGGGAGGCCAAGGGGCCCCCCCCACACCCCGAAAATGAAAATTCCTAATATGGCCCTCGAGTGGACCAGACCAATACAAATTCATTCTCTGATATAAACTGAGTTTTCTGTGAAAATTTGAGCAGGTTTGATCAACTTTAAGGGGTGGTTTGGACTGATCTGGCATGTTATGACATCCTCGCCACCTACACTCCCTGAACCTGTACTTTGGACTGGATATGCATTTCTGAAGGAACACACCACTAAAATTCATTCAAGTGGCGACTCCTGTGGGACACAATGTGGTTTACAGCCTTAAATCTGCCTTAACTGAGAAAATATCAGACCATCCCGATACAGCCACCTGAGGCTGTATTTTCGCCTTCCTGGACCATATTTGACACAGATGACACCACTGGTACACCAGATGTAATGCTAAAACCTGTGCAATCAGATTTAGTGAGTGGCAGGTGATATTTTGGCCAAGTTTCATGGTTACAGAGCAATATTTAGTACTGGTTTGGGCTGATTTACATCTATTTTGGACCATTTTAACAGCATTATTTGGGTAAAATATTTTCTGTTCAGACATGTAATGCTCCAAATGTGCCTAAAATATCCCCCTTTATTTTTAAAACAAGCATGAAATTAAATGGGGGCTTCAGTCTGGCAATATTGTGATATACTTGACATTCACCCCATGAGGGGAGGCCAAGGGGCCCCCCCCACACCCCGAAAATGAAAATTCCTAATATGGCCCTCGAGTGGACCAGACCAATACAAATTCATTCTCTGATATAAACTGAGTTTTCTGTGAAAATTTGAGCAGGTTTGATCAACTTTAAGGGGTGGTTTGGACTGATCTGGCATGTTATGACATCCTCGCCACCTACACTCCCTGAACCTGTACTTTGGACTGGATATGCATTTCTGAAGGAACACACCACTAAAATTCATTCAAGTGGCGACTCCTGTGGGACACAATGTGGTTTACAGCCTTAAATCTGCCTTAACTGAGAAAATATCAGACCATCCCGATACAGCCACCTGAGGCTGTATTTTCGCCTTCCTGGACCATATTTGACACAGATGACACCACTGGTACACCAGATGTAATGCTAAAACCTGTGCAATCAGATTTAGTGAGTGGCAGGTGATATTTTGGCCAAGTTTCATGGTTACAGAGCAATATTTAGTACTGGTTTGGGCTGATTTACATCTATTTTGGACCATTTTAACAGCATTATTTGGGTAAAATATTTTCTGTTCAGACATGTAATGCTCCAAATGTGCCTAAAATATCCCCCTTTATTTTTAAAACAAGCATGAAATTAAATGGGGGCTTCAGTCTGGCAATATTGTGATATACTTGACATTCACCCCATGAGGGGAGGCCAAGGGGCCCCCCCACACCCCGAAAATGAAAATTCCTAATATGGCCCTCGAGTGGACCAGACCAATACAAATTCATTCTCTGATATAAACTGAGTTTTCTGTGAAAATTTGAGCAGGTTTGATCAACTTTAAGGGGTGGTTTGGACTGATCTGGCATGTTATGACATCCTCGCCACCTACACTCCCTGAACCTGTACTTTGGACTGGATATGCATTTCTGAAGGAACACACCACTAAAATTCATTCAAGTGGCGACTCCTGTGGGACACAATGTGGTTTACAGCCTTAAATCTGCCTTAACTGAGAAAATATCAGACCATCCCGATACAGCCACCTGAGGCTGTATTTTCGCCTTTCTGGACCATATTTGACACAGATGACACCACTGGTACACCAGATGTAATGCTAAAACCTGTGCAATCAGATTTAGTGAGTGGCAGGTGATATTTTGGCCAAGTTTCATGGTTACAGAGCAATATTTAGTACTGGTTTGGGCTGATTTACATCTATTTTGGACCATTTTAACAGCATTATTTGGGTAAAATATTTTCTGTTCAGACATGTAATGCTCCAAATGTGCCTAAAATATCCCCCTTTATTTTTAAAACAAGCATGAAATTAAATGGGGGCTTCAGTCTGGCAATATTGTGATATACTTGACATTCACCCCATGAGGGGAGGCCAGGGGGCCCCCCCACACCCCGAAAATGAAAATTCCTAATATGGCCCTCGAGTGGACCAGACCAATACAAATTCATTCTCTGATATAAACTGAGTTTTCTGTGAAAATTTGAGCAGGTTTGATCAACTTTAAGGGGTGGTTTGGACTGATCTGGCATGTTATGACATCCTCGCCACCTACACTCCCTGAACCTGTACTTTGGACTGGATATGCATTTCTGAAGGAACACACCACTAAAATTCATTCAAGTGGCGACTCCTGTGGGACACAATGTGGTTTACAGCCTTAAATCTGCCTTAACTGAGAAAATATCAGACCATCCCGATACAGCCACCTGAGGCTGTATTTTCGCCTTCCTGGACCATATTTGACACAGATGACACCACTGGTACACCAGATGTAATGCTAAAACCTGTGCAATCAGATTTAGTGAGTGGCAGGTGATATTTTGGCCAAGTTTCATGGTTACAGAGCAATATTTAGTACTGGTTTGGGCTGATTTACATCTATTTTGGACCATTTTAACAGCATTATTTGGGTAAAATATTTTCTGTTCAGACATGTAATGCTCCAAATGTGCCTAAAATATCCCCCTTTATTTTTAAAACAAGCATGAAATTAAATGGGGGCTTCAGTCTGGCAATATTGTGATATACTTGACATTCACCCCATGAGGGGAGGCCAAGGGGCCCCCCCCACACCCCGAAAATGAAAATTCCTAATATGGCCCTCGAGTGGACCAGACCAATACAAATTCATTCTCTGATATAAACTGAGTTTTCTGTGAAAATTTGAGCAGGTTTGATCAACTTTAAGGGGTGGTTTGGACTGATCTGGCATGTTATGACATCCTCGCCACCTACACTCCCTGAACCTGTACTTTGGACTGGATATGCATTTCTGAAGGAACACACCACTAAAATTCATTCAAGTGGCGACTCCTGTGGGACACAATGTGGTTTACAGCCTTAAATCTGCCTTAACTGAGAAAATATCAGACCATCCCGATACAGCCACCTGAGGCTGTATTTTCGCCTTCCTGGACCATATTTGACACAGATGACACCACTGGTACACCAGATGTAATGCTAAAACCTGTGCAATCAGATTTAGTGAGTGGCAGGTGATATTTTGGCCAAGTTTCATGGTTACAGAGCAATATTTAGTACTGGTTTGGGCTGATTTACATCTATTTTGGACCATTTTAACAGCATTATTTGGGTAAAATATTTTCTGTTCAGACATGTAATGCTCCAAATGTGCCTAAAATATCCCCCTTTATTTTTAAAACAAGCATGAAATTAAATGGGGGCTTCAGTCTGGCAATATTGTGATATACTTGACATTCACCCCATGAGGGGAGGCCAAGGGGCCCCCCCACACCCCGAAAATGAAAATTCCTAATATGGCCCTCGAGTGGACCAGACCAATACAAATTCATTCTCTGATATAAACTGAGTTTTCTGTGAAAATTTGAGCAGGTTTGATCAACTTTAAGGGGTGGTTTGGACTGATCTGGCATGTTATGACATCCTCGCCACCTACACTCCCTGAACCTGTACTTTGGACTGGATATGCATTTCTGAAGGAACACACCACTAAAATTCATTCAAGTGGCGACTCCTGTGGGACACAATGTGGTTTACAGCCTTAAATCTGCCTTAACTGAGAAAATATCAGACCATCCCGATACAGCCACCTGAGGCTGTATTTTCGCCTTTCTGGACCATATTTGACACAGATGACACCACTGGTACACCAGATGTAATGCTAAAACCTGTGCAATCAGATTTAGTGAGTGGCAGGTGATATTTTGGCCAAGTTTCATGGTTACAGAGCAATATTTAGTACTGGTTTGGGCTGATTTACATCTATTTTGGACCATTTTAACAGCATTATTTGGGTAAAATATTTTCTGTTCAGACATGTAATGCTCCAAATGTGATTAAAATATCCCCCTTTATTTTTAAAACAAGCATGAAATTAAATGGGGGCTTCAGTCTGGCAATATTGTGATATACTTGACATTCACCCCATGAGGGGAGGCCAGGGGGCCCCCCCACACCCCGAAAATGAAAATTCCTAATATGGCCCTCGAGTGGACCAGACCAATACAAATTCATTCTCTGATATAAACTGAGTTTTCTGTGAAAATTTGAGCAGGTTTGATCAACTTTAAGGGGTGGTTTGGACTGATCTGGCATGTTATGACATCCTCGCCACCTACACTCCCTGAACCTGTACTTTGGACTGGATATGCATTTCTGAAGGAACACACCACTAAAATTCATTCAAGTGGCGACTCCTGTGGGACACAATGTGGTTTACAGCCTTAAATCTGCCTTAACTGAGAAAATATCAGACCATCCCGATACAGCCACCTGAGGCTGTATTTTCGCCTTCCTGGACCATATTTGACACAGATGACACCACTGGTACACCAGATGTAATGCTAAAACCTGTGCAATCAGATTTAGTGAGTGGCAGGTGATATTTTGGCCAAGTTTCATGGTTACAGAGCAATATTTAGTACTGGTTTGGGCTGATTTACATCTATTTTGGACCATTTTAACAGCATTATTTGGGTAAAATATTTTCTGTTCAGACATGTAATGCTCCAAATGTGCCTAAAATATCCCCCTTTATTTTTAAAACAAGCATGAAATTAAATGGGGGCTTCAGTCTGGCAATATTGTGATATACTTGACATTCACCCCATGAGGGGAGGCCAAGGGGCCCCCCCCACACCCCGAAAATGAAAATTCCTAATATGGCCCTCGAGTGGACCAGACCAATACAAATTCATTCTCTGATATAAACTGAGTTTTCTGTGAAAATTTGAGCAGGTTTGATCAACTTTAAGGGGTGGTTTGGACTGATCTGGCATGTTATGACATCCTCGCCACCTACACTCCCTGAACCTGTACTTTGGACTGGATATGCATTTCTGAAGGAACACACCACTAAAATTCATTCAAGTGGCGACTCCTGTGGGACACAATGTGGTTTACAGCCTTAAATCTGCCTTAACTGAGAAAATATCAGACCATCCCGATACAGCCACCTGAGGCTGTATTTTCGCCTTCCTGGACCATATTTGACACAGATGACACCACTGGTACACCAGATGTAATGCTAAAACCTGTGCAATCAGATTTAGTGAGTGGCAGGTGATATTTTGGCCAAGTTTCATGGTTACAGAGCAATATTTAGTACTGGTTTGGGCTGATTTACATCTATTTTGGACCATTTTAACAGCATTATTTGGGTAAAATATTTTCTGTTCAGACATGTAATGCTCCAAATGTGCCTAAAATATCCCCCTTTATTTTTAAAACAAGCATGAAATTAAATGGGGGCTTCAGTCTGGCAATATTGTGATATACTTGACATTCACCCCATGAGGGGAGGCCAAGGGGCCCCCCCACACCCCGAAAATGAAAATTCCTAATATGGCCCTCGAGTGGACCAGACCAATACAAATTCATTCTCTGATATAAACTGAGTTTTCTGTGAAAATTTGAGCAGGTTTGATCAACTTTAAGGGGTGGTTTGGACTGATCTGGCATGTTATGACATCCTCGCCACCTACACTCCCTGAACCTGTACTTTGGACTGGATATGCATTTCTGAAGGAACACACCACTAAAATTCATTCAAGTGGCGACTCCTGTGGGACACAATGTGGTTTACAGCCTTAAATCTGCCTTAACTGAGAAAATATCAGACCATCCCGATACAGCCACCTGAGGCTGTATTTTCGCCTTTCTGGACCATATTTGACACAGATGACACCACTGGTACACCAGATGTAATGCTAAAACCTGTGCAATCAGATTTAGTGAGTGGCAGGTGATATTTTGGCCAAGTTTCATGGTTACAGAGCAATATTTAGTACTGGTTTGGGCTGATTTACATCTATTTTGGACCATTTTAACAGCATTATTTGGGTAAAATATTTTCTGTTCAGACATGTAATGCTCCAAATGTGCCTAAAATATCCCCCTTTATTTTTAAAACAAGCATGAAATTAAATGGGGGCTTCAGTCTGGCAATATTGTGATATACTTGACATTCACCCCATGAGGGGAGGCCAAGGGGCCCCCCCACACCCCGAAAATGAAAATTCCTAATATGGCCCTCGAGTGGACCAGACCAATACAAATTCATTCTCTGATATAAACTGAGTTTTCTGTGAAAATTTGAGCAGGTTTGATCAACTTTAAGGGGTGGTTTGGACTGATCTGGCATGTTATGACATCCTCGCCACCTACACTCCCTGAACCTGTACTTTGGACTGGATATGCATTTCTGAAGGAACACACCACTAAAATTCATTCAAGTGGCGACTCCTGTGGGACACAATGTGGTTTACAGCCTTAAATCTGCCTTAACTGAGAAAATATCAGACCATCCCGATACAGCCACCTGAGGCTGTATTTTCGCCTTCCTGGACCATATTTGACACAGATGACACCACTGGTACACCAGATGTAATGCTAAAACCTGTGCAATCAGATTTAGTGAGTGGCAGGTGATATTTTGGCCAAGTTTCATGGTTACAGAGCAATATTTAGTACTGGTTTGGGCTGATTTACATCTATTTTGGACCATTTTAACAGCATTATTTGGGTAAAATATTTTCTGTTCAGACATGTAATGCTCCAAATGTGCCTAAAATATCCCCCTTTATTTTTAAAACAAGCATGAAATTAAATGGGGGCTTCAGTCTGGCAATATTGTGATATACTTGACATTCACCCCATGAGGGGAGGCCAAGGGGCCCCCCCACACCCCGAAAATGAAAATTCCTAATATGGCCCTCGAGTGGACCAGACCAATACAAATTCATTCTCTGATATAAACTGAGTTTTCTGTGAAAATTTGAGCAGGTTTGATCAACTTTAAGGGGTGGTTTGGACTGATCTGGCATGTTATGACATCCTCGCCACCTACACTCCCTGAACCTGTACTTTGGACTGGATATGCATTTCTGAAGGAACACACCACTAAAATTCATTCAAGTGGCGACTCCTGTGGGACACAATGTGGTTTACAGCCTTAAATCTGCCTTAACTGAGAAAATATCAGACCATCCCGATACAGCCACCTGAGGCTGTATTTTCGCCTTCCTGGACCATATTTGACACAGATGACACCACTGGTACACCAGATGTAATGCTAAAACCTGTGCAATCAGATTTAGTGAGTGGCAGGTGATATTTTGGCCAAGTTTCATGGTTACAGAGCAATATTTAGTACTGGTTTGGGCTGATTTACATCTATTTTGGACCATTTTAACAGCATTATTTGGGTAAAATATTTTCTGTTCAGACATGTAATGCTCCAAATGTGCCTAAAATATCCCCCTTTATTTTTAAAACAAGCATGAAATTAAATGGGGGCTTCAGTCTGGCAATATTGTGATATACTTGACATTCACCCCATGAGGGGAGGCCAAGGGGCCCCCCCCACACCCCGAAAATGAAAATTCCTAATATGGCCCTCGAGTGGACCAGACCAATACAAATTCATTCTCTGATATAAACTGAGTTTTCTGTGAAAATTTGAGCAGGTTTGATCAACTTTAAGGGGTGGTTTGGACTGATCTGGCATGTTATGACATCCTCGCCACCTACACTCCCTGAACCTGTACTTTGGACTGGATATGCATTTCTGAAGGAACACACCACTAAAATTCATTCAAGTGGCGACTCCTGTGGGACACAATGTGGTTTACAGCCTTAAATCTGCCTTAACTGAGAAAATATCAGACCATCCCGATACAGCCACCTGAGGCTGTATTTTCGCCTTCCTGGACCATATTTGACACAGATGACACCACTGGTACACCAGATGTAATGCTAAAACCTGTGCAATCAGATTTAGTGAGTGGCAGGTGATATTTTGGCCAAGTTTCATGGTTACAGAGCAATATTTAGTACTGGTTTGGGCTGATTTACATCTATTTTGGACCATTTTAACAGCATTATTTGGGTAAAATATTTTCTGTTCAGACATGTAATGCTCCAAATGTGCCTAAAATATCCCCCTTTATTTTTAAAACAAGCATGAAATTAAATGGGGGCTTCAGTCTGGCAATATTGTGATATACTTGACATTCACCCCATGAGGGGAGGCCAAGGGGCCCCCCCACACCCCGAAAATGAAAATTCCTAATATGGCCCTCGAGTGGACCAGACCAATACAAATTCATTCTCTGATATAAACTGAGTTTTCTGTGAAAATTTGAGCAGGTTTGATCAACTTTAAGGGGTGGTTTGGACTGATCTGGCATGTTATGACATCCTCGCCACCTACACTCCCTGAACCTGTACTTTGGACTGGATATGCATTTCTGAAGGAACACACCACTAAAATTCATTCAAGTGGCGACTCCTGTGGGACACAATGTGGTTTACAGCCTTAAATCTGCCTTAACTGAGAAAATATCAGACCATCCCGATACAGCCACCTGAGGCTGTATTTTCGCCTTCCTGGACCATATTTGACACAGATGACACCACTGGTACACCAGATGTAATGCTAAAACCTGTGCAATCAGATTTAGTGAGTGGCAGGTGATATTTTGGCCAAGTTTCATGGTTACAGAGCAATATTTAGTACTGGTTTGGGCTGATTTACATCTATTTTGGACCATTTTAACAGCATTATTTGGGTAAAATATTTTCTGTTCAGACATGTAATGCTCCAAATGTGCCTAAAATATCCCCCTTTATTTTTAAAACAAGCATGAAATTAAATGGGGGCTTCAGTCTGGCAATATTGTGATATACTTGACATTCACCCCATGAGGGGAGGCCAAGGGGCCCCCCCACACCCCGAAAATGAAAATTCCTAATATGGCCCTCGAGTGGACCAGACCAATACAAATTCATTCTCTGATATAAACTGAGTTTTCTGTGAAAATTTGAGCAGGTTTGATCAACTTTAAGGGGTGGTTTGGACTGATCTGGCATGTTATGACATCCTCGCCACCTACACTCCCTGAACCTGTACTTTGGACTGGATATGCATTTCTGAAGGAACACACCACTAAAATTCATTCAAGTGGCGACTCCTGTGGGACACAATGTGGTTTACAGCCTTAAATCTGCCTTAACTGAGAAAATATCAGACCATCCCAATACAGCCACCTGAGGCTGTATTTTCGCCTTCCTGGACCATATTTGACACAGATGACACCACTGGTACACCAGATGTAATGCTAAAACCTGTGCAATCAGATTTAGTGAGTGGCAGGTGATATTTTGGCCAAGTTTCATGGTTACAGAGCAATATTTAGTACTGGTTTGGGCTGATTTACATCTATTTTGGACCATTTTAACAGCATTATTTGGGTAAAATATTTTCTATTCAGATATGTAATGCTCCAAATGTGCCTAAAATATCCCCCTTTATTTTTAAAACAAGCATGAAATTAAATGGGGGCTTCAGTCTGGCAATATTGTGATATACTTGACATTCACCCCATGAGGGGAGGCCAAGGGGCCCCCCCACACCCCGAAAATGAAAATTCCTAATATGGCCCTCGAGTGGACCAGACCAATACAAATTCATTCTCTGATATAAACTGAGTTTTCTGTGAAAATTTGAGCAGGTTTGATCAACTTTAAGGGGTGGTTTGGACTGATCTGGCATGTTATGACATCCTCGCCACCTACACTCCCTGAACCTGTACTTTGGACTGGATATGCATTTCTGAAGGAACACACCACTAAAATTCATTCAAGTGGCGACTCCTGTGGGACACAATGTGGTTTACAGCCTTAAATCTGCCTTAACTGAGAAAATATCAGACCATCCCGATACAGCCACCTGAGGCTGTATTTTCGCCTTCCTGGACCATATTTGACACAGATGACACCACTGGTACACCAGATGTAATGCTAAAACCTGTGCAATCAGATTTAGTGAGTGGCAGGTGATATTTTGGCCAAGTTTCATGGTTACAGAGCAATATTTAGTACTGGTTTGGGCTGATTTACATCTATTTTAGACCATTTTAACAGCATTATTTGGGTAAAATATTTTCTGTTCAGACATGTAATGCTCCAAATGTGCCTAAAATATCCCCCTTTATTTTTAAAACAAGCATGAAATTAAATGGGGGCTTCAGTCTGGCAATATTGTGATATACTTGACATTCACCCCATGAGGGGAGGCCAAGGGGCCCCCCCCACACCCCGAAAATGAAAATTCCTAATATGGCCCTCGAGTGGACCAGACCAATACAAATTCATTCTCTGATATAAACTGAGTTTTCTGTGAAAATTTGAGCAGGTTTGATCAACTTTAAGGGGTGGTTTGGACTGATCTGGCATGTTATGACATCCTCGCCACCTACACTCCCTGAACCTGTACTTTGGACTGGATATGCATTTCTGAAGGAACACACCACTAAAATTCATTCAAGTGGCGACTCCTGTGGGACACAATGTGGTTTACAGCCTTAAATCTGCCTTAACTGAGAAAATATCAGACCATCCCGATACAGCCACCTGAGGCTGTATTTTCGCCTTCCTGGACCATATTTGACACAGATGACACCACTGGTACACCAGATGTAATGCTAAAACCTGTGCAATCAGATTTAGTGAGTGGCAGGTGATATTTTGGCCAAGTTTCATGGTTACAGAGCAATATTTAGTACTGGTTTGGGCTGATTTACATCTATTTTGGACCATTTTAACAGCATTATTTGGGTAAAATATTTTCTGTTCAGACATGTAATGCTCCAAATGTGCCTAAAATATCCCCCTTTATTTTTAAAACAAGCATGAAATTAAATGGGGGCTTCAGTCTGGCAATATTGTGATATACTTGACATTCACCCCATGAGGGGAGGCCAAGGGGCCCCCCCACACCCCGAAAATGAAAATTCCTAATATGGCCCTCGAGTGGACCAGACCAATACAAATTCATTCTCTGATATAAACTGAGTTTTCTGTGAAAATTTGAGCAGGTTTGATCAACTTTAAGGGGTGGTTTGGACTGATCTGGCATGTTATGACATCCTCGCCACCTACACTCCCTGAACCTGTACTTTGGACTGGATATGCATTTCTGAAGGAACACACCACTAAAATTCATTCAAGTGGCGACTCCTGTGGGACACAATGTGGTTTACAGCCTTAAATCTGCCTTAACTGAGAAAATATCAGACCATCCCGATACAGCCACCTGAGGCTGTATTTTCGCCTTCCTGGACCATATTTGACACAGATGACACCACTGGTACACCAGATGTAATGCTAAAACCTGTGCAATCAGATTTAGTGAGTGGCAGGTGATATTTTGGCCAAGTTTCATGGTTACAGAGCAATATTTAGTACTGGTTTGGGCTGATTTACATCTATTTTGGACCATTTTAACAGCATTATTTGGGTAAAATATTTTCTGTTCAGACATGTAATGCTCCAAATGTGCCTAAAATATCCCCCTTTATTTTTAAAACAAGCATGAAATTAAATGGGGGCTTCAGTCTGGCAATATTGTGATATACTTGACATTCACCCCATGAGGGGAGGCCAAGGGGCCCCCCCACACCCCGAAAATGAAAATTCCTAATATGGCCCTCGAGTGGACCAGACCAATACAAATTCATTCTCTGATATAAACTGAGTTTTCTGTGAAAATTTGAGCAGGTTTGATCAACTTTAAGGGGTGGTTTGGACTGATCTGGCATGTTATGACATCCTCGCCACCTACACTCCCTGAACCTGTACTTTGGACTGGATATGCATTTCTGAAGGAACACACCACTAAAATTCATTCAAGTGGCGACTCCTGTGGGACACAATGTGGTTTACAGCCTTAAATCTGCCTTAACTGAGAAAATATCAGACCATCCCAATACAGCCACCTGAGGCTGTATTTTCGCCTTCCTGGACCATATTTGACACAGATGACACCACTGGTACACCAGATGTAATGCTAAAACCTGTGCAATCAGATTTAGTGAGTGGCAGGTGATATTTTGGCCAAGTTTCATGGTTACAGAGCAATATTTAGTACTGGTTTGGGCTGATTTACATCTATTTTGGACCATTTTAACAGCATTATTTGGGTAAAATATTTTCTATTCAGATATGTAATGCTCCAAATGTGCCTAAAATATCCCCCTTTATTTTTAAAACAAGCATGAAATTAAATGGGGGCTTCAGTCTGGCAATATTGTGATATACTTGACATTCACCCCATGAGGGGAGGCCAAGGGGCCCCCCCACACCCCGAAAATGAAAATTCCTAATATGGCCCTCGAGTGGACCAGACCAATACAAATTCATTCTCTGATATAAACTGAGTTTTCTGTGAAAATTTGAGCAGGTTTGATCAACTTTAAGGGGTGGTTTGGACTGATCTGGCATGTTATGACATCCTCGCCACCTACACTCCCTGAACCTGTACTTTGGACTGGATATGCATTTCTGAAGGAACACACCACTAAAATTCATTCAAGTGGCGACTCCTGTGGGACACAATGTGGTTTACAGCCTTAAATCTGCCTTAACTGAGAAAATATCAGACCATCCCGATACAGCCACCTGAGGCTGTATTTTCGCCTTCCTGGACCATATTTGACACAGATGACACCACTGGTACACCAGATGTAATGCTAAAACCTGTGCAATCAGATTTAGTGAGTGGCAGGTGATATTTTGGCCAAGTTTCATGGTTACAGAGCAATATTTAGTACTGGTTTGGGCTGATTTACATCTATTTTGGACCATTTTAACAGCATTATTTGGGTAAAATATTTTCTGTTCAGACATGTAATGCTCCAAATGTGCCTAAAATATCCCCCTTTATTTTTAAAACAAGCATGAAATTAAATGGGGGCTTCAGTCTGGCAATATTGTGATATACTTGACATTCACCCCATGAGGGGAGGCCAAGGGGCCCCCCCCACACCCCGAAAATGAAAATTCCTAATATGGCCCTCGAGTGGACCAGACCAATACAAATTCATTCTCTGATATAAACTGAGTTTTCTGTGAAAATTTGAGCAGGTTTGATCAACTTTAAGGGGTGGTTTGGACTGATCTGGCATGTTATGACATCCTCGCCACCTACACTCCCTGAACCTGTACTTTGGACTGGATATGCATTTCTGAAGGAACACACCACTAAAATTCATTCAAGTGGCGACTCCTGTGGGACACAATGTGGTTTACAGCCTTAAATCTGCCTTAACTGAGAAAATATCAGACCATCCCGATACAGCCACCTGAGGCTGTATTTTCGCCTTCCTGGACCATATTTGACACAGATGACACCACTGGTACACCAGATGTAATGCTAAAACCTGTGCAATCAGATTTAGTGAGTGGCAGGTGATATTTTGGCCAAGTTTCATGGTTACAGAGCAATATTTAGTACTGGTTTGGGCTGATTTACATCTATTTTGGACCATTTTAACAGCATTATTTGGGTAAAATATTTTCTGTTCAGACATGTAATGCTCCAAATGTGCCTAAAATATCCCCCTTTATTTTTAAAACAAGCATGAAATTAAATGGGGGCTTCAGTCTGGCAATATTGTGATATACTTGACATTCACCCCATGAGGGGAGGCCAAGGGGCCCCCCCCACACCCCGAAAATGAAAATTCCTAATATGGCCCTCGAGTGGACCAGACCAATACAAATTCATTCTCTGATATAAACTGAGTTTTCTGTGAAAATTTGAGCAGGTTTGATCAACTTTAAGGGGTGGTTTGGACTGATCTGGCATGTTATGACATCCTCGCCACCTACACTCCCTGAACCTGTACTTTGGACTGGATATGCATTTCTGAAGGAACACACCACTAAAATTCATTCAAGTGGCGACTCCTGTGGGACACAATGTGGTTTACAGCCTTAAATCTGCCTTAACTGAGAAAATATCAGACCATCCCGATACAGCCACCTGAGGCTGTATTTTCGCCTTCCTGGACCATATTTGACACAGATGACACCACTGGTACACCAGATGTAATGCTAAAACCTGTGCAATCAGATTTAGTGAGTGGCAGGTGATATTTTGGCCAAGTTTCATGGTTACAGAGCAATATTTAGTACTGGTTTGGGCTGATTTACATCTATTTTGGACCATTTTAACAGCATTATTTGGGTAAAATATTTTCTGTTCAGACATGTAATGCTCCAAATGTGCCTAAAATATCCCCCTTTATTTTTAAAACAAGCATGAAATTAAATGGGGGCTTCAGTCTGGCAATATTGTGATATACTTGACATTCACCCCATGAGGGGAGGCCAAGGGGCCCCCCCACACCCCGAAAATGAAAATTCCTAATATGGCCCTCGAGTGGACCAGACCAATACAAATTCATTCTCTGATATAAACTGAGTTTTCTGTGAAAATTTGAGCAGGTTTGATCAACTTTAAGGGGTGGTTTGGACTGATCTGGCATGTTATGACATCCTCGCCACCTACACTCCCTGAACCTGTACTTTGGACTGGATATGCATTTCTGAAGGAACACACCACTAAAATTCATTCAAGTGGCGACTCCTGTGGGACACAATGTGGTTTACAGCCTTAAATCTGCCTTAACTGAGAAAATATCAGACCATCCCGATACAGCCACCTGAGGCTGTATTTTCGCCTTCCTGGACCATATTTGACACAGATGACACCACTGGTACACCAGATGTAATGCTAAAACCTGTGCAATCAGATTTAGTGAGTGGCAGGTGATATTTTGGCCAAGTTTCATGGTTACAGAGCAATATTTAGTACTGGTTTGGGCTGATTTACATCTATTTTGGACCATTTTAACAGCATTATTTGGGTAAAATATTTTCTGTTCAGACATGTAATGCTCCAAATGTGCCTAAAATATCCCCCTTTATTTTTAAAACAAGCATGAAATTAAATGGGGGCTTCAGTCTGGCAATATTGTGATATACTTGACATTCACCCCATGAGGGGAGGCCAAGGGGCCCCCCCACACCCCGAAAATGAAAATTCCTAATATGGCCCTCGAGTGGACCAGACCAATACAAATTCATTCTCTGATATAAACTGAGTTTTCTGTGAAAATTTGAGCAGGTTTGATCAACTTTAAGGGGTGGTTTGGACTGATCTGGCATGTTATGACATCCTCGCCACCTACACTCCCTGAACCTGTACTTTGGACTGGATATGCATTTCTGAAGGAACACACCACTAAAATTCATTCAAGTGGCGACTCCTGTGGGACACAATGTGGTTTACAGCCTTAAATCTGCCTTAACTGAGAAAATATCAGACCATCCCAATACAGCCACCTGAGGCTGTATTTTCGCCTTCCTGGACCATATTTGACACAGATGACACCACTGGTACACCAGATGTAATGCTAAAACCTGTGCAATCAGATTTAGTGAGTGGCAGGTGATATTTTGGCCAAGTTTCATGGTTACAGAGCAATATTTAGTACTGGTTTGGGCTGATTTACATCTATTTTGGACCATTTTAACAGCATTATTTGGGTAAAATATTTTCTATTCAGATATGTAATGCTCCAAATGTGCCTAAAATATCCCCCTTTATTTTTAAAACAAGCATGAAATTAAATGGGGGCTTCAGTCTGGCAATATTGTGATATACTTGACATTCACCCCATGAGGGGAGGCCAAGGGGCCCCCCCACACCCCGAAAATGAAAATTCCTAATATGGCCCTCGAGTGGACCAGACCAATACAAATTCATTCTCTGATATAAACTGAGTTTTCTGTGAAAATTTGAGCAGGTTTGATCAACTTTAAGGGGTGGTTTGGACTGATCTGGCATGTTATGACATCCTCGCCACCTACACTCCCTGAACCTGTACTTTGGACTGGATATGCATTTCTGAAGGAACACACCACTAAAATTCATTCAAGTGGCGACTCCTGTGGGACACAATGTGGTTTACAGCCTTAAATCTGCCTTAACTGAGAAAATATCAGACCATCCCGATACAGCCACCTGAGGCTGTATTTTCGCCTTCCTGGACCATATTTGACACAGATGACACCACTGGTACACCAGATGTAATGCTAAAACCTGTGCAATCAGATTTAGTGAGTGGCAGGTGATATTTTGGCCAAGTTTCATGGTTACAGAGCAATATTTAGTACTGGTTTGGGCTGATTTACATCTATTTTGGACCATTTTAACAGCATTATTTGGGTAAAATATTTTCTGTTCAGACATGTAATGCTCCAAATGTGCCTAAAATATCCCCCTTTATTTTTAAAACAAGCATGAAATTAAATGGGGGCTTCAGTCTGGCAATATTGTGATATACTTGACATTCACCCCATGAGGGGAGGCCAAGGGGCCCCCCCCACACCCCGAAAATGAAAATTCCTAATATGGCCCTCGAGTGGACCAGACCAATACAAATTCATTCTCTGATATAAACTGAGTTTTCTGTGAAAATTTGAGCAGGTTTGATCAACTTTAAGGGGTGGTTTGGACTGATCTGGCATGTTATGACATCCTCGCCACCTACACTCCCTGAACCTGTACTTTGGACTGGATATGCATTTCTGAAGGAACACACCACTAAAATTCATTCAAGTGGCGACTCCTGTGGGACACAATGTGGTTTACAGCCTTAAATCTGCCTTAACTGAGAAAATATCAGACCATCCCGATACAGCCACCTGAGGCTGTATTTTCGCCTTCCTGGACCATATTTGACACAGATGACACCACTGGTACACCAGATGTAATGCTAAAACCTGTGCAATCAGATTTAGTGAGTGGCAGGTGATATTTTGGCCAAGTTTCATGGTTACAGAGCAATATTTAGTACTGGTTTGGGCTGATTTACATCTATTTTGGACTATTTTAACAGCATTATTTGGGTAAAATATTTTCTGTTCAGACATGTAATGCTCCAAATGTGCCTAAAATATCCCCCTTTATTTTTAAAACAAGCATGAAATTAAATGGGGGCTTCAGTCTGGCAATATTGTGATATACTTGACATTCACCCCATGAGGGGAGGCCAAGGGGCCCCCCCCACACCCCGAAAATGAAAATTCCTAATATGGCCCTCGAGTGGACCAGACCAATACAAATTCATTCTCTGATATAAACTGAGTTTTCTGTGAAAATTTGAGCAGGTTTGATCAACTTTAAGGGGTGGTTTGGACTGATCTGGCATGTTATGACATCCTCGCCACCTACACTCCCTGAACCTGTACTTTGGACTGGATATGCATTTCTGAAGGAACACACCACTAAAATTCATTCAAGTGGCGACTCCTGTGGGACACAATGTGGTTTACAGCCTTAAATCTGCCTTAACTGAGAAAATATCAGACCATCCCGATACAGCCACCTGAGGCTGTATTTTCGCCTTCCTGGACCATATTTGACACAGATGACACCACTGGTACACCAGATGTAATGCTAAAACCTGTGCAATCAGATTTAGTGAGTGGCAGGTGATATTTTGGCCAAGTTTCATGGTTACAGAGCAATATTTAGTACTGGTTTGGGCTGATTTACATCTATTTTGGACCATTTTAACAGCATTATTTGGGTAAAATATTTTCTGTTCAGACATGTAATGCTCCAAATGTGCCTAAAATATCCCCCTTTATTTTTAAAACAAGCATGAAATTAAATGGGGGCTTCAGTCTGGCAATATTGTGATATACTTGACATTCACCCCATGAGGGGAGGCCAAGGGGCCCCCCCACACCCCGAAAATGAAAATTCCTAATATGGCCCTCGAGTGGACCAGACCAATACAAATTCATTCTCTGATATAAACTGAGTTTTCTGTGAAAATTTGAGCAGGTTTGATCAACTTTAAGGGGTGGTTTGGACTGATCTGGCATGTTATGACATCCTCGCCACCTACACTCCCTGAACCTGTACTTTGGACTGGATATGCATTTCTGAAGGAACACACCACTAAAATTCATTCAAGTGGCGACTCCTGTGGGACACAATGTGGTTTACAGCCTTAAATCTGCCTTAACTGAGAAAATATCAGACCATCCCAATACAGCCACCTGAGGCTGTATTTTCGCCTTCCTGGACCATATTTGACACAGATGACACCACTGGTACACCAGATGTAATGCTAAAACCTGTGCAATCAGATTTAGTGAGTGGCAGGTGATATTTTGGCCAAGTTTCATGGTTACAGAGCAATATTTAGTACTGGTTTGGGCTGATTTACATCTATTTTGGACCATTTTAACAGCATTATTTGGGTAAAATATTTTCTATTCAGATATGTAATGCTCCAAATGTGCCTAAAATATCCCCCTTTATTTTTAAAACAAGCATGAAATTAAATGGGGGCTTCAGTCTGGCAATATTGTGATATACTTGACATTCACCCCATGAGGGGAGGCCAAGGGGCCCCCCCACACCCCGAAAATGAAAATTCCTAATATGGCCCTCGAGTGGACCAGACCAATACAAATTCATTCTCTGATATAAACTGAGTTTTCTGTGAAAATTTGAGCAGGTTTGATCAACTTTAAGGGGTGGTTTGGACTGATCTGGCATGTTATGACATCCTCGCCACCTACACTCCCTGAACCTGTACTTTGGACTGGATATGCATTTCTGAAGGAACACACCACTAAAATTCATTCAAGTGGCGACTCCTGTGGGACACAATGTGGTTTACAGCCTTAAATCTGCCTTAACTGAGAAAATATCAGACCATCCCGATACAGCCACCTGAGGCTGTATTTTCGCCTTCCTGGACCATATTTGACACAGATGACACCACTGGTACACCAGATGTAATGCTAAAACCTGTGCAATCAGATTTAGTGAGTGGCAGGTGATATTTTGGCCAAGTTTCATGGTTACAGAGCAATATTTAGTACTGGTTTGGGCTGATTTACATCTATTTTGGACCATTTTAACAGCATTATTTGGGTAAAATATTTTCTGTTCAGACATGTAATGCTCCAAATGTGCCTAAAATATCCCCCTTTATTTTTAAAACAAGCATGAAATTAAATGGGGGCTTCAGTCTGGCAATATTGTGATATACTTGACATTCACCCCATGAGGGGAGGCCAAGGGGCCCCCCCCACACCCCGAAAATGAAAATTCCTAATATGGCCCTCGAGTGGACCAGACCAATACAAATTCATTCTCTGATATAAACTGAGTTTTCTGTGAAAATTTGAGCAGGTTTGATCAACTTTAAGGGGTGGTTTGGACTGATCTGGCATGTTATGACATCCTCGCCACCTACACTCCCTGAACCTGTACTTTGGACTGGATATGCATTTCTGAAGGAACACACCACTAAAATTCATTCAAGTGGCGACTCCTGTGGGACACAATGTGGTTTACAGCCTTAAATCTGCCTTAACTGAGAAAATATCAGACCATCCCGATACAGCCACCTGAGGCTGTATTTTCGCCTTCCTGGACCATATTTGACACAGATGACACCACTGGTACACCAGATGTAATGCTAAAACCTGTGCAATCAGATTTAGTGAGTGGCAGGTGATATTTTGGCCAAGTTTCATGGTTACAGAGCAATATTTAGTACTGGTTTGGGCTGATTTACATCTATTTTGGACTATTTTAACAGCATTATTTGGGTAAAATATTTTCTGTTCAGACATGTAATGCTCCAAATGTGCCTAAAATATCCCCCTTTATTTTTAAAACAAGCATGAAATTAAATGGGGGCTTCAGTCTGGCAATATTGTGATATACTTGACATTCACCCCATGAGGGGAGGCCAAGGGGCCCCCCCCACACCCCGAAAATGAAAATTCCTAATATGGCCCTCGAGTGGACCAGACCAATACAAATTCATTCTCTGATATAAACTGAGTTTTCTGTGAAAATTTGAGCAGGTTTGATCAACTTTAAGGGGTGGTTTGGACTGATCTGGCATGTTATGACATCCTCGCCACCTACACTCCCTGAACCTGTACTTTGGACTGGATATGCATTTCTGAAGGAACACACCACTAAAATTCATTCAAGTGGCGACTCCTGTGGGACACAATGTGGTTTACAGCCTTAAATCTGCCTTAACTGAGAAAATATCAGACCATCCCGATACAGCCACCTGAGGCTGTATTTTCGCCTTCCTGGACCATATTTGACACAGATGACACCACTGGTACACCAGATGTAATGCTAAAACCTGTGCAATCAGATTTAGTGAGTGGCAGGTGATATTTTGGCCAAGTTTCATGGTTACAGAGCAATATTTAGTACTGGTTTGGGCTGATTTACATCTATTTTGGACCATTTTAACAGCATTATTTGGGTAAAATATTTTCTGTTCAGACATGTAATGCTCCAAATGTGCCTAAAATATCCCCCTTTATTTTTAAAACAAGCATGAAATTAAATGGGGGCTTCAGTCTGGCAATATTGTGATATACTTGACATTCACCCCATGAGGGGAGGCCAAGGGGCCCCCCCACACCCCGAAAATGAAAATTCCTAATATGGCCCTCGAGTGGACCAGACCAATACAAATTCATTCTCTGATATAAACTGAGTTTTCTGTGAAAATTTGAGCAGGTTTGATCAACTTTAAGGGGTGGTTTGGACTGATCTGGCATGTTATGACATCCTCGCCACCTACACTCCCTGAACCTGTACTTTGGACTGGATATGCATTTTTGAAGGAACACACCACTAAAATTCATTCAAGTGGCGACTCCTGTGGGACACAATGTGGTTTACAGCCTTAAATCTGCCTTAACTGAGAAAATATCAGACCATCCCGATACAGCCACCTGAGGCTGTATTTTCGCCTTCCTGGACCATATTTGACACAGATGACACCACTGGTACACCAGATGTAATGCTAAAACCTGTGCAATCAGATTTAGTGAGTGGCAGGTGATATTTTGGCCAAGTTTCATGGTTACAGAGCAATATTTAGTACTGGTTTGGGCTGATTTACATCTATTTTGGACCATTTTAACAGCATTATTTGGGTAAAATATTTTCTGTTCAGACATGTAATGCTCCAAATGTGCCTAAAATATCCCCCTTTATTTTTAAAACAAGCATGAAATTAAATGGGGGCTTCAGTCTGGCAATATTGTGATATACTTGACATTCACCCCATGAGGGGAGGCCAAGGGGCCCCCCCCACACCCCGAAAATGAAAATTCCTAATATGGCCCTCGAGTGGACCAGACCAATACAAATTCATTCTCTGATATAAACTGAGTTTTCTGTGAAAATTTGAGCAGGTTTGATCAACTTTAAGGGGTGGTTTGGACTGATCTGGCATGTTATGACATCCTCGCCACCTACACTCCCTGAACCTGTACTTTGGACTGGATATGCATTTCTGAAGGAACACACCACTAAAATTCATTCAAGTGGCGACTCCTGTGGGACACAATGTGGTTTACAGCCTTAAATCTGCCTTAACTGAGAAAATATCAGACCATCCCGATACAGCCACCTGAGGCTGTATTTTCGCCTTCCTGGACCATATTTGACACAGATGACACCACTGGTACACCAGATGTAATGCTAAAACCTGTGCAATCAGATTTAGTGAGTGGCAGGTGATATTTTGGCCAAGTTTCATGGTTACAGAGCAATATTTAGTACTGGTTTGGGCTGATTTACATCTATTTTGGACCATTTTAACAGCATTATTTGGGTAAAATATTTTCTGTTCAGACATGTAATGCTCCAAATGTGCCTAAAATATCCCCCTTTATTTTTAAAACAAGCATGAAATTAAATGGGGGCTTCAGTCTGGCAATATTGTGATATACTTGACATTCACCCCATGAGGGGAGGCCAAGGGGCCCCCCCCACACCCCGAAAATGAAAATTCCTAATATGGCCCTCGAGTGGACCAGACCAATACAAATTCATTCTCTGATATAAACTGAGTTTTCTGTGAAAATTTGAGCAGGTTTGATCAACTTTAAGGGGTGGTTTGGACTGATCTGGCATGTTATGACATCCTCGCCACCTACACTCCCTGAACCTGTACTTTGGACTGGATATGCATTTCTGAAGGAACACACCACTAAAATTCATTCAAGTGGCGACTCCTGTGGGACACAATGTGGTTTACAGCCTTAAATCTGCCTTAACTGAGAAAATATCAGACCATCCCGATACAGCCACCTGAGGCTGTATTTTCGCCTTCCTGGACCATATTTGACACAGATGACACCACTGGTACACCAGATGTAATGCTAAAACCTGTGCAATCAGATTTAGTGAGTGGCAGGTGATATTTTGGCCAAGTTTCATGGTTACAGAGCAATATTTAGTACTGGTTTGGGCTGATTTACATCTATTTTGGACCATTTTAACAGCATTATTTGGGTAAAATATTTTCTGTTCAGACATGTAATGCTCCAAATGTGCCTAAAATATCCCCCTTTATTTTTAAAACAAGCATGAAATTAAATGGGGGCTTCAGTCTGGCAATATTGTGATATACTTGACATTCACCCCATGAGGGGAGGCCAAGGGGCCCCCCCCACACCCCGAAAATGAAAATTCCTAATATGGCCCTCGAGTGGACCAGACCAATACAAATTCATTCTCTGATATAAACTGAGTTTTCTGTGAAAATTTGAGCAGGTTTGATCAACTTTAAGGGGTGGTTTGGACTGATCTGGCATGTTATGACATCCTCGCCACCTACACTCCCTGAACCTGTACTTTGGACTGGATATGCATTTCTGAAGGAACACACCACTAAAATTCATTCAAGTGGCGACTCCTGTGGGACACAATGTGGTTTACAGCCTTAAATCTGCCTTAACTGAGAAAATATCAGACCATCCCGATACAGCCACCTGAGGCTGTATTTTCGCCTTCCTGGACCATATTTGACACAGATGACACCACTGGTACACCAGATGTAATGCTAAAACCTGTGCAATCAGATTTAGTGAGTGGCAGGTGATATTTTGGCCAAGTTTCATGGTTACAGAGCAATATTTAGTACTGGTTTGGGCTGATTTACATCTATTTTGGACCATTTTAACAGCATTATTTGGGTAAAATATTTTCTGTTCAGACATGTAATGCTCCAAATGTGCCTAAAATATCCCCCTTTATTTTTAAAACAAGCATGAAATTAAATGGGGGCTTCAGTCTGGCAATATTGTGATATACTTGACATTCACCCCATGAGGGGAGGCCAAGGGGCCCCCCCACACCCCGAAAATGAAAATTCCTAATATGGCCCTCGAGTGGACCAGACCAATACAAATTCATTCTCTGATATAAACTGAGTTTTCTGTGAAAATTTGAGCAGGTTTGATCAACTTTAAGGGGTGGTTTGGACTGATCTGGCATGTTATGACATCCTCGCCACCTACACTCCCTGAACCTGTACTTTGGACTGGATATGCATTTTTGAAGGAACACACCACTAAAATTCATTCAAGTGGCGACTCCTGTGGGACACAATGTGGTTTACAGCCTTAAATCTGCCTTAACTGAGAAAATATCAGACCATCCCGATACAGCCACCTGAGGCTGTATTTTCGCCTTCCTGGACCATATTTGACACAGATGACACCACTGGTACACCAGATGTAATGCTAAAACCTGTGCAATCAGATTTAGTGAGTGGCAGGTGATATTTTGGCCAAGTTTCATGGTTACAGAGCAATATTTAGTACTGGTTTGGGCTGATTTACATCTATTTTGGACCATTTTAACAGCATTATTTGGGTAAAATATTTTCTGTTCAGACATGTAATGCTCCAAATGTGCCTAAAATATCCCCCTTTATTTTTAAAACAAGCATGAAATTAAATGGGGGCTTCAGTCTGGCAATATTGTGATATACTTGACATTCACCCCATGAGGGGAGGCCAAGGGGCCCCCCCCACACCCCGAAAATGAAAATTCCTAATATGGCCCTCGAGTGGACCAGACCAATACAAATTCATTCTCTGATATAAACTGAGTTTTCTGTGAAAATTTGAGCAGGTTTGATCAACTTTAAGGGGTGGTTTGGACTGATCTGGCATGTTATGACATCCTCGCCACCTACACTCCCTGAACCTGTACTTTGGACTGGATATGCATTTCTGAAGGAACACACCACTAAAATTCATTCAAGTGGCGACTCCTGTGGGACACAATGTGGTTTACAGCCTTAAATCTGCCTTAACTGAGAAAATATCAGACCATCCCGATACAGCCACCTGAGGCTGTATTTTCGCCTTCCTGGACCATATTTGACACAGATGACACCACTGGTACACCAGATGTAATGCTAAAACCTGTGCAATCAGATTTAGTGAGTGGCAGGTGATATTTTGGCCAAGTTTCATGGTTACAGAGCAATATTTAGTACTGGTTTGGGCTGATTTACATCTATTTTGGACCATTTTAACAGCATTATTTGGGTAAAATATTTTCTGTTCAGACATGTAATGCTCCAAATGTGCCTAAAATATCCCCCTTTATTTTTAAAACAAGCATGAAATTAAATGGGGGCTTCAGTCTGGCAATATTGTGATATACTTGACATTCACCCCATGAGGGGAGGCCAAGGGGCCCCCCCCACACCCCGAAAATGAAAATTCCTAATATGGCCCTCGAGTGGACCAGACCAATACAAATTCATTCTCTGATATAAACTGAGTTTTCTGTGAAAATTTGAGCAGGTTTGATCAACTTTAAGGGGTGGTTTGGACTGATCTGGCATGTTATGACATCCTCGCCACCTACACTCCCTGAACCTGTACTTTGGACTGGATATGCATTTCTGAAGGAACACACCACTAAAATTCATTCAAGTGGCGACTCCTGTGGGACACAATGTGGTTTACAGCCTTAAATCTGCCTTAACTGAGAAAATATCAGACCATCCCGATACAGCCACCTGAGGCTGTATTTTCGCCTTCCTGGACCATATTTGACACAGATGACACCACTGGTACACCAGATGTAATGCTAAAACCTGTGCAATCAGATTTAGTGAGTGGCAGGTGATATTTTGGCCAAGTTTCATGGTTACAGAGCAATATTTAGTACTGGTTTGGGCTGATTTACATCTATTTTGGACCATTTTAACAGCATTATTTGGGTAAAATATTTTCTGTTCAGACATGTAATGCTCCAAATGTGCCTAAAATATCCCCCTTTATTTTTAAAACAAGCATGAAATTAAATGGGGGCTTCAGTCTGGCAATATTGTGATATACTTGACATTCACCCCATGAGGGGAGGCCAAGGGGCCCCCCCACACCCCGAAAATGAAAATTCCTAATATGGCCCTCGAGTGGACCAGACCAATACAAATTCATTCTCTGATATAAACTGAGTTTTCTGTGAAAATTTGAGCAGGTTTGATCAACTTTAAGGGGTGGTTTGGACTGATCTGGCATGTTATGACATCCTCGCCACCTACACTCCCTGAACCTGTACTTTGGACTGGATATGCATTTCTGAAGGAACACACCACTAAAATTCATTCAAGTGGCGACTCCTGTGGGACACAATGTGGTTTACAGCCTTAAATCTGCCTTAACTGAGAAAATATCAGACCATCCCGATACAGCCACCTGAGGCTGTATTTTCGCCTTCCTGGACCATATTTGACACAGATGACACCACTGGTACACCAGATGTAATGCTAAAACCTGTGCAATCAGATTTAGTGAGTGGCAGGTGATATTTTGGCCAAGTTTCATGGTTACAGAGCAATATTTAGTACTGGTTTGGGCTGATTTACATCTATTTTGGACCATTTTAACAGCATTATTTGGGTAAAATATTTTCTGTTCAGACATGTAATGCTCCAAATGTGCCTAAAATATCCCCCTTTATTTTTAAAACAAGCATGAAATTAAATGGGGGCTTCAGTCTGGCAATATTGTGATATACTTGACATTCACCCCATGAGGGGAGGCCAAGGGGCCCCCCCCACACCCCGAAAATGAAAATTCCTAATATGGCCCTCGAGTGGACCAGACCAATACAAATTCATTCTCTGATATAAACTGAGTTTTCTGTGAAAATTTGAGCAGGTTTGATCAACTTTAAGGGGTGGTTTGGACTGATCTGGCATGTTATGACATCCTCGCCACCTACACTCCCTGAACCTGTACTTTGGACTGGATATGCATTTCTGAAGGAACACACCACTAAAATTCATTCAAGTGGCGACTCCTGTGGGACACAATGTGGTTTACAGCCTTAAATCTGCCTTAACTGAGAAAATATCAGACCATCCCGATACAGCCACCTGAGGCTGTATTTTCGCCTTCCTGGACCATATTTGACACAGATGACACCACTGGTACACCAGATGTAATGCTAAAACCTGTGCAATCAGATTTAGTGAGTGGCAGGTGATATTTTGGCCAAGTTTCATGGTTACAGAGCAATATTTAGTACTGGTTTGGGCTGATTTACATCTATTTTGGACCATTTTAACAGCATTATTTGGGTAAAATATTTTCTGTTCAGACATGTAATGCTCCAAATGTGCCTAAAATATCCCCCTTTATTTTTAAAACAAGCATGAAATTAAATGGGGGCTTCAGTCTGGCAATATTGTGATATACTTGACATTCACCCCATGAGGGGAGGCCAAGGGGCCCCCCCACACCCCGAAAATGAAAATTCCTAATATGGCCCTCGAGTGGACCAGACCAATACAAATTCATTCTCTGATATAAACTGAGTTTTCTGTGAAAATTTGAGCAGGTTTGATCAACTTTAAGGGGTGGTTTGGACTGATCTGGCATGTTATGACATCCTCGCCACCTACACTCCCTGAACCTGTACTTTGGACTGGATATGCATTTCTGAAGGAACACACCACTAAAATTCATTCAAGTGGCGACTCCTGTGGGACACAATGTGGTTTACAGCCTTAAATCTGCCTTAACTGAGAAAATATCAGACCATCCCGATACAGCCACCTGAGGCTGTATTTTCGCCTTCCTGGACCATATTTGACACAGATGACACCACTGGTACACCAGATGTAATGCTAAAACCTGTGCAATCAGATTTAGTGAGTGGCAGGTGATATTTTGGCCAAGTTTCATGGTTACAGAGCAATATTTAGTACTGGTTTGGGCTGATTTACATCTATTTTGGACCATTTTAACAGCATTATTTGGGTAAAATATTTTCTGTTCAGACATGTAATGCTCCAAATGTGCCTAAAATATCCCCCTTTATTTTTAAAACAAGCATGAAATTAAATGGGGGCTTCAGTCTGGCAATATTGTGATATACTTGACATTCACCCCATGAGGGGAGGCCAAGGGGCCCCCCCACACCCCGAAAATGAAAATTCCTAATATGGCCCTCGAGTGGACCAGACCAATACAAATTCATTCTCTGATATAAACTGAGTTTTCTGTGAAAATTTGAGCAGGTTTGATCAACTTTAAGGGGTGGTTTGGACTGATCTGGCATGTTATGACATCCTCGCCACCTACACTCCCTGAACCTGTACTTTGGACTGGATATGCATTTCTGAAGGAACACACCACTAAAATTCATTCAAGTGGCGACTCCTGTGGGACACAATGTGGTTTACAGCCTTAAATCTGCCTTAACTGAGAAAATATCAGACCATCCCAATACAGCCACCTGAGGCTGTATTTTCGCCTTCCTGGACCATATTTGACACAGATGACACCACTGGTACACCAGATGTAATGCTAAAACCTGTGCAATCAGATTTAGTGAGTGGCAGGTGATATTTTGGCCAAGTTTCATGGTTACAGAGCAATATTTAGTACTGGTTTGGGCTGATTTACATCTATTTTGGACCATTTTAACAGCATTATTTGGGTAAAATATTTTCTATTCAGATATGTAATGCTCCAAATGTGCCTAAAATATCCCCCTTTATTTTTAAAACAAGCATGAAATTAAATGGGGGCTTCAGTCTGGCAATATTGTGATATACTTGACATTCACCCCATGAGGGGAGGCCAAGGGGCCCCCCCACACCCCGAAAATGAAAATTCCTAATATGGCCCTCGAGTGGACCAGACCAATACAAATTCATTCTCTGATATAAACTGAGTTTTCTGTGAAAATTTGAGCAGGTTTGATCAACTTTAAGGGGTGGTTTGGACTGATCTGGCATGTTATGACATCCTCGCCACCTACACTCCCTGAACCTGTACTTTGGACTGGATATGCATTTCTGAAGGAACACACCACTAAAATTCATTCAAGTGGCGACTCCTGTGGGACACAATGTGGTTTACAGCCTTAAATCTGCCTTAACTGAGAAAATATCAGACCATCCCGATACAGCCACCTGAGGCTGTATTTTCGCCTTCCTGGACCATATTTGACACAGATGACACCACTGGTACACCAGATGTAATGCTAAAACCTGTGCAATCAGATTTAGTGAGTGGCAGGTGATATTTTGGCCAAGTTTCATGGTTACAGAGCAATATTTAGTACTGGTTTGGGCTGATTTACATCTATTTTGGACCATTTTAACAGCATTATTTGGGTAAAATATTTTCTGTTCAGACATGTAATGCTCCAAATGTGCCTAAAATATCCCCCTTTATTTTTAAAACAAGCATGAAATTAAATGGGGGCTTCAGTCTGGCAATATTGTGATATACTTGACATTCACCCCATGAGGGGAGGCCAAGGGGCCCCCCCCACACCCCGAAAATGAAAATTCCTAATATGGCCCTCGAGTGGACCAGACCAATACAAATTCATTCTCTGATATAAACTGAGTTTTCTGTGAAAATTTGAGCAGGTTTGATCAACTTTAAGGGGTGGTTTGGACTGATCTGGCATGTTATGACATCCTCGCCACCTACACTCCCTGAACCTGTACTTTGGACTGGATATGCATTTCTGAAGGAACACACCACTAAAATTCATTCAAGTGGCGACTCCTGTGGGACACAATGTGGTTTACAGCCTTAAATCTGCCTTAACTGAGAAAATATCAGACCATCCCGATACAGCCACCTGAGGCTGTATTTTCGCCTTCCTGGACCATATTTGACACAGATGACACCACTGGTACACCAGATGTAATGCTAAAACCTGTGCAATCAGATTTAGTGAGTGGCAGGTGATATTTTGGCCAAGTTTCATGGTTACAGAGCAATATTTAGTACTGGTTTGGGCTGATTTACATCTATTTTGGACCATTTTAACAGCATTATTTGGGTAAAATATTTTCTGTTCAGACATGTAATGCTCCAAATGTGCCTAAAATATCCCCCTTTATTTTTAAAACAAGCATGAAATTAAATGGGGGCTTCAGTCTGGCAATATTGTGATATACTTGACATTCACCCCATGAGGGGAGGCCAAGGGGCCCCCCCACACCCCGAAAATGAAAATTCCTAATATGGCCCTCGAGTGGACCAGACCAATACAAATTCATTCTCTGATATAAACTGAGTTTTCTGTGAAAATTTGAGCAGGTTTGATCAACTTTAAGGGGTGGTTTGGACTGATCTGGCATGTTATGACATCCTCGCCACCTACACTCCCTGAACCTGTACTTTGGACTGGATATGCATTTCTGAAGGAACACACCACTAAAATTCATTCAAGTGGCGACTCCTGTGGGACACAATGTGGTTTACAGCCTTAAATCTGCCTTAACTGAGAAAATATCAGACCATCCCGATACAGCCACCTGAGGCTGTATTTTCGCCTTCCTGGACCATATTTGACACAGATGACACCACTGGTACACCAGATGTAATGCTAAAACCTGTGCAATCAGATTTAGTGAGTGGCAGGTGATATTTTGGCCAAGTTTCATGGTTACAGAGCAATATTTAGTACTGGTTTGGGCTGATTTACATCTATTTTGGACCATTTTAACAGCATTATTTGGGTAAAATATTTTCTGTTCAGACATGTAATGCTCCAAATGTGCCTAAAATATCCCCCTTTATTTTTAAAACAAGCATGAAATTAAATGGGGGCTTCAGTCTGGCAATATTGTGATATACTTGACATTCACCCCATGAGGGGAGGCCAAGGGGCCCCCCCACACCCCGAAAATGAAAATTCCTAATATGGCCCTCGAGTGGACCAGACCAATACAAATTCATTCTCTGATATAAACTGAGTTTTCTGTGAAAATTTGAGCAGGTTTGATCAACTTTAAGGGGTGGTTTGGACTGATCTGGCATGTTATGACATCCTCGCCACCTACACTCCCTGAACCTGTACTTTGGACTGGATATGCATTTCTGAAGGAACACACCACTAAAATTCATTCAAGTGGCGACTCCTGTGGGACACAATGTGGTTTACAGCCTTAAATCTGCCTTAACTGAGAAAATATCAGACCATCCCAATACAGCCACCTGAGGCTGTATTTTCGCCTTCCTGGACCATATTTGACACAGATGACACCACTGGTACACCAGATGTAATGCTAAAACCTGTGCAATCAGATTTAGTGAGTGGCAGGTGATATTTTGGCCAAGTTTCATGGTTACAGAGCAATATTTAGTACTGGTTTGGGCTGATTTACATCTATTTTGGACCATTTTAACAGCATTATTTGGGTAAAATATTTTCTATTCAGATATGTAATGCTCCAAATGTGCCTAAAATATCCCCCTTTATTTTTAAAACAAGCATGAAATTAAATGGGGGCTTCAGTCTGGCAATATTGTGATATACTTGACATTCACCCCATGAGGGGAGGCCAAGGGGCCCCCCCACACCCCGAAAATGAAAATTCCTAATATGGCCCTCGAGTGGACCAGACCAATACAAATTCATTCTCTGATATAAACTGAGTTTTCTGTGAAAATTTGAGCAGGTTTGATCAACTTTAAGGGGTGGTTTGGACTGATCTGGCATGTTATGACATCCTCGCCACCTACACTCCCTGAACCTGTACTTTGGACTGGATATGCATTTCTGAAGGAACACACCACTAAAATTCATTCAAGTGGCGACTCCTGTGGGACACAATGTGGTTTACAGCCTTAAATCTGCCTTAACTGAGAAAATATCAGACCATCCCGATACAGCCACCTGAGGCTGTATTTTCGCCTTCCTGGACCATATTTGACACAGATGACACCACTGGTACACCAGATGTAATGCTAAAACCTGTGCAATCAGATTTAGTGAGTGGCAGGTGATATTTTGGCCAAGTTTCATGGTTACAGAGCAATATTTAGTACTGGTTTGGGCTGATTTACATCTATTTTGGACCATTTTAACAGCATTATTTGGGTAAAATATTTTCTGTTCAGACATGTAATGCTCCAAATGTGCCTAAAATATCCCCCTTTATTTTTAAAACAAGCATGAAATTAAATGGGGGCTTCAGTCTGGCAATATTGTGATATACTTGACATTCACCCCATGAGGGGAGGCCAAGGGGCCCCCCCCACACCCCGAAAATGAAAATTCCTAATATGGCCCTCGAGTGGACCAGACCAATACAAATTCATTCTCTGATATAAACTGAGTTTTCTGTGAAAATTTGAGCAGGTTTGATCAACTTTAAGGGGTGGTTTGGACTGATCTGGCATGTTATGACATCCTCGCCACCTACACTCCCTGAACCTGTACTTTGGACTGGATATGCATTTCTGAAGGAACACACCACTAAAATTCATTCAAGTGGCGACTCCTGTGGGACACAATGTGGTTTACAGCCTTAAATCTGCCTTAACTGAGAAAATATCAGACCATCCCGATACAGCCACCTGAGGCTGTATTTTCGCCTTCCTGGACCATATTTGACACAGATGACACCACTGGTACACCAGATGTAATGCTAAAACCTGTGCAATCAGATTTAGTGAGTGGCAGGTGATATTTTGGCCAAGTTTCATGGTTACAGAGCAATATTTAGTACTGGTTTGGGCTGATTTACATCTATTTTGGACCATTTTAACAGCATTATTTGGGTAAAATATTTTCTGTTCAGACATGTAATGCTCCAAATGTGCCTAAAATATCCCCCTTTATTTTTAAAACAAGCATGAAATTAAATGGGGGCTTCAGTCTGGCAATATTGTGATATACTTGACATTCACCCCATGAGGGGAGGCCAAGGGGCCCCCCCACACCCCGAAAATGAAAATTCCTAATATGGCCCTCGAGTGGACCAGACCAATACAAATTCATTCTCTGATATAAACTGAGTTTTCTGTGAAAATTTGAGCAGGTTTGATCAACTTTAAGGGGTGGTTTGGACTGATCTGGCATGTTATGACATCCTCGCCACCTACACTCCCTGAACCTGTACTTTGGACTGGATATGCATTTCTGAAGGAACACACCACTAAAATTCATTCAAGTGGCGACTCCTGTGGGACACAATGTGGTTTACAGCCTTAAATCTGCCTTAACTGAGAAAATATCAGACCATCCCGATACAGCCACCTGAGGCTGTATTTTCGCCTTCCTGGACCATATTTGACACAGATGACACCACTGGTACACCAGATGTAATGCTAAAACCTGTGCAATCAGATTTAGTGAGTGGCAGGTGATATTTTGGCCAAGTTTCATGGTTACAGAGCAATATTTAGTACTGGTTTGGGCTGATTTACATCTATTTTGGACCATTTTAACAGCATTATTTGGGTAAAATATTTTCTGTTCAGACATGTAATGCTCCAAATGTGCCTAAAATATCCCCCTTTATTTTTAAAACAAGCATGAAATTAAATGGGGGCTTCAGTCTGGCAATATTGTGATATACTTGACATTCACCCCATGAGGGGAGGCCAAGGGGCCCCCCCACACCCCGAAAATGAAAATTCCTAATATGGCCCTCGAGTGGACCAGACCAATACAAATTCATTCTCTGATATAAACTGAGTTTTCTGTGAAAATTTGAGCAGGTTTGATCAACTTTAAGGGGTGGTTTGGACTGATCTGGCATGTTATGACATCCTCGCCACCTACACTCCCTGAACCTGTACTTTGGACTGGATATGCATTTCTGAAGGAACACACCACTAAAATTCATTCAAGTGGCGACTCCTGTGGGACACAATGTGGTTTACAGCCTTAAATCTGCCTTAACTGAGAAAATATCAGACCATCCCAATACAGCCACCTGAGGCTGTATTTTCGCCTTCCTGGACCATATTTGACACAGATGACACCACTGGTACACCAGATGTAATGCTAAAACCTGTGCAATCAGATTTAGTGAGTGGCAGGTGATATTTTGGCCAAGTTTCATGGTTACAGAGCAATATTTAGTACTGGTTTGGGCTGATTTACATCTATTTTGGACCATTTTAACAGCATTATTTGGGTAAAATATTTTCTATTCAGATATGTAATGCTCCAAATGTGCCTAAAATATCCCCCTTTATTTTTAAAACAAGCATGAAATTAAATGGGGGCTTCAGTCTGGCAATATTGTGATATACTTGACATTCACCCCATGAGGGGAGGCCAAGGGGCCCCCCCACACCCCGAAAATGAAAATTCCTAATATGGCCCTCGAGTGGACCAGACCAATACAAATTCATTCTCTGATATAAACTGAGTTTTCTGTGAAAATTTGAGCAGGTTTGATCAACTTTAAGGGGTGGTTTGGACTGATCTGGCATGTTATGACATCCTCGCCACCTACACTCCCTGAACCTGTACTTTGGACTGGATATGCATTTCTGAAGGAACACACCACTAAAATTCATTCAAGTGGCGACTCCTGTGGGACACAATGTGGTTTACAGCCTTAAATCTGCCTTAACTGAGAAAATATCAGACCATCCCGATACAGCCACCTGAGGCTGTATTTTCGCCTTCCTGGACCATATTTGACACAGATGACACCACTGGTACACCAGATGTAATGCTAAAACCTGTGCAATCAGATTTAGTGAGTGGCAGGTGATATTTTGGCCAAGTTTCATGGTTACAGAGCAATATTTAGTACTGGTTTGGGCTGATTTACATCTATTTTGGACCATTTTAACAGCATTATTTGGGTAAAATATTTTCTGTTCAGACATGTAATGCTCCAAATGTGCCTAAAATATCCCCCTTTATTTTTAAAACAAGCATGAAATTAAATGGGGGCTTCAGTCTGGCAATATTGTGATATACTTGACATTCACCCCATGAGGGGAGGCCAAGGGGCCCCCCCACACCCCGAAAATGAAAATTCCTAATATGGCCCTCGAGTGGACCAGACCAATACAAATTCATTCTCTGATATAAACTGAGTTTTCTGTGAAAATTTGAGCAGGTTTGATCAACTTTAAGGGGTGGTTTGGACTGATCTGGCATGTTATGACATCCTCGCCACCTACACTCCCTGAACCTGTACTTTGGACTGGATATGCATTTCTGAAGGAACACACCACTAAAATTCATTCAAGTGGCGACTCCTGTGGGACACAATGTGGTTTACAGCCTTAAATCTGCCTTAACTGAGAAAATATCAGACCATCCCGATACAGCCACCTGAGGCTGTATTTTCGCCTTCCTGGACCATATTTGACACAGATGACACCACTGGTACACCAGATGTAATGCTAAAACCTGTGCAATCAGATTTAGTGAGTGGCAGGTGATATTTTGGCCAAGTTTCATGGTTACAGAGCAATATTTAGTACTGGTTTGGGCTGATTTACATCTATTTTGGACCATTTTAACAGCATTATTTGGGTAAAATATTTTCTGTTCAGACATGTAATGCTCCAAATGTGCCTAAAATATCCCCCTTTATTTTTAAAACAAGCATGAAATTAAATGGGGGCTTCAGTCTGGCAATATTGTGATATACTTGACATTCACCCCATGAGGGGAGGCCAAGGGGCCCCCCCACACCCCGAAAATGAAAATTCCTAATATGGCCCTCGAGTGGACCAGACCAATACAAATTCATTCTCTGATATAAACTGAGTTTTCTGTGAAAATTTGAGCAGGTTTGATCAACTTTAAGGGGTGGTTTGGACTGATCTGGCATGTTATGACATCCTCGCCACCTACACTCCCTGAACCTGTACTTTGGACTGGATATGCATTTCTGAAGGAACACACCACTAAAATTCATTCAAGTGGCGACTCCTGTGGGACACAATGTGGTTTACAGCCTTAAATCTGCCTTAACTGAGAAAATATCAGACCATCCCAATACAGCCACCTGAGGCTGTATTTTCGCCTTCCTGGACCATATTTGACACAGATGACACCACTGGTACACCAGATGTAATGCTAAAACCTGTGCAATCAGATTTAGTGAGTGGCAGGTGATATTTTGGCCAAGTTTCATGGTTACAGAGCAATATTTAGTACTGGTTTGGGCTGATTTACATCTATTTTGGACCATTTTAACAGCATTATTTGGGTAAAATATTTTCTATTCAGATATGTAATGCTCCAAATGTGCCTAAAATATCCCCCTTTATTTTTAAAACAAGCATGAAATTAAATGGGGGCTTCAGTCTGGCAATATTGTGATATACTTGACATTCACCCCATGAGGGGAGGCCAGGGGGCCCCCCCACACCCCGAAAATGAAAATTCCTAATATGGCCCTCGAGTGGACCAGACCAATACAAATTCATTCTCTGATATAAACTGAGTTTTCTGTGAAAATTTGAGCAGGTTTGATCAACTTTAAGGGGTGGTTTGGACTGATCTGGCATGTTATGACATCCTCGCCACCTACACTCCCTGAACCTGTACTTTGGACTGGATATGCATTTGTGAAGGAACACACCACTAAAATTCATTCAAGTGGCGACTCCTGTGGGACACAATGTGGTTTACAGCCTTAAATCTGCCTTAACTGAGAAAATATCAGACCATCCCGATACAGCCACCTGAGGCTGTATTTTCGCCTTCCTGGACCATATTTGACACAGATGACACCACTGGTACACCAGATGTAATGCTAAAACCTGTGCAATCAGATTTAGTGAGTGGCAGGTGATATTTTGGCCAAGTTTCATGGTTACAGAGCAATATTTAGTACTGGTTTGGGCTGATTTACATCTATTTTGGACCATTTTAACAGCATTATTTGGGTAAAATATTTTCTGTTCAGACATGTAATGCTCCAAATGTGCCTAAAATATCCCCCTTTATTTTTAAAACAAGCATGAAATTAAATGGGGGCTTCAGTCTGGCAATATTGTGATATACTTGACATTCACCCCATGAGGGGAGGCCAAGGGGCCCCCCCCACACCCCGAAAATGAAAATTCCTAATATGGCCCTCGAGTGGACCAGACCAATACAAATTCATTCTCTGATATAAACTGAGTTTTCTGTGAAAATTTGAGCAGGTTTGATCAACTTTAAGGGGTGGTTTGGACTGATCTGGCATGTTATGACATCCTCGCCACCTACACTCCCTGAACCTGTACTTTGGACTGGATATGCATTTCTGAAGGAACACACCACTAAAATTCATTCAAGTGGCGACTCCTGTGGGACACAATGTGGTTTACAGCCTTAAATCTGCCTTAACTGAGAAAATATCAGACCATCCCGATACAGCCACCTGAGGCTGTATTTTCGCCTTCCTGGACCATATTTGACACAGATGACACCACTGGTACACCAGATGTAATGCTAAAACCTGTGCAATCAGATTTAGTGAGTGGCAGGTGATATTTTGGCCAAGTTTCATGGTTACAGAGCAATATTTAGTACTGGTTTGGGCTGATTTACATCTATTTTGGACCATTTTAACAGCATTATTTGGGTAAAATATTTTCTGTTCAGACATGTAATGCTCCAAATGTGCCTAAAATATCCCCCTTTATTTTTAAAACAAGCATGAAATTAAATGGGGGCTTCAGTCTGGCAATATTGTGATATACTTGACATTCACCCCATGAGGGGAGGCCAAGGGGCCCCCCCACACCCCGAAAATGAAAATTCCTAATATGGCCCTCGAGTGGACCAGACCAATACAAATTCATTCTCTGATATAAACTGAGTTTTCTGTGAAAATTTGAGCAGGTTTGATCAACTTTAAGGGGTGGTTTGGACTGATCTGGCATGTTATGACATCCTCGCCACCTACACTCCCTGAACCTGTACTTTGGACTGGATATGCATTTCTGAAGGAACACACCACTAAAATTCATTCAAGTGGCGACTCCTGTGGGACACAATGTGGTTTACAGCCTTAAATCTGCCTTAACTGAGAAAATATCAGACCATCCCAATACAGCCACCTGAGGCTGTATTTTCGCCTTCCTGGACCATATTTGACACAGATGACACCACTGGTACACCAGATGTAATGCTAAAACCTGTGCAATCAGATTTAGTGAGTGGCAGGTGATATTTTGGCCAAGTTTCATGGTTACAGAGCAATATTTAGTACTGGTTTGGGCTGATTTACATCTATTTTGGACCATTTTAACAGCATTATTTGGGTAAAATATTTTCTGTTCAGACATGTAATGCTCCAAATGTGCCTAAAATATCCCCCTTTATTTTTAAAACAAGCATGAAATTAAATGGGGGCTTCAGTCTGGCAATATTGTGATATACTTGACATTCACCCCATGAGGGGAGGCCAAGGGGCCCCCCCCACACCCCGAAAATGAAAATTCCTAATATGGCCCTCGAGTGGACCAGACCAATACAAATTCATTCTCTGATATAAACTGAGTTTTCTGTGAAAATTTGAGCAGGTTTGATCAACTTTAAGGGGTGGTTTGGACTGATCTGGCATGTTATGACATCCTCGCCACCTACACTCCCTGAACCTGTACTTTGGACTGGATATGCATTTCTGAAGGAACACACCACTAAAATTCATTCAAGTGGCGACTCCTGTGGGACACAATGTGGTTTACAGCCTTAAATCTGCCTTAACTGAGAAAATATCAGACCATCCCGATACAGCCACCTGAGGCTGTATTTTCGCCTTCCTGGACCATATTTGACACAGATGACACCACTGGTACACCAGATGTAATGCTAAAACCTGTGCAATCAGATTTAGTGAGTGGCAGGTGATATTTTGGCCAAGTTTCATGGTTACAGAGCAATATTTAGTACTGGTTTGGGCTGATTTACATCTATTTTGGACCATTTTAACAGCATTATTTGGGTAAAATATTTTCTGTTCAGACATGTAATGCTCCAAATGTGCCTAAAATATCCCCCTTTATTTTTAAAACAAGCATGAAATTAAATGGGGGCTTCAGTCTGGCAATATTGTGATATACTTGACATTCACCCCATGAGGGGAGGCCAAGGGGCCCCCCCACACCCCGAAAATGAAAATTCCTAATATGGCCCTCGAGTGGACCAGACCAATACAAATTCATTCTCTGATATAAACTGAGTTTTCTGTGAAAATTTGAGCAGGTTTGATCAACTTTAAGGGGTGGTTTGGACTGATCTGGCATGTTATGACATCCTCGCCACCTACACTCCCTGAACCTGTACTTTGGACTGGATATGCATTTCTGAAGGAACACACCACTAAAATTCATTCAAGTGGCGACTCCTGTGGGACACAATGTGGTTTACAGCCTTAAATCTGCCTTAACTGAGAAAATATCAGACCATCCCAATACAGCCACCTGAGGCTGTATTTTCGCCTTCCTGGACCATATTTGACACAGATGACACCACTGGTACACCAGATGTAATGCTAAAACCTGTGCAATCAGATTTAGTGAGTGGCAGGTGATATTTTGGCCAAGTTTCATGGTTACAGAGCAATATTTAGTACTGGTTTGGGCTGATTTACATCTATTTTGGACCATTTTAACAGCATTATTTGGGTAAAATATTTTCTATTCAGATATGTAATGCTCCAAATGTGCCTAAAATATCCCCCTTTATTTTTAAAACAAGCATGAAATTAAATGGGGGCTTCAGTCTGGCAATATTGTGATATACTTGACATTCACCCCATGAGGGGAGGCCAGGGGGCCCCCCCACACCCCGAAAATGAAAATTCCTAATATGGCCCTCGAGTGGACCAGACCAATACAAATTCATTCTCTGATATAAACTGAGTTTTCTGTGAAAATTTGAGCAGGTTTGATCAACTTTAAGGGGTGGTTTGGACTGATCTGGCATGTTATGACATCCTCGCCACCTACACTCCCTGAACCTGTACTTTGGACTGGATATGCATTTCTGAAGGAACACACCACTAAAATTCATTCAAGTGGCGACTCCTGTGGGACACAATGTGGTTTACAGCCTTAAATCTGCCTTAACTGAGAAAATATCAGACCATCCCGATACAGCCACCTGAGGCTGTATTTTCGCCTTCCTGGACCATATTTGACACAGATGACACCACTGGTACACCAGATGTAATGCTAAAACCTGTGCAATCAGATTTAGTGAGTGGCAGGTGATATTTTGGCCAAGTTTCATGGTTACAGAGCAATATTTAGTACTGGTTTGGGCTGATTTACATCTATTTTGGACCATTTTAACAGCATTATTTGGGTAAAATATTTTCTGTTCAGACATGTAATGCTCCAAATGTGCCTAAAATATCCCCCTTTATTTTTAAAACAAGCATGAAATTAAATGGGGGCTTCAGTCTGGCAATATTGTGATATACTTGACATTCACCCCATGAGGGGAGGCCAAGGGGCCCCCCCCACACCCCGAAAATGAAAATTCCTAATATGGCCCTCGAGTGGACCAGACCAATACAAATTCATTCTCTGATATAAACTGAGTTTTCTGTGAAAATTTGAGCAGGTTTGATCAACTTTAAGGGGTGGTTTGGACTGATCTGGCATGTTATGACATCCTCGCCACCTACACTCCCTGAACCTGTACTTTGGACTGGATATGCATTTCTGAAGGAACACACCACTAAAATTCATTCAAGTGGCGACTCCTGTGGGACACAATGTGGTTTACAGCCTTAAATCTGCCTTAACTGAGAAAATATCAGACCATCCCGATACAGCCACCTGAGGCTGTATTTTCGCCTTCCTGGACCATATTTGACACAGATGACACCACTGGTACACCAGATGTAATGCTAAAACCTGTGCAATCAGATTTAGTGAGTGGCAGGTGATATTTTGGCCAAGTTTCATGGTTACAGAGCAATATTTAGTACTGGTTTGGGCTGATTTACATCTATTTTGGACCATTTTAACAGCATTATTTGGGTAAAATATTTTCTGTTCAGACATGTAATGCTCCAAATGTGCCTAAAATATCCCCCTTTATTTTTAAAACAAGCATGAAATTAAATGGGGGCTTCAGTCTGGCAATATTGTGATATACTTGACATTCACCCCATGAGGGGAGGCCAAGGGGCCCCCCCCCACACCCCGAAAATGAAAATTCCTAATATGGCCCTCGAGTGGACCAGACCAATACAAATTCATTCTCTGATATAAACTGAGTTTTCTGTGAAAATTTGAGCAGGTTTGATCAACTTTAAGGGGTGGTTTGGACTGATCTGGCATGTTATGACATCCTCGCCACCTACACTCCCTGAACCTGTACTTTGGACTGGATATGCATTTCTGAAGGAACACACCACTAAAATTCATTCAAGTGGCGACTCCTGTGGGACACAATGTGGTTTACAGCCTTAAATCTGCCTTAACTGAGAAAATATCAGACCATCCCGATACAGCCACCTGAGGCTGTATTTTCGCCTTCCTGGACCATATTTGACACAGATGACACCACTGGTACACCAGATGTAATGCTAAAACCTGTGCAATCAGATTTAGTGAGTGGCAGGTGATATTTTGGCCAAGTTTCATGGTTACAGAGCAATATTTAGTACTGGTTTGGGCTGATTTACATCTATTTTGGACCATTTTAACAGCATTATTTGGGTAAAATATTTTCTGTTCAGACATGTAATGCTCCAAATGTGCCTAAAATATCCCCCTTTATTTTTAAAACAAGCATGAAATTAAATGGGGGCTTCAGTCTGGCAATATTGTGATATACTTGACATTCACCCCATGAGGGGAGGCCAAGGGGCCCCCCCCACACCCCGAAAATGAAAATTCCTAATATGGCCCTCGAGTGGACCAGACCAATACAAATTCATTCTCTGATATAAACTGAGTTTTCTGTGAAAATTTGAGCAGGTTTGATCAACTTTAAGGGGTGGTTTGGACTGATCTGGCATGTTATGACATCCTCGCCACCTACACTCCCTGAACCTGTACTTTGGACTGGATATGCATTTCTGAAGGAACACACCACTAAAATTCATTCAAGTGGCGACTCCTGTGGGACACAATGTGGTTTACAGCCTTAAATCTGCCTTAACTGAGAAAATATCAGACCATCCCGATACAGCCACCTGAGGCTGTATTTTCGCCTTCCTGGACCATATTTGACACAGATGACACCACTGGTACACCAGATGTAATGCTAAAACCTGTGCAATCAGATTTAGTGAGTGGCAGGTGATATTTTGGCCAAGTTTCATGGTTACAGAGCAATATTTAGTACTGGTTTGGGCTGATTTACATCTATTTTGGACCATTTTAACAGCATTATTTGGGTAAAATATTTTCTGTTCAGACATGTAATGCTCCAAATGTGCCTAAAATATCCCCCTTTATTTTTAAAACAAGCATGAAATTAAATGGGGGCTTCAGTCTGGCAATATTGTGATATACTTGACATTCACCCCATGAGGGGAGGCCAAGGGGCCCCCCCCCACACCCCGAAAATGAAAATTCCTAATATGGCCCTCGAGTGGACCAGACCAATACAAATTCATTCTCTGATATAAACTGAGTTTTCTGTGAAAATTTGAGCAGGTTTGATCAACTTTAAGGGGTGGTTTGGACTGATCTGGCATGTTATGACATCCTCGCCACCTACACTCCCTGAACCTGTACTTTGGACTGGATATGCATTTCTGAAGGAACACACCACTAAAATTCATTCAAGTGGCGACTCCTGTGGGACACAATGTGGTTTACAGCCTTAAATCTGCCTTAACTGAGAAAATATCAGACCATCCCGATACAGCCACCTGAGGCTGTATTTTCGCCTTCCTGGACCATATTTGACACAGATGACACCACTGGTACACCAGATGTAATGCTAAAACCTGTGCAATCAGATTTAGTGAGTGGCAGGTGATATTTTGGCCAAGTTTCATGGTTACAGAGCAATATTTAGTACTGGTTTGGGCTGATTTACATCTATTTTGGACCATTTTAACAGCATTATTTGGGTAAAATATTTTCTGTTCAGACATGTAATGCTCCAAATGTGCCTAAAATATCCCCCTTTATTTTTAAAACAAGCATGAAATTAAATGGGGGCTTCAGTCTGGCAATATTGTGATATACTTGACATTCACCCCATGAGGGGAGGCCAAGGGGCCCCCCCACACCCCGAAAATGAAAATTCCTAATATGGCCCTCGAGTGGACCAGACCAATACAAATTCATTCTCTGATATAAACTGAGTTTTCTGTGAAAATTTGAGCAGGTTTGATCAACTTTAAGGGGTGGTTTGGACTGATCTGGCATGTTATGACATCCTCGCCACCTACACTCCCTGAACCTGTACTTTGGACTGGATATGCATTTCTGAAGGAACACACCACTAAAATTCATTCAAGTGGCGACTCCTGTGGGACACAATGTGGTTTACAGCCTTAAATCTGCCTTAACTGAGAAAATATCAGACCATCCCAATACAGCCACCTGAGGCTGTATTTTCGCCTTCCTGGACCATATTTGACACAGATGACACCACTGGTACACCAGATGTAATGCTAAAACCTGTGCAATCAGATTTAGTGAGTGGCAGGTGATATTTTGGCCAAGTTTCATGGTTACAGAGCAATATTTAGTACTGGTTTGGGCTGATTTACATCTATTTTGGACCATTTTAACAGCATTATTTGGGTAAAATATTTTCTGTTCAGACATGTAATGCTCCAAATGTGCCTAAAATATCCCCCTTTATTTTTAAAACAAGCATGAAATTAAATGGGGGCTTCAGTCTGGCAATATTGTGATATACTTGACATTCACCCCATGAGGGGAGGCCAAGGGGCCCCCCCACACCCCGAAAATGAAAATTCCTAATATGGCCCTCGAGTGGACCAGACCAATACAAATTCATTCTCTGATATAAACTGAGTTTTCTGTGAAAATTTGAGCAGGTTTGATCAACTTTAAGGGGTGGTTTGGACTGATCTGGCATGTTATGACATCCTCGCCACCTACACTCCCTGAACCTGTACTTTGGACTGGATATGCATTTCTGAAGGAACACACCACTAAAATTCATTCAAGTGGCGACTCCTGTGGGACACAATGTGGTTTACAGCCTTAAATCTGCCTTAACTGAGAAAATATCAGACCATCCCAATACAGCCACCTGAGGCTGTATTTTCGCCTTCCTGGACCATATTTGACACAGATGACACCACTGGTACACCAGATGTAATGCTAAAACCTGTGCAATCAGATTTAGTGAGTGGCAGGTGATATTTTGGCCAAGTTTCATGGTTACAGAGCAATATTTAGTACTGGTTTGGGCTGATTTACATCTATTTTGGACCATTTTAACAGCATTATTTGGGTAAAATATTTTCTGTTCAGACATGTAATGCTCCAAATGTGCCTAAAATATCCCCCTTTATTTTTAAAACAAGCATGAAATTAAATGGGGGCTTCAGTCTGGCAATATTGTGATATACTTGACATTCACCCCATGAGGGGAGGCCAAGGGGCCCCCCCCACACCCCGAAAATGAAAATTCCTAATATGGCCCTCGAGTGGACCAGACCAATACAAATTCATTCTCTGATATAAACTGAGTTTTCTGTGAAAATTTGAGCAGGTTTGATCAACTTTAAGGGGTGGTTTGGACTGATCTGGCATGTTATGACATCCTCGCCACCTACACTCCCTGAACCTGTACTTTGGACTGGATATGCATTTCTGAAGGAACACACCACTAAAATTCATTCAAGTGGCGACTCCTGTGGGACACAATGTGGTTTACAGCCTTAAATCTGCCTTAACTGAGAAAATATCAGACCATCCCGATACAGCCACCTGAGGCTGTATTTTCGCCTTCCTGGACCATATTTGACACAGATGACACCACTGGTACACCAGATGTAATGCTAAAACCTGTGCAATCAGATTTAGTGAGTGGCAGGTGATATTTTGGCCAAGTTTCATGGTTACAGAGCAATATTTAGTACTGGTTTGGGCTGATTTACATCTATTTTGGACCATTTTAACAGCATTATTTGGGTAAAATATTTTCTGTTCAGACATGTAATGCTCCAAATGTGCCTAAAATATCCCCCTTTATTTTTAAAACAAGCATGAAATTAAATGGGGGCTTCAGTCTGGCAATATTGTGATATACTTGACATTCACCCCATGAGGGGAGGCCAAGGGGCCCCCCCCCCACACCCCGAAAATGAAAATTCCTAATATGGCCCTCGAGTGGACCAGACCAATACAAATTCATTCTCTGATATAAACTGAGTTTTCTGTGAAAATTTGAGCAGGTTTGATCAACTTTAAGGGGTGGTTTGGACTGATCTGGCATGTTATGACATCCTCGCCACCTACACTCCCTGAACCTGTACTTTGGACTGGATATGCATTTCTGAAGGAACACACCACTAAAATTCATTCAAGTGGCGACTCCTGTGGGACACAATGTGGTTTACAGCCTTAAATCTGCCTTAACTGAGAAAATATCAGACCATCCCGATACAGCCACCTGAGGCTGTATTTTCGCCTTCCTGGACCATATTTGACACAGATGACACCACTGGTACACCAGATGTAATGCTAAAACCTGTGCAATCAGATTTAGTGAGTGGCAGGTGATATTTTGGCCAAGTTTCATGGTTACAGAGCAATATTTAGTACTGGTTTGGGCTGATTTACATCTATTTTGGACCATTTTAACAGCATTATTTGGGTAAAATATTTTCTGTTCAGACATGTAATGCTCCAAATGTGCCTAAAATATCCCCCTTTATTTTTAAAACAAGCATGAAATTAAATGGGGGCTTCAGTCTGGCAATATTGTGATATACTTGACATTCACCCCATGAGGGGAGGCCAAGGGGCCCCCCCACACCCCGAAAATGAAAATTCCTAATATGGCCCTCGAGTGGACCAGACCAATACAAATTCATTCTCTGATATAAACTGAGTTTTCTGTGAAAATTTGAGCAGGTTTGATCAACTTTAAGGGGTGGTTTGGACTGATCTGGCATGTTATGACATCCTCGCCACCTACACTCCCTGAACCTGTACTTTGGACTGGATATGCATTTCTGAAGGAACACACCACTAAAATTCATTCAAGTGGCGACTCCTGTGGGACACAATGTGGTTTACAGCCTTAAATCTGCCTTAACTGAGAAAATATCAGACCATCCCAATACAGCCACCTGAGGCTGTATTTTCGCCTTCCTGGACCATATTTGACACAGATGACACCACTGGTACACCAGATGTAATGCTAAAACCTGTGCAATCAGATTTAGTGAGTGGCAGGTGATATTTTGGCCAAGTTTCATGGTTACAGAGCAATATTTAGTACTGGTTTGGGCTGATTTACATCTATTTTGGACCATTTTAACAGCATTATTTGGGTAAAATATTTTCTATTCAGATATGTAATGCTCCAAATGTGCCTAAAATATCCCCCTTTATTTTTAAAACAAGCATGAAATTAAATGGGGGCTTCAGTCTGGCAATATTGTGATATACTTGACATTCACCCCATGAGGGGAGGCCAGGGGGCCCCCCCACACCCCGAAAATGAAAATTCCTAATATGGCCCTCGAGTGGACCAGACCAATACAAATTCATTCTCTGATATAAACTGAGTTTTCTGTGAAAATTTGAGCAGGTTTGATCAACTTTAAGGGGTGGTTTGGACTGATCTGGCATGTTATGACATCCTCGCCACCTACACTCCCTGAACCTGTACTTTGGACTGGATATGCATTTCTGAAGGAACACACCACTAAAATTCATTCAAGTGGCGACTCCTGTGGGACACAATGTGGTTTACAGCCTTAAATCTGCCTTAACTGAGAAAATATCAGACCATCCCGATACAGCCACCTGAGGCTGTATTTTCGCCTTCCTGGACCATATTTGACACAGATGACACCACTGGTACACCAGATGTAATGCTAAAACCTGTGCAATCAGATTTAGTGAGTGGCAGGTGATATTTTGGCCAAGTTTCATGGTTACAGAGCAATATTTAGTACTGGTTTGGGCTGATTTACATCTATTTTGGACCATTTTAACAGCATTATTTGGGTAAAATATTTTCTGTTCAGACATGTAATGCTCCAAATGTGCCTAAAATATCCCCCTTTATTTTTAAAACAAGCATGAAATTAAATGGGGGCTTCAGTCTGGCAATATTGTGATATACTTGACATTCACCCCATGAGGGGAGGCCAAGGGGCCCCCCCACACCCCGAAAATGAAAATTCCTAATATGGCCCTCGAGTGGACCAGACCAATACAAATTCATTCTCTGATATAAACTGAGTTTTCTGTGAAAATTTGAGCAGGTTTGATCAACTTTAAGGGGTGGTTTGGACTGATCTGGCATGTTATGACATCCTCGCCACCTACACTCCCTGAACCTGTACTTTGGACTGGATATGCATTTCTGAAGGAACACACCACTAAAATTCATTCAAGTGGCGACTCCTGTGGGACACAATGTGGTTTACAGCCTTAAATCTGCCTTAACTGAGAAAATATCAGACCATCCCAATACAGCCACCTGAGGCTGTATTTTCGCCTTCCTGGACCATATTTGACACAGATGACACCACTGGTACACCAGATGTAATGCTAAAACCTGTGCAATCAGATTTAGTGAGTGGCAGGTGATATTTTGGCCAAGTTTCATGGTTACAGAGCAATATTTAGTACTGGTTTGGGCTGATTTACATCTATTTTGGACCATTTTAACAGCATTATTTGGGTAAAATATTTTCTATTCAGATATGTAATGCTCCAAATGTGCCTAAAATATCCCCCTTTATTTTTAAAACAAGCATGAAATTAAATGGGGGCTTCAGTCTGGCAATATTGTGATATACTTGACATTCACCCCATGAGGGGAGGCCAGGGGGCCCCCCCACACCCCGAAAATGAAAATTCCTAATATGGCCCTCGAGTGGACCAGACCAATACAAATTCATTCTCTGATATAAACTGAGTTTTCTGTGAAAATTTGAGCAGGTTTGATCAACTTTAAGGGGTGGTTTGGACTGATCTGGCATGTTATGACATCCTCGCCACCTACACTCCCTGAACCTGTACTTTGGACTGGATATGCATTTCTGAAGGAACACACCACTAAAATTCATTCAAGTGGCGACTCCTGTGGGACACAATGTGGTTTACAGCCTTAAATCTGCCTTAACTGAGAAAATATCAGACCATCCCGATACAGCCACCTGAGGCTGTATTTTCGCCTTCCTGGACCATATTTGACACAGATGACACCACTGGTACACCAGATGTAATGCTAAAACCTGTGCAATCAGATTTAGTGAGTGGCAGGTGATATTTTGGCCAAGTTTCATGGTTACAGAGCAATATTTAGTACTGGTTTGGGCTGATTTACATCTATTTTGGACCATTTTAACAGCATTATTTGGGTAAAATATTTTCTGTTCAGACATGTAATGCTCCAAATGTGCCTAAAATATCCCCCTTTATTTTTAAAACAAGCATGAAATTAAATGGGGGCTTCAGTCTGGCAATATTGTGATATACTTGACATTCACCCCATGAGGGGAGGCCAAGGGGCCCCCCCCACACCCCGAAAATGAAAATTCCTAATATGGCCCTCGAGTGGACCAGACCAATACAAATTCATTCTCTGATATAAACTGAGTTTTCTGTGAAAATTTGAGCAGGTTTGATCAACTTTAAGGGGTGGTTTGGACTGATCTGGCATGTTATGACATCCTCGCCACCTACACTCCCTGAACCTGTACTTTGGACTGGATATGCATTTCTGAAGGAACACACCACTAAAATTCATTCAAGTGGCGACTCCTGTGGGACACAATGTGGTTTACAGCCTTAAATCTGCCTTAACTGAGAAAATATCAGACCATCCCGATACAGCCACCTGAGGCTGTATTTTCGCCTTCCTGGACCATATTTGACACAGATGACACCACTGGTACACCAGATGTAATGCTAAAACCTGTGCAATCAGATTTAGTGAGTGGCAGGTGATATTTTGGCCAAGTTTCATGGTTACAGAGCAATATTTAGTACTGGTTTGGGCTGATTTACATCTATTTTGGACCATTTTAACAGCATTATTTGGGTAAAATATTTTCTGTTCAGACATGTAATGCTCCAAATGTGCCTAAAATATCCCCCTTTATTTTTAAAACAAGCATGAAATTAAATGGGGGCTTCAGTCTGGCAATATTGTGATATACTTGACATTCACCCCATGAGGGGAGGCCAAGGGGCCCCCCACACCCCGAAAATGAAAATTCCTAATATGGCCCTCGAGTGGACCAGACCAATACAAATTCATTCTCTGATATAAACTGAGTTTTCTGTGAAAATTTGAGCAGGTTTGATCAACTTTAAGGGGTGGTTTGGACTGATCTGGCATGTTATGACATCCTCGCCACCTACACTCCCTGAACCTGTACTTTGGACTGGATATGCATTTCTGAAGGAACACACCACTAAAATTCATTCAAGTGGCGACTCCTGTGGGACACAATGTGGTTTACAGCCTTAAATCTGCCTTAACTGAGAAAATATCAGACCATCCCAATACAGCCACCTGAGGCTGTATTTTCGCCTTCCTGGACCATATTTGACACAGATGACACCACTGGTACACCAGATGTAATGCTAAAACCTGTGCAATCAGATTTAGTGAGTGGCAGGTGATATTTTGGCCAAGTTTCATGGTTACAGAGCAATATTTAGTACTGGTTTGGGCTGATTTACATCTATTTTGGACCATTTTAACAGCATTATTTGGGTAAAATATTTTCTGTTCAGACATGTAATGCTCCAAATGTGCCTAAAATATCCCCCTTTATTTTTAAAACAAGCATGAAATTAAATGGGGGCTTCAGTCTGGCAATATTGTGATATACTTGACATTCACCCCATGAGGGGAGGCCAAGGGGCCCCCCCCACACCCCGAAAATGAAAATTCCTAATATGGCCCTCGAGTGGACCAGACCAATACAAATTCATTCTCTGATATAAACTGAGTTTTCTGTGAAAATTTGAGCAGGTTTGATCAACTTTAAGGGGTGGTTTGGACTGATCTGGCATGTTATGACATCCTCGCCACCTACACTCCCTGAACCTGTACTTTGGACTGGATATGCATTTCTGAAGGAACACACCACTAAAATTCATTCAAGTGGCGACTCCTGTGGGACACAATGTGGTTTACAGCCTTAAATCTGCCTTAACTGAGAAAATATCAGACCATCCCAATACAGCCACCTGAGGCTGTATTTTCGCCTTCCTGGACCATATTTGACACAGATGACACCACTGGTACACCAGATGTAATGCTAAAACCTGTGCAATCAGATTTAGTGAGTGGCAGGTGATATTTTGGCCAAGTTTCATGGTTACAGAGCAATATTTAGTACTGGTTTGGGCTGATTTACATCTATTTTGGACCATTTTAACAGCATTATTTGGGTAAAATATTTTCTGTTCAGACATGTAATGCTCCAAATGTGCCTAAAATATCCCCCTTTATTTTTAAAACAAGCATGAAATTAAATGGGGGCTTCAGTCTGGCAATATTGTGATATACTTGACATTCACCCCATGAGGGGAGGCCAAGGGGCCCCCCCCACACCCCGAAAATGAAAATTCCTAATATGGCCCTCGAGTGGACCAGACCAATACAAATTCATTCTCTGATATAAACTGAGTTTTCTGTGAAAATTTGAGCAGGTTTGATCAACTTTAAGGGGTGGTTTGGACTGATCTGGCATGTTATGACATCCTCGCCACCTACACTCCCTGAACCTGTACTTTGGACTGGATATGCATTTCTGAAGGAACACACCACTAAAATTCATTCAAGTGGCGACTCCTGTGGGACACAATGTGGTTTACAGCCTTAAATCTGCCTTAACTGAGAAAATATCAGACCATCCCGATACAGCCACCTGAGGCTGTATTTTCGCCTTCCTGGACCATATTTGACACAGATGACACCACTGGTACACCAGATGTAATGCTAAAACCTGTGCAATCAGATTTAGTGAGTGGCAGGTGATATTTTGGCCAAGTTTCATGGTTACAGAGCAATATTTAGTACTGGTTTGGGCTGATTTACATCTATTTTGGACCATTTTAACAGCATTATTTGGGTAAAATATTTTCTGTTCAGACATGTAATGCTCCAAATGTGCCTAAAATATCCCCCTTTATTTTTAAAACAAGCATGAAATTAAATGGGGGCTTCAGTCTGGCAATATTGTGATATACTTGACATTCACCCCATGAGGGGAGGCCAAGGGGCCCCCCCACACCCCGAAAATGAAAATTCCTAATATGGCCCTCGAGTGGACCAGACCAATACAAATTCATTCTCTGATATAAACTGAGTTTTCTGTGAAAATTTGAGCAGGTTTGATCAACTTTAAGGGGTGGTTTGGACTGATCTGGCATGTTATGACATCCTCGCCACCTACACTCCCTGAACCTGTACTTTGGACTGGATATGCATTTCTGAAGGAACACACCACTAAAATTCATTCAAGTGGCGACTCCTGTGGGACACAATGTGGTTTACAGCCTTAAATCTGCCTTAACTGAGAAAATATCAGACCATCCCAATACAGCCACCTGAGGCTGTATTTTCGCCTTCCTGGACCATATTTGACACAGATGACACCACTGGTACACCAGATGTAATGCTAAAACCTGTGCAATCAGATTTAGTGAGTGGCAGGTGATATTTTGGCCAAGTTTCATGGTTACAGAGCAATATTTAGTACTGGTTTGGGCTGATTTACATCTATTTTGGACCATTTTAACAGCATTATTTGGGTAAAATATTTTCTATTCAGATATGTAATGCTCCAAATGTGCCTAAAATATCCCCCTTTATTTTTAAAACAAGCATGAAATTAAATGGGGGCTTCAGTCTGGCAATATTGTGATATACTTGACATTCACCCCATGAGGGGAGGCCAGGGGGCCCCCCCACACCCCGAAAATGAAAATTCCTAATATGGCCCTCGAGTGGACCAGACCAATACAAATTCATTCTCTGATATAAACTGAGTTTTCTGTGAAAATTTGAGCAGGTTTGATCAACTTTAAGGGGTGGTTTGGACTGATCTGGCATGTTATGACATCCTCGCCACCTACACTCCCTGAACCTGTACTTTGGACTGGATATGCATTTCTGAAGGAACACACCACTAAAATTCATTCAAGTGGCGACTCCTGTGGGACACAATGTGGTTTACAGCCTTAAATCTGCCTTAACTGAGAAAATATCAGACCATCCCGATACAGCCACCTGAGGCTGTATTTTCGCCTTCCTGGACCATATTTGACACAGATGACACCACTGGTACACCAGATGTAATGCTAAAACCTGTGCAATCAGATTTAGTGAGTGGCAGGTGATATTTTGGCCAAGTTTCATGGTTACAGAGCAATATTTAGTACTGGTTTGGGCTGATTTACATCTATTTTGGACCATTTTAACAGCATTATTTGGGTAAAATATTTTCTGTTCAGACATGTAATGCTCCAAATGTGCCTAAAATATCCCCCTTTATTTTTAAAACAAGCATGAAATTAAATGGGGGCTTCAGTCTGGCAATATTGTGATATACTTGACATTCACCCCATGAGGGGAGGCCAAGGGGCCCCCCCCACACCCCGAAAATGAAAATTCCTAATATGGCCCTCGAGTGGACCAGACCAATACAAATTCATTCTCTGATATAAACTGAGTTTTCTGTGAAAATTTGAGCAGGTTTGATCAACTTTAAGGGGTGGTTTGGACTGATCTGGCATGTTATGACATCCTCGCCACCTACACTCCCTGAACCTGTACTTTGGACTGGATATGCATTTCTGAAGGAACACACCACTAAAATTCATTCAAGTGGCGACTCCTGTGGGACACAATGTGGTTTACAGCCTTAAATCTGCCTTAACTGAGAAAATATCAGACCATCCCGATACAGCCACCTGAGGCTGTATTTTCGCCTTCCTGGACCATATTTGACACAGATGACACCACTGGTACACCAGATGTAATGCTAAAACCTGTGCAATCAGATTTAGTGAGTGGCAGGTGATATTTTGGCCAAGTTTCATGGTTACAGAGCAATATTTAGTACTGGTTTGGGCTGATTTACATCTATTTTGGACCATTTTAACAGCATTATTTGGGTAAAATATTTTCTGTTCAGACATGTAATGCTCCAAATGTGCCTAAAATATCCCCCTTTATTTTTAAAACAAGCATGAAATTAAATGGGGGCTTCAGTCTGGCAATATTGTGATATACTTGACATTCACCCCATGAGGGGAGGCCAAGGGGCCCCCCCCACACCCCGAAAATGAAAATTCCTAATATGGCCCTCGAGTGGACCAGACCAATACAAATTCATTCTCTGATATAAACTGAGTTTTCTGTGAAAATTTGAGCAGGTTTGATCAACTTTAAGGGGTGGTTTGGACTGATCTGGCATGTTATGACATCCTCGCCACCTACACTCCCTGAACCTGTACTTTGGACTGGATATGCATTTCTGAAGGAACACACCACTAAAATTCATTCAAGTGGCGACTCCTGTGGGACACAATGTGGTTTACAGCCTTAAATCTGCCTTAACTGAGAAAATATCAGACCATCCCGATACAGCCACCTGAGGCTGTATTTTCGCCTTCCTGGACCATATTTGACACAGATGACACCACTGGTACACCAGATGTAATGCTAAAACCTGTGCAATCAGATTTAGTGAGTGGCAGGTGATATTTTGGCCAAGTTTCATGGTTACAGAGCAATATTTAGTACTGGTTTGGGCTGATTTACATCTATTTTGGACCATTTTAACAGCATTATTTGGGTAAAATATTTTCTGTTCAGACATGTAATGCTCCAAATGTGCCTAAAATATCCCCCTTTATTTTTAAAACAAGCATGAAATTAAATGGGGGCTTCAGTCTGGCAATATTGTGATATACTTGACATTCACCCCATGAGGGGAGGCCAAGGGGCCCCCCCCCACACCCCGAAAATGAAAATTCCTAATATGGCCCTCGAGTGGACCAGACCAATACAAATTCATTCTCTGATATAAACTGAGTTTTCTGTGAAAATTTGAGCAGGTTTGATCAACTTTAAGGGGTGGTTTGGACTGATCTGGCATGTTATGACATCCTCGCCACCTACACTCCCTGAACCTGTACTTTGGACTGGATATGCATTTCTGAAGGAACACACCACTAAAATTCATTCAAGTGGCGACTCCTGTGGGACACAATGTGGTTTACAGCCTTAAATCTGCCTTAACTGAGAAAATATCAGACCATCCCGATACAGCCACCTGAGGCTGTATTTTCGCCTTCCTGGACCATATTTGACACAGATGACACCACTGGTACACCAGATGTAATGCTAAAACCTGTGCAATCAGATTTAGTGAGTGGCAGGTGATATTTTGGCCAAGTTTCATGGTTACAGAGCAATATTTAGTACTGGTTTGGGCTGATTTACATCTATTTTGGACCATTTTAACAGCATTATTTGGGTAAAACATTTTCTGTTCAGACATGTAATGCTCCAAATGTGCCTAAAATATCCCCCTTTATTTTTAAAACAAGCATGAAATTAAATGGGGGCTTCAGTCTGGCAATATTGTGATATACTTGACATTCACCCCATGAGGGGAGGCCAAGGGGCCCCCCCACACCCCGAAAATGAAAATTCCTAATATGGCCCTCGAGTGGACCAGACCAATACAAATTCATTCTCTGATATAAACTGAGTTTTCTGTGAAAATTTGAGCAGGTTTGATCAACTTTAAGGGGTGGTTTGGACTGATCTGGCATGTTATGACATCCTCGCCACCTACACTCCCTGAACCTGTACTTTGGACTGGATATGCATTTCTGAAGGAACACACCACTAAAATTCATTCAAGTGGCGACTCCTGTGGGACACAATGTGGTTTACAGCCTTAAATCTGCCTTAACTGAGAAAATATCAGACCATCCCAATACAGCCACCTGAGGCTGTATTTTCGCCTTCCTGGACCATATTTGACACAGATGACACCACTGGTACACCAGATGTAATGCTAAAACCTGTGCAATCAGATTTAGTGAGTGGCAGGTGATATTTTGGCCAAGTTTCATGGTTACAGAGCAATATTTAGTACTGGTTTGGGCTGATTTACATCTATTTTGGACCATTTTAACAGCATTATTTGGGTAAAATATTTTCTATTCAGACATGTAATGCTCCAAATGTGCCTAAAATATCCCCCTTTATTTTTAAAACAAGCATGAAATTAAATGGGGGCTTCAGTCTGGCAATATTGTGATATACTTGACATTCACCCCATGAGGGGAGGCCAGGGGGCCCCCCCACACCCCGAAAATGAAAATTCCTAATATGGCCCTCGAGTGGACCAGACCAATACAAATTCATTCTCTGATATAAACTGAGTTTTCTGTGAAAATTTGAGCAGGTTTGATCAACTTTAAGGGGTGGTTTGGACTGATCTGGCATGTTATGACATCCTCGCCACCTACACTCCCTGAACCTGTACTTTGGACTGGATATGCATTTCTGAAGGAACACACCACTAAAATTCATTCAAGTGGCGACTCCTGTGGGACACAATGTGGTTTACAGCCTTAAATCTGCCTTAACTGAGAAAATATCAGACCATCCCGATACAGCCACCTGAGGCTGTATTTTCGCCTTCCTGGACCATATTTGACACAGATGACACCACTGGTACACCAGATGTAATGCTAAAACCTGTGCAATCAGATTTAGTGAGTGGCAGGTGATATTTTGGCCAAGTTTCATGGTTACAGAGCAATATTTAGTACTGGTTTGGGCTGATTTACATCTATTTTGGACCATTTTAACAGCATTATTTGGGTAAAATATTTTCTGTTCAGACATGTAATGCTCCAAATGTGCCTAAAATATCCCCCTTTATTTTTAAAACAAGCATGAAATTAAATGGGGGCTTCAGTCTGGCAATATTGTGATATACTTGACATTCACCCCATGAGGGGAGGCCAAGGGGCCCCCCCCACACCCCGAAAATGAAAATTCCTAATATGGCCCTCGAGTGGACCAGACCAATACAAATTCATTCTCTGATATAAACTGAGTTTTCTGTGAAAATTTGAGCAGGTTTGATCAACTTTAAGGGGTGGTTTGGACTGATCTGGCATGTTATGACATCCTCGCCACCTACACTCCCTGAACCTGTACTTTGGACTGGATATGCATTTCTGAAGGAACACACCACTAAAATTCATTCAAGTGGCGACTCCTGTGGGACACAATGTGGTTTACAGCCTTAAATCTGCCTTAACTGAGAAAATATCAGACCATCCCGATACAGCCACCTGAGGCTGTATTTTCGCCTTCCTGGACCATATTTGACACAGATGACACCACTGGTACACCAGATGTAATGCTAAAACCTGTGCAATCAGATTTAGTGAGTGGCAGGTGATATTTTGGCCAAGTTTCATGGTTACAGAGCAATATTTAGTACTGGTTTGGGCTGATTTACATCTATTTTGGACCATTTTAACAGCATTATTTGGGTAAAATATTTTCTGTTCAGACATGTAATGCTCCAAATGTGCCTAAAATATCCCCCTTTATTTTTAAAACAAGCATGAAATTAAATGGGGGCTTCAGTCTGGCAATATTGTGATATACTTGACATTCACCCCATGAGGGGAGGCCAAGGGGCCCCCCCCACACCCCGAAAATGAAAATTCCTAATATGGCCCTCGAGTGGACCAGACCAATACAAATTCATTCTCTGATATAAACTGAGTTTTCTGTGAAAATTTGAGCAGGTTTGATCAACTTTAAGGGGTGGTTTGGACTGATCTGGCATGTTATGACATCCTCGCCACCTACACTCCCTGAACCTGTACTTTGGACTGGATATGCATTTCTGAAGGAACACACCACTAAAATTCATTCAAGTGGCGACTCCTGTGGGACACAATGTGGTTTACAGCCTTAAATCTGCCTTAACTGAGAAAATATCAGACCATCCCGATACAGCCACCTGAGGCTGTATTTTCGCCTTCCTGGACCATATTTGACACAGATGACACCACTGGTACACCAGATGTAATGCTAAAACCTGTGCAATCAGATTTAGTGAGTGGCAGGTGATATTTTGGCCAAGTTTCATGGTTACAGAGCAATATTTAGTACTGGTTTGGGCTGATTTACATCTATTTTGGACCATTTTAACAGCATTATTTGGGTAAAATATTTTCTGTTCAGACATGTAATGCTCCAAATGTGCCTAAAATATCCCCCTTTATTTTTAAAACAAGCATGAAATTAAATGGGGGCTTCAGTCTGGCAATATTGTGATATACTTGACATTCACCCCATGAGGGGAGGCCAAGGGGCCCCCCCACACCCCGAAAATGAAAATTCCTAATATGGCCCTCGAGTGGACCAGACCAATACAAATTCATTCTCTGATATAAACTGAGTTTTCTGTGAAAATTTGAGCAGGTTTGATCAACTTTAAGGGGTGGTTTGGACTGATCTGGCATGTTATGACATCCTCGCCACCTACACTCCCTGAACCTGTACTTTGGACTGGATATGCATTTCTGAAGGAACACACCACTAAAATTCATTCAAGTGGCGACTCCTGTGGGACACAATGTGGTTTACAGCCTTAAATCTGCCTTAACTGAGAAAATATCAGACCATCCCAATACAGCCACCTGAGGCTGTATTTTCGCCTTCCTGGACCATATTTGACACAGATGACACCACTGGTACACCAGATGTAATGCTAAAACCTGTGCAATCAGATTTAGTGAGTGGCAGGTGATATTTTGGCCAAGTTTCATGGTTACAGAGCAATATTTAGTACTGGTTTGGGCTGATTTACATCTATTTTGGACCATTTTAACAGCATTATTTGGGTAAAATATTTTCTATTCAGACATGTAATGCTCCAAATGTGCCTAAAATATCCCCCTTTATTTTTAAAACAAGCATGAAATTAAATGGGGGCTTCAGTCTGGCAATATTGTGATATACTTGACATTCACCCCATGAGGGGAGGCCAGGGGGCCCCCCCACACCCCGAAAATGAAAATTCCTAATATGGCCCTCGAGTGGACCAGACCAATACAAATTCATTCTCTGATATAAACTGAGTTTTCTGTGAAAATTTGAGCAGGTTTGATCAACTTTAAGGGGTGGTTTGGACTGATCTGGCATGTTATGACATCCTCGCCACCTACACTCCCTGAACCTGTACTTTGGACTGGATATGCATTTCTGAAGGAACACACCACTAAAATTCATTCAAGTGGCGACTCCTGTGGGACACAATGTGGTTTACAGCCTTAAATCTGCCTTAACTGAGAAAATATCAGACCATCCCGATACAGCCACCTGAGGCTGTATTTTCGCCTTCCTGGACCATATTTGACACAGATGACACCACTGGTACACCAGATGTAATGCTAAAACCTGTGCAATCAGATTTAGTGAGTGGCAGGTGATATTTTGGCCAAGTTTCATGGTTACAGAGCAATATTTAGTACTGGTTTGGGCTGATTTACATCTATTTTGGACCATTTTAACAGCATTATTTGGGTAAAATATTTTCTGTTCAGACATGTAATGCTCCAAATGTGCCTAAAATATCCCCCTTTATTTTTAAAACAAGCATGAAATTAAATGGGGGCTTCAGTCTGGCAATATTGTGATATACTTGACATTCACCCCATGAGGGGAGGCCAAGGGGCCCCCCCCACACCCCGAAAATGAAAATTCCTAATATGGCCCTCGAGTGGACCAGACCAATACAAATTCATTCTCTGATATAAACTGAGTTTTCTGTGAAAATTTGAGCAGGTTTGATCAACTTTAAGGGGTGGTTTGGACTGATCTGGCATGTTATGACATCCTCGCCACCTACACTCCCTGAACCTGTACTTTGGACTGGATATGCATTTCTGAAGGAACACACCACTAAAATTCATTCAAGTGGCGACTCCTGTGGGACACAATGTGGTTTACAGCCTTAAATCTGCCTTAACTGAGAAAATATCAGACCATCCCGATACAGCCACCTGAGGCTGTATTTTCGCCTTCCTGGACCATATTTGACACAGATGACACCACTGGTACACCAGATGTAATGCTAAAACCTGTGCAATCAGATTTAGTGAGTGGCAGGTGATATTTTGGCCAAGTTTCATGGTTACAGAGCAATATTTAGTACTGGTTTGGGCTGATTTACATCTATTTTGGACCATTTTAACAGCATTATTTGGGTAAAATATTTTCTGTTCAGACATGTAATGCTCCAAATGTGCCTAAAATATCCCCCTTTATTTTTAAAACAAGCATGAAATTAAATGGGGGCTTCAGTCTGGCAATATTGTGATATACTTGACATTCACCCCATGAGGGGAGGCCAAGGGGCCCCCCCCACACCCCGAAAATGAAAATTCCTAATATGGCCCTCGAGTGGACCAGACCAATACAAATTCATTCTCTGATATAAACTGAGTTTTCTGTGAAAATTTGAGCAGGTTTGATCAACTTTAAGGGGTGGTTTGGACTGATCTGGCATGTTATGACATCCTCGCCACCTACACTCCCTGAACCTGTACTTTGGACTGGATATGCATTTCTGAAGGAACACACCACTAAAATTCATTCAAGTGGCGACTCCTGTGGGACACAATGTGGTTTACAGCCTTAAATCTGCCTTAACTGAGAAAATATCAGACCATCCCGATACAGCCACCTGAGGCTGTATTTTCGCCTTCCTGGACCATATTTGACACAGATGACACCACTGGTACACCAGATGTAATGCTAAAACCTGTGCAATCAGATTTAGTGAGTGGCAGGTGATATTTTGGCCAAGTTTCATGGTTACAGAGCAATATTTAGTACTGGTTTGGGCTGATTTACATCTATTTTGGACCATTTTAACAGCATTATTTGGGTAAAATATTTTCTGTTCAGACATGTAATGCTCCAAATGTGCCTAAAATATCCCCCTTTATTTTTAAAACAAGCATGAAATTAAATGGGGGCTTCAGTCTGGCAATATTGTGATATACTTGACATTCACCCCATGAGGGGAGGCCAAGGGGCCCCCCCCCACACCCCGAAAATGAAAATTCCTAATATGGCCCTCGAGTGGACCAGACCAATACAAATTCATTCTCTGATATAAACTGAGTTTTCTGTGAAAATTTGAGCAGGTTTGATCAACTTTAAGGGGTGGTTTGGACTGATCTGGCATGTTATGACATCCTCGCCACCTACACTCCCTGAACCTGTACTTTGGACTGGATATGCATTTCTGAAGGAACACACCACTAAAATTCATTCAAGTGGCGACTCCTGTGGGACACAATGTGGTTTACAGCCTTAAATCTGCCTTAACTGAGAAAATATCAGACCATCCCGATACAGCCACCTGAGGCTGTATTTTCGCCTTCCTGGACCATATTTGACACAGATGACACCACTGGTACACCAGATGTAATGCTAAAACCTGTGCAATCAGATTTAGTGAGTGGCAGGTGATATTTTGGCCAAGTTTCATGGTTACAGAGCAATATTTAGTACTGGTTTGGGCTGATTTACATCTATTTTGGACCATTTTAACAGCATTATTTGGGTAAAACATTTTCTGTTCAGACATGTAATGCTCCAAATGTGCCTAAAATATCCCCCTTTATTTTTAAAACAAGCATGAAATTAAATGGGGGCTTCAGTCTGGCAATATTGTGATATACTTGACATTCACCCCATGAGGGGAGGCCAAGGGGCCCCCCCACACCCCGAAAATGAAAATTCCTAATATGGCCCTCGAGTGGACCAGACCAATACAAATTCATTCTCTGATATAAACTGAGTTTTCTGTGAAAATTTGAGCAGGTTTGATCAACTTTAAGGGGTGGTTTGGACTGATCTGGCATGTTATGACATCCTCGCCACCTACACTCCCTGAACCTGTACTTTGGACTGGATATGCATTTCTGAAGGAACACACCACTAAAATTCATTCAAGTGGCGACTCCTGTGGGACACAATGTGGTTTACAGCCTTAAATCTGCCTTAACTGAGAAAATATCAGACCATCCCAATACAGCCACCTGAGGCTGTATTTTCGCCTTCCTGGACCATATTTGACACAGATGACACCACTGGTACACCAGATGTAATGCTAAAACCTGTGCAATCAGATTTAGTGAGTGGCAGGTGATATTTTGGCCAAGTTTCATGGTTACAGAGCAATATTTAGTACTGGTTTGGGCTGATTTACATCTATTTTGGACCATTTTAACAGCATTATTTGGGTAAAATATTTTCTATTCAGACATGTAATGCTCCAAATGTGCCTAAAATATCCCCCTTTATTTTTAAAACAAGCATGAAATTAAATGGGGGCTTCAGTCTGGCAATATTGTGATATACTTGACATTCACCCCATGAGGGGAGGCCAGGGGGCCCCCCCACACCCCGAAAATGAAAATTCCTAATATGGCCCTCGAGTGGACCAGACCAATACAAATTCATTCTCTGATATAAACTGAGTTTTCTGTGAAAATTTGAGCAGGTTTGATCAACTTTAAGGGGTGGTTTGGACTGATCTGGCATGTTATGACATCCTCGCCACCTACACTCCCTGAACCTGTACTTTGGACTGGATATGCATTTCTGAAGGAACACACCACTAAAATTCATTCAAGTGGCGACTCCTGTGGGACACAATGTGGTTTACAGCCTTAAATCTGCCTTAACTGAGAAAATATCAGACCATCCCGATACAGCCACCTGAGGCTGTATTTTCGCCTTCCTGGACCATATTTGACACAGATGACACCACTGGTACACCAGATGTAATGCTAAAACCTGTGCAATCAGATTTAGTGAGTGGCAGGTGATATTTTGGCCAAGTTTCATGGTTACAGAGCAATATTTAGTACTGGTTTGGGCTGATTTACATCTATTTTGGACCATTTTAACAGCATTATTTGGGTAAAATATTTTCTGTTCAGACATGTAATGCTCCAAATGTGCCTAAAATATCCCCCTTTATTTTTAAAACAAGCATGAAATTAAATGGGGGCTTCAGTCTGGCAATATTGTGATATACTTGACATTCACCCCATGAGGGGAGGCCAAGGGGCCCCCCCCACACCCCGAAAATGAAAATTCCTAATATGGCCCTCGAGTGGACCAGACCAATACAAATTCATTCTCTGATATAAACTGAGTTTTCTGTGAAAATTTGAGCAGGTTTGATCAACTTTAAGGGGTGGTTTGGACTGATCTGGCATGTTATGACATCCTCGCCACCTACACTCCCTGAACCTGTACTTTGGACTGGATATGCATTTCTGAAGGAACACACCACTAAAATTCATTCAAGTGGCGACTCCTGTGGGACACAATGTGGTTTACAGCCTTAAATCTGCCTTAACTGAGAAAATATCAGACCATCCCGATACAGCCACCTGAGGCTGTATTTTCGCCTTCCTGGACCATATTTGACACAGATGACACCACTGGTACACCAGATGTAATGCTAAAACCTGTGCAATCAGATTTAGTGAGTGGCAGGTGATATTTTGGCCAAGTTTCATGGTTACAGAGCAATATTTAGTACTGGTTTGGGCTGATTTACATCTATTTTGGACCATTTTAACAGCATTATTTGGGTAAAATATTTTCTGTTCAGACATGTAATGCTCCAAATGTGCCTAAAATATCCCCCTTTATCTTTAAAACAAGCATGAAATTAAATGGGGGCTTCAGTCTGGCAATATTGTGATATACTTGACATTCACCCCATGAGGGGAGGCCAAGGGGCCCCCCCACACCCCGAAAATGAAAATTCCTAATATGGCCCTCGAGTGGACCAGACCAATACAAATTCATTCTCTGATATAAACTGAGTTTTCTGTGAAAATTTGAGCAGGTTTGATCAACTTTAAGGGGTGGTTTGGACTGATCTGGCATGTTATGACATCCTCGCCACCTACACTCCCTGAACCTGTACTTTGGACTGGATATGCATTTCTGAAGGAACACACCACTAAAATTCATTCAAGTGGCGACTCCTGTGGGACACAATGTGGTTTACAGCCTTAAATCTGCCTTAACTGAGAAAATATCAGACCATCCCAATACAGCCACCTGAGGCTGTATTTTCGCCTTCCTGGACCATATTTGACACAGATGACACCACTGGTACACCAGATGTAATGCTAAAACCTGTGCAATCAGATTTAGTGAGTGGCAGGTGATATTTTGGCCAAGTTTCATGGTTACAGAGCAATATTTAGTACTGGTTTGGGCTGATTTACATCTATTTTGGACCATTTTAACAGCATTATTTGGGTAAAATATTTTCTGTTCAGACATGTAATGCTCCAAATGTGCCTAAAATATCCCCCTTTATTTTTAAAACAAGCATGAAATTAAATGGGGGCTTCAGTCTGGCAATATTGTGATATACTTGACATTCACCCCATGAGGGGAGGCCAAGGGGCCCCCCCCACACCCCGAAAATGAAAATTCCTAATATGGCCCTCGAGTGGACCAGACCAATACAAATTCATTCTCTGATATAAACTGAGTTTTCTGTGAAAATTTGAGCAGGTTTGATCAACTTTAAGGGGTGGTTTGGACTGATCTGGCATGTTATGACATCCTCGCCACCTACACTCCCTGAACCTGTACTTTGGACTGGATATGCATTTCTGAAGGAACACACCACTAAAATTCATTCAAGTGGCGACTCCTGTGGGACACAATGTGGTTTACAGCCTTAAATCTGCCTTAACTGAGAAAATATCAGACCATCCCGATACAGCCACCTGAGGCTGTATTTTCGCCTTCCTGGACCATATTTGACACAGATGACACCACTGGTACACCAGATGTAATGCTAAAACCTGTGCAATCAGATTTAGTGAGTGGCAGGTGATATTTTGGCCAAGTTTCATGGTTACAGAGCAATATTTAGTACTGGTTTGGGCTGATTTACATCTATTTTGGACCATTTTAACAGCATTATTTGGGTAAAATATTTTCTGTTCAGACATGTAATGCTCCAAATGTGCCTAAAATATCCCCCTTTATTTTTAAAACAAGCATGAAATTAAATGGGGGCTTCAGTCTGGCAATATTGTGATATACTTGACATTCACCCCATGAGGGGAGGCCAAGGGGCCCCCCCACACCCCGAAAATGAAAATTCCTAATATGGCCCTCGAGTGGACCAGACCAATACAAATTCATTCTCTGATATAAACTGAGTTTTCTGTGAAAATTTGAGCAGGTTTGATCAACTTTAAGGGGTGGTTTGGACTGATCTGGCATGTTATGACATCCTCGCCACCTACACTCCCTGAACCTGTACTTTGGACTGGATATGCATTTCTGAAGGAACACACCACTAAAATTCATTCAAGTGGCGACTCCTGTGGGACACAATGTGGTTTACAGCCTTAAATCTGCCTTAACTGAGAAAATATCAGACCATCCCAATACAGCCACCTGAGGCTGTATTTTCGCCTTCCTGGACCATATTTGACACAGATGACACCACTGGTACACCAGATGTAATGCTAAAACCTGTGCAATCAGATTTAGTGAGTGGCAGGTGATATTTTGGCCAAGTTTCATGGTTACAGAGCAATATTTAGTACTGGTTTGGGCTGATTTACATCTATTTTGGACCATTTTAACAGCATTATTTGGGTAAAATATTTTCTATTCAGACATGTAATGCTCCAAATGTGCCTAAAATATCCCCCTTTATCTTTAAAACAAGCATGAAATTAAATGGGGGCTTCAGTCTGGCAATATTGTGATATACTTGACATTCACCCCATGAGGGGAGGCCAGGGGGCCCCCCCACACCCCGAAAATGAAAATTCCTAATATGGCCCTCGAGTGGACCAGACCAATACAAATTCATTCTCTGATATAAACTGAGTTTTCTGTGAAAATTTGAGCAGGTTTGATCAACTTTAAGGGGTGGTTTGGACTGATCTGGCATGTTATGACATCCTCGCCACCTACACTCCCTGAACCTGTACTTTGGACTGGATATGCATTTCTGAAGGAACACACCACTAAAATTCATTCAAGTGGCGACTCCTGTGGGACACAATGTGGTTTACAGCCTTAAATCTGCCTTAACTGAGAAAATATCAGACCATCCCGATACAGCCACCTGAGGCTGTATTTTCGCCTTCCTGGACCATATTTGACACAGATGACACCACTGGTACACCAGATGTAATGCTAAAACCTGTGCAATCAGATTTAGTGAGTGGCAGGTGATATTTTGGCCAAGTTTCATGGTTACAGAGCAATATTTAGTACTGGTTTGGGCTGATTTACATCTATTTTGGACCATTTTAACAGCATTATTTGGGTAAAATATTTTCTGTTCAGACATGTAATGCTCCAAATGTGCCTAAAATATCCCCCTTTATTTTTAAAACAAGCATGAAATTAAATGGGGGCTTCAGTCTGGCAATATTGTGATATACTTGACATTCACCCCATGAGGGGAGGCCAAGGGGCCCCCCCCACACCCCGAAAATGAAAATTCCTAATATGGCCCTCGAGTGGACCAGACCAATACAAATTCATTCTCTGATATAAACTGAGTTTTCTGTGAAAATTTGAGCAGGTTTGATCAACTTTAAGGGGTGGTTTGGACTGATCTGGCATGTTATGACATCCTCGCCACCTACACTCCCTGAACCTGTACTTTGGACTGGATATGCATTTCTGAAGGAACACACCACTAAAATTCATTCAAGTGGCGACTCCTGTGGGACACAATGTGGTTTACAGCCTTAAATCTGCCTTAACTGAGAAAATATCAGACCATCCCGATACAGCCACCTGAGGCTGTATTTTCGCCTTCCTGGACCATATTTGACACAGATGACACCACTGGTACACCAGATGTAATGCTAAAACCTGTGCAATCAGATTTAGTGAGTGGCAGGTGATATTTTGGCCAAGTTTCATGGTTACAGAGCAATATTTAGTACTGGTTTGGGCTGATTTACATCTATTTTGGACCATTTTAACAGCATTATTTGGGTAAAATATTTTCTGTTCAGACATGTAATGCTCCAAATGTGCCTAAAATATCCCCCTTTATCTTTAAAACAAGCATGAAATTAAATGGGGGCTTCAGTCTGGCAATATTGTGATATACTTGACATTCACCCCATGAGGGGAGGCCAAGGGGCCCCCCCACACCCCGAAAATGAAAATTCCTAATATGGCCCTCGAGTGGACCAGACCAATACAAATTCATTCTCTGATATAAACTGAGTTTTCTGTGAAAATTTGAGCAGGTTTGATCAACTTTAAGGGGTGGTTTGGACTGATCTGGCATGTTATGACATCCTCGCCACCTACACTCCCTGAACCTGTACTTTGGACTGGATATGCATTTCTGAAGGAACACACCACTAAAATTCATTCAAGTGGCGACTCCTGTGGGACACAATGTGGTTTACAGCCTTAAATCTGCCTTAACTGAGAAAATATCAGACCATCCCGATACAGCCACCTGAGGCTGTATTTTCGCCTTCCTGGACCATATTTGACACAGATGACACCACTGGTACACCAGATGTAATGCTAAAACCTGTGCAATCAGATTTAGTGAGTGGCAGGTGATATTTTGGCCAAGTTTCATGGTTACAGAGCAATATTTAGTACTGGTTTGGGCTGATTTACATCTATTTTGGACCATTTTAACAGCATTATTTGGGTAAAATATTTTCTGTTCAGACATGTAATGCTCCAAATGTGCCTAAAATATCCCCCTTTATTTTTAAAACAAGCATGAAATTAAATGGGGGCTTCAGTCTGGCAATATTGTGATATACTTGACATTCACCCCATGAGGGGAGGCCAGGGGGCCCCCCCACACCCCGAAAATGAAAATTCCTAATATGGCCCTCGAGTGGACCAGACCAATACAAATTCATTCTCTGATATAAACTGAGTTTTCTGTGAAAATTTGAGCAGGTTTGATCAACTTTAAGGGGTGGTTTGGACTGATCTGGCATGTTATGACATCCTCGCCACCTACACTCCCTGAACCTGTACTTTGGACTGGATATGCATTTCTGAAGGAACACACCACTAAAATTCATTCAAGTGGCGACTCCTGTGGGACACAATGTGGTTTACAGCCTTAAATCTGCCTTAACTGAGAAAATATCAGACCATCCCGATACAGCCACCCGAGGCTGTATTTTCGCCTTCCTGGACCATATTTGACACAGATGACACCACTGGTACACCAGATGTAATGCTAAAACCTGTGCAATCAGATTTAGTGAGTGGCAGGTGATATTTTGGCCAAGTTTCATGGTTACAGAGCAATATTTAGTACTGGTTTGGGCTGATTTACATCTATTTTGGACCATTTTAACAGCATTATTTGGGTAAAATATTTTCTGTTCAGACATGTAATGCTCCAAATGTGCCTAAAATATCCCCCTTTATTTTTAAAACAAGCATGAAATTAAATGGGGGCTTCAGTCTGGCAATATTGTGATATACTTGACATTCACCCCATGAGGGGAGGCCAAGGGGCCCCCCCCACACCCCGAAAATGAAAATTCCTAATATGGCCCTCGAGTGGACCAGACCAATACAAATTCATTCTCTGATATAAACTGAGTTTTCTGTGAAAATTTGAGCAGGTTTGATCAACTTTAAGGGGTGGTTTGGACTGATCTGGCATGTTATGACATCCTCGCCACCTACACTCCCTGAACCTGTACTTTGGACTGGATATGCATTTCTGAAGGAACACACCACTAAAATTCATTCAAGTGGCGACTCCTGTGGGACACAATGTGGTTTACAGCCTTAAATCTGCCTTAACTGAGAAAATATCAGACCATCCCGATACAGCCACCCGAGGCTGTATTTTCGCCTTCCTGGACCATATTTGACACAGATGACACCACTGGTACACCAGATGTAATGCTAAAACCTGTGCAATCAGATTTAGTGAGTGGCAGGTGATATTTTGGCCAAGTTTCATGGTTACAGAGCAATATTTAGTACTGGTTTGGGCTGATTTACATCTATTTTGGACCATTTTAACAGCATTATTTGGGTAAAATATTTTCTGTTCAGACATGTAATGCTCCAAATGTGCCTAAAATATCCCCCTTTATTTTTAAAACAAGCATGAAATTAAATGGGGGCTTCAGTCTGGCAATATTGTGATATACTTGACATTCACCCCATGAGGGGAGGCCAAGGGGCCCCCCCCACACCCCGAAAATGAAAATTCCTAATATGGCCCTCGAGTGGACCAGACCAATACAAATTCATTCTCTGATATAAACTGAGTTTTCTGTGAAAATTTGAGCAGGTTTGATCAACTTTAAGGGGTGGTTTGGTCTGATCTGGCATGTTATGACATCCTCGCCACCTACACTCCCTGAACCTGTACTTTGGACTGGATATGCATTTCTGAAGGAACACACCACTAAAATTCATTCAAGTGGCGACTCCTGTGGGACACAATGTGGTTTACAGCCTTAAATCTGCCTTAACTGAGAAAATATCAGACCATCCCGATACAGCCACCTGAGGCTGTATTTTCGCCTTCCTGGACCATATTTGACACAGATGACACCACTGGTACACCAGATGTAATGCTAAAACCTGTGCAATCAGATTTAGTGAGTGGCAGGTGATATTTTGGCCAAGTTTCATGGTTACAGAGCAATATTTAGTACTGGTTTGGGCTGATTTACATCTATTTTGGACCATTTTAACAGCATTATTTGGGTAAAATATTTTCTGTTCAGATATGTAATGCTCCAAATGTGCCTAAAATATCCCCCTTTATTTTTAAAACAAGCATGAAATTAAATGGGGGCTTCAGTCTGGCAATATTGTGATATACTTGACATTCACCCCATGAGGGGAGTCCAGGGGGCCCCCCCCCACACCCCGAAAATGAAAATTCCTAATATGGCCCTCGAGTGGACCAGACCAATACAAATTCATTCTCTGATATAAACTGAGTTTTCTGTGAAAATTTGAGCAGGTTTGATCAACTTTAAGGGGTGGTTTGGACTGATCTGGCATGTTATGACATCCTGGCCACCTACACTCCCTGAACCTGTACTTTGGACTGGATATGCATTTCTGAAGGAACACACCACTAAAATTCATTCAAGTGGCGACTCCTGTGGGACACAATGTGGTTTACAGCCTTAAATCTGCCTTAACTGAGAAAATATCAGACCATCCCGATACAGCCACCCGAGGCTGTATTTTCGCCTTCCTGGACCATATTTGACACAGATGACACCACTGGTACACCAGATGTAATGCTAAAACCTGTGCAATCAGATTTAGTGAGTGGCAGGTGATATTTTGGCCAAGTTTCATGGTTACAGAGCAATATTTAGTACTGGTTTGGGCTGATTTACATCTATTTTGGACCATTTTAACAGCATTATTTGGGTAAAATATTTTCTGTTCAGACATGTAATGCTCCAAATGTGCCTAAAATATCCCCCTTTATTTTTAAAACAAGCATGAAATTAAATGGGGGCTTCAGTCTGGCAATATTGTGATATACTTGACATTCACCCCATGAGGGGAGGCCAAGGGGCCCCCCCCACACCCCGAAAATGAAAATTCCTAATATGGCCCTCGAGTGGACCAGACCAATACAAATTCATTCTCTGATATAAACTGAGTTTTCTGTGAAAATTTGAGCAGGTTTGATCAACTTTAAGGGGTGGTTTGGTCTGATCTGGCATGTTATGACATCCTCGCCACCTACACTCCCTGAACCTGTACTTTGGACTGGATATGCATTTCTGAAGGAACACACCACTAAAATTCATTCAAGTGGCGACTCCTGTGGGACACAATGTGGTTTACAGCCTTAAATCTGCCTTAACTGAGAAAATATCAGACCATCCCGATACAGCCACCTGAGGCTGTATTTTCGCCTTCCTGGACCATATTTGACACAGATGACACCACTGGTACACCAGATGTAATGCTAAAACCTGTGCAATCAGATTTAGTGAGTGGCAGGTGATATTTTGGCCAAGTTTCATGGTTACAGAGCAATATTTAGTACTGGTTTGGGCTGATTTACATCTATTTTGGACCATTTTAACAGCATTATTTGGGTAAAATATTTTCTGTTCAGATATGTAATGCTCCAAATGTGCCTAAAATATCCCCCTTTATTTTTAAAACAAGCATGAAATTAAATGGGGGCTTCAGTCTGGCAATATTGTGATATACTTGACATTCACCCCATGAGGGGAGTCCAGGGGGCCCCCCCCCACACCCCGAAAATGAAAATTCCTAATATGGCCCTCGAGTGGACCAGACCAATACAAATTCATTCTCTGATATAAACTGAGTTTTCTGTGAAAATTTGAGCAGGTTTGATCAACTTTAAGGGGTGGTTTGGACTGATCTGGCATGTTATGACATCCTGGCCACCTACACTCCCTGAACCTGTACTTTGGACTGGATATGCATTTCTGAAGGAACACACCACTAAAATTCATTCAAGTGGCGACTCCTGTGGGACACAATGTGGTTTACAGCCTTAAATCTGCCTTAACTGAGAAAATATCAGACCATCCCGATACAGCCACCTGAGGCTGTATTTTCGCCTTCCTGGACCATATTTGACACAGATGACACCACTGGTACACCAGATGTAATGCTAAAACCTGTGCAATCAGATTTAGTGAGTGGCAGGTGATATTTTGGCCAAGTTTCATGGTTACAGAGCAATATTTAGTACTGGTTTGGGCTGATTTACATCTATTTTGGACCATTTTAACAGCATTATTTGGGTAAAATATTTTCTGTTCAGACATGTAATGCTCCAAATGTGCCTAAAATATCCCCCTTTATTTTTAAAACAAGCATGAAATTAAATGGGGGCTTCAGTCTGGCAATATTGTGATATACTTGACATTCACCCCATGAGGGGAGGCCAAGGGGCCCCCCCCACACCCCGAAAATGAAAATTCCTAATATGGCCCTCGAGTGGACCAGACCAATACAAATTCATTCTCTGATATAAACTGAGTTTTCTGTGAAAATTTGAGCAGGTTTGATCAACTTTAAGGGGTGGTTTGGACTGATCTGGCATGTTATGACATCCTCGCCACCTACACTCCCTGAACCTGTACTTTGGACTGGATATGCATTTCTGAAGGAACACACCACTAAAATTCATTCAAGTGGCGACTCCTGTGGGACACAATGTGGTTTACAGCCTTAAATCTGCCTTAACTGAGAAAATATCAGACCATCCCGATACAGCCACCCGAGGCTGTATTTTCGCCTTCCTGGACCATATTTGACACAGATGACACCACTGGTACACCAGATGTAATGCTAAAACCTGTGCAATCAGATTTAGTGAGTGGCAGGTGATATTTTGGCCAAGTTTCATGGTTACAGAGCAATATTTAGTACTGGTTTGGGCTGATTTACATCTATTTTGGACCATTTTAACAGCATTATTTGGGTAAAATATTTTCTGTTCAGACATGTAATGCTCCAAATGTGCCTAAAATATCCCCCTTTATTTTTAAAACAAGCATGAAATTAAATGGGGGCTTCAGTCTGGCAATATTGTGATATACTTGACATTCACCCCATGAGGGGAGGCCAAGGGGCCCCCCCCACACCCCGAAAATGAAAATTCCTAATATGGCCCTCGAGTGGACCAGACCAATACAAATTCATTCTCTGATATAAACTGAGTTTTCTGTGAAAATTTGAGCAGGTTTGATCAACTTTAAGGGGTGGTTTGGACTGATCTGGCATGTTATGACATCCTCGCCACCTACACTCCCTGAACCTGTACTTTGGACTGGATATGCATTTCTGAAGGAACACACCACTAAAATTCATTCAAGTGGCGACTCCTGTGGGACACAATGTGGTTTACAGCCTTAAATCTGCCTTAACTGAGAAAATATCAGACCATCCCGATACAGCCACCTGAGGCTGTATTTTCGCCTTCCTGGACCATATTTGACACAGATGACACCACTGGTACACCAGATGTAATGCTAAAACCTGTGCAATCAGATTTAGTGAGTGGCAGGTGATATTTTGGCCAAGTTTCATGGTTACAGAGCAATATTTAGTACTGGTTTGGGCTGATTTACATCTATTTTGGACCATTTTAACAGCATTATTTGGGTAAAATATTTTCTGTTCAGACATGTAATGCTCCAAATGTGCCTAAAATATCCCCCTTTATTTTTAAAACAAGCATGAAATTAAATGGGGGCTTCAGTCTGGCAATATTGTGATATACTTGACATTCACCCCATGAGGGGAGGCCAAGGGGCCCCCCCCACACCCCGAAAATGAAAATTCCTAATATGGCCCTCGAGTGGACCAGACCAATACAAATTCATTCTCTGATATAAACTGAGTTTTCTGTGAAAATTTGAGCAGGTTTGATCAACTTTAAGGGGTGGTTTGGACTGATCTGGCATGTTATGACATCCTCGCCACCTACACTCCCTGAACCTGTACTTTGGACTGGATATGCATTTCTGAAGGAACACACCACTAAAATTCATTCAAGTGGCGACTCCTGTGGGACACAATGTGGTTTACAGCCTTAAATCTGCCTTAACTGAGAAAATATCAGACCATCCCGATACAGCCACCCGAGGCTGTATTTTCGCCTTCCTGGACCATATTTGACACAGATGACACCACTGGTACACCAGATGTAATGCTAAAACCTGTGCAATCAGATTTAGTGAGTGGCAGGTGATATTTTGGCCAAGTTTCATGGTTACAGAGCAATATTTAGTACTGGTTTGGGCTGATTTACATCTATTTTGGACCATTTTAACAGCATTATTTGGGTAAAATATTTTCTGTTCAGACATGTAATGCTCCAAATGTGCCTAAAATATCCCCCTTTATTTTTAAAACAAGCATGAAATTAAATGGGGGCTTCAGTCTGGCAATATTGTGATATACTTGACATTCACCCCATGAGGGGAGGCCAAGGGGCCCCCCCCACACCCCGAAAATGAAAATTCCTAATATGGCCCTCGAGTGGACCAGACCAATACAAATTCATTCTCTGATATAAACTGAGTTTTCTGTGAAAATTTGAGCAGGTTTGATCAACTTTAAGGGGTGGTTTGGACTGATCTGGCATGTTATGACATCCTCGCCACCTACACTCCCTGAACCTGTACTTTGGACTGGATATGCATTTCTGAAGGAACACACCACTAAAATTCATTCAAGTGGCGACTCCTGTGGGACACAATGTGGTTTACAGCCTTAAATCTGCCTTAACTGAGAAAATATCAGACCATCCCGATACAGCCACCTGAGGCTGTATTTTCGCCTTCCTGGACCATATTTGACACAGATGACACCACTGGTACACCAGATGTAATGCTAAAACCTGTGCAATCAGATTTAGTGAGTGGCAGGTGATATTTTGGCCAAGTTTCATGGTTACAGAGCAATATTTAGTACTGGTTTGGGCTGATTTACATCTATTTTGGACCATTTTAACAGCATTATTTGGGTAAAATATTTTCTGTTCAGATATGTAATGCTCCAAATGTGCCTAAAATATCCCCCTTTATTTTTAAAACAAGCATGAAATTAAATGGGGGCTTCAGTCTGGCAATATTGTGATATACTTGACATTCACCCCATGAGGGGAGTCCAGGGGGCCCCCCCCCACACCCCGAAAATGAAAATTCCTAATATGGCCCTCGAGTGGACCAGACCAATACAAATTCATTCTCTGATATAAACTGAGTTTTCTGTGAAAATTTGAGCAGGTTTGATCAACTTTAAGGGGTGGTTTGGACTGATCTGGCATGTTATGACATCCTGGCCACCTACACTCCCTGAACCTGTACTTTGGACTGGATATGCATTTCTGAAGGAACACACCACTAAAATTCATTCAAGTGGCGACTCCTGTGGGACACAATGTGGTTTACAGCCTTAAATCTGCCTTAACTGAGAAAATATCAGACCATCCCGATACAGCCACCTGAGGCTGTATTTTCGCCTTCCTGGACCATATTTGACACAGATGACACCACTGGTACACCAGATGTAATGCTAAAACCTGTGCAATCAGATTTAGTGAGTGGCAGGTGATATTTTGGCCAAGTTTCATGGTTACAGAGCAATATTTAGTACTGGTTTGGGCTGATTTACATCTATTTTGGACCATTTTAACAGCATTATTTGGGTAAAATATTTTCTGTTCAGACATGTAATGCTCCAAATGTGCCTAAAATATCCCCCTTTATTTTTAAAACAAGCATGAAATTAAATGGGGGCTTCAGTCTGGCAATATTGTGATATACTTGACATTCACCCCATGAGGGGAGTCCAGGGGGCCCCCCCCCACACCCCGAAAATGAAAATTCCTAATATGGCCCTCGAGTGGACCAGACCAATACAAATTCATTCTCTGATATAAACTGAGTTTTCTGTGAAAATTTGAGCAGGTTTGATCAACTTTAAGGGGTGGTTTGGACTGATCTGGCATGTTATGACATCCTGGCCACCTACACTCCCTGAACCTGTACTTTGGACTGGATATGCATTTCTGAAGGAACACACCACTAAAATTCATTCAAGTGGCGACTCCTGTGGGACACAATGTGGTTTACAGCCTTAAATCTGCCTTAACTGAGAAAATATCAGACCATCCCGATACAGCCACCTGAGGCTGTATTTTCGCCTTCCTGGACCATATTTGACACAGATGACACCACTGGTACACCAGATGTAATGCTAAAACCTGTGCAATCAGATTTAGTGAGTGGCAGGTGATATTTTGGCCAAGTTTCATGGTTACAGAGCAATATTTAGTACTGGTTTGGGCTGATTTACATCTATTTTGGACCATTTTAACAGCATTATTTGGGTAAAATATTTTCTGTTCAGACATGTAATGCTCCAAATGTGCCTAAAATATCCCCCTTTATTTTTAAAACAAGCATGAAATTAAATGGGGGCTTCAGTCTGGCAATATTGTGATATACTTGACATTCACCCCATGAGGGGAGGCCAAGGGGCCCCCCCCACACCCCGAAAATGAAAATTCCTAATATGGCCCTCGAGTGGACCAGACCAATACAAATTCATTCTCTGATATAAACTGAGTTTTCTGTGAAAATTTGAGCAGGTTTGATCAACTTTAAGGGGTGGTTTGGACTGATCTGGCATGTTATGACATCCTCGCCACCTACACTCCCTGAACCTGTACTTTGGACTGGATATGCATTTCTGAAGGAACACACCACTAAAATTCATTCAAGTGGCGACTCCTGTGGGACACAATGTGGTTTACAGCCTTAAATCTGCCTTAACTGAGAAAATATCAGACCATCCCGATACAGCCACCTGAGGCTGTATTTTCGCCTTCCTGGACCATATTTGACACAGATGACACCACTGGTACACCAGATGTAATGCTAAAACCTGTGCAATCAGATTTAGTGAGTGGCAGGTGATATTTTGGCCAAGTTTCATGGTTACAGAGCAATATTTAGTACTGGTTTGGGCTGATTTACATCTATTTTGGACCATTTTAACAGCATTATTTGGGTAAAATATTTTCTGTTCAGACATGTAATGCTCCAAATGTGCCTAAAATATCCCCCTTTATTTTTAAAACAAGCATGAAATTAAATGGGGGCTTCAGTCTGGCAATATTGTGATATACTTGACATTCACCCCATGAGGGGAGGCCAAGGGGCCCCCCCCACACCCCGAAAATGAAAATTCCTAATATGGCCCTCGAGTGGACCAGACCAATACAAATTCATTCTCTGATATAAACTGAGTTTTCTGTGAAAATTTGAGCAGGTTTGATCAACTTTAAGGGGTGGTTTGGACTGATCTGGCATGTTATGACATCCTCGCCACCTACACTCCCTGAACCTGTACTTTGGACTGGATATGCATTTCTGAAGGAACACACCACTAAAATTCATTCAAGTGGCGACTCCTGTGGGACACAATGTGGTTTACAGCCTTAAATCTGCCTTAACTGAGAAAATATCAGACCATCCCGATACAGCCACCTGAGGCTGTATTTTCGCCTTCCTGGACCATATTTGACACAGATGACACCACTGGTACACCAGATGTAATGCTAAAACCTGTGCAATCAGATTTAGTGAGTGGCAGGTGATATTTTGGCCAAGTTTCATGGTTACAGAGCAATATTTAGTACTGGTTTGGGCTGATTTACATCTATTTTGGACCATTTTAACAGCATTATTTGGGTAAAATATTTTCTGTTCAGATATGTAATGCTCCAAATGTGCCTAAAATATCCCCCTTTATTTTTAAAACAAGCATGAAATTAAATGGGGGCTTCAGTCTGGCAATATTGTGATATACTTGACATTCACCCCATGAGGGGAGTCCAGGGGGCCCCCCCCCACACCCCGAAAATGAAAATTCCTAATATGGCCCTCGAGTGGACCAGACCAATACAAATTCATTCTCTGATATAAACTGAGTTTTCTGTGAAAATTTGAGCAGGTTTGATCAACTTTAAGGGGTGGTTTGGACTGATCTGGCATGTTATGACATCCTGGCCACCTACACTCCCTGAACCTGTACTTTGGACTGGATATGCATTTCTGAAGGAACACACCACTAAAATTCATTCAAGTGGCGACTCCTGTGGGACACAATGTGGTTTACAGCCTTAAATCTGCCTTAACTGAGAAAATATCAGACCATCCCGATACAGCCACCTGAGGCTGTATTTTCGCCTTCCTGGACCATATTTGACACAGATGACACCACTGGTACACCAGATGTAATGCTAAAACCTGTGCAATCAGATTTAGTGAGTGGCAGGTGATATTTTGGCCAAGTTTCATGGTTACAGAGCAATATTTAGTACTGGTTTGGGCTGATTTACATCTATTTTGGACCATTTTAACAGCATTATTTGGGTAAAATATTTTCTGTTCAGACATGTAATGCTCCAAATGTGCCTAAAATATCCCCCTTTATTTTTAAAACAAGCATGAAATTAAATGGGGGCTTCAGTCTGGCAATATTGTGATATACTTGACATTCACCCCATGAGGGGAGGCCAAGGGGCCCCCCCCACACCCCGAAAATGAAAATTCCTAATATGGCCCTCGAGTGGACCAGACCAATACAAATTCATTCTCTGATATAAACTGAGTTTTCTGTGAAAATTTGAGCAGGTTTGATCAACTTTAAGGGGTGGTTTGGACTGATCTGGCATGTTATGACATCCTCGCCACCTACACTCCCTGAACCTGTACTTTGGACTGGATATGCATTTCTGAAGGAACACACCACTAAAATTCATTCAAGTGGCGACTCCTGTGGGACACAATGTGGTTTACAGCCTTAAATCTGCCTTAACTGAGAAAATATCAGACCATCCCGATACAGCCACCCGAGGCTGTATTTTCGCCTTCCTGGACCATATTTGACACAGATGACACCACTGGTACACCAGATGTAATGCTAAAACCTGTGCAATCAGATTTAGTGAGTGGCAGGTGATATTTTGGCCAAGTTTCATGGTTACAGAGCAATATTTAGTACTGGTTTGGGCTGATTTACATCTATTTTGGACCATTTTAACAGCATTATTTGGGTAAAATATTTTCTGTTCAGACATGTAATGCTCCAAATGTGCCTAAAATATCCCCCTTTATTTTTAAAACAAGCATGAAATTAAATGGGGGCTTCAGTCTGGCAATATTGTGATATACTTGACATTCACCCCATGAGGGGAGGCCAAGGGGCCCCCCCCACACCCCGAAAATGAAAATTCCTAATATGGCCCTCGAGTGGACCAGACCAATACAAATTCATTCTCTGATATAAACTGAGTTTTCTGTGAAAATTTGAGCAGGTTTGATCAACTTTAAGGGGTGGTTTGGACTGATCTGGCATGTTATGACATCCTCGCCACCTACACTCCCTGAACCTGTACTTTGGACTGGATATGCATTTCTGAAGGAACACACCACTAAAATTCATTCAAGTGGCGACTCCTGTGGGACACAATGTGGTTTACAGCCTTAAATCTGCCTTAACTGAGAAAATATCAGACCATCCCGATACAGCCACCTGAGGCTGTATTTTCGCCTTCCTGGACCATATTTGACACAGATGACACCACTGGTACACCAGATGTAATGCTAAAACCTGTGCAATCAGATTTAGTGAGTGGCAGGTGATATTTTGGCCAAGTTTCATGGTTACAGAGCAATATTTAGTACTGGTTTGGGCTGATTTACATCTATTTTGGACCATTTTAACAGCATTATTTGGGTAAAATATTTTCTGTTCAGATATGTAATGCTCCAAATGTGCCTAAAATATCCCCCTTTATTTTTAAAACAAGCATGAAATTAAATGGGGGCTTCAGTCTGGCAATATTGTGATATACTTGACATTCACCCCATGAGGGGAGTCCAGGGGGCCCCCCCCCACACCCCGAAAATGAAAATTCCTAATATGGCCCTCGAGTGGACCAGACCAATACAAATTCATTCTCTGATATAAACTGAGTTTTCTGTGAAAATTTGAGCAGGTTTGATCAACTTTAAGGGGTGGTTTGGACTGATCTGGCATGTTATGACATCCTGGCCACCTACACTCCCTGAACCTGTACTTTGGACTGGATATGCATTTCTGAAGGAACACACCACTAAAATTCATTCAAGTGGCGACTCCTGTGGGACACAATGTGGTTTACAGCCTTAAATCTGCCTTAACTGAGAAAATATCAGACCATCCCGATACAGCCACCTGAGGCTGTATTTTCGCCTTCCTGGACCATATTTGACACAGATGACACCACTGGTACACCAGATGTAATGCTAAAACCTGTGCAATCAGATTTAGTGAGTGGCAGGTGATATTTTGGCCAAGTTTCATGGTTACAGAGCAATATTTAGTACTGGTTTGGGCTGATTTACATCTATTTTGGACCATTTTAACAGCATTATTTGGGTAAAATATTTTCTGTTCAGACATGTAATGCTCCAAATGTGCCTAAAATATCCCCCTTTATTTTTAAAACAAGCATGAAATTAAATGGGGGCTTCAGTCTGGCAATATTGTGATATACTTGACATTCACCCCATGAGGGGAGTCCAGGGGGCCCCCCCCCACACCCCGAAAATGAAAATTCCTAATATGGCCCTCGAGTGGACCAGACCAATACAAATTCATTCTCTGATATAAACTGAGTTTTCTGTGAAAATTTGAGCAGGTTTGATCAACTTTAAGGGGTGGTTTGGACTGATCTGGCATGTTATGACATCCTGGCCACCTACACTCCCTGAACCTGTACTTTGGACTGGATATGCATTTCTGAAGGAACACACCACTAAAATTCATTCAAGTGGCGACTCCTGTGGGACACAATGTGGTTTACAGCCTTAAATCTGCCTTAACTGAGAAAATATCAGACCATCCCGATACAGCCACCTGAGGCTGTATTTTCGCCTTCCTGGACCATATTTGACACAGATGACACCACTGGTACACCAGATGTAATGCTAAAACCTGTGCAATCAGATTTAGTGAGTGGCAGGTGATATTTTGGCCAAGTTTCATGGTTACAGAGCAATATTTAGTACTGGTTTGGGCTGATTTACATCTATTTTGGACCATTTTAACAGCATTATTTGGGTAAAATATTTTCTGTTCAGACATGTAATGCTCCAAATGTGCCTAAAATATCCCCCTTTATTTTTAAAACAAGCATGAAATTAAATGGGGGCTTCAGTCTGGCAATATTGTGATATACTTGACATTCACCCCATGAGGGGAGGCCAAGGGGCCCCCCCCACACCCCGAAAATGAAAATTCCTAATATGGCCCTCGAGTGGACCAGACCAATACAAATTCATTCTCTGATATAAACTGAGTTTTCTGTGAAAATTTGAGCAGGTTTGATCAACTTTAAGGGGTGGTTTGGACTGATCTGGCATGTTATGACATCCTCGCCACCTACACTCCCTGAACCTGTACTTTGGACTGGATATGCATTTCTGAAGGAACACACCACTAAAATTCATTCAAGTGGCGACTCCTGTGGGACACAATGTGGTTTACAGCCTTAAATCTGCCTTAACTGAGAAAATATCAGACCATCCCGATACAGCCACCTGAGGCTGTATTTTCGCCTTCCTGGACCATATTTGACACAGATGACACCACTGGTACACCAGATGTAATGCTAAAACCTGTGCAATCAGATTTAGTGAGTGGCAGGTGATATTTTGGCCAAGTTTCATGGTTACAGAGCAATATTTAGTACTGGTTTGGGCTGATTTACATCTATTTTGGACCATTTTAACAGCATTATTTGGGTAAAATATTTTCTGTTCAGACATGTAATGCTCCAAATGTGCCTAAAATATCCCCCTTTATTTTTAAAACAAGCATGAAATTAAATGGGGGCTTCAGTCTGGCAATATTGTGATATACTTGACATTCACCCCATGAGGGGAGGCCAAGGGGCCCCCCCCACACCCCGAAAATGAAAATTCCTAATATGGCCCTCGAGTGGACCAGACCAATACAAATTCATTCTCTGATATAAACTGAGTTTTCTGTGAAAATTTGAGCAGGTTTGATCAACTTTAAGGGGTGGTTTGGACTGATCTGGCATGTTATGACATCCTCGCCACCTACACTCCCTGAACCTGTACTTTGGACTGGATATGCATTTCTGAAGGAACACACCACTAAAATTCATTCAAGTGGCGACTCCTGTGGGACACAATGTGGTTTACAGCCTTAAATCTGCCTTAACTGAGAAAATATCAGACCATCCCGATACAGCCACCTGAGGCTGTATTTTCGCCTTCCTGGACCATATTTGACACAGATGACACCACTGGTACACCAGATGTAATGCTAAAACCTGTGCAATCAGATTTAGTGAGTGGCAGGTGATATTTTGGCCAAGTTTCATGGTTACAGAGCAATATTTAGTACTGGTTTGGGCTGATTTACATCTATTTTGGACCATTTTAACAGCATTATTTGGGTAAAATATTTTCTGTTCAGACATGTAATGCTCCAAATGTGCCTAAAATATCCCCCTTTATTTTTAAAACAAGCATGAAATTAAATGGGGGCTTCAGTCTGGCAATATTGTGATATACTTGACATTCACCCCATGAGGGGAGTCCAGGGGGCCCCCCCCCACACCCCGAAAATGAAAATTCCTAATATGGCCCTCGAGTGGACCAGACCAATACAAATTCATTCTCTGATATAAACTGAGTTTTCTGTGAAAATTTGAGCAGGTTTGATCAACTTTAAGGGGTGGTTTGGACTGATCTGGCATGTTATGACATCCTGGCCACCTACACTCCCTGAACCTGTACTTTGGACTGGATATGCATTTCTGAAGGAACACACCACTAAAATTCATTCAAGTGGCGACTCCTGTGGGACACAATGTGGTTTACAGCCTTAAATCTGCCTTAACTGAGAAAATATCAGACCATCCCGATACAGCCACCTGAGGCTGTATTTTCGCCTTCCTGGACCATATTTGACACAGATGACACCACTGGTACACCAGATGTAATGCTAAAACCTGTGCAATCAGATTTAGTGAGTGGCAGGTGATATTTTGGCCAAGTTTCATGGTTACAGAGCAATATTTAGTACTGGTTTGGGCTGATTTACATCTATTTTGGACCATTTTAACAGCATTATTTGGGTAAAATATTTTCTGTTCAGACATGTAATGCTCCAAATGTGCCTAAAATATCCCCCTTTATTTTTAAAACAAGCATGAAATTAAATGGGGGCTTCAGTCTGGCAATATTGTGATATACTTGACATTCACCCCATGAGGGGAGGCCAAGGGGCCCCCCCCACACCCCGAAAATGAAAATTCCTAATATGGCCCTCGAGTGGACCAGACCAATACAAATTCATTCTCTGATATAAACTGAGTTTTCTGTGAAAATTTGAGCAGGTTTGATCAACTTTAAGGGGTGGTTTGGACTGATCTGGCATGTTATGACATCCTCGCCACCTACACTCCCTGAACCTGTACTTTGGACTGGATATGCATTTCTGAAGGAACACACCACTAAAATTCATTCAAGTGGCGACTCCTGTGGGACACAATGTGGTTTACAGCCTTAAATCTGCCTTAACTGAGAAAATATCAGACCATCCCGATACAGCCACCTGAGGCTGTATTTTCGCCTTCCTGGACCATATTTGACACAGATGACACCACTGGTACACCAGATGTAATGCTAAAACCTGTGCAATCAGATTTAGTGAGTGGCAGGTGATATTTTGGCCAAGTTTCATGGTTACAGAGCAATATTTAGTACTGGTTTGGGCTGATTTACATCTATTTTGGACCATTTTAACAGCATTATTTGGGTAAAATATTTTCTGTTCAGACATGTAATGCTCCAAATGTGCCTAAAATATCCCCCTTTATTTTTAAAACAAGCATGAAATTAAATGGGGGCTTCAGTCTGGCAATATTGTGATATACTTGACATTCACCCCATGAGGGGAGGCCAAGGGGCCCCCCCACACCCCGAAAATGAAAATTCCTAATATGGCCCTCGAGTGGACCAGACCAATACAAATTCATTCTCTGATATAAACTGAGTTTTCTGTGAAAATTTGAGCAGGTTTGATCAACTTTAAGGGGTGGTTTGGACTGATCTGGCATGTTATGACATCCTCGCCACCTACACTCCCTGAACCTGTACTTTGGACTGGATATGCATTTCTGAAGGAACACACCACTAAAATTCATTCAAGTGGCGACTCCTGTGGGACACAATGTGGTTTACAGCCTTAAATCTGCCTTAACTGAGAAAATATCAGACCATCCCGATACAGCCACCTGAGGCTGTATTTTCGCCTTCCTGGACCATATTTGACACAGATGACACCACTGGTACACCAGATGTAATGCTAAAACCTGTGCAATCAGATTTAGTGAGTGGCAGGTGATATTTTGGCCAAGTTTCATGGTTACAGAGCAATATTTAGTACTGGTTTGGGCTGATTTACATCTATTTTGGACCATTTTAACAGCATTATTTGGGTAAAATATTTTCTGTTCAGACATGTAATGCTCCAAATGTGCCTAAAATATCCCCCTTTATTTTTAAAACAAGCATGAAATTAAATGGGGGCTTCAGTCTGGCAATATTGTGATATACTTGACATTCACCCCATGAGGGGAGGCCAAGGGGCCCCCCCACACCCCGAAAATGAAAATTCCTAATATGGCCCTCGAGTGGACCAGACCAATACAAATTCATTCTCTGATATAAACTGAGTTTTCTGTGAAAATTTGAGCAGGTTTGATCAACTTTAAGGGGTGGTTTGGACTGATCTGGCATGTTATGACATCCTCGCCACCTACACTCCCTGAACCTGTACTTTGGACTGGATATGCATTTCTGAAGGAACACACCACTAAAATTCATTCAAGTGGCGACTCCTGTGGGACACAATGTGGTTTACAGCCTTAAATCTGCCTTAACTGAGAAAATATCAGACCATCCTGATACAGCCACCTGAGGCTGTATTTTCGCCTTCCTGGACCATATTTGACACAGATGACACCACTGGTACACCAGATGTAATGCTAAAACCTGTGCAATCAGATTTAGTGAGTGGCAGGTGATATTTTGGCCAAGTTTCATGGTTACAGAGCAATATTTAGTACTGGTTTGGGCTGATTTACATCTATTTTGGACCATTTTAACAGCATTATTTGGGTAAAATATTTTCTGTTCAGACATGTAATGCTCCAAATGTGCCTAAAATATCCCCCTTTATTTTTAAAACAAGCATGAAATTAAATGGGGGCTTCAGTCTGGCAATATTGTGATATACTTGACATTCACCCCATGAGGGGAGGCCAAGGGGCCCCCCCCACACCCCGAAAATGAAAATTCCTAATATGGCCCTCGAGTGGACCAGACCAATACAAATTCATTCTCTGATATAAACTGAGTTTTCTGTGAAAATTTGAGCAGGTTTGATCAACTTTAAGGGGTGGTTTGGACTGATCTGGCATGTTATGACATCCTCGCCACCTACACTCCCTGAACCTGTACTTTGGACTGGATATGCATTTCTGAAGGAACACACCACTAAAATTCATTCAAGTGGCGACTCCTGTGGGACACAATGTGGTTTACAGCCTTAAATCTGCCTTAACTGAGAAAATATCAGACCATCCCGATACAGCCACCTGAGGCTGTATTTTCGCCTTCCTGGACCATATTTGACACAGATGACACCACTGGTACACCAGATGTAATGCTAAAACCTGTGCAATCAGATTTAGTGAGTGGCAGGTGATATTTTGGCCAAGTTTCATGGTTACAGAGCAATATTTAGTACTGGTTTGGGCTGATTTACATCTATTTTGGACCATTTTAACAGCATTATTTGGGTAAAATATTTTCTGTTCAGACATGTAATGCTCCAAATGTGCCTAAAATATCCCCCTTTATTTTTAAAACAAGCATGAAATTAAATGGGGGCTTCAGTCTGGCAATATTGTGATATACTTGACATTCACCCCATGAGGGGAGGCCAAGGGGCCCCCCCACACCCCGAAAATGAAAATTCCTAATATGGCCCTCGAGTGGACCAGACCAATACAAATTCATTCTCTGATATAAACTGAGTTTTCTGTGAAAATTTGAGCAGGTTTGATCAACTTTAAGGGGTGGTTTGGACTGATCTGGCATGTTATGACATCCTCGCCACCTACACTCCCTGAACCTGTACTTTGGACTGGATATGCATTTCTGAAGGAACACACCACTAAAATTCATTCAAGTGGCGACTCCTGTGGGACACAATGTGGTTTACAGCCTTAAATCTGCCTTAACTGAGAAAATATCAGACCATCCCGATACAGCCACCTGAGGCTGTATTTTCGCCTTCCTGGACCATATTTGACACAGATGACACCACTGGTACACCAGATGTAATGCTAAAACCTGTGCAATCAGATTTAGTGAGTGGCAGGTGATATTTTGGCCAAGTTTCATGGTTACAGAGCAATATTTAGTACTGGTTTGGGCTGATTTACATCTATTTTGGACCATTTTAACAGCATTATTTGGGTAAAATATTTTCTGTTCAGACATGTAATGCTCCAAATGTGCCTAAAATATCCCCCTTTATTTTTAAAACAAGCATGAAATTAAATGGGGGCTTCAGTCTGGCAATATTGTGATATACTTGACATTCACCCCATGAGGGGAGGCCAAGGGGCCCCCCCACACCCCGAAAATGAAAATTCCTAATATGGCCCTCGAGTGGACCAGACCAATACAAATTCATTCTCTGATATAAACTGAGTTTTCTGTGAAAATTTGAGCAGGTTTGATCAACTTTAAGGGGTGGTTTGGACTGATCTGGCATGTTATGACATCCTCGCCACCTACACTCCCTGAACCTGTACTTTGGACTGGATATGCATTTCTGAAGGAACACACCACTAAAATTCATTCAAGTGGCGACTCCTGTGGGACACAATGTGGTTTACAGCCTTAAATCTGCCTTAACTGAGAAAATATCAGACCATCCCGATACAGCCACCTGAGGCTGTATTTTCGCCTTCCTGGACCATATTTGACACAGATGACACCACTGGTACACCAGATGTAATGCTAAAACCTGTGCAATCAGATTTAGTGAGTGGCAGGTGATATTTTGGCCAAGTTTCATGGTTACAGAGCAATATTTAGTACTGGTTTGGGCTGATTTACATCTATTTTGGACCATTTTAACAGCATTATTTGGGTAAAATATTTTCTGTTCAGACATGTAATGCTCCAAATGTGCCTAAAATATCCCCCTTTATTTTTAAAACAAGCATGAAATTAAATGGGGGCTTCAGTCTGGCAATATTGTGATATACTTGACATTCACCCCATGAGGGGAGGCCAGGGGGCCCCCCCACACCCCGAAAATGAAAATTCCTAATATGGCCCTCGAGTGGACCAGACCAATACAAATTCATTCTCTGATATAAACTGAGTTTTCTGTGAAAATTTGAGCAGGTTTGATCAACTTTAAGGGGTGGTTTGGACTGATCTGGCATGTTATGACATCCTCGCCACCTACACTCCCTGAACCTGTACTTTGGACTGGATATGCATTTCTGAAGGAACACACCACTAAAATTCATTCAAGTGGCGACTCCTGTGGGACACAATGTGGTTTACAGCCTTAAATCTGCCTTAACTGAGAAAATATCAGACCATCCTGATACAGCCACCTGAGGCTGTATTTTCGCCTTCCTGGACCATATTTGACACAGATGACACCACTGGTACACCAGATGTAATGCTAAAACCTGTGCAATCAGATTTAGTGAGTGGCAGGTGATATTTTGGCCAAGTTTCATGGTTACAGAGCAATATTTAGTACTGGTTTGGGCTGATTTACATCTATTTTGGACCATTTTAACAGCATTATTTGGGTAAAATATTTTCTGTTCAGACATGTAATGCTCCAAATGTGCCTAAAATATCCCCCTTTATTTTTAAAACAAGCATGAAATTAAATGGGGGCTTCAGTCTGGCAATATTGTGATATACTTGACATTCACCCCATGAGGGGAGGCCAAGGGGGCCCCCCCACACCCCGAAAATGAAAATTCCTAATATGGCCCTCGAGTGGACCAGACCAATACAAATTCATTCTCTGATATAAACTGAGTTTTCTGTGAAAATTTGAGCAGGTTTGATCAACTTTAAGGGGTGGTTTGGACTGATCTGGCATGTTATGACATCCTCGCCACCTACACTCCCTGAACCTGTACTTTGGACTGGATATGCATTTCTGAAGGAACACACCACTAAAATTCATTCAAGTGGCGACTCCTGTGGGACACAATGTGGTTTACAGCCTTAAATCTGCCTTAACTGAGAAAATATCAGACCATCCCGATACAGCCACCTGAGGCTGTATTTTCGCCTTCCTGGACCATATTTGACACAGATGACACCACTGGTACACCAGATGTAATGCTAAAACCTGTGCAATCAGATTTAGTGAGTGGCAGGTGATATTTTGGCCAAGTTTCATGGTTACAGAGCAATATTTAGTACTGGTTTGGGCTGATTTACATCTATTTTGGACCATTTTAACAGCGTTATTTGGGTAAAATATTTTCTATTCAGATATGTAATGCTCCAAATGTGCCTAAAATATCCCCCTTTATTTTTAAAACAAGCATGAAATTAAATGGGGGCTTCAGTCTGGCAATATTGTGATATACTTGACATTCACCCCATGAGGGGAGGCCAGGGGGCCCCCCCACACCCCGAAAATGAAAATTCCTAATATGGCCCTCGAGTGGACCAGACCAATACAAATTCATTCTCTGATATAAACTGAGTTTTCTGTGAAAATTTGAGCAGGTTTGATCAACTTTAAGGGGTGGTTTGGACTGATCTGGCATGTTATGACATCCTCGCCACCTACACTCCCTGAACCTGTACTTTGGACTGGATATGCATTTCTGAAGGAACACACCACTAAAATTCATTCAAGTGGCGACTCCTGTGGGACACAATGTGGTTTACAGCCTTAAATCTGCCTTAACTGAGAAAATATCAGACCATCCTGATACAGCCACCTGAGGCTGTATTTTCGCCTTCCTGGACCATATTTGACACAGATGACACCACTGGTACACCAGATGTAATGCTAAAACCTGTGCAATCAGATTTAGTGAGTGGCAGGTGATATTTTGGCCAAGTTTCATGGTTACAGAGCAATATTTAGTACTGGTTTGGGCTGATTTACATCTATTTTGGACCATTTTAACAGCATTATTTGGGTAAAATATTTTCTGTTCAGACATGTAATGCTCCAAATGTGCCTAAAATATCCCCCTTTATTTTTAAAACAAGCATGAAATTAAATGGGGGCTTCAGTCTGGCAATATTGTGATATACTTGACATTCACCCCATGAGGGGAGGCCAAGGGGCCCCCCCCACACCCCGAAAATGAAAATTCCTAATATGGCCCTCGAGTGGACCAGACCAATACAAATTCATTCTCTGATATAAACTGAGTTTTCTGTGAAAATTTGAGCAGGTTTGATCAACTTTAAGGGGTGGTTTGGACTGATCTGGCATGTTATGACATCCTCGCCACCTACACTCCCTGAACCTGTACTTTGGACTGGATATGCATTTCTGAAGGAACACACCACTAAAATTCATTCAAGTGGCGACTCCTGTGGGACACAATGTGGTTTACAGCCTTAAATCTGCCTTAACTGAGAAAATATCAGACCATCCCGATACAGCCACCTGAGGCTGTATTTTCGCCTTCCTGGACCATATTTGACACAGATGACACCACTGGTACACCAGATGTAATGCTAAAACCTGTGCAATCAGATTTAGTGAGTGGCAGGTGATATTTTGGCCAAGTTTCATGGTTACAGAGCAATATTTAGTACTGGTTTGGGCTGATTTACATCTATTTTGGACCATTTTAACAGCATTATTTGGGTAAAATATTTTCTGTTCAGACATGTAATGCTCCAAATGTGCCTAAAATATCCCCCTTTATTTTTAAAACAAGCATGAAATTAAATGGGGGCTTCAGTCTGGCAATATTGTGATATACTTGACATTCACCCCATGAGGGGAGGCCAAGGGGCCCCCCCACACCCCGAAAATGAAAATTCCTAATATGGCCCTCGAGTGGACCAGACCAATACAAATTCATTCTCTGATATAAACTGAGTTTTCTGTGAAAATTTGAGCAGGTTTGATCAACTTTAAGGGGTGGTTTGGACTGATCTGGCATGTTATGACATCCTCGCCACCTACACTCCCTGAACCTGTACTTTGGACTGGATATGCATTTCTGAAGGAACACACCACTAAAATTCATTCAAGTGGCGACTCCTGTGGGACACAATGTGGTTTACAGCCTTAAATCTGCCTTAACTGAGAAAATATCAGACCATCCCGATACAGCCACCTGAGGCTGTATTTTCGCCTTCCTGGACCATATTTGACACAGATGACACCACTGGTACACCAGATGTAATGCTAAAACCTGTGCAATCAGATTTAGTGAGTGGCAGGTGATATTTTGGCCAAGTTTCATGGTTACAGAGCAATATTTAGTACTGGTTTGGGCTGATTTACATCTATTTTGGACCATTTTAACAGCATTATTTGGGTAAAATATTTTCTGTTCAGACATGTAATGCTCCAAATGTGCCTAAAATATCCCCCTTTATTTTTAAAACAAGCATGAAATTAAATGGGGGCTTCAGTCTGGCAATATTGTGATATACTTGACATTCACCCCATGAGGGGAGGCCAAGGGGCCCCCCCACACCCCGAAAATGAAAATTCCTAATATGGCCCTCGAGTGGACCAGACCAATACAAATTCATTCTCTGATATAAACTGAGTTTTCTGTGAAAATTTGAGCAGGTTTGATCAACTTTAAGGGGTGGTTTGGACTGATCTGGCATGTTATGACATCCTCGCCACCTACACTCCCTGAACCTGTACTTTGGACTGGATATGCATTTCTGAAGGAACACACCACTAAAATTCATTCAAGTGGCGACTCCTGTGGGACACAATGTGGTTTACAGCCTTAAATCTGCCTTAACTGAGAAAATATCAGACCATCCCGATACAGCCACCTGAGGCTGTATTTTCGCCTTCCTGGACCATATTTGACACAGATGACACCACTGGTACACCAGATGTAATGCTAAAACCTGTGCAATCAGATTTAGTGAGTGGCAGGTGATATTTTGGCCAAGTTTCATGGTTACAGAGCAATATTTAGTACTGGTTTGGGCTGATTTACATCTATTTTGGACCATTTTAACAGCATTATTTGGGTAAAATATTTTCTGTTCAGACATGTAATGCTCCAAATGTGCCTAAAATATCCCCCTTTATTTTTAAAACAAGCATGAAATTAAATGGGGGCTTCAGTCTGGCAATATTGTGATATACTTGACATTCACCCCATGAGGGGAGGCCAAGGGGCCCCCCCACACCCCGAAAATGAAAATTCCTAATATGGCCCTCGAGTGGACCAGACCAATACAAATTCATTCTCTGATATAAACTGAGTTTTCTGTGAAAATTTGAGCAGGTTTGATCAACTTTAAGGGGTGGTTTGGACTGATCTGGCATGTTATGACATCCTCGCCACCTACACTCCCTGAACCTGTACTTTGGACTGGATATGCATTTCTGAAGGAACACACCACTAAAATTCATTCAAGTGGCGACTCCTGTGGGACACAATGTGGTTTACAGCCTTAAATCTGCCTTAACTGAGAAAATATCAGACCATCCCAATACAGCCACCTGAGGCTGTATTTTCGCCTTCCTGGACCATATTTGACACAGATGACACCACTGGTACACCAGATGTAATGCTAAAACCTGTGCAATCAGATTTAGTGAGTGGCAGGTGATATTTTGGCCAAGTTTCATGGTTACAGAGCAATATTTAGTACTGGTTTGGGCTGATTTACATCTATTTTGGACCATTTTAACAGCATTATTTGGGTAAAATATTTTCTGTTCAGACATGTAATGCTCCAAATGTGCCTAAAATATCCCCCTTTATTTTTAAAACAAGCATGAAATTAAATGGGGGCTTCAGTCTGGCAATATTGTGATATACTTGACATTCACCCCATGAGGGGAGGCCAAGGGGCCCCCCCACACCCCGAAAATGAAAATTCCTAATATGGCCCTCGAGTGGACCAGACCAATACAAATTCATTCTCTGATATAAACTGAGTTTTCTGTGAAAATTTGAGCAGGTTTGATCAACTTTAAGGGGTGGTTTGGACTGATCTGGCATGTTATGACATCCTCGCCACCTACACTCCCTGAACCTGTACTTTGGACTGGATATGCATTTCTGAAGGAACACACCACTAAAATTCATTCAAGTGGCGACTCCTGTGGGACACAATGTGGTTTACAGCCTTAAATCTGCCTTAACTGAGAAAATATCAGACCATCCCAATACAGCCACCTGAGGCTGTATTTTCGCCTTCCTGGACCATATTTGACACAGATGACACCACTGGTACACCAGATGTAATGCTAAAACCTGTGCAATCAGATTTAGTGAGTGGCAGGTGATATTTTGGCCAAGTTTCATGGTTACAGAGCAATATTTAGTACTGGTTTGGGCTGATTTACATCTATTTTGGACCATTTTAACAGCATTATTTGGGTAAAATATTTTCTGTTCAGACATGTAATGCTCCAAATGTGCCTAAAATATCCCCCTTTATTTTTAAAACAAGCATGAAATTAAATGGGGGCTTCAGTCTGGCAATATTGTGATATACTTGACATTCACCCCATGAGGGGAGGCCAAGGGGCCCCCCCACACCCCGAAAATGAAAATTCCTAATATGGCCCTCGAGTGGACCAGACCAATACAAATTCATTCTCTGATATAAACTGAGTTTTCTGTGAAAATTTGAGCAGGTTTGATCAACTTTAAGGGGTGGTTTGGACTGATCTGGCATGTTATGACATCCTCGCCACCTACACTCCCTGAACCTGTACTTTGGACTGGATATGCATTTCTGAAGGAACACACCACTAAAATTCATTCAAGTGGCGACTCCTGTGGGACACAATGTGGTTTACAGCCTTAAATCTGCCTTAACTGAGAAAATATCAGACCATCCCAATACAGCCACCTGAGGCTGTATTTTCGCCTTCCTGGACCATATTTGACACAGATGACACCACTGGTACACCAGATGTAATGCTAAAACCTGTGCAATCAGATTTAGTGAGTGGCAGGTGATATTTTGGCCAAGTTTCATGGTTACAGAGCAATATTTAGTACTGGTTTGGGCTGATTTACATCTATTTTGGACCATTTTAACAGCATTATTTGGGTAAAATATTTTCTGTTCAGACATGTAATGCTCCAAATGTGCCTAAAATATCCCCCTTTATTTTTAAAACAAGCATGAAATTAAATGGGGGCTTCAGTCTGGCAATATTGTGATATACTTGACATTCACCCCATGAGGGGAGGCCAAGGGGCCCCCCCACACCCCGAAAATGAAAATTCCTAATATGGCCCTCGAGTGGACCAGACCAATACAAATTCATTCTCTGATATAAACTGAGTTTTCTGTGAAAATTTGAGCAGGTTTGATCAACTTTAAGGGGTGGTTTGGACTGATCTGGCATGTTATGACATCCTCGCCACCTACACTCCCTGAACCTGTACTTTGGACTGGATATGCATTTCTGAAGGAACACACCACTAAAATTCATTCAAGTGGCGACTCCTGTGGGACACAATGTGGTTTACAGCCTTAAATCTGCCTTAACTGAGAAAATATCAGACCATCCCAATACAGCCACCTGAGGCTGTATTTTCGCCTTCCTGGACCATATTTGACACAGATGACACCACTGGTACACCAGATGTAATGCTAAAACCTGTGCAATCAGATTTAGTGAGTGGCAGGTGATATTTTGGCCAAGTTTCATGGTTACAGAGCAATATTTAGTACTGGTTTGGGCTGATTTACATCTATTTTGGACCATTTTAACAGCATTATTTGGGTAAAATATTTTCTGTTCAGACATGTAATGCTCCAAATGTGCCTAAAATATCCCCCTTTATTTTTAAAACAAGCATGAAATTAAATGGGGGCTTCAGTCTGGCAATATTGTGATATACTTGACATTCACCCCATGAGGGGAGGCCAAGGGGCCCCCCCACACCCCGAAAATGAAAATTCCTAATATGGCCCTCGAGTGGACCAGACCAATACAAATTCATTCTCTGATATAAACTGAGTTTTCTGTGAAAATTTGAGCAGGTTTGATCAACTTTAAGGGGTGGTTTGGACTGATCTGGCATGTTATGACATCCTCGCCACCTACACTCCCTGAACCTGTACTTTGGACTGGATATGCATTTCTGAAGGAACACACCACTAAAATTCATTCAAGTGGCGACTCCTGTGGGACACAATGTGGTTTACAGCCTTAAATCTGCCTTAACTGAGAAAATATCAGACCATCCCGATACAGCCACCTGAGGCTGTATTTTCGCCTTCCTGGACCATATTTGACACAGATGACACCACTGGTACACCAGATGTAATGCTAAAACCTGTGCAATCAGATTTAGTGAGTGGCAGGTGATATTTTGGCCAAGTTTCATGGTTACAGAGCAATATTTAGTACTGGTTTGGGCTGATTTACATCTATTTTGGACCATTTTAACAGCATTATTTGGGTAAAATATTTTCTGTTCAGACATGTAATGCTCCAAATGTGCCTAAAATATCCCCCTTTATTTTTAAAACAAGCATGAAATTAAATGGGGGCTTCAGTCTGGCAATATTGTGATATACTTGACATTCACCCCATGAGGGGAGGCCAAGGGGCCCCCCCACACCCCGAAAATGAAAATTCCTAATATGGCCCTCGAGTGGACCAGACCAATACAAATTCATTCTCTGATATAAACTGAGTTTTCTGTGAAAATTTGAGCAGGTTTGATCAACTTTAAGGGGTGGTTTGGACTGATCTGGCATGTTATGACATCCTCGCCACCTACACTCCCTGAACCTGTACTTTGGACTGGATATGCATTTCTGAAGGAACACACCACTAAAATTCATTCAAGTGGCGACTCCTGTGGGACACAATGTGGTTTACAGCCTTAAATCTGCCTTAACTGAGAAAATATCAGACCATCCCAATACAGCCACCTGAGGCTGTATTTTCGCCTTCCTGGACCATATTTGACACAGATGACACCACTGGTACACCAGATGTAATGCTAAAACCTGTGCAATCAGATTTAGTGAGTGGCAGGTGATATTTTGGCCAAGTTTCATGGTTACAGAGCAATATTTAGTACTGGTTTGGGCTGATTTACATCTATTTTGGACCATTTTAACAGCATTATTTGGGTAAAATATTTTCTGTTCAGACATGTAATGCTCCAAATGTGCCTAAAATATCCCCCTTTATTTTTAAAACAAGCATGAAATTAAATGGGGGCTTCAGTCTGGCAATATTGTGATATACTTGACATTCACCCCATGAGGGGAGGCCAAGGGGCCCCCCCACACCCCGAAAATGAAAATTCCTAATATGGCCCTCGAGTGGACCAGACCAATACAAATTCATTCTCTGATATAAACTGAGTTTTCTGTGAAAATTTGAGCAGGTTTGATCAACTTTAAGGGGTGGTTTGGACTGATCTGGCATGTTATGACATCCTCGCCACCTACACTCCCTGAACCTGTACTTTGGACTGGATATGCATTTCTGAAGGAACACACCACTAAAATTCATTCAAGTGGCGACTCCTGTGGGACACAATGTGGTTTACAGCCTTAAATCTGCCTTAACTGAGAAAATATCAGACCATCCCAATACAGCCACCTGAGGCTGTATTTTCGCCTTCCTGGACCATATTTGACACAGATGACACCACTGGTACACCAGATGTAATGCTAAAACCTGTGCAATCAGATTTAGTGAGTGGCAGGTGATATTTTGGCCAAGTTTCATGGTTACAGAGCAATATTTAGTACTGGTTTGGGCTGATTTACATCTATTTTGGACCATTTTAACAGCATTATTTGGGTAAAATATTTTCTGTTCAGACATGTAATGCTCCAAATGTGCCTAAAATATCCCCCTTTATTTTTAAAACAAGCATGAAATTAAATGGGGGCTTCAGTCTGGCAATATTGTGATATACTTGACATTCACCCCATGAGGGGAGGCCAAGGGGCCCCCCCACACCCCGAAAATGAAAATTCCTAATATGGCCCTCGAGTGGACCAGACCAATACAAATTCATTCTCTGATATAAACTGAGTTTTCTGTGAAAATTTGAGCAGGTTTGATCAACTTTAAGGGGTGGTTTGGACTGATCTGGCATGTTATGACATCCTCGCCACCTACACTCCCTGAACCTGTACTTTGGACTGGATATGCATTTCTGAAGGAACACACCACTAAAATTCATTCAAGTGGCGACTCCTGTGGGACACAATGTGGTTTACAGCCTTAAATCTGCCTTAACTGAGAAAATATCAGACCATCCCGATACAGCCACCTGAGGCTGTATTTTCGCCTTCCTGGACCATATTTGACACAGATGACACCACTGGTACACCAGATGTAATGCTAAAACCTGTGCAATCAGATTTAGTGAGTGGCAGGTGATATTTTGGCCAAGTTTCATGGTTACAGAGCAATATTTAGTACTGGTTTGGGCTGATTTACATCTATTTTGGACCATTTTAACAGCATTATTTGGGTAAAATATTTTCTGTTCAGACATGTAATGCTCCAAATGTGCCTAAAATATCCCCCTTTATTTTTAAAACAAGCATGAAATTAAATGGGGGCTTCAGTCTGGCAATATTGTGATATACTTGACATTCACCCCATGAGGGGAGGCCAAGGGGCCCCCCCACACCCCGAAAATGAAAATTCCTAATATGGCCCTCGAGTGGACCAGACCAATACAAATTCATTCTCTGATATAAACTGAGTTTTCTGTGAAAATTTGAGCAGGTTTGATCAACTTTAAGGGGTGGTTTGGACTGATCTGGCATGTTATGACATCCTCGCCACCTACACTCCCTGAACCTGTACTTTGGACTGGATATGCATTTCTGAAGGAACACACCACTAAAATTCATTCAAGTGGCGACTCCTGTGGGACACAATGTGGTTTACAGCCTTAAATCTGCCTTAACTGAGAAAATATCAGACCATCCCAATACAGCCACCTGAGGCTGTATTTTCGCCTTCCTGGACCATATTTGACACAGATGACACCACTGGTACACCAGATGTAATGCTAAAACCTGTGCAATCAGATTTAGTGAGTGGCAGGTGATATTTTGGCCAAGTTTCATGGTTACAGAGCAATATTTAGTACTGGTTTGGGCTGATTTACATCTATTTTGGACCATTTTAACAGCATTATTTGGGTAAAATATTTTCTGTTCAGACATGTAATGCTCCAAATGTGCCTAAAATATCCCCCTTTATTTTTAAAACAAGCATGAAATTAAATGGGGGCTTCAGTCTGGCAATATTGTGATATACTTGACATTCACCCCATGAGGGGAGGCCAAGGGGCCCCCCCACACCCCGAAAATGAAAATTCCTAATATGGCCCTCGAGTGGACCAGACCAATACAAATTCATTCTCTGATATAAACTGAGTTTTCTGTGAAAATTTGAGCAGGTTTGATCAACTTTAAGGGGTGGTTTGGACTGATCTGGCATGTTATGACATCCTCGCCACCTACACTCCCTGAACCTGTACTTTGGACTGGATATGCATTTCTGAAGGAACACACCACTAAAATTCATTCAAGTGGCGACTCCTGTGGGACACAATGTGGTTTACAGCCTTAAATCTGCCTTAACTGAGAAAATATCAGACCATCCCGATACAGCCACCTGAGGCTGTATTTTCGCCTTCCTGGACCATATTTGACACAGATGACACCACTGGTACACCAGATGTAATGCTAAAACCTGTGCAATCAGATTTAGTGAGTGGCAGGTGATATTTTGGCCAAGTTTCATGGTTACAGAGCAATATTTAGTACTGGTTTGGGCTGATTTACATCTATTTTGGACCATTTTAACAGCATTATTTGGGTAAAATATTTTCTGTTCAGACATGTAATGCTCCAAATGTGCCTAAAATATCCCCCTTTATTTTTAAAACAAGCATGAAATTAAATGGGGGCTTCAGTCTGGCAATATTGTGATATACTTGACATTCACCCCATGAGGGGAGGCCAAGGGGCCCCCCCACACCCCGAAAATGAAAATTCCTAATATGGCCCTCGAGTGGACCAGACCAATACAAATTCATTCTCTGATATAAACTGAGTTTTCTGTGAAAATTTGAGCAGGTTTGATCAACTTTAAGGGGTGGTTTGGACTGATCTGGCATGTTATGACATCCTCGCCACCTACACTCCCTGAACCTGTACTTTGGACTGGATATGCATTTCTGAAGGAACACACCACTAAAATTCATTCAAGTGGCGACTCCTGTGGGACACAATGTGGTTTACAGCCTTAAATCTGCCTTAACTGAGAAAATATCAGACCATCCCAATACAGCCACCTGAGGCTGTATTTTCGCCTTCCTGGACCATATTTGACACAGATGACACCACTGGTACACCAGATGTAATGCTAAAACCTGTGCAATCAGATTTAGTGAGTGGCAGGTGATATTTTGGCCAAGTTTCATGGTTACAGAGCAATATTTAGTACTGGTTTGGGCTGATTTACATCTATTTTGGACCATTTTAACAGCGTTATTTGGGTAAAATATTTTCTATTCAGATATGTAATGCTCCAAATGTGCCTAAAATATCCCCCTTTATTTTTAAAACAAGCATGAAATTAAATGGGGGCTTCAGTCTGGCAATATTGTGATATACTTGACATTCACCCCATGAGGGGAGGCCAGGGGGCCCCCCCACACCCCGAAAATGAAAATTCCTAATATGGCCCTCGAGTGGACCAGACCAATACAAATTCATTCTCTGATATAAACTGAGTTTTCTGTGAAAATTTGAGCAGGTTTGATCAACTTTAAGGGGTGGTTTGGACTGATCTGGCATGTTATGACATCCTCGCCACCTACACTCCCTGAACCTGTACTTTGGACTGGATATGCATTTCTGAAGGAACACACCACTAAAATTCATTCAAGTGGCGACTCCTGTGGGACACAATGTGGTTTACAGCCTTAAATCTGCCTTAACTGAGAAAATATCAGACCATCCCGATACAGCCACCTGAGGCTGTATTTTCGCCTTCCTGGACCATATTTGACACAGATGACACCACTGGTACACCAGATGTAATGCTAAAACCTGTGCAATCAGATTTAGTGAGTGGCAGGTGATATTTTGGCCAAGTTTCATGGTTACAGAGCAATATTTAGTACTGGTTTGGGCTGATTTACATCTATTTTGGACCATTTTAACAGCATTATTTGGGTAAAATATTTTCTGTTCAGACATGTAATGCTCCAAATGTGCCTAAAATATCCCCCTTTATTTTTAAAACAAGCATGAAATTAAATGGGGGCTTCAGTCTGGCAATATTGTGATATACTTGACATTCACCCCATGAGGGGAGGCCAAGGGGCCCCCCCCCACACCCCGAAAATGAAAATTCCTAATATGGCCCTCGAGTGGACCAGACCAATACAAATTCATTCTCTGATATAAACTGAGTTTTCTGTGAAAATTTGAGCAGGTTTGATCAACTTTAAGGGGTGGTTTGGACTGATCTGGCATGTTATGACATCCTCGCCACCTACACTCCCTGAACCTGTACTTTGGACTGGATATGCATTTCTGAAGGAACACACCACTAAAATTCATTCAAGTGGCGACTCCTGTGGGACACAATGTGGTTTACAGCCTTAAATCTGCCTTAACTGAGAAAATATCAGACCATCCCGATACAGCCACCTGAGGCTGTATTTTCGCCTTCCTGGACCATATTTGACACAGATGACACCACTGGTACACCAGATGTAATGCTAAAACCTGTGCAATCAGATTTAGTGAGTGGCAGGTGATATTTTGGCCAAGTTTCATGGTTACAGAGCAATATTTAGTACTGGTTTGGGCTGATTTACATCTATTTTGGACCATTTTAACAGCATTATTTGGGTAAAATATTTTCTGTTCAGACATGTAATGCTCCAAATGTGCCTAAAATATCCCCCTTTATTTTTAAAACAAGCATGAAATTAAATGGGGGCTTCAGTCTGGCAATATTGTGATATACTTGACATTCACCCCATGAGGGGAGGCCAAGGGGCCCCCCCCACACCCCGAAAATGAAAATTCCTAATATGGCCCTCGAGTGGACCAGACCAATACAAATTCATTCTCTGATATAAACTGAGTTTTCTGTGAAAATTTGAGCAGGTTTGATCAACTTTAAGGGGTGGTTTGGACTGATCTGGCATGTTATGACATCCTCGCCACCTACACTCCCTGAACCTGTACTTTGGACTGGATATGCATTTCTGAAGGAACACACCACTAAAATTCATTCAAGTGGCGACTCCTGTGGGACACAATGTGGTTTACAGCCTTAAATCTGCCTTAACTGAGAAAATATCAGACCATCCCAATACAGCCACCTGAGGCTGTATTTTCGCCTTCCTGGACCATATTTGACACAGATGACACCACTGGTACACCAGATGTAATGCTAAAACCTGTGCAATCAGATTTAGTGAGTGGCAGGTGATATTTTGGCCAAGTTTCATGGTTACAGAGCAATATTTAGTACTGGTTTGGGCTGATTTACATCTATTTTGGACCATTTTAACAGCATTATTTGGGTAAAATATTTTCTATTCCGATATGTAATGCTCCAAATGTGCCTAAAATATCCCCCTTTATTTTTAAAACAAGCATGAAATTAAATGGGGGCTTCAGTCTGGCAATATTGTGATATACTTGACATTCACCCCATGAGGGGAGGCCAGGGGGCCCCCCCACACCCCGAAAATGAAAATTCCTAATATGGCCCTCGAGTGGACCAGACCAATACAAATTCATTCTCTGATATAAACTGAGTTTTCTGTGAAAATTTGAGCAGGTTTGATCAACTTTAAGGGGTGGTTTGGACTGATCTGGCATGTTATGACATCCTCGCCACCTACACTCCCTGAACCTGTACTTTGGACTGGATATGCATTTCTGAAGGAACACACCACTAAAATTCATTCAAGTGGCGACTCCTGTGGGACACAATGTGGTTTACAGCCTTAAATCTGCCTTAACTGAGAAAATATCAGACCATCCCGATACAGCCACCTGAGGCTGTATTTTCGCCTTCCTGGACCATATTTGACACAGATGACACCACTGGTACACCAGATGTAATGCTAAAACCTGTGCAATCAGATTTAGTGAGTGGCAGGTGATATTTTGGCCAAGTTTCATGGTTACAGAGCAATATTTAGTACTGGTTTGGGCTGATTTACATCTATTTTGGACCATTTTAACAGCATTATTTGGGTAAAATATTTTCTGTTCAGACATGTAATGCTCCAAATGTGCCTAAAATATCCCCCTTTATTTTTAAAACAAGCATGAAATTAAATGGGGGCTTCAGTCTGGCAATATTGTGATATACTTGACATTCACCCCATGAGGGGAGGCCAAGGGGCCCCCCCACACCCCGAAAATGAAAATTCCTAATATGGCCCTCGAGTGGACCAGACCAATACAAATTCATTCTCTGATATAAACTGAGTTTTCTGTGAAAATTTGAGCAGGTTTGATCAACTTTAAGGGGTGGTTTGGAGTGATCTGGCATGTTATGACATCCTCGCCACCTACACTCCCTGAACCTGTACTTTGGACTGGATATGCATTTCTGAAGGAACACACCACTAAAATTCATTCAAGTGGCGACTCCTGTGGGACACAATGTGGTTTACAGCCTTAAATCTGCCTTAACTGAGAAAATATCAGACCATCCCGATACAGCCACCTGAGGCTGTATTTTCGCCTTCCTGGACCATATTTGACACAGATGACACCACTGGTACACCAGATGTAATGCTAAAACCTGTGCAATCAGATTTAGTGAGTGGCAGGTGATATTTTGGCCAAGTTTCATGGTTACAGAGCAATATTTAGTACTGGTTTGGGCTGATTTACATCTATTTTGGACCATTTTAACAGCATTATTTGGGTAAAATATTTTCTGTTCAGACATGTAATGCTCCAAATGTGCCTAAAATATCCCCCTTTATTTTTAAAACAAGCATGAAATTAAATGGGGGCTTCAGTCTGGCAATATTGTGATATACTTGACATTCACCCCATGAGGGGAGGCCAAGGGGCCCCCCCACACCCCGAAAATGAAAATTCCTAATATGGCCCTCGAGTGTACCAGACCAATACAAATTCATTCTCTGATATAAACTGAGTTTTCTGTGAAAATTTGAGCAGGTTTGATCAACTTTAAGGGGTGGTTTGGACTGATCTGGCATGTTATGACATCCTCGCCACCTACACTCCCTGAACCTGTACTTTGGACTGGATATGCATTTCTGAAGGAACACACCACTAAAATTCATTCAAGTGGCGACTCCTGTGGGACACAATGTGGTTTACAGCCTTAAATCTGCCTTAACTGAGAAAATATCAGACCATCCCAATACAGCCACCTGAGGCTGTATTTTCGCCTTCCTGGACCATATTTGACACAGATGACACCACTGGTACACCAGATGTAATGCTAAAACCTGTGCAATCAGATTTAGTGAGTGGCAGGTGATATTTTGGCCAAGTTTCATGGTTACAGAGCAATATTTAGTACTCGTTTGGGCTGATTTACATCTATTTTGGACCATTTTAACAGCATTATTTGGGTAAAATATTTTCTGTTCAGATATGTAATGCTCCAAATGTGCCTAAAATATCCCCCTTTATTTTTAAAACAAGCATGAAATTAAATGGGGGCTTCAGTCTGGCAATATTGTGATATACTTGACATTCACCCCATGAGGGGAGGCCAGGGGGCCCCCCCAGACCCCGAAAATGAAAATTCCTAATATGGCCCTCGAGTGGACCAGACCAATACAAATTCATTCTCTGATATAAACTGAGTTTTCTGTGAAAATTTGAGCAGGTTTGATCAACTTTAAGGGGTGGTTTGGACTGATCTGGCATGTTATGACATCCTCGCCACCTACACTCCCTGAACCTGTACTTTGGACTGAATATGCATTTCTGAAGGAACACACCACTAAAATTCATTCAAGTGGCGACTCCTGTGAGACACAATGTGGTTTACAGCCTTAAATCTGCCTTAACTGAGATATTGCCTGCACAAAATTTTAAAGGTCAAGGTCACTATTGCAAGGTCAAATGTCAAATCAAGGTTACACCATGACATTGCACCCCTACAACCCCCAACCAATGTTCCTACTAAGGATCAACTTCCTACACCTTATGCTTTCTAAGATATAGCCCAGACAAGATTTTACGGGCCAAGGTCACTACGGTAAGGTCAACGGCCAAATCAAGGTCACACCATGATGTTGCACACCTACACCCCCTAACCAATGTTCCTACCAAGTATCAACTTCCTACACCTTATGGTTTCCGAGATATAGCCCGGACAAGATGTTATAGGTCAAGGTCATTATGGCAAGGTCAAAGGTCAAATCAAGGTCACACCATGACATTGCACACCTACACCCCAAACCAATATCCCTACCAAGTATCAACTTCCTACATCTTACGGTTTCCGAGATATAGCCTGGATAAGATGTTATAGGTCAAGGTCATTATGGCAAGGTCAAATCAAGGTCACACCATGACGTTGCACACCTACACCCCCTAATCAATGTCCCTACCAAGTATCAACTTCCTACACCTTACGGTTTTCGAGATATAGCCTGGACAAGATTTTATAGGTCAAGGTCACTATGGCAAGGTCAAAGGCCAAATCAAGGTCACAGGCCAGAGAAACTTTTCCCTCCGCCCGCCCGCCCGCCTGACCACCCATCTGGACACCATGGGTCAAAACAAAACCCCGACAGCCCTTATGGGCTGTGGGGTAAAAATTAATTCAATACATATTAAAAGTTGCCTTTTCATAATATAATAAAATATTCAAAAATTAATGAGTCACAATTTTATATCAAAGATATCACAGCTAGAATGTTCATCCAACAATATTTCTGATGTTGTAAATAAAATTATAACATTCACAAATATAATACAAATACTGCAGTTGTAAATCAGATCAACAGATAACAGATCATGTTCCTATATCTTTCTCAGCAGAGCACAATATCACAGTATTTACACATACATATTCAAATATGTTCAAAGATATGATAGTTACTTACCTGAACAAATTATCAGTTGGATTCATGTATGTTAAACATAATACATCGTTAAAAGCATTACAATGTTTTGGTTTTTTTTCTTTTCTCAATATCACCCACACCTCTGGAACTGCGTAAGTGGAAAGTTTAGTTTGAAATTGATTTCGCAAAGTTTCAAATTTTAAGACATTTACCAGAATAGATTTTCATGAATATCCATACAACATGAAACAGATTAATACAGATTTAAAATTTCACTGGGAATTCATTTTCATTTTCCAAGCTCACTGGCTCAAATAATCAAAATCAATGCTTTGAGAAAACTCCTACTTCTAATAGTAACTGTTGGATCTGATCCCAGAACTTTCTGATTTGAATACAGTAAACACAAAGCTGGCATATTAATTGGTTAAATTAAGGAGATTCTCAAGAACTTCCTAATGGTTGAATGACACATTCCTATACAATATTGCCACAATGTATTTTACAATCTACACCCTCTCTCTAGAAAAGTCACAGATGTACATGTATTGAGAATACATACACATTCACAGAAATTACATACTACAGTATGTTACTTTTGATAAAATATCGTTAGGGACTAAATTTTATGGTCCAAAAAGGCAATACTGAATTGTAATTGGCACATTTGCCTTTGAGACAAGTTTTACAACAAGGTGTTAACAATGGAACACAATCATATACATAAGTTTCCATCTAAATTGCAAATTTAATAAGTAAATTAAATTTTTAAAGTTAATACCATACCCAAGAGAAAAATGGTATAGCGGTCAGCCAACTGGCCCCGCTAAATGACAGAAAAATAGCATCAGAGATGCCCGTACCCCACAGCCTAGGGAAATATTTTCAACACCATGAGATACAGAAGTACTGTATCAGTACAAACTTCAGGATACTTTCAGAGCACTGTCAGTTATATAAAGGTCCAAACAATGCTTAATTGGAGAAATAATGTTTAAAAGAAAGATCATGCATATAAAGATGAAGTATTAAAACAAGATCATTCAATAACAAGATGACAGCATTAATCAGCAAACTAAAATTCAACCCTCTTTATCTACATCTGCAAGGCCCGAATTATGGTTTAGATGGTTTGAATATTACCATGCATACAGAAGTGGTAATACATTTAATGAATGCTTATGTGTGGTGTTGGAGCAAAATCTGTGGCTCACTTGATGAAATTCGATCTCTTACAATGGGAAGTTATGAAAGTAAAATAAATTAATTTATAAAATAAAAATAAATTAATTTATAATTAAAATAAATTAATTTATAATTAATAAATTCTAATATGACTTTAATAGTGTTTAATCTGCATCAAAAGAGAGACCCAAAGGTGCAACAAGATTTTATAGGTCAAGGTCACTACGACAAGGTCAAAGGTCAAATTAAGGTGACACCATGATAATACACACCTATAGCCCCTAACCAATGTCCCTAGCAAGTATCAACTTCCTCAACCTTACGGTTTCCAAGATATAGCCCGGACAAGATTTTATAGGTCACGGTCACTACGCCAAGGTCAAAGGTCAAATCAAGGTCAGATCATGACGTTGCACAACTACATCCCCTAACCAATGTCCCTACCAAGTATCAACTTCCTACACCTTATGGTTTCCGAGATATAGCCCGGACAAGATTTTTGAACTCAAGGTCACTACGGCAAGGTCAAAGGTCAAATCTTGGTCAGACCATGACGTTGCACACCTACACATTCTAACCAATGTCCCTACCAAGTACCAACTTCCTGCACCTTACGGTTTCCGAGATATAGCCTGGACAAGATTTTATAGGTCAAGGTCACTACAGCAAGGTCAAAGGTCAAATCAAGGTCACACCATGACGTTGCACACCTACACCCCCTAACCAATGTCCCTGCCAAATATCAACTTCCTACACATTACAGTTTCCGAGATATAGCCTGGACAAGATTTTATAGGTCAAGGTCACTACAGCAAGGTCAAAGGTCAAATCAAGGTCAGACCATGACGTTGCACACCTACACCCCCTAACCAATGTCCCTACCAAGTATCAACTTCCTACACCTTACGGTTTCCGAGATATAGCCCGGACAAGATTTTATAGGTCACGGTCACTACGCCAAGGTCAAAGGTCAAATCAAGGTCAGACCATGACGTTGCACAACTACACCCCCTAACCAATGTCCCTACCAAGTATCAACTTCCTACACCTTACGGTTTCCGAGATATAGCCCGGACAAGATTTTCAAACTCAAGGTCACTACGGCAAGGTCAAATCAAGGTCAGACCATGACGTTGCACACCTACACCCCCTAACCAATGTCCCTACCAAGTATCAACTTCCTACACCTTACGGTTTCTGAGATACAGCCCGGACAAACTATTTCCCGCCGCCCACCCGCCCGGACGCCCGCCCGCCCATCCGGACACCATGGGTGAAAACAATACCCCGACAGCCCTTAAGGGCTGTGGGGTAAAAAGCAGTCCTGTGTTATCCACTGGCAGGATTGGTCATGCAGTGTGCATTTGCTAGGAGGCGCATTGCACTTCCTTCCTGTCTAGACAGAGTGATGGCAGTTAATCTTTTTTGTTGTCTAAACATATTTAAACCCTAGTAACCTGAAAGCAGGGTCAGCTGGGAGGGCCTTGCCTGTCCATTGGGTAGGGTATTAACTTATAAATATTTCATTTGCTTAATAACTTTGCAATTTTGTTACGTTAATACATCCTACCCAATAAGCAATTGCTGAATACCTACTGCTTGGTAGGTGGGTCAGTTACTAGGGACTTCAGCTGAACTCAAAATTAAAGGTCAAAAACCAGGACTCCAGTGGATCCTTATGGTCGGCTACCAGTGACATGGTCGCCCGCAGAGTACAAACGTTGTCCCCCACCCCCTTTTTAAACAGACCTGCTCTGAGGTAAGGGAAGAGAGGTATAAGTTCAGTCCCAGGAAAATAAACCTCCCGAAGAAAGCATATCACCAGCTTTTAAATATATAAATTGCATAGGTGGGTTTAAAATATTGTCATGGATAAAAGCTGTGATGTTTTGCATTGTGAACTTGTGGGCCTCCTTCGCCGGGGCAGTGTTCCTCGTCCACCTCATTGGCTTTTTGGTTGGGTGGGCTCAGGTTTGAACCCACATGACGGGCTAGTATAACTTCACTGAACAAAAGGGTGCATGACCTGTCCTGCTGGTGGATAACACAGGATTGCTTTTTCTGTCCTTTGGCGGGGCCAGTTGCACCGACCGGTATAGCAATTCTCCATTGGGTAGGATGTATTAACACAATAAAATTTAAAGTTAAAGTTCAACATTGAGACATTTTTTAAATATATCTCAGAAAATTCTTGATTTAATTACTTGGAAATAAATTTACCAAACAATATGGTAATAAACAATGGTAAACACGTAGAGCCGAAGTCTGTTAAGCTGAATTTAAAGGGACCATGTAGAATACTTCATCCAGAAATTGCAGATAACCATGAATTTCAATGGAAAAGACTGTTCAACAAATAGGCATTACCTTGCAACTAAAACATGGTTTCAGTTAACAGGGCTCTGTGTAAGAGGTTTTACTGTACAACAGATATGTTTGGATGTGAGAACTTCTATATACTTGAAGCAGAGCAAACCAATGTAACAAACATGATTTACAAGTAGTGCTGGGAGATCGCTTGGATTTTTCCTGTCGAAGTTCGTATCGGACATCTGTAACCAAACTTCGAACATTTCCAATTATGGAGTTGAAGTGTAAAAAAGACAGATAAAATATTAATATTAAATTATATCAAGTAAAATACACACAAATTGCCACAGATATGACCAAAATATAATCTAAAAGCCATTCACAGACGTCTCCCTCACTAACAGACCATGCTTGATGTATTCTCACTTGAGATTGGCTGATTTTGATTACCTTGACAACAGTGGGAAAACCCCAAGGTGTTTCTAATTACGTGATTTTTATTGCATTCACGGGTAGTTTTGTGATTTTAACTGATGGATATTTCAGATTTTTACAAAATATTATTAAGGTTAGTATTTTATTGTGACCAAAAGGCTGCAAAGAAATGGATTTAGCAAATATCGGTTTTACTTAAAGTTTGCCGATCATTGATTGGCAATGAGCCAGCGAGCGATAATACCGAAGTTTGCAAACATCGTCCCAGCACTATTTACAAGTAACATTAAAAATACAAAGACTACCAGGACTCCTTATTTCTGACATCTTAAACTCGTACCCAATTCTAGTTTATTGAGAAATGAAATGATTTTCCATCATATTGCATAAAAATTGTGACATTCGTCCCAGTATATGAAATTCACCCATGAGGAAACCATCTATGATTTACTTGTGGAAAATTTTTTTAAGTATTTGATTTTGAGGCTATATTAGCCCTTGATCTTGCCATCATCAATTTCATATACTCATGATATATTTCATATTTCTCACACTATGTGCATTTTGTCAAAGTAGCATTTAACATCACAAATGGCAGTTTTGTATGATATGAGACAATCTCACATGATGAGTGCTTGGATTGGATCTGAGGTTAGAGTCAGAATAAGCAGACCCTATTGCTTAGAAGTTGGATTGTATCATATTTAAAAAGCTTAAAAATATATAAAGCTTGTGCGTAGTTTTCTCACTTGCAAAATCTCATTTAAATTCTGTGCTTTAGTAAATACTTTTACTTGTACAAAGCATCTGTATTGATCTTAGTTGTACAAACCAATCAATAGTATAATATCATAACAGGTAGATATAATGGTGAAAGAAGTTAAAATCAATAAATTACAATGCACAGCACAATGGACAAGTTTGGCAAATATACACTGTGGAAAATCTAATATTCAAGTAGGAACACTGCACTTTCAGTGCCTCATTTTCTGTCCGTCCATTTCTGACAGCTATAGTGTTACCCTATAAATACTGGTTACATTCCTGTTTACTTTTCCACATTTATATGTGTAAAACAATAGCAGTATTTCTCTTATTTAAGAAACAACAAAGAGCTGAGGCTTATAAAATATTACTTCGGAGATGTAACAATTATTTGAATATCACATCTGACCAATCTATATTTAACAAATGCAGGTGCTTCTGCAAAATTTGGGTTGGTGTGAAATATCAAGATTTCAAAATTAATTGACAAAGTTACTGACTTTCAATATTGGTATTGTACCTATCTATTTCAACAAGAACCTCTTAATAATTCAGTAGGAATCATTTTAAAGACTTGTTATAATTTCTAATTCTTAATAATGAAAGCCTCCTTTTTTCCAGTTGAAGACTTAAAGTATTTCTAACTATTACCTGTAAATTTTATGTAAATTATAATAATTCTGTCAACCTTAAACAGATTAAGATTACTTTCTTACTACTTCTTACTTCTTTTATTGCATGATAATTGTAAAATCAATTGGTATGACCAACCAAGTTTACATCAATATTGAAAATACAGTTTAATATTAACACTATCTAAGTCTGAAGAAATCATGTATTTTCAATAATTATCGGACTTTTATTGCAAATTGGTTACAAATGAAAAAAGCAAATCTTGGATGTTGAACTTCAAGAAACCACATTTACTTGCATACTTGTCAAGCAAATTCTGCAGCATTACATTTCTCATACAAAAGAAATATTAAAATTTATCAAATTTGTTAACTTAAAAAATTTACCAGAATCTAACAATTCATAAACTGTGTGGCTATATTAAAAATTGCTTTGTGCTATTCATCACTACACATGCATTTGTGCAAATATTTCTATTAACTGAATGTTAGTGAAGAAATGAAATACATTTTCTACATATTTGCTTGCCAATCAAATATATCATTTTGGCAGACTTCTAAGTCGAAGTCATTAATATTAAAGAGAAAATCAAGACATGTGTTGACTATATATAACCCTGTTTCACATGCACAGACATCAAAATTTAACTCCTGAATATAATTACAGAAATTGATTATTCCAAAATGCTCAGAGCTCAAGCATTGCTCTTTTCTTTCACCTTCTGTTAAATCTTAAAGTGCCACAGAGGTGTAGATAAAATTTGTTGACAATATTATGAAATACAAATATATCCTATCCTTACACACATGGTTCTGAAAATCTTTACATTTAAAAAAAAGACAGAGATTTCATGATTTATCTCTAAACTGGAAATTTGATAAAGTCTTCACATTCTACCTTATAATACCATAAATATCCGACTTTCCTGTTATACGCATATAAATACAGTAGTATAGATACAAAAATCCACACTTTCTTCAACATAACACATTCAGAAGTACTGGTAGTATGCAAAAAATTTATGCTTTTGCTTACAATGCATTTATGACATACTTAGCACTTGAATGAATACAATACTAAAACAATATATAAAACCGATACTTGAATAAATGCACACTAAAATAAACTAAAATCTAATACTTGTATAACAATTGCAGTAAACATTAATGTAAAAGTGTTTATATTTTGTAAATTATCAATGTAAACACCTTCTATTGAACAACACCACCACACTGGTTAGACCAATACTTCTGCCATGTGTTCTATCAACTGTAAACAACAGGAAACCTCTACATCAAATTTATATAAATTCCATATAAATTCCATATCCTTAAGGCAGCAAAACTAAGTTATTTCAACTGAGAAAAAAAACTTATTTTTCAAATCAACCTACTGTAAATGAGCAAATGTGATGAATGGTTGATCCTCTTTTTTGCAGATATTTTGCGAGTCTGTTTTGGGGGCATATTCTGCACTACTAAATTATTCAGCTTATTTCTTACTGCCTGGATTTTGCTGAGAACACAACTTCTTCTGCAACATATCTTGCACATATTCATCCCATCGAGCCTGAAAAAAAAGTTTAAAAAGGCCTTTACAAACAATAGTTTAATGAATCCACCGGTATGAAGATAAGCTTAAATGACTTAAATAGTGGTCCATACTGAAGAAAGTGCCACTCAGTTAGCTGCAGTGTTACACCATATGTGAATGTACACCTCAATGAAGAAGTCAAGGATCACCTAAACCTTCACTTAAATTTATTTCAAACTGCAAGTGAATTTCAGCAGTTACTTGAAGACAGAACATGGTAGCACCATCTCTGTTGATAAAACACAGGGAATGATTTCTTTTACTGGACCATCAGGAATTCTACACAAAAGTAGGACACAGGAGCAATAATTTGTTAAGCACAGGAGATAAAATCAGAAAAACAAAGGTACTTGAAATGTAGGTGCTTGATATAAATAATTTATGGTTTCTTTAAGCACAATTGCACATATGAATGGTCTCTATTGTGTACTCTAAAATGGTAGGCTGCGCAGTGAACATGGACACATCTTTTGCACAATGCTGGAATCGTGAATATAGAACGGCAAATAAAACAACGCTGTTGAATTCTGCGTGCATCGTTCCTTCGCATACAAATGTAAACAAACAACTCCGGGTAGAATAAGTGGTTAAAATATTCATAAAATTGTCATTTCTTCCTTGATTTTAACAAATAACTATCGTTTTAAAGCTTACAACAAAATGAAAGCATCTACAATGACAATCTGTCAATATTTCATGACAATTTCTGTGAAAATAGAGTAACACAAAATACTTGTTTTTTACCCTAGATATCACTATGTATGTTGCATTGATGGGAACAGCCAACATGGCGTTGGATTTGTTTTGATTTTTGCAAAAGATTTACCCCTTATTTTGACTAAAATATTTTGTAACCATTTTAGAATAGGAATAAAAGACATATTCGAGTGCTTTATGATGGTTTTAAACTATCGATCGGCTGTATTAAAGCCACGAAGCCCACTGCAAACTAAAATACGCTATAACATGGCTAAAAAGGGTCTCCATCAGGAAATTATGTGCTCTCACGATAACCTTAAACAAACAAATTTACGGTTGCAATGCAGATTTATAGATAATATATATATCTGTCATGGTAGAAACTCCAATCTGGAAGAGTTTCAAATTCTACCAGATTTGACTTTCTATCACCCTAGTAGAAATTCAAATTTGGTTGAATTTGTAATTCTGCAGATAGGGCTCTCTACCAACCTGAAATAAATTTTAATTTGTTTGAATTAAAAATTTTAGCAATGATGAATATAGTGTTATTCAGTGTATAATTATGTTGTAGTAATGATTAAATTTGAAATATAAATTTAGTATACAGTATGAGACTCTATATTCAATAATTCATCATTATGGGTAAATTACATGTGTCCAGTTTTTGTAAATTAGTCCTGGGCATGTTTTAAAGAGCTGGTGAAAAATAGAAACCATTCCAGGGAAGTTTGCAGAAAGCTTCACATCAAAATACACATCTATTGTCCAGAACCTTACTGTTGCTTCTTTGAAGAGATTAGGCACTTCAGTTTTGTGGTTTAGGTAAACCAAATAATTGCAATTTCAAAAATTGTGTTTGAAAAAACAAATGGGACACAACTCTAGATAATAGGTTCTGTTAATCAGCCAGACTAACCCCTTAAATAGCAATTAATGTGATGAAAAAGCTAATGCATGGTTTAGCTGTCTATAAAATGGGGGTCAGAGATCTGAGTTATCATTAGTCTTCCTGCATTCATTATGGATCAGAAATAGATGCAGAAAACCTTAAATGTATTTTACAAACTAACTATGTTAAGATGTTAACCTGTGTTACCATATTCTTCCCAATAAAACTGTTATTAACCGCTTGATTTTAATGACTTGAAGACTATGTTATTACTATCTCCTGTAACTTGAATTGAAAGAAGGCCCACGTCATATAACAAGAGCATAAGCAAATTCAAATCAAACTTTCTACCAAGTTTGCTTGGAAGAAACTTCAATCTGGCTTTCAACCAAGTTTAGCTTAAATTTGAAATTCTACTGGTAGAAAGTCAAATTGGAGTTTCTACAAAGCTAAATTTTAGATTCTACCAGATTGGAATTTTTACCATGATATATCTATTTAATCATTGATCAAAACATGATCTAAACTATAGATTATAATTGGGTTAATTTAGCAAAAATGAAAAGTTCTAGGTCAAATATCATTTGACTTATCAACAATACATTCTTTCCACTGATATAATACCACAATTTAGATAAGCATTAAACTTAATTTGATGTGAATCCTGTTCTACCTTGTAAATAAAGTGGCAACCCAAATCATTTCTTTTTGACCCACATGTTTCAAGTGTTCACATCCAAAAACAGCATGTTTCTTCTCCTCTAATCTTAATCAGCAGGTGAAAATATTCTAGCCTTTCAAACATAGCCAAATAAATATCAGGGGCCGATTTCACTAAAACAAAACTTAAACTAAGTCCCTTTATTGGCTAAGTCAGGGACTTAAATCTAAGACTTTGGTCTTAGCTAGGTCTGTGACTTTAAATGGATTTCACAAAGGGGACTTAGCTAAGTCCAAGCTTATCATATAACCACAGTGGTTTTCTGTGTCATGTGACCTTTTATTTCTATTCAAAATATAATATTGGTGCCATATATCCTTCATTTGATGTATTTTATCTAAGGATAAGGGCTGTTTTGAAATGGAAAACCTTGTTGCCACATATAAACTTCCCAAAGACTACTTTAGTGAGGTGTTCTGTATAATTATACTTTATTTACAGCCATTTCAAATTTTGAAGTGGAAAAAAGTTTATGGTGGCCATATTTAAGTCCTCTTTACGAAATTTAAGCCCATTACCTCCCAGACTAAGTCTAAGACCACAGACTTCACATTCTTTTGACAAAATTTAAGACCAAAGTCTTAAATTTAAGTCTAAATCTGGACTTAAGTCCCTTTGTGAAATCGGCCCCAGGACTCTATGTCCCATTTTCTCTCTTTCTGGAATAGGTTTTGTTACAAATGTCCAAGTATAAGTATAAGGCATCAACAGAATGAGGAAATGAGACACTAGTTTTCTCACCTGGAAGAAGGTCCCAGCTACTGGGGTGTGAAGTTCGTTGTCATACACAAACTGTGCTGTATTAAAGTGTTCCCTTCCTTCAATACTGTGTTCCGATATGGTTGGTTTGTGGTATGGGATTTTTCTCTTTTGTTCAAAGAGCAAGAATACTAATCTATGCAGTCCTGGAGTAAAGACACAAAAACACAGTGACAGAAGACCTGAAACACCTCTCTTAAATAAAATCTTTTTACTAAATTCATGATTTTATCAATTCATGTATTCCTTAAAATAACCCTTAAAACTACATGTAATTTATTCACTACTCAGTAGCAAAAATGAGAGATGACTGCCAAACTGAAAATTTTTGAAAATTTAATGTAACACTTGAGCTACCCTACACATCTCAAACAGAAAATGGCCTCAAACAAATTTGAAATCAGTCTAAACTTTACTGTTACTTATGACAATTATGCAATTTTTGGAAAAAAAATTCCCAAAACTTCTACACACCAGTCGAACATTAAAACTTTTCAAACTTAATATCTTTTGATGCCTTGAAGAAATCCTCCATATTTGTAAAAAAAAGTAGAATGATAAAATAAAATTGCACATGACCGTTACAAAAGAAATTTTCAACCATTTGTTTTTCAAAACCCAGTTCTCTTGAGTGGATCAGGACTATATTGCTCTGGTTATTTCAAAATTATTCTCATTTTCAGAAGCACTTATAAAAATAATAAATGATCCATAACACTAAAAGTTTTTTCATAGGATATTTTTTACCTGTGTCTTTGCCAGGAATAGGCCCAAGATATTCTGCTGCTGTGTGTCCACTATTAATGACCTTGCCTTCTATATTTACCACAGACCAACACAGAAAATCAGCATCCTTACGATCATCTCTGCTGGGCCAATCAATATCTAAAACAGGTGTCTTTTAATGAACAGTTATTTTTAACAAAATAAACAGTTTCTACAAAGGCGGCTTACCTATTTAAAATCCTAAAATTATACACAGTGTTATGAAATTTAAAACAAGCAATCAGTGAACGAGCTCTGTGTCAGCTGACTTTGTGTTTTGAGTTTCAGTTTACAAGTGAAAGTAGAAAAGGACATATCTGAAAATAGCTATTGCTCAACCATGCAATGACCAGGTCTGCATTTTTATTATGTTATAGCTGACCCAAAATTAGATGAAAAACATATCTAAACAAAAAACTCTAAATACAATAGTTTTCAAGCTACAAGTGATTTACTCAACAGTGAGAACCTAAAAGTGGATTTTGCTCAGCTATGCAATGAGCTACAGGTCTGCAATTTTACTATGTTATAGCTGATCCAAAAGTAGTTAAATAACACATATAAACAAACTACTGTAAATGAAATAGTTTTCAAGTTACAAATGATTTACTCAAGTGAGAATTTCAAAATAGCTATTCCTGAGCTATACAATGAGCTACAGCTAGAGTCATAGCTGACCCAAAAGTAGGTGAATAACATGTTTAAACAAACTACTGTAAATGCAATAGTTTTCAACTTATAAATGATTTACCAAAGTGAGAATGTCAAAATGGTTATTACTCAGCTATGCAATGAGCTACAAGTCTTCAATTTCACAAAGTTATACCTGACCTAAAAGTAGGTGAACAGCATATGGAAAGGCATAGCCCAGGTAATCGATTTAATGATCAATCTTGCAAATGACAGTCTTTTTTTCTGCATTTTCATACCCAAGTTTAAACTTTCTGTTGAAAAAAATCTTAGAAGTCTTGCAGTAGTTTGCTGGTTTATTTGCTTTATGAAGTCATTTTTTCAATGTATCTTAATATCTGAAGTTGATTTTAATTTTATTAAGTGAGAACAATCGCTCTTTATATAGGTCTCCCTTACGTGATCGACTTAAGGATCATCCACTATACAACAAAATTTGGAAAATACCACCAATGTGGTACCAGAAATAACAGGCAAAATTTTGATTTTGAAAAGTAGGAAGCTAATTCAAGCTATATAGAGTGACACTGAAACATCTATATATATGAATCCATCCATACAAATACTCTTAAAAATCGACAACTACACGGCTCATCCACTACAAATTTGAACTTCTTACATATTATACCGCCTGAAATCAGGCAATGAAAAAATGTACCAGTGTCTTTAGACAATAGAGTTTAAACATCTCCAATAAACAGTGCAAAGATGAACCCATAAAAATACTTCACTTTAACAGGAAAGTGTGTTATAAATGTGAGATATTTACATTATGTCATTACACAACAATGACAGTAAGGGAGATAAATTAGAAAGATTTTGTTTTTCATAATGTCTACCATACCTATTAACAGCAGGGTGTAATATTTTTCAGAGTTTGCTTCCCAGGTAACTTGAGGTTTCGCTCGAACCTATAAAACAAACCACACAATTATCATTTTGATTACATCTTGGACAGTCTGTGAACTGTGTCCCTGAAAAAACTTGTATACCAATATAATCTCAAAGGAATTTAGGTGTATCTCTTGCATAAACTCTATTATCCTGGGATAGGAAAGTCGCATTTCTATTGAAATTAAAGCATATAAGTACATATATTATATATTTGGTGTGATTTGGTTTGTTGTGAGTATTTCTGTAATCATACAAAGTTTTATTCATGTTATAAAGACATATATTTGTAAATTATTTTTTCAACAACAAAAGCTAAACACTATGTAAATCAAGTATTGTTCACATGATTGGCAAGATGCTGGGACATGCTGATTAAATCTGACATCCATTAGAGATTAACAAGCATTACTTTACTTCAAGCTACTGAATGACAGATAAACATTTTGTGCACACTGATACCTCTCTGGGTGTAATCACTCCTCCAGTAACCACTTCTCTTGCTTCACCATAATGAACCTACAAAGTTACAAAGCAGACTCTGAAATTATTGACACAGCATATTACTTCCATTGAATAACTAGATTGCCCTGACTTAATCACAACATATCCTCAGACAGGCCATCACTCACACCACATGCATTCATTGGGTATTTTTGCAGCAGCCATTTTGGGGGGTCAAACCATTTTTTTCATTTTTTGGTCAATCTTCCAACAATGATAGGATTAATACTTAAACAGTTTTCAATATTTTCTAAAAAGGTATTACAACAAGAGCTTAGATTTGCACATGATGTACATTGAAAAGTAGGATAACTCAATTTATGTTCGTTTAGAAGTTATGAGCAAGATAAGATAAAAGTAGGAAAAAAATTATATCATTTCTCATTTGATTGATCTTACAATTGACTGGGATGAGGTAGAGATAGAGTCATGTTACATAGTTTCTCAAAAAAGTGGTAAAAAGGTCCCTGTAGTTATTTTAGAACTTTAATGTGACCTTAAAATTAAAAGTACACAACTTAAATTTTCCATAAAGAAAGATCACATGTACAAGCTATATCTACAACAGTCCGAGTCTGGTCAGATTTGCCACTTCAGGTTATAAGGTAAAATATGTGAAAAAATGCAGAAAAAAGTCCTCTGGATAGAATGTTCATGGGCCTCATATAAAAAAAAAAGACTACTACCGCAAAAAAAAAGTCCTCCGGGTAGAATGTTCATGGGCCTCATATACAGGTTAAATGTCTACTTAAAGTCTTAATTCTTGGCACACAAAAAAAATAGCCAGCCTCGGCAGGCAAAAACCCCAGCCCGCAGGTACAGCTAAATGGCAAACAACATTGAGATTTGGGAAAATCTTAGGAACAACTTCTGTTGTAAGAAGTACAGAGAACCCATGAGATGTTGTACAAAAGATTCACAGGCCATGATTTCTTACAAGTAGTTTTCATATTTTGTAGCGCTAGAAGCAATTATAAGGGAGATATAAGGCTTTTTTGATATGATGACCCTCCTATTTGGTATTAAAGATGTGATATGACCGTCATTTTGTTTCCAAAACAAGGACACAATTACTCTCAGGCAAGCTTTCATATCCATTTACATTTTGTGCAAATCTGATAAAGCTAGCTTCAATATTTTAGTTACAGAAAATATCAAAGATTTTAGAAGAAATTTTAAGACCCCGAAATTTAAAAGTGTTGTCATGGCAACAGTTGCCACCGGATACCCCCAAAACAAAGTCAGCTCTAGATCTTCTTGGGACAAACATATCCTGAAAATTTGGTGAAAATCTGTGCAGGGGTTTAGGCTGTGAAACACCGACAAACTTTAAGACCCAAAAATCTTAAAAGTGTTGCCATGACAACAGTTGTTACTGGATACCCCCAAAACCTAATCAGCTCTAGATCCTCTTAGGACAAACATATCCTGAAAATTTGGTGAAAATCCGTGCAGGGGTTTAGGCTGTAGAACACCCACAAACTTTAAGACCCGAAAATCTTAAAAGTGTTGCCATGACAACAGTTGTTACCGGATACCCCCCAAAACCTAATCAGCTCTAGATCCTCTTAGGACAAACATATCCTGAAAATTTGGTGAAAATCCGTGCAGGGGTTTTGGCTGTAGAACACCCACAAACTTTAAGACCCGAAAATCTTAAAAGTGTTGCCATGACAACAGTTGTTACCGGATACCCCCCAAAACCTAATCAGCTCTAGATCCTCTTGGGGTAAACATCCCCTGAAAATTTGGTGATAATCCATGCAGAGGTTTAGTCTGTGGAACACCCACAAACTTTAAAACCCGAAAATCTTAAAAGTGTTGCCATGGCAACAGTTGTTACCAGATACCCCCAAAAACCTAATCAGCTTTAGATCCTCTTGGGGTAAACATTCCCTAAAAATTTGGTGAAAATTCATGCAGGGGTTTAGGCTGTGGAACACCCACAAGCTTTATGCCCGCCGCCGCCGCCAGGACGGCGCAGGGGACAACTATAACCCCAATCTTTATGGGCTGGGGTTAAAAAAAACAAGACTACTGCCACAGTAGTTATCTCCCGCCTTAGGATCAGTAATAATGGAGATCTAAATGAGATGTAAGGCTTTTGAAACCACTTGAATTGAAGAAGAGGTCAAAGGTCAATTCAACATTTGGAAAAAAGTCTCAGGCCATGACTTCCTACAAGCTATTTTCACATTCTGTACCCCTAGAAGCAATGAAAAGGGAGGTATAAGGCTTTTTTATAAGATAATCCCATTTGACATTAAACATGTGATATGGTGACCACTTTGTTTGCAAAAAAGGCTAAAATATGTATGATGACCTGAAGTGATTTTGAAGCAGGGTTAAAAGGTCAGATTCAATACTTGCAAGGTTCCAAAATTTACCCAAAATCGCTCTATCTCTTATGGTTTTCAAAATAAACGACACTTTCCATTTCTGCTAGGATTCCAGATGGCAGCCAAAATTTGGAAAAGTCGAAATTTTTCAGAGTATCCGGAGAAGTTGTCCTTAGTACTCTAGGGATCCAAAATTTGCTCTTTCTCTTACGGTTTTGGAGATAAATGACATTTTCTATTTCCGTCAAAATTCAAGATGGTGGCTGAAATTCAGAAAACTATAAATTTTTCGAGAGGTCCTAGAGGAGTAGTCCTTTGTAAATTTGCACATATTTAAACAAAATAGTGTAAACGCAATAGTTTTCATGTTACAACTGATTTAGTAGATTTACTCAACAATGAGAACCTAAAAGTAGCTATTTCTCAGCTATGCAATTAGCTACAGGTCTCTAATTTTATTATGATACAGCTGACCCAAAAGTAGGTGAATGACATATTTAAACAAAATACTCAAAATGCAACAGTGTTCAAGTTAAATAACCTAGGTGAATAACCTATTTCAATAAAATACTCTAAATCTGAAAAATTTAACTAGAAAAGTGTTTTTGCTAACAAAAACAAAGTGTCCCAAAAGGATAAATGCAATATAGTATAAGTAGAAAAAGGTTTTTGAAAAGAAAAACAAGCAGCACTGAGAGAAGAAGTGAAAGTTAAGCAGACTTAAAGGATATATAAGGCAAAAACACAAAATCTGCTCTTTCATAACCCCAGTTCAACCCATAAGAGAGGTCGGGGGTAAATCTGACCAGCTATCTAGACTCTCCTTATATGAAATCCATTCTAAGCTGTAAAAGCATTAATAAAGGAGATACCAGGAAAAAGGATCAAATCTGCTATTTTATGACCCCAGTTTGACCTATGGGGGGGGGGGGGCAAAAGTGTTCAAGTTAAATAACCTAGGTGAATAACCTATTTCAATAAAATACTCTAAATCTGAAAAATTTAACTAGAAAAGTGTTTTTGCTAACAAAAACAAAGTGTCCCAAAAGGATAAATGCAATATAGTATAAGTAGAAAAAGGTTTTTGAAAAGAAAAACAAGCAGCACTGAGAGAAGAAGTGAAAGTTAAGCAGACTTAAAGGATATATAAGGCAAAAACACAAAATCTGCTCTTTCATAACCCCAGTTCAACCCATAAGAGAGGTCGGGGGTAAATCTGACCAGCTATCTAGACTCTCCTTATATGAAATCCATTCTAAGCTGTAAAAGCATTAATAAAGGAGATACCAGGAAAAAGGATCAAATCTGCTATTTTATGACCCCAGTTTGACCCATAAACAGGGGTCAGGGGGTAAACCTGACCGGCTATCTAGACTCTTCAAATATGGTTTCCCATTACCTCTTAATACATACTAAAGCTCTAAAAGCAAGAATCAAGGAGATATAAGGCAATAACACAAAAACAGCTACTTTATGACCCAAGTTTGACCCATGGGGGGGGGGGGGGGGGGGGGTCAGGGGGTAAATCTGACTGGCTATCTAGACTCTTCACATGTGGTTTCCCAATACCTCTTAATATATTCTAAAGCTCTAAAACCAATAATAAAGGAGATATAAGGCAAAATGTCAAAATTGGCTATTTTATGACCCCAGTTTGACCCCTACAGGAGGGTTGGGGGAAAATTTGACTTGCTTTCCAGATTCTCCACATATGGTTTCCTACTACCTCCCAATATATTTTATGGCTTTAAATGCAATGCTTAAGAAGATAATAGAGGGGTTCACGTGAATTTAAGCTTTCTGGTTGGTATCTGAGAAAATCCCTCATAAATCAGTCAATTTTTAGCGGATCGCTCCCAAAATCTAATCAGCTCGTGTTTTTGATAGTATGAACACGTGTGTAACATTACAACATTACAAGCCTCTGCAGTCAACAGATTTTGCTGAGCGGCGATGACGGGCGGGTCTACCTGAAAAACTATTTTTTGATCATGTGACCTTGATAAAGATCAAAGGTCAAACTTAAGCATGTGATGGAAAAATATTCTCACGCCTAAGATATATAACTGCCAAATATGGTCAAAAAGCTTCGAATAATAAGGGAGATATTCAAGGGAGACCATAATGCGGTGGTGGCAACAAGGAAACTAAAGTGAAAACAAACAACCATATTTTCAGGGACGCTTAATTACTGTAACTTTTATAAGCTACAAGATTACCATGTGGAATTAAAGCTATCTCAGGAGGCCACAGGCAGTGGCCAACGGCCAAGAAAAATAGATCTATAATACTGGCCCAATGCCTTCAATACTGAAGGTGAACCCTGTAGTGAAATACCACAAGACTCCAGTTCCACATGGTAAGCTTGTAGCTTATAAAAGCTATATTTAAGTAATTAAAATTTTCAATTTTATTGCGCTACAATAGCTTACCATGTGGGACTGAATGCTGAATCCAACCACTAGGCGGAGGGATTACAGCTGAGACTGGAGGTATTTGTCAATTTTTCTTGGATTTTGAATTAAATTAGACTAGAATGTATGTTTACAACTAGAAAAAGGTTTTTGCTAACAAAAACAAAGCGTACCAAAACATTAAATACAATGGAGTATAAAGTAGAAAAAGGTTTTTGAAAAGAAAAACATGCTGCACTGAGAGAAGAAGTGAAAGTTAAGCAGACAGTGTGGAAGTTTATGCATTAACATGAAAGAAAAATATAAGTTTTATTTTGTATTCTATGGTCATAAATTGTTTGTAAGAAAAGTAGTTTTTAGAAACTCTGCTATTTGATGACCACAGTTTGACCCATAAGAGAGGGTCAGGGGGTTAACCTGACTAGCTATATAGATTCTCCATATATGGAATCCATTCTGAAGCTGTAAAAGCAATAATAAAGGAGACATAATTGATTTTAGTGCGCACCGCGGAGACGTCTTTTTTTGTAAATAATAAAAGAAACCCTGTTTGGTACATAAGTCTAGGCGAATATAAGAAGCTTTCAATATATATTGCAAGGAAACTAAATAATATCCACAATATGTGTAATCTGTGTTCCTATTACCAATGCTGTAGCTTGTATTTGCATGTTTATTGATAGTACGGGTATTATCGCCCATTTAGCGGGAATTATCGGCCCAGATTTATTGTGAGTTATTCCTATTTTACTGATATTTTAGTCCATTGTTGTTTTTCACTGTAGTGGCTGTCAATATCACCTGAATATCATAGTCATTCTCCAGTTTCTGGTCATTCCAATTGTTGTTTTTTCACTGTTGTGAAATAACTACTGAATACAATTGACTATTTTGTTAGTCACTCCAATACTTTCCTTAAGCTTAAGGCCATCCCCTCTTCGATTCACTTTAGGGAAATTGTTTATTCTAGAGGCTCAGTGAGGAGTGTAGGGTGCCCGTGAGTCGCCCACGGGACGGAATTTAGAGTGGACAGACTGTGTCACATAGTAACTAACTTAGAATTAGGGCATACTGGTGTTACTCCTCACGGTCCTGTTCTTAGTTTAGGGAACTGGAGTGCAATGAGTACCATCCGCTGGTTGTTCCTCTTACTGTTGTTTTGGAGAAAGTCAGTAAGCAGTGATCCTAATGTGTTTATTCCGTTGTCTGCTCATGGTCTTACTTCATTACCACGCCCCTACAGACTCCACAGCTATGTCCTGAATACACATCTTTTCCCTTGTGTGGCTAAGCGTCATGGCCTTGCGACCTTATTGTTGCTTTGTGGTGACATCTCCCTTAATCCTGGACCAATCTCGTTTGGGGTGGTAAATTGCCGATCTGTAAGAAACAAGGGACCCTGCATCGATGATACTGTAACAGTACATTCTGTCGACATTCTTGCTGTCACTGAAACACATATTCGCCAGGAGGAAACGGACAGCCTTCTACATTCCATCACCCCGACAGGCTTCAAATTGTGCCACAAACCCCGTATTCATGGCCGTGGTGGTGGTGTCGGATTTTTTATCAACAAAGCTATACAGTTTAGATCTGTGGACACACCTACTTTCAGTTCCTTTGAAAATGTTAGCATTGCAATTGGGTCGGCGGCTCAACAGCTTGTGTTGACTTGTGTTTATCGTCCACCTGGCTCATGCTCTGAAAGTTTCCTGGACCAATTTCTCAATCTTTTAGAATATTTATCCTCTGTTTCTCCCTCTTTCCTAATTTGTGGGGATTTCAATATTCATGTGGATACTTCTTCAAATGATAGTATCAAATTCCAGAACTGTTTAGAATCATGCAATATAACACAAAATGTTCAAACGGCTACCCATCTACATGGTCATATCCTAGACCTTGTTCTTACTCCTACTGATGCCAGTGTCATCTCTAATGTACGAGTTGCTGAATTTATTTCTGATCATGCTCTTGTCCTTGCTCAGCTTGACTCAGTTAATCCTCCTTCACATAAGGCAAAAGTTGTCACTTTCAGGAGGTATCATAAAATTGACATGGACAGTTTCCGTAAGGATTTGGGAAATAGCGCATTCGTAAAATGCCCTGGTGATACAGTCAGTGGTTTGTGTGAACAATACTTAGATGATTTGAGCAAATTGCTCAACAAGCATGCACCATTGGTTACTCGCACTTTTACTAAGCAAGCTACTGGCTGGCTATCTGACACCTACAGGCTGGCAAAAACCATCAGGCGACAGCTGGAACGAATCTGGCGTAAAGATAAATCTGCCTATAATCGAGCTAGACTTCGAAGACAGATTGGTCGCTGCAATTCACTGGTCAACAAAGATAAGGCAAATTACTTCAGAAACCTGGTCAAAGAAAATACCAATGACTCCAAGAAGCTATGGCAGGTCTTGCGTTCCGCACTGCACTCTAGTCCAGAAGCAGTACTCCCTTCTCATGAATCTAAGAAAGGTCTTGCTGACCGGTTTGTCACTTTCTTCAGTGACAAAATAGATAAAATCAGAAACTCATTTTCCTCTAGTGACTCATTCACTCTGCCTCCTCCACCTGATGTACCCAATTTCAGCTGCTTTAAACAAGTTTCTCAAGAGGAAATTAGAAAAATTATCATGAAGTCACCCACTAAATCTTGTTTGTTAGACCCATGGCCTACATTTCTTGTTAAGGAATGTATTGATATTTTACTGCCCTCTATCACCAGGCTTGTTAACTGCTCGTTGTCAGAAGGTGTTGTACCTGATGAATTCAAGAAGGCTATTGTAACCCCATTGATTAAAAAGTCATCACTACCACCCAATGACTTAAAAAACTACAGACCTGTTTCTGGGTTGGGCTTCATATCCAAACTGGTTGAACGTGTTGTTGCTTCTCAGTTGAATGACCATGTTAGTTTGAACGGACTGGAGAATGTCAGGCAATCTGCCTACAAACTAGGTCACTCAACTGAATCTGCATTGCTTTCAATTAAGAATGATGTTCATTTGGCTTTTGCTAAAGGTGAGGCTACTGCTGTCGTTCTCTTGGATCAATCAGCAGCGTTTGATACTATTGATCATGATACGCTACTTAATTCTCTTAGCTCCTGGTTTGGTGTGAGCGGGGTTGTCCTCGATTGGTTTAAGTCTTATCTCTCAGACCGTGTTCAGTGCATTAAGATTGGGTCAATTTTATCTGATGCCAAAAAGTTATTGTATGGTGTGCCTCAAGGCTCTGTCCTGGGGCCAATCCTTTTTTCACTCTATACTACTCCACTGAGTAAAGTCATACAGAATCATCCTGGTATTAGTTTTCAGTTCTACGCTGATGACACACAATTGTATGTACACCTCACACATAAAAATGTTGCCTCGGCCCTTGATAAGCTGTCACACTGCCTTGAAGACGTAAAGAGATGGCTCTCTACAAATAAGCTCAAGCTAAATCCAGATAAGACCGAATTCATTGTGTTTGGCTCAAAGTCTCAGCGCGAAAAACTTAATCAGTCCTTCCCGGTCAACATACTTGGTAATCTCATATCACCAACAGATGCAGTTAGGAACCTTGGTGTCTGGTTTGATTCTGATTTCTCATTCTCTTGCCATGTTAGGAAGGTCTGCAAGGCTTGTTTTGCTCATGTCCGGGATCTTAAGCGACTCCGAGGACATCTGACACATGAAGCTACTCTTATGGCTGCCAATGCTCTGGTCGGAAGTCAACTAGATTACTGTAACTCTCTGTTCAGAGGTCTCTCAGCTCTAGATCTGCGCAAACTTCAATGTGTTCAGAATAGCCTGGCCAGAATTGTTGCCAACACCACCAAGTACTCACACATCACTCCAGTTAGAAAAGCACTACATTGGTTGCCAATTAAGTACCGTTCTATCTTTAAGACTGCCATGTTGGTATATAAGTTCCTTCACAGTGGTAACCCCAAATACTTTGAACCCTTCCTCATTCCCAGACATAGTGCATATAACACTCGTCGAAGTCAATCTGATGGCATATTTCTTGAGGTTCCCCACTTTGGTTCAATTTTCAAGTCTCGAAAACATTTTGGACTCAGTTTTGCGTATGACGCACCTATGATTTGGAATGACCTTCCTGATGAGGTCCGCTCTGCAAACTCACTTGCCTCTTTCAGGTCAAAGTTGAAGTCATACCTCTTTGGAAAAGCATACCCACCCTAAATTTCCAATTTCCTTTCTGCTTTCTCCGCGGTGCTGACCCCTGCAATGTCTCTGGTTTTTGAATATTGAACAATGTTTTTGTGTGATGCGCCTTAGAGTCTGTCTTTTGACAGAGATTAAGCGCTATAAAAGTGCTATTAGAATTAGAATTTTAGAATTAGAACATAAGGCAAAAGGAAAAACAAGCAATCAGTGCCCATGAACGGGCTCTGTGTCAGCTGTGTGTTTTGAGTTTCAGAGTAGAAGTGACAGAAGAAAAGGACACAAAAGTTGTGCCCTGCAAATGGTATTCAGAAGTAAAGTAACAAGGTAACTGTTCAGGTGTGAAGAGTAGGTCAAAAACATATTTAAAAAAAATACTGCAAATGCAACAATAGCTATTACTCAGTTATGCCATGAGCTACAAATCTACAATTTTACTATGTTATAGCTAATTTAAAAGTAGACGAAAAAGATATTTAAGCAAAATTCTCTAAATGCAATAGTTTTCAAGTTAAAACTAATTTAGTCAACAGAGAAAACCTCAAAGTATCTATCGCTCAGCTATGCAATGAGCTACAGGTATACAACTTTACTATGTTATAGCTGACCCAAAAGTAGGTGAACAACATATTTATACAAAATTCTCTATATTCAATAGTTTTCAAGTTACAAGTAATTTACTCAACAGTGAGAACCTGAAAGTAGCTATTGCTCAGTTATGTAATGATATACAGGTCTGAAATTTTACTATGTTATATCTGACCCAAAAGAAGGTGAACAACATATTTAAATGAAATACTCTTAATACAATAGTTTTCAAGCTACAACTGATTTACTCAATACTGAGAACCTCAAAGTGGCTATTGCTCAGCTGTAATATGACCTACAGTTCTGCAATTTCACTATCTTATAGCTGACCCAAAAGTAGGTGAACAACATATTTAAACAAACACTCTAAATGCAATAGTTTTCTAGTTAAAATTGATTTACTCAACAGTGAGAACCTCAAAGTAGACATTACTCAGCTATGCCATGACATACAGGTCTGCAATTTCACTACGTTACAGCTGACCCAAAATTAGGTTGACAACATATTTAAAGAGAATACTCTAAATGCCATAATTTTCAAGTTACAACTGATTTACTCAACAGTGAGAACCTGAAAATAGCTATTATTCAGCTATGCAAAAAAATAAGGTGCAGATCTGCAATTTCACTATGTTATGGCAGACCCAAAAATACATGGAAAACATATTTAAACAAAATACTCTAAATGCAATAGTTTTGAAGTTACAAGCAATTTACTCAACAGTGTTAACTTCAAAGTAGCTATTACTCAGTTATGCAATGAGCTACAGGTCTGAAATTTTACTATGTTATAGCTGACCCAAAAGTAGCTGAATAACATATTTATACAAAATTCTCTTTTTGCAATAGTTTTCAAGTTACGAGTGATTTTACTCATAATGGAAGGTACTGAAAAGTCAGAAAGTAGCCATTACTCACTTAGCTATTGGGGTAGACACCCAAGTTACTCACCATGGTGCAGCTATGAAAAAAGTAGCTGAATAACATATTTAACAAAAATGCTCTAAATGCAATAATTTTCATGTTATAGGTGATTTAGTGCATAAAAAATTATTTTAAAAATTCATAAAAATAAATTTACGAAGATCCAGGCCTGATACTCACACAAGAGAATCGTCTAGTGGCTTAGTACATATTAGCAAGATAAGAGAGGAATCCCTGCAATAGTCAATGAGAAAGTAAGTGATTTAGTGCATGATTTCATGAATTTTAATGCATTAAAATTATTTTAAAAATTAATAAGAAAATTAAGACAGATCCAGGTCTGATACTCACAGAAGGCTAAACGTGACATGATAGAAATACATAAAAGTGCAATACGCCGAAGTTATATAAAACGGCGATACTTTGCAGCCCTTTTGCAAGTGTAGGCACGACAAGCCCTCTAATATCGCCCAATATAAAATTTTCCTCTAAAACAAAATAAATCATGCACGTAGTTGATTTGTATACCATAAAATATATTTATATTACATTTAACATTTCCTCCGGTTCATCAATTCCCAAATCCTTTGAAACATGAGCCTCAACAAACTCCCTTTTATTTAACATCGCCATGTTGACAGTTGAGTCGGGTACATTCTAAAAGTCGGACTTCTGTCCAACTTGGACTTTTACTTGGACAAAGCGGCGATGGGGGGGGGGGGGGGGGGGGGGGCTGTGTTATGCAGTAAGTTAGCCAATCAACAAATCCCAGGTCAGACCAGTGGCATTTTCAGTGGTTTAATTTTACATGCCTAATACCAATCAGATGCACTTAGGGTGTGGGTTTATCTGTCAATCTTAATTAGTCAGGGTTTGATCAGCAACTGTTCACATGATCAGTTTGTTGAAAGCCATCGCCGCCCCACACCCCCTCCCCATTGCCAAGTTGGACGGGAAAGCCATCACCGCATGCTACATTAATGTTATTGAGAAAACATGAGGCTCCAAGTGGGGGTTTTGTTGCATTATTTTATAAACTTTAAATTTCTAACAGTACTTTATAGATCTGAATAAAAATACATCCTGGCCATTGCCCCACCCCCCACCCCCCACCCCCACCCCCCCATCGCTGCTATCGCCGCATTACTTGGACTGTCGCCGCTATCGCCACTGGCCACCCAGCAAGCACACGCCTTGAAATGTCGTTGATTTAGAGTTGAAAACAGGTCCTGACGTTGAAATGCACATTACCAACTACTAAATCTAAGTTAGTTTTCTGACATGAAAAAGTAGTGATATTTTGACCAGAAATCATGGTGATTTTTGGTTGAAAAACTGACACTGACACAATTTCAACACTTTTTCAAAGCTGGATTTCTGACTGGAAAAAGTAGTGATACTTCATAAAAAATCACCACTAAATCAAGATAGGTTTTTCGACATGAAATCTTAGTCATGTTATTGAACAGAAAACAGGTTGAATATTGGGAAATGAATGACTGGTTGATTGAAAATTCATTTTCTAGAGGGTGATATAGTGATTAAGTCTAACTTTTTGAAAGAACTATTATTGCAATTGTTTTTGAATTTGTAGGTATTTGTAAAGCAAAGACTAATTTTTAAAGATTATAAAGATGATAAAGATTATGTGTGCATGTACTTGTACATTTTTATCCATTCTCCTTATTAATTAACTGATGCATCCAAATATAATTTTTATAATTTATAATTATATTTTGATTAATACAGTTTGCAAGTTTACACTGAAAACTTCTCTATACAGAGAACCTAAGCTATAACATTTTATCACACAACAGTGAGGTTGGGGGGTTCCTGGTTTTTCTTATCTGTACCCTGCTACACAGAACACTGGACCTGTGACTAAAGTAATTAGATAACACAGCAGGGGTGGAGGTGGGGGTTTACCCTTGCTCAATTGCATGCATGGTGTTTACTTCTTTAAGTCTGTTTTTATGTGGTCAGCACTGACAACTAATTAAGGTGGGGAGTAATGGGTGGAGTTCTAATAATGGGGAGTAATGGGTGGAGTTCTAATAATGTGGCTACTCTTGTGTTTTTTTCTCAGTTTATATGCCAGAGTTGTATGAGACACAAGCATCTGAACTGAGCATTGTGGCTTTGCTACATGATTATAGCTTCTTTATAATTACAATATAATTATAGCCAACTTAATAAAACATTCAACAGAAACTGATTGGATAAAATGCTGAAGATATAAATAATGTCACAATTGCTTGTTTTTTACAAAGAAAAAAAATATTTTTAAAATTTCACAAAAAGAATTTCAATTGAAGAAATTGAATAATACTGGTCCTATTAAAACATAAAAATGGATATCTAGTTGGATAATATGGATTTACATATCTTGAACAATTATAATTATATTTGATGCAAAATTATGTATCATTACAATGTCATCAGAAATAGATATACAATGATTCATAAATACATGTCATCTTGGAAAGAATTAATTACTTTGAGTTGTATCCAAAGTGTAAAATATGGATAGTTATTGTATTATAGTTATTATTAAGAAGCTGTAATTATGACACACAAGCTACAATGATTCAAATAAAGAAGACAATATAAATAACCTGATTTTACCCATTGAATTCAACCCTATTTCATACATTGGATCCAACCAAAACCTGTTTGGAAAATCTACATGTATTTCAACCAGATTTCACCCATAAATAAAACCATGCAAATTTCAACAGTTGGTTTCAACATGATTTCACTAGTTGGATCCAACCAAAAACGGTTTGCAAAATCTACACGTATTTCAACCAAATTTCACCGTTGGATTCAACCAGATTTCAAAGTTGCGTGCCTGCTGGGCATCTACCCCTCCTCATTTCTTCTCAATTAAAATTAACGTCGCCGCTATCAGTCCGAGCGCCGCATTTGTCCAACTTTTAGGAAGTACCGTTGAGTTGTGGGTTCAGCGAGAAAAGGCAACCAAGGTATTGGCTCACTAGGTCGTCCCAATCAGCCTTTAATTGTGACCCAGCCACACAATGAAAAAAAATATCCTGGGAATATGTATTATTTTATATAAAAAAAATTGACAAGAGACTCTAGTGCCTGTATCGAAATAAGTAACATGAACTTAAAATGACGGTCCTCTGTCATTGTGTCCTATCCCCAGTGGCAAGTTAAAGAACCTCAAGGATGTTGATAAATGGTCATCCTTGAGCCTCTGTCTTTCAGTTAGGGGAATGTCAGTACTTTGAGAGTTGGACTGTACTTGTACAGTTCTAATTCTAATAGTACTTTTATAGCGCTTAATTTCTATCTATTGACAGACTCTAAGACGCATAAAGCCAAAAATCAGAGATAGTAAATGTTAAATCAGAGACATTGCAGGGGTCGGCACCACGGAGAAGACAAAATGAAAACTGAGGAAAGAACTAGGGTGGGTAGACTTTTTCAAAGAGGTAAGTTTTCAACTTCTTCCTGAATGAGGAGAGAGATTTAGCTGAGCTGAGCTGAGGGAGATCATTCCAAATCATCGGAGCATCGTATGCAAAGCTAAGGCCAAAATGCTTTTTTGACTTATATATTGATGCAAAATGTGGGACCTCAAGCAATACACCCTGAGATTGACTTCTACGCATTCTGTACATACTGTGTCTAGGTTTAAGGAAAGGTTCGAAGTATTTTGGATGGCCACTATGTAGAAACTTGTACACCAATAGGGCCACCTTGAAAATAGAGCGATGCATGATAGGCAACCAATGAAGACTCTTTCTTACAGGAGTGATATGTGAGTACTTGGTGGTATTCGCCACAATTCTAGCTAGACTGTTCTGAACACATTGGAGCCTATGAAGATCAAGAGCAGAGAGACTTCTGAATAGAGAATTACAGTAGTCGAGCCGACTTCCAACCAAGGCATTTGCAGCCAAGAGAGCAGCTTCACGTGTAAGATACCCTCTGAGTCGCTTTAAATCCCTGATATGAACAAAACAAGCCTTGCAGATATTCCTGACATGGCAAGAGAAGGAAAAATCAGAATCAAACCAGACACCAAGGTTCCTAATTGCCTCAGCAGGTGACAGGGGGGTACCAAGTATATTAAGTGGAAAAAATTTGCCAAGTTTTGTACGGACATTTTTTGAACCGAACAGAATAAACTCTGTCTTATCAGGATTAAGTTTAAGCTTGTTTACTGAGAGCCACTTTCTAACATCATCCAAGCAGTTTTTCAGCCTTTCAAAGGCCAGAGTGGCATGTTTGTGTGTGAGGTGAACGTAGAACTGTGTGTCATCCGCATAAAAGTGGAAACATATGCCAGGATGATTCTGAATAACCTTTTTTAAAATTATTATTATTATTATTATTATACAGATATTTACATTTACAAAAGTGTGACAACATTATCAGACATACAATACAATCAATATATTCTGTGTACAATACAATCATATTTTCAGTCGTTTTTAATTAAAAAAGAATCCACTTTACTATCTCAGTACTTCTACCCTGAACACCAATATAGGAAGTGTATATTCTAACATGACATGGATGTGTCCGTCATTCTGATTGGTCAAAAGCGATTCCTCAACCGTCTAAAATTCTGAATCAACATGAAGGCTGTTGCATCATCTTCCGCATGCATTTCAAATAAACAGAAGGAAATGTTTCCGGTTTTGTTATTTATATTAGTTACGGTGTAAAATGTTTGTAAAAAGGATAATTGTAAAAAGGATAAAATAGCAATTCTCTCAAATGTAAAAGAAAATAAACAGAAAAAATTTATTATATTTTAGGAGAAAAAAAACATCCCTGTTCAATTGATGGAACAGCCAACATGGCGGCGCCCTATTGTTGTCACTTCGATAATTTTTGTTAATCTTACAAGTGTTTTAGGTATTTTATTTTAAACAGTCATGTTAGAATAGGAATATATCACTCAAAAACCGTCCAAATGCAGAATTTTAGCACGGGTGGCGTTGTCAACGCACGAAGGCGTTATATATTCCTATAACAACCACAATGAAAGTACCATAGAAAACTAATAATACACTACAAATAACACATTCCTATTCCTCAAATAATATTTTCCAGGTCAACCATTTTTTGCTGAATATGTGTTGTGTATTGTTTAATTTGGACAGATGTATGTTGTTCTAAGTACTTTTCTTTTATAAGATTTTGCAGATGGTATATATTAACATCATGTTTATATTTTGAGCAATGAAATATATAGCTTCGAGTGATCAAAAGTATAAAGTTTAATGACCAAAAATTTTCATCATGCTTCTGATACCCAAATATAAAGTCCAACTCATTAAGCTTTATTTTAATGGAAAGTTTCAATTCAAACCATTTTGTTATGTTTTTCCAAAGATCAAGCACAATTTGACATCTGGCAAATAAATGGGTAATGTTTTCACGTTGCTGACCACATATTCCACAGGTAAATGATTCACTGAGATTCAATTTATTTAAGTGGTCCTGTGTACCAAGTATTCTATGCAATGTTATGTACTGAAACCATATATACGAGTTATCCAAAACTGCTTTAAAACATATCTTGTAAGAGGTTCTCCAAAATTCACTATGTAGTTGCGCATTTAATTTGAGTGACCATTTTTTTTCATTGTTCGGTTGTTCAAAATCATCACAACAAAGTATTGTGCAGAACTATTTACTTCCCTTTTCAGAATTTAGCAGAACATTTATATGAAATGGAACATGTGGTCTTTCCAATTTAACTTTAGAAAAAACATTTTTCCTCTCTATGAATTTAGTTATCAGATGTTTTATTCTGTAGTAATGTAATATATTCAAATTGAGCTTATACTTTATTTTAGTTCATCTGGGCCAAAAATGGTTCCATCTGAGTTAAGTAGGTCTGACACAATCAATATACCTTTTTTAAACCAGGTTCCATAAAACAGACTTTCTGGAGATATTTGACTATTGTACCAAATGCTACTACTTAAGAGGTCTTTGTCTGTTTTGACTTTTTGATTTCTACAGAATGTTATCCATTTTTCAAATACATTACACCAGAAGGGATTAAGATTTGACATTTGACATGAATAAATGATTAAATTTAGACAAGATCATGGTTTTTATCACTGTTATTCTCCCAATAGGAGTTAGAAACCTACTCTTCCAACAATTAAGTACTTTTTTTGCTTTGTTCATTGCTCTATTGAAATTTAGCTCAGGTATATTTTCTAGATGCACTGAAAAATCAATACCCAAAAATGAGAATCCTGTATCTCCCCAATGTAGTTTTGCTGAAATATTTAGCTTTTCTTTACAGTGCTTCTTGCTACCTATCCATATTATTTTAGTTTTTTCGGTGTTCATTTTGAGACCTGATAGTGAACCAAAAAGCTCCATAATATTTAAAGCTGTCTGCAAGGAACTTTGACTTCCATCAAGTAGTAATGTAGTGTCATCTGCAAATTGTATCATTTTTAAAGCTTGAGTACCAACACAAATTCCTTTTATGCTGATATTGTTCACAATCATTATATTTAAGATTTCTGCCACAAGTAAGAAAAGATAAGGTGAGATTGGATCTCCTTGCCTACATTCACGGCCAATATGAATAGGATCTGAAAGAACGCCGCATTGTAAAACAAACGCAGTAGCGTTATTATTAAATAATTTTATCCAGTCAATAAAAGCTTTATCAAAACCAAACAGAGCTAAAGTTGAGTATAAAAATTTCGATGACACAGAGTCAAACGCTTTTTCAAAATCTATTAATATGATCATCCCTGGAATGTTATACTTTTCTGTAAAATTCATCAAGTCATAGACTGTACGAATACTTTCCCCTATATATCGTCCTTTGATGTAGCCAGTTTGTCTTTTTGCAATTAAATTATTAAGATAGGGCTTCATTCTTTCAGCTAAGACACCAGATGCTAACTTATATATTGCACATAGGAGAGATATTGGCCTCCAGTTCTTCAAAAATTGTCTGGCCTTGTCACCTTTTGGCAAGCAAGTTATAATACTTTGTCGCCATGATACTGGTAATATACCTTTGTTGTAAGAGACATTTATTGCATCTGTAATGTGGTTTTTCAGTTTTCCCCAAAATACTTTCAGAAAGTCAGCTGAAAGTGGTGCTGTAAAGTGCATGATGTTAATATCATGTACAGTGTTTAAACTTTAGTGACAAACTTTAAAAAATATATTTACATACATACACCATTATCTTAACTAATCGAGTCAACTAGCAACTGCAAATTTGTCATTAAGATAACCAGCATTAACCATATATGCATTTAAATATATCCATACTCAGAGATTTTCAAAAGTGTATAACAAACAATTATTAACGTTGTGTTGTATTGCCCCAGTGAGTCTGCATAAACATAGCTGCTATAAATGCAAATACTTAGGCAGATATAACTGTAACCAACATATAAATGAACGTTTGTGTAAAAGAAAAGGATGAGAAAAATATTTTTATCATAAGTATCAGAGTTTTATGTGTGAATATAAAATTGCAAAACACAAACCATGGAGGATTACAGAACAGACCAGTGGCAATGGCAAATATCAAATCTGAGCATCAGTATTATGAAATATCTTCACAGTCCCCCAATTAAAAGTTATAATCTTGCTAAAATATGAAAAGCACTCAAAGGAGGTAATCATCACGTTTTTGTGCCATCTGTCCTGAAGAGATGACTAACAGGAAATCTCAGGGAAAAAGTTTATGGTAAAAATAATTGGGTTAACCTGCATGATGAACCATACCTGCATATTTTGAAGCTAAATATGTTTTCCTTTTACTTAAATTTTGGGATAACAACGGTACATTGCTCTAAGTAAAAAACAAATGTGAGATATAAAATAATCTCGCATCACTTAACATATAAACTTTTATTGTTGTATAAATTTGCAAAGGTTTAATTTATATTTCTATGAGGGTAAAGAAATTAAGGTAGAGTAAGAAATCTAAAATTCGCCACATATCTGAAATTCGCCACATGTGAAAATACTAATAAAATAAATGAATTGTGGTGAGATTTGTTGAATGTATAGTAAATTAAGACTTTTTGAACTGAAAAATACCAATTTTTAGACAAAAACATCATTTTCTTCATAAAATTAACTAAGGTTTTAGAGGTGGCGAATTTTAGATTCCTGGCGAATTTTAGATTTCTTACTCTATCAGAAAGGTGAAAACGTTTGAAACTAATCAATCGGCAAAAGAAACATGTATTTCTGTCTGTACTGGCGATAAGCGATAAGCAAAACACAACTTTCACTTCCTGTTTCAATGTTTTGACTTTTGGAAGACTACATAGATTGGTCATAACATGTGTTAAACGCTCATATTAATTCCTTTTAATTTCAGAGAATCGATTGAGACTTTAGAAAAACATCAATGATTTTAAGTCTAGTGTAATTGGTAAGTTTAACAATGTTTTAAATCAATAATACCTAAGCGAGTGGCTTTGAAAACCGACAGACACTCTGTATAAACGTTATTTCGTGACGTCACAATGAAATTTTTTTTGCCAAAAAAAGGTCAATTTTGGTCTGCAAACTTGCAAGCAGGCGTATTTCTCATTGGGATACAGCCCTGAGCAACTGTGGTTCTGTGGGAAACCGTTCAACTCTTCCCCGACTCAGAACCATCTCTATTGCTGTGTCGATTACCAGACATTTTGACCCTCCAAACATATAGACCCGCTTTTTCCCAGATGTTTCGATCTACTTTTGCCGGGCGATAAGCCTTATTGGAGTTCCGAGTGCGCATGTGCGGCAACCCTGTTTACAAACGAGAATGTGGAAAAACAATGGCCACGTGCGAACAAGAATATTCACTAATTACCCGGTTAAAATATATGAAAAATAATTATTCCTTAATTTTGTACATCATTTCGAAGTATAAAATACACAGAATTTAATTTCATGTTGTGTTTTAAGATTTTGTAGTGAATTTGTGATGATTTTGGTCCTTACTTTAATATACTTCACAGAAGAAAATATGAATTCTTGTAAATGCATTTGGATAGTCTTTAATATAAAATTCTATTTTAAGCCTGGACATCTGCATATATTTTGAACATGAATAATGAAATAATTAGATCAGATTTTATTTTAATATATGTTGGCGACTAAATTATTTTTAAAATTGAAAAAGATAAAATTATCATTGTATAGGTGCCATGTCCATATGTTCATAAACCAGCTTTCAAATGCTCTGGGATAATATTAACTAATATGTCTTAAGCTTAGCCTTTTTTGTTTTACAAGTTTGGCCAGGTTAAGCCTACATGTATAAATGATAATTGTAGACATATATATATATATAAATTTAAAAAGGTCAACAGATTTGCAATGGCAATAGAGTCATGGGAAACACGGAAAATACATCCATCCTACTTTTATAGAATTATTGAAATAATTTTATGATCTGCAATATTTTGACAGTATTATTTCCCATGTAAAATCGTTTTTAGTCTTATTTTTACCAATTCATCAGTTTTTGGTGAAAAAGGAAGATGAATAAAAGCAAATAGTTATATTACAGTCTAATTTATCAACAAAGTCACAGAAAATAGGAAACATGGAGTCACAAATGTTTAAAAATAGGCACAGCTGACAGATGGTTTCCTCATATAAAGGCATTCTTTAACAATGTAGATGAATTCACAGTTTAGTACAAAAAGAATAGTGTAGAATGATTTATCTAAAATTTACTTCAAAAGAAAATTAATAATTCTGAATAAAATAATGCAGGAGCAAGATAATCCATTTAACAATCAATCAATCAATCAGTTGTCCAGGTGCTTAATCTCCGTATCAACGGATTCTAAGGCACACCATCCAATCCGTAAGGCATAAATCATGAGACATTAGACATGTTCCGAGTCGTTGCCAGGGAGGCGGTCCGGTGTTCGGTAGTAAGAAGCTATGGTGGGAATGATTTCTGAAATAGGTAGGTTTTGAGTCGACTTTTGAAACTGGAGAGATTTGGAGCACTGCGTATATCATATGGAAGATCATTCCATAACTTAGGGGCATCATATGAGAAACTATTGTTAAAATGGACCTTTGATTTATGGATGGAAGGACAGTAATAGGGAACCAGAAGGAACAAATTTTTGGGATTGGAACGTCTTGTATTCACGGCAGATTTGTGCAAGGGGAGATATGGTGCAAAATACTTAGGCTGGCCAGTGGTGAGGTACTTCTAGACCAAAACTAGGGTTTTGAAGATAATACGTTGTCTAACGGGTAGCCAATGGAGTGTCCTAAGGGTGGATGTAACGTGAGTGTACTTTGAAGCACCAGTGACAAACCGTGCAAGCACATTTTGAACATATTGGAGCCTAGTAGCATTTCGGGATGACAAACTGCGAAAAAGAGAGTTGCAATAATCCAAACGACTACTGACCAGAGCATTTGCAATCACCACTGATGTATCCACAGAAAGAAACCTCCTGATACGATGAAGGTCCCTGAGGCTGATAAAGCAGGATTTGATAACAGAATTTACGTGATTGGTGAAACAAAACTTTGCATCAAACAGAACACCCAGATTGCGTACAACATCTGCGGGAGAGAGGCAATTACAAGAAAAATTATGAGCATATTTTATTGAGCTGATATGTCATTTTTTACATCTATTTATAAACACACAAAGGATTGCAGTTACTGTTTTCACTGGGGGCTATCCTCCCCCACACCTTCTTCAAAGGTTATTTATTTTCAGTGATTGCTTTCAACAGTAGACATGCCTAGGAAAGTGTGGGGGCGGATACTCCCCAGTCACAATAATTTAACAAATGGCCTCTGAATGGCTACAGACAATGCAGTAAATAATGGCTAAGGACCTTAATTTCTGGGTGTTTGGAAAATATACTTATAAAAAAGTTTTCATATTTTACCAGGGCAATTCAAATTTTTTCCATGTAAAAATTATAAAAAGATGTGATCTTGATTTAACCTTTGACCTTGTCGTATTGATCATGAATTTTAAAGTCCTGTCCAGGCTCTTGAAATCTGTAAGGTGTAGAAGGTTGACACTTGGTAGGGACATGGGTTAGGGAGTGTAGGCGTGTATCATGGTGTGACCTTTAACTTTGGCTCTGCCAAACTATGTTCACCTGCCATATTTGAGACATCTGTGTCTCCTTGGTACGACCTGGCTATGTCCCTTGATTAACGATAACTGCCTTGCTTTATGTTTAGATGCGCCTTAGAGTCCATCAGTGATGGAGATTAAGCGCTATAAAAGTCCACATTAGATTAGATTAGATCTTTCTCTTATACCAAAGATATATGGATTGCTGCAACTGATTATTATTTGCATATTATTTGCTATTTCCATTGACAGCTATTCTCCAATTAATAAATTTTACAGCTTCATAATTTTTAGTTTACTGATTAATGCTGCCATCTTGTTATCGAATTGTCTTCTTTTTTTACTTCATCTTTACATACATTTTCTTTCTCTTATTTTCTTAGACATTATTTTCTGTTCTTAAGTATTATTTGGACCGTTATCTTTATATAATGGACACTGCTCTTTGTACTGCTTCACTGCTTCTATATCTCATTGTGTTGAAAAATATTTACCCAGGTTGTGGGGTACGGGCATCTCTGATGCTATTTTTGTCTATTAAAATGCAACCACAATGAAGAAAATAAATTATAATTTTTTTAGTGTTTTTTTTTTACAGTTTACATTCCTCTGATGTACACACCATTTTATGTAATATCTTATCATACCCACAGCTAAATTCCTTAAATAAAGAGGAAAACTAAAACTACAATAAAATGTTATCAGATATTGTATACATATCATATTTTTACTTCCATTATGAAGGTTTAATGTATGTCATTTAATTGCAAGGAATAGTTTTTCAACGTCTAATTTCTACTGTTTTAAACACTTAAAGTTTTATTTTTCAAAAACCTACCAATTTATTAAGCTAAAAAGTATCAAAAACTACAAAAATATCACTTTTAATGTTATAAATAATTTAAATAAGCAGTCAAAACTTGAGACATGAAACAAATTATTCATGTCTAGAAACCCCCATTTTCGCCCATTTAAACTCTTAAAACAGTATTTTAAAGCATCTTTTCTTGGTAAAAAATGACGATTTTGTGGATCAAGACGCATATTTTTTATAAAAATTAAATACAATGTCTGTTATTAAGAAAATATTTATTATTCTCATGTTTTATCATGTAAAAATCACTTCCTGGTTAAGATCTATGTAGGTTTGTTTATCCACATACATTTTCCACGAACAGAACTCCAATAAGGCTTATTCAACCAAATACTTTAAACTTTAGAACTCACGGCCATAGCACCCAAGTCTTTGTGGATGCTTCCATTTTATATATTTTATCAGATATTGTAAGGAAATTCCAGGGTAAATCTGTGTTCTCGTATCTTCTCATGAATATTAATGACCTGGGTGCTATGACTGTGAGTTCTGTAGTTTAAAGTATTTGGTTATCGTTCATGCTTCTATTTATATAGACCGAGTTTCTGTCCCGTCGCCAATTGCTATTGATATACTGATGGACACAATGGCGAGGGACAGAGCTCACATGTACCCGTTTTCTGTGTAAACCTTGAATTGTGGGGAATTATTGCATTCACTTTAAAAAGTTATTGTTATGTCAATTATAGCTGTATCCAGTTTTCAATACATATGTTGTTAAATTAAACTGTTTTTAGAAGCCAGGAATTTTTTTGTAGAGAACTATGGAATGTTGAAGGTTTGTTTACATTTTGAAAATAGGTTAAAATATATACATGCCAGTTTGATTGGCATGAAGTATAAGTGAACGGCACATGTATATACCTTTAAGAAACCAAATAACACTTTATACTTGTGGCAATATGTGTACAAATATGCCGCAAATATGTGCAAATAATTTACACAGAAAAACAGGTACATGTGAACTCTGTCCCTCGCCATTGCGTACCATCAGAAATATCAACAGCAATATGCGACGGGACAGAAACTCGGTCTACTATTTATATTGCAAGGAAATGCCAGGGGAAATCCATGACCTCATATCTTCTCATGAATATTAATGACTTTGGTGCTATGGCCATGAGTTCTCGAGTTTGAAGTATTTGATCTTCGCCTTTGAACTTAAGTGGGGTCATGAGGTACCTTTATAACATAGGTTGAACTGCCTGATAAAAGTAGGTCGAAACATCTGAAAAAAAACACGGTCGAAACGTCCGGTGGGTCGAAACATCTTGGTACCGCTGTGTCTGGTGGATTCGATGGTTCTTACTAAAAGTAGGAAAACTGCAGTGTTTTATCACAAAATTCACAGAATTATGTCATAAAAGTGAGAAATATTGTGTGATACAGTTTTAAATTAATAATATTTTTCTCATTTATTTTTTCATGTTTATAAAGGAAGGAAAATTATCAGAAACTTGATCTGTTTAAATACCTTTTCAATAACATATAGTGGATGATCGTAAAGTCGATCACTTAAAGGAGACTTATAAAGCGCGATTGTTCTCAATAAAATTAAACTCAACCTCAAAATATTAAGGTACATTAAAAAATACGACTTCATCAAGCAAATAAACTGACCAACTGCAGCAAGACTTCTAAGATTTTTTTTCAACAGAAAGTTCAAACTTGGGGTTGAAAATGCAGAAAAAAGACTGTCATTTGTAAGATTGATCGTTAAGTTGATCACCAAGTACCACCACTTTCATTGGGATCAACAAGATTTGTTGCAAGATGATCAATTATATCTATCGAACAAAAATCTTTACACATATTTTATATTAGTTGTATTATAATAAACTGGATGGTTTATTTCTGTATTGAGGCTATATTTTAGTGTTTATTGCAGAAAATATGCAAATATATTTGCCTGCAACACATTGCACGAGTATTTTTGTAGAATGTATTCAAGAAAAAGGTGCTTGTTTATTTGTAAATTCAAATGAAGTCAGCTATGTGCAGTAAAGCTGTCAATGCTGACTGATTGACTTAATGAGCATATCAACGTTACGATCATCTACTATATATTATGGATCTAAGGACAAATTATTTTTTTAAAGTATATGAAAAAGAAGAAAACATGTTTATACCTTCCACCTTTTCTTGAAACTCAATCTTTGAAATAAAATTGCACACTTTAAATAGTCACATCAAAACAAATATAGAAGCTACAAATATATTTTTTCCCATATGAAAGTATTTTATTGCACTTTATTACATATTTAATAAGATATTTGAAAACCGGTATGTACACCATTATTATGTAATTAGTTGTAAAACCAAAGTCAGGTTTTAACAATTTCTCTCTTTCTGGTTTCTTAACAGATTTTAATGCAATAAACTCAAACAGAAGAACTGTTCCATTGTCTTTCCAATGATATATTGCATGTATGTGTAGGTAAGGAAGTTTCCAAAATATTCCAAAAAGATATACACCAGTTGAGATCCTCTGATTCCTCCATCTTGCTCAAATTTAGTAAAAATCAGCTTAAGTGTTTGTAGCATCTCAGTTACGAATAACATATTCATATCACATTAAGCTAATTTGCTGTTTCCTTTTTCTTTAATTTGAGAAAAGTAGTTTTATTTCATAAAAATGTAAATATACTATACCATATGAAAACACTTGGGTAAGCTTTGCTTGGCATTCGGTGATCGCCACGTACACCATACATAGAATTTAAAATATGAGGGGAGACCCTCTTTAAACCTATATACTTGCTACCCTTTGACCCCTGGTGACCTAGTTCACTCTGCCATGCGCATTAATGCGAAAATAGTTCATTCTTTTTGTGGCGGTTGAACTCTCAACTAGGCATTTTTGCTGCCCAATTTTTTTAACACCTGCTAGGTGTTGTGGTGCTCTGTAAGTACGTTTATGCTGTTTTTAATCACTTTTCCTTCATATTTATTCGATTTTATCGATTTCTGGTGTATTTATTGCTTGTTTTTTGCAATATTACTTGTCTTTTTCGTAACTTAGCTCATGTGGTCACGTGGTACGGATGTGGGTTTCCCTTCGGAAATATTCATTTCCTTGGTGGTTTGCATTAGATTTTTAGTTCTAAATGTTTATTTTCACCTATTCAGGGTATTCCTTCATTCATTCTTCGAAATTCTTCGAATCACCGCAATTTTCACATTTACTTAGCTGTTGTACGAAAACTTCACCAGATCACGTGACTGTGACGTCACATTCAAAATGGAGGTTAATCGTGAACTTTCTGAAGAATAGTCATTCTTTCAGTGAGTACAGCATATTTACTTATTCATTTGCTTTATTATACATGTTTATATGATGTACTTTGTTTTCAGAGCAATACTTTATCTCAAGTGTCACAAAATTCAAATATTTTTGTTTTTTCGCAACTACCTACCATACTCGGTTCCTTATGGATCCTCCCCTTACTACCGGTACTTCAGCTTCTTCTGGCTCGTGTTTTTCCACCTTGCCTTCGGGCTTACTGCCTAGTATGACTTCTTTAGAAGCATGCACTAGTTGGCTTTTGGGGGTTACTCAATCCCCACCGGTGGATTCATGTCCAGTGACTGGTGTGCCTTTACCCCCTCAATCCTGTGTAATGTCATCTTGGTCTGTGAATTCTTCGAATTCTTTGGGTAGACCGATTTCCCAGCAACCGGGTTCTGTGGGTAATTTTCCCTCAGCTCAGCCCATTCAGGCTGTCCCGGTGCCGGCAGGCTACCCAGTTTATAACCAATCTTTTCACAGGCCCCCTTATCAGCCTCAGGCTGATTTCTTCAACTCTTTCTCATCTCTCATGTCTTCCATGTTAGATAGGTTTCAGGGTATTGCCAAGCCTGCTGTTACTCAACAGCCAATGGCTAGTCAGGATCTGTCGCAACCTTCGGGTGCGACTTTTAATGATTCTCAGGACTCACTTCAGACTCAGTCTCAGGTTAATCTTGAGGCTGAGCTGCAGGTCGTAGATTCAATGCCAAACATCCCTTACGTCCAGTCAGTCAATAGGGACTACAGGGAGGCTTTAGACTCTGTCTTTGAAGTCTTATCAGATAAGATTTCCAGGCCTTCTGTTCAGAATCACGATCCCGAGGATTGCTCGGACCTCTACCCCGACCAATCAAAATCCTCACCCATGAGTCTCCCCATCAGTTCTAGACTGAGGAGTTCCTTTAAGATGGCTGATGCGTATCTATCTGATTTGCATTCACGCTCTTCTAATTTGGGAGCTTCCCAAACTAAGTTGAGGAAGTTGGGAATTTTCTCTAACAAACCCTCAAAACTTAGCTTTGCCAGGTACAGACCCATGGCTTCTGATGTCTGGACTGATCTTTTGAAAGATCCGGATCAGGGGTCAGGTTTTGCCATCTCCCAAAAAGGAGATTTACTTGTCCAGAAGTACAGCTCATGCCCTTGAGAAGAGTCTTAGGTCAGATTTAATGATTCTGAATTCCCTAGACTTCTATCGAGAGGCTTTAGCGGTCAATCATACCAACTTAGTGAAGTTGGTTGACCAAACTGAGTCTAATCTTTCTCTGGACATTCAGCAGGCCTTGGACGTCAATTCTTTGCTGATCAATCAGGTGAAGTTTCACTTAATTGATTTGTTGGCTTCCATCACCCATTCTATCTCTACTGTGACCTTGGCAAGGAGGGATTCCTTCCTTTGCACAGTCCCTAAACATGTGCCAGATCATATTGTTAGGGAACTTAGGTCTCATCCTATCTATGGTCCCTTCCTCTTTGGTGAATTTGCCTTGAAGCCTCTTTCTTCTCACACTAAAGAGTATAAGCAGGAACAGTTCCAGACTGTCCTGACTAAGGGAGTGTCCAAACAACTTTCTGCTTCTGCATCCAGGGGCAAGTCTTTCAAAAGACAACAATCCCAAGATAGGGATTCTCAAGATAGGAAATTTCAGAAGGGTCCTACTTCTGGTTCTGGTTCCTTTCGAGGTTCCAAGAAACCATGTGGTGGAAAGTCTTCCAGGGGTAGGGGCAAAAAGCCCCAACCTCAATCTCAACAATGATGTCCTACAGGAGGTAAGAGTGACCTTGGAACTCTCCAAGGTCCCACTCATACCTCCAGACCCCACCACTTTGCCAGTGGGAGGTCGACTGGGTTATTTCCATCTCAATTGGAAGTTTTTAGGGGCCCATCCTTCTGTTATCAAGACCCTGGAATTTGGACTTCAGCTTCCAATAGGTTCAGTTCGAATTCCGTTATCCAGGGTCCCTTTGATAAACAGCCACTATTCTTCCCTAGAGAAGAATCTAGTTCTTTGCCAAGCTGTTGTGGATATGTTGCACAAAGGAGCAATCCAGGAGGTCAGGGATTCTTCATCCCTGGCTTTCTACAGCAGACTTTTCCTTGTGGCAAAGAAGACTGGAGGATGGAGGCCAGTAATAGATTTGAGTCATTTAAATCTTTATCTGGACTTCCCCACTTTCAGGATGGAAACTACTCAGTCCATCAGAAACTCCCTTCAAGTTGGCCAGTGGACAACTTCTCTGGACCTCAAGGATGCATACTTCCATGTTCCCATGGCTCCTACGGTTCACAAACTGCTCAGGTTTCAAGTCTTGGGCAAAGTGTACCAGTTTGTCGCTATGCCTTTTGGCCTAGCCACAGCTCCCAGGGAATTCACTACCTTAGTCAAGGAAGTGAAAAGGATGGCCTTGAGGTTGGGCATCTCAGTTCACATGTATCTAGACGATTGGCTTATCAAAGCCAACAGTTGTCAAGAGGCTCATTCTGCAACTCGAACTTTGTTGGAGTTGACTCACAAACTGGGGTGGATTGTAAACAGGGAGAAGTCAGATTTGCTTCCAAAGCAAGTTTTCACCTTCCTGGGCCAGGTTTTCGATCTGTCCAAGGGGGTTTGTTATCCAACAGAGGCCAGGTTCCTGTCCATTCAGGAGGCTATTCATCCTCTGCTTTTCAACCCCCATACTACTCCACGCCAGGCTATGCACCTTTTGGGTCTACTAGCTTCCACAGAGAAGTTAGTACCTCAGGGTCGCCTTCATATGCGACACCTTCAGTTTCATCTCAGGAGAAATTACAATTGCCACCTAAAAGGTGCCCTGGATTCTCCATTCACCTTGGACCCTTCAGTGAAGGTTCATCTAAGGTGGTGGTTACTGAGGAACAATGTCATGGCGCAAGCTCCTCTGCACCCACCCAAGTATGTCACATCCATTTACACGGATGCCTCAGCTCAGGGTTGTGGAGCTCATTGTGCTCACATGATTGCTCAAGGTTATTGGTCGACTCAGCAGTCCAAACTGCATATCAATGTTCTGGAGCTCAAGGCTGTGCTCCTGGCTCTCAAGACCTTTGTCCCTCAGTTATCCCTTCATCAAAGGATTATTCAGGTAGCCTCAGACAACACAACTGTCTGTGCTTACATAAACAAACTAGGGGGCACTCGCTCCTGGGACATGTTTGCCCTGACTTGGCACCTGTTTGCCTTCTGTCGCAAGAACAAGGTTGTTCTTACAGCAAGACACGTTCCAGGGGTCATGAATCTTGTAGCAGACCAACTCTCCAGGTCTCAACAGACCCTTCATACAGAGTGGTCTCTCAATCCCAAGATCTTCAGGTGGCTGTCACAAATAGACTTCCAACCTCAAATAGATCTCTTTGCAACAAGATTCAATCACAAGCTTCCCCAGTATGTCTCTCCAGTGCCAGATCCCAAGGCTCTGGCAGTAGATGCCCTGGAGATGAATTGGTCCGGACTTCATCTCTACTCCTTCCCTCCTACAGCTCTTTGTCCACTTGTGGTCAAGAAGTTAATCAACTCTCAGAGCTGCAGGATGCTTCTTGTTGCTCCTCTCTGGGAAACCAAAGAGTGGCTTCAGGATCTATTGGCATTGTCAATAAGAAAGCCAATCGCTCTTCCTCTAAAAGGAAATCTCTTAAAGCAACCTCATCTCGAGGTGTTTCATCAAAATCTAAGGAGTCTAAACCTTCATGCCTTTTGGCTGAAGTCTCCCTAGAGAAAAAAGGGTTTTCTCAGGAAGTGACTAGTAGGATTTTGAGTCCTATTAGAAAGTCTTCTAAATCAGTGTATGAAGCAAAGTGGAACGGTTTCTGCACTTGGTGTGAGGAACATGGCTTCTCTGCCATGCACCCGACTGTCCCCATCATAGCTGAGTTCTTCTTATTTCTTTTCTCTGAAAAGAAATTACTTCCTCAGACTATAGAGGGATATAGGTCAGCTCTCTCCATGAAGCTTGATGCAGACTTGGAGTTGGGTTCTAATAAGGAGCTCAAAAGACTCATTCAGAGCTTTTACAAGTCCAGGCCTAAGGCTACTCGTCACATTCCTTCCTGGGACTTGACCTTGGTTTTGCAGGCTCTTACCAAGGCTCCTTTTGAACCTTTGTCTCTTGTTGAGCCAAAGTTCCTCACTTGGAAGACGGTTTTTCTTATTGCCCTTGCATCTGGAAGGAGAAGGAGTGAGATTCATGCCTTTACTTTTAAGGGTTGTTCTCACTCTAAAGGATGGTCAAAGGTCATCCTTAAAACAGATCCTGCTTTTCTGGCTAAGAACCAGTTAGCTTCAGAGGGTGCTTCAATTTTTTCGGAAATTGAAATTCCTGCTTTGACTAAGTGCCTTGGTCAACAGGATACAGAAGATAGGTCTCTATGTCCTGTCAGAGCCCTTAGACATTATTTGTCTAGGACTTCTGACCTCAGGCAGGGTAGATCTCTTCTCTTTGTTTCACTCTTGAAGTCAAAACAGGGTGATATCGCTGCCCAGACGATTTCTAATTGGATTAAAGACTTAATCCAGTTCACCCTTAAGAACTGTTCCACTGAGAATGCATCTCTTCATGGTGTCAAGGCTCATGATGTAAGGGCACAGGCTGCGTCCTGGTCCTTTAAGGGTGGAATCCCACTCCTTGATATCATGAGATCTTGCACGTGGAAGAGTCATTCCACTTTTACATCCTTCTACTTTAGGAATGTGGCTCTCAAGAATCTTGAGGATACCTATAGATTGGGAGATATTGTGGCTGCACAACGTGTAGTCTCCCTTTCTACTTGATCTTCCTTTTTCTTGATCCTTTCTGAGGCTTCTTAGCCTCAGAAAAGGGGGGGGGGGGTATTCCTTTTTTGGGGACTTCCTTTTTGGGGACTGTGCTTGGTAGTGTACTTTTGGCACATCTTCTGGGTTTTGACACTTTGGTGCTTATCCTCTTAGAGCTGACCTCTTGGGTATAGACAGCAGTGCTGAAGGTAATAAGTAGTTAACTACTTCACACTTAGTCAAGTTGCACCTTCATCACAGGGGTTTTCGGTTATGCACCAGGAATTTTCCTTTTTTAGTGCACTTTAACCATGGGTGGTTTCCTCCTTAGTCTGTCTTTTTTCCCACCATCCTTCCATGTGGGCATTCAACCCAAGTGTTTTCATATGGTATAGTATATTTACATTTTTATGAAATAAAATTTCATATTTTTAAATGTAAAATCCATTTTTATGAATAAAAATGTATATACTTACCATATGAAAACAGCAAATCACCCTCCCGCCTGCCCCGCTTTTAGGCCTTTTTCCAGCATCTAGGTTTATTCACAAAAAGAATGAACTATTTTCGCATTAATGCGCATGGCAGAGTGAACTAGGTCACCAGGGGTCAAAGGGTAGCAAGTATATAGGTTTAAAGAGGGTCTCCCCTCATATTTTAAATTCTATGTATGGTGTATGTGGCGGTTACCGAATGCCAAGCAAAGCTTACCCAAGTGTTTTCATATGGTAAGTATATACATTTTTATTCATAAAAATGGATTTTACATTTAAAAATATGAAAGTTGTTTATTTGGCATTATTGGTAAGATATCGGAAGATGTGAGCACAACAGAAATGACATATTTTTTTTTCTTATTTGTCTTTGTGTGGATTCAAATGTATTGAAAAAAAAACTACTGCAAAAATACCTTTCCAAGGATAAACATATTAAATATGGGTAAAATATTTAGAAGAGATGAACACCTCTTGAAGTCCTCCATTCTAATTAAGCGTCCCACAAGGGACGCTTGTTTGTGTATGGGAGAGCTTCAGGCTCCGGCAGCTCCGGCGGCTCCGCCGGCTCCGCATTTTGTTTTCCTTATAACTCTGTAACCGTTAGGCGGATTCTTTTCAAATTTGGCAGGTTTAGGCAGTAGCCTTGGGGAATTTTTTTGAATATGCTGCAGTGACATTTCAACCAATCAGAGAGGTCACATGACCAAAAATGTCTTTTTTCGATGGGGAAGCTTGTCCGGATGATAACTTGAAAGGAATTTTATCAATTCACCTGAAACTTGGCAAATACATTCATTCTATTAAAATCTGGAAATCATTAGATTTTGGCATTGATTGGTCAAGAAATGGCCGAGTAATTGATGATTAATTAATCATTACGAATTTTCCAAATAAGGAAAACACAAAAATGCTTATATCTCGAAAACCGTGCTAGATAGAGCGATTTCGACGAAATTTTTGACCCGCAGGGTATTTCTGCGGAGTAGTTTTCCCAATTTTCAAAAAAATTTTGTCTTGCCCAAAATGGCGGCCATTTTGAATTTTCGAAATTTTCGCAAAAATTGCAAAACACAAAAATGCTTATATTTCAAAAACCGTGCTAGATAGAGCAATTTCGACAAAATTTTTGACCCGCAGGATATCTCTGCGGAGTACTTTTCCCAATTTTCAAAAAATTTTTGTCTCGCCAAAAATGGCGGCTATTTTGAATTTTCGAAATTTTCGCAAAAATTGCAAAACACAAAAATGCTTATATCTCGAAAACCGTGCTAGATAGAGCGATTTCGACGAAATTTTTGACCCGCAGGGTATCTCTGCAGAGTAGTTATCCCAATTTTGAAAAAAATTTTGTCTCGCCAAAAATGGCGGCCATTTTGAATTTTCGAATTTTTCGCAAAAATTGCAAAACATAAAAATGATTATATCTCAAACCGTGCTAGATAGAGCGATTTCGAAGAAATTTTTGACCCGCAGGGTATCTCTGCAGAGTAGCCATGCCAATTTTCAAACAAAAAATTTCTCGCAAAAAATGGCGGCCATTTTGAATTTTTCGCAAAACACAAAAATGCTTATATCTCGAAAACCGTGCTAGATAGAGCCATTTCGACGAAATTTTTGACCCACAGGGTATCTCTGCAGAGTAGCCATGCCAATTTTCAAAAAAAATTTATCTTGCCAAAAATGGCGGCCATTTTGAATTTTCGAATATTTGCTCAAAAATTGCAAAACACAAAAATGCTAATATTTCGAAAACCGTGCTACATAGAGTGATTTCGACGAAATTTTTTATCTTCAGGGTATCTCTGCAGAGCAGCTATCCCAAAGAGCTTTCACTTCAGACCCATAGCTAATTGCTCACCTACTCAAAAAGAGTAAATGCGAATTACCTCTGAAAGTATTGCAGATGGCCAATTTTTCTCAAATAACTCATTCACCTACTTTTGGAAGAGCTTTCACTTGGTGAAGTTTCAGACCCGTAGCTAATTACTCACCTACTCAAAATGAGTAAATGCTAATTATCTCAAAAACTATTGCGGATACCCAATTTTTATCAAATAACTCATTCATGTACTTTTGGGAGAGCTTTCACATGGTGAAGTTTCAGACCCGTAGATGATTACTCACCTACTCAAAATGAGTAAATGCGAATTATCTCTTAAAAGTATTGCAGATAGCCAATTTTTCTCAAATAACTCATTCACCTACTTTTGGAAGAGCTTTCACATGGTGAAGTTTCAGACCCATAGCTAATTACTCACCTACTCAAAATGAGTAAATGCGAATTATCTCTAAAAGTATTGCAGATAGCCAATTTTTCTCAAATAACTCATTCACCTACTTTTGGGAGAGCTTTCACATGGTGAAGTTTCAGACCCATAGCTAATTATATCCCCAGACGAAAGTCGGGGATATATTGGATTCAGGTCCGTCGCGCCGCCGCCGCCGCCGCCGCCGCCGCCGCCGCCGCCGTAGAAATTTCCTTGTGGACGCGATAACTCAAAAACAAATTAATATTTTTTTTTCAAACTTGGTACACATGTTAAGGGTGCCCAAAGGAAGATCCCTATTTTAAGGTGACCTTAAACTCCCAGTAAAAAAGAACTTATGGCCACCTTAAGGTCAGAAATTGGACTTTTGGCCACTTAGAGCCTTGTAGGTCACAAACTATGATGCTCAGCTGGCTGAAATTTTACCTGACAACACATTAATATGTTCTTAGTACATGTGCCGAAAATCACGACTTTAAGTTGAGGAGAAAATTGTGTTTGAGGCCCATAAATACCCCCACTTAGGGATTTTTTGCTATACTTTTCATATATTTTGTCCTATAATTTGGAAGTGGTAATTCTGATGAGTCTCAAACTGCGCTAGGTATAACTTTGATATGTAATCCTTGTCTGTAGAAAATTTTAGGGCTGTAGGTTTACCCAAAGGGGTCGACTTAAGGTCTCAAAAGTGCCCACAGAGACCCAATTTATGCACTTTTTGCCACTTTCAAGCACTGTAGCTTTCAAACTATGTCTCTCATCTAAGTTAAATATAATCTGGGAATATATCTATGTGTTTTCTTATATGTGCCCCAACATTTAGGCCTTTAATAGACAGTTAACCTGTGTATCAGGACCATAAACACCCACCCGAGTGACCCTTATAAGACATTTTTCACATCTTTTTCCCTGTAACTTGGAAATGGTAAGTCTGACAAGTTTCAAACTGTATTAGATATATATTCTGTGTGTAATCTTAGTATGTAACAGATTTTAAGTCTGAAGCTTTAATTTTGAAGGTCAAATTGAGGTCTCTAAAAGGCTCCCAAAGACCCAATATTTGGACTTTTTGCTACTTTTAAGCCCTGTGACTGTCAAACTATGTGACTGATAGAGCTCAAATCCTATCTGGGAAGATATTAGTATGTTATTTTTATATGTGCCAAAAATTAAGGCTTTAAGAAGACATTTAACCTGTGTATGAGACCATAAATCCCCACCCGAGTGACCATTTTTAGACATTTTTCACATATTTTTCCCTGTAACTTGGAAATGGTAAGTCTAAGAAGTTTCAAACTGTATTAGATGTATATTCTATGTGTAATCTTAGTATGTGACAAATTTTAAGTCTGAAGCTTTAATTTAAAGGCCACATTTAGGTCTCTAGAAGGCCCCATAAAGACCCAGTATTTGGACTTTTAGCCAATTTTAAGGCCTGTGACTGTTAAACTATGTGACTGATAGAGCTGAAATCTCATCTGGGAATACATTATTATGTTCTTTTTACATGTGCCAAAAATCAAGGCTTCAAGTAGACATTTAACCTGTGTATGAGGACCTTAAACACCCACCTGAGTGACACTTTTAAGACATTTTTCACATATTTTGCTCTGTAACTTGGAAATGGTAAGTCTGAGAAGTTTCAAACTTTATTAGATACATATTCTATGTGTAATCTTAGTATGTAACAAATTTTAAGTCTGAAGCTTTAATTTGAAAGCCACATCGACTTTGGACTTTTTACCACCTTTAAGCCCTGTGACTGTTAAACTATGTGATTGATGGAGCTGAAATCCCATCTGGGAATACATTATTATGTCCTTTTTACATGTGCCGAAAATCAAGGTTTTTAGTAGACATTTAACCTGTGTATGAGGGCCATAGACACTCGCCCAAGTGCCTTTTTTGACATTTTTTCCGTATTTTGCCCTGTTATTTGGAAATGCTTAGTGTGACAAGTCTTAAACTGTATTATATATAATTTTTGTTTGTTATGTATGTCCCCCAAAAAGTTTCAGATCTGTAGTTTAATTGCTAAGGTCTCTTTAACAATTGTAAAATGCCCACAGAAACCCAATTTATGGACATTATGCCACTTTAAAGCCCAGTAACTGTCAAACTATGTGGGTTATAGAGCTGAAATCTTTGAATTTTTCAAAGGAAATGCCTGTCTATTTAAATTTTGATTATTAATAATGTTATGGCTATCTTAGTCTTTTAAGAACTTATTTTTGTGTGTTATACCTCTGCTTGCTGAGTTTTTAACTTTTTAAAATGAAACTGGTTAAACATATTCAAGTAGACAAAATGGACACTTTAAGTGAGCTTTAAGTCCCAATATTAATGAAATTATATCCTTATGTAGTAAAACTAGGGGATTTTTAACCCTCAACTAGCCCAGTTTTATTCAACTTGCCTCAGTTAATTTTGACACAGCTCCTACAGTTATGAACTAATTTCAGTTGATAATCACATACTTAAAATTCTCAATTCTTTTTGTATTTGAGTACCCCTTTTATATAGATTGTTTGTTTACCATTTATCCCCACCTCTGGGACCTCCAGCTATATTGAGTGACACTAAATAAACAAAGGTATTTAATGATATCAGATGAGAAACAAAGAACTCAATGGGGTTGCAGATCTTGTGTAATAGTGAGAGAGGTGTGGAGAAGGGGAGAGGGGTGGGGGTGGGAGGTAGTGGGCTTCATTACATATAACACAAAGGGGAGTCAGAACTGAGATTGTGTCACATATTTAGGTTGCATATATATGGACCACATATATAGGTATAGAGGAAATGAATAACTGAAAACAATTTGCAAATTCTAAAAATAATATAATAAAATAATAATATAAATAATTTTTTTTTAAATAATATTTTATTTGTGAACAAATATAGAAACAGATATGCGCTTTTGGGATTATGAATTTTAGAATGGACATTGAATCATCAATCATTTAAATACTTTGAAGGAAGATTGAAAAGTATGATGAGTTGAGTTAAAATAATATTTTATTTGTCAACAAATATAGAAACAGATATGCTCTTTTGGGATTATTATTTTAGAATGGACATTCAATCATCAATCATTTAAATACTTTGAAAATAGGTTTAGAGTTATCATTGCAGGAAGATTGAAAATATAATTTGAGTTATGTATTCGGTGTCTGGGGATACACCATCTTCCTTGGGAAGATATAAACAGAGTAGATTGATGTGCTGAAGTTCATATAATAATGGGTAATTATGTTTTAAAAAATTCCCGATCAAAACCTGTGGCGTGAGTGATGACCTGTCTGGGGATATGTTGGCGCCGAGTTGGCCCAATCTAGTTTTAGAATGGACATTCAATCATCAATCATTTAAATACTTTGAAAATAGGTTTAGAGTTATCATTGCAGGAAGATTGAAAATATAATTTGAGTTATGTATTCGGCGTCTGGGGATACACCATCTTCCTTGGGGAGATATAAACAGAGTAGATTGATGTGCTGAAGTTCATATAATAATGGGTAATTATGTTTTAAAAAATTTCCGATCAAAACCTGTGGCGTGAGTGATGACCTGTCTGGGGATATGTTGGCGCCGAGTTGGCCCAATCTAGTTATTTACCTACTCAAAATGAGTAAATGCTAATTATCTGTAAAAGTATTGCGGATACCCAATTTTTATCAAATAACTCATTCATCTACTTGTGGGAGAGCTTTCACATGGTGAAGTTTCAGACCCATAGCTAATTACTCACCTACTCAAAATGAGTAAATGTGAATTATCTCTAAAAGTATTGCGGATAGCCAATTTTTCTCAAATAAATCATTCACCTACTTTTGGGAGAGCTTTCACTCGGTGAAGTTTCAGACCCATAGCTAATTACTCACCTACTCAAAATGAGTAAATTCGAATTATCTCTAAAAGTATTGCAGATAGCCAATTTTTCTCAAATAACTCATTCACCTACTTTTGGGAGAGCTTTCACTTGGTGAAGTTTCAGACCCATAGCTAATTACTCACCTACTGAAAATGAGTAAATGTGAATTATCTCTAAAAGTATTGCAGATAGCCAATTTTTCTCAAATAACTCATTCACCTACTTTTGGGAGAGCTTTCACTCGGTGAAGTTTCAGATCCATAGCTAATTACTCACCTACTCAAAATGAGTAAATGCGAATTATCTCTAAAAGTATTGCAGATAGGCAATTTTTCTCAAATAACTCATTCACCTACTTTTGGGAGAGCTTTCACTTGGTGAAGTTTCAGACCCATAGCTAATTACTCACCTACTCAAAATGAGTAAATGCGAATTATCTCTAAAAGTATTGCAGATAACCAATTTTTATCAAATAACTCATTCACCTACTTTTGGGAGAGCTTTCACTTGGTGAAGTTTCAGACCCATAGCTAATTACTCACCTACTCAAAATGAGTAAATGCGAATTATCTGTAAAAGTATTGCAGATAGCCAATTTTTCTCAAATAACTCATTCACCTACTTTTGGGAGAGCTTTCACTTGGTGAAGTTTCAGACCCATAGCTAATTACTCACCTACTGAAAATGAGTAAATGTGAATTATCTCTAAAAGTATTGCAGATAGCCAATTTTTCTCAAATAACTCATTCACCTACTTTTGGGAGAGCTTTCACTCTGTGAAGTTTCAGACCCATAGCTAATTACTCACCTACTCAAAATGAGTAAATGCGAATTATCTCTAAAAGTATTGCAGATAGCCAATTTTTCTCAAATTAATCATTAACCTACTTTTGGGAGAGCTTTCACTTGGTGAAGTTTCAGACCCATAGCTAATTACTCACCTACTCAAAATGAGTAAATGCGAATTATCTCTAAAAGTATTGCAGATAGCCAATTTTTCTCAAATAACTCAGTCACCTACTTTTGGGAGAGCTTTCACTTGGTGAAGTTTCAGACCCATAGCTAATTACTCACCTACTCAAAATGAGTAAATGCGAATTATCTCTAAAAGTATTGCAGATAGCCAATTTTTCTCAAATTAATCATTCACCTACTTTTGGGAGAGCTTTCACTTGGTGAAGTTTCAGACCCATAGCTAATTACTCACCTACTCAAAATGAGTAAATGCGAATTATCTCTAAAAGTATTGCAGATAGCCAAGTTTTCTCAAATAACTCATTCACCTACTTTTGGGAGAGCTTTCACTTGGTGAAGTTTCAGACCCGCAGATAATTATTCACCTACTGAAAATGAGTAAATGTGAATTATCTCTTAATAGTATTGCAGATAGCCAATTTTTCTCAAATAACTCATTCACCTACTTTTGGAAGAGCTTTCACACACGAAAATGAAAAATTGTGAATATCTCGGAAAAGCTATTTCTTCTGCTTTAATGCTCGGCGGGAGATACACACCGCGGCAGTGGTCTTGACAAAAATTTTTGTCTCCCCAAAAATGGTGGCCATTTTGAATTTTCAAAGTTTTTGCAAAACACAAAAATGCTTATGTCTCGAAAACCGTGCTATATGGAGCAAACTCAACAAAATTTTGGACCTGCTGGGTATCTCTGCAGAGTAGCCATGCCAATTTTCAAAATATTTTTGTCTCGCCAAATATAGCGGACATTTTTAATTTTTTTACTTTTTTGCAAAACACAAAAATGCTTATATCTTGAAAACCGTGCTAGATAGAGCAGACTGCGCTGACTTTGGTTGCCACAACAGTATAAGGCTAGAAACGAAGCATTTTCTTAATACTTTAGCACTCACCTTTATATCCTTTTCGGGATGCTTTGTTTTTGCTATGCAAAAACATTATCTTTTTTTTTGCAAGCGATCCTCTAGTTCTAATTCTAATAGTACTTTTATAGCGCTTAATCTCTATCTAATGATAGACTCTAAGACGCAGAAAGCCAAAATCAGAGATCGTAATCGTTAAATCAGGGACATTGCAGGGGTCGACACCACGGAGAGACAAGATGAAAAACTAGGGATAATCTAGGGTGGGTAAGCTTTTTCAAAGAGGTAAGTTTTCAACTTTTTTCTGAATGAGGAGAGAGATTTAGCTGAGCGTACATCATCAGGGAGATCATTCCAAATCCTTGGGGCATCATATGCAAAGCTAAGGCCAAAATGCTTTTTAAACTTATATATTGAAGCACAATGTGGGACCTCAAGCAGCACACCATCAGATTGACTTCTACGTGTTCTATACACACCATGTCTGGGTTTAAGGAAAGGTTCAAAGTATTTCGGATGGCCACTATGTAGAAACTTGTACACCAACAGGGCTGTCTTGAAGACCGAGCGATGCAAGACAGGCAGCCAATGAAGACTCTTTCTTACAGGAGTGATATGTGAGTACTTGGTAGTATTAGCCACAATTCTTGCAAGACTGTTTTGAACACATTGGAGCCTCCGAATGTCTAGAGCAGAGAGACCTCTGAACAAGGAATTACAGTAGTCAAGACGACTTCCCACCAAGGCATTTGCAGCCAAAAGAGCAGCTTCACGTGTTATATATCCTCTGAGTTGCTTTAAATCCCTGATATGAACAAAACTAGCCTTACAGATATTCCTGACATGGCAAGAGAAGGAAAAATCAGAGTCAAACCAGACACCTAAGTTCTTAATTGCATCAACAGGTGAAAGGAGGTTACCAAGTATATTAACTGGGAAAAATTTGCTGAGTTTTGTGCGGACATTTCTTGAGCCAAACAGAATAAATTCTGTCTTGTCTGGATTTAGTTTAAGCTTATTTGCAGAAAGCCACTTTCTGACATCATCCAAGCAGTTTTTCAGTCTATCAAAGGCCTGAGTGGCATGGTTATGTGTGAGATGAACATATAACTGTGTGTCGTCCGCATAAAAGTGGAAACATATGCCAGGATGATTTTGAATAACTTTACTGAGGGGGGTAGTGTATAATGAGAACAAGATCGGCCCCAGGACAGAGCCCTGGGGCACACCATACAATAGCCTTTTAGCATCGGATAAAACAGAACCAATCTTGATGCACTGATAGCGGTCACAGAGGTACGACTTGAACCAGTTCAGAACCACGCCTCCAACACCAAACCAAGAACTCAAACACTCAATAAGCGTACCATGATCAATGGTGTCAAATGCTGCTGATTGGTCCAAGAGAACAACAGCAGTAGCTTCACCTCTAGCAAGAGCAAGGTGAATTTCATTTTTAATAGACAGTAGTGCAGTTTCGGTCGAGTGACCTTGCTTATAGGCTGATTGACTGACATTTTCAAGTCCGTAAGAGGCAACATGGTCATTTAACTGAGAAACCACTACATGCTCAACAAGTTTGGAGATGAAACTCAAGCCAGAGACAGGTCGGTAGTTTTTTAATTCATCCGGTGGTAGTGAAGACTTTTTAATCAGAGGAGAGACAATAGCCTTTTTTAAACCACCCGGGACAGCACCTTCAGTTAGAGAACAGTTGACAAGTTTAGTGACTGAGGGGAGGAGAATATCCAAACATTCTTTAACTAGGAAAGTAGGCCATGGATCAAGGAGGCAAGATTTGGTTGGTGACTTGGTAATTACTTTCCGTACTTCATCCTCAGAAACTGCTTTAAAAAGGTCAAATTTGGGTACATCTGAAGGAGCAGGAAGAGTGAGGAAGTCAGTGTTAGTAAAGGAGTCCCTGGTTTTTCTGATTTTATCAGAGAAAAAAGTGACAAAACGATTGGCAAGGCATATCTGAGAGGCATGAGAGGGGAGTACCTTCTCAGGAACAGAGTGCAGGACTGAGCGTAGAATCTGCCACAGTTTCTTAGAATCGTGAGCATTGTCACTAATGAGGTTCCTGAAATAGTTGGTCTTATCCATAGTAATTATGGCGTTGCACCTAGCAATTTGTTTACGGAGTCTAGCCCTATTTTGTGGAGACTTGTCTTTCCGCCAGAACCGTTCAAATTGACGCCTGACTGCTTTGGCCTGCAAGTACGTGTCAGATAGCCAACCTGCAGCCCCTTTGGTGAAGGTACGAGTGACCAGAGGAGCGTGTTTATCGAGCAAGTTACTCAGATCCCTTGTGTATTGGTCATGAAGTGCGCTAACGGTACTGCCAGGACTTGCAACAAATGAACACTTTTCGAGATCACACATCAAACTCTGCATGTTTATCTCATGATACCTTCGAAAGGTAATTGTGTTTGGTTTGGGTGCAGTGGGACTGGCAAAATCAAGCTGACCATGAACAACGGTGTGATCAGAAAAGAATCCACCGACTCGTACGTTGGAAACAATCTTCGGCTCAGTGGGTGCAAGAACAAGGTCGAGGATGTGACCATGTAGATGAGTAGGTGAGTGCACATGCTGTGCAATATTGCATGAGTCAAGACAATTCAAAAATTTGGTGCTGTCACTGGAACTTGTGTCAACATGAATGTTGAAGTCCCCACAAATAAGAAATGAGGAACTTACAGAGGAGAGATACTCAAAAAGGTTAAGAAATTGGTCCAAAAATTCATCTGAACATGAGCCTGGAGGTCGGTAAACACATGCTATCATAAAATGACTAGTAGATGAGCCAATGTCAATAACTAAGTTTTCGAAAGTTGTATATGTAGGACTATCAAGAATTTTGAATTTGATATTTTCAATGACAAAAAAGCCAACCCCACCACCAAAGCCGTGAGGGCGGGGTCTATGACACAATGTAAAACGAGCAGGAGTGATTGAGCGGAGGAAACTGTCATTGTCAGATGGACGGATGTGAGTCTCAGTCATGGCCAATATACTGAAAGAGTCAGTAGACATCATGTCTGAAATACTGGGTCCCTTGTTTCTGACTGATCGACAGTTGACAACGCCGAATGAGATAGGATCTGGGTTTAGAGAAATATCACCACCTCCATCTTGTATATTTTCATAATTGAAGTTCTAGCTACGTTCTAGCTATTTACAAATGTCGGTAGCTATTTACAAATGTCTAATATTTAATGTTATTAATATTCCTTTATGATCCACATTTTTAAAAAATTGTTTGCTGGCATTTTTGTACCTTAAAAAAATTCTTTTTCGGATTTTAGCATACCCAATAATCATAATCACTATAGTAACAGTGTATCTGATTGGTCAAACCCACCGAACACTTCTTTCTAAAAGTAAACAAAACAATACTGACATTTAATCAATAAAATATTAATAAATGTACTAAATATTCCCAGTTTCTTCAATGAATTAATTGAAAATACATTTTTTCTGAGTAAAACTTTTGAGTAATTATGTGATTTTATATCACAAATTATATGCAGTATAACATACTTTTTAATTAAGCGTCCCTGAAAAGGGCACTTATTTGGTTTCGCATCTGATTTGGTTTCCTCCCTGATCCCCGATTTTGTGTTTTGCCTTGTATCTCCTTTATTCTTGCTTTTTGTTTTAAGGCTTTAGAATGTATTAAGAGGTATTGGGAAACCATATGTGAAGAGTCGAGATAGCCAGTCAGATTTACCCCCGACCCCCCTTAGGGGTCAAACTGGGGCCATAAAATAGCCGATTTTGGGTTTTGCCTTATATCTCCTTTATTCTTACTTTTAGAGCTTTAGAATGTATTAAGGGGTATTGGGACACCATATGTGAAGAGTCAAGATAACTGGTCAGATTTACCCCCTGACCCCCCTTATGGGTCAAACTGGGGCTATAAAATGGCCAATTCGGTGTTTTTGCCTTATATCTCCTCTATTCTTGCTTTTAGAGCTTTAGAATGTATTCAGAGGTATTGGGAAACCATATGTGAAGAGTCGAGATAGCCAGTCAGATTTACCCCTGATCCCCCTTATGGGACAGACTTGGGTCATAAAATAGCCGATTTTGTGTTTTTGCCTTATATTTCCTTTATTCTTGCTTTTACAGCTTTAGAATGTATTCAGAGGTATTGGGACACCATATGTGAAGAGTCGAGATAGCCAGTCAGATTTACCCCCTGAATCCCCCCCCCCCCCCCCCCCCCCCCATGGGTCACACTGCAGTCATAAAATAGCTGATTTTGTGTTTTTGTCTTATATCTACTTTATTCTTGCTTTCAGAGCTTTACAATGTATTAAAAGGTATTGGAAACCTTATTAGGTGGGTTGGTTACACGTGTGTAACCAACCCTCCTATTATATTGATGTGTCCGACGTCCATCTGTCTGTCCACATTTTTCGTTTCCGGACACTAACTGGAAAATGGTTTGTCCAATCGAATTCAAACTTGACAGGGACATAGATCACCATTATAGCTAGGTTCCTTTCGAAAGGGGTGCAATTCCGTCTGTTCGTTTGTCCGTTTTTTGTCCATTTGTCTGTCCATCTAGATTTTTGTTTCTGGACTCTAACTCGAAAACGATTTGTCTAATTGATTTCAAACTTGACAGGGACATAGATCACCATCATAGCTAGGTTCCTTTCGAAATTGGTGTAATTCTGTCCATTCGCTTGTTCGTCAACATTTCCGTTTCTGGATTCTAATTCGAAAACGCTTTGTCCAATCAAATTCAAACTTGACAGGGAGATACATCACCATCATAGCTATGTTGCTTTCAAAATTGGTGTAATTCCATCCTTTCATTTGTCTGTTTATAGCATAGATACAATTATGTAACCTAGATTACAAGTTTTACGTTTCTTAGCACGTCTAACACATTCACCTTAACTGGGTGACCTAACATTTCTTTCCTTGTTTCTTAATGTAATTACAGCAGTCACTAACCTTATTGCTGCCTGCACAACCCGCCTTTTGGGGCATCTTTGACCTCTTGTGTGAAGAGTTTAGATAGCCGTTCAGATTTACCCCCTGATCCTCCCTTATGGGTCAAACTGGGATCATAAAATAGCTGATTATGTGTTTTTGCCTCATGTGTCCTTTGCATTTTTGCTTCTACATCTTTAGAATACATTAACAAGTAGTTGGAATTCGTTGAGAGTCCTGGTGGCTGGTCAAATTAGCCCTCTGACCCCCTCTTATGAGTCAAACTGGGGTCATAAAATATCAATTTTTCTGTTTTTGCCTCATATCTTCTTTATTATTGGTTCTACAGCTTTACAAGTTTTAAGAGGTAGTGGGAAACCGTATGTGGTGAGTCTTAAGAGCTGGTCACAGTGGGGTCATGGATAGCAATTTCTACTTTAATATTTCAATATTAATGATGTCGTCTTAATGTTATTTTCATATCTTCGTGCAAAGGGTTTAACTTTTTGAAATTGCACTCACTATTTATACATACTATTAAAGGAGGCAAAATACATTCCTATTTTGTTGTCTATCATCTAAAATTATGATATATATCAAATTGTGCTTGTTTTATTGTGAAAAACTGGGCCCAAATATTTACAAACTTATTTCGGTGCAGCAATTTGATAATGACACATTTATAAATTCCCATTTTCAGCTCATCACTTCTGATTTCCATTCTTCTGCAGCAAAGTAATAACTCAGCAATGGAAACATATTCTTTACTATGTCTCTTATTTATACATAAAATCTACATATCACTGACACTTTCAACAGAGCATAGATAAAGATAATATCTTACCCCTTTTATGAGCATTTCTTCATGCATAGACTACAATGGGGGGGGGGGGGGGCATTGGGGATACACACATTAACTTGTTTTTTTTACCTTATCAGCATATACCCAGTGGACTAATTCTGTGGGGACTCATTAAACACTGGCAATTATATGCAAATAGAAATGAGCATTATTCATAGGATATAAATTAGGGATGGGTCGGTATGAAAAATATGTACAGCGGGAGGTCGCCAATGCAAAACCTTACCGATTCCAGGATTCCGCGTTTTAGTTAACCCAAAACAAACATGGACGTTTCCTCTTCAGATTTCTTGTTTGTTCCTAATATTTTAAGTTTTACTTCAGTTATATAAGCTGACAAGCGTAATTGAGGTTATTAATTGCCGTAACCTAAGCATGGCAGTTCTGCTCAACGTAATCGATAGTAGTACTGTATAAAGTCTGCAAATGCATGAAAATTGGGGAGAAAAGCTTACAATTTCTTCAGATTTTGAGTATGTTTCTAATATTTTAACTCTTGCTTCCATTATATGTGCTAACAAGCGAAGTGGCGGTTGTAAAATCTCGTCACGGTATTTCAGTAAAATGCTCTCGATACCGAGATACCAGAAATACCGAAAACTTTTTGCCTTTCTAAAGGCTTAAATTTTACAATGCCTTTTTCTAAAATATAGATAGATATATGGCATTTAACAGTGATAAACTGTTTCATATAAAGGCTTTTATTGAGTTGCAACTTCCCCCTTAGCAAATTTTCCTTTAAATGCCTGATATATTAGTAAGACTTTGATATTCGTAGTGACATGATATTTAGCATCAAGATTGAAAAAGGTCTTTTTGAACCAAGTCGATTCATGACTTGATCTGGTTTGCAAAACTTGATTTGCAAATTGATTCAGTTCACAATTTTATGATTCCTTGCATCCCTAGTAGTAAGGACTCTTTTGGAAATAAATTTGAATTTTCAATATTCTGACAGGGGGCTTGAATTTTTGTGGAAACGGAAAATGTCATTTATTTAACTGTAAAACTTACAGTGGTTTTAGCAAATTTTACATCTGCTGCTTAGTAAAGTTGCTTCAAAGCTGAGTTTATCATATGGAAAAAGTTCTTTTATCCCTCTGATTATTGCTTCTTGGGCTTTTCAACCCACTGGTCACGCTATCGCATATATGGAGAGTGTATATAGCCAGTCAGCTTTACCCACTGACCCCTTCTTACGGGTCAAACTGGGGTCATAAAATAGCAGATTTTCTTGTTTTGCCTTATATCTGCTTTAAAGCTGCTCTTCTTACAAACTAGAGCATTTATTAAATTAACTTTACACAGTTTGTGACCATAGAAAACAAAATAAAGCTTACATTTTTCTTTCATGTTAATGCATAAACTTCCATACTGTCTGCTTAACTTTAGCTTCTTCTCAAGTGCTGCATGTTTTTCTTTTCAAAAACCTTTTCTATTTTATACTATATAGCATCCAACCTTTTGGGACACTTTGTTTTTGTTAGCAAAAACATTTTTCTAGTTTAAATATTAGATTGTCGAATCAACCATACGCGAGGATATATTTTTTGATGCAAACTTAGCCTAATAAAGATAGAAATTATTTTTCTATAGATGGATTTTGATAATCTAAGGTTTCGTTCCATAGAGGATTCGTTCCATGGAAGATTCACTACAATGAACAGGAGTTTTTGCTTCGCTTACTGTACACAGACAGGAGTTTCACTTAGTAGACAGGTGTTTTGACTCCATTTAAAATGGACAAAATTCCCTTTTATTTATTCCAAATCTATTTCAGACTCTTGTCAAAAATCAATCACCAACTGGATTAAAAACTGATTTTATTGTAACAATAAAGCTTGTAATTTTATTGTACAATTAATGCAACAGTAAGAAAAAAGGACATGGCCGAGGTACAGTAAAACGGTTCCGTAGAAAATGTGCTAAAGTAAGGATTGCCGCACTCCAGAACTTTGTATTGAGTGAGGTTTCAGTAACATTGTTTTTATTGGTTAATCACTTTTGCAGACGCAAAATAGACTGGTTACCTGGATCTTCTGTTTGTAAAATTTGGCAAGAGAGTAGAAACCCCATTGTGGCCTGACATTTCCTTAAGTTTGTGTGTGCAAGTACTAGCATTTGATATTCTGTTTGTAAAATATTGCCAGAAAACTTTAACAGCAGGTGCGATGAGAATAAAATTTTGCTAGACTTCTGTTTGTAAAATTGTAGAAAATTCACCATGGCCTCAAGTCTGTGTGTATAAAAGTACTAGCATTTGATATTTTATTTGTAAAATATTGATAGATTTTCTATTTCTAAAATATAGAAACCCCCATCGTGAACTCATATTTCCTTCACTTCATGAGATGTTTAGGTTACCAGCTTGAACCGCTCTCTAATTAATTTACTGGAGAGGCCCGGTATCTCAGTATTAAAACCATTTTACTTAAATACTGTGATGAGATTTTATAACTGCCACTTCACTATATTATAAAAATATTGGATATCCAAAACCTGAAGAAATTACAAGCCTTTATCCCCAATTGTCATGTATTTGAAGACTTTATACAGTACTATTGATTACACTGAGCAGAACTGCCATATTTTGGTAACAACACTTTATCACTTTAATCTCACTTGGCAACTCATAAAATTGAAGGAAAACTTAAAATATTGGGAAGAAACAAGAAATATGAAGAAATTATTAGCATTTATCTCATATTTTATGCATTTAGGCACATTTGTTGCAATTTCGAAAAGAGGAAACGTCCATGTTTGGTTTGGGTGTACTAAACCACAAAGTCCCGGTATCAGTACAGTTTTACACTGACAACCTCCCGATGTACACATTTTTGGTACCGATCCATCCCTGGTACACATAATTGAAACAATAAGAAAAATATCAATGATAAAACGTAATTTCATTGTACACATAATGCCACAGTATGAAAAATAATTTTACTCCATCACTAGTGGTATAAATGTAAGATAAAATGTACAAAAGTTAGTGGTGAAACCGTTTATAGAAATCAAAACCGGTTACCGGGTCTTTGTAGCGAACAAAATCTGGCATTTTGTAAACTTGTTAGTGTGCAGTCAAATTATGTGGCATACATGAACCAGAATTGATTGTGCTTTCCCGAGATATTATTAAGTAACACTTTGTGAACATGATTTTTACTCAAAATAAAGTTAAGATGTGACATATTTCACAAAATATGCATATTTTTGTCATTTTGATGAAGTATCAGGCATTAGAAAGCCTAAAATGATGATGTTTTTAATAACCGGTTCCCAAATATTCTTTGTGAATTTCGTTATTTATGCTAGAAACAAATCAAAAACCATATACTGGTTCATCATTCACACTACTAACAAAAATAATAAAACCCTGTCTTCTAATTGTCTTAATTTTCTTTTTCATCCTCTTTTGAGCCAGTATTTATAATAGCATCATTCCAAAATTTCTTTGGTCATATCTCACTCTCATTAAATTTAGCCCACAATGAGTTTATGGCGGCATTCACTTGTCTATATTCTTCCGTCTCCATACATGTTAACTGGTTATCTCTGACCAACCTTGTCTGGCCCTCCACAAAATGGTCTTCCTCATGTAACAAGGCAATCAGGAGGTAAAATTGAACTTGGCCCCTGCCTCCTTTCTTGTTGAATTTATGGTGCCATCCTTCAGTGTCATTGTTTTGTTTTATTTCCTGCATGAAGACAGACCATTTGAAAGGGGGCCACGCAACTCTGGATCCATGTGTCATAGACATATGAACAGACTTTTGTCAGTCGTTAATCAGTGGCCAGTGTGTTTAGGGACAGAATGAATTACATGTTTGTGTGGTACAAATGGAAGGGCCATAAGTTTTCTTGGGAAGGTGTGTGTACCTTATCCTTGTTGTAGGCCTCATTTAAGCCTTGGATATGGATCAACTCGAGCCCATATACCTATTCATGCCCATGCTTAACTAAAGAGTCATCTGCCTTTTTTTGCAAAATTCGTTTTCCTGCCATTTGTGGTTGCTATCTTGAATTTCTGCATTATCTCGGAAATGGTGCAAGATACAGCAATTTCGTAGGAATTTTTTATTTCCAGGGTATCCACAGGGACAGCTGGCAATATTTGCCAAAAATCATTTTCCCACCATTTTTGGTGGCTATCTCGAATTTCTGCGTAAAAACACAAAGTCACATTTATCTGGAAAACGGTGCAATATAGAGTGCTTTTGACTAAATTTTGGACTCCCAGTTTATAAGCATAGTCATATGCCAATTTTTGGCCAAAAAATGTTTTCTTGCAATTTTTGGCGGCCATCTTGAATTTCTGCAGAAAAGGCATTTATCTTGCAAACGGTGCAAGATAGAGCAATTTCGACAAAATTTTTGACCCCAGTGTAAGGTGGGGTCATCTGCCAACTTTTTGGCAAAAATCATTTTCCTGACATTTTTGATTGCCATTTTTGCAGGTAGGTTGAATTTTTGCATAAAAGGAAAAACATTGAACAGATATAAGACAGTCATGGTGACAAAATCATTAATGCTCACTGAAATGCTTTGTTTTTGCTACGCAAAAAAAAATTTTCCCTGCAAAGCAATACTGTAGTTTTTCTTTAATTTTGGCAGAAATAAAAAAGGTCATTAACCTGGAAAACTGTAACAGTAAGAGCAATTTCAGGCAAATTTTAAACCCTATGGATATTAAGGACTGCTCCTATATAACCTCTTCTGACATTTTCGGTTCACAGAGGTTTTACTGCATTTGTAATTTTTATGTCCTCACTCTGCAGCATGCGCGTACGCATTCGCATCCATATGAACAACTTCTCCAAAACTACGAGGCCTAGAGACATGCTGGGTTTTTTTAAAGATGAGGATGAAAAATTGTTCAAGGCATGCAGATCTGTTCATTCGTCTGTTTGCTAGAGCCATTACAAGTGAGGCCCCCTACAAAAAGTAGGACTGCAAATGGTTACCTTACTTACCTGAGCCCAGAAAGACGAGTCAGTAATTGCTAGGATTCAAGTCCATTTTGACAACTGAATTACTCACAGCACATTGTATTATTGCCTGCTAAATGAAATGTTTGTGTAAAGTATGCCACATTGCTACATTTTCGCGACATAATATTCATTAAAGCTGTGTTTCTGCCTTAAAAACATATAATTTACTCCATATTCAATAATGCCTGGTCAAATAAAAGACGTTTTTCTTCATAAGGTTTTGTTACTATTTGTGTACAAAAGATTTCTAATGGTAGATACTAAATCTCACGATTACTCTAATTTGGGTCAGTTTTCAGAGTGTGGGTACTCAGGACTGCACCCATCCAAGTCCTAACCAAAAGTGTGAAAATTTCAACACTCACCAAGTTCTCATTGACCATTGCAGGGATTTCTCTCTTATCTTGCATATATGTAGTTATTATGTACTATACCACATGTAGATTCCCTTGTGTGGGGATCAGGCCTGGATCTGCCTTCATTATTATGTCAGCTGACTTGTCAGTCAGCTGACATTATGTCGTCACTCTGTGGCGTGGGCGTACGCGTCCGCGCACGCGTGAACAACTTCTCCTCCAAAACTACAAGGCCTTGAGACATGCTGTTTTTTTAAAAGATACCGTATCTATCGAGGATGAAAATTGTTCAAGGCATGCAAATCTGTCTGTTCGTCTGTTTGCTAGAGACATTACAATGGGGGTACCCCCACCAAAAGTGTGAAAATTTCAACACTTTATCACAATTTTCTCAGTGACTATTGCAGGAATTTCTCTCATATCTTGCATATATGTACTAGGCCAGAGGTAGATTCTCTTGTGTGAGTATGAGACCTGGATCTGTCTTAATTTTTTTTTAATAAATTTTTTAATAATTTTTACCCCACAGCCCTTAAGGGCTGTTGGGGTATTGTTTTCACCCATGGTGTCCGGATGGGCGGGCGGGCGTCCGGGCGGGCGGGTGGGCGGGCGGCGGGAAAAAGTTTGTCCGGGCTGTATCTCAGAATCCATAAGGTGTAGGAAGTTGATACTTGGTAGGGACATTGGTTAGGGGGTGTAGTTGTGCAACGTCATGGTCTGACCTTGATTTGACCTTTGACCTTGCTGTAGTGACCTTGAGTTTGAAAATCTTGTCCGGGCTATATCTCTGAAACCGTAAGGTGTAGGAAGTTGATACTTGGTAGGGACATTGGTTAGGGGTGTAGTTGTGCAACGTCATAGTGTGACCTTGATTTGACCTTTGACCTTGCCGCAGTGACCTTGACCTATAAAATCTTGTCCGGGCTATATCTCGGAAACCGTAAGGTGTAGGAAGTTGATACTTGGTAGGGATATTGGTTAGGGGGTGTAGGTGTGCAATGTCATGGTCTGACCTTGATTTGACCTTTGACCTTGCCGTAGTGACCTTGATCTATAAAATCTTGTCCGGGCTATATCTCGGAAACTGTAAGGTGTAGGAAGTTGATACTTGGTAGGGATATTGGTTAGGGGGTGTAGGTGTGCAACGTCATGGTCTGACATTGATTTGACCTTTGACCTTGCTGTAGTGACCTTGACCTATAAAATCTTGTCCGGGCTATATCTCAGAAACCGTAAGGTGTAGGAAGTTGATACTTGGTAGGGATATTGGTTAGGGGGTGTAGGTATGCAACATCATGGTCTGACCTTGATTTGACCTTTGACCTTGCCATAGTGGCCTTGACCTATAAAATGTTGTCCGGGCGATATCTCGGAAACCGTAAGGTGTAGGAAGTTGATATTTGGCAGGGACATTTGCTAGGGGGTGTAGGTGTGCAGTGTCATGGTCTGACCTTGATTTGACCTTTGACCTTGCCATAGTGGCCTTGACCAATAAAATCTTGTCCGGGCTATATCTCAGAAACCGTAAGGTGTAGGAAGTTGATACTTGGTAGGGATATTGGTTAGAGGGTGTAGGTGTGCAATGTCATGGTCTATCCTTGATTTGACCTTTGACCTTGCCGTAGTGACCTTGACCTATAAAATGTTGTCCGGGCTATATATCGGAAACCGTAAGGTGTAGGAAGTTGGTACTTGGTAGGGACATTGGTTAGGGTGTGTAGGTGTGCAACGTCATGGTCTGACCAGGATTTGACCTTTGACCTTGCCGTAGTGACCTTGAGTTTGAAAATCTTGTCCGGGCTATATCTCGGAAACCGTAAGGTGTAGGAAGTTGATACTTGGTAGGGATATTGGTTAGGGGATGTAGTTGTGCAGCGTCATGATCTTATCTTGATTTGACCTTTGACCTTGGCGTAGTGACCTTGACCTATAAAATCTTGTCCGGGCTATATCTTGGAAACTGTAAGGTGTAGGAAGTTGATACTTTGTAGGGACATTGGTTAGGGGCTGTAGGTGTGTATTATCATGGTTTCACCTTAATTTGACCTTTGACCTTGTCCTAGTGACCTTGACCTATAAAATCTTGTTGCACCTTTGGGTCTGTCTTTTGATGCAGATTAAGCACTGTTAAAGTCATATTAGAATTTATTAAGAATTTTACTTTCATAACTTCCCATTGTAAGAGATAGAATTTCATCAAGTGAGCCACAGATTTTGCTCCAACACCACACATAAGCATTCATTAAATGTATTACCACTTCTGTATGCATGGTAATGTTCAAACCATCTAAACCATAATTCGGCCATGCAGATGTAGATAAAGAGGGTTGAATTTTTAGTTTGCTAATTAATGCTGTCATCTTGTTATTGAATTATCTTGTTTTAATACTTCATCTTTATATGCATGATCTTTCTTTTAAACATTATTTCTCCATTTAAACATTGTTTGGACCTTTATATAACTGACAGTGCTCTGAAAGTATCCTGAAGTTTGTACTGATACAGTACTTCTGTATCTCATGGTGTTGAAAATATTTCCCTAGGCTGTGGGGTACGGGCATCTCTGATGCTATTTTTAATGCATTAAAATTCATGAAATCTTGCACTAAATCACTTATAACTTGAAAAGTATAGCATTTAGAGCATTTTGTCAAAATATGTTATTCAGCTACTTTTTTCATAGCTACAACATGGTGAGTAACTTGGGTGTCTGTCTCAATAGCTAAGTGAGTAATAGCTACTTTTGGGCTTTTCAGTAACTTCCATTATGAGTAAAATCACTTATAACTTGAAAACTATTGCATTTACAGAATTTTCTATAAATATGTTATTCAGCTACTTTTGGGTCAGCTATAACATAGTAAAATTTCAGACCTGTAGCTCATGGCATAGCTGAGTAATAGCTACTTTTAGGTTATACTGTTGAGTAAATCAGTTGTAACTTGAAAACTATTGCATTTACAGTATTTGTTTCAATATGTTATTCACCTATTTTGGGGTCAGCTATAACATAGTGAAGTTCCAGACCTGTGACTCCTTGCATAGCTGAGTAATAGCTACTTTGAAGTTCTCACTGTTGAGTAAATCAGTTGTAATTGGAAAACTATAGCATTTACAGAAATTTGTGTTAATATGTTATTCAGCTACTTTTGGGTCAGCTATAACATAGTAAAATTACAGACCTGTAGCTCATGTGACAACTGAGCAATAGCTATTTTCAGGTGCTGACTGTTGAGTAAATCAGCTGTAACTTGAAAAATATTGCATTTGGAGTATTTTGTTAAAATATGTTGTTCACCTACTTTTGGGTCAGCTATAACATAGTAAAATTACAGACCTATAGCTCATAGCATAGCTGAGCAATAGCTATTTTGAGGTTCTCACTATTGAGTAAATCAGTTGTAACTTGAAAACTATTGCATTTACAGTAATTTGCTTAAATATGTTGTTCATCTACTTTTGGGTCAGCTATAACATAGTAAAAATTCAGACATGTAGCTCATTGCATAGCTGAGTAATAGCTACTTTGAAGTTCTCACTGTTGAGTAAATCAGTTGTAATTGGAAAACTATTGCATGTACAGAGATTTGTGTAAATATGTTATTCAGCTACTTTTGGGTCAGCTATAACATAGTAAAATTACAGACCTGTAGCTCATGGCACAACTGAGCAATAGCTATTTCCAGGTGCTGACTGTTGAGTAAATCAGTTGTAACTTGAAAAATATTGCATTTGGAGTATTTTGCTAAAATATGTTGTTCACCTACTTTTGGGTCAGCTATAACATAGTGAAATTACAGACCTATAGCTCATAGCATAGCTGAGCAATAGCTATTTTGAGGTTCTCACTATTGAGTAAATCAGTTGTAACTTGAAAACTATTGCATTTACAGTAATTTGCTTAAACATGTTGTTCATCTACTTTTGGGTCAGCTATAACATAGTAAAAATTCAGACGTGTAGCTCATTGCATAGCTGAGTAATAGCTACTTTGAGGTTATCACTGTTGAGTAAATCAATTGTAACTTGAAAACTATTACATTTAGAGTATTTTGTTTAAATATGTTACTCACATAATTTTTGGTCAGCTATAACATGGTGAAATTGCAGACCTCTATGTCATGGCATAGCTGAGCAATAGCTACTTTCAGGTTCTCACTGTTGAGTAAATCATTGTATCCACTGGATAGCCGCAGTGTGTAGAGAGATTTCACCATTACCGCTGTAACGAAAAAAATATTATAGCTAGCCTTCTTAAGTTTGCAGGATATATTAATAACCATGAAATGTTGCCTGGGAATATTTTTGGCCTCATTTTGAAAAACAAGATGGCCGCCAGGGACGTTTATTCTACTTTAAACAGGGACTTTTGTTGGCGCCCTACAGCAAAGGGTATTATAGGTGGAGATCTCAAATTCGCAGGATATGTTCCTCATTATAAAATCTTGACTGTGAATATTTTTGGCCGCATTTTGAAAAACAAGATGGCCACCACAGGTGTTTCTTTGTCGGTCATGAAAAGTGCTTATATCTCCCTTATTATTGGTCCTAGAGGTTTGGAATGGTAAAGCAACCTGTAGGAAATCATGGGCTGGGAATGTTTTGGTGTGGTCAGATTTGACCTTGGACCCCTCCTTCAAGGTCAAACAAGGATAGCCAAACTTAAAAGTGCTTATAACCTGCTTATTATTGGTCCTAGAGGTTTGGGATGGTAAACAGACATATAGGAAATCATTGGCTGGGAATCTGTTGATGTGGTCCGATTTGACCTTGGACCCCTCCTTCAAGGTCAAATGAGGATAGCCAAACTTAAAAGTGCTTGTAACTCGCTTATTAATGGTCCTAGAAGTTTGGGATGGTAAACCAACCTATAGGAAATCATTGGCTGGGAATCTATTGGTGTGGTCAGATTTGACCTTGGACCCCTCCTTCAAGATCAAACGAAGATAGCCAAACTTAAAATTGCTTATAACTCGCTTATTATTGGTCCTACAGGTTTGGGATGGTAACCAACCTACAGGAAATCATGGGCTGGGAATGTTTTGGTGTTGTCGGATTTGACCTTGGGCCCCTCCTTCAAGGTCAAACAGGGATAGCGAAACTTAAAAGTGCCTATAACTCGCTTATTATTGGTCCTAGAGGTTTGGGATGGTAAACCATCCTATAGGAAATCATGGGCTGTGAATTTTTTGGTGTGGTCAGATTTGATCTTTGGACCCCTCCCTCAAGGTCAAATAAGGACAGCCAAACTTAAAAGTGCTTATAACTCGCTTATTATTGGTCCTAGAGGTTTGGGATGGTAACCAACCTACAGGAAATCATGGGCTGGGAATGTTTTGGTGTTGTCGGATTTGACCTTGGACCCCGCCCTCAAGGTCAAATAAGGACAGCCAAACTTAAAAGTGCTTATAACTCGCTTATTATTGGTCCTAGAGGTTTGGGATGGTAAACCAACCTATAGGAAATCATGGGCTGGGAATGTGTTTGTGTGGTTGGATTTGACCTTGGACCCCTTCTTCAAGGTCGAGCGAGGATATTGCATTTGCAGTATTTCTTTAAATATGTTTTAACCTACTTTTTACACTTAAACAATTACCTTGTTACTTTCCTTCATAATACCATTTGCAGGGCACAAATTTTTTGTCCTTTTCTTCTGTCAGCTTCGGAATTTCTTTTGAACATGCTGTTTAATTACCATTTACTGTATTTCTGTCAGCACTTTCCCTGATAATTATGCTTTCCTCTCATTATCACCTTCACAAATCAAAAACACTCAGTCGGCTGACACAGTGCCTGTTCACGGGCACTCTCCTCTTGTTTTTTGATTAATTTTTTAAATAGTTTTTATCCCATAGCCCTTAAGGGCTGTCGGGGTATTGTTTTCACCCAGGGTGTCCGGATGGGCGGGTGGGCGGTGGGAAGAGGTTTGTCCGGCCTGTATCTCGGAAACCGTAAGGTGTAGGAAGTTGATACTTGGTAGGGACATTGGTTAGGGGATGTAGGTGTGCAATGTCATGGTGTGACCTTGATTTGACCTTGTCATAGTGACCTTGACCTATAAAATCTTGCCCGGGCTATAGCTCTGTAACTGTAGAGTGTAGGAAGTTGATATGTGGTAGGGACATTGGTTAGGTGGTGTAGGTGTGCAACGTCATGGTGTGACCTTGATTTGACCTTTGACCTTGCCATAATGACCTTGACCTATAAAATCTTGTCCGGGGTATATCTCGGAAACCGTAAGGTGTAGGAGGTTGATATTGGGTAGGGACATTGGCTAGGGTGTGTAGGTGTGCAACGTCATGGCGTGACCTTGATTTGACCTTTGCATTTTTTGTAGTGACCTTGACCTAAAAAATCTTGTCCGGGGTATATCTTGGAAACCGTAAGGTTTAGGAAGTTGATATTGGGTAGGGACATTGGCCAGGGTGTGTAGATGTAAAACATCATGGTGTGACCTTGATTTGACCTTGCCGTGGTGACCTTGACCTATAATGCATTGTCTGGGCTATATTTCGGAAACCATAAGGTGTAGGAAGTTGATATTTGGTAGGGACATTGGTCAAAGGTTATATGTGTGCAACGTCATGGTGTGACCTGGATTTGACCTTTGATCTTGTATATCTGATGCTATTTTATGTCTCCACGAGGATATCTGATACTATTTTATGGCTCTTATATCTCTCTTATATATTTTTACTTGAATCTTGGTTGTTGCAACTTTGAGTGTCTTTTGATGTAGATTAAGCACTGTTAAAGTCATATTAGAATTCATTAACCATTTTACTTTTGCATCTTCCCATTGTAACAGATGGTATTGCATCAAGTAAGCCACAGGTTTTGCCCCTATTCCACACAAAAGCATGTATTACTACATCTGTATGTATGGGTAATATTCAAAACATCCAAACCATAATTCGACCATACAAATGAAAATCAAAATGGGAGAAATCTTAAAGCTTCATAATTTTTAGCTTACTGAAGTGTCTTGTTTTAATACTTAATCTTTACATGCAATTGCTTTCTCTTACATGTTATTTTCTCCACTTATTTGGACACTGACACTACTTGGAAAGTATCCCAGTCTGTGTACTGTTTCACTACTTCTATATCTCATGGTGTTGAAAACTATTTCCCCAGGCTATGGGGTACGGGCATTTCTGATGCTATTTTTAATGCATTAACATTCATGAAATCTTGCACTAAATCACTTATAACTAGAAAAATATTGATTTCAGAGCATTTTACTAAAATATATTATTCAGCTACTTTTTCTATAGCTACAACATGGTAAGTAACTTGGGAGGCTATCCCAAATGCTAAGTGAGTAATCGCTAGTTTCTGACTTTTCATTACCTGTCATAATGAGTAAAATCACTTGTAACTTGGAAACTATTGCATTTAGAGAATTTTCTATAAATCAGTTATTCATCTACTTTTAGATCAGCTATAAAATAGTAAAATTGCATGCAGTTGCCTGTAGCTCATTGCATAGCTGAATAATAGCCACTTTCAGGTCTCACTGTTGAGTAAATCAGTTGTAACTTAAAAACAATTGTATTTAGAGTATTTTTTTCAAATATATTATTGACATACTTTTCAATCAGCTATAAGATAGTGAAATTACAGACCTGTAGCTCATTGCATAGCTGAGCAATAGCTATTTTCAGGTTTCCATTGTTGAGTAAATTACTTGTAACTATTGCATTTTGAGAATTTTTGTGTCAGTATGTAATTCACCAACTTATGTGTCAGCTATAACATAGTAAAATTGCAGACTTGTAGCTCATTGCATAGATGAGCAATAGCAACATTCAGGTTTTCACTTGAGTAAATCAGTTGTAACTTGAAAACTATATTTGAAGAATATTTTTTAAAATATATTATTCACCAACTTATAGGTCAGCTATAACATAGTGAAATTGTAGACCTGTAGCTCATTGAAGAGCTGAGAAATAGCTACTTTCAGGTTTTCACTGTTGAGTAATTCAATTGTAACTTGAAAACTATTGCATTTAGAGAATTTTTATGTCAGCTGACATTATTTGTCCGTGTACGTGTCCACATGAACATCTTTCCAAAAGTACACCGGCCAGAGACATGCTGTTACTTTTAAAAAATACTTTATCTATCAAGGAGGATAAATCTTAAAATCCATGCAGATCTATTTGTCTGTTCCCCATAGCAATTACAAGTGAGGTACCCCCACCCAAAGTGTGAAAATTTCAACAATTGATCACAATTTTCCCATTGACTATTGCAGGGATTTCTCTTATCTTGTATATATGTTCTAGGTCATAAGTAGATTCCCTTGTGTGAGTATCAGGCCAGGATCTTTCTGAATTATTTTTTTATGAATTTTTGAAATAATTTTTAATACATTAAAATTCCTGAAATTATGTACTAAATCAATTATAACTTGTATACTATTGCATTTAGAGCATTTTGTTAAAATATGTTATTCAGCTCCTTTTTCCATAGCTACATGTGGAGTAACTTGGGCATCTATCCCCATAGCTAAGCGCATAATAGCTACTTTCTGACTTTTCAGTAATTTCCATTATGAGCAAAATATTGTAACTTGAAAACTATTGATTTTAGAGAATGCATATACTATGTTATTCAGCTATTTTGGGTCAGTAATATAGTAATGTTTCAGACCTGTAGCTCATTGCATAATTGAGAATTAGCTACCGTGAGGCTCTCACTGATGAGTAAATCAGTTCGAACTTGAAAACTATCACATTAAGTTTACAGTATTTTGTTTGATTATGTTATTCAGCCACTTTTGGGTCAGCTATACCATAGTATAATTGCAGTCCTGTAGCTCATTGCATAGCTGAGTAACAATTACTTTTACGTTCTCACTGTTGAGTAAATCAGTTATAACTTGAAAACTATTGCATTTAGAGTATTTCATTTAAATATGTTATTCAACTCCTCTTTGGTCAGTTATAACATAGTGAAATTGCAGACATGTAGCTCACTGCATAGCTGAGCAATAACTACTTTCAATTTCTTTGTTGAGGAAATCGGTTGTACCTTGAAAACTGTTTTATTTACAGTATTTTTTTTAACTATCTTATTCACCTACTTTTCAGTTTTCTATAACATAGTGAAATCGAAGACCTGTAACTCATTGCATAGCTGTGCAAAAGGTACTTTCAGGTTATCACTTGACTAAATTACTTGTAACTTAGTAAATATTGTATTTACAGTGTTTTGTTTGAATTTGTTATTCAGCTACTTTTGGGTCAGCTATAGCATAGTAAAATTGCAGGCCTGTAGTCATTGCATAGCCGAGTAACAGCTACTTCGAGGTTTTCACTGTTGACTAAATCAGTTGTAACTTGAAAACTATTGCAGTTACAGTGTTTTGTTTAAATATGTTATGAGCCTGCTTTTGAGTCAGCTCTACCATAGTGAAATTGCACAATTGTAGCTCATTGCATAGCCGAGCAAAACCTACTTTGACGTTTTTATTGTTGAGTTAATCAGTTGTATTACTCGAAAACTATTGCATTTACAGTATTTTCTTTAAATATGTTTTCACCTACTTTTTACACCTGAACAGTTAACTAGGTACTTCTGAATACCATTTGCAGGGCACATTCTTTGTGTCCTTTTGTTGTTTCACTTCTACTTTGAAACTCAAAACACACAGTCAGTTGACACAGCCCGTTCACAGTCACTGATGGCTGGTTTTTAGGCGGGTTGCGTGTAACCAACCCGCCTGTTAGATTGATGTGTCCGATGTCCATCTGTCCATCCACATTTTCGTTTCCAGACTCTAACTCAAAAACGCTTTATCCAATTGAATTCAAACTTGACAGAGACATAGATCACCATCACAGCTAGGTTCCTTTCGAAATTGGTGTAATTCTGTTGGTCCATTTGTCTGTTTTTTGTCCATTTGTCCGTCTGTCAAAAATTTCAGTTTCCAGACTCTAACTCGAAAATGCTTTGTCCAATTGAATTCAAACTTGACAGGGAGTTACATCTCCATCATAGCTAAGTTGCTTTTGAAATTGGTGTAATTCCATCCTTTCGTTTGTCTGTCTATAGCATAGATACAATTATGTAACCTAGATTACAAGTTTTACATTTCTTAGCACGTCTAACACATTCACCTTTACTGGGTGACCTAACATGTCTTTCCTTGTTTCTAAATGTAATTACAGTAGTTGTTAACCTTGTTGCTACCTGCACAACCCACCTTTTGGGGCATCTTCGACCCTCTTGTTTTGTTTATCATTAAGTGAGTCAGCTTTTAAAATTCTAACAAACTACAGGTGTGTCATTTGATAAGATTTGCATGTTGTGTTACAGATTAAAACCGATTTACAGTTCATTATGAGTCTCCCTCTTGGTGATAAAAAGTGGACGTGCACCCAGTGCACTTATGAAAACTGGCTGGCCTCAAAGAGATGCTCCATGTGCCGAGCTCCAAAGACCCCACAGTATATCACTGATGGAGTTCCACCAGAACAGGATATCTACAAAATGGCTCCTTTGATTAGCTCTGACTTGTCACCAACACATTCTGGGGCCAGCTATTTGAACTGTAACACTGACCACAAGAATAAGTGGGCTTGCCAGGCCTGCACATATCTTAATTGGCCCAAAGCCAACAAATGTACTCAGTGTCTCACTGCCCGGCCTAAAGCTGTTCCAGTCCTCACAAAAGATCACAAACAGCCTCTCAGCATCAATGTTAATGTTGATCAAGCTTCAGCTCCAGGATCAAATAAAAACTCTCCGAAAAATTCTCCAAAGGGATCTCCCAACTCTCCAGAAGCAGCAAAAGAAATCAATAATGACAAAAACAGGGCTATTGCAGCATCATCACACCATCCAAGTAGTAGTGTTATGTTAAAATCTCAGAAATGGACTTGTAAGGCATGTACGTATGATAACTGGCCAAAGTCCAATAAATGTGTAATATGCAGTATACCTAAAGGTAAAACTTACAAAAATACAAACACTGGTTCTTCAGATGCCAGTGGCTCTAGTTCAGACAGTGAACAGAAGAGAATTACACCAAATTCCTCCAAGCGTCGATCTCCTCCGAGTTCCAGGCCCTCTTCAGCCAGGAGCAGTGACAGTGGGGACATTTATCATCTGGGTGGGGCCACTGCATCCCCCATAATAAACAGTGAAAAGAAAGACAGGACCAAGTCAGGAGACTCACCATTGAACAATAAAAGCATTGTGGTGGGAAGTAGTGGGAGTGGTGGTAACCAGGGCAACAGTATCAGCAGTATTCGACAGATCCACACCAGGATACGGGATTCAGAGTGGTTGTGGTTAAATGCCTGTAAAGGGGTAGTGGAAGGAGATGTGCATGCAGTGGAAGCATATATAGCATCAGGAAGTGATCCTAGTAGAGCTCTCTCAGTGGAGGAGTGTACCATGTTAAGCAGGTGAGACAATGGTGTGATGATAATAGATCAGTAATTTAACATCATGTAAACCTGTGTGTGCATTAATTTGCATACAAAAACAATAGGTATAAGACCTTAAAACTTTTTCCATTTAAAATTTAGCTTTCCACAGAAAATATTAATACATATTGTTCAGTCTAAAGATGTAATAGTCTTACTCTCAGACCACTTTAGGATGGGACAGTAGGTCTACCTCACTTGGAAGTGAAGAGTAATGGGATATTCCGACTTACTATAGACAAGAGTGTACTTTTCCTGTTAAATATTACGAATACACTATGTGTATGCAATCGTCACAGATGATAGATGGTGGTGTGAATGGTAATCCGCCATTCAATTTTTCCTTTCTCCATGGTAACAACACTGAAATTCTCAAAGAATATTTTTGAATCAGGTTTTGAAAATATCATTATTTTAGACTTTTGAATGGCTAATACATCATGAAAACAATAAAATCTTAAATTTGGTAAAATATATCACATTTTTACTTTGTACTGGGTGAAATGACATTTCTTCATAACATCTGAAAGCAATGTCCAGGTCTAAAATATGGATCCTACTCACTTGCAATTCTTTTTCGCAGTGTTGGTGATAAATATGTAAAGCACAGGATTTGGTTCATTTTAAACTCCTTTAACCAATTTATGTTTTTATAATTTATCCCATCGCTAGAAATAAGTATGACTTGGTTCTTAAAGTATATTCTGATTACATGATTTCCATCTTTGTACAATTTGGTGGGGTTATAGAAATATCTAACTGCCCTTATCATGTATTTGATATTGCACTGCAGAGGCTGTCCATGAGTTGGTCGTACAGAAGTTCCCAACTTTCCATGATATTGGTTTCAATAAATTTCAATACCTTTTGCCTTTTCATTTTCAAATTAATCAGAGTGTCAGAGTAAGGAGTGATTATAACAACTGTTGGTTTCCATTTCAGGCCGAGTGCCTTTCAAGCAGGGTACACACTGATTCACCTTGCCATCCGGTTCCAGAGAGAGGACATCCTCACCATTCTCCTCACTGCTACTGATGTGGTGAAGAAAACCAAGAAGAGGGTTCCTTCTCATATTGCCCCTGATCTTGCCAGCGACATCCTGAGGGACGTGTCTATAGGGATTCGACAAAGGAAGGGGGACTTTCCCTGCTACTTCCTCACAGACATGGCCTCATTTGCCCTTCCTGCAGGTAAGAAATATCCCAAGTCTTTGCTGTTGTACTCCCTCAGTGACAAATATCATAAGTTTATAAAAGTGACAAAAAAAAAACAACAAAAACACAAATGGGAAAAAGTGTGGGATATGGCTTCAATTGATCTGCCAGTGTGTTAGTATTGTTGCATTCTATTCATAAAATAAATTGCAGTTAAAAAATGGAGGGCTGTGCATTTGACAAAATTGTGTCTGTGTATTTTGTGGGAGTATATTTTTGGGAAATATTGTCAGCTGTTGCATTTTTAGTACTGATTGAAAAATTTTTAAACAATAAAGAGAAAACATTGAACAAAACATTAAATATTCTTTTATAATAGAAATGAACAACTTTTGTTTTATAGGTGATTCATTTACAAAATTACCTCTAAATAAAAGAACCAGGCCAAAATGAATTAATCGCTGATGAATGAAGTCTTCCACACGTATTTAGTTTATTTCTGCAAAACAGAAGCCTTGACTTACCTATGTGTGTTTTAAGCTATTAACTGCGCAATAAATTGAAAATAATTTTGGCTGGACTAAATTTGAGTAGCATTGTTGACATAGATTGCCTGGGTCTGTTCATAATTGAATTACTGTGTACTACTATGATTGTAAAACAAGTCAGAATTCTGTTTCGGAACTACCTGTTACATAGGATATGGTGTACCTATGCTTAGACTACCCACTTAAGAGTGTACAAATTTTCTGCACTTTTTACAAATCAAACTCTATTTTTTAAAGATTAGTGGGTACTATTTATGTGTAGATAAAAGATGACAGACCAGCTTCCCACCTTCTGTTTGATTCACACAAATATCAACAAAATCCAATCACAGAGGGGAAAAAGTATATAAGTACATATTTAATAGACATATAAAATGTTGCACAGTAATTTTTAATACTCTGTATTATGTTTAAATATACAGTGACATAATGTCCAAAAATGTCCCAATTTTGGTCACCATTTATCTGTATTTTTGGTTGTTTCACGTACATCCATGAGACATTTTATAGCGAGACTAATATGAAACCTAACAAATCCAAATTTTGTTGAATTTTTGTTTTTGGAACCAAGTTTGGAAAGTTCCTTTCAATTGAACACTAATATTTCTCATATCATAACTCTTGTACAAACACTGATGCTTGGTGTCTAGTTCTGCATTCTGTGAGGCAAGTGTATTGTAGGTAAATGTACCACTCCACAGAGGTTATAGAAAAGCTTAAAACAGAGGGGAAGATTTCAAGAAATTTAAATGAGTAATCAGACAAGGGTTATCTTCAGACCATACTGTAGTAAATAACATCTGAAGCTGTGTTCGACATTGGCGGTTACCCAATGGCCCGAGTCCACGAATTTCATCTCCGGACTGAAAAAGTTGTGCACTGCATTGGTCCTGATGTCAAGAAACTTTTAACAGATATATCCACTTATTCTACCATAGGTACAGACAACACCATGGTAGATGCCTATTTAAGGATCGGGGGAGTAAGTCGGGCCCTCTTTGTGCCCTACTATGGAGAATCCTGACCTGGTGCTCCAGGAAACAGGCTCAAGCCCAACACATTCACGCTTCAACCATGTCCTGTCTGGGGATACACTGCATCGAGACGCAATGTCTAGTTTTATTTGATACATCCAGCTAACAGGAATTCACATGAGAATTCGGGTATTCTCGCGGGATTTCAGTGCTTTTTTTGTCAATTTTTTAACTCGTCTTCTGTAAAGTGTGCCACAGGCAAAACAGTCGAAACAACTACTGACCAAAGAAATTCGTCTTTAATCAGAAGAGACAAAATATTTTTTCTTCAAAGAAAAGAGAAGAAATGCAGTTTATTTTATTTGATAAATCCAGATAACAGTAACAAAAACAGTAGCACCCAGCCATTAAGGCTTAGATGTGCTTTTGAAGTGAAAGTTAAAAAAAGACAAATAAAAACAGCATAAATTAATTTATGTGAACTAAACAAAATAAAAGAAGATTTTTTGGAATCCCAAATTGAAACTTAATATTCCCAAATGTCTTGATGCATGTCTCACATTTTTTCACAGTTGTCTCACCTTTTCAAGTGAAGGGAGACAGTCTGTCTTCCATTGAGTTTTGATGAGAGCGAACAATGATAGTCCATCCTCGAATTTGAAGTATTTGATCTTAAAGCAGAAATTATTGTTGGGAAATCCCACAGATTTCTGTGACCTCATGAATATTAATGAGTTGTCCATGAATTTTGATCTTCAAGTAAAATATTGTGAAGAAATGACATGGTATTGTCAAATGTTACAGGTGTCATGGCTGGAAACACAGAACTTGTGCGATAAATATATCTAATCAATAATTGTTATAGGCACCGGAAGTTTATGTATATTAAAAAGTGAACAAAGTACCTTAAAGTTTTTGTCTTTTTAATGCACAATTTGGGGCATGTTGTGATCAGAAGGGACACAGAAAATAGGGTGAGTTGACCTGAAATTTCTGGGGCAAGTTCTCACTTATGGCGAGATATCCCTTAAGCACACTAGAGCCCCCTAGTGAGTAGATTTATAACTATATTTGTAAACATTTGTTGCAGTGTGAATGTGCAGTTTATTTAGCGTGGGTATTAGCTTTGAGAACTTAGTAGGCTGAAATATATAAATTACACCTGCAATCAGCATATCTTTGGAGTTTTTTGCCGGGCCTGCAAATTTTTCTTGCTCAAGGCCCTGCAGTCCTACAACATATTTTGCTAAGCGGTGAACACTGATATCAAGTAATTTTAAATTAGAAGCTCATAAAACTGATCTCATGAGGACCCTTGATATTTGAAATACTATATCGGGGTGTTCCTTTAGTGTTTTGAACAGTTATATAATGTTGAACTTGGGCACATGCTGTATTGATAACATTTTTCCCCTCAATAAATATTGGTTTTTGTCAGTTTACCTGGTCTGCAGTTTGTTGTCAGATTTTAGGTGGTGGTCTGTTTTGAGTACAAAGACACTGGGGACTGGTTTTATCTAATCTGCACAGTTTTGAAGTGATCACAGATAATTCAATAGTGTTGTGTTTGTTCCATCACGATACTGATTGACCCATGCAGTGTATGGTATATTAAAGATATAGGGCAAATAGGTCTATTGAAAATTTTATGAGTATAGTTATTCATTGAGTAATTTTACTGCCATATGCAGAAAAAAAAAACTTTATTACCTGAACATGTTTTGAGTGATATATTGATTTGATGTTAGAAAGTTCACAAAATAGCAGAGATAATTTAGTGTAAAACAATGGGAACAGGAAGCACTCTATGAAACAGTCCTCCATTAGGGCCCGTTCATGAAAAGTTTTTTTTTTTTTTTTTGTTTCCAGCATATGATCTGGATGTTTCCTAAAACTTAATCACTTCCTCCTTTGGTCAGGCCCTGCCCACATAAAAAAATACTGAAATATCTGTGGATTACTTTTGGAGATTCCGGAAATTAAATGTTACAATTACTTGAGTATTTTCTTACATGAAGAATGGAAGCAGGATATAGCTAATAAATGATTTAATGTGCATGTCGGAACTTATGACAGTCATTGCTGTCATGACATCAGTGTAGTACCTAACCCCAGACCTTGCTTATTGATCTGGGCTCAGTTGAACACACCCACTTTCAATTAACATGTCTCTGTAGTCTGTCATACTATGTTTCCTTTTTCAAAAGTAAAGAAGTTTGTTACACTCAATAGGCTACGTATGTAGATGACTGTGTGTATAAATAAATGCATGATTTATTACTTTTTTTTTTACAGAATATTTAATTTTTTCCATGAGAGATATTTTACTTCAGATTTATAAAACAGACCTGTCACAGTCAACAGTCCTTTAGGTTTTTACCCCACAGCCCTTAAGGGCTGTCAGGGTATTGTTTTTACCCATGGTGTCCGGATTAGCGGGCGGGTGACGGGAAAAAGTTTGTCCGGGTTGTATCTCAGAAACCGTAAGGTGTAGGAAGTTGATACTTAGCAGGGACATTGGTTAGGGGGTGTAGGTGTGCAACGTCATGGTATGACCTTGATTTGACCTTTTACCTTGCCATAGTGACCTTGACCTGTAAAATCTTGTCCGGGCTATATCTCAGAAACCATAAGGTGCATGGGAGGGACATTGGTTAGGGGGTGTAGGTGTGCAACGTAATGGTGTGACCTTGATTTGACCTTTGACCGTGGTGTAGTGACCTTGACCTATAAAATCTTGTCTGGGCTATATCTTGTAAACCGTAAGGTGTATGACGTTGATACTTGGTAGGGATATTGGTTATAGGTTGTAGGTGTGCAACATCATTCTGTGACCTTGATTTGAGCTTTGACCTTGTTATAGTGACCATGAGTTTTAAAATCTTTTTCTTGGATTCCATAAGGTGTAAAAGGTTGACACTTGATAGGGACATAGGTTGGGGGTGTATGTAAATGTATGTGTGCATCATGGTGTAACCTTTTTGCTCTGCCAAAGTGTGTTCAGCTGCCATATTTGAGACATCTTTGTCTTCTGACAAAGATATATGGATTGCTGCAACTGATTATTATATGCACTTTTACATAATTGTATCCCCGGCGCGAAGCGGGGATACTATGGATTCGTCCGCGTCCGCAGAGATTTCTTGTTAGCGACCTACAGTCCACATTTCTTTCCGGATTTCTTTCAAATTTGGCAGGTGGCTTGATATGGTAGAGGACTCGCCACCCTATCTTTTTGGTAGGGTTTATGTCTAAATTAGGCCTGTGGTAGACAAAAATGTCTAAAATGTGGAATATTGCTTGTTAGCGACCTACAGTCCACATTTCTTTCCAGATTTCTTTCATATTTGGCAGGTGGCTTGGAATGGTAGAGCATTCGCCACCCTATCTTTTTGGTAGGGTTTATGCCTAAATTAGGCCTGTGGTAGACAAAAATGTCTAAAACACAAATTTGCTTCTATCTCCTTAACCCTGCGAGATAGAGTGATTTCGTCGAAATTTTCGACCCACAGGGTATCCAACGGATCTGCTCTTGGCAATTTTCAAAAAATTTTCCCCTCCCCAAAAATGGCGGCCATTTTGCATTTTCGAATTTTTGCCAAAAATGGCAAAACACAAATTTACTTCTATCTCCTTAACTGTGCAAGATACAGCGATTTCGTCGAAATTTTCGACCCACTGGGTATCTGAGGAATTTTCAAAAAATTTTCCCCTCCCCCAAAATGGCAGCCATTTTGAATTTTAGAATTTTTTTTATTGTATCCCCGGGGCAAAGCGGGGATACTATGGATTCATCATCGTCGTCGTCCGCGTCCGCAGAGATTTCTTGTTAGCGACCTACAGTCCACATTTCTTTCCAGATTTCTTTCATATTTGGCAGGTGGCTTGATATGGTGGAGGACTCGCCACCCTATCTTTTTCGTAGGGTTTATGTCTAAATTAGGCCTGTGGTAGACAAAAATGTGTAAAATGTGGAATATTGCTTGTTAGCAACCTACAGTCCACATTTCTTTCCAGATTTCTTTCATATTTGGCAGGTGGCTTGGTATGCTAGAGGACTCGCCACCCTATCTTTTTGGTAGGGTTTTTGTCTAAATTAGGCCTGTAGTAGACAAAAATGTCTAAAATCACCTACTCAAAATGACTAAATGCGAATTATCTCTTAAAAGTATTGCAGATAGCCATTTTTTCTCAAATAACTCATTCACCTACTTTTGGGAGAGCTTTCACATGGTGAAGTTTCAGACCCATTGCTAATTACTCACCTACTCAAAATGAGTAAATGTGAATTATCTCTAAAAGTATTGCAGATAGCCAATTTTTCTCAAGTAACTCATTCACCTACTTTTGGGAGAGCTTTCACATGGTGAAGTATCAGACCTATAGCTAATTACTCACCTACTCAAAATGAGTAAATGTGAATTATCTCTAAAAGTATTGCAGATAGCCAATTTTATCAAATAACTCATTCACCTACTTTTGGAAGAGCTTTCACATGGTGAAGTTTCAGACCCATAGCTAATTACTCACCTACTCAAAATGAGTAAATGCAAATTATCTGTAAAAGTATTGCAGATAGCCAATTTTTCTCAAATAACTCATTCACCTACTTTTGGGAGAGCTTTCACTTGGTGAAGTTTCAGACCTGTAGCTAATTATTCACCTACTCAAAATGAGTAAATGCTAATTATCTGTAAAAGTGTTGCAGATAGCCAATTTTTCTCAAATAACTCATTCACCTACTTTTGGGAGAGCTTTCACTTGGTGAAGTTTCACACCCGTAGCTAATTATTCACCTACTCAAAATGAGTAAATGCTAATTATCTCTAAAAGTATTGCAGATGCCAATTTTTCTCAAATAACTCAGTCATCTACTTTTGGAAGAGCTTTCACTTGGTGAAGTTCCAGACCCGTAGGTAATTACTCACCTACTCAAAATGAGTAAATGCGAATTATCTCTAAAAGTATTATAGATAGCCAATTTTTCTCAAATAACTCATTCACCTGCTTTTGGGAGAGCTTTCACTTGGTGAAGTTTCAGACCCGTAGCTACTCACCTACTCAAAATGAGTAAATGCAAATTATCTCTAAAAGTATTGCAGATAGCCAAATCTTTTTTTTTTTTTTTTTTTTTTTTTTTTTTTTTTTTTTTATTGTTCAAAATGCAGAGTTTACAAAGACATTGGTTGCAATGACTACATAGATTTCAGTTTACATAACAATCTATACAAATAGGTTTTTCCATAACTCCCATCTTTTATCAAATATAATTTGCTGTGATTTAACATCAAAGAGCATTTTTTGCTCTGAAAATACTCTATATACTTCATTTTGAAGATTGAATATATTTAATCTTAGTTCTTTACGTGCACAACTGAAGATATATTTTTTTGTTAACAATATTACAAGATTTAAAGGCCAGTATTTATGGTCCATTTCATGAAATCCTAATAGTTTAATTGATTTTGAAAAGTTAATCGTTATTCCAGTTTTCATAAACATCCACTGCTTAATGTTGGACCATAGGTCCTGTACTTTATTGCACTCACAAAACAAGTGTATAATTGTTTCTGGGGAGCAGTGGCAGAATACACACAAATTATTATCAGTTAGTTTTAGCTTGTACAGATAATCCCTTGTTGGTAATATATCAAATAAAATCTTATATTGTAGCCAAATTATGGAATTGTCCAACACAGACTTACAACAAGCTTTAAATACAAGTTTCCATGTTTGCTCATTATCTGATTCACCTAACAACTCTCCCCATTTAATTCTACACAAAGGAACAGTGTTGGAATAGGCATTGTTGCTAAACATTTTATATAGAGTTTTACATCCACTATTTCCACTAAGACATTTCAAGTGAAAAGGATAAATGGGTTGAGTGCTAGCAAAGGAACAATCTTTTTTGTTGGTTTCTATAAAGGTTTTAAGTAGTAATTTAATTCTGTAATAGTAAAAAGTATTGATAGTAATTTTAAATATTCTTTCAATATCTTTTAATTTTAGTATTTCGCCGTTTGAGAGTAGTAGATCACCAACAAACAGAATTCCTTTTTCTGCCCACATAGGGTAATATAGATTTTCAGATGAAATGTGTGCATTGTACCAGAGACAAGATTGTACAATATCGCTGTTAGAATTAAGAGCTAGACTGTTTGTTAGGGAACTCCAATATTCAAATATCCTTTGCCAGAACGAATTTTGCACTTTTTGCTTTAAAATGATACCATAGTTACCACCAAGTTTTGTTAGGTTATTTAAGTTTTTACAAGTTGATAAAAGCAGACTTCGCCACTGAGATTCCATTTGTATGAAAATTCTTTTGACCCAATTTGTTTTCAAGGCTTTCTCGAAATGATATATATTCACCATTGCTAATCCTCCATTGGAGAAATCCTGACAAATAGTTGTTCTTTTAATTTTATCGGGTTTATTATTCCACAAAAAGGAGTACAATAAAGAATTTACTTTGCTTAGGAAAGTTTCCGGTGTAGGCAGGGATGTCATTACATGTATACCTTTGGACAATACATTTGACTTGATAATACTAATTTTTCCAAATGGTGTTAATTTTCTATTTTTCCATTTATTAATTTCACCATTCATTTTTTCATAAATTTTTGTATAATTGATTTCTTCCATTTTGTTTAAATCTGTCGAAAAATCCAATCCTAATAGAGTAAATTCCGTACTTCCCCAGTCTAACTTAACAGATACATTTAATTTTTCTTTAGACAGTCTTTTTTTGCCTATCCATATTACTTTTGTTTTTTCTTTATTCATTTTGAGGCCAGAATAATTTCCATAGATTTCAAGAATATTTAGTGCCGCCTGAAGAGAGGGTTGAGAACCATCCAAAATAAGTGTAGTATCATCTGCAAACTGCGTTAATTTAAACTCTATGCCATTAATTTTAAAGCCCCTTATATTCTGACTTTGGTTTACTAATAAAGATAATATTTCTGCAGCTAACAAGAAAAGATATGATGATATGGGGTCTCCTTGTCTGCAGCCTCGCCCTATTGTAATTTTGGGTGACAGTTTGCCACACTGGAGTACATATGCCTCTATATTGTTGTTAAACATCTTAATCCATTTTATGAAGCTCTGACTAAAACCAAAGAATAGCAAGGTATTGTATAAAAAATTCCAGGATATCGAATCAAATGCCTTTTCAAAGTCAATGAGCATTAGCATACCTGCTATTTTTTTATTTTCTGCAATATGCATTAAATCATAAATTAGTCTAGTATTGTCACTAATCTGTCTACCAGATAGGAAGCCTGTTTGGGTGTTAGATATAATAGTATCTAGAGTGTTTCGTAGTCTATTCGCAATTACGCCGGACATGAGTTTATAAATAGAGCTTAATAGTGAACTAGAGTATCCTATGCTAAGGGGAAAATGGTTTGGTGAACTTTGGCCTACTTACTCACCTACTCAAAATGAGTAAATGCGAATTATCTCTAAAAGTATTGCAGGTAGCCATTTTTTCTCAAATAACTCATTCACCTACTTTTGGGAGAGCTTTCACTTGGTTAAGTTTCAGATGCGTAGCTAGTTACTCACCTACTCAAAATGAGTAAATGCTAATTATGTCTAAAAGTATTGCAGATAGCCAAATCTTCTCAAATAACTCATTCACCTACTTTTAGGAGAGCTTTCACTTGGTGAAGTTTCAGACCTATAGCTAATTATTCACCTACTCAAAATGAGTAAATGCTAATTATCTGTAAAAGTATTGCAGATAGCCAATTTTTCTCAAATAACTCATTCATCTACTTTTGGGAGAGCTTTCACTTGGTGAAGTTTCATACCCGTAGCTAATTATTCACCTACTCAAAATGAGTAAATGCTAATTATCTCTAAAAGTATTGCAGATGCCAATTTTTCTCAAATAACTCAGTCATCTACTTTTGGAAGAGCTTTCACTTGGTGAAGTTCCAGACCCGTAGGTAATTACTCACCTATTCAAAATGAGTAAATGCGAATTATCTCTAAAAGTATTGCAGATAGCCAGTTTTTCTCAAATAACTCATTCACCTGCTTTTGGGAGAGCTTTCACTTGGTGAAGTTTCAGACCCGTAGCTAATTACTCACCTACTCAAAATGAGTAAATGCAAATTATCTCTAAAAGTATTGCAGATAGCCAAATCTTCTCAAATAACTCATTCACCTACTTTTGGGAGAGCTTTCACATGTTAAAGTTTTTTTATGAATTTTTAAAATAATTTTTAATGCATTAAAATTAATGAAATCATGCACTAACTCAATTATAACTTGAAAAGTATTACATTTACAGTTATGCTTCTAGAGCACGGGATACGCGATATCTCGCGAGTTTTAGTACTAGCCCGCATTTCGGTATATTCGGCGCGTTCGGTAGAAGACGTGATCCCGCATGTTTACAAAATGGAGGGGCACCGATCGTTTCGGCAGAATCCTTTAATTTTATCATCATGAAGGCTATATTTCGTCGTTTTTTCAGTGAAAAATGTTATTTCATATGAAAACAAAATGGATACTACAGTTCGGAAGTGGATGATGCAAACGTCAGATACTAACAATAATACTGTTGAACCAGTTCATAGTGGTGGTGGACCAGTTCACGCCCGGGTACCAATTCACGCCCACCCCTAAATTTATCCAAAATAATCACAGTTAAACAATAAGTTAGAAATGTATATGATCAATTTGATGATTATCTAGAATGTGGTAAACATCTTCTCTATGAAAAATCATAAATCTTCAAGAAAATTGAGGGTGGGCGTGAATTGGTACCCGGGCGTGAACTGGTCCACCACCACTACTGCTTCCCTGCATAAGTTGGCCGCAGTCATAAGTTGGCCGCCCTCACCACAGCTTCACAGGGCTTTAACATGAGTGGCCTCCTACACTCTGAAACCATGTATTATTGTTAAATTTATTATATGCTAGTTTTCATTGGTGTACAATAACCTATTTGTCTTTCTGGAGCCTGTAGATGAGCCGCGGCCAACTTATGACTGCGGCCAACTTATGGAGGGAAGCAGTACAGCATGTGTACTACCTCATATCTTCTCATGAATATTAATGAGTTGGGAGCTATGGCCGTGAGTTCTCAAGTTTAAAGTGTTAGATCTTTGTCGAGGGTTCCATTTTATAAAATATTGCTAGAAAACCCCAATGGAAATCGGAAATCTATGACCTCATATCATCTCATGAATATTAATGACTTGGGTGCTATGGCCATGAGTTCCCCAGTTTAAAGCATTTGGTCTTTCATCTATTTTAAAAAAATATTGCTAGAAAAGTATTGTTCTAGAATATGGCCCCAGGTCTTTAATATTTTTTTTATCCAAGCAGTGATCCAGATAATAAAAATTAATGTGATCTAAGTTGGATCAGTTTCCATCTTCAATTTTTTTCACGAAGATCCATACAGTAGCATTTGTGTATTCCCGCCCATTTTACCATTTACTTCACCGACTGTCCACGATTAAGGGTCGCAGACAGGATCAGGGCTTAGTCCTTTGGTGGAACAGGGGCGTAACAAACATACGGACAGACAGATGCTTCCGAAATTAACCCCTCTTTGGCGGATGTAAAAGTTCCCATTTTTATTGACCAAGCCCCCACATTTTTCGGACATGGGGGATAACTGCCCCCACATTTCAAAATTTCTAGAATCAACACTGCATTTAGAGCAGTTTGTTAAAATATGATATTCAGCTATTTTTTTCATAGCTACAACATGGTCAGTAACTTGGGTGTCTATCTCAATAGCTAAGTGAGTAATAGCTACTTTTGGATTTTTCACTAACTTCCATCATGAGTAAAATCACTTGTAACTTGAAAACTACTAGTATTACATTTAGAGAATTTTGTGCAAATATGTTATTCATCTACTTTTCGGTCAGCTATAACATAATAAAATTTCAGACCTGTAGCTCATGGCATAGCTGAGTAATAGCTACTTTTAGGTTATCACTGTTGAGTAAATCACTTATAACTTGAAAACTGTTGCATTTAGATTATTTAGTTTCAAGATGTTATTCACCTATTTTGAGGCAGCTATAACGTAGTAAAATTCCAGACCTGTGGCTCATTGCATAGCTGAGTAATAGCTACTTTTGAGGTTCTTACTCAACACTAAACCAAGTATAACTTGAAAAGTATTGCATTTAGAACTTTACTTAAAATATGTTATTCAGCTTTTCAGTAACTTCCAACATGAGTAAAATAACTTGTAACTTGAAAACTATTGCATTTAGAGAATTTTGTATAAATATGTTATTCAGCTACTTTTGGGTCAGCTATAACATAGTAAAATTTCAGACCTCTACCTCGTGGCATAGCTGAGTAATAGCTACCTTTGCCTTTGCCAGTGGATACATTCTGCATCTGGCCACAGATGCGTCCTTAGTCTAGTTATGCTATTTCCATTGACATCCTTTCTCCAATTAATAAATTTTACAGCTTCCTTTTTTTAGTTTATTGATTAATGCAGTCATTTTGCTATTGAATTGTCTTGTTTTAGTACTTTATCTTTGCATACATTTTCTTTCTCTAAAATAGATGTTACTTTCTCTACTTAAACATTATTTGGACCTTTATATAAGTGACACTGCGCTGGAAGTATCCTGGTCTTTGTGCTGTTTCACTACTTCTATATGTCATGGTGTTGAAAACTATTTCCCCAGGCTGTGGGGTAAGGGCATCTCGGCTATTTTTTTTTTTTTTTTTTTGGCAGAGCTGAAAATATGTTTTTTATATTAAAAATCCTAAGATGTATTGATGCACTATATCAACACATCTTTGAATTTTGCATCATGACCTTGCCCTAATTACCCCATAAATGGACCTCATATATTGGTGGTGCATCTTTAAAAACAAGCCACCCCGTATAGGCATTGTGCCCTCCCCCTACCCTCTGGCATGTACATTTTTGTTTAGCACATGAGAGCTTGTGGCAGGTAATTTATAAATTTAAAAAATCTGCCTCTATCTGGAAACATAGTCCATGTTGTGTCGAATGCATCCTACCCAAATACAAATCCTGACGTATCAAACCTGCTGGATACTACAAAAACATAAAGCACATCGAGTGAGAAATGAGCCCCAACTAGTTACATATTTTTGACTTGCATGTAGCATGAAAGGCCAACATGAAACAATGTGCACCAGGTGTAAGACGGCTAATGAAATCTTGTTGAACATTAAAAATGATATACAATTGAGCACCAGTTGTCAGTTAGTGACTTAATGCCCCTTTCACACTACATTCGGGACGTCCCACGGTTAGAAGTTTTTCTTGGCGGTGGAACCGCCTCTAAGTCGCCCCCATTTCGTACGAGTTGTTCACACTACAGGCAGACGGCCACTGATTGGACACGGTTTTTTAACTGTCAATAATAGCAGAATGACAGTGCTACAAAGTACCTGAACTCACCTTCGGTAGCCGTCGGATGAAACAACTAATGTCCTAACTCACCTTATGTCGCAGTATTACAATGAAAGATGACTGAATCACAACCTTATGTAAACCGTGGACCACACCTTTGGTTTACTTTAGAAAGAAATTCATACGGGCATGTGCAGAAGCTTCTGCACATACCCACAGTACTGAAGTCTGAGACGGAAATTTGAAAGAGTCTAAAACTTCGTAGGACATACAAGGTAATGGACGGTTCACCACTGACTCGCAAGGTTGCACACGGATGTCAGACAGCGATCCAAGGACAGGGTCATAGCCCCAAATGAGGGTTACTGCAGGTGATACCGCCTGTAGTGTGAAAGAGGTATTGCATCTTCCATTATGTCCCATGATTCATGAAATCTGTTTCAAAGTAAATATAAAAGAGACAGTTTATTGCTCATCTTCTATATTGTATTATTCATGCTGTCTATTTTTTTCTTGTACTTTTCTGGTCTAATTTTTCATTCACCATAATCAGTGTTGCATCTGGTACATTTGCAAATAACATTCCCCTCATCAATAGAAATGATAGGTTGGCCTTACATCAGCAATGGTGTTTTTTCTTGCAACAAGTTAGTAAAAATGTTGCAGGAGTTTAAGAGCGTAGTTTATAAGAAATATACAGTGTTCACAGTGTTCTTTGATGTTTTTAAAAAGTTTATGTTTTAGTGTTACAAAATATGATGAATATTATATTAAATTCTTATTAAGTCTCATGCAATATATATCGGTATGTTTCTTTATTATAATGATTTTGTATTTACATCGTGATACAAAAGTTTTGAGTGGGTCACATTCAAAATTTAAATGTAGAATAATGTGTCACAAAAAACTCACAATAATGAACAGTGGACAATCCATTAACTTGGTAGTTATACATGTAATAGGCTTATAGCTATCAGTGGGATTTAATTTACACCAAAGTGAAAACATTTATAAGCATGAGGGTCATTTAAGGGATATGTTATCCATAAATAATATACTTTTACTGATCCTTTTGTTGGGACTAATGAATCTTTGAGTGTTTCAATATTTTATACATAACCCTTTACGATATTTATACCAGCTAATTTTATCAATCATGTGAAAAATATACATGTATTAACAAAGCAGATTTCCTTTGTTCTTTTATTACGTTGCTTGGGTATTTATACTATTGAGGTTGTTCTTTTTTAAACACAGCCAAGAAGCTCAGAAATCTATCTGTGTAGATTGGCGAGTAGCCATACTGAAAAACATGGAAGCTTTATCCATCATACAGAGAATCATGTGTTTTATAGCACAAAGGCCATTATTTGCTCTCATCAGTAGAATTCTATTGATAATTCTGCTTCTTTATTGTACCCATTATTACCTATTGTAACCTGGGACATTCATTTGTACTTATGCTTGCCATAACTCCAACTGATAGCTTTGTGTAAAACTCTAGCTTTTATTTATTTCTTTATTTGGGTTTTAACGTCTCTTTCAACACATTGTATAGGTCATATCATGATGGGTAGTTTTATGGGCAAGCAACTCAGAAATCTATCTGTGCAGCTTACTAGCTTTCCTACTTGAGTTGAGGCCTTGATTCAAAACTCCAATCTCAGAGGTGGGAGGCGAGAGTGTTACCACTCTGCCACCGTGGCCCCTAGGCTCTGGGCTTTGTGAACTTTTTAAAAGTGGAGTCTCTTGTTGATAAATTACACCACTTCGCTTTAAATATGTATCTATAGCAATTATAATATACTTATTAACATTATATATTATTATTTATAATACTTGGCCTTGGAATATTTTTGGCCTCATTTTGAAAAACAAGATAGCCGCCATGGGCATTTTTCGACTTTCAGCAAGGAGTTTTGTTGGCCCTCTAGAACAAAGGGCATTATACGTAGAGATCTCAAATTTGCAGGATATGTTCATCATTACAAAATCTTGACTGAAAATATTTTTGCCCTCATTTTGAAAAACAAGATGGCAGCCACAGGCAGGCCTGGGCAAAATGTATTCGTATTCATAAGTATTCGAATACATTTTTTAAAGTATTCATATTCGTATTCGAATACTTTTGTGAAAAATGTAAAGTATTCGTATTCGAATACATTTCAAAAGTATTCGTATTCATGAATACTTTTATGAATACATTTAATATTTTTCACTTTTTGTTGATTTTTTTCACCCTGTACTGACAAGTTTTAGATATAAATATGAAATTTGGCTGTCTATCATTATGTGCCTAAGAAAACTAACAAGACATATTTAATAAATACTTTTTGTCAGTAAATATTATATAACATAATAATGACAGTGTCATGTTGGAACATCATGTTGTTATAGCTTCTTCTCTGACATCTCATAAATGCAATTAGCTTGTGTTTAACTTTTATATTGATAAATGACATCATGTGTATTTTAATCCACATTGGTTTTCATAATGTAGTGTTATGTTATTATAAAATTCATGAAATTATAAACACCTGAAGCTACCTACCTTAAAATGACAACTGTGTTTGCCTTAGCTACAATAGGGGATTAACTTGTATGTGTTTCAATACCAGTGTCACTGGTCATATATGGGTAATTCACTACTCCACCAGCATTGGGTAGTGAGCAGCCTGTACTGAGGATGAGAAGAGTGGCCCCATTATTCCCACCTGAGTTGTGGAATGTATTTGAGGCCACCATGGAAGGTGGCCATAGGACAAATAATAGCTGTGAAGCCTGGAATCATGGATTCAGACAAATGGTAGGCCATGATCACCCCTCAGTATGGGTGGCTCTGGAATGTCTACAGAAAGACCAGGCTTTGGTGTCTACCCAGCTTCTACAGGCTTCTAGAGGTGAGCTGCCACAAAAAAGAGTGAGAATGGCAACAGTCAGCTTGCAGAAAAAACTGAAACAACTCTGTACTGAATTCCAAGGACAACAGAAAACACTTCCCGAATTCCTGCATGCTGTGGGTCACACTATCAGACTGGGTTAGAAGGACATGAAAACTGGAATCCTGAAAACTGTGTTGTAGTTATAGTGTTTTTAAGTTACAATAACAGTGCTTGCTACTAAACAGTGTTTTTAATGTGCTTTTTTTGTGTTGTTTAAACCAGTTTTTTCATTCTATAGTAGTATTGATTATATGTAGTATTTTAATATCAATAAAACTTTTTTAAATGTGATCGATTTCCAATGTGATTGATAATTTTTTTCATGTGAAGGGCAAAGTTCCTACCCCTCAATTTTAGTGAAGGGCATAGTTCCTGAAGGGCAAGGTTCCGAAGGGCATGGTTTCTGAAGGGCAAGGTTCCTGAAGGGCAAAGTTCCGTACACCTTCTTAGGCAAACTTATGTGACACCTATTGTGACAGTCTTGTTGTAGTAGTAATACCATCATAAAGATTTCCAAAACAATGGCTATCTCAGTTAACTACAAGATGTTTAGGGCACTATGATGTCCTTTTCAAAAAAAAAAAAAAAAAAAATCTCTTTTGATTAGCTCGTGCTTATTATATCCCCAGACGAAAGTCGGGGATATATTGGATTCAGGTCCGTCGCGCCGCCGCCGCCGTAGAAATTTCCTTGTGGACGCGATAACTCAAAAACAAATTAATATTTTTTTTTCAAACTTGGTACACATGTTAAGGGTGCCCAAAGGAAGATCCCTATTTTAAGGTGACCTTAAACTCCCAGTAAAAAAGAACTTATGGCCACCTTAAGGTCAGAAATTGCACTTTTGGCCACTTAGAGCCCTGTAGGTCACAAACTATGATGCTCAGCTGGCTGAAATTTTACCTGACAACACATTAATATGTTCTTAGTACATGTGCCAAAAATCATGACTTTAAGTTGAGGAGAAAATTGTGTTTGAGGCCCATAAATACCCCCACTTAGGGATTTTTTGCTATACTTTTCACATATTTTGCCCTATAATTTGGAAGTGATAATTCTGATGAGTCTCAAACTGCGCTAGGTATAACTTTGATATGTAATCCTTGTCTGTAGAAAATTTTAGGGCTGTAGGTTTACCCAAAGGGGTCGACTTAAGGTCTCAAAAGTGCCCACAGAGACCCAATTTATGCACTTTTTGCCACTTTCAAGCACTGTAGCTTTCAAACTATGTCTCTCATCTAAGTTAAATATCATCTGGGAATATATCTATGTGTTTTCTTATATGTGCCCCAACATTTAGGCCTTTAATAGACAGTTAACCTGTGTATCAGGGCCATAAACACCCACCCGAGTGACCCTTATAAGACATTTTTCACATCTTTTTCCCTGTAACTTGGAAATGGTAAGTCTGAGAAGTTTCAAACTGTATTAGATATATATTCTGTGTGTAATCTTAGTATGTAACAGATTTTAAGTCTGAAGCTTTAATTTTGAAGGTCAAATTGAGGTCTCTAAAAGGCTCCCAAAGACCCAATATTTGGACTTTTTGCTACTTTTAAGCCCTGTGACTGTCAAACTATGTGACTGATAGAGCTCAAATCCTATCTGAGAAGATATTAGTATGTTATTTTTATATGTGCCAAAAATTAAGGCTTTAAGAAGACATTTAACCTGTGTATGAGGACCATAAATCCCCACCCGAGTGACCATTTTTAGACATTTTTCACATATTTTTCCCTGTAACTTGGAAATGGTAAGTCTAAGAAGTTTCAAACTGTATTAGATGCATATTCTATGTGTAATCTTAGTATGTGACAAATTTTAAGTCTGAAGCTTTAATTTGAAGGCCACATTTAGGTCTCTAGAAGGCCCCATAAAGACCCAGTATTTGGACTTTTTGCCAATTTTAAGGCCTGTGACTGTTAAACTATGTGACTGATAGAGCTGAAATCTCATCTGGGAATACATTATTATGTTCTTTTTACATGTGCCAAAAATCAAGGCTTCAAGTAGACATTTAACCTGTGTATGAGGACCTTAAACACCCACCTGAGTGACCCTTTTAAGACATTTTTCACATATTTTGCTCTGTAACTTGGAAATGGTAAGTCTGAGAAGTTTCAAACTTTATTAGATACATATTCTATGTGTAATCTTAGTATGTAACAAATTTTAAGTCTGAAGCTTTAATTTGAAAGCCACATCGAGATCTCTAAAAGGCCCACAATGACCCAATATTTGGACTTTTTACCACCTTTAAGCCCTGTAACTGTTAAACTATGTGATTGATGGAGCTGAAATCCCATCTGGGAATGCATTATTATGTCCTTTTTACATATGCCGAAAATCAAGGTTTTTAGTAGACATTTAACCTGTGTATGAGGGCCATAGACACTCGCCCAAGTGCCTTTTTGGACATTTTTTCCGTATTTTGCCCTGTTATTTGGAAATGCTTAGTGTGACAAGTCTTAAACTGTATTATATATAATTTTTGTTTGTTATGTATGTCCCCCAAAAAGTTTCAGATCTGTAGTTTAATTGCTAAGGTCTCTTTAACAATTGTAAAATGCCCACAGAAACCCAATTTATGGATATTATGCCACTTTAAAGCCCAGTAACTGTCAAACTATGTGGGTTATAGAGCTGAAATCTTTGAATTTTTAAAAGGAAATGCCTGTCTATTTAAATTTTGAATATTAATAATGTTATGGCTATCTTAGTCTTTTAAGAACTTATTTTTGTGTGTTATACCTCTGCTTGCTGAGTTTTTCACTTTTTAAAATGAAACTGGTTAAACATATTCAAGTAGACAAAATGGACACTTTAAGTGAGCTTTAAGTCCCAATATTAATGAAATTATATCCTTATGTAGTAAAACTAGGGGATTTTTAACCCTCAACTAGCCCAGTTTTATTCAACTTGCCTCAGTTAATTTTGGCACAGCTCCTACAGTTATGAACTCATTTCAGTTGATAATCACATACTTAAAATTCTCAATTCTTTTTGTATTTGAGTACCCCTTTTATATAGATTGTTTGTTTACCATTTATGCTCAACCCACATCCCCCACCCGGATTCCCCCCACCCACCTCTGGGACCTCCAGCTATATTGAGTGACACTAAATAAACAAAGGTATTTAATGATATCAGATGAGAAACAAAGAACTCAATGGGGTTGCAGATCTTGTGTAATAGTGAGAGAGGTGTGGAGAAGGGGAGAGGGGTGGGGGTGGGAGGTGGTGGGCTTCATTACATATAACACAAAGGGGAGTCAGAACTGAGATTGTGTCACATATTTAGGTTGCATATATATGGACCACATATATAGGTATAGAGGAAATGAATAACTGAAAACAATTTGCAAATTCTAAAAATAATATAATAAAATAATAATATAAATAATTTTTTTTTAAATAATATTTTATTTGTGAACAAATATAGAAACAGATATGCGCTTTTGGGATTATGAATTTTAGAATGGACATTGAATCATCAATCATTTAAATACTTTGAAGGAAGATTGAAAAATATGATGAGTTGAGTTAAAAATAATATTTTATTTGTCAACAAATATAGAAACAGATATGCTCTTTTGGGATTATTATTTTAGAATGGACATTCAATCATCAATCATTTAAATACTTTGAAAATAGGTTTAGAGTTATCATTGCAGGAAGATTGAAAATATAATTTGAGTTATGTATTCGGCGTCTGGGGATACACCATCTTCCTTGGGGAGATATAAACAGAGTAGATTGATGTGCTGAAGTTCATATAATAATGGGTAATTATGTTTTAAAAAATTCCCGATCAAAACCTGTGGCGTGAGTGATGACCTGTCTGGGGATATGTTGGCGCCGAGTTGGCCCAATCTAGTTAGATTGAATATTCAGTGATTTAGCTCAAATATGATGTGAATCTGAGACATTATTTACTGAATTGTGCTTTCATGTTTGTATATTTTATTCAGAAAGGTAAATTTATTAAGATTTATTAAAAATGATTACATGAATGGGGGTTTAGTTAAAATGTATTCATAAATGTATTCCTAAATGTATTCGAATACTTTTCAAAAAGTATTCGTATTCGAATACTTTTGAAACTGATGTATTCATATTCATTGAAATGAAAAGTATTTGTATTCGTATTCAAATACTTTTGAAAGTATTCGTCCCAGGCCTGGCCACAGGTCAAATGAGGATAGGCAAGCTTAAAAGTGCTTATAACTTGCTTATTATTGGTCCTAGAGGTTTGCAATGTGAAACCAACCTATAGGAAATCATGGGCTGGAAATCTTCTGATGTGGTCAGATTTGACCCTGGGCCTCTCCTTTACGGTCAAACAAGGATAGGCAAACTTAAAAGTGCTCATAACTTGCTTATTATTGGTGCTAGAGGTTTGCAATGTGAAACCAACCTCTTGGAAATCATGGGCTGAAAATCTTCTGATATGGTCAGATTTGACCTGGGCCCCTGCTTCAAGGTCAAATGAGGGTAGCCAAACTTAAAAGTGCTTACAACTTGCTTATTATTGAAAAATGCTGTTTTTCTTTGAAACTATATTAGTTGGCCTTTTCCGGTGGATACATCTTGCATCTGGCCACTGATGCGTCCTTGGTCTAGTTTCAAATGCAATTTTACAGGTTAGCTGTGATCTTTGAAATTTGTGAGATTGTGACCTTTGGGGTCTCTATTTCTAGATTAAACAGCAAATCAATGTATCCCCAAAATAATTCATGATTAATATAAAGTTTTTACACTATAAACATTGATTAGCAAAAAAATGTTGACAGTTGGTACGTTTAAGTTTTTGGTCCTGTAGTATGTTTCAGGAAACAAGAATTATTATACTTCAGTGCTCATAAACTTCTCAGTTTTTAAAAAGTTGAGGGTCATGTATTTTGTGTTTCAGAAGTTGAAGATTTTCCAAGACCGGTGAAATCTCAATTGTTCAGTGAACTACTTGATCAGCATGCTCAGAAGGGTGAGTGCTTTGGATCCACAGCAAACTTTTGCATTAATTCCAGTTCATATGATCTGAGATCCCTTTTTGTGCACAGCTCAGAACTTGTTTCTCAATTTTAATAGCAGTCTAACAATAGATAAGAATAAATATGATTTATTCTACATTGGATATAAAAATAATCAAAGGCCACACAAAGAGTCTAATGCCACATGAAGTCAAGGATTAACATAATTAATTCCACTAAAATCCTTATAGTAAGTTGGTCACTCTTTTACCTTTGTTTCTTGTCTACTGTTTAATGGATTTAATGAATCCATACTCTGTTTTTCATTATTTAATGTAAATCCATTTGAGTCATACATCAGGTACAAAACATTTAATTTACTTTAATTAAAGTCTTTTGATATAAGAATTTAGGAAATTACTCAAATGGGGAAGCTGCAAGAAATTACCGAAAAATGCTGCTGTAAATTTAATATTATTAGTGTTTCCATGGAATAACTAACAGCATTAATGCTGTTCTATGAAGACAAACTTCTTCTATTTTGTTTGGCTGTGTAAATATGCAAACAGACATTGGCACTTGTGTCAAGTCTAGAAGATGACGAGATAGTGATAAACAGTGTCCGTATGTTTGCAGAGGCTGATAGTAAATTATATTCTTTATATTCAGACAATTGCCCTATATTATTATGCATATCAGCTGATTTTGCTTGCATATTGCTGTCACTCTGTATACATTCACACGTCATTAAGGTCCTCATGTATGTTGAATTTTCTGCAATGAACTGGAGTCTTGAGATTACAGACACAGTCATATACATTTTTTTAATCTTTTTGTCAGCTACCTTGGGTTAAATAATTCACAACTTTTTTCTATTTATTTATTGTATGCAATTAAGGAAAATAAAGTGCCATAAGGCTCTCATATATGTTAAATCTAGAAGAAGCCTACTAGGCATCTACTTGGGCCTTGAGACCAAAAAGAAAGGGGGGAGGGCAGCTGCTCTTGTACCTTGGATTCAAAAATAGAGAGGGTTCAGGTAGCACATTCACCTCCCTCCTCTCAAGTCCTAGGATCATATTCTTCAACAATACTTAGACTGTTCCCAACTTGGATTCTAAGTTTTTCTCAAGCTTTTACTAACTTAGATTTAATTGGTATTCATCAACAATCCTAACTCTGAGGTCACCTTAGACCTCTACTTAGATATCAAGTTATCTGCAGAGGTACCTTAGAGGATAGAATGTTTTAAAATATGCAATTATTGTGTTTTATTGATATTAAACTGTGACACAATATTAAAAGCCTCATTTTCCCTCAAGAAAATGAGCTTTTCACCATTTTTCAACAAAGCAGGTGATTCAATAAAAAAACAAGAGCATTCAGAGAGTGCAGACCTCCGCCAAGGGAGCACATATCCTGAAAATTTCAGCAAAATATGTCCATAACTTTTTGAGTTACCTGTCTTTAAATATTTCAGTTCATGGATCCAGAAGATCCAGATCGTGATCCGGATCAATACCAAAATTGAATCATTTCTTCCTTTTACCTTTTCAGACGTATCCTGAAAATTTCATCAAAATCCGTCCATAAGTTTTTGAGTTATCTTGTTCACACACAAACCCACAAACAAACCCAGGCAAAAACATAACCTCCTTGGTGAGGTAATAAAGTACACCTTACATAAGAATTGTTGTGGATTAAGACTCTTGCTAACTTAGATATATCCTAACTTAGATATACTGGTTTCTAAGTTTACAGTTACAGTACAAAGTATAGGGAGTTTTGCTAACTTACAATCTAAGTAATACTTAACAAAGTATAGGTTGATGAATACAAAATCTAAGTAATACTTGGTAAGTAGAAGACCATTCCTAACTTGGATCTAAGGTGACCTTAGCAAAGTATTGTTGAAGAATATGGCATCTGGGTTTTAAGGTCCTATAGTGGTAAAAATGGTAGTTGTTTGCCAGTGCCCAAGATTTTCAGTGCAGAAGCATGACCAATTAGTATGCTCTGCATTTCCACCATTTTCTATATGTGTTTTATGATGTGAACTATGCAATGTGTTAAAATTAACTTTTAACCAAAATCAATCAAAAATTAATTCTAATTTCAATAAATTTCATTGTATGTTGATTGGAACCTTGACATCATAGAGGGGCTGGCTATCTGACTATAAGTCCTCATTTCAAACTTCCTCCCATCATCACATAAATTATCGTGTCTATTTTGTGTATGCCACGTACAAAGTGCCATGAAGGCATGTAACAACTTATTTTGTATCAACGACTTATTTTGTATTACCTGACTTATTTTGTATCAATTTTTGACTTATTTCGTATTACCGACTTATTTTGTAGTAAAATTGCCTTATTTTGTATTACTTGGCCAACTTATTTCGTACCAACAGCTGACTTAATATGTTACAAAACGGTGCGCAGAATTTTGGCAAGATTTCAGGGTGATACAAAATAAGTCGATAATACAAAATAAGCTGCTCTATAGACAACTTGTTTTGTATCACTGACTTATTTTGTAGTAATTTCAATTCACCTTTTATAGTGGCTTGTCTCCTTCAAAGGATGGACTCAAAGGAATTTAATCCTTACTGGATTCAATCTTGTAGTCCATTTACCATTCGCCTGATAGTAATTCTTATTTTCAGCACTGACATTGATACAAAATAAGTTGATAATACAAAATAAGCTGCAATATAGACAACTTATTTTGTATCACTGACTTATTTTGTATTATCACGTTATAAAACTCCAAACTTTGTAAGGAATTTTGTTTTTAAAACTGTGGAACTCTTTGTTTATTTATTATTTTAATGTTACATTAACACTTTGGCATAGATTACACTAAAACATAGCTCATAAGTTAGAAAATACATCCAATGTGTTATAATTTTCAAATATTTGCCTCTTATTAGCCATTCCATGAAAGGACATGCAATTTTCCTTGGGTGTGTAGCCATTCCTATTGCAAATTGAAGATCCTTGGACATCTCAAAAACTACAATAAGTGCAATATGTTAAAAAAGACATAGCAATCTTTTGGAATGATGATCAATGTGCCAAACTTGACATTATTTTTTTCATCCTTTTCATGTAATTTTCATGATAATTTTGTAGAACAAAGACTTCTTACAATGGTAATTAGGACATAAGAATTGGAAAAATTGTATTTATCCCTGAAATTTTAGTATTGCAAAGATTTTGGTTATTAAAAATGATACACAGTGTTTTCTTTCTGATACATAAAAAATGCTTAATGCTACCAATGGATAAACACATTTGCCACCTTCTCTATATTCTATTGAATAATGCTGAGCTGACATGTGATTGCCATTTGCCTGTTGTCTATAGAATTGGACATTTTGCAAAACAGTATTTGGGACATATGTAGCTTTTACACTGTGCAGGTATTGGTGTCAGGCTGGGCAGTTGGGCGGTCTCTCGGCCAAGGGGACAGGCTGGCTTTAGTAATAACTCATCCCTGCTGTATCTCATAAACCATAATGGGTAGGATGTTGAACCTTGATAGAGACATTGAGAGACATTGGTTAAGGGGTGTAGGTGTGCAGCATCATAGTATGACCTTGATTTGACCTTGCCGTAGTGACTTTGATCTTTAAAATCTTATACCGCCCAAATCTTTCAACCTGTAAGGTGTAGGATGTTGATACTTGGTTGGTTAGGAAGTATAGGTTAGCAATGTGCAGTGTAACATGTTGACCTTTGAGTTTGTCACAGCACTGCTGACCTTTATAGTGTTTAAAAGGTTGATACTTCATATGAACATTGGCCGGGGGACAGGTATATTGTTCAATTTCATAGTCTTACATCAATGCTCCCTATAACTTTTACTCTGTTATGTAGACCATGAATATAATATTTAGGCAGATGTTTCTTGAGTGTACAAAGTGTATATTTTAACATCTCTGCTATTTTTTATTGGGAAACAACATGTTTGTTGCAACCAGTTGCAGCATTTTAACCTTTTTATTCTAGTGTTACTATCAATAAACCAAATCTGAGCTCTATGTAAACTTTATCTGACTCAACAAGGGGATTTATACTTATACAAATATATTCCAGTCCAAGATTTAACACCAAACTCAAGTTCATTTACAGATGCAGATATAATTTTCAATATACTACTGACTAGTCTAATTAACTATATCTCTGTTGAATGTTAGTGCTGTAAATAAGAATTACTATCAGGCGAATGGTAAATGGACTACAAGATTGAATCCAGTAAGGATTAAATTCATTTGAGTCCATCCTTTGATGGAGACAAGCCACTATAAAAGGTAAATTGAAATTATAGAGCAGCTTGTTTTGTATTATCGACTTATTTTGTATCACCCTGAAATCTTGCCAAAATTCTGCCCACCGTTTTGTAACATATTAAGTCAGCTGTTGGTACGAAATAAGTCGGCCAGGTAATACAAAATAAGGCAATTTTACTACAAAATAAGTCGGTAATACGAAATAAGTCAAAAATTGATACAAAATAAGTCAGGTAATACAAAATAAGTCGTTGATACAAAATAAGTTGTTACAAGGCATAATAAAATTTGCTGTTGTAATAAATCTATGCTGGAACTGGAAGAGGAACAGAAGCCAGAAAATAAATGTAGAGGCTGGTAGCATCTTTTATGCATGTTAGTGAGACATATTCTCATATTTATGTCAACTGTTGCCCTAGAAAATATTTTAAAATACCTCCTAGTTTAGCAAAAGTCCCCTGTATCTTTCATGCCAGGAAAAGAAGATAAATGGAGAGTATGTGTAGTAAATGATTTGTTGTGTATATCTAGAACTAGAGGAGGAGGAGCCAGTGATCAACTGGAGCATTGAGATCACGGAGAGGCTGGGTAGTCGGCTGTATGCATTATGGAACAGGACAGCGGGTGATTGTCTACTGGACTCAGTGTTACAGGCATCCTGGGGTGTATTTGACAGAGACAACACACTACGGAGGGCACTGGCAGACAGTCTTGTGGAGGGAGCTAATATGTGAGTGTGTATTGTGAAATTGTATGTGAAAATTAATTGATTAATTTTACCACTTTTCACTCAGGTTTTACTCCGGAGGAATAACTGGGGGTTTTAAATGGGTTGAAAGTGACATTGACCCTGATTGATTGTACCACCATTCACTCAGGTTCTGCCTGAAGTACTGGCAGTGGTGAAATTAGCTGTAAAATGTACTGATTGTGACATGATATCCCATTAACTAAAACACCTTTCCACCTTTCACTCAGGTTCTACCCCAGATGGAAAGAGTGCGAGGCTCTGCAGGCAGAGTCCATGCAGTTCAGTCTGGATGAGAGTCAGTGGCAGCAGGACTGGTCCATTCTCCTCAGTCTGGCCAGCCAGCCAGGTGAGTCAGCGGGAATTGACACTCAAGTACATACAGACAGTCAGCCAACTGAGTAAGTGGGAATAAACACTCTGGTACATGCTGACAGCCAGACAGGTGAGTAAGTGGGAACAGACACTCTGGTATATACTGACAGCCAGACAGGTGAGTAAGTAGGAATAGACACTTTGGTACATACTAACAGCCAGACAGGTGAGTAAGTGGGAATAGATAAATACAGGTAAATCAGCCAGACAGGTGACTAAGTGAGAATACTGATAAAAATTTATGACCAGAGAAGATGTCATAACAAGATTTAGCAGTAATATAGATGGAATGAGGACTTAACTGTCAGCCTTGTTGATGCTAAACCATATACATTTCTAGTCAGAAAACAAAAGCTAAAAGCGTTGTGGTTAAACATATGGAAAAGTGAACACCTTTCTAGTTTTTTTATGTGAATAGTAGTTAAGTTTATTAAATAAGGCAAATTTAGCCAGAGCTTTCAAATGTGGGTTGTGGCTAGATATAGGCATTGACTTGGAACTTGTTGAGTGACATGTGCTTTACTGTCTTTCAGGTTCATCACTAGAACAGGTGCACATCTTTGCACTGGCCCACTTACTAAGAAGACCCATCATAGTCTATGGTATCAAATTTGTGAAGAGTTTTAGGGGAGAGAATCTCGGCTTTGCACGTTTTCAGGGTAAATATCCATGGTGTGATGTAACCAATTCCCATAAAATCATGTAATATAAAACATTTATTAAGTAAATTTAATACCAAATTTGTTTAAAATTTATAATGTGCATAACCTCAAATTTATGAAACAGCATATTGACAAAATGTAATTTGCTATGCTACACAGCTTATTATGGTGAACTTTAGATTTCTAGACTTTTGCTAAATATTTTACAAAATTCTTTGTTGTATATTTATGTCTGCCATCACAGAAAGGGCTGTTAGTAATATGAAGTAACAAATCAGATAATAGAGAAAAAGATCAATTCTACATGTAATGTAATTTTTCATTCAAGAGAAATCCCATACAATTCCTAAAATGCTTATCTGTCAAACTGCAAATTTTTCAGAAGACATAGTTTAAACCCTGTAACAAAAAGTGGGATTGCATACACTAGGTGGGACTTTTTGGCCTTGCAGTTCATTAATATACAGAGATGTTGCCAGACTGCGCGATTGCGAGAATCTCGTAATTTTTTTAAAATCTCATGTGATCTCGAAACTACAGCGCAGTATATTAGAGGTTTACTACAAGCAAATGCAGGGACCCAATGCGTAAAGAGAATAGCTTTAAGCTTACACGACCTTAAGATACACTAAATATTTGCTGTATTATCGCTCGATGACACAAAGAGTTGTCAATGCACATGTGTGAACTCAATTGTGAGGAATTTTTTTATTGGTCGAGATGTGACCCCTGTGTGTTCTAATTCTCATCCAATCAGAATTGAGGACACAGACGTCTTTGGTAGCAGACAAAATTATTGTGGTTATATGGTAGACGTTTAAAGGATAAATATGGATGCAAATGAAATTAAAATAAATCAGAAGAGATGTTTAGGTAATACATCAATTAATCATTTCTTCAAACCCAAGGTGTGCAACACAGATGGAAGCAATAATGCTAGCAGTTCAGTAATCAGTAAGGACTCTGAACAGGGTAAAGGCAATGACAGTAACCAGTGCACTTTGCCTCCAGTTGTCACAACTCCAGATATCCAAACTTCTGCATCTGTTTCCACAACTCCAGTTATCCAAACTTCTGCATCTGTTTCCACAACTCCAGATATCCAAACTTCTGCATCTGTTTCCACAACTCCAGATGTCCAATATGCATTACATTATATTATATGAGTTTCAGTTTGTGTCAGATAACAATGTATGACACGGTTAGGTCGTAATATGTATTAAAGTTTGATAATCTCTGGAAATATTTCCATCGAGGATCGGATCCCGCTTTTTATCTCCCGCCCGGCTCGCCGGTGGGAGATCATAATTTGCACTATGTGCGTGTGTATGTGCGTGCGTGCGTGCGTGCGTGTGTCACGCAGTTTTCTCTGAAACTACTACAGTTACACATTTTTGGTAAATCACAAGTCCTAATGAATTTTTTTGCTCTTCAATATTTTTGGGGTTTGGTGAACTTTGGCCTACTTTTGAGTGAGTAATAGCTATTTTAGCTAATATAATTATATGGCTTATAACTCTGAAACTATTGCATTTACAGTATTTTGTTCTAATATGTTGTTCAGCTACTTTCTCCACAGCTACAACATGGTCAGTAGTTTGGAAGTGTATCTCCATAGCTAAGTGAGTAATAGCTACTTTGTCAATTTTTAATTATAACCATAATGAGTAAATGGCTTATATCTTCATAAGTATTGCAGCTACACAATTTTGTTCCAATATGTTGTTCAGCTACTTTCTCCACAGCTACAACATGGTCAGTAGTTTGCAAGTGTATCTCCATAGCTAAGTGAGTAATAGCTACTTTTTCAATTTTTAATGATAACCATAATGAGTAAATGGCTTATATCTTCAAAAGTATTGCAGCTACACAATTTTGTTCCAATATGTTGTTCGGCTACTTTCTCCTCTGCTACAACATGGTCAGTAGTTTGGAAGTGTATCTCCGTAGCTAAGTGAGTAATACCTACTTTTTCAGTTTTTAATGACAACCATAATGAGTAAATTGCTTATATCTTCAAAAGTATTGCAGCTACACAATTTCTCTCAAATATGTTGTTCATGTACTTTTTTGTGAACTGTAACATATTTAAGCTTCACAACTGTTGCTCAATGTACAAGTGAGTAATGGCTACTTTATTGCTACTTTTAGTGAAAATGTGAAAAATCAGAAATATCTCTCAAACTGTAAGATATAGAGCAATTTCGAGCAAATTTTTGACCCACAGGGTAGTACTAGAGTATCCTATTGCTAAGGGGGAAAAAGTTTGGTGAACTTTGGCCTACTTTTGAGTGAGTAATAGCGCTTTTACCTAATATAATTATATGACTTATAACTGTCAATGAGTAAATGGCTTATATCTTCAAAAGTATTGCAGCTACACAATTTTGTTCCAATATGATGTTCAGCTACTTTCTCCACAGCTACAACATGGTCAGTAATTTGGAAGTGTATCTCCATAGCTAAGTGAGTAATAGCTACTTTTCCAATTTTTAATAATAACCATAATGAGTAAATGGCTTATATCTTCAAAAGTATTGCAGCTACACAATTTCTCTCAAATATGTTGTTCATGTACTTTTTTGTGAACTGTAACATATTTAAGCTTCACAACTGTTGCTCAATGTACAAGTGAGTAATGGCTACTTTATTGCTACTTTTAGTGAAAATGTGAAAAATCAGAAATATCTCTCAAACTGTAAGAGATAGAGAAATTTCGAGCAAATTTTTGAACCACAGGGTAGTACTAGAGTATCCTATGCTAAGGGGAAAATGGTTTGGTGAACTTTGGCCTACTTACTCACCTACTCAAAATGAGTAAATGCGAATTATCTCTAAAAGTATTGCAGGTAGCCATTTTTTCTCAAATAACTCATTCACCTACTTTTGGGAGAGCTTTCACTTGGTTAAGTTTCAGATGCGTAGCTAGTTACTCACCTACTCAAAATGAGTAAATGCTAATTATGTCTAAAAGTATTGCAGATAGCCAATTTTTCTCAAATAACTCATTCATATACTTTTGGAAGAGCTTCACATGGTGAAGTTTCAGACCCATAGCTAATTACTCACCTACTCAAAATGAGTAAATGCGAATTATCTCTAAAAGTATTGCAGATAGCCAATTTTTCTCAAATAATTCATTCACCTACTTTTGGGAGAGCTTTCACTTGGTGAAGTTTCAGACCCGTAGCTAATTACTCACCTACTCAAAATGAGTAAATGTGAATTATCTCTAAAAGTATAGAAGATAGCCAATTTTTCTCAAATAACTCATTCACCTACTTTTGCGAGAGCTTTCACTTGGTGAAGTGTCAGACCTGTAGCTAATTTCTCACCTACTCAAAATGAGTAAATGCTAAATATCTCGAAAAGTATTGCAGATAGCCAATTTTTCTCACCTACTTTTGGGAGAGCTTTCACTTGGTGAAGTTTCAGACCCGTAGCTAATTACTCACCTACTCAAAATGAGTAAAGGCTAATTATCTCTAAAAGTATTGCAGATAGCCAATTTTTCTCAAATAACTCATTCATCTACTTTTGGAAGAGCTTTCACATGGTGAAGTTTCAGACCCATAGCTAATTACTCACCTACTCAAAATGAGTAAATGCTAATTTTCTCTAAAAGTATTGCAGATAGCCAATTTTTCTCAAATAACTCATTCACCTACTTTTGGAAGAGCTTTCACATTGTGAAGTTTCAGACCCATAGCTACTTACTCGCCTACTCAAAATGAGTAAATGCTAATTATGTCTAAAAGTATTGCAGATAGCCAATTTTTCTCAAATAACTCATTCATATACTTTTGGAAGAGCTTTCACTTAGTGAGGTTTCAGACCCCTAGCTAATTTCTCACCTACTCAAAATGAGTAAATGCGAATTATCTCTAAAAGTATAGAAGATAGCCAATTTTTCTCAAATAACTCATTCACCTACTTTTGCGAGAGCTTTCACTTGGTGAAGTGTCAGACCTGTTCTCACCTACTCAAAATGAGTAAATGCTAAATATCTCGAAAAGTATTGCAGATAGCCAATTTTTCTCAAATAACTCATTCATTTACTTTTGGAAGAGCTTTCACATGGTGAAGTTTCAGACCCATAGCTAATTACCCGCCTACTCAAAATGAGTAAATTCGAATTATCTCTAAAAGTATTGCAGATAGCCAATTTTTCTCAAATAACTCATTCATCTACTTTTGGAAGAGCTTTCACATGGTGAAGTTTCAGACCCATAGCTAATTACTCACCTACTCAAAATGAGTAAATGCTAATTATCTCTAAAAGTATTGCAGATAGCCAATTTTTCTCAAATAACTCATTCATCTACTTTTGGAAGAGCTTTCACATGGTGAAGTTTCAGACCCATAGCTAATTACTCACCTACTCAAAATGAGTAAATGCGAATTCTCTCTAAAAGTATTGCAGATAGCCAATTTTTCTCAAATAACTCATTCACCTACTTTTGGAAGAGCTTTCACTTGGTGAAGTTTCAGATCCGTAGCTAATTACTCACCTACTCAAAATGAGTAAATGCTAATTATCTCTAAAAGTATTGCAGATAGCCAATTTTTCTCAAATAACTCATTCGTCTACTTTTGGGAGAGCTTTCACTTGGTGAAGTGTGAGACCTGTAGCTAATTTCTCACCTACTCAAAATGAGTAAATGTTAAATATCTCTAAAAGTATTGCAGATAGCCATTTTTTCTCAAATAACTCATTCATTTACTTTTGGAAGAGCTTTCACATGGTGAAGTTTCAGACCCATAGCTAATTACTCGCCTACTCAAAATGAGTAAATGCGAATTATCTCTAAAAGTATTGCAGATAGCCAATTTTTCTCAAATAACTCATTCATCTACTTTTGAAAGAGCTTTCACATGGTGAAGTTTCAGACTCGTAGGTAATTACTCACCTACTCAAAATGAGTAAATGCTAATTATCTCTAAAAGTATTGTGGGTACCCAATTTTTATCAAATAACTCATTCATCTACTTTTGGAAGAGCTTTCACATGGTGAAGTTCCAAACCTGTAGCTAATTACTCACCTACTCAAAATGAGTAAATGCGAATTATCTCTAAAAGTATTGCAGATAGCCAGTATTTTTCAAATAACTCACTTCACCTATATTTTGGGAGAACTTTCAATTAGTGAATTTTCAGATCCATATCTAATTACTCACCTACTCAAAATGAGTAATTGCCTATTATCACAAAAAGTATTGCAGATAGCCAGTATTTCTCAAATAACTCATTCACCTACATTTTGGAGATATTTCACATGCTAAAGTTTTTTTATGAATTATTAAAATAATTTTTAATGCATTAAAATTAATGAAATCATGCACTAAATCGATTATAACTTGAAAAGTATTGTATTTAGAGCATTTTGTTAAAATATGTTATTCACCTACTTTTTCCCACAGCAACAACATGGTGAGTAACTTGGGTGTTTATCTCAATAGATAAGTGAGTAATAGCTACTTTTGGATTTTTCACTAACTTCCATCATGAGTGAAATCACTTGTAACTTGAAAACTATTGCATTTAGACCTTCAGGGTAGTACAAAAGTGTCCTATGCAAAGGGGAAAGATTTCAATTTTCGCCACTTTTGGCGGCCTTCTTGGATTTTAGCGGAAAAAAATGAAAAAGTGTGAATATCTCGAAAACCATAAGAGATAGAGCAATTTCGAGCGAATTTTTGACCTGCACGGTAGTACAAGAATGTCCTGTGCAAAGGGGTAAAATATCAATTTTCGCCACTTTTGGCGGCCTTTTTGGATTTTTGCGGAAAATAGAAAAGTGTCAATATCTCGAAAACCGTAAGAGATAGAGCGATTTTGAGCAAATTTTTCACTTGCAGGGTGATACAAGAGTGTCCTGTCCAAAGGGGAAAAATTTCATTTTTCGCCACTTTCGGCGGCCATCTTGGATTTTTGCTGAAAATGGAAAAGTATCAATATCTCGAAAAGCATAACAGATAGAGCGGTTTCAAGCGAATTTTCGACCTGCAGGATGGTACAACAGTGTCCTATGCAAAGGGGGAAAATTTCAATGTAGTATTTCTTCCCCTGCGGTACTCGGCGGGAGATACATACCGCGGCAGTGGTCTTGTTATTTTTGAAATCCCTCCCCCCCCCCTTTTTAGTCGAATCTTTGATTCGAGTTATGTACTGGGTTGTGGCCGCAATTTTAAATTGGCCGTTTAAGCCCTTAAATATCAAATTCTGCATCATATTTGTTCACATATCTGTACATTAAGGTGTATAGTATACACTCTGCCATTTTGAAGATTTTTAATGCTTTTATTCAGTTATGTTTTATAAAGTAAAAACCTTGTCTAGCACTACGTCTGGCTTTCTGTAAGGTCCCGTATGTCCTAGAAACTATTGTGTTACCCATTGTAGTGGTCTACTCGAACGAGTCTTTTTTAACGGTTTCGTCTGCTGGTTTCTAGAGGTGAAACCCCAATTAATTTATTCGTCTGCTGGTTTATCACGCAGTCACTGTTAATGTAAAATTGTTGTCTGCGCATCTACGTGTACTCAAATATTTGTCAAACAAATAAACCGCAAATAAATTAATGAATGAAGTGACGTCATGGTAGTACTAGACATTTTTCATTTAGCCAATCAGAATCGAGGACACATCTGGCAGAGACAATGAAAATATGCACAACTCCGTAGTTCTACATTCAACCACTCGAAGGCGCTTTGGGTTCCCATTTCCTAGAAGTTATCACGTGATTTCATTTTTTCTGTCAATCCTTTTCTTAGTTTAGAAGAAGTTGTCTTCCAAATTGTTTTACAGTATATTTACAAAATAAACCAGTTCGCTAATCTTATTTTATTCTACAGTCTAACATAACACGGATGTGTCTTCGCTTCTTATTGGCTAAACGACGAAATACTTCATCGGTAAAATACAGCATAACCTATGACTCCCTATTATCACTCATTATGGCTATCGCATGAATATTTTATTAAAATAGTTACAATTTGCTTCTGTAAAATATCTATATACTAAGACTTTAATTATGTCTTCCAAATTGTTTTATATTTACAAAATAAACCAGTTTGCTACATAATCTTATTTTATAACACGTTTATCCATGCTAAAAAAAAAGAAATATGTCTTCTCACTTCAAAATCAAATTTCAAACTGCGCATCTACGGTACTGTACAGACCCTTTATATTTTTTAACCTTTCACATCACGTCACTACAAATGCCCATCTCGAATGCGATTTCCAAATGCGGGCGATAATATGGCCGAGTTCACAGATTTCAACACCCAGTGCTGTCCTAAGATTCAACTCTGTGGTTGGCAGAAAGCCAGCCACTGCACCCTTGTTTAGACTAAGGGGGGAATTCCCCCCTTTCATCAGAAGCTGGCAACATCTCTGACATATACATTACCATATTGTACATAGAAAATTTTTCCAGGGTGTTTTGTCATTCCTAAAATCCAGAATACTGGCATTAATTTATTTGTCACTGGTACTGGGAATAGCTCCAAATTTTAATTGTTGATAAATTGCCGATTTTTAGTCATTATTATTCATTGTACCATTTAACACTTCTCAGGATAAAGTTTATGACAATCCTGCAAGAATTTCAAGTTTCCGACATTTAGCATCAGCCAAAATGCTCACTATGTAAAAATATGGTGGTAAACGTAAACAAAAGCAAAAAGTTGTGAACAATTCTATCAATTTATTGAATAAAATTGCCTTAATGTTTTAAAAGCATATGAAGATTCAGATATATATATAAAATTGACTTTTGAATAATGCAAAAAATCGTCAACAACTGACTGAGATGATACACTGTCACCAACAATTAAGCAGGTGTGCATTTATTACTGTCAAACCACTATTTTTTCACACAAAAGCTCCACCTGCTATTCTTGTGGATGTCATCCTTTTGAATCTGGATCAATACTTAATCCTTTGAGGAGAGTAGCAATCAACAACAAAGTGTTTTCATCAGTGCTGTGGCTTTCAACTAGCACTCGGCAACCCTGTATGGTTAATGTACTTTCCTTCAGCACACAGGAATTAAAACTCTTGGTATATTGAAATACAGTGTTTAAAATATCATGTACGAGGTCATTGTGAACACCTGTGGTATTTGTTTTTTCAGCTTCAACTGTCCGCAAGCTCTTTATCCTAGCATTTGCTTTGGTACAGTTGAATATTGTTCCATTTTTGGCAACAGGGTTAACCTAGTTCTCTGTATTTTTCATTCAGGGGTGTATCTGCCACTACTCTGGGAGTCCAGTTTTTGTTGGAAGGTTCCCATCGCCCTGGGTTACACTCGTGGCCACTTCTCGGCACTGGTTGCCATGGAGCTGGATATGGTGGAGTGTGCAGGGGCGGGTGCGAATCTGGACACGAGTGGGGATGAACAGATTGCTTACTTACCACTGATGGACTGCGAGGGCCAACTATTGCCAATACACTTTCTGCCAGCCACTGAGGTATGGAGTGTATAGATATGTCCATACCATTTATAACTAAAACAATACACGTCCTTCCCTCTTCTGAGATACAGAATGTTTAGATCAATTCAAAGTGTTTTGAACTAAATAATAAACTACTTCCTTTCAACAATGGAGGTATAATGTATACTTTTTATTACGCTACAATAGCTTACCATGTGGGACTTAATGCTGTTCTCGGGTTGCCACACCCGGGGCCAACGTCTTAGAAAAAAAGACAGTTCTTGTTAGCCACCGGATACACTGCTAGTTGTCGTCACGTGATAACCTCTGACCTCTCGCCCTACTTTCTCGTTGGCCACGCGAATTGACAATGCTTTATTTTACAAGGAATATTATTTCATTTTTACAAGGATATACTGGTCGTTGGATATGGAAACTACATCAGTTTCTTTATTTTATTACATAGAATCACAATTCGATGTCTTTTCATAGTTCATATAAGTATTTTAACCCTATTTTACAACTGAAGTCCACTTCCGGTTTCACGTTGTAAATACGAATACAGTACAATAATAAACAGCGACTCGTTTATGTGGTTTCTAATACAGGATATATATGCCTGTCAATAAATAAAATAAAATATTTAACCCCTACCTGCTTCATTATTGGACCATTTTTAGGGTTTAAAAGTATATAAATGTAACACAAACAAGTCCTTGTCGAGTGAAATCTTCGGAAACAACTTCCGTTTTTTTGTCGAGACAGCATTTCTTGCAATATGCGCGTCTCATCTAGGTAGCTTATATACAGGAATATATGCCTGTTGAAGTAAAATGAATTAAATTTTACAAGGGTTTATCCCCGTTCTGCAACTCTATTGGTCCATTTTAAGGGTTCAAATATGATATAAAGCACGAAACTAACTGGGGGGAATCCTCGGGGAAACCCCTGTGATGACGTCACGTCTAGACAACATGTGCTGAGAGACGCGTGTTTCTTACAGTACGTTTATCAATTAAATAAATAAAATAAATTTATAAATAAATGAAATAAAATATTTTATCCCTTCTTTCCTGTATTATTGTCATTTAAAATGTTAATACTTAAATAAACACGAATAGAATCCTCAAATCGTCTAGACTACGTGTTTCTTCAATCTAAGGTAACCTTGGTTACCATTATTTTAATCATATTTTAATTCATCCAGTTTTATAATATAAGAAATATTATACTTGTTTTTTAGATTCTATGTTACTTAATTAAATTCTGTGTAATTACTGCTTTCCTTATCTCACAACTAGCCCTACCTGCAGTGAGGCGGGTGGGGCAGGTGACCTTGTGTCACTGTCGATTTACTTACGTAAATCCAGTTGTGTAGTTCCTTCAAAGAAGGAAAGGCAAAGCTTAATGGAAGCTTGCTTTAAGGAAAGCTTACATAAAAATTATAGTATCCAACTTCTTTCTCCAGGGTGGATCAGATCCCTGCTTAAATCTGAAGCCAGATAACATCTTAGTTCATCCGAGATTTTAATGCACCCGAGAATCGGATGCATTATTTCCAACTTCTATCCATCCGAATATGATTTGATACTCGGATTTTCGTTGCATCTAGTCCATCAGATCAGATATCAGATCCGAGGCTACTTGAAATTCCAATGCTCGGATGATCTAATCTTAAATCCGATGCTCGGATGATTGTATGTAGATCTAATCCTCGGATGATCGGATCTTAAATCTGATGTTCAGATGATGGTTCCAGATCAGAACTCTGAACAATCCTAACACACACTTGGACTATATTTCACCAGCCTGGCAGTAAATATCACTTATTGGAGGCTTAGGTCCAAGTCCAAAGCCCAAGAGGGCTTCTAAACAAGGTCCTTCATTCAGTCCTGACTCTGTATTTTAGGGAAGTAGGTTGCCTGACTTCACCCTATCCATTTTTGGAGGACATTGACACTTAGGCAGTTTTGAACCTCCCTGCCCCCAGGGAGTTTATGCCTTGATTCCCCTCAGCCTGGACTCTGAATGATTTATTAGGCCAACAGGCAGTTGGGTTGTTATTTTCCCTTAAACTGGAACAACCTTGTTTTGAACACAAGTTTTCAAATCTGTATCTCCCTAGGGGCCTCCTTGGGTAAGCCCCTCCTCCCTTCTGGTCAGCTAGAGTTGAGCTTTAGGCTGCTCTCCACTAGGTTCTCCTCAATATAACCTGGTTATGGATATATGTTAAGACAGTAGCAAGGCTACCTCCAGACAGGTCAAACTCAATTTCATGGTGCATATAAGTAGTCAGAAGGGGTATGGTGAATTCAGGTGAGATACTGGATCTTTAGATCTTAACGTTTCCATTCACACTACTTTAGGAGGGACAGGAGTCCCTCATCAAAGCACCTGTAATAACACTTAGGGTTTAGGCCCTATTAATCAACCCTTTCCAATTCCCCACATCTAGAGGCTCCTACAGGAACCACCCCAATGGGGGTCATTCCATCTCTAGCAGTATCCATCGTTTTCCCCAGGCAGGGGGAAATTGAGTAGCCGAGGCTCCAAGGTCTTTCGACCCACTCCAGGGGACGAGGGCATAAAAACCCTTCCCCCCAATGACTCCTCCAGCCTCACTCAGTCTACCAGTAGGAGTTCTCCTCCGTTCTTTCAGATAAGACTGGCAAACAAATCCTGTCATTCTTTTCAATCCAAGTCCAGTCAGACTCCTGACCCGTTCAGAATACAAGGCCCTTCAAAGACCAAGTCCTGGCCTCGGTATCCAGTCTCTTCTGTCAAAGAACGCAATAGAAAGGGTGGAAAATGTAAAATCTCTCGGGTTTTACAGTCGCCTGTTCCTAGTACCAAGCCTCACCTAAGGTGGAGGCCAGTCATAGACCTAAACAGGCTCAACACTTTTCTACACGTAGAAAAGTTCAAAATGGAAACTCCAGAGTCCATCAGGACCTCCCTGATTCCAGGGGAGTGGGTATCATCAATAGATCTGTCGGACACTTACCTACACATCCCCATCCATCCAAAATCAAGGAAATACCTAAGGTTTTGCTACAAGTCACAGGTGTTCCAATTCACCTCCCTCCCATTCGGACTAGCCACAGCCCCCCAGGTCTTTACAATGATCGTTAAGGAAGTGAAACTAATGGCCCTCTCAAGAGGACTCAGAATTCACCAGCACCTGGACGACTGGCTGATCAGGTCCCAGTCTCAGGAGGAAGCCCAAGTGAACACACAGGCAGTGGTAGACCTAACTCAGTCCTTGGGGTGGATAATAAATCAGGAAAAATCAGAACTGAAACCTATTCAGGTGTTTTTTCGTTCATGGGCTACGAATACCACCTAGATTCAGCCCTTGTAAAACCCACTCAAGAGAGATGGCTCAAACTTCAGGATTTGATCCTACTACTCAAGTCAAAACGTGTTTTGACCGCAAGATGTTTGATGTCTCTAATTGGGTTGCTAACCTCAACGGAGAAAATGGTCCCGGAGGGACGCCTTCACATGAGGCCCTTTCAGTTTCATCTCAAGGAGCACTGGAGATATCCTCAGTCGCTGGACAACCTCCTTCCTTGGACAGAAGCCATTGCAGCCCACCTAGATTGGTGGCAAAATCCCTCAAACGTGATGAAAGGTGCAGACCTTCATCCCAAAGACCACAGTATCCAACTCTTTACCGACGCCTCAAACGAAGGTTGGGGCGCTCACTTAGACCAAAATTCCACAAAGGGTCTGTGGTCAGATCGGGAAAAAAGGCTACACATATATGTCCTAGAATTGAAGGCGGTCTCCCTGGCCCTTCGAGACTTCAAGGACCAGTGCCAGAATCAAACAGTGTTAGTTGCGACGGACAACTCAACAGTGGTAGCCTACATCAACAACAAGGAGGAACACACTCAGCAGAGATGTGTGCTCTCCTGTGGAAGATCATGACCTGGGTTCATCACTACCTCATAACATTGAAAGCCAGGCACGTTCTAGGGTGCCTGAATGTGATGGCCGACCTACTGTCCAGGTCCAACCAAGTGCAGTCAACAGAATGGTCTCTGCACCCACAGGTGTTCAATCAGATCTGCCAGAAGTGGTTCACACCTCATGTAGACTTATTTGCCACTCACCTGAACCACCAGCTGCCACTGTACGTGTCTCCTATCCCAGACCCAAGGGCCTGGGACATAGATGCTCTAAACATAAACTGGACCAACCTCACGGCCTATGCGTACTCTCCTACGGCTCTTTCACAAGGTGATCCAAAAGATCAGGCAATGTTATTGCCTGATCATCGTAATAGCCCCAGGCTGTCCAGGGATGCCCTGGTTTTGGGACCTAGTGCAGCTCTCAACAGAGATCCCACTACAACTCCCAGTGTCAACGACCCTACTCAAACAGTCCCACAGGTATGTGTTCCACAACAACCCCCAGCACCTGAACCTCCACGCCTGGTGTCTAGGAGCAGACAACTCCAAGAACAAGGCTTCTCTGTGGAGGTGGCAGAGAGAATTGCTGCCCCTCAGCGGTCTTCAACAAGGACCATCTACAAGTCAATGTGGGCCCTATTTGAAAAATGGTGCAGAGAAAATTCGGTGGATTTCTCCACTCCATCTGTGAAACAATCTCAGATTTTTTCATGTACCTGTACCAAGACCTAAACAGGCGCCCCTCGACCTTTGATGGTTACAGGACTGCAATCGTTGACACTTTGGGCCCAACGGCCCAACATGTTGCACACAATGCAGACCTTCATAGGTTACTCTCCAGTTTTCACAGGGATCGTCCCAAAAGTTCCAGAAATTTACCCAAGTGGAACCTTTCTGTTGTCCTCAACGAGCTCACAAAAGCACCATTTGAGCCTATCAAAGACACAGACCTCAAACATCTTACTCTAAAAACTGCTTTCTTGCTAGCTTTGGCCTCCGGCAAGCGCCGCAGTGAAATCCATGCCTGGGTCGCAAAAAAGTATCTAATCTAGGCCAATGGGAAAAGGTTGCCTTGTTCCCTTCTTCTGATTTCATAGCCAAAAACCAACTAGCAAGAGAAGGTTCTCAAAGTGTATCTCCGGTGACTATTCCTGCTTTGACTACCATTGTAGATTGACAATTTAAAGAAGACAGGACCCTGTGTCCCGTGCGGGCCCTGAGGTTTTATTTGGACCGAACAAAGACCTGAGAGGGTCTCGTTCTCTCCTTTTCATCTCCTTTAAGAAAGGACATACCTCAGACATCAGACCCGCTACTCTCTCTTCATGGTTGAAACAAACCATCCTACTTTGTTACAAACAAGCAGATCAACAAGCCTTGGACTTGGTCCAAGTCAAAGCGCATGACATCCGGGCCTTCGCGGCCTCTAAGGCCCTTTACGGTGGGGTATCGGTGAACCAAATCATGCAAGCCTGTCACTGGAAAGCTCACAACACATTTACAAATTTTTACCTAAAAGATCTTACTTGGTCGGACACCGACAACAATATGTATCTGGGACCCGTAGTGGTGGCACAACAAGTCCTAGATCCTTCCTCTCAGACCAGTTGTCCTCGGAAAGAAAAAAGGGGGGGGGGGGGGGGGCACATCCGCTACAACCAAGTCTTCAGGAGTCTCTCCCAGGATCTAGGTATTCCTTTACCTTCAAGATGTTACGGGTAAGGTCATTTTTGTTTTTCAGTTATCAAGTAACTTCTATTAAGGACTTATTTAGTTGTCATTAATCTCATATTCAGGTTGCAAAAATTTATGAGATATCCAATCATGGGTTGGTCAGTCACTAGTGAAGGGCCCTCAGGGACCCTTAGACCTCGAAGTGAGCACTGCTGCACTTCCGTCCTACAATCAAACATCTAGACAGTTTCAGCACTGTCTCTCATTTTATTTAGGTTTTTGGCTCATTACAGGCCCGATCTTCGGGATCGGGGCACTGTAAATGGGACTCAGACTGGTATTTCTGGCACTATTCTATACATATTAATTCAAAATCTTAGAAAAAATGACATATCTTCCAGTCTCAGCTGTAATCCCGCCACCGGGCGGTTGAATTCAGCATTAAGTCCCACATGGTAAGCTATTGTAGCGTAATAAAATTGTAAATTTTAATTACTTAAATGTAGCTTTTATAAGCTACAAGCTTACCATGTGGGACTTAGAAGAGTCCCACCCTGCCTCCCCGCTGTTTACAGCTGAGGGGTAGGTTTTAGAAAATTTCAACGAGAAAGTAGGGCGAGAGGTCAGAGGTTATCACGTGACGACAACTAGCAGTGTATCCGGTGGCTAACAAGAACTGTCTTTTTTTCTAAGACGTTGGCCCCGGGTGTGGCAACCCGAGAACAGCATTAAGTCCCACATGGTAAGCTTGTAGCTTATAAAAGCTACATTTAAGTAATTAAAATTTACAAATTTGTATCCCTGGACGAAAGTCGGGGATACTTAGGATTCAGTACAGTCACGCCGCTGCCGCAGAGATTTCCTTTCGGACGCGATAACTTAAAAAGTATTTTAGTTAGACCTTTCAAATTTGGTATGTGGGTATATATGGGCAATGCCACGAATGCTATTGTTTTGTGACCTTGACCTTCAATATCAAGGTCACTGGTGGCCTCTTAAAGGTCAGAGATTTTGGCCATTTTTTTTCAGATTTTGGTTCAGTTCTCATATATAGAAAGTTAGATCATCCTATGGCTGGTATATATAATAGACATATATATATAAAAAAATTTTTTCCAATAACTATTTTAGTTACCCTTTTTTAAACAATTGTGCACAGAATCAGGGAGGACAAGGGTAGCCAACCCACCATCAGATTTTTGTCCATGTGTGTTTCATACACAGTATGAGTGTAAACTAGACAGGCATATTTCATTAACAGACCACCACTAATAATAGTACAATGAAGAAATACTTTAGCTCAAAGTTAATAGTAATCAAAAATTAATTTCATTTAAGTATTCGATTGATATCGACCAGTTCAGAAATGACCTTAATAATATACCGTTTGTACGGTCCCCTGAAGGTACTGCTGCAGAACTTTATGATCAGTACATAACTGGTGTTACACAGGTACTTGACAAGCATGCTCCTATCATTTCACGCAAGGCTAAACAGCAGTCTGATGAGTGGTTGTCTGATTCGTATCGCATGGCTCGATCTCTTAGACGGCAATTTGAACGAAGGTGGAGAAAACATAAGTCAGAGTTGAATAGGTCAAGACTCCGCAGGCAAATTGCCTGGTGTAATCGACTGGCCAATAAAGACAAGGGTTCATACTATACAAATCTCATAACTGCTAATAGTCGTGACCCCAAGAAGCTATGGCAGTCATTGAGGAAGGTGTTGCATCGTACCTCCGAGACTGTCCTGCCTGCTCATAGCTCAGACAAAAGCCTCGCGGACATGTTTGCTTCTTTTTTCTCCAATAAAATAAGCAAAATCAGGGACATCTTTGCTTCTTCTGGCTCTTTCAATGATGCACCGGATTCGGTGCCTCCTGCTTTCAATGCCTTTATGCCTGTCACTGAAGACGAGGTCTATAAGTGTATTAGTGAATCCCCCACTAAATTTTGCTCACTAGACCCTATACCAACATTCCTCCTTAAGGATTGTCTTGATATCCTCCTCTCTTCCATTACCAAGTTGGTAAATTATTCTCTCATTGAAGGATCCTTCCCAAATTCTTTCAAAAAGGCGGTTGTCACCCCCCTCATAAAAAAGGCTTCCCTTCCTAGAGACGACCTTAAGAATTATCGCCCAGTGTCTGGTCTTTGTTTCCTGTCAAAGTTGGTTGAGCGGGTCGTTGCCAGGCAGCTAACGTCACACATTAATAACAACAAACTGGACAATCCTCATCAGTCAGCATATAAGCCAGGACATTCCACGGAAACTGCTTTATTGTCTATAAAAAATGAGGTTCATCTCTCTCTGGCACGTGGTGAACCCACAGCTCTAGTACTTCTTGACTTATCAGCCGCATTTGACACTATAGACTATAATATTCTTCTTGGTTACCTTAAATCCTAGTTTGGTCTTGGTGGAACAGCTCTAAGGTGGTTTGCTTCCTACTTAAGAAATCATTTTCACTCTATACAACACCACTCAGTAAAATTATTCGCCTCCACCCGCATATTAAATTCCATTTTTATGCGGATGACACTCAGTTATACATCCATCTCTCCCACAAGAATGCTTCTTCGGCTCTCGCCAAGCTAAATGCCTGCCTTCGTGATGTTCAAGAGTGCATGTCTCTCAGTAAATTGAAGCTCAACCCTGAAAAAACTGAGTTTATTGTCTTTGGAGAAAGGACAAAGGCAGGGGTCTTGTGGCCACATTATGGCCGCCTTTGATTTGCACAAGAAATGCGCGCGTTGTCGCGATAAAGGCATTGGGGATGACCCTTGTGTTAGAGACAAACAGTGTAGTGTGTGCGATTCCTTCTCTGATGAACAAAAGGAGTTGATTTCTACCCCTTCTTATAGAATCAGAAAAGACCGTAAAGCAGGTATTTTAGTTTCCCCTAAAGAAGTTGAAGTCATTGCTTCCGTGGATTCTTCTGCGGAGCCAACTTTTACTGCCCCTCCCCAGAGTACATCTCAACCTGCCACTTTTGTTACAGCAGAACAGTTTTCTCTGATGAATGATAAATGGGCAGAGCAATTTGCACGTGTAGAAGCCTTGTTGAGTAGAGGCAATGTTTTCTCCACCCCCAAGATGGCGGTGAACCCTTCAAGTTCAAAAGCTGTGCCTTCTGATTCCCCCTTTATTGCCCCGGCTGCCCGGCCCACCGGTCCAGTGGAGTCCCCGGCAGTGCAGGAGGCTGTTGTTAAATCTGGGGAGGATAAACCTAAGAAAACTAGAGACAAAAAACATAAGAAGTCAGTCAAAATAGCTGATAAACCGGTTTCCTTGGATAAGCCGGTCCCTGCTTTGGGCACCTCCGGTCCGGAGAGTGTAACGCAGGCTACAGTACAGAAGAAAGCTGCTCCGGCATCTTCAGTCACCCTTACACCGGAAGATGACCAAGCCGGTTCTGCTGGTGACCTGTTTTTGGCTAAGTCTTCAACATCATCTTCAGCTTCTGCTTTCCCCGGTACCTTCAATCTTCCACCGGAACCGGACGACATTGATTTTGATGACCCTTTGGCCGGTTCTGATATGTCGTCTGTTCACTCTGACTCTGACGAGGGTGAGATTTCCTCTGATACTCTGGAACATCCAGAACAAACCGAAGAGATGAACTACAGAGAAACTGTAAGGTCGGTTCGTTCCTTCATGGGGTGGACTCACATACCGGACTTTGAAAGTGACTTGAATGAGCCAGATAAATCCAATAACCCTTGGAAGGGTAAGAATCCTAAAAGGCCTGCCCGTATTTTAGTTGAAATGCCGCCGGATGACTGGCTCTGCCAGAAGTTGGAGCGACTCAATACAGTTGTGGCAGAAGGCTACCCCTCAAGGGCCCAAGACTCGGCCGGACTGAAAAAAGACCAGTTTGTGAAGATCCCCAAGTCACAGGCAAGATGGTATCAGATGTATACCATTAAACAAGATGGCCCCCACAGACCGGGTAGAAAACTCTTCAGTTGGCATAATACAGAAGCGAAACTTAATTCCCAGTTTCCAAGGCTTACTAAGGCTTCGGCCTATCCAGCTGCAGGCCCTCCTTCTAGGCCCATTTCCCAGGAATACCTCAGAAGGTGGGAGAAGTGCGCTAGAGAGAACTCATATATCATTAACAATGCTGCAGGGTTCAACCGGTGCGCTAGTGAGTTGCAAGATAAAATGTCTAGTAATGTTGCCATGTTATGTTCCCGCATCAACAAGGGCAAAGCTTCACAGCAGTCCGGTTGGAGGACAGCCAACAGATACCGGCCTTATGACAGAAGGGATCAAAGATCTACCGGTACGGAACAAGAACAACAACCATGGAGGCAATTTAGTAGGCCTAGGAATAGAGGACGTGGCAGAGGAAGAGGTTCTAACCCTCGTTTCTCTCGTTCCAAGGGATATAAAGGTTTTAAATGACAATTACAGCATGTTTCCTCCCATTCAGAAATCAGTAAATGTGGGGAAGACGTCAAAGTTAGTAAAGCAGACTGTACAACCAGTGGTTCAGGACAGTTTAAATGTTCAGACAGTAGTCAAAGTTCCTTCTTTAAACACTGTTCCAAAACATTCAAATCCTCTTGTATCTTGTCATGTTGCAACTCATGCTCAGTATGCAATTTCAAAAGGGCTTCCGCAAAAGAAAGGTATAAGACCCGTGGTGAAAAAGACAGAAATAAAGCTTGTCAAAGGTGCTTCTTTTGTAAATCATTGTCTTTCTGCCAAACCTGTTCCAAATGTCCCCAATGTTGTCAAAGAGTTGGGTGTAGGGGGGAGACTACAGACCTTTTGGCCAAAGTGGCAAGAACTAGGGGCAAATCCCAGGGTAGTCTCCATTTTGAAGGAGGGTTATACCCTACCGTTCAAAATGAGGCCCTCCTTGACACGGTTTCCTCTCATCACAAGTGGTTATGCAAATCCGGTAAGAAGCCGGGCTCTGTCAGAGGCCTTGGTTGCACTAAGAAAAAAGTTGGTAGTCGAAAAGGTGGTTGTACGGACCTCCCTGTCCTTTTACAACCGGTTGTTCTTGGTCCCAAAACCCAACAAAAAGTGGAGACCCATTTTGGACCTCAGCCAGTTAAACCTTTATCTCCAAACAAACACTTTCAAGATGGAAACACCGGAAACCATAAGGGTCTCCTTACAAAAAGGGGAATGGGTCACGTCCCTGGATTTCAGCGACGCTTACTTTCATATCCCCATCCATCCCAGATCCAGAAAATACCTCAGGTTCTTTTTGAACAGCAAGGCATATCAGTTCACAGCCCTTCCATTCGGACTAGCCACGGCTCCGTTGGAATTTACCAAGGTGGTAAAGGAGGTGAAATTGTTGGCTCAAACAAAGGGTATAAGAATCCACCAGTACCTAGACGACTGGTTGCTCAGAGCCCCGTGCCCGGAAACCTGCCAACGAAATACCCAGACCCTCTTGGCCCTCTGCCGCGAATTAGGTTGGGTGGTCAACTTGGAGAAGTCAGAACTGATACCCCAACAAGTGTTCAATTTCGTAGGCTACCGGTTCGATCTCCTGACGGGACGGGTTCTACCCACGTCAGAGCGCTGGGAGACATTAAAGGCGAAACTTCTCTTTGTAAAGAACAGGGACTCCTGCACGGTCAGGCAGTTTATGTCCCTCATAGGTCTCTTGACAGCCACAGAGAAGCAAGTCTGGCTGGGTCGCCTCCGCATGAGACCAATTCAGTGGCATCTCAAACAGCATTGGCATGTACCGGAGGTCCTGGAAAAAGTGATTCCGGTTCCCCCGTCCCTGCACCCCCATCTGGATTGGTGGTTGGACGAAAAGAATGTACTGCGAGGGCAACCTCTACATGCCCTACGTCACGCTCTACAAGTTTTTACAGACGCCTCAAACGAAGGTCGGGGCGCTCACTTAGGAGAGGCTATAGCACAAGGCGTTTGGTCAGAACCAGAAAGTCACCTCCATATAAACTTTCTAGAGCTGAAAGCAGTCTTTCTGGCTCTCAAGAGTTTCGAGCATCTCTGCAGGGATCAGGTTGTTCTTATAGCCACAGACAACACAACTGTGGTTGCCTACATCAACAAGCAAGGAGGTATGAGATCAGGCTCTCTCTGTGCCCTCCTGTGGAGACTTCTGGCTTGGTGCCATCCCAGAGGAATAGTCCTGAGGGCAAGGCACATTCCGGGTCGCCTGAATGTGATAGCGGACAAACTATCCAGGCACAGTCAGGTGATTCAGACAGAATGGTCCCTGTCCCTACCAGTGTTCAATCTCTTGTTCTCCAACTGGGACCTCCCACAGGTGGACCTCTTTGCAACCCGGTTCAACCACAAACTTCCCCAGTTTGTGTCACCGGTTCCGGATCCGGCAGCCTGGGCTGTGGACGCCCTCAGCATACCATGGGGGAATCTGGATGTTTACGCCTTTCCTCCGGTCTCACTGCTCAATCAGGTGACGTCGAAGGTAATGGATCAGGGATGCTTAAGGATGGTCCTAATTGCCCCAGGTTGGCCCAACATGCCTTGGTTTTGGGATCTGGTCAATCTGTCCGTGCAAATTCCCTTCCAGCTCCCCCTCCGCAAGGATCTCGTGACTCAGCCTCTCAATGGCCTTCTTCACAAGAACCTAGCCAACTTAAATCTACATGCGTGGCTCCTAGAGCCTCCTGCATTCAAGAACAAGGGTTCACTGATGAAGTGGCAGCAAGAATTGAGGCTCCTCAGAGAAGCTCAACCAGAGCCGTTTATAAGTCAAAGTGGGCCATTTTTATCAAATGGTGTGACGCACATAAGGTGGACTTCCGGTCGCCCTCTGTGAGCCAGATCGCTGATTTCCTGCTCTATCTATTCAAGGAAAGGAAACTCCAGCCTAGCACCATTGACGGTTACAGAACTGCTATTGCGGACATGGTGGGAAACCAGGAGGTGAACATCAGCAAAGATGAAAACTTAACCCGTTTATTGGACAGTTTTCATAGGGATAAGCCCAAGGGCAGACGAGGTCTGCCTTCTTGGAATCTTTCCCTTGTTCTTCACCAGTTGACTAAACCTCCTTTTGAACCAATGAGGAAAGCTTCCCTTAAGCATCTGACCTTTAAGACAGTTTTTCTTCTAGCTCTAGGTTCAGGCAAGCGTAGAAGTGAAATTCATGCTTGGCTATTCAAGAATATACGGCACCAAGAAAACTGGAGTCAGGTGTCTTTCTATCCTTCTCCCATGTTTCTTTCCAAGAATCAGTTGGCCAAAGAAGGCCCGGCATCTGTGGCTCCAGTAGTGATCCCGGCCTTGGCACCCTCCTTGGACAAAGAGCTTAAGGAGGATAGGTCCTTGTGCCCAGTCAGGGCCCTGCGTTACTATCTAGACAGAACCAAGGATCTCCGCAAAGGGAAGGATCTGGTTTTTGTGTCCTTCCGGAAGAGCTTTGAGAAAGATATTGTTCCGGCTACTATCTCCTCTTGGATTAAACAAACAGTGCTCTTGTGCTACCAAGTATCCGATGAGGATTCCCACAAGTTGCTTCAAGTCAAGGCACATGATGTCAGGGCTTTTGCGGCTTCCAAGGCTTTTCAGGGAGGCGTGTCCTTGGAACAAATTCTCTCAGCCTGTCATTGGAAAACCCACAATACCTTTACTCAGTTCTATCTGAAGGACCTAGCTTGGGCCGACTCGGACCTGTACCATCTGGGGCCCATTGTGGCTGCCCAACAGGTCCAGGCGGACAAATAAAGTCCCTTTTTGGGCTTTATTGTATATAATGTACATAATTTCATAAATAAGTTTTTCCCCTGGATTATCACGAGCCTAAGTGGTTCCAGGGAATTATTAGGTTTTTCAGTTCCTGTTCGTCTTCCTCACCACGTGATGAACTCGTCTCTCCCCTTCCCTCTGTACCCTCGGTTGAGTTGGTACAAGGAAATTTCAACAAAAAGGGGGGGGGGGGGGGTGTTTTTCCTAAGGACTGGTTTATTTAACCATGGCTGGAATCACCCCTTAGTATCTAGAGTTCTCAGGAATTCCCCTTCTTCTGCTACCCTCCTTCCACTGGGTAGTTATTCTGCATCTGTCCACTAGGTAAGATGTATTAAGGCAATAAAATGGAAAATTTAATAGTAAATTAAATTTTTATAAGTTAATACCTTACCTAGTGGACAAGGGGATTCCCACCCTACCTGCCCCGCTATTCTAGTATAAGGGGAAATTCATAGGTAGACAACAAAAAGAGGAAGAGCGCATGCGCGAGCATGCGCAGTATACCAGCAGGTTGGCTATACAGCCACCTGGCGAATGAACAGGACACTACCGGTCCCGGCCAGAGCCCAGCTCAGGACGTTTTTTTCTAACGTTTGGCGTGACCGGCAAGGCGCCGGACAAAAGCATTTGTCCACTAGGTAAGGTATTAACTTATAAAAATTTAATTTACTATTAAATTTTCCAGTTTCAGTCTTAAAGTTATTTCTAATTCATCACCAATTAAAAACCAAATATTTCTTACTCTATCACAGGAAAACAGCATGTGTGAAACATTTTCTATATCTTTACAATATTCACAAAATTTTGAAATATATTTATCCCATCTATTGACCCTCTCTCCACAGCTTAAAAAAATTGAGAAGTATTTTATACTTAAATTCAGCAAATTTTTTGTACTGAAGCTTTGCATTCATGTTGTAAACAATATGCCAATCATTCCTGGAGATAATTGTCTCAGTTTCATTTTGCCACATATTTTCAGTACAGGGTTTAATAAACTTTTTTGTGATCAAAACATCATAAAGAATTTTAGCATTTATTGAGGAAAGGTCAAAAACAGAGTTCCCTAAAGTTACTTTTCTACTATCACCTTTTGCTACTTTCATATACTTACAGCATTTAGGATCAAATTTTTTAGCAATATTAGAAATAACCTTTCTCAAAAGAGTGTATTCACTCATCCAGTTTTGTTTAAGTGTTAGTCTATTAAAGACATAATTTTCACTAACCCACTTACCATCATCATCAAATAAATCTTTAACTAAAATAAAGCCACAATCTATCCAGTTTTTGAAACACAGAGGAAGTTCCTTGAATCTGAAAAGTTCATTCCCCCATATAACTTGTGAGAAAAAGTCATAATTATTTTGTTTCTCAATTGGCTGTATATGTTTACATGAGTGATATGCACTAATTACATCTTCGTAGAAAAAGGGGAGTTTTTGTAAGCAATCAATTTTATTTATATTTCTGAAGTTCATTTTTAGGCGGGTTGCATGTAACCGGTCCCGCCAAACGCCAGAAAAAGACGTCCTGTATATAATACCGGCAGGACCGGTCTGTAGTATGCATTCAGTAGGTGGCGCATCATACTTCCTGTCTAGACAGAGTGACGTCAGTTCATCTTATTCGTTTGGCGCATGTAGTGTGTAGACATGTTTTTGAAGTGATCTCGAAGTTTGAAGAAAAGATGGATTATTCTACGAATTTTAACTTCATTTTCATTTGAAAATATATATATTGTGTTACTTACATGTCGTGACCTCTCCAGGGTAAAAACGATGCATTACCCAGCTTTTTATGGCCAGTTTTGAAGAATTTCCTTGTGCTCGATGTCGAGATGAGGTCGTGGGTGAATTGCCGTGTCTTCCTTGCAGCGTTCTTTCATCTCATCAGAAGCAATTTTATAATCCACAACTCACGGCTAGTCCCTCCCTAGTCGAGCAACACTCTGTGTATGTCCTAGGGCAGGTCGACGAAAAGAAATTAGAAGAAATAAGAAGAATGCATCATCTGACGTCATCACTTCCAGTTTAAGCTGGTCACGTGGTACTGACTGGTCATGTGACACGCAATGGGGAATCATGGTTATATGCTGTTTTTAAACCAATTAAAAGAGAAGACATGACATCCATTATTTTCACCCATTAAATTTGTCTGTTGGTCTGAAGAAATTAGTTGGCAAATGGTCACAGAAATCTGCAAGTTTTTGAAGTGCCAGTCATGTGACTTCACATATCTCCGTACACCACCAGCAAGGCTAGCAGAGGAGATTCAGTAACTTGCCTACTGACCTGAAGAAATTTGTGGCTAAACAGATCCCCAAGTGTGACCGGTTCAGCTAGCAAGAAGGAGATGACCAGTTCTAGACCCCTTGTGCTGAATTTTACTGGTACCAGCTCTGCTCAGACTACCGGTGGGGTCTCCAGCTAGCCCTCTCCCCCCTTTGACCCTACCTTGGTACGGGTACTGGGGCAGGTCAAGAGTAAGAAGATCTACCGAACCGGTTACAGGATGGACCTACCAGGAACTGGTTATAGAAGTTGCTTCAGCTATCTGTCCAGTAGTAATGGTATTGTTTGTTGATATTGAAATATTTATCAATTCAGTATACTGATATCGATAATGCAGGGTACAATATCAATATCGGAATATAGGATTTAACAGATGAAATTAAGCTGTTTTCCATTCAAATAAAGTACGAAATTTAAAGAATATATTAGTTATTATATCATTTTTGTCAACTTTCACTTACCGCTAAAGCAGAAATGCCATATTTGTTTACGTTTCGGGAAACTACTAAAACTTGCGAGAAAGTTCGGAAGGTCTCTCTCCGAAAACATCTGTGACCTGATATTTCAATATCGATCGATGCACAAAGCAAAAATATAGTTTGATATCGATATAAATATTATTATTCGATACCAACACTACTGTCCAGGCCACTGAGTTCATGCTGCCTACCATACCGGTTACAGAGCCTACCCACTGGGTGCCAGCTACACAGTCTTCATTGACCAGTGTGCTTCCCCTTAGCCGGTTACAGAGCCCACCAGACCGGTTTACAGGCAGAAAATACAGGTGCATTAGACAGACTCTAGCTGGTTCAATAATCTGGTTACAGAGAACTTGCCGGTTACAGAGAAATCTGCTGCTCCCACCATTCCAGTGCTGACAGCAGGCTCAGCAGTTACAGAGTTTACCGGTTACAGAGAACTCTGTTGTTCCCACCATTATGGACAAGAAGGCAACTTAAGTCAACAAATCCAGTGAGGACAGCAGGGTTACCGGTTACAGAGAATTGCTGGTGACAGTCAGATAGACAGGAAGTTCTTCAGTAAATTGCCTCAACCAACCGGTTACAGAACCTACCGACCGGGTTCCGGCTTACACAACCTCCATAGACCAGTAGCTTCTTACCAAGCCGGATACAGAGCCTACTGGTCTGGCTTATAGGCAGAGAAATACTGGTGAAGTAACCTGATTGAAACTGGAACACCAGGCTACCAGACTGGCAGATCTACCAAGTGATCAAATGATACAGACCTGTGGCTGTCTGAATTCTTGGTTACAGAGAAGCACCAGCTTACCGGTTTTTACCAGTTAAGTAGCTTACTGGTTACTGAGAATCGTTGGTTATAGAGAAACCCTGATTCCACTGTTATGGACAGGAAGAAGGCAGTTTTTTCATATAAGCCTACCCCTGCTGAGATGTAGTCGCCCAGTTCTGCCAGCTCCAATGAGTTTTCGCAGAACTGTGGATCCACCAGGAACCGGTTACAGAGAATTGCTTAACCTATAACCGGTTAGGTACTGGTACTGGGCAGGTCCACAGGACTGGCTAACAGACCAGCAGAAGCCTTTTAAGGGTCCAAATGGCCATCTAAGACCAACCAGTTGCTGCCTGAGGAAGCTGGTTCCAGAGAAATTCTTAGACCAGTCACTAGTCCTGGTGAGATGACAGTGTCTCAACCTACCGGACCAGTCAGCCAGCCTACTGTCAGGACCTCCTAGCTGGTTGCAAGTGACTAGAGATATATATATTAAAAAAAAGTCTTGTCCAACTGTCAGCATTATGTTATCAGACCCACATCAGCCAGTTACTCTTGCCGATGAGATACTGATCTCAACCGGATTGGTTAGGCTACTGCCAACAAGAAGTCTACTGTATCAGTTATTCTAGAGGTTCATCAGTTTTTGTTACTGGTTCCAGTGAGATACCAGTGATCCAGCCTGACACTGGTTTTTTGCCCCAACCTGCCTGTTCAAACTGGGCCGCCCTAGGGGCCAGCCCCAAGTTTTATAGGAACCTCCCAGGAAGGCTACACCCTCCCCTTCCGGAAACGACCAGTTTGACCAGGTCTCCAGGCAGGAGAATTAGCTCAGTACCCTAAATGATTCAGATGGAATTTTAGGAACCACATGAACCTCAGCCAGAGGAGTGGCTAACCTCAAGGTTGCCTACTCCCTCACCACATTCAACCAACAAGGAAGTGCCAGAGTTTGCTCATCCAGGGCCTTCCCTGCCAATTCAAGCACTCCCGTCTGGTCTGTTTTCACAGTACACAGGGGGTGTCCTCTCGGTGGTGGTGAAGTAGGTCTAACTATGACATTACTAAGTACCACAATCCGCCAGCATGACTGGTCGGTCAATGCCAGTTCCCACCAAACGGTCTCCAACGTACACAATCTCTAGTAGCTCTGTGTCAGGAGTAAGTTTGAATGGTGTCATGGAAAAATTAGAACTGGACCTCGAGCAAGCCTTCGACTTGGTAGGCTACCAGTTCAGCCTGAAAGAGGGCAAGGTGAGATCCACCTGATGCACCTGATCGCATCACTGACAGCCATAGCAAAGCGCGTCCACATAGGTGGCCTTTCTCATCAGGCCGATACAGTGGCACTTGATGAACAGCTAGAGAGTACCTGAATCACTAGAAAAGGTGATCCCAGTTCATTATTCCCCCAGCTAAAATGGTGGCTGCAGGAAGACCATGTGCTTCAAGGTCAACCATTACACCTACTAAATAATATGCTCTGTAAATCCTTACAGATGCATTAAGAAGGAACACACTGCAAGGGGAACCTGGCCCCTTCCGAAGCAAGTTACACTTTAATATCTGGAACTAAAGGCAGTCTTTTGGCCCTAAGAGAGTTCCAAAACCTCTGAACAATATTGCTGTCGTAGCTACAGACAACCCCATGGTGGTTTTTTGTATAAGGGGGGGGGGGGGGGGGGATGAAATCAGACCCTCTTTGGGCCCTCTTGTGGAGAATTCTGACCTGGTGTACCAGAAACAGGTGACTCAGAACCCGACAGTGGGGTTGATAGCAGACAGGCTATCCAGGCTAGGACAGACCGTTCAAACAGAATGGTCCCTCCATCCAGAGGTATTCCAAGCAATATGCTCACGGTGGCAGCAGCCTCAAGTGGACCTATTTGTCACCAGGTTCAACAACAACTACATCTCTCTCTTACCAGTTCCAGATCCACAAGCCTGGGCAGTAGATGCCCTCAGTCTACCTTGGGAGGATCTGGACCCATATGCCTTCCCACCAGTAGCTATCTTGGGCAAAGTGGTGGGGAAGTTGCAGGACCACCCGTGCAACAGACTTATACTGATTGCACCAGGGTGGTCCAACATGCCTTGGTTCTGGGACCTGGTGACCATGTCCAGTCAGATCCCACTGTGTCTACACTTTCTGCCTGACCTTTGACTCAGCTATTCAACCAGACCTTAACAGGAACCTGGTAAATCTGAATCTACATGCCTGGCCCCTAGAGCCCCAGCTTCCAAGGAAGCAGGGCTTCCCTGAGGCAGTGGCAGCTCAAATTGAGGCTCCTCAAGATGATGAACCAGATCAGTCTGAGGTAAAGTGGACCTTAAGTGCAAAGTGGTACCTCAGTAATCAGGTGGACTTTAGGGCACCACCTTTAAAAGCCATAGCTGACTTCCCTCTACGTTTTCCAAGACAGGAAGTTACAGCCGGGCACCATTGATGGCTATAGACCAGCCATTGCTGACAATTGGGAAATTCGCCCATTAATGTCAGCAAAGATGAACATCTCACTCATCTCCTGGATAGTTTCCACTTAGACAGATCCAAGGGCAGAGGGGCATCCCCTCTTGGAACCTTTCCCTGGTTCTGCACCAGCTGACAAAGGTTCCCTTTGAACCCCTTAAGAAGGCCTCCCCGAAGCATTTGACTTTCAAGACTGTCTTCTTGTTGGCCTTGGGTTCAGGCAAGCGAAGGGTGAGATCCATACTTGGCTGCATAACTTCAGACACCAATCAGACTGGTCCATGGTGTCTCTACCCCTCAGCCAACCTTCTTTCCAAGAATCAGCTGGCCAAAGAGAGTCCAGACAGTGTGGCCCCCGTGGTTAATGCAGCCCTGGCCCCCACTCTGGATAAGTCACTGAAGGGTGACAAGTCCTTATGTCCAGTCAGAGCCCTGCGTTACCATCTGGGTAGGACCTCAGATCTTAGGCATAACAAGGAGCTGGTCTTCCAAGAAAGGTTTCGACAAGGACATCTCTCCTGCCACCATCTCCTCGTGAATCAAGCTACTGTGATCCTATGCTATGAGTTCTCTGACCAGCAAGCTCTCACCTTACACCAGGTCAAAGCCCATGATATTAGGGCCTTTGCTGCTTCTAAGGCTTTCCAGTCGGGAGTCTCCTTAGAACAGTCCTCTCAGCCTGCCACTGTAAGTCACATATCCCCTTCACACAGTTCTCAAGGATGTGGCTAGGGCTGATTTAGAGCCTCTTTACTTGAGCCCAGTAGTGGCTGCTCAGCAGATCCACAAATAGCCCTTATATTGAGATTTGTATACATTAACATAGTATAAATAGTTCATGAGTCTAATTGACATGCTTCCTTCGGGAGGTTTATTTGCCTTCTGGGACTGAACTCATCCCTCTCTTCCCCTACCTCAGAGCAGGTCTGTAAGAAAGGGGGGGGGACAATGCTGGTATAGCCCCAGCAACCGGGCTCTGGTAACCACCATGGACCTATAGGTCTCCTGACTAAGTCAGCCTAGACCGTAGGTTAAAATTGTGTTACCATTTGTGAGTTCACTCCAAGTCCCTAGTAACTTACCCGCCGACCAAGCGGTAGTTATTCAGCAAAAATTGTCCATTGGATAGGATGTATTAACGCAATAAAATTGCAAATTTAATAAGTAAATTAAATTTTTATAAGTTAATACCCTGATAAGTTAATACTGACGTCACTCTGTCTAGACAGGAAGCAAGTATGATGCGCCACCTAGCGAATGCACACTACTGACCGGTCCTGCCGGTATTATATACAGGACGTCTTTTTCTGGCATTTGGCGGGACTGGTCGCGCCGACCGGTAAAGCAATTGTCCATTAGATAGGGTATTTACTTAAAAAAATTTAATTTACTTATTAAATTTGCAAATTGCTGAATTCCCAGAACTGTGATTTTTCTTGATTCCCACTTAAGCAAAAAGTTCTGAAATAGTTTGAGTTTTGGATCCCAATTTTTTTATATGCACTTTGACTGTCCGTTCCTACATAAACCCCAATAATTTTAATTGTTTCAGTGTTGAATTTGATTTGATGAAAACTTTTTGGATTGCTTCTCAATGTTCCTAGCCATAGTCCATGACATTTTTCCATATTTAATTTTAGTCCAGAGAAAATAGTGAAATAATGTATTATTTGAAGTACATGGACTATGGAAGAATTATTTGACACGGTCAATGTTGTGTCACCTGCATATTACAGGACTCGTATTTCTGTATCTCCAATTTTAATACCGTCAATGTTTTTTGACATATGAAGTTTTTTTTGACAGGCATTCGACAGATAGGATAAATAAAAGTGCTGACAAATAGTAATACATATATATGTCCTCTGTAAGCATGCAGAAATTTGACCTTGGAGCTCTTCATTGAAGGTCATCCACAGACCGCCGAAGTACCTCACCGAGACCATTTTTGGGACATATATTTTTTGGAGATATTTTCACACTTAATACTGACTATATTGCATGGAAACTATAGAAAATGGCTTTGGAAGTTGAGTACATGATGAAGTACCAGCATCCAGTTTGTTTACCTTGGCTATTGTTTTCAAGGTCACCTTAGGCCTGCTAAAATGTCTCAAAATGGTACCTTTTACTGCATATATATGCCTACATAAGACTATGAGGAAATATACCTCCTTTATTATTGGCTGTTACTGCTCTAACAAAAAAATATATTATAGCTAGCCTTCTCAAATTTGCAGGATATATTCATAACCATAAAATCTTGCCTGGGAATGTTTTTGGCCTCATTTTGAAAAACAAGATGGCTGCCAGGGTGTTTATTCGACTTAAAGCAAGGACTTTTGTTGGCCCTCTAGAGCAAAGGGTATTATAGGTAGAGATCTCAAATTCTCAGAATATGTTCCGCATTACAAATCTTGACTGGAAATATTTTTGTCCTTTTTAAAAAACAAGATGGCTGCCACGGGCGCTTCTTTGTTAGTCATGAAAAGTGCTTATATCTCCCTTCTTATTACGTTAATATATCTTAAGTAATGGACAGATGCATTTGTCCGGCACCTTGCCGGTCTCGCCAAACGTTAGAAAAAAACATCCTGAGCTGAGCTCTGGCAGGGAGCGGTAGTGTCCTGTTCATTCGCCAGATGGCTGTGTAGCCTCCCTGCCGGTGTAATGCGCATGGTCGCGCATGCGCGCTTCCTCTTTTTGTTTGGCGCGTGGAAGTAAACGCTTGAAATTTAAGAGAAACTTTTATTTTAGTTTATACGTTTTGTAACTTCAGTTGTGTGAAAGTATTTGTGATAGTGTTGAATATTAAGTACCATGGCCACCCCAGGTGATAAAAAGGGACAACGTAAGGGGTTGTGTGGCCATATAATGGCTAGTTTTGATTCACACAGCAAGTGCGCAAGATGTCGGGACAAACGTATTGGTGAAGACAACTGCATGAAGACAAAAAGAATTATTAGCTACCCCGATGTACAGGATTAGAAAGGACAAGAAAGCGGGGTGTTGGTGTCTCCCAAATACATTACGGTTATGAGTCCTTTGGACAATGAACCTACCTTCCAAACACCAAGTGGACCGTCTGCGCAGTCGTCTGCGCATCCATCACTCCCTATCCAACCTACAATGGCCCCATCTTCATCTTCTGCTCCATCTTCCAGTTTTGTGACATCTGAGCAGTTTATGGCCATGTCTGATAAGTGGGCTGAGCAATTTGCCCGTATGGAGGCCTTACTATCACGTGGCAACATTTTTTCTACCCCAGTTTCAACAGTCAAGCCAGTAGATTCTCAACATTTGATTTCTGAGACCCCTTTCTTACCTCCAGCTACCCGTCCCACCGGTCCAGTGCAGGTTCCGGTAACTGTAGAGGCCTCAGTTACATCTAAAACTGTTGAAGCCAAAGAGAAGCGGGAGTCAAACAAAGATAAAGATAGAAAGAAATCACATAGATCAAGGAAATCTGACGACTCCGTTGAAAAAGACATTAAAGTAGATACCAAACCTGGCAAGAAGCATGAGTCAAAGTCACACAAGAAACGTGACCGGTCTGCTTCACCAGCCCCCAAACATTCATCTAAGCAGGGGCGTTCTGGTTCCCCTCCCGCTGTCACCAGCTCCGGTCCAGAGTCTGTTAAACAGCCGGGTACAGAAAAAGTACACAGTCATCAACCCTCTTCCGGCTCTGAGAAGGTTTCTACCGGTTCCACCGGTCATACTTTCTCTGTCTCACACCAGCCGGATTATGGACATTCCTCTGCCGGTGCCTGTGCATATCCACTGGATACAGAAGATACCCTGTTTGAACAGTTTTCTGATGCAGATGATGACCGGGCAGCTTCTTTTTCCGGTTCAGAAGACGGTCAATTATCAGACTCAACTGAAACACCGGAGCAAACAGATTACATGACTTATAGAGAAACAGTACGTTCAGTCAGATCCTTTATGGGCTGGCATCTTATTCCAACCTTTGAATTGGATTATTCAGAGCCAGACAAGCCAAATAATCCTTGAAAGGGCAAGCAACCTAGAAAACCTACCAGGATATCTGTAGCAATGCCCCCAGATGATTAGCTATGCCAAAAGTTAGAGCGTCTTAATCTCACTATGGCCGAAGGATACCTGTCGCGGGCTCAAGATTCTGCTGGTCTTAAACGGGCTCAGTTCATTAAAGTTCCCAAGTCCCTGTCAAGATGGTACAAGATACACCTAATGAAACCGGAGGGACCTCACAGACCCTCACGTTCTGTATTTAGTTGGCACAACACTGAGGCCAAGGTTAATTCGAAATTTCCCAGAATTACAAGGGCCTCTGCTTATCCCTCCACGGGACCGCCTTCTAGGCCCATTTCCCAGTCTCTACGTCGGTGGGAAAGAGCAGCAAGGGAAGACAGTTACATCATCAACCATAAGATGTCCCAAAATATTGCTCTCCTCTGCTCCCGTATTAACAAGGGCAAAGCTCCAAAGGAGCTTTGAATGACCTGCGTGACTTCATGGCTTTCCACCAACGCGTGTCGGTAGCCATGGGCACGTCTCTTCAGCACCTTGCAGACAGCCTGTTTGTTCATATGTCCAACCTGATTCTTCTCAGAAGAGACTCATATTTGGATTTTGTGAAAAATGGAGTTAAACAAGACACTATGAATCTTTTACGAAATGCTCCATTGTTTGGATACGTGCTATTCCCAGATGCTGCCATTGTGACGGCAGAACAGGATATACAGAAGCATGAAACCAGCAGTGTTGCTCAGGTACCCGGACCGGGTGCTCCTCAGCACACTAGCTGGAGGGGCTCCCACAGGTACCGACCTTACGAATGTAGGGATAAGAAGGCCTCTACTTCATCTGATCAAACCTCCAGCAACAACAACCTTGGAGACAGTTCAGCAGGAGTCGTTCCAGGGGGCGTGGGCGCGGACGAGGTGCCAGCCCTTTTTTCGCCAAGTCTCACCAATACAAGCCCTATAAATGACAATTATTGTGTCAGTCCAACCCCTATTGAAGTAAATCAGTTTCAGTTGGACCTACCAAATGTTCAGAATGTAGTAGTTTCAAGGGCTCAGAACATAAACAAACTAGTTTCAAAGTCTCAAAACCAGTTGTTTCAAAGACAATAAATCCAGTAGTTTCACAGACTTTAAAGTTGGATGTGTCTTGTCATGTTACTCCTGCTTATATTGTACCTTTACACGGGCTTCCACAAAGGAAAGGAGTAAGTCCCGATCAGTCATTGAACAGAATAAAGCATGTCAAAGGTGTATGTTGTGTAAATCCATGTCTTTCTGTCCCTCCTGTTCCCAATGTCCCCAATGCTGTCATCGAACAGAGTGTAGGAGGAAGGTTACAAGGTTTTGGGCAAGTTTGGCAGTCAATGGGTGCAAATCCTCGGGTGGTGTCTGTCCTGAGAGAGGGTTACACCCTTCCATTCAAACAGAGACCTCTATTGACAAGGTTCCCTCTGGTTCAAAGTGGTTATGCCAATCCAGTAAAGAACCGGTTCTTAAAAGAAGCCTTACTCAGTCTTATGAACAAGTTGGTAGTAGAAAAGGTGGTTGTCAAGTCGTCTGGCATTTTACAACCGGCTTTTCCTTGTCCCCAAACCAAACAGAAAATGGAGATCAATCTTGGACCTGAGTCAGTTGAACTTGTACCTCAGTACCAATACTTTCAAGATGGAAACCCCGGAAACAATCCGGTTATCCTTACAGAGAGGGGAATGGGTCACATTGCTGGACTTCAGTGACGCGTATTTCCACATTCCAATACATCAAAGGTCACGAAAATATCTGAGATTTTTCCTGTACAATCAGACCTTCCAATTCACAGCTCTTCCCTTCGGTCTGGCCACAGCTCCCCTCGAGTTTACCAAGGTGGTCAAGGAAGTGAAGCTTATGGCTCAAGCAAGAGGTATCCGGATCCACCAGTACCTAGACGACTGGTTACTGAGAGCCCCGTGCCCGGAAACCTGCCTACAACATACCCAGACCCTCTTGGCCCTTTGCCAGCAGTTAGGGTGGGTTGTAAACATGAAAACGTCAGAACTAATACCACAACAGGTCTTCAATTTCATAGGTTACCAGTTTGACCTGGTGACCGGTCGGGTCCTACCCACGCAGGACCGTTGGACAACCCTCCAAGAGAAGTTGAAGTTCATAAAAAAACGGGAGAATTGTACAGTCAGGCAGTTCATGTCTCTGATAGGACTGCTCACAACAATGGAAAAACAAGTGTGGTCTGGTCGACTTCACATGAGGCCTATCCAATGGCACTTGAAGCGGCATTGGCATGTCCCCAAAGTTTTGGAAAAGGTCATTCCCGTTCCTCACTCACTTCACCCCCACCTAGACTGGTGGTTGGACGAAAGCAATATACTACGGGGCCAACCTTTGCACCCCCTGCAACACGCTCTTCAGCTGTTTACAGACGCCTCAAACGAAGGCTGGGGCGCACACTTAGGGGACTCCACTGCAAGAGGCGTTTGGTCACTCCCAGAAAGTCGCCTCCACATAAATTTCTTAGAATTAAAAGCAGTCCTTCTGGCCCTCAAGAGTTTCGAGTATCTTTGCAGGGACCAGATTGTTCTAGTAGCAACGGACAACACAACTGTAGTCTCCTACATAAACAAACAGGGAGGTATGAGATCAGGCTCTCTTTGTGCCCTCCTCTGGAGACTCCAGTCTTGGTGTCACCCCCGGGGAATAAGTCTAAGGGCTCGACACATACCAGGTTGGTTGAATGTGATAGCAGACAAACTGTCCAGACACAATCACCTGATCCAGACAGAGTGGTCCCTCTCTCAGCAGGTGTTCAATCTTTTGTGCTCGAGATGGGCCCAGCCACAGGTAGACCTATTTGCAACCCGTTTCAACCACAAACTTCCCAAGTTTGTGTCACCAGTACCGGATCCGACAGCCTGGGCAGTAGATGCTATGAGCCTGTCGTGGGAGAATCTGGATGTGTACGCCTTTCCTCCAGTTTCCCTACTCAACCAAGTGATTTCAAATGTAGTGGATCAGGGTTGTCGCAGAAAGATCCTGATTGTCCCAGGGTGGCCCAACATGCCCTGGTTTTGGGACCTAGTCAATCTTTTCGTTCAGATTCCATTCAAGCTCCCCCTTCAACGAGATCTAGTGACTCAGCCGTTCAACAGTCTTGTTCACAAGAATCTCAACAATCTGAACCTACATGCCTGGCTCCTAGAGCCTGTGTCATTCAGGAGCAAGGGTTCTCTGACGAAGTGGCAGCAAGAATTGAGGCTCCTCAGAGACAATCAACCAGAGCCGTCTATAAATCAAAGTGGGCCATTTTTGTCAAATGGTGTGACTCAAACAAGGTGGACTTCAGGTCGCCCTCTGTAAATCAGATTGCGGAATTTCTCTTGCATCTTTTCAAAGATAGAAGTTTGCAACCAAGCACCATTGACGGCTATAGAACAGCCATTGCCCATATGGTGGGCAATGATAGGCTGAACATTAGCAAGGATGAAAACCTGACTCATCTTCTGGATAGTTAAGCGTCCCGCAAGGGACGCTTGTTTGTGTATGGGAGAGCTTCTGGCTCCGCCGGCTCCGCATTTTGTTTTCCTTATAACTCTGTAACCGTTAGGCGGATTCTTTTCAAATTTGGCAGGTTTAGGCAGTAGCCTTGGGGAATTTTTTTGAATATGCTGCAGTGACATTTCAACCAATCAGAGAGGTCACATGACCAAAAATGTCTTTTTTCGATGGGGAAGCTTGTCCGGATGATAACTTGAAAGGAATTTTATCAATTCACCTGAAACTTGGCAAATACATTCATTCTATTAAAATCTGGAAATCATTAGATTTTGGCATTGATTGGTCAAGAAATGGCCGAGTAATTAATGATTAATTAATTATTACGAATTTTCCAAATAAGGAAAACACAAAAATGCTTATATCTCGAAAACCGTGCTAGATAAGAGCGATTTCGACGAAATTTTTGACCCGCAGGGTATCTCTGCGGAGTATTTTTCCCAATTTTCAAAAAATTTTTGTCTCGCCCAAAATGGCGGCCATTTTGAATTTTCGAAATTTTCGCAAAAATTGCAAAACACAAAAATGCTTATATCTCGAAAACCGTGCTAGATAGAGCGATTTCGACGAAATTTTTGAGCCACAGGGTATCTCTGCAGAGTAGTTATCCCAATTTTGAAAAAATTTTTGTCTCGCCAAAAATGGCGGCCATTTTGAATTTTCGAATTTTTCGCAAAAATTGCAAAACATAAAAATGCTTATATCTCGAAAACCCTGCTAGATAGAGCGATTTCGACGAAATTTTTGACCCACAGGGTATCTCTGCAGATTAGCTGCCAATTTTCAAACAAAAAATTTCTCGCAAAAAATGGCGGCCATTTTGAATTTTCGAATTTTTCGCAAAATTGCAAAACACAAAAATGCTTATATCTCGAAAACCGTGCTAGATAGAGCGATTTCGACGAAATTTTTGACCCACAGGGTATCTATGCAGAGTAGCCATGCCAATTTTCAAAAAAATTTTGTCTTGCCAAAAATGGCGGCCATTTTGAATTTTCGAATTTTTGCGCAAAAATTGCAAAACACAAAAATGCTAATATTTCGAAAACCGTGCTACATAGAGCGATTTCAACAAAATTTTTTATCTTCAGGGTATCTCTGCAGAGCAGCTATCCCAAAGAGCTTTCACTTGGTGAAGTTTCAGACCCATAGCTAATTGCTCACCTACTCAAGAGGTCCTCAGTGGCCTAGTGGTTAGCAAGTTTGGCATCTAATCATAGGCTGTCACCTCTGTGGGTTCGAGTCCCACAAGTGGCAATTCTGAGGACCTGTCCCAATATGACCCTGGCTGTTGAACGGGACGTAAAACCCCAACTTTGACCTTTGAACTTTGACCTACTCAAAAAGAGTAAATGCGAATTACCTCTAAAAGTATTGCAGATGGCCAATTTTTCTCAAATAACTCATTCACCTACTTTTGGAAGAGCTTTCACATGATGAAGTTTCAGACCCATAGCCAATTACTCACCTACTCAAAATGAGTAAATGTGAATTATCTCTAAAAGTATTGCAGATAGCCAATTTTTCTCAAATAACTCTTTCACCTACTTTTGGGAGAGCTTTCACATGGTGAAGTTTCAGACCCATAGCTAATTATTTACCTACTCAAAATGAGTAAATGCTAATTATCTGTAAAAGTATTGCGGATACCCAATTTTTATCAAATAACTCATTCATCTACTTGTGGGAGAGCTTTCACATGGTGAAGTTTCAGACCCATAGCTAATTACTCACCTACTCAAAATGAGTAAATGCGAATTATCTCTAAAAGTATTGCAGATAGCCAATTTTTCTCAAATAACTCATTCACCTACTTTTGGGAGAGCTTTCACTTGGTGAAGTTTCAGACCCATAGCTAATTACTCACCTACTCAAAATGAGTAAATGCGAATTATCTCTAAAAGTATTGCAGATAGCCAATTTTTCTCAAATAACTCATTCACCTACTTTTGGGAGAGCTTTCACTTGGTGAAGTTTCAGACCCATAGCTAATTACTCACCTACTCAAAATGAGTAAATGTGAATTATCTCTAAAAGTATTGCAGATAGCCAATTTTTCTCAAATAACTCATTCACCTACTTTTGAGAGAGCTTTCACTTGGTGAAGTTTCAGACCCATAGCTAATTACTCACCTACTCAAAATGAGTAAATGTGAATTATCTCTAAAAGTATTGCAGATAGCCAATTCTTCTCAAATTAATCATTCACCTACTTTTGGGAGAGCTTTCACTTGGTGAAGTTTCAGACCCATAGCTAATTACTCACCTACTCAAAATGAGTAAATGCGAATTATCTGTAAAAGTATTGCAGATAGCCAATTTTTCTCAAATAACTCATTCACCTACTTTTGGCAGAGCTTTCACTCTGTGAAGTTTCAGACCCATAGCTAATTACTCACCTACTCAAAATGAGTAAATGTGAATTATCTCTAAAAGTATTGCAGATAGCCAATTTTTCTCAAATAACTCATTCACCTACTTTTGGGAGAGCTTTCACTTGGTGAAGTTTCAGACCCATAGCTAATTACTCACCTACTCAAAATGAGTAAATGCGAATTATCTCTAAAAGTATTGCAGATAGCCAATTTTTCTCAAATTAATCATTCACCTACTTTTGGGAGAGCTTTCACTTGGTGAAGTTTCACACCCATAGCTAATTACTCACCTACTCAAAATGAGTAAATGCGAATTATCTGTAAAAGTATTGCAGATAGCCAATTTTTCTCAAATAACTCATTCACCTACTTTTGGGAGAGCTTTCACTTGGTGAAGTTTCAGACCCATAGCTAATTACTCGTCTACTCAAAATGAGTAAATGCGAATTATCTCTAAAAGTATTGCAGATAGCCAATTTTTCTCAAATTAATCATTCACCTACTTTTGGGAGAGCTTTCACTTGGTGAAGTTTCAGACCCATAGCTAATTACTCGTCTACTCAAAATGAGTAAATGCGAATTATCTCTAAAAGTATTGCAGATAGCCAATTTTTCTCAAATAACTCATTCACCTACTTTTGGGAGAGCTTTCACTTGGTGAAGTTTCAGACCCATAGCTAATTACTCACCTACTCAAAATGAGTAAATGCAAACTATCTCTAAAAGTATTGCAGATAGCCAATTTTTCTCAAATAAATCCTTCACCTACTTTTGGCAGAGCTTTCACTTGGTGAAGTTTCAGACCCATAGCTAATTATTCACCTACTCAAAATGAGTAAATGTGAATTATCTCTAAAAGTATTGCAGACTGATAGCCAATTTTTCTCAAATAACTCATTCACCTACTTTTGGGAGAGCTTTCACTCTGTGAAGTTTCAGACCCATAGCTATTTATTCACCTACTCAAAATGAGTAAATGCTAATTATCTGTAAAAGTATTGCGGATACCCAATTTTTATCAAATACTCATTCATCTACTTGTGGGAGAGCTTTCACATGGTGAAGTTTCAGACCCATAGCTAATTACTCACCTACTCAAAATGAGTAAATGCGAATTATCTCTAAAAGTATTGCAGATAGCCAATTTTTCTCAAATAACTCATTCACCTACTTGTGGGAGAGCTTTCACTTGGTGAAGTTTCAGACCCATAGATAATTATTCACCTACTCAAAATGAGTAAATGTGAATTATCTCTTAATAGTATTGCAGATAGCCAATTTTTCTCAAATAACTCATTCACCTACTTTTGGAAGACCTTTCACACACGAAAATGAAAAATTGTGAATATCTCGGAAAAGCTATTTATTCTGCTTTAATGCTCGGCGGGAGATACACACCACGGCAGTGGTCTTGACAAAAATTTTTGTCTCCCCAAAAATGGTGGCCATTTTGAATTTTCAAAGTTTTTGCAAAACACAAAAATGCTTATATCTCGAAAACCGTGCTATATGGAGTAAACTCAACAAAATTTTGGACCTGCTGGGTATCTCTGCAGAGTAGCCATGCCAATTTTCAAAATATTTTTGTCTCGCCAAATATAGCGGACATTTTTAATTTTTTTATTTTTTGCAAAACACAAAAATGCTTATATCTTGAAAACCGTGCTAGATAGAGCAGACTGCGCTGACTTTGGTTGCCACAACAGTATAAGGCTAGAAACGAAGCATTTTCTTAATACTTTAGCACTCACCTTTATATCCTTTTCGGGACGCTTTGTTTTTGCTATGCAAAAACATTATCTTTTTTTTTTTGCGAGCGATCCTCTAGTTTTCATAGAGATAAACCCAAAGGAAGGCGGGGAGTACCCACCTGGAACCTCTCGCTGGTACTTCACCAGCTGACTAAGGATCCCTTTGAACCCATGCGAAAGGCCTCTCTTAAGCATTTGACCTTGAAGACAGTCTTTCTCTTAGCTTTGGGTTCAGGTAAGAGACACATTGGCTCTATAAGAATATCAGGCACCAGCAGAACTGGAGTCAGGTCTCTCTGTACCCCTCACCCAGCTTTCTTTCCAAGAATCAACTGGCTAGGGAGGGCCCGGCCTCTGTGGCTGCAGTAGTTATCCCGGTTTTGGCTCCATCTTTGGATAATTCTCGTAAGGAGGATAAGTCACTATGTCCAATAAGAGCTTTACGTTACTACTTGGACAGGACCAAGGATCTCCGTAGAGGGAAAGACCTGGTCTTTGTGTCCCTCAAGAAGAGTTTTCAGAAAGATATCCTCCTTCTACCATCTTTTCCTGGATCAAACAAACAGTGCTACTTTGCTACCAGCTCTCAGACGAAGACTCCCAGAACTTGCATCAAGTCAGGGCTCATTATGTCAGGGCCTTTGCGGCTTCCAAAGCCTTTCAAGGAGGGTTTTCCCTAGATCAGATTCCATCAGACTGTCATTGGAAAGCCCATAACACCTTTACTCAGTTCTATCTGAAAGACTTAGCTTGGGCAGATTCTGAACGGTATCATTTAGGTCCTGTAGTAGCTGCTCAGCAGATCCACGAGGACAAATAGCACTGTTTCCATCTGTAAATTCAGTGTACATAATGTACATATTGTTCATATTGTACATACTGTATAAAAAAAACAACTTCTGCTATCTTCGTTACTTCTGGTTTGCCATGCTCCAAAATGGACGCAGGGGTGCTTCTTACATAGTTCAATTTTTCCAGTTCTTCTTCCTCATTGGTTTCGGAACTCTCATTCCCCTCTAGGTCTCTGTGTACTCTCATTGGAGCCTGTACTAAGACCTATACATTTATATAGAAAAACAAAGGGGGGGGGGGGACTAGGGTGGTATCCCTATAAACGGTTTGCTTAACCAATACTGGATCCACCCTTATTAGTATCTAGAGTTCTTAAGAATCCCCCTTATTTGGCTACCCTCCATCCATTGGGTAGTTATTCTTCATCTGTCCACTAGGTAAGATATATTAACACAATAAAATGGAAAATTTAATAGTAAATTAAATTTTTATAAGTTAATATCTTACATAGTGGACAAGGGGATTCCCACCCTACCTTCCCTGCTATTCTAAGCCAAAAAAGGGGACTTACATAGGTAGGCAACAAAAAGAGGAAGAGGGCAGGGAGGCTACACAGCCACCTGGCAAATGAACAGGACACTACCGGTCCCGGCCAGAGCCCAGCTCAGGACATTTTTTTCTAACGTTTGGCGAGACCGGCAAGCCGCCGGACAAATGCATCTGTCCACTAGGTAAGATATTAACTTATAAAAATTTAATTTACAATTAAATTTTCCATATTATTGGTCCTAGAGGTTTGGGATGGTAAACCAACCTATAGGAAATCATGGGCTGGGAATCTTTTGGTGTGGTCAGGTTTGACCTTGGACCCCTCCTTCAAGGTCAAACAAGGATAGCCAAACCTAAAAGTGCTTATAACTCGCTTATTATTGATCATATTGGTTTGGGATGGTAAACCAACTTGTAGAAAATCATGAGCTGGGAATCTTTTGATGTGGTCAGATTTGACCGTGGACTCCTCCTTCAAGGTCAAACGAGGATAGTCAACCTAAAAGTGCTTATAACTCGCTTATTATTTGTCGTAGAGGTTTAGGATGGTAAACCAACCTATAGGAAATCATGGGCTGGGAATCTTTTGGTGTGATCGGATTTGACCTTGGGCTCCTCCTTCAAGGTCAAACGAGGGTAGCCAAACTTAAAAGTGCTTATAACTTGCTTATTATTGGTCCTAGAGGTTTGGGATGGTAAACCAACCTATAGGAAATCATGGGATGAGAATCTTTTGGCCTGGTCAGATTTGACCTTGGATCCCTCCTTCAAGGTCAAACGAGGATAGCTAAACTTAAAAGTGCCTTTAACTCACTTATTATTGGTCCTAGAGGTTTGGGATGGTAAACCAACTTATAGGAAATCATTGGCTGGGAATCTTCTGGTGTGGTCAGATTTGACCTTGGATCCCTCCTTCAATGTCAAACAAGGATAGCCAAACTTAAAAGTGCTTATAACTCACTTATTATTGGTCGTACAGGTTTGGGATGGTAAACCAACTTATAGGAAATCATGGGCTGGGAATCTTTTTATGTGGTCGGATTTGACCTTGGACCTCTTCTTCAAGGTCAAACAAGGATACCCAAACTTAAAAGTGCTTATAGCTTGCTTATTATTGGTCCTAGAGGTTAGCAATGTGAAACCAGTCTATAGGAAATCATGGGCTGGAAATCTTTTGATGTGGTCAGACCTTGGGCCCTTCCTTCGAGGTCAAACGAGGATAGCAAAATCTAAAAGTGCTTATAAATCGCTTTTTGTTGGTCATAGAGGTTTGTAATGTGAAACCATCCCATAGGAAATCATGAGCTAGGAATCTTTTGATGTGATCAGATTTGACCTTTGGCCCCTGTTTCAAGGCCAAATGAGGAGAGCCAAAATTAAAAGTGCTTATAACTCGCTTATTCATGTTCTTAGAGGTTTGCAATGTCACACCAACCTATTGGAAATCATGGGCTAAGAATCTTTTGATGTGGTCAAATTTCACCTTGGGTTCCTCTTTCAAGGTTAAGTGATGCTTGATTGGCTTTGGTGAGTTTTCTTTCTGGTGGATACAATTTGCATCGGTTCTCCAATGCGCTAGGTCTAGTTACATCTGTAACCTTCATTAAGCAAACATCAAGATGCAATATCTAGTTTTCTGTTGCATTACAATAACCGCATTTGGAAAGTATTGTATAAATAATTGTAGTAATCATTTGTAAATTGCTGAAAACATGCTTTATATGTACTTTTTATGTCAGCTGACTTGTCAGTCAGCTGACATTATGTCGTCACTCTGCGGCGTGGGCGTACGTGTACGCGTCCGCGTGTACAACTTCTCCTCCAAAACTACAAGGCCTAGAGACGTGCTGTTTTTTTTAAAAGATACCTTATCTATCGAGGATGAAAAATTGTTCAAGGCATGCAAATCTGTCTGTTTGTCTGTTTGCTAGAGACATTACAAGGGGGGTACCCCGACCAAAAGTGTGAAAATTTCAACACTTAATCACAATTTTCTCAGTGACTATTGCAGGGATTAATCTCATATCTTGCATATATGTACTAGGCCAGAGGTAGATTCTCTTGTGTGAGTATGAGACCTGGATCTGTCTTACTTTTTTTTTAATAAATTTTTTTAATAATTTTTAATGCATTAAAATTCATGAAATCATGCATAAAATCATTTATAACTTGAAAAGTGTTGCATTTAGAGCATTTTGTTAAAATATGTTATTCAGCTACTTTTTTCATAGCTACAATATGGTGAGTAAGTTGGGTGCCTGTCTCAATAGCTAAGTGAGTAATAGCTACTTTTGGGCTTTTCAGTAACTTCCATCATGAGTAGAATCACTTGTAACTTAAAAACTATTGCATTTAGAGAATTTCGTATAAATATGTTATTCAGCTACTTTTGGGTCAGCTATAACATAGTAAAATTTTAGACCTGTAGCTCATGGCATAGCTGAGTAATAGCTACTTTTAGGTTATCACTGTTGAGTAAATCGCTTATAACTTGAAAACTATTGCATTTAGAGAATTTCGTATAAATATGTTATTCAGCTACTTTTGGGTCAGCTATAACATAGTAAGATTTCAGACCTGTAGCTCATGGCATAGCTGAGTAATAGCTACTTTTAGGTTATCACTGTTAAGTAAATCACTTATAACTTGGAAACTATTGCATTTAGAGTATTTTGTTTCAATATGTTATTCACCTATTTTGGGATCAGCTATAACATAGTGAAGTTTCAGATCTGTGGCTCATTGCATAGCTGAGTAATAGCTACGTTGAAGTTCTCACTATTGAGTAAATCAGTTGTAATTGGAAAACTATTGCATTTAGAGAATTTCGTATAAATATGTTGTTCAGCTACTTTTGGGTCAGCTATAACATAGTAAAATTTCAGACCTGTAGCTCATGGCATAGCTGAGTAATAGCTACTTTTAGGTCATCACTATTGAGTAAATCAGTTGTAACTTGAAAACTATTGCATTTACAGTATTTTGGTTAAATATGTTGTTCACCTACTTTGGGGTCAGCTATAACATAGTAAAATTTCAGACCTGTAGCTCATTGCATAGCTGAGTAATAACTACTTTGAGGTTCTCACTATTGAGTAAATCACTTGTAATTGCAAAACTATTGCATTTAGAGAATTTAGTATAAATATGTTATTCAGCTACTTTTGGGTCAGCTATAACATAGTAAAATTTCAGACCTGTAGCTCATGGCATAGCTGAGTAATAGCTACTTTTAGGTCATCACTATTGAGTAAATCAGTTGTAACTTGAAAACTATTGCATTTACAGTATTTTGCTTAAATATGTTGTTCACCTACTTTTGGGTCAGCTATAACATAGTAAAATTTCAGACCTGTAGCTCATTGCATAGCTGAGTAATAACTACTTTGAGGTTCTCACTATTGAGTAAATCAGTTGTAATTGCAAAACTATTGCATTTAGAGAATTTAGTATAAATATGTTATTCAGCTACTTTTAGGTCAGCTATAACATAGTAAAATTTCAGACCTGTAGCTCATGGCATAGCTGAGTAATAGCTACTTTTAGGTCATCACTATTGAGTAAATCAGTTGTAACTTGAAAACTATTGCATTTACAGTATTTTGCTTAAATATGTTGTTCACCTACTTTTGGGTCAGCTATAACATAGTAAAATTTCAGACCTGTAGCTCATTGCATAGCTGAGTAATAACTACTTTGAGGTTCTCACTATTGAGTAAATCAGTTGTAATTGCAAAACTATTGCATTTAGAGAATTTAGTATAAATATGTTATTCAGCTACTTTTGGGTCAGCTATAACATAGTAAAATTTCAGACCTGTAGCTCATGGCATAGCTGAGTAATAGCTACTTTTAGGTTATCACTGTTGAGTAAATCGCTTATAACTTGGAAATTATTGCATTTAGAGTATTTTGTTGCATATGTTATTCACCTATTTTGGGGTCAGCTATAACATAGTGAAGTTCCAGACCTGTGACTCATTGCACAGCTGAGTAATAGCTACTTTGAAGTTCTCAATGTTGAGTAAATCACTTGTAATTTGAAAACTATTGCATTTAGAGAATTTAGTATAAATATGTTATTCAGCTACTTTTGGGTCAGCTCTAACATAGTAAAATTTCAGACCTGTAGCTCATGGCATAGTTGAGTAATAGCTACTTTTAGGTTATCACTGTTGAGTAAATCACTTATAACTTGAAAACTATTGCATTTAGAGTATTTTGTTGCAATATGTTATTCACCTATTTTGGGGTCAGCTATAATATAGTGAAGTTCCAGACCTGTGGCTCATTGCATAGCTGAGTAATAGCTACTTTGAAGTTCTCACTGTTGAGTAAATCAGTTGTAATTGGAAAACTATTGCCTTTACAGAAATTTGTGCAAATATGTTATTCAGCTACTTTTGGGTCAGCTATAACATAGTGAAATTACAGACCTGTAGCTCATGGCACAACTGAGCAATAGCTATTCTGAGGCACTGACTGTTGAGTAAATCAGCTATAACTTGAAAAATATTGCATTTGGAGTATTTTGTTAAAATATATTGTTGACCTACTTTTGGGTTAGCTATAACATAGTGAAATTACAGACCTATAGCTCATGGCATAGCGGAGCAATAGCTATTTTCAGGTTCTCACTATTGAGTAAATCAGTTGTAACTTGAAAACTATTGCATTTACAGTATTTTGCTTAAATATGTTGTTCACCTACTTTTAGGTCAGCTATAACAGAGCAAAAATTCAGACATGTAGCTCATTGCATAGCTGAGTAATAGTTACTTTGAGGTTTTCACTCTTGAGTAAATCAGTTGTAACTTGAAAACTATTACATTTAGAGTATTTTGTTAAATATGTTATTCACAGACGTTTTGGTCAGCTATAACATATTGAAATTGCAGACCTCTATGTCATGGCATAGCTGAGCAATAGCTTCTTTCAGGTTCTCACGGTTGAGTAAATCATTGTATCCAACCTGTAGGAAATCATGGGCTGGGAATCTGTTAATATGGTCCGATTTGACCTTGGAACCCTCCTTCAAGGTCAAATGAGGATAGCCAAACATAAAAGTGCTTATAACTCGCTTATTATTGGTCCTAGAGGTTGGAATGAAAACCAACCTATAGAAAATCATGAGCTGGGAATTTTTTGGTGTGGTCGGATTTCACCTTGGACCCCTCCTTCAAGGTCAAATGAGGATAGCCAAACTTAAAATGCTTATAACTCGCTTATTATTGGTCCTAGAGGTTTCGAATGGAAAACCAACCTATAGAAAATCATGGGCTGGGAATCTTTTGGTGTGGTCGGATTTGACCTGGGACCCCTCCTTCAAGGTCAATTGAGGATAGCCAAACTTACAATTGCTTAGAACTCGCTTATTATTGGTCCTACAAGTTTGGGATGGTAAACAAGCTACAGGAAATCATGGGCTGGGAATTTTTTTGTGTGGTCGGATTTGACCTTGGACCCCTCCTTCAAGGTCAAACAAGGATAGCCAAACTTAAAAAGTGCCTATGACTCACTTATTATTGGTCCGAGAGGTTTGGGATGGTAAACCATCCTAAATTCTTTGGCTGGGAATCTTTTGGTATGGTCAGATTTGACCTTTGGACCCCTTCTTCATGGTCGAACGAGGATATTGCATTTATAGTATTTCTTTAAATATTTTTAACCTACTTTTTACACTTAAACAATTACCTTGTTACTTTATTTCATAATACCATTTGCAGGGCACAACTTTTTTGTCCTTTTCTTCTGTCAGCTTCGGAATATCTTTCGAACATGCTGTTCAGTTACCATTTACTGTATTTCTGTACAGCCCTTTCCCTGATAATTATGCTTTCCTCTCATTATCACCATCACAAATCAAAAACATTCAGTCAGCTGACACAGTGGCCGTTCACGGGCACTCTCCTCCTGTTTACCTCACATAAAGGCAAGGTAAAACTCCTGCTAAAGAAATGGTTAGATAGATATATAAAACATGCACTGATTTATATTTTATGTACATGTGGTGTAATGGCTTTATCCATCATGTTTATAACACTCTGTTTTCCATTCTGTACCTGACAGAAGGGTCGGGAGAAGCTGTTGCTGAAGGAGTGGTTAGAATGCTGTGTGACAGATGGGGGGCTACTGGTAGCTCAGCAGCGCATACACAAAAGTACCACCCTAGTCAAACAGATGGTGGATGAGTGGCTGGACAGGTCAGATATGTAATCCTTTCATGTACATTAGCTTTGACATTACATTGACTTCCCATTTGGGATTCCCATTTGGCTTCACCCAATACTCCTGTTATTTCAGTGAGACCCTGAAGAAGGTCTTTAGCTTAGGGAGGTATATAGTACAGTAGAACCTCAATTATCTGCCCCTCTATACTCCGAATCTCTGGATTAACTGATCCAAAACATTGTTTCCCTATGTATATGTATAATACACGGTCTAGCCCGAGCGATAATACAGGATTTTAAACACATTCGCAGAAACCATTAATTGTAGTACTTTGTAAAACAAACAGTCAGCACCAATGCCTAACTTCTTTGATCTTTAATGTCATTTTTTCAATTGGGGAGGGATGAATTCATTTCCACGACCCTAATACACAACTTCTTTGATAATGCGACAATCACTGTATGCATGTTCGATTGGGGTTTGCAATTTATAATCTCCCAGAGTAGACCCTGCACAGACTGACGTGTATTAGAAGATGAGAAAAACAATAATGCATTACCAACCAAACACTCCCAATAATGAAGACGTGTTCGGGTGATGGTTTTGCAGTTAATAATCCCCTGGAGTGTTTCAATGGACAAAATTCATGACAAAATTTATCAACGGTAAAACGTCAATAAAGAGTGTAGTACCAACTGAATACACCCAGCTCAGATCCGCGTAATATTTTAAACAAAATAAAATATCCATAGAAATGAAGCAAATAAGTTGAAATTAGATGGTCAGTAATATTATATTACATAAATATATTAAACTGATTCATCAGTGACCATCCAGATGTACATTTAAAGCTAAAAAAAGTTGGCCCACCTTCAATTATCGCCCACCTGGTAACCCACAGACAGTGAATTTCTGTTTCCTTCATCTAGCCAAACCCCTCTATTATCTGACTGGATTGTATCTCTCGAATTGGGTTCAGATAATTGAGGTTCTACTGGATATCCATGTATATCAGCTTATGATAGTTCCTAATTGAGTAAGTAATTGATTTGCCAATGTGGCACCCCCTTTTTGACAGTTCTGCCGTTTACAATTTACAGAGATCTCCTGATAGTTAGGAGTCTTTGACACAAATCAGGTTCCTTTCTTTATCAGTACTATAACTACTTCATTTTGTCTAGATACATATGGCTTTCCATGAGTAACTGCCAGGTATAGAAGTCTGTATTTCTCTAATTTAGAGATTGATACAAAAGCCTTTATTTCATAATCAGAGATACAGAAGGCTTTATTTCAGTACTTGTATCCCCGACGCGAAGCGGGGATACTATGGATTCATCATCGTTGCCGTCCGCACCCTCGTCCGCGTCCGCAGAGATTTCTTGTTAGCGACCTACAGTCCACATTTCTTTTCGGATTTCTTTCATATTTGGCAGGTGGCTTGATATGGTAGAGGACTCACCACCCTATCTTTTTGGTAGGCTTTATGTCTAAATTAGGCCTGTGGTAGACAAAAATGTCTAAAATGTGGAATATTGCTTGTTAGCGATCTACAGTCCACATTTCTTTCCAGATTGCTTTCATATTTGGCAGGTGGCTTGGTATGCTAGAGGACTCGCCACCCTATCTTTTTGGTAGGCTTTATGTCTAAATTAGGCCTGTGGTAGACAAAAATGTCTAAAATGCATTAAAAGTCATGAAATCATGCACTAAATCACTTATAACTTGAAAAGTGTTGCATTTAGAGCATTTTGTTAAAATATGTTGTTCAGCTACTTTTTTCATAGCTACAACATGGTGAGTAACTTGGGTGTCTGTCTCAATAGCTATAACATAATAAAATTTCAGACCTGTAGCTCATGGCATAGCTGAGTAATAACCACTTTTAGGTAACACTGTTGAGTAAATTACTTATAACTTCAAAAGTATTACATTTAGAGTATTTTGTTTCAACATGTTATTCACCTATTTCGGAGTCAGCTATAACATAGTGAAGTTCCAGACCTGTGGCTCATTGCATAGCTGAGTAATAGCTACTTTGAAGTTCACACTGTTGAGTAAATCAGTTGTAATTGGAAAACTATTGCATTTACAGAAATTTGTGTAAATATGTTATTCAGCTAATTTTGGGTCAGCTATAACATAGTGAAATTACAGACCTGTAGCTCATGGCACAACTGAGCAATAGCTATTTTCAGGTACTGACTGTTGAGTAAATGACTTGTAACTTGAAAAATATTGCATTTGGAGTATTTTGTTAAAATATGTTGTTCACCTACTTTTGGGTCAGCTATAACAACGTGAAATTACAGACTTATAGCTCATGGCATAGCTGAGCAATAGCTATTTTCAGGTTCTCACTATTGAGTAAATCAGTTGTAACTTGAAAACTATTGCATTTACAGTAGTTTGCTTAAATATGTTGTTCACCTAATTTTGGGTCAGCTATAACATGGAAAAAATTCAGACATGTAGCTCATTGCATAGCTGAGTAATAGCTACTTTGAGGTTATCACTGTTGAGTATATCAGTTATAATGTGAAAACTATTACATTTACAGTATTTTGTTTAAATATGTTATTCACATAATTTTTGGTCAGCTATAACAGAGTGAAATTGCAGACCTCTATGTCATGGCATAGCTTACCAATATCTACTTTCAGGTTCTCACTGTTGAGTAAATCATTGTATCCACAGGATAGCCACAGTGTGTAGAGAGATTTCACCATTACCGCTCTAACGAAAAAAATATTATAGCTAGCCTTCTCAAGTTTGCAAGGTATATTAGAGGGTGCACCACAGTATTCTATTGGTAGGCTTTATGTCTAAATTAGGCCTGTGGCTAAATTACTTGCCTACTAAAAATGAGTAATTCTGCATTTTCTCTAAAAGTATTGCAGATAGCAAATTTTTCTTAAATAACTCATTCACCTACTTTTGGGAGAGCGTTCACATGCTGAAGTTCCAGACCTGTAGGTAATTACTCACCTACTCAAAATGAGTAAATGCGAATTATCTCTAAAAGTATTGCAGATAACCAATTTTTCTCAAATAACTCATTCACCTACTTTTGGGAGAGCTTTCACTTGGTGAAGTTTCAGACCCGTAGGTAATTACTCACCTACTCAAAATGAGTAAATGCAAATTATCTCTAAAAGTATTGCAGATAGCCAATTTTTACCCCCCAGCCCAAGGGCTGTTGGGGTATTGTTTTCACCCATGGTGACCGGATGGGCGGGCGTCCGGGCGGGCGGGTGGGCGGGCGGCGGGAAAAAGTTTGTCCGGTGTGTATCTCAGAAACCATAAGGTGTAGGAAGTTGATACTTGGTAGGGACATTGGTTAGGGGGTGTAGCTGTGCAACGTCATGATCTGACCTTGATTTGACCTTTGACCTTGCTGTAGTGACCTTGAGTTTGAAAATCTTGTCCGGACTGTATCTCTGAAACCGTAAGGTGTAGGAAGTTGATACTTGGTAGGGACATTGGTTAGGGGGTGTAGTTGTGCAACGTCATAGTGTGACCTTGATTTGACCTTTGACCTTGCCGCAGTGACCTTGACCTATAAAATCTTGTCCGGGCTATATCTCGGAAACCGTAAGGTGTAGGAAGTTGATACTTGGTAGGGATATTGGTTAGGGGGTGTAGGTGTGCAACATCATGGTCTGACCTTGATTTGACCTTTGACCTTGCCGTAGTGACCTTGATCTATAAAATCTTGTCCGGGCTATATCTCGGAAGCTGTAAGGTGTAGGAAGTTGATACTTGGTAGGGATATTGGTTAGGGGGGTGTAGGTGTGCAACATCATGGTCTGACCTTGATTTGACCTTTGACCTTGCCATAGTGGCCTTGACCTATAAAATGTTGTCCGGGCGATATCTCGGAAACCGTAAGGTGTAGGAAGTTGATATTTGGCAGGGACATTTGCTAGGGGGTGTAGGTGTGCAGTGTCATGGTCTGATCTTGATTTGACCTTTGACCTTGCCATAGTGGCCTTGACCAATAAAATCTTGTCCGGGCTATATCTCAGAAACCGTAAGGTGTAGGAAGTTGATACTTGGTAGGGATATTGGTTAGAGGGTGTAGGTGTGCAATGTCATGGTCTATCCTTGATTTGACCTTTGACCTTGCCGTAGTGACCTTGACCTATAAAATGTTGTCCGGGCTATATATCGGAAACCGTAAGGTGTAGGAAGTTGGTACTTGGTAGGGACATTGGTTAGGGTGTGTAGGTGTGCAACGTCATGGTCTGACCAGGATTTGACCTTGCCGTAGTGACCTTGAGTTTGAAAATCTTGTCCGGGCTATATCTCGGAAACCGTAAGGTGTAGGAAAGTGATACTTGGTAGGGATATTGGTTAGGGGATGTAGTTGTGCAACGTCATGATCTGATCTTGATTTGACCTTTGACCTTGACGTAGTGACCTTAACCTATAAAATCTTGTCCGGGCTATATCTTGGAAACTGTAAGGTGTAGGAAGTTGATACTTGGTAGGGACATTGGTTAGGGGCTATAGGTGTGTATTATCATGATTTCACCTTAATTTGACCTTTGACCTTGCCCTAGTGACCTTGACCTATAAAATCTTGTTGCACCTTTGGGTCTGTCTTTTGATGCTGATTAAGCACTGTTAAAGTCATATTAGAATTTATTAAGAATTTTACTTTCATAACTTCCCATTGTAAGAGATAGAATTTCATCTAGTGAGCCACAGATTTTGCTCCAACACCACACATAAGCATTCATTAAATGTATTACCACTTCTGTATGCATGGTAATATTCAAACCATCTAAACCATAATTCGGCCATGCAGATGTAGATAAAGAGGGTTGAATTTTTAGTTTGCTGATTAATGCTGTCATCTTGTTATTGAATTATCTTGTTTTAATACTTCATCTTTATATGCATGATCTTTCTTTTAAACATTATTTCTCCATTTAAACATTGTTTGGACCTTTATATAACTGACAGTGCTCTGAAAGTATCCTGAAGTTTGTACTGATACAGTACTTCTGTATCTCATGGTGTTGAAAATATTTCCCTAGGTTGTGGGGTACGGGCATCTCTGATGCTATTTTTGTCAAATAACTCCTTCACCTACTTTTGGAAGAGCTTTCACTTGGTGAAGTTTCAGACCCGTAGGTAATTACTCACCTACTGAAAATGAGTAAATGCGAATTATCTCTAAAAGTATTCCCGATAGCCAATTTTTTGTCAAATAACTCCTTCACCTACTTTTGGGAGACCTTTCACTTGGTGAAGTTTCAGACCTGTAGCTAATTATTCACCTACTCAAAATGAGTAAATGCTAATTATCTCTAAAAGTATTGCAGATATCCAATTCTTATCAAATAACTCATTCATCTACTTTTGGGAGAGCTTTCACATGGTGAAGTTCCAGACCCGTAGGTAATTACTCACCTACTGAAAATGAGTAAATTCGAATTATCTCTAAAAGTATTGTAGATAGCCAATTTTTCTTAAATAACTCATTCGCCTACTTTTGAGAGAGCTTTCACTTGGTGAAGTTTCAGACCCGTAGCTAATTATTCACCTACTCAAAATGAGTAAATGCGAATTATCTCTAGAAGTATTGCAGATAGCCAGTATTTCTCAAATAACTCATTGATATGAAAACAACTTATAGGAAGTCATGGGCTGCAAATCTTTTCATGTGGTCAGATTTGACCTTGGGCCCCTCCTGCTTATTATTGGTCCTAGAGGTTTGCAATGTGAAAACGACTTATAGGAAATCATGGGCTGCGAATCTTTTAATGTGGTCAGACTTCACCTTGGGCCCCTGCTACAGGGTCAAATAAGGGTAACCAAACTTAAAAGTGCTTTCAGCTTGCTTATTAACGAAAAATGCTGTTTATCGTCTAAACTATGTTAGTTGGCCTTTGTCGGTGGATACATCCAGCATCTGGCCACAGATGCGTCCTTAGTCTAGTTAAGAGACATAGAAGGTTTTATTTCATTGTCTTAGAAGTAGGGAGGCATTTCTTACAGTGATTTAGAGACATGGGAGGATTTATGTCCTTAATTTATAGATACAGGTTCCTTTCAGTCATTTTAAGATATACGGAAGACTTTCTGTCAATAATATATGGATGCAGGGTCCTTTCTTTAAGTAATTTGCAGATACAGGATGCTTTCTTTTTAAATTAGTGATTATCAGATATAGGATGATTTCCTTCATTAATTTGAAGCTATGGAATAGTTTCTTTTAATAATTTAGAGAGATGGAATAATTTCTAACAGTAATTTACAGACAAAGAATGTTTTATTTTCATAATTTGCAGATACAGGATATCAATCAAAAATTGAAACATTTGTATTGCACAGAATTAATGAAGATCCTCAAATGTGCTGGAATCCAAAAATGGACAGTCTTCAAAACAAAGCAAAGGCGAAAGCTAGCAAGTGCCTTCCAGGAGAGGTTTACTGTGGTAGTGGGGATGGTTACATTTATTAATTTACAGATACAGGATGTTTTATATACGTTATTTGTGTATGAAAGAGGTTTTATGTGGAACTTTGTTTTTTTTTGTATTTTCTCCAGGTACAGGAAGCTTTCTCAGGTGGTCCGTGTAAAGACTGCACCGGCGGAGTCAACTAAGTGTAAGCAGTCCACTGTGTCCAGTGACGAGGAGAGTGATGATGAATAATCTCCACTGTGTGGTTGATTCTTGTCACGGGGGAGAATTCAGGGGGGAATATAGCCTTACTTGGGTGTGGCAGTCGGGGAGAGTAGCTTTTGCTGGGTTGTTGGATCTGGTCAGAGAGTGAGATCGTGGGTAAAGTGGGAAGGTTGATGAATAGCCTTACTTGTATGTGATCAGTGTAGAGAATTGATAATCTCTTCATATTGTTCCATGGGTAAGAAATATCGTCTCCACATTCAACTCAGTCTCAAGGCAGATGGTCAGATCCAGAGGTAAAGTGAGAGACTTGGTGACTAACCTTGTTGTTGGTGGTTGTAGAGGATAAATTATTAGCTTTTGTTAAATGGTATCAGATCTAAGAGTTCCCGCTATATGTACAGTGAAGAACCTTATTTGGGGGTGAGAGTATTAGAAAGAGTAGCATCCTTGTTCTTTGAATGTACCCATGATGAGACATCTGGTGGACATATTCTCAAAACAAAATAAGTAAATAAATAAATGAAAATCTGTGGTCTGGAATGTGTTAACAAACAAACGAATAAAACTAAACAGACCGAACAACATACTTTCAAATTGGCAGATTTCAAAGTAATAAACAAAACTCATTGATTTTGGTGGATGTTTTTCAGGTGTAATTGTTTTTAGCCAGATCTCTGTTTGTCTTGAGAAGTTTAATAGTCAGGGAGTTATACTGTTAATATTTGTTGCATTGTCATCTTCAGGTGAAGTAAAATCTTGACATAAAAAGTAATAGTTAAACTTAACATATGGCAAATTATGAGCCAAGGAATAAATAAAAGACTCCCCATGTCTCCCCCTCACTTCTGGATCTGCCTCTGATTGTAGTTGTTGTTTGTCTTTTTATTTGCTTACTGTGAGATGTCCGGACTATGCGTTGTTACATACTCAGATGGTACTGATATATCAGGAGTTAACTGTGGGGAAAACCAAACTCAGATCAAATGTATTATTATTTCATGTAAGGGATATCACAAGTTCTGGTTGTTAAGACAGGTTAAAGCATGCGCCATGTGTTCTAAACACTATTAAAACCATTTTCAAACAGCCTCAACCAGTTTCAACTTGTTATAAAGTGTCTATCTTTACAACAATACATTGTACATGGAGTTAAGGTGATTCAAGAAGCTGTCACCGCTGTGATCATGAGTTTGTTATCATATAGTAAATGCTCATGGTCTATGCCAAAATGGCTGCAGCTTTTGAAAAGGAGTTAAAATCCCAAGTTGAAAAGCTTGAATGCCGTATAAGTTAATTAAGTCTGTTCATCGAGTGATGAAGGAATGGAGTATTTTTGCCATTTTAACTTTTGCAGACTAGCAGAGTAAGAAATGTTGAATTTTGCCACTAGGAAGCCACCATAATCAAAATTGATTGCAGTTTTTCATCAGGGGAAATCACAGGCCTGATGCAGTCACTGAAATCAGAAGAGTAGAGGGTCTTCTGTAAGTCATGAAAATAGCGGGGGGAGATTCTCCTTATTGGCAAATTTTCACTTGCTGTGGTAGATATCGTATTTCTTACTTTAGTCTGTCATTTTGAACTGCTATAATCTATGTAACACAAGAAAAGTTGCTTTTAGCAAGCTTCTTAATATGTATTAAGTATATGAAAAGTAAGAAAACTGTAAAATTAACTTGATTTTCACAATTAGTCATTAGAAAAAAAACAGCTCAGTTTAGGGTATATAGGTAATAAGATGCAAATATACAGAGTATATATATACATGTGTGTGTAGACATAGTGAGGAAAGATGAGAATAGATTATCACAGAAGTAAGTACATTACTGTGTCATTGACTGGCGTATTCTAGTGTTACTTTTTAGCATTTGTTAAACAATATTTACCAAGTATTTATTTGTGTGTTTTTCTCATAGAAAAATAGTTGTTAATAATATGTTGAGTTTTTTTTTTTTTTTTGCATGTATGTCATTTGATTGGATATTGTTTCTCTCATTTTTCGATTGAAACAATGAAAAGCGCACTATGTTTTTATTTTTTGGGCTCACTTTATTTCAGTTACAATTTGTCCATTATTCATAACTTTTTCACTTATCTGTGTTTGTGCATTTTGACAGTAAAACTTGATGATACACATTGAGGAAAATTGATGAGTTGCAATGCATGACTTAGGCCCTTAGTGGCGCATGTACTGTAATAAATTGAAGGTGTGTAACAATATCGTTCAGGGAGCTAAACGACAATTGGCATTTAATATTCATACAAAATTTACAATCTAACTTTAAAAAGACTCAAATACTTTTCTCTTAATTTTAATTTGATGTAAATTATTGAGTAATAAATAAGGTATTTATTCTTATTTACTGAGAGATGTTCTCAACGTATCAATATCCAGTGTTCAGATTACCATGTAAAGAGTTATATATACTCGTAGTTATCATATACTCTCTTTTATCAACAATAAACATGGAGTTTTTGCATTTCAAACTTTAATGTAAAGGTATGAAAATTTTCATGATATATTTGTTCATACCAGTCAAACAAGAGATACTACAAATATATATCCAAGTTTAGTATTCTGATTTATAGATTTTATTGCGCTACAATAGCTTACCATGTGGGACTAAATGCTCGGCCAACATCTAAGAAAAACAGACATTTATAGTTGGCCGTAGACTCAGGTTGTCGTCACGTAACCTACCCCATTTGTCTTCTCCTTTCTCGTTGGCCGCCGCCATATTGGAATCTTTGCGAAGTTTTTCTGCCGTTTTCTACTTATATCTCAGTTCTTTTTGATTGTTGGATGTCTTTTTTCAGCCATTTTGTTTATTAATTGTTAAAGCACATATTACATAACTTTCCGTCCAGTCAGATAAGTATTTTTTCTTTTATACCTGTTGTGAGTTTTCGCCTCGGCTAGGCTTTTATGTGATCGGGTTTCACCTCTTTTATTGCGTTTGAACATGTCTTCTCATCAATCCAATAAAGACAAACCCCGTGCATCTAAATGCCATCATTTTTGTCATGCTTTCGACACTCATAATTACTGTCCTACCTGCAGAGAGGCAGGTAAGGGAGATGATCCCTGTGTCACATTTATCTCACCTTGTGATATTTGTGCTTCTTTTTCGGAAGAACAATTAACCAAGATCACTCATAGAAAGAGATATGTCAAGAAACCTGACAAAAATCTGACAAAAATGATCAGGAATTAGATATATTGGGCGATAATTCTGTTGAATCCTTCGCGGGCTCACAAGCAGACCTCGAGAGTGCTGCTGACCATCTTTTTACTTCCCCGCCTCGCCCTCAACCTCTTGCCTTCGAGGCTTTGTCATTAAGAACTCCAGCTAAAACTGTTCCACCTACTCCAGGTACTGCTTTACAGCAGAAATTAGAAACAAAGCTCGAGAAGTCCTTGGGATCTCGGCTAGACATTCAACTAGACCAAAAGATGGTGCTTTCCAGGCAAATATTTTAGAGGCAATGAAGTCCCTTCGAGAAGATTTTCAGAAATCTCTCAATAGAACTTCTCCACAAGTGGAGGTAGATCAGACCTCTGCTTCGGCCTCAAAACCTGGCCCATCTAACACTCATCTGGACACACACACACACACACACACACACACACACACACACACACCCCCGAGTACTAATTCTGTTGAGTTGATGGACGTTGATTATGGCCCAGCCTTACCTCCACACCTCGACTCTCATTCTAGTCGCGTCGATGACGCCTCGGCTCACAATTTTAGTTCTGTCGAGGAACCCTCGAGGTTGCCCTCGGCCAAACCAAAGAAGTCTTCTCACTCTTTCAAACAGTATGATGTGGTCCCGAGCTCTGCCTCGGACCACTGCTCTGATCAATCTGCCGATCCTCAGCCTGTCCCTAGCAGAGCCAAGAAACATACTGATAAATCAAAACACAAATCTAAGTCCAGATATTTAGCTTCTTCCTCAGAGTAGGATCAGTCCTCTGAGCTCAGACATAGGTCTCCAAAACCTTCTAGGAAGACCTACACTGATCAAGACCAACCTCAACATGACCCAGATCCTCCTTACTACAGGGAAGTAGCTCTGTCTGACATCCCCTCTCCGTATGCAGAGGAGGTGGATACCTTCAGGCGTATCCTCAAACTTCCAGACCCTAGGGACTCCTTACCGAGGTCTTCTACTGCGGTCATGGGCCTTGACGATGAGAAAGGCAGGCTGGAGCTCAGGCTAAGAGGCCCTTCCTCTATGCTGCCTCTGAACTCTATTATCAAAGACGCCTTTGATAAATTTGACCAAGACTTTCAAGCAGCAAATTTACCTGAGGGTAAATACATCAAAGCTCCTCCTTCTACTGCCAAGTGGTACAAGGTGGGGCAACTTTGTTACGAAGACAAGATTCAAGAACTAAATACAGACTTTGCCAAGATCTGTATTTCTCCTAAGCCCTCTGGGGCCCCTATGGGCAAGGTTCCCCTACCAATTCTCAAAGAATTGGAACACCAGGCGAGACAAAATATCTCCACGCTTAACTTTACTACCACCTTTGCCAAGACTTCTTCTTCCTGCAATTCCACTCTGGAAAAGTGCCAGCATAGTTTGAAGTTGACCTTCAAGAAGGTCAAATCTCAAATTAGGAAAGGTGCCGACCCTGAAAAGGCAGCAAAGCGTGGATACGAAGAAGCCTGTGAATACCTGGATCTTTGGAACAAGACACTTCTTATCCAGCACAGGGCCTTGACTTGTCTCAGCAAATCCCTTGCTCATATACTCCAGAGGGAGTTATATTCCATGGGCAACACTGGCTTGCTTAGGCGCGAAGCCGAAATGACCCTGTTACAACCACAATTAGGGGAGACGAGACGTCAGGAACTCAGGAATGCGTCCTTTTGGCCGGCTTCCTTGTTCAAGTCTCAATTAGTCAAGGAAGGCAAAGACTTCCTTCTTTAAAAAGGCACCTCAAAAGACTCTCAGGGTTTTGGACCAGAATAAGCCCTTTCGTGGTCCCCACAAGAAAAGAGGCTCCTACAGGAAACGTCCGTATGGGGGCAACTCCTCTCAATTGTTTTCCTCTGGCAGGGGAAAACCAAACTTCAGAGGCTCCAGGGGTCATTTTCGACCCCACAATAGGGGACGAGGGCGTGGAAACCCCTCTTCCCAATGACTCCTCCAAAGCCTCCCTCAGTCCACCAGTAGGAGGTCGCCTCCGTTCTTTCAGGAGAGACTGGCAAACAAACAAATGTTCATCAAACGTGTTAAACATTATCACCAATGGCTACATACTGCCATTCCTCTCAAACTTGGTCAGATTTCCTCTGATTCTGTCAGAAGACAAGACCTTTCAAAAAGACCAAGCTCTAGCAGATTGTATCCAGTCTCTTCTGTCAAAGAACGCTATCGAAAGGGTGGAAAATGTAAAATCTCTCGGGTTTTACAGTCGCCTGTTTCTAGTCCCCAAGCCTCACCAAAGGTGGAGGCCAGTAATAGACTTAAGCAGGCTCAACACTTTTCTACATGTAGAAAAGTTCAAAATGGAAACTCCAGAGTCCATCAGGACCTCCCTGGTTCCAGGGGAATGGGTATCGTCGATAGACCTATCGGACGCTTACCTTCACATCCCCATCCGCCCAAACTCAAGGAAATACCTAAGGTTTTGCCACAGGTGTTCCAGTTCACCTCCCTTCCTTTCGGACTAGCCACAGCCCCCCAGGTCTTTACAATGATCGTAAAGGAAGTGAAGCTCATGGCCCTCTCCAGAGGACTCAGACTTCACCAATACCTGGACGACTGGCTGATCAGGTCCCAGTCTCAGGAAGAAGCCCAAGTGAACACTCAGGCAGTGGTAGACCTAACCCAGTCCTTGGGGTGGATAATAAACCAGGAAAAATCAGAACTGAAACCTACTCAGGTGTTTTCGTTCGTGGGCTACGAATACCACCGACATTCAGCCCTTGTAAGATCCACTCAAGAGAGATGGCTCAAACTTCAGGATTTGATCCTATGACTCAAGTCAAAACATGTTTTGACTGCAAGATGTTTGATGTCGCTAATTGGGTTGCTTGCCTCAACGGAGAAGATGGTCCCGGAGGGACGCCTTCACATGAGGCCCTTTCAGTTTCATCTCAAGGAGACTATTCCTGCTTTGACTACCATTGTAGATAGACAATTCAAAGAAGACAGGACCCTGTGTCCGGTGCGGGCCCTGAGGTACTATTTGGATCAGACCCAAGACCTGAGAGGTTCTCAGTCCCTTCTTTTCATCTCCTTCAAGAAAGGACAGACATCAGACCCGCTACTGTCTCTTCCTGGTTGAAACAAACCATTCTACTTTGTTATAAACAAGCAGACCAACAAGCCTTGGACTTGGTCCAAGTAAAAGTGCATGACATTAGGGCCTTCGCAGCCTCTAAGGCTTTTTACGGTGGGGTATCGGTGGACCAGATCATGCAAGCCTGTCACTGGAAGGCTCACAACATATTTACAAATTTCTATCTAAAAGACCTTACTTGGTCAGACAATGACAACAATATGTATCTGGGGCCAGTAGTAGCAGCACAACAGGTCCTAGACCCTTCCCCTCAGAACAATCATCCTCGGAAAGAAAAGAAGGGGGGTGGCACATCCGCTACAACCAAGTCTTCAGGAGTCTAATCCCGGGGTCTAGGTTTACGTCATCAGGGTGTTTCGGGTAAGGTCTTTATATTCTTCATATTCTTTTAGCTTTAGTATTAATTGTATAATGTATTAAGGACCTTAAGGTTGTCATTCATCTCTTTTAAGGTGTGCAATAATTTTGGTACCTCTGAGCCTTGGGCTCAGACTCCTTCTGTGATGGCCCTTGGGGCTTTACCCCACCTAAATGTACTTTGGCTACACCTCTTTCTCCTGTCAAAACACCGGGACAGTTTATTAGCACTGACAATCATTTTTAGGTTTTTTGGCTTCTTACAGGCCCAGCCCTCGGGTTTGGGGCACTGTAAATGGGACTCAAGACTGGTATTTTACAACCTTCATTAAGTTGTTTGAATATGGGAGGAATTCTCGTGGAAGGGTCTGCCGGCTCCACCGTATCTGCCGGCTCCGCAAGTTTGCCTACCTATAGGTCTTTACTAGTGGATGGAATTTCTTCAAACTTGGCACATCTATTTAGTAGCCCTGGGAAAATTTTCTGAATTTGGTGCCATGACATTTCAACCAATCAGAGAAGTCACATGACCAAAAACAGGATCTTGCTTGTCCAGATGATAACTTAAGAAGCGTTTAAAATATTCGCCTGAAAGTTGATATATGGATGCACGGTACAAATATCTGCAAATGATTAGATTTTAAAAAAATGGCTAATTAATTAAGCATTAAAATTTTTATTAACGAGGAAAATACAAATCCCCTAATAACTTCTAAACCGATTTCAACGAATTTTTTGACCCGCAGGGTATCTCTGCTAAGTACTCTGCTGAATTCCAAAACAATTTCCTCTCTCCAAAAATGGCAGCCATTTTGAATTTTTGAAGTTTTGACAAAAATGGCAAAAATTTAAAGGTCTGTACTCTGATTTGTGGGAACACAATGCACTCATGTAGTGTTCATCACAAATAATTCACAAATAATTCAGAATTGTCTGATTAATGGGAACACAAATCACTCATGTAGTGTTCATCACAAATAATTCACATATAACTCAGAAATAATTAATTCATAATGTGCTTGTATATTTGTTACAGGTAAGCATTATAAAATTGCACAACACAAAAATGCTTGTATCTCCTAAACCATGCGAGATAGAGCAATTTTAACGAAATTTTTGAGCCACACAGTACCTAAGCGAGATACTCTGCCCAATTTTCAAAAAAAAAATTCCTCTTTCCAAAAATGACAGCCATTTTGAATTTTCAAATTTTTGACAAAAATGGTAAAACTTAAAATTGCTTGTATCTCCTAAACCATTTTTTTTTTTTTTTTTTTTTGATATAATTTCAGATTGACAGGGTATCTAGGCAAGATCTTCTTTCTATTATAAGCAGCCAACAACATCTTTCACTGGCGATCCTCTAGTTCTACTTATTCTATCTAAAATCTAAGAAAAACAAACACATTTTCCAGTCTCAGCTGTAATCCCGCCACCGGGTGGTTGGATTCAGCATTCAGTCCCACATGGTAAGCTATTGTAGCGCAATAAAATTGAAAATTTTAATTACTTAAATGTAGCTTTTTTAAGCTACAAGCTTACCATGTGGGACTGAGAAGAGTCCCACCCAACCTCCCTGGTGTATTACAGCTGAGGGGGTATGGGTTAAAATTTCAACGAGAAAGGAGAAGACGAATGGGGTAGGTCACGTGACGACAACCTGAGGCTACAGCCAACTATAAATGTCTGTTTTTCTTAGACGTTGGCCGGGCCTGGCGGCCATCCGAGAACAGCATTCAATCCCACATGGTAAGCTTGTAGCTTATAAAAGCTACATTTAAGTAATTAAAATTTTCAAATTAATGTGAAATATTTATGCCAAAAAAAGGGAAAAAAGCACAGGAAAGAGTGACAACACATCGAGACATCAAATTAACAGTGCACCTCTTGTCAAAACTAGTTAAACAGAAATTCCATGGTGGTAAACTTTATATACTTTTCACTTGTGAAAATTTTATGTTTTTGATAGTTAAATAATTGTAGCCAAGAAAACATTGTTAAACATTGGCATCATAATTTGAATAGCTCTCTATATGTATGACTTATGTTTATTGACATTATATGTCTTCACATAGATAGCAAAGTGTTTCCATCAAGTCATACTTTTAAACAAAGCTATGGTGTATGTATGTATCGTAGGTCTTTGCAATACTTTTGTTTATCCGGGTGGAGCTTGTCCAAATTCAGTTTGTACTCTGCAGTTTCCATTTTATACTGAAACAGTTTAATCCTGTTGGATTCGAATTGAACAGTATTGTGATAAAAGCATCAAACAACCAAACCTTTTCTGTGGTTTTACATCTTTCAATGATATGTACAGCATAGATATGACAATGTGCTATTTTCATATTTTATGTGCTATAGTTTGTAGAAACCACAATTTAGGTTCTCATATTATTAAATATTGATATTGATAAACATAAATTTTATTACGCTACAATAGCTTACCATGTGGGACTGATTGCTGTTCTCGGATGGCCGCAAGGCATCATGGCCAACGTCTAAGAAAAATAGACATTTATAGTTGGCCGTAGCCTCTGGTTGTCGTCTCGCGGTACACTCTCACATTCGTCTCCTTTTCTCGTTGGCTGCGTGATTTAGCAATGCTTTATTTTAGAAGGAAAGTTATCTCATTTTTACAAGGATATACTTGTCGGACAAGGAAACTACATCAGTTTCTTTGTTTTGTTACATAGAATCATAATTTGGTTACCTTTCATAGTTCAGATAAGTATTTTTAGCATATTTTACAACTGAAGTCCACTTCCGGGTTCACGTTGTAAAGAAACTGCGACTCGTTTATGTGGTTTCTAATACAGGATATATATATATATATATATATATATATGTATATATGCCTGTCAGTAAAATAAAATAAAATATTTAACCCCTATCTGCTTCATTATTGGACCATTTTAGGGTTTACAAATATATAAATTTAACCCAAACAAGTCCTTGTCGAGTGAAATCATCGGAAACCGCAATTACTCGCAACTAACACACGTCACGTGTAGGTAGTTTATATACAGGAATATATGCCTGTTGAATTCAAATAAAATAAATTTTGTAAGGGTTTATTCCCGTTCTGCTACAGTATTTGTCCAGTTTAAGGGTTAAGATATGATATAAAGCACGAAACTAACTTAGGGAATCCTCGGGGAAACCCCTGTGATGCGTCACGTCTAGACAACATGCTGAGAGACGCGTGTTCCTTACAGTATGTTTATAAAATAAAATAAAATTGAATAAAACACAATGAATAAAATATTTTATCCCTTCTTTCCTGTATTATTGACCATTTAAAATGTTAATTCTTAAATAACAGGAATAGAATCCTTCCTTAAATCGTCTAGACTGTACGTGCTTCTTCAAACTAAGTTAACTTTGGTTTGTCCTTATTTTAATCATCCAATTTTATATATAAGAAATATCATACTTGCCTTTTAGATTCTATGTTATTTAATAAAATTATGTCTAATTATTGCTTTCCTTATCTCGCAAGTAGCCCTACCTGCAGTGAGGCGGGTGGGGCAGATGACCTTGTGTCACTCTTGATTTACATATGTAAATCCAGTAGTGTAGTTCTCTTCAAAGAACCATTTAAGGAAAGCTTACATGGAAATTGTAATATCCAACTTCCTTCTAGCCAGGGTGGATCAGATCCCTGCTTGAATCTGAAGCCAGATCCGATCTTAGTTCATCCGAGTTTTTAATTCACCCGAGAATCGGATGCATTATTCCCAATTTCAACCCACCCGAGTATGATTTGATACTCGGATTTTCATTGTATCTAGATCCGATGCCAAGTATCAGATCCGATGTTCGGATGTCTGCTACTCCCATCCTATGCTCGGATGTTACAGTAAGTTCCATGCTCGGATGATCTAATCTAAATCCGATGCTCGGAAGCTTCAAGGACCAGTGCCAGAACCAAACAGTGCTAGTCGCAACGGACAACTCAACAGTGGTAGCCTACTTAAACAAGCAAGGAGGAACTCACTCAGCAGAGATGTGTGCTCTCCTGTGGAAGATCATGACCTGGTGCCATCACTATCACTTAACATTAAAAGCCAGACACATTCCAGGGTGCCTGAATGTGATGGCCGACATTCGGTCCAGGTCGAACCTAGGGCAGTCAACAGAATGGTCACTGCATCCGCAGGTGTTCAAACAGTTCTGCCAAATGTGGTTCACACCTCAGGTAGACTTATTTACCACTCATCTGAACCACAACCTTCCACTGTATGTTTCTCCTGTCCCAGACCCAAATGCTTGGGACATAGATGCTCTGAACATAAACTAGACGGCTCTCACTGCCTTCTTTTACCCTCCGACGGCTCTCCTTCACAGGGCGATCCAAAATCAGGCAATACTATTGTCTGATCATCGTAATAGCCCAGGCTGGCCAGGGATGCCCTGGTTTTGGGACATAGTGCAGCTCTCAACAGAGATCCCACTACAACTTCAAGTGTCAACGACTCTTCTCAAACAGTCCCACATTATGTGTTCCACAGCAATCCACAGCATCTCAACCTCCACACCTGGTGTCTAGGAGTGGACAGCTCCAAGAACAAGGCTTCTCTGTGGAGGTGGCAGAGAGAATTGCTGCACCTCAGAGGTCATCAACAAGAACCATCTAAAAGTCAAAGGGGGCCTTATTTGAGAAATGGTGCAGAGAAAATTTGGTGGATTTTTCCACTCCCTCTGTGAAACAAGTCTCAGACTTTTCATGTACCTGTACCAAGATCTAAACAGGCGCCCCTCGACCATCAATGGTTACAAGACGGCCATTGTTGACACTTTGGGCCCAGCGGGCCACCATATCTCTCAAAGTTCAGACGTTAATAGCTTACTCTCCAGCTTTCATATGGATCTTCCCAAAAGTTCCAGGAATCTTCCTAAGTGGAACCTTTCTGTTGTTCTTAATGAGCTCACAAAAGCACCCTTTGAGCCTATGAAAGACACAGACCTCAAACATCTTACTCGCAAGACTGCTTTCTTGCTAGCTTTGGCCTCCGGCACACGCCGCAGCGAAATCCATGCCTGGGTTGCAAACAAAGTATCTAATCTAGGCCAATGGGAAAAGGTTGCCTTGTTCCCTTCTTCTGTCTTCATAGCCAACAACCAACTAGCAAGAGAAGGCTCTCAAAGTGTGTCTCCAGTGACTATCTCTGCTTTGACTACCATTGTAGATAGACCATTCAAAGAAGACAGGACCCTGTGTCCTGTGCAGGCCCTGAGGTCCTATTGGATCGAACCAAAGACCTGAGAGGGTCTCGAGCCTCCTTTTCATCTCCTTCAAGAAAGGACATACCTCAAACATCAGACCCGCTACCCTCGCTTCCTGGTTGAAACAATCTATCCTACTTTGTTATAAACAAGCAGACAAGCAAGCCTTGGTCCAAGTAAAAGCGCATAACATTAGGGCCTTTGCAGCCTCTAAGGCCTTTTACGGTGGGGTATCGGTGGACCAAACCATGCAAGCCTGTCACTGGAAAGCTCACGACACATTTATTAATTTTTACCTAAAGGACCTTACTTGGTCAGACAATGACAACAATATGTATGCACAAGTCCTAGACCCTTCCCCTCAGACCAGTCATCCTCGGAAAGAAAAAAAGGGGGGGGGGGGGGGGGCACATCCGCTACAGCCAAGTCTTCAGGAGTCTTATCAAAGTTGTCATTAATCTCATGTTCAGTGGCAAAAATTTGTGGGAGTACCAGCCATTGGGCTGGTTTTTCACTCGTGGATGGTCCCTAAGGGCCCTTACACTCCTTAAACGAGCACAGCTGCACTTCTCTCCTACAATCAAAACATCTTGACAGTTTTAGCACTGTCATCCATTCTATACAGGTTTTTGGCTCTTTACAGGCCCGATCTTCGGGATTGGGGCACTGTAAACAGGACTCAGACTGGTATTTCTAAACATCCATTCTAATCTATTACTTTAAAATCTAAGAAAAATTGACATATCTTCCAGTCTCAGCTGTAATCCCTCCACCATGCGGTTGGATTCAGCAATCAGTCCCACATGGTAAGCTATTGTAGCGTAGTAAAATTGAAAATTTTAATTACTCAAATGTAGCTTTTATAAGCTACAAGCTTACCATGTGGACTGAGAAGAGTCCCACCCTGCCTCCCCGCTGTATTACAGCTGAGGGGGTATGGTTTAACATTGCAACGAGAAAAGGAGACGAATGTGAGAGTGTACCGCGAGATGACAACCAGAGGCTACGGCCAACTATAAATGTCTATTTTTCTTAGACGTTGGCCATGATACCTTGCGGCCATCCGAGAACAGCAATCAGTCCCACATGGTAAGCTTGTAGCTTATAAAAGCTACATTTAAGTAATTAAAATTTTCAAATTTATATAATTTTATTATATATAATGAAAAATATATTGGTGGAGCTGTGGTAAAGGTCATATAAGGTAAAGGTGTATTATAAGGTAAAGGTCAGATGGAGCCAAATAAAAAAGTACTTTAGAACTTTTCCACATTAATATTCTGTTGCAAATTCAAGCATTTGCATTTTATTAAGTACTGCAAGTCTGGCAATCAAAAAAATTACATTAATCTTTTGTATAATGTCAACTTGTGCATACTAGTCCTTGTATCCTGTTGAGTTTTACAGAAACTGCCACTTTGAGCAAAAGTAATCAAAATGAGTTGATTTTGAGTGAAGCAAGACATATTTTGCAACAAATATATCATAAGTAAATTTTCTTCATCAGATACCTTATTTAAACACCGTTATTTCTTTGCTCCATTGTAGTTTTATGCTAACTTTAGCCTTTTTCTGCCTGCATACTGACGACTGTCTCTCATATCTGCATTGTACAAAAATCCGTAATTAACTGCAGTTAAGAGATACTGTATTGCCATCAGAAGGTTATGTTTGAGTAAGCAAAAACAAAATCGTAATTTCTATGAGATATATTGCTATCAGAGGGTTAATTTTGAGCTAGAAGAAAAAGTAATTACTAACATCATTAACTACAATGTACAAGTGTTGTTCTTCAGTATGTCTAACATTTGATTTGGAGTGCTACCTAAAATTCATGTTGTTCTCTTTGGCTCACTTTATTATTGTTAAGTGTATGTTTTGGATATTGTTATGTAGTTTGGAATACTGATATTTACTGTTGTTTTGTTTGTGTAATTTGTGAACTATAACGTATTATTATATAAACAAAATAAAACAAGAATAAAGTACACTTGTATTTACATGGAAAAGCTGATGTAGGACAGTAGGACATGTTGGGAGTAATGCCCGTTTCACACTACAGGTGGTACGTCCCGCAGAACTCGGTGGCAGAAGTGCCTTCAAGGTCGCCCCATACCCTCCGAGATTAGGTGTAGGATTCACACTACATGCGGTATAATCCTCGGTTAGAGGCATTAGGTGAAATGCCCCTGTCCTGCAACTACCGTCCAAGGTTTGTATGCGACCTTGTGACACAGTGGTGAAACATCCATTTGCCTCCATTCGCCTTTTCTTGCCATATTACACCGAAAGACCACCAAGTCACAACCTTATATACACTGTGGACCACACCTTCAGTTACCATAGCAAGAAATTCATCTGTACATGCTCGCTTTTGTCTGTGCATGCCCACGGTTCTAAAATCAGAGGTGGAAATTTTAAACAGTTTAAAACTGCCATAGGATGTGCAAGGTAATGGACAGTTCGCCACGGACTTGTGATCCAAAAGACAAGGTTTCACCAAAAGCGGCCTACCGCGGGGGATACTGCCTGTTGTGTTAAAGGGGTATAAGGCTGCAACTATACATTGCTGATTCATTGTTCAGTAAAAACCAGTCAAAGAAAGTGAACCGGTTCTGTTAAACAACCAAAAATAAATACAAAATAACCAAGCATCATTTGAATTTAGCATCAGTGATTATGAAAGCGTATTTTCTCCCAATTGAAGTGTTTCTGTTTCCAGTTTGTACTATTTTTTATTTTTACAACTTTTGACTTCATGCATCGCGATATTAGTATTAATCAGTATTTTAAGGCAATATATTTTGATGACCCCTCACGTTTTGCATTGCTTTCCTATATTTTGCATTATAACTATTAACATTCATTGACATATTGTGCAGTTCAGCCATTTTGTAATTTGTAATATGAAGTAATTTATTTTGTGGATGATAATCAAGCAAATAACGAAGTATGAGGGGATTCTTCCCAAGTGAGGAGTCGAATCACACAATCTGGCTCGCTTGCAGCCTTATTAGGGATATGAAGATTTGGCACCTCAAAATGACTGCTACTCAATTAGGTAGTCCAGATCACATAGTAAATTTATTATATGTGGTCAGTGGTAATGGCCTTATGAGGACCTGACTTGTACTTAAATGGAACAGTGTTCTTCTTTAAGTGGGTTCACTGTTTAATTATGCATATAAATGGGTACCTATGTGGCTTGGGGATTTGGTTTACTATAAATTCTTATATGACATCAGTGAATCTGATTGGTCAAGAGTGAAAAATCTTTGTATTATAACTCTGCGTAATACCCCGCCCAATGATCGCCCACATCAATAAGCGTCATTTAAAAGCAGATTTATACATAATTTAACCCTTATCATATTAGAATAGTAATAATCCATCAGTAGTTGGACATTTTGCAGAATTATAGTTGGATTAACAATTTAAGACCACTCTGGCTTCGCCTTCATGGTTTTAAACTGCCAATAAGACTATAATTCTACATAATGTCTGGCCAGTGATGGATTACTATTACTAAAATATCCAAACAATATATTCTGGGTGGGGTGCTTGTGTGCAGATGTAGCGCGCATGGATTTTCTAGCATTACTCCATTTGTACCACATCCAAAAGCTGTCCCAGGCAAGATAGGACGAATATTCTGAAAAAAAATATTTTAGACTTGTTTTGGTGTCAAAATTTGCATCTGATTTAAGTGAACACATTTGTGAGGGAAATCTTGAGGAAATTATGGTCATTTAAAGAAATTGTATTCTCTGATTTATTTGCAGTGAAAAATATTTTGACGCAAGCCACATACCGCATCCAGACTCATAGATACATACACAGAGAGTTATTCTATGTTATATGAAAGTTAATCAATTTACTGGAATGGAAACATATTCATGTAATCTAATATTCCCGAAAAATTCACACAATTTGACATACTTGTGTATTAGATTTAAATTAATTTTAAATCTTACAGTGTTTCACATGATGCTTTACAAGTATAGTGCTACAAATGTAATATAACTCATATTCTACACTTCTAGTATTTATGATATATGAAATAGTTAATAAATTGGTTGTTGTACAACCATTTGAATCCATTATCTCTTTATTATGAGTTCTTTATTCTCTATAATTGTATCCAGCTTGTCAGCTGTATAACTTTGAGGTTTCTCCTCCCTTTCCATGGCTTAGGTGATAACAGAACAGGCATTCGAGGAATCTTAACTGTCTATCAGCTGGATTATACCTAGATGCTCTACTTCACTTGCATATATGGCCGTGGCATGACCCCACATAGAACTGGAGATTTGCATAAAACACAAATATCATGTCAATGGGAACACCTAAATGTGCCCATAAGTCTTTTCAACTCTATTACATTTCCTACAACATGCAAAAACATAATGGAGTAAAAGGAAATGATATTTCCCCATTTTCAAAATTTTTTCTTTTTGTGGATCCCTTTTCTGCAAAATAAACACTCGCAACCGTATTGTTTACTTTTTTGGGAGTACTTTGTGTATTGTTTACATGGGAAGGTTATTTTTAACTGTACCTAATAAGTTAGATGATATCATAAAAGGAATAAACTGATTTTTTTTTTGGGGGGAAGCACAGGTCTGTCCGGAGCAATATATGACTGGATACATGTAACAGAATCATTAACCCTGATCATTCCAGAATTGTCTGTTCTCTAATGTTTGTATACAGATGGTTATTTTTTAAAAATCATTCAGATAAACAAATGAAACCCAGTCACATTACTTTATTGTCTGATAAGACCTTACTATATCCAGAGCTTACAATACATTGACAGGACATATAAAAATCAACACACAGTAATTAGAATGATACATTTATTTGAAACAACCTGTGTCACTGATGAATATTAGTAACATTACTACAAATAACACATTTGTTTTATACAGAATATGTATCACCCAGATGTCTTTTATTATCTGAACTGATGTTACATAATTAAATTTACCAACATAAAATATTCTCATAACACAGAACATACAATTTTATACAGATCATTACTTGATTTGTTATGATGTTTTATGTTTAACTCCCCCAAAGAGTTCTTATCTATTGTGAATTACAGAAGCCGGTTTATGTCTGTTTCACAAGTCCTCATAAAGTCACAGAGTAGAATTTTGTGTATTCTTAACTTTATTCACAGACATCAAAATATAAGAAATCCACACAGTCACTCACACTTCAAATACAATGGACAGCTTGCAAGTGAAAGAAATAATAGCTTTTACCTCACAGCACATCTATGATATATGGGGCCGTACTCGGACAAGGGATAAGTAAAAGATCAGCAAAAAATTAACTTAAGTTAATCCCAAATGGGATCAGTATTAAGGCTGGTGTTCACAAAAAAAATAAGCTAAATTTTTTGATTCATTTTAATCTACCCATCAAAATGAATTAAATTTTGGAATAATTATAGTTGAATGAGTGGTGCATAACCCAAAAATCAGCCGAACTTTGTGAATACAGATTTAATCCAAATATTAGTTGAGCAAATTTTGTACACTTTAATTTTTGGCTCAGATTAATCCTTCTATATGACTACGGGCCCCTGAAATACAATCACACTATCCAAACAATAACAAATGTTACTGAAAACACAGTAGTTGCAAGATAAACTGACTTACGCTACAAGGGTGAGACTCCTCACTCCAGAAAAAACAAATAAAAACCAAACATCAGAATTCCACCTAACAATCACCATTTTGGAAGCCCATTCCTTCACTGAATTTTTACATACAATTAGGTCAACAAAAGAAAGTTATAATATTCAATTTATTTTCAAACTGTTTTTTTTTAGTGAGATTATCAGACATTTACCTGAGGTTATGTTAGTTCTGTTGGCTTACTTTGTGATCAAACATTCAGCTGAGCAGGATATATAATCTGGGAAATGTGCCTTATGAGGAAAACCTCTAGACTACTTCCTTGACCTGTTGCAAATTCTTTTGTGACTTTGTGTCTACATTAGGCATCTGAACTCTCATGATGCAACATTTGCACCATTTTTTTTACTATCAAAGGATACCCCAGATGATATATTTCACATATTGAAGTGAATTTCACAATTCATACTCTAAAACTATACAAACCTAGCTGAGACAATAACAACAAATGAACCTTGAATCTACAATGACAACAAATGAACCTTGAACCTGTGACAAGTAGGATACCTTTCACTAAGAAAGTAAAAATATGGGCCTTTCTGTTCTTTGGAAACCTGGTAAAGTAGAATTTTTTTAAAAATCTCATCAAAGAACCAGTAGTTGAAAAAGTGTTATTTTAAAAATCTCACTTTCTCAAAAAACAACAGATCCACATCAGGAAAGAATTAACTTCAAACCCAATTTGAAATAATTATAAATAAAATAAAACCTGCATATTCAAAACATTTTCATTCTGCAGAAACAATTCCTTCTACCGAATGTAAAATGTCTTTATCACGTGCATTAAGAGAGTAAAACGTGTTCACTTTTCATGTTAATCCAAGGTATTACATACCACAGTTTCTATTCTTATCACAACATTTTATTTCATTCTTCAAATACACAAATGATAGCCCTTTAAGGAAAGTCAAAACTACAATCACATATTTTCTTCAGTGTTGTGGCATGCAGTCATAAAACTGGTTAAAGTTTCAAATCAGATTGGTTGTTCAATTCTGTTTTGGTGAAGCGATTATAAAGTTAAGCTTGCAAGTCATACATATTAGTCACAGGGATTGTAAGAAGTCACCTGACAATACACTCGAGAGAGTGAACACATTTCAAGCCAGTCAAGTGAAAACCCATTTGAACCCAGTAGTCGTATGAACAGTACACCAGTAACTTACTTTGTTTCATGTGACAATCGTAGAAACTGCTGTAATCTAAAAAAAAATATTTAACAACTTGTTTTTGAAAATGTCATTTTATTTTTTCTTTTGCCCGACAACTCATCAAAAATACAAACATATAAATGGAGAAAATGTATCACATGTTTGCTTTTTATTCAGTAAAACTGAAGTTCATTAATTTCAAATGACATTACCTTTTTTAAATAGTGGCAAAGGTATACACACATTTTTACTGGCTCAGTGACAGGCATACAAAATACTAGATTATGTTCTGTTTGAAAGTCACAGAAACTGTACTTTATTATTGGGAGTTTAGGATCACCTTAAAATAGGGTTCCTCTCCCAGCGTAAATTCCTGTGTGTGTAAATCTTTTAAACAAAATCTGTGAAAGTATTTTTAAGTTAAAAATGCAGCAGTGGCAGTGTGATATGGGTGAATCAAGTTTATCCCACATTTTTTGTCTGGAGGAATAAATATGCGATTGTCTTCAAAGCATAGAAACCAAGTCTTCAGCAGTAAAAAAATCTCAAAATTTAACAGAGCGTGCACCACTATTTACATCTGCATTTAATATGAGTGTATTTTGTGTGTTTAATTCTCAACATGGAGAATGTCCAAGCTCATATTATTGAACCTGTCTTTCAAAAATATAAAAAGACATTTAAACCCAACACCCAAATTTCAAATTAAACAACACTTGTATAACTAGAGGAATGCTTTTGCTAACAAAAGCGAAGCGTCCCTTAAAGTTTAAGGGGGTAAAACTGACCGGCTATTTAGACTCTCCACATATGCTTTCCCAATACCTCTTAATATATTCTGAAGCTATAAAAGCAACAATAAAGGAGATAAAGGCAAAAACTCAAAATCGGCTATTTTATGACAGACCCCACTTTGACCCATAAGGGGGGGTCGGGGGGTAAAACTGACCGGCTATTTAGACTCTCCATATATGCTTTCCCAATACCTCTTAATACATTCTGAAGCTATAAAAGCAACAATAAAGGAGATATAAGGCAAAAACTCAAAATCGGCTATTTTATGACCCCAGTTTGACCCATAGGGGGGGGGGGGGTCGGGGGGTAAAACTGACCGGCTATTTAGACTCTCTATATATGCTTTCCCAATACCTCTTAATACATTCTGAAGCTATAAAAGCAACGATAAAGGAGATATAAGGCAAAAACTCAAAAACAGCTATTTTATGACCCCAGTTTGACCCATAAGGGGGGGCCAGGGGGTAAAACTGACCGGCTATTTAGACTCTCCACATATGCTTTCCCAATACCTCTTAATATATTCTGAAGCTATAAAAGCAACAATAAAGGAGATAAAGGCAAAAACTCAAAATCGGCTATTTTATGACAGACCCCACTTTGACTCACTTTGACCCATAAAGGTTTTTCCTGAACTGTGATGACGGGGGGTGGGGGGGGGGGTGTACTTCAAAAAATAGTTTTTGATCATGTGACCTTCATAAATGTCAAAGGTCAAATTTAAGCATGCAGAAAAATTTTCCCACGCCTAAGGTATATAACTGCCAAATATGGTTTGAAACCTTCGAATAATAAGGGAGATATTCAAGGGAGACCATAATGCGGCAGCGGCGGCGAGGAAACTTAGGCGAAAACAAATAAGCGCCCTTTCAGGGACGCTTAATAAAACTACCTGTGCCATCTAAGATTTTCTTCAATTTTCCACAAATAAAACCTGGATTATCACAAATAAAACCTGGATTATATTACAATCCCAAAGAGGGTAGCTTACAGGAGGACTGGGCATGTTTAAGAGTCTCGTTTTAACTACAAATTTCCAAATTAAGGGTTGTAAAGAAGATTGAGGGGTGGGGCAAGTCCTCCACAACCTCTTAAAATCTCCCCCTGTATCTTCATCATTATTTAACACCAATAATACCTACCTACATTCAACAGTGTCTGCAACTGGTCACAAGGAAAAATGGCCAGTAAAGTTCATTTAAAAGAATATTTAAAGGGTAATACAAAAGTTTTAAAATTGTTTCTGGGTACAGTGGAAGTTTTTTAGCTGCTATGGCTTGGTAGTTCAGCAAATACCATAAATCAGAACAAACAGCAATTAAACTATACACACTATACGACATTAACGATAACCAATCGGTATTATACCTATACAAAAATAAAGCATTTTAATGTGTTGTTTGTGTACCAATATTAGGGTCCATTGCCCGTTAGTAGTACCCTTAAACAGGTACATGTATAACTTGTGTCAGTGAATATACTAAACATTTGTATATTACAAGAAACTCAAGCTTATACACGTATAACTAACACACATAAAGATTTTGTGTACAACTTCCAAGCCGTAGAGAATTGCTCTCATACTTCTTTGGACAAGCACAATGGAGGTTTAGATTTTCATTCTATAAGAAACCAGAACAAAAATTTGTTTGTTTAGAAGCTCAAAAACAGAAACCTCCCTAATGAGGTTGAAGCTACTGATCAATTCTGATACATTTGTATCTTTTTGAAACTTATTATGTAATTTTAATTCACTAGAGTATCACAGCATTTAAATTTCAAAACCCCATTCTCACTACAGGTGGTTAATCACCCGCGGTAACCAGCGTTTGGTGAATTGTCCCTGTCCTTGGATGACCATCTGATGTCCGTAGACGACCTTGCGAGTCAGTGGTTTTAAAATATTTGAATTTTCTGCCTCTGATTTCTGTACCATGAGCATGCACAGATGATTTTGCTCATGCACATATGAATTTGTTTCTACGGTAACTGAAGGTGTGATCCACGGTGTACATAAGGTTGTGATTTGGTCATCTTTCAGTGTAACACAATGACATGTTCATCTGACGGCTATCGCAGATGAGTTGAAGTTAATGGAGGTTATCTCTCAGTGACCAACGTTTGTGGCACTTTCATCCAACCATTATTGAGGGTTAAAAAACCGTGTCCAATCAGTGGCCATCCACCAGGACTATCTCTCACTATAGAATGTAGTGTCAGAAAACAAAAACAAATCAAACTAGATGAATGCTTTTGCTAACAAAAGCGAAGCGTCCCTGAGAGTTTAAAATGCCTTGTGGTTTTATTAAGCATGCTGTAAAGCTAAGAATGCACAAAGCTGTACCGTACTGTTACATAAACCAACCCCCTTAGTGATATCATGACAGGGAAAATCCTACAAAGGTCTTCTTTAATTAACATAAACAAGCGTTGTAGACATAGACAAGCTGGAGAAAGTGTTGTACATTGGATGTACAACATTGGATGTAACTTTAGCAAATTTTGTGTAAATGCTACAAGGCATTTCAGTAACGAGTATTGATAACTTCATATATAATCATGTGTGCAAGTATGTATTGCTATTTAGATTGTCCACAGGGTTTTGCAATAGGTTTTAATACATTGTGAAAGCATAAAAGCAACAATAAAGGCAAAAGCTATTTCATGACCCCAGTTTGACCCATACATGGGGGTCAGGAGGTAAAACTAACCGGCTATTTAGACTGTCCACATATGGTTTCCCAATACCTCTTAATACATTCCGAAGCTATAATAGCAACAATGAAGGAGATATGAGGTAAAAACTCTAAAACAGCTATTTTTTACCCCAGTTTGACCCATAAGGGGAGGTGGGTGGTAAAACTGACCGGCTACTTAGACTCTCCACATATGCTTTCCCAATACTTCTTAATACATTCTCAATCTATAAAAGCAACATTAAAGGAGATATAAGACAAAAACTCGAAATCAGCTATTTTATGACCCCAGTTTGACCCATAGAGGGGGGGGGGGGGGGGATCAAGGGATAAAAGTGACCAGCTATTTAGATTCTCCACATATGCTTTCCCAATACCTCTTAATACATTCTGAAGCTATAAAAGCAACGATAAAGGAGATATAAGGCAAAAACTCAAAATCGGCTATTTTACAGGGCGTCAAGTTACAAGTGGGTCTCAGAAAATAGGAAAATAGGAATTTCGGGAGTCAAAAAATAGGAATAAAATAGGAATATTACTGAAAAAATATAGTGAAAATAGGAATCTTTTTTAACAAGATAGTCTCCTAACACCCCTATAGCCATCATGATGCACCACATTTCCCTTTATTTTGCACTTATCTTAGAACAATGGAAAAAATATAGTCAAAATAATACACGTGTATCTCAAGTAAGCATCATACTTATTGAATTACATCCAAAAAGCTTATAAATACACATTCTATAGAACTACATATGTACATGTAACTCAGTTCAAAACTAGACCAAGGACCCACAGATGCAAGATGCATCCACCGGAAAAGGCCAACTAACATAATTTAGAAGAAAAACTGCATTTTTCAATAATAAGTTGAAAGCACTTTTAAGTTTGGCTACCCTCATTTGATCTTGAAGCAGGGGCCCAAGGTCAAATGTGACCACATCGGAAGACTCACAGCCCATGATTTCCTATAGGTTGGTTTACCATCCCAAACCTCTAGGGCCAATAATAAGCAAATTATAAGCACTTTTAAGTTTGCCTAACCTTGTTTGACCTTGAAGAGGCAGCCCAAGGTCAAATCCGACCACAGCAGAAGATTCGCAGCCCATGATTTCCTATAGGTTGGTTTGACATTCCAAACCTCTAGGACCAATAATAAGGGAGATATAAGCACTTTTCATGACTGAAAAGAAACGCCCGTGATGGCCATCGTTTTTCAAAATGAGGAAAAAAATATTTTTAATCAAGATTTTGTAATGATGAACATATCCAGCGAATTTGAGATTTCTACCTAGAATTCCCTTTGTTCTAGAGGCCTGGAGGGCCAACAAAACTCCTTGCTGAAAGTCGAAAAACGCCCATGGCAGCCATCTTGTTCTTCAAAATGAGGCCAAAAATATATTCCCAGCCAAGATTTTATGGTTATGAATATAACCTGAAAATTTAAGAAATCTACCTACAATACCCTGGCCTCTAGAGGGGTAACAAGAAAATCTCTACACACTGCTCTCTGGTGGATACAATCATAACTAGATTGATGCCAACATATCCTCAGACAGGTCATTTCTCATGCCAAAGGCATTCAGTGGGTATTTTTGCAGCACTCATTTTGTGAAATTCACAATTATAATAAACCATTTTTCATTTTTCAATGATGCTGTAAAATTTATACTTCATTATGATTTGAGAAAATTAGTCATTTTCCATGTGATCAACAACATTTAGTAACTTAAAATACATTATCATCACCAAAAATAGGAAAAAATAGGAATTTTCCTGGAAAATAGGAATAAATAGGAATTTGTTAAAAAATAGGAAATAATAGGAAAAAATAGGAACTTGACGCCCTGATTTTATGACCCCAGTTTGACCCATAAGGGGGGGTCGGGGGGTAAAACTCACCGGCTATTTAGACTCTCCACATATGCTTTCCCAATACCTCTTGATACATTCTGAAGCTATAAAAGCAATGATAAAGGAGATATAAGGCAAAACTCAAAATCAGCTATTTTATGACCCCAGTTTGACCCATAAGGGGGGGCTGTGGGGTAAAACTGACCCGCTATTTAGACTCTCCACATATGCTTTCCCAATACCTCTTAATACATTCTGAAGCTATAAAAGCAACAATAAAGGAGATATAAGGAAAAAACTAAAAATCGGCTATTTTATGACCCCAGTTTGACCCATAAGGGGGGGTCGTGGGGTAAAACTGACCGGCTATTTAGACTCTCCACATATGGTTTCCTATTACCTCCCAATACATTTTATGGCTCTAATTTATATAATGCAATACTTAAGAAGATAATAGGGGGGTTAACCTAAATTTAAGGCTCTCAGATTGGAAGGTGTGAGGAAATCACCCATAAATGAGACATTTTTCAAGGGATTGCTCCCAAAATCTAATCAGCGCGCGTTTTCGATAGTATGAACAGGTGTGTCAAAGCATAAGGCTGTGTAGCAAGTAGTTTTTCCTGAACTGTGATGACGGGGGGGGGGTGTACTTAAAAAAATTGTTTTTGATCATGTGACCTTCATAAAGGTCAAAGGTCAAATTTAAGCATGCAGAAAAATTTTCCCACGCCTAAGGTATATAAGTGCCAAATATGGTTTGAAACCTTCTAATAATAAGGGAGATATTCAAGGGAGACCATAATGCCGCGGCGGCGGCGGTGAAACTCAGGCGAAAACAAATAAGCGCCCTTTCAGGCACGCTTAATTACTGGTTTTCAGATTGTACTCAAAATGTACTCATGAGTACAGTCTATTTTTGAGTGTACTCAAGTACACTTTTCATGAGTACAATGAGTACAAATACATCATGAGTATAAGAAAAAATGTACTGTGGTACACAAGTATGCAAGTAAATGTACTCTGGCCCCAACCTTGCAAACTAGCCTGTTAAAACACCTGTACAACCACATTTCCTAACAGTTATTGACTACAATGAACTCATAGTGACACCTATTTCTAAGATGACTTCATGCAAAGCAAAAAAATTCATATATCCAAGACACTTAAATCAGCAAGTCAGCAGTCTAGTTTCCTGTTGCTTTAACTCTGTTGCCATTTAAAATTATCAACGAGAATTTTAAACAACAGGGTCATGGCAACAATTTTTAAAGTGATTGACACAAATATCTGCCTGTCCTGATTTTCAATATCTCAGTTTTCAGTTTAAGTATAATTTATAGGAATATAAATTATAACTGGCAGACTGTCATTTCATGTTAAACCAATGCATTAACAGACCATGGTGGCCGAGTGATTAATGAGGGTAGCATTTAATGAAAACTCTCGACTCTGTAAACATGTAGACAAGTGAAATTCACTGAGTGCTTGCCCTGATATGGCCACAAGATGCTTAAAGGGACGTAAAACCTGATCTTACTTTACCATTTTCAAATTAATGCACAGCAGTAGATAGAGACAGTTTATTTACAACTACAAATATCAGAATAAGACATCTTTAAATGATTTAAGCTTCGCACTGTTAAATAGACTTACATTTTCAGACATATTAAAACATAATAGAAAGTAAAGACCACTGCAAGTAATTTTCTACATTTTAAATTTTTAACTTGCAGTTAAGATTCGAACCCAACAAAAGTCTATGTAAAAGACGAGAAAAGTTGTTGCTGATTAAAAGCCACATTTGAGAACAAAACAAAAATAACCCAACTAACTGATCACAATGCCATACAAATTTAAATACACAAGAATTTTACATCACTTATTTAAATGTGAATACACAACATGACTTGTGACAAAATGACTTTATTAGTTTCTTTGTTTTTATTTTTATAAGAAGCAAAAACTGAAAATAATGCACATTCCTTTCTCCCAGTACAACCCAGTTGCTCGTGGAGCCAGCCATAAAATCCCAACAACGGAAAATATTTCATTCTTATAGGTTAAACAGGAAGTTCAACATAAATGGCATTGACACCTGTTGATGTTGAAGGCTCATTTATAGTTATACAGAGTCTACATAACTTGAAGCCAATCAGCGTATTGAGGCAGAGAAGCTTACATGTATAACAACAAGATGCACTTCCTCATATACATGTCATGGCAGAAACCTCAATTTGAGTTTCTACCAGTAGAATTTCAAATTCTACCAGATTTGACTCTCTACCATCCGTGTAAAAATTTTAATTTAGTTCAATTTGAAATTCTGCCAGATCGGACTCTCTACCAGCCTTATAAAAATTTTTAACTTGGTAGAAAGTAGGATTTTCTACCGGTAGAATTTCAAATTCTACGAGATTACAGTTTCTATCACGACATATATACAACATACCATAATATCACATGATCATGATGTCAGATTTACAGAAATTTTATGTTAACAATACATACACAAAAACAACACCACATAAAATATACAGCAGAATGAAGTAAAATATAAATATCTAATTCAGTGTAACATGGTTCAATGCAATACAACCTTACATCAAGTGTGGAAAATATTAATTTAAAAAAGTGTGTAATTCAAGGACGTCACCACAGTATCTGATATTAAACCAGTTTTCTACATACAATCTAATGGATTCAGTCTTTAAGCAAACCACAGTACATTATATAAAGGTTATGCACAGTGTGACTTCCTACTGAAAGAAATTTGTCTACTTAGCTTGTTTTTCAGAACCTGAGCTTCATATTTTAAAACTGAATTCCATATATATCTACATACTTATATTAGGTATTCATGTAATCATCACAAGGTATTAAATACAACGAAAAGCCTTTGATTTCTGCAAGTTTACATCATCAAAATTTGTGTCAGGTTTACATCAGTGGATATTAGAGGCCTAGTATAGTCACATAAACCACAAATATAGAGAAAAACTCACAAATTGAATGGGGTTCCCCCATTGGTAAATCTCATTGAGTTGTGAATTTTCCATTTGTTACTGTAACCAACTGCCAATGGTGATTAATCTACAGGCTTTACAGGTCCGAGTGAACCGATCTCCATAAACTACAAGCCACTGAGACTAGAATGGTGACAAATACTGTGTTTGATTATGCTGAATGTTTAAATTGTGATGCCTGTTATTTAGTTGAGACATATATCTGCAGAATACTGTAACGCTTCGATTATAAAGATGATTTTGCACAGATGATTTAACCCAATTTTTCAGAATTTCTGACCAAAAAAATATATTTCAAATATATTTGTTTATTTACTCTAACCCTTTTGTATTTAATCGTACAACTGGATTTCATTAACACTAACAAAGCAGACAAACGTTAATACGTAATGAGCTCTACTGTTCATTTATGGAGGGCTTGTTGATAATTCCATTAAATAATTAATCGATGAAGTTTTCATATTTTTGTGGAGTAGCCATAAAGGTAACTGTAGCTTAAGCAATTCAGCTTTGATGTAAAGGCCATTTTCGTAGGTATGTTTTTTCAAAACCCAAGATAAATAAACATTTACGAGTAATTTTTTAATGTTATTTCTGGGTTTTGTTTAATAATTTCAAAGGGTAACAAACAAATAAGTCAATGTGTTTTACTACTAAAATTTCAACACAAAAAAAAGAGAGTTGAATCATCCGACATAAAAAACACGTGCGGTTTAAACATCTGGATACCTTTCCATATTAATTTCACTAATGCTTGTGTAATGCATAATGTAGTAAACCTTGTGGCCTTGGCTTAAAAAAAAGCACTGGTCAAACTTATGACAGCAGCCACACAAACAGTAGGTACAGCATGATGCACAACCTTCCAGAACACAAAATACTGCTGTATAGTGCTGGGAAATCGTTGAAAATTTTTGCCTGGAAAACTTTGATCTAGTTTGATCATCAAAGCAACGTTCTCAAAACTAGATAAAATAGAGAAGTCTACCATAAATCTAATAACATTTGTTCAAAATATGGTAACAACATAATATCCATTGATAGTTTGGGAAAATTTCACCATTTCACCAATAAAATGTAATTTTTGCAAACAGTAGAAAATAGCATCCTTCATGATATTGGTGATTTCTAACATTTTGTGGAATCCGAATTTCAGATGCTTGAATCGAACTTCCTTTACTGGGCAGTCAACAAGTGATCTATTAAACTTGAAGAAACACCCTCCCAGCACTACTGTATATACTGTGTAACAGCCTGTGTAGTTCAACCTCCCAAGTAGATACATCAGTAAGGTTAAACTACACATTGTGACTGGATGAAGTACATCCTCAGACGGGATGTGTTGATCTAATATACTGAGAAAATCATTATCTGGTCCCTTTGGTTATGAAATGGAACAGTCCATAAAGACATCTGAAGAAGATTGAAATCTGATTTATTTATTTGTTTGGGTTTTAACGTCACTTTTCACACTGTATAGGTCATATCACCACAGGTAGTTTTATGGGCTGAGGAAACCAGTGCAAACAGTTGCTCACGGTTCTTTACTGTAAACTCCAGACCACCGGTAAGCAACTACCAACTTTCCCACATAAGGTCTGGGGTTTGCACCGCAGACCTCAGACGTGGAAAGTGAGTGTGTTACCACTGCACCACCACGGCCCCGATTGAAATCTGATCTGATATACATCATCAAATTTACAAAAGATTGGCAACCCAAAATTTCACAGCTTTTATTCACACTCCAAACTTACAATAGAAACACTGGGTTTAAGGTATGAGCTGATCTATACATTAATTATAAAATAAATACAAGTAAAATTCCCAAGATAGCAATGTTGTTATTTATGTAGGACTTAACTCCATTTAACTGTCAGATTAAAGTGACTTCTTACAGCAGTTTTTATTATATATTTACAGTTTATTCTGTGAAGTCTGAATTTTTTACTGTGAACAAAATCACTGAATTATTACATTATTTATCTTAGCAGACAGATTTCTTTCTTCGAAGATTTCTACTTAAGTTAGTGCCAACCTATTTATTATGTAGACGATAAAAGAAGACTACGACCTATCAACCTATATGTTACGAAGACATTTCTAGTAGATTCCTAGGAGATCACTATGGCTATCTATGGAGATCTGGATTACTGGCAAACTGCAAACACAGTTCATGATCTCTCTTATCTCCCCAGCCCCCATTTGGTTTGGGCATTTTGGTAGGCGTGCGGGGGTAGCCGTGAATTTCCAGGGTGTCAGGAAAAAGAAATTGCTTGTTATTTTCCAACAGGTTTTTGATATTCTTCACATGGCCTGCTGGGTCACATGTCTTGCCCTTTTTGTGCATGCCACTGGAAAATCATACAAAAATACAAAATATATCAGGGAAAAAGGATCAACATTTCAACAAAGCAACAAGTGAAAAACTTGCTCCCAATGGAAGTGTACATATGGATTGATAAACAATCTCACAGATAGAGTCTTTGCAAACTAACTATATTCAGTTACTATCACAGTAAAACAAAGTGTATTCAGTAACTAATATTATAACTAGTATGGTAAAACTTGTGTGACAAACAAAAAATAGCCTCATTACTGCAGGCAGTACAATAGACTTATATTATATATTTATAATATTTTATTATCTAAGAGACACCAAATGTTCTAACACTTAGTCAAAAAGGTGATATCGTTCTGAACTCATTTTGTAAAATATCATGTATTTTTATCTTTATCACAGTTGAAATTTGTATACCCTGTCTTGGTTAATAATGGTTAGAGAGAACAGGTTAGGAACCAGTTTTAGAAACATTTGATAAAACTCTTCAAAAATTGCACATGAAGAAAATAGCTAAGCACTGTGGTGCACTTACATGACAATTCTTCGCTAATTAATAAAAGCCAAGATGGATAATATGGTACTTTATCAGATAGCTAGCTTTTTATAATCTTTGATAGTATTTAATTGAAAATATGAAACAACATTTGACAAGAATTTACTCTTAATGCTGAATTCAACCAATAACAACGTACGCCAGTTTTCTGTGTGCAACACACTGTATATATATTAGAGCTTTACCATTCTCCAATGTGGAAGATGCGAGGAGACTTCATGACCATGACTCGCAGCTTGTTCTGTATACACCCAGAGCTCACATACTGTAAGGACCAGTCCCAATTGTAGTCATCAAACCGACAAAATGTCTGACAATAAAGAAAACTTTGTTGATATAAAAACAATCAATGATATATATTGTTTATTTATACACTATATATTCAATATTACAGGACTCACAAGCACTATTTAACCATTCCCGACTGCACCGCCCAAGCGCTTTAGTGACTGACATTCCCTCAAAAGACTGAGGTGCAGGGATGACCATTAAGGTTCTTTAGCCTACTCCTGAAAATAGGACCCAATGACACAGGACCATCATTTTAAGTGGCATCCAAGCCACTAAGTATCTGCCAGTACCTGGGATTGAACCCAGATCCTCTGTGTTCAAAACTTAGTGTTATACTCATTAGGCCAAAGAGGTAGATCATTGATGGCAAACTTTAAGAAAACAGCCTTTTCAGTTGGAATAAAATAAACTGCAGATTTTTTGGTTCAATATAAATATTTTGGGCAACTTACTCAGCCTCTGTGAGACAACATTAAGGATATTAAGGATATTAAAAAACCCAAAAGTCTCAAAGGATGTCTCATGTTACATCAGACACTTACATTGACAGATTAAAAGGAAATTACAAAACTCTCAAAGGATTCATAAAATAACAAATGTCATTTACTCATGCTTTTGAAGTTCAAAATGTCCTCTGTATTGGACAATATTCATACAAGAAAAGTTCGCTTAAAATGTAGATTTGTTTACCACATTACTTAAAATTTTGATAAATGAAACGCAGACAGAATTGCTTAATACGTCATTCTAAAATGGTAGGCTGCGCAGTGACCTTGGACACGTCTTTTGCACAATTCAGAAATCACGAATATAAAACGGTAAATAAAGTAACGCTGTTGAATTCTACGTACATCATCCCTTCGCGTACAAATGTAAACAAATGACTTGCGGTAAAATAAGTGGTTAAAATATTCATAAAATTGTTATTTCTTGCTTGATTTTAACAAATAGCATATCATTTTAAAGCTTACAAAAAATTGAAAGCATCTACAGTGACAATCTCTCAATATTTCATAACAAATTCTATGAAAATAGAGTCACAAAAATACTTACTTTTTTAACCCTAGATCTCACAATGTACATGTATGTTGCATTGATGGAACAGCCAACATGGCGTTGGATTTGTTTTGAATTTTGCGTAAGATTTACTGCTTATTTTGACCAAAATATTAGTGTAACCATTTTAGAATAGGAATAAAAGACAAATTCTCATGCTTTATGATGGTTTTAAACTATCGATCTGCTGTATTAAAGCACTCAGCCTTTCGGGCTTCATGGCTTTAATACAGCCGCTCGATAGTTTAAAACCATCATAAAGCACTCGAACATGTCTTTTATTCCTATATTAAAAAATAGAAACAACCATATGCTCTGAAATGGATAAAGTAAATGGCTTTAACATTTTCCAATGTGTATACATCACCTCAACAGTCAAATATTTTTGACATTAAAATTTCCCATTTTAGCTATTTTCTCTGACATTATCATTTAGTTACACTACAGATATTTTAATGAATGGCCCCGTATGTTTTCCATTTTCCATGCATATCTTTTGTTCTTGCTTATGTTGCATTTATAAGGAGAAACTTGATTATTAGTCTTTTTTCCTTTGTTCTGACTTTCAATTAAAAGTTGAGTGCCAGTGGCTTGATTTGTGTTAAGCAAGGAATCTAAAATTTGCCACATGTGGAAACACTAAAAAATTAAATGAATTGAGGTGAGAGTTGCTGAATGCATAATAAATTAAGGCTTTTTGAACTGAAAAATAACCAAATTTAAGACAAAAAATCATTTTCCTCATAGAATTAACAAAGGTTTTTATAGGTGAAGAATTTTAGATTCCTTACTGTAATAGTCAAACTGATACTGTAGAAAAAAGGAAAATATTTCTCAGAGAACTATTCCAATTCACCTCCACATATTCTGTCTGAGATGGCATTGTAAAAATCAACTCAAAGGTTATTACTAGGGCTGCGAACAGTTACTCAAGCCTCAATAGACAAGTCGTGGCTAGTACTCGAGTGCATTTTAAGTGCTCAGTTACTTGCAAGGTATTGTATTATCGCCCACGTAATGAAACGTTTGTGTAAAATATGCTAGATTTCAGCATTTCCGTCACATAATATGAATTAAAGTTGTGGTTTTTGCTTAAAAACGTAAAATTTACTCCATATTCTATAATATCTAATTAAATAGAAGACATTTTTCTTTAAAAATTTTGTTTCTGGAATCGACTATTTGTTTACAGAAGACTTCTAATGGTAGGTACTAAATCTCGCTGTTACTCAAATTCGGGACGGTTGACAGAGGGCGAGTACTCGAGGCCGTTTTTTAGCACCGATCCCAGCCCTAGTTATTACAATGTATACACTATTACTTTGATCATAAAACTATTACAGATTTATGAAATCAGAGTTCATATCAACACTGTACTTCCGAATTAATTTAATTAAAATCCACCAACAGAAACAAGATTTTTTTACTGAAAATGTAGACATGCATGCAATAAATAGAACACTAAAGGAATGCTTTACATTTTAAGACAAGACCACTGCTGCGATATTTATCTCATGCCAAGTATTAAGTAGAAATACAGCTAGTCTGACTACAAATAGGCTCTAAAAGCCCAAGGAGCAACAATAAGGAAGATAAAGGCCTTTTCAATACAATGACCCCAGCAGGGTTCCCCCCGATTTTTGATAACTGGATTCAAGGTCTTTTCAAGGATTTTCAAGGTCAACAACAACAAATCTCAAGGATATATTTTAAGGCACGACCTCCTTTACCTCCTTTTAGAGACATTGTATCCAGGGTCTATAGTACCCAAAGGGTCCAACATTCGCTCGAAATCGTTCTATCTCTAATGGTTTTCGAGATAATCAATATTTTCCATTTCCAGCAAAAATGGCGGCCAGAATTCGAAAACTAAGAACTTTTCAAAGACATTACTTCCAGGGTCTATAGTACCCAAAGGGTCCCAAATCATTCTATCTCTAACAGTGTAATGCCTCAAATTTGACTATAGATCTTCTAGTGGAAGCAAAAGCTATTACTCAATTATGCAATGACCTACAGGTCTGCAGTGTTACTGTTATAGCTGACCCAAAAGTAGATGATTGACATATTTTAACAAAACACCGTAAATGCAATAGTTTTCAAGATACCAATGATTTACTCAACAGTGAGAATCTCAAAATTGCAAATTTAATAAGTAAATTAAATTTTTATAAGTTAATACCCTATCCAAATTGCAAATTTAATAAGTAAATTAAATTTTTATAAGTTAATACCCTATCCAATAGGATTGGATAGGGTATTAACTTATAAAAATTTAATTTACTTATTAAATTTGCAATTTTATTGCGTTAATACATCCTATCCAATGGACAATTGCTGAATAACTACCGCTTGGTCGGCGGGTAAGTTACTAGGGACTTATGTGAACTCACAAGTAATAGCAAATTTTAACCTACGGTCTAGGCTGACTTCGTCAGGAGACCTATAGGTCCAGGCCTGGGTTGACTTTAAGGTCAGGAAACCCTGCAAGGCCATGGTCGGTTGCCAGCAGCCGGTTACCCGGGGCTATACCGCCGTCGCCCCCCCCCCCCCCCCCCCCCCCCCCTTTTTGGCAGACCTGCTCTGAGGTAGGGGAAGAGAGGGATGAGTTCAGTCCCAGAATGCAAATAAACCTCCCAAAGGAAGCACGCCACACTTAATTCTTATGTACATGAAGAAACTGTTTATACATATATACAAATCTCCTCAATCTAAGGGCCACTTGTGGATCTGCTGAGCAGCCACTACCGAGCCCAATTGGTAAAGCTCTGAATCAGCCCAAGTCCCGCCCTTCATATAGAACTGTGTGAAGGTATTGTGACTTCAGTGGCAGGCTGACAAGATTGGATCTAAGGAGAATCCCGACTGGAAGGCCTTAGAAGCAGCAAAGGCCCTGACATCATGGGCTTTAACCTGATGTTAAATGTGGGCCTCCTGGTCAGAGAGCTCATAACATAGGATCACAGTCTGCTTGATCCAAGAGGAGATAGTGGCAGGTGAGATGTCTTTGTTGAAACCTTTCTTAAAGGAGACAAAAACCACCTCCTTATTCTGCCTGATGTCTGAGGTCCTGTCCAAATAGTAGCATAATGCTCTGACCAGGACCTGTCAGACTTGAGGGATCTATCCAGAGTCGAGGCCAGGGCTGTTATAACCCCAGGGGCCACACTGGACACTCTATGGCCAGCTGATTCTAGGATAGAAAGCTGGGTGATGGATACAGGGACACCTCTGACCAATCGGATTGGTGTCCAATATATCAGTTTTGCCAGGCATGAATCTCACTTTTGTACTTGCCCGACCCAAGGGCCAAGAGGAATACCGTCTTGAAGGTCAAATGCTTCAAGGGGGCCTCCTTGATTGGATCAAAAGGAGTCTTAGCTGGTGCACGGCCAGTGAGAAGTTCCAGGAAGGTATGCCACTCCTGCCTCTGGGTCTGTCTCTGAGGAAACTATCCAGGAGACGAGCGAGATTTTCGTCCTTACTGATGTTGAAGGGTGAATTTCCAGTTTATCAACAATGGGTGACCTATAACCATCAATGGTGCTGGGCTGTTTGCCAAGCATGTATCTCACTTCTACGCTTGCCCGAACCCAGGGCCAAGAGGAAAACTGCCTTGAAGGTCAAATGCTCCAAGGAGGCCTTTAATTGGTTCAAACTGAACCTTGTCAGCTGGTGCAAAAACCAGGGAGAGGTTCCAGGAAGGGGTTACCCTCCGGCCTTTGGGTCTGTCTCAGTGGAAGCTATCCAGGAGACGAGTGAGATTTTCATCCTTACTAAAATTGATGGGCAAATTTCTAGACTATCAGCAATGGCTGACCTGTAACCATCAATGGTGCTGGGCCGCAACTTCCTGTCCTGAAATAGGTACATAAGGAAGTCAGCAACTAACTTTACAGGGGGTGCCCCGAAGTCCACCTGATGAATGATACACGACTTGTAAAAATGGCCCACTTGCCACATAGACTGATCAGATTGATCCCCTTTGAGGAGCCTCAACTCTTGCGGCCACTGCCTCAGACAAGCCCTGCTCCTCAATTGCTGAGGCTCTAGGAGCCCTGCATGGATATTAAGGTTTGTCAGATTTCTGTGAGGGATCTGATTGAATGGCTGTCAACAAGTTGGGCATATTGGGCAGGCTCAGTGGGATTTGGTTGGATGTAGCCACTAGATCCCAAAACCAAGGCTTGTTGGCAGCATAAGTCTATTTGGGCCGGTGCCACCTGCTGCATAGAGTGGAAGACCTCTGGAAGGAGAAACCACTGTTTGGATGGTCTGGCCTAGCCTGGATAGCTTGTCTGCTACCACATTCGGCCGGCCTGGAATGTGTCGTGCTTTAGAGTCACTTGTTTCCCGGTACACCAGGTCAAGATTCTCCCTAGTAGGGCACAAAGTGGGCACGACCTCATGCCTCCTTCCTTGTTTATGTATGACACTACTGTGGTGTTGTCAGTTGCTACAGGTACTATCTTGTTGAGCAAAGGTCTTGGAACCCTTTTAAGGCCAGAAAGAACTGCTTTAAGTTCTAGATAGTTTATATGCAGCTTGCTTCCCGGAGGGGACCAGGTTGCTCTTGCAAGTGCTCGTCTAAGCGAGCGCCCCACCCTTCTATTGATGCGTCTGTAATTATTTGCAGAGCATATTTTATTGGGTTTAATGGTTGGACTGTAAGTACATTGTCTTCCTTCAGCCATCATTGTAAAGGGGGTGCAAGGACCTGGGGGTTGGGATCACCTTTTCCAGTGATTCTGGGACCCTCCAGTTGTGTTTGTGATGCCACTGAATGAGTCTCATATGAAGTTGGCCTACATGAACTTGCTTTTCTGTAGCTGTTAGTAAGCCTATCACGGACCTGAATTCCCGGACCGGGCAAGCCGGTAGGGATAGCAATTTCAGCATTTTCTCTTGAAGGTTCTGCTACTGGTCTGGAGTCAGTCGGACCGGATCAGACCTGAGGTCGAACTGGTAGCCTACAAAATTGAAGTCTTGTTTGGGCTCCAGCTCTGATTTCTCTAAGTTCACCAGCCAACCTAGTTGCTGACACATTATTTACTAGCTCCTGTGTATGTTGGAGACAAGCCTGGTGGGATCTGGCTCTCACTCACCAGTCGTCTAGGTACTGGTGGTTTCTTAAACCCTTGTGTATGGCCATCAATTCACCTCCTTTGGTATCACGATGAACTCCAAAGGTGCTGTGGACAAACTGAAAGGCAGGGCCTTGAACTGGTATGCCCGACCTTGGATGTGAAATCTCAGGCATTTCCTGGATTGTTCTTGTATAGGTATATGGACATAGGTATCCCTCCTTCCACAATTGTACTACCTAGGGTCCAGCCCCCAAGGCTTCCTAAGTTCCCAAAAAGGGCTTAGTCTGGACCCTACAGGCAGATTGTGTGCCACATTTGGGACATTTGGTATCCTGACAATATTTCCTGTCCCTCCGGACACTGGTCCGGTCTGGTGACAATGATCCAAGTTAACAGTCTCTCTGTTCTTATTGTGGTCCGGTGGGGCTGACACAACTTTTCACATCAATAGACTCTTTGCCCCGGGCCAGCAGCCTGCAAGGTGCAGCATTTACCAGAGCAATTGTCATTTGTGAGATGTCTGACCCCTGGCTGGACATGATGACAAACTTTATTATCTCTCCAGTCAAGTCCAGCACCGATAACAGGTTGTTGAGAGGTGTGATAAGGGAAGGTTGCCTAGCAGTAGCTTGGGACACTGCCATATCACTGTCATATCCCCAAGACCACTGACTGGTCTAAGAATTTTCTGTAACCAAATTTACTGTAGGCAACTCTGTCCAGTACCAGGACTCCATACCCGGTACTTTACTGTAACCAGTAATTTTCTGTAACCGGCAAAAAAACTGGGAGGCTGGGGTCACCAATGAATTTAGACAGCTACTGGTCTATATTTAGCCAGCTTTTTTTTTTTTTTTTTTTTTTGTAACCAGTTGGGGTGAAGCCCTGTACAGTAAGGACTGTGTAGCCAGCACCCTGTTAGTAGACTTTGTAACCGGTAGGTTGAAGCAAGTGTACAAGACTGTGTAGCCAGTATCAGTCGGTACACTCTGTAACCAGTTGTTGAAGCAAGTGTACAAGGCTGTGTAGCCCAGTACCAGTCGGTACACTCTGTAAACAGTTGTTGAGGCAAGTGTACAAGGCTGTGTAGCTAGTACCAGCCGGTACACTCTGTAACCAGTAATTAAAGCAAGTGTACAAGGCTGTGTAGCTAGTACCAGCCGGTACACTCTGTAACCAGTTGTTGAAGCAAGTGTACAAGGCTGTGTAGCCAGTATACGTGTGGGTACACTCTGTAACCAATTGCTAAAGCAATTTTACAACTATCTTTTGTGTTGAATTCAGCTTGCTGTAGTTTTCCTCCATTAATTAAAGAATTTCTTTAATCGCACGTCTTATTTGTAGATTTGACAGTTGCTGGGAAAGCCCTTGTGAGCTATATTTAGAAACACTTAGTGTTCGGTGTGTCACGTGACCAGCTTGCTGGTCGGAAAGACACGCGATTGGCTGATTGGAGCTCGTCAGTTGTGGCGTTCTTTTGTGATACTTAAACATGCAAATGCGCAGTATCCTACTCATCCACAAACCCCACTACCGACAACGAAGCCGGGTCTGCAAGGCAGGGACTGGAATCACAGTAGACGTGAGTTCTGAAGAACGCACCTCCGACCTTCCTGGTCGGTGAAAACACGTGACCTGCTTCGTGATAGGTCGGAAAGACACGCGATTGGCTGACTGGAGATGACGTCAGTATTCGCGTTCTTTGTGTGATGCTTTACCGGCAACTTTACAGTCCACAAAACCCCACTACCGACAACCAGGCCGGGTCTGCAAAGCAGGGACTGTAGTCACAGTAGACGTGAGTTCTGAAGAACGCACTTCCGACCTTCCTGGTCGGTGAAAACACAGACCTGCTTCGTGATTGGTCGGAAGGACACGCCATTGGCTGACTGGATATGACGTCAGAGGTCGCGTTCTTTTGAGCTGGCCGGTCGGCTGATGCTTTAAAAGCAGAAAAGCCTGGACCAGTGCACTCTGTAGATGAAATTCCTGGCCGGTCTGAAGTCGGTTCTTCTTCTCAGCCGGCTGTACACTCAAACCAGTTTCCTGGCCATCCACTGCCCTTACTACCGACACAAGTGCCGGGTCCATAAGGGTGGGACTGAGAGTGACAAAAGTTCCTTCTATGTAGAAAATACTTGAGAGGTCGGTTGAAGAAATCTGAAGAATTCATCTCATGCTTCTGATTAAAAAGCACCAAATACTCGAGCTGGGCTGGTGTGACTGATGCTTTACAGCAGAGAAGTCGGTACCAGTGCGCTCTGAAGAATGCATCTGTGATGGGGAATTCCTTCCATTCACAGATTTCAAAACTACGTAGACTGAAGATCTCGTGTAGAGACGTTTCTATGGTGATTGTAGCTGGAAGGTTATAGATGAAAAATTCAAACAAAAGACACGGATAAAAATACCTGTTAGAAGTATATCCATAATTCCTCAATATTGTTGATCTGCCCCTAACAACACAAAGGTTGAATGGGAGGAAACTAGCAAAATGGCTGCCTTCATATATCTGGTCGATTACTGCCCTATCATCAATAATAAATTGAGCCAACTAGGGAGCGTTTCCAGCAGATTTCTAAATGTATATCCGTGCTTGACCAGCTGGTAACACTTTACAAAGAAACTCTCCACATATAAGGTTTAAAATCCGTCATAAAGCACACTTTTCCTTTAAAATTCTGGAGATATTGAAAACACGTCTGCACAGTACACGCGCCAAACGAAAAAGATGCTATGACGTCATGTTGTCTAGACAGGAAGTAAATACCATGCGCCACCTGGCGAATGCACAGTACTGGGACCGGCCAGCCGGTGGAAACACAGGACGTCTTTTTCTGGCGTTTGGCGGGCCGGTCTGCGCCGACCGGTTTAGCAATTGTCCATTGGATAGGATGTATTAACGCAATAAAATAGCTATTGCTCAGCTATGCAATGTGCCACAGGTCTGCAATGTTACTATGTTATACCCCAGTGAAATAGTTTTCAACACCATATGATATAGAAGAAGCAACAGAGTACAAAGATGAGGAGACTTTCAGAGCAAACAGTGTGACATGATGCTGCACACCTACACCTCCTAAGCAATGTCCCTACCAAGTACCAACCTCCTGCATCATACAATTTCTGAGATATATAGACTTTAAAGGAGAAGGTCACTACACCAGGTCAAAGGACAAATCGAAGTCACATCATAAAGTTGCACATCCACACCCCCTAACTAATGACCCTGCCTAGTATCAAGTGTCTACAGCTTATGGTTTCAGAGATATAGCCTATACAAGAATTTAAAGGTCAAAATCATTATGGTAAGGTCAAAGGTCATATCAAGGTCACACCATGATGTTGCATACCTACACCCTACAACCAATGTCCCTACAAGGTATCAGCCTTTCTACATCTTACGGTGTCCAAGAAATAGCCTGAGGAAGGTTTTAAAGGTAAAGGTCACTATAGCCAGGTCAAAGGTGAAATCAAGGTCACACTTACACCCCTAACCACTGTCCCTACCAAGTATCAACTTCCTATACCTTACAGTTTCCGAGATATAGCTTGGACAAGACTTTAAGTTCAAGGTCACTACAGCAAGGTCTTACACATACCATGAGAAAGATGTCTTTAGTACTTTTTACAGTGCTTCCAGTTCAGAATCAACCCAAATATGCAGGGAGAAATTGTAAGCTATTAAATTTCTGTTAAATAATTGTGACAAATACTGCACAATTGAAAATGTTCATTATGTGTTACGTTTGGATAGTTTAGCAAATAACTCTGAACAGTGTTAATAAATTCTCAGTGAACTTTAAAATCTGTATTTACTTCTTCAGTAGAGACTATCCATTTAATAAACACACAAAAAAATTTTTTTTTTGCTCACAAAACCAAAGTGTCACCAAAGCCAAAAATATAATGTCATAGAAGAAGCTGAAAACACAAAGAATGAATTGTGTATACTTTGCTGAAAGACTGCAGATGTAACAATGAATAAGCAGATTAATACTGAGTAAATAAGTTAATCCAGCAGAGGCTTACTGTTCAGCCTGGATTTCTGTAAATGACTTAAAAAGTCATTTCTACAAATGCATGAGAGAAAGTACATAACCCTGGGGAAAGTTGATCTGGCACCTAGCGGGATATTGTTGGTAATATCTGAAATGGAGCAGCGAAATTAATTCCTATGAATTTCTTAAAAATGTAAAAGTTTGCATGCCAACCCAATGTGATTGTGTGAAAGTTCACAGTTTACGTAAATATTTCTGAAAACATAAAAGTTTACATCCCGGTAACCCAATGTGATCACGTGAAAGTTCACAGTTTAGGTAAATATAAGGTTATTTTACGTTTTTGCTTATCAATATACACAATAGCCATTTGGCAATTAGGAATAAAAATTAAAATAATTTAATCTTGCAGCAGCAATGATCCAGTGCTACGGTTGGGGGTGTTTTTACCTCAGCACAGGTTCTGATTTTGTTCCAGATTTCGCGGTTGTAGGCCATTCCCATGTTGTGTTTGGAAGAAATCCAGTTCATGATCTCCACCTACAAACAGACAGAAAACAAAGGAGATGTATAACATAAGGTCAATAAATATTAGTAATTTACATTTACTCAATTGAGTCAATTTCAACATGTTTAGCATTAAATTCCTATAAAATCTATATTTGCTCAACTATGGTGATAATATATAATGGGGTTTGCATTGGCTGTAAATTGCCTCTCAAAAGTTAACATTAAACAACAGAAACTAGAAAAATGTTTTTGCTAACAAAAACTAAGCGTCCCAAAAAGGTTCACTGCAATATAATATACAGTAGAAAAGGTTTTTGAAAATAAAAACATGCAGTGCTGAGAGAAGAAGTGAAAGTTAAGCAGACAGTGTGGAAGTTCATGCATTAACATGTTAATACGCATTAACATGATATAAGGCAAAAACACAAAATTGGCTATTTCATGAAACCACTTTGATCCATAAGGGGGGGTCAGGGGGTAAATCTGACCAGCTATCTAGACTCTTCACATAAGGTTTTCCAATACCTCTCCATACATTCTAAAACTCTAAAAGAATAAAAGGCAAAAACACAAAATCGACTATTTTATGACCCCAGTTTGACCCATAAGGGGGGATGCGGGGGTAAATTTGACCGGCTATCTAGACTCATCACATAAGGTTTCCCAATACCTCTTAATACATTCTAAAACTGTAAAAGCAAGAATAAAGAAGATATAAGGCAAAAACACAAAATTGGCTATTTTATGACCCCAGTTTGACCCATAAGGGGGGGTCCGGGGGTAAATCTGACCAGCTATCTAGACTCTTCACATATGGTTTCCCAATACCTCTTAATACATTCTAAAGCTCTAAAAGCAAGAATAAAGGAGATAAAAGGCAAAAACACAAAATCGGCTATTTTATGACCCCAGTTTGACCCATAAGGGAGGGTCTGGGGGTAAATATGACCAGCCATCTAGACTCTTCACATATGGTTTCCCAATACCTCTTAATACATTCTCAAGCTCTAGAAGCAAGAATAAAGGAGACATAAGGGGAAAAGATGAAATTGGCTATTTTATGACCCCAGTTTGACCCCTACAGGGGGGTCGGGGGAATTTGACTTGCTTTCTAGACTCTCCACATACGGTTTCCTACTACCTCCCAATACATTTTATGGCTCTAAATGCAATACTTAAGAAGATAATAGGGGGGTTCACATGAATTTTAAGCTTTCTGATTGGTACCTGTGAGAAAATCACTCATCACTCGGTCAATTTTCATGGTATTGCTCCCAAAATCTAATCAGCTCACGTTTTTGATAGTATAAACATGTGTATGAAGTTACAAGCCTCTGCGGTCAGTAGATTTTCCTGAACTGCGATGACGGGCGGGTGTACCCGAAAAAACTATTTTTTGATCATGTGACCTTGATAAAGATCAAAGGTCAAATTTAAGCATGTGGAAACATTTTCCCACGCCTAAGGTAAATAACTGCCAAATATGGTTAAAAAGCTTGCAATAATAAGGGAGATATTCAAGGGAGACCATAATGCGGCGGCGGCGGTGAGGAAACTGACGCAAAACCAAATAACCGCCCTTTCAGGGACGCTTAATTAAAATTTGTACAGATTGTACATTTTTAACATCATAAAACCAGTCACAAGTGTTAACAGTAATGTATATGTTAGAATACATATAACCGGAAGCAAAAAGCTTTGATCTGATTTCTTGCTAACTAGGCCATCTGATGAATTTGTTCATAAAATTGGTGGACTTTTAAATTTTCTTTCGGATATATCAACAGGTTTCAGAATGGCTTTAATTCCAAACCTGACAGAATCTCCCTATTAGCTTTGTGGATTTTGAAAATCTATGACAGCTGTCACAGAGAGTACAACAACTGAGTACAAAAACTGATCACAGACTAAATTATTTAAAATGGCAGATGAGATTTATGGGTCAGATTTTGAACGTTTGACTGCAAACACCATCAAGACAACAGATGTCTCTGCAGATACTTACCAGACTAAACCCTGGCCCATCATCATGTAATAGTGTGAAGAATACCAGAAAAAGATTACAAGAGCAAGGCATACCACCTCAAACCACCTCAATAAGTCATAAATAGCCCAAAATTTGAAAAGAGTGCAAGTTGAATGGAGCTTCCGAAACGGTCCCTTTCCGTTTATTCTGACATTTGAATATTGTCACGTGACTTATAAATAGTGCAGTCTTGATTAGAATTTTACTACTAAAGTACTCTTTCATAAAGCACTTCAACATGAACTCTTTCATTGAGAAAAACTAAAACATGTATCATTCTTTCCCTGAAAATTAACAGGTATTAACACATTTTATGTAAATTTTGTCTGAACATTTTGTAAACCACCAATGTTTGAGTGAAATATAAGTACTTTTTTTCTTAATTATATACACCAGATAATGCATTACTTAATTATATACACCAGATAATGCATTACTTACTTACCTGTTTAATGAGTACTCGAGTATCTGGAAACGGTCATACCAATTTATACATATTAATTCCAGGATAGTGACAGAGCATGCATATTAGATCTATATTTACTTGTTGACAAATTTTCCTCTGTTAGTAAAAGAAATTTCACCCACCATGCACATACCGCATATTCAAAACTGTAATACTGTACATATATAATAACTATAAATCATATAAAGATGCTTCAATTAAACATATCACACAGTTTTTGTATTTCGTTGGGCCTATATAAAACTAGAAATTGCGTCTCGACGCAGTGTATCCCCGGACGGGACATAGTTAAGGCGTGAATATGTCGGTGTTGAGCCTGTTTCCTTGAGCACCAGATCAGGATTCTCCATAGTACCAGATTACTCCCAAAAGCTAATCACTAGTTCTTTCACTTATATCTGTCTTTAAAAATTACATTTCATGGATCCAGAAGATCCATATAGTGATCCGGATCACTTCCAAAATTCAACCATTTCATCCTTTTACCTTTTCAGACATATTCTAAAAATTTCATCAAAATCCGTCCATAAGATTTTTAGTTATCTTGTACACAAACACATCTGGCAGCCTGGATCCACATGATCCAGAGAGTGATCCAGATTACTCCCAAAAACTAATCACTTGTTCTTTGTCCCATTTAAGACATTTCCTGAAAATTTCATAAAAATCCATCCATGACTTTTGGAGCTATTTGTCTTTAAAAATTACATTTCTTGGATCCAGAAGATCCAGATAGTGGTCCAGATCACTCACAAAATTGAATCATTTCTTCCTTTTACCACTTCTTCCTTTTACCATTTGTAACATATCCTAAAAATATGAAAGTCCATCCCAAGATTATGTGGCAGCCTGGATCCAGATGATCCAGACAGTGATCCAGATCACTCCAAAAATGTAATCACTTGTTCATTGTACCATTTTTACCTTTTAAGACATATCCTGAAAATTTCATCAAAATCCGTCCATAAGTTTTTTATTTATCTTGTACATAAACACATCTGGCAGCCTGGATCCAGATGATCCAGATCACTCCCAAAATCTAATCACTTGTTCCTTGTCCTATTTAGGACATTTCCTGAAAATTTCATCAAAATCCACCCATGACTTTTTGAGCTATTTGTCTTTAAAAATTATATTTCATGGATCCAGAAGATCCAGATAGTGGTCCAGATCACTCGCAAAATTGAACCATTTCTTCCTTTTACCACTTCTTCCTTTTACCATTTCTAACATATCCTAAAAATATCATCAAAATTCATCCTAAAATTCTGTTGCAGCCTGGATCCAGATGATCCAGATCACTCCAAAAATGTAATCACTTGTTCCTTGTACCATTTAGGCCATTTGTTGAAAATGTCATCACAATCCATCCATAACTTTTTGAGGTTACCTGTCTTTAAAAATTACATTTCATGGATCCAGAAGATCCATATAGTGATCCGGATCGCTTCCAAAATTCAGCCATTTCATCCTTTTACCTTTTCAGACATATCCCAAAAATTTCATCAAAATCCGTCCATAAGTTTTTCAGCTACATTGTACACAAACACATCTGGCAGCCTGGATCCAGATGATCCAGATCATTCCCAAAATCTAATCACTTGTTCCTTGTCCCATTTAGGACATTTCCTGAAATTTTCATCAAAATCCACCCATGACTTTTTGAGCTATTTGTCTTTAAAAATTATATTTCATGGATCCAGAAGATCCAGATAGTGGTCCAGATCACTCACAAAATTGAACCATTTCTTCCTTTTACCACTTCTTCCTTTTACCATTTCTAACATATCCTAAAAATATTATCAAAATTCATCCTAAAATTCTGTTGCAGTCTGGATCCAGATGATCCAGCAGTGATCCAGATCACTCCAAAAATGTAATCACTTGTTCCTTGTACCATTTAGGTCACTTGCTGAAAATGGCATCACAATCCATCCATAACTTTTTGAGGTATCTGTCTTTAAAAATTACATTTCATGGATCCAGAAGATCCATATAGTGATCCGGATCACTTCTAAAATTCAACCATTTCATCCTTTTACCTTTTCAGACATATCCTGAAAATTTCATCAAAATCCATCCATAAGTTTTTGAGCTATATTGTACACAAACACATCTGGCAGCCTGAATCCGGATGATTCAGACAGTGATCTAGATCACTCCCAAAGTCTAATCACTTGTTCCTCGTTCCATTAAGGACATTTCCTGAAAATTTCATCAAAATGCACCCATAAGTTTTTGAGTTATCTATCTTTAAAAATTAAATTTCATGGATACAGAAGATCCAGACATTGATCCGGATCACTCCCAAAATCATATCTTCCTTTTACCATTTTGGACATATCCTGAAAATTTTATCAAAATCCATCTGTCAGTTTTTGAGTTATCTTGTTCACAAACAAACAAACAAATAGAGGGCCAATAATGACCCTCGGTCAGGTACTTTGGCGGTCAGTGGATGACCTTAAATGAAGATCTGTAACCGGTAAGCCTGGATGCTGGTACTCCATCATGTACTCAACCTCCAAAGCCATTTTCAATAGTTTCCATGCAATGTAGTTAGCATAAGTGTGAAAATATCTCCAAATTTGCCAAAAATGACCCTTGGTCAGGTATTTTGGCGGTCAGTGGATGACCTTAAATGAAGATCTGTAACCAGTAAGCCTGGATGGTAGAAGTCCATCATGTACTCAACCTCCAAAGCCATTTTCAATAGTTTCCATGCAATATAGTCAGCATTAAGTGTGAAAATATCTCCAAAAAGGCCAAAAATGACCCTCGGTCAGGTACTTTGGCGGTCAGTGGATGACCTTCAATGAAGAGCTTCAAGGTCAAATTTCTGCATGCTTACAGAGGACATATATATGTATTATATATACCAGCCATAGGATGATCTGACTTTCTGTATAGGAGAACTGGGCCAAAACGTGAAAAAATGGCCAAAATCTGACCTTTAAGAGGCCACCAGTGACCTTGAGATTGAAGGTCAAGGTCACAAAACAATAGCGTTCGTGGCATTGCCCATATATACCCGCATACCAAATTTGAAAGTTCTAACTAAAATATTTTTTTAAGTTATCGCGTCCAAAAGGAAATCTCTGCGGCGGCGGCGGCGTGACCGTACTGAATCCTAAGTATCCCCGACTTTCGTCCGGGGATACAATTAAACACACCTTGGCTGTCCAGTATCCACTGATATTATAAACTTAATTTCTTCATTATACCCCAGTCACACTACAGGTAATATTACCTATGCTTGTAGGCATCCCAAAATCCTGAAAATCATGGAGGTAGAAATTTTAAACATTTCAAAACTTCAGTGTCTTTTGACAGGTGAAGCAGGGAACCTGTAAAGTGACTGGGGTATTAGTTGTAGAAGCAACTGTGAACAAGAAAATAAATACACTTGAGTCAATAGAAAACCTGTGGGCGACTCCCCTGATATGATAGTTTTCACCACAAATGTGCAATGCCATACTGGAGAACCTCTATAGACTGACCTATTTTATGCAAAATCCAATCCTATGACCACATTTCTCCTGTCAGGAATTAACATTTCCCTATTGTTTTATACTGAATTACATTTCCTATTTTATGCACTTTCTATTATCCAAAATAAATGTTCTCCTGGCATGTCTGAATAGTAGAGATTCCACTCTATTGTAAAATAATCGTCATTTTATAATTTGGTAAAGTTGGCTTGTTTTGTTTTATTGACTGATGACACAAAGATTGATTATTGCGCTAAATATTTGCCTTCAACACATTGTATAGGTATTATGATTGGTACTTAAAGTTATACAAAAAGCAGTGCATGCTAGATGATCAAGATTGTGCACTGAAAGCCATCAGAAAGAAACTACCAACACTCCCTAGGACAGACATGGGAGCTACCGGCCACAACAACATGGCCTCGATGAAGAAAAGGGGATATTATAAAGACCGGAAGTGCGCAGTGAACGAAAACCCGTCTGTGTGCATAGAATCAGCTGGGAGTAAAACAGGTGATAACCGCCCGCTGAAAAACGGAAGTGCTGTTTCGAATTGCTCGATTGTATGTTGGTAGTAAAATCGTCTGCTTTTACGAGAGCGATCATGCATTCAACACAATATGGGGGTGTCCTTGTTTGTGTCATCTCATAAAAATAAGGGGATATTTCTTGAAACCAGGTAGGCTGGTCTTTATAATAGTAATAAATACCTCATGCTCAGGCTTTTGTTACAGGATATACGCCCGGCAAAAATTCCTTAATAATGCCCTCGCGCCTAACAGCGCTCTGGCACTATTTGAAATTTTTGCCGGGCGTATATCCTGTAACAAACGCCCTCACGATCGGTATTTATTCCTCCATTAAAGTTATTGAGATAAAGTTGTGCATGAGTATAATGTTTTTATAAAGAACTATCCACTTTACCTCAGCCTTAACTTACCATATCAGTTCATCCTTGGAGGTACCCTGCAGTAGATTATCTTGGGAATCAAAGTAATGGTTCTTAGACCCCTTGGAATTTGGAAAATTGAAAACCATGACGTCTAAATTGTTGTGCATTTTTATTGAAACCCAAAGAAAGTCTTATAATAAAAGAATCCAACCTTTACTCAGTCTGGATGAAACAAATAATGAGATGTATTCTATATCTGTAAGACAAGTTATCCACAAAGGTTAAATTTGGGTTTAACATTACTTAATGGCTAAGGCCATATTGGTATTTCTTATGTGTAGACCAGTTTGATGTGCATTCAGTTTTTCAGTGAAAATCCAAGTGGCATGTTGCACAGAGATTACTGTATTGTCTAGTTTCTGTGATGGATGGATACTGATTAGAAGTGTATCTATCTTCTGTGGTAGATTACTACAAGCCTTACAAATCTTAACATGTACTAATGCTTTCTTCAACTACCCAGGAGTAAATGATAGGGTATCAGTGAGATACAAGCAGTGATATCCTCACAAAAGGAATGACCAATATAACATTGTAATATTTTCCTTATCCTTTGTTGTTTGAAGGAAGTATATGAGAACTTGTATCATCAAATGGATTTGCAGCAAATACTCATTTTTCAAATTTCTTTCATTCAGATAAGAGTCATTAAACTAAGTATACTTTACTGTCACTTTTATCCACTAACGTATTAAGTTTTCTAGTTTCTTACATTTTAAAACATTTCGCTTTTTACATCTTCAAACTTAATACAAAGGACAAATTGTAATTCCAACAACATAAAACACTTTTTTGTTCTCATGACAAATAGTAATGCTATTAAAAGGAATGTTAAAATAATTTTTCTGAGGTAGGTGAAAGGTCAAAGTTTAGCTTAAAATGTCCCTTTTCAACAAGTGAAGTCACATCAAGACTGACACCAGTGCATCCAACATATTGCTATGGCTCTTTGGTTGGTTATATTATTGCCATGAGTCAAACCTTTAGATTGTTTTAAGTAATATAAGATGTGCACACAGTATACATATTTTTTTTCAACAGAAGATAACCTACTCACTGTACTGGGGTTCCAGGGTATATCAAGCATGCATGTCAATATAGATACAGACAGGGTATTAGTCAACACATCTCAACAGGTTGATACACCCTCACTACTTTCAGCAAACTACGAGGCACATCTTGATTTTAAAAACTTTGGGTGTGGTGATAACCATAGGCTACTAAGTATCTTAAATACTCCTGGTATTGTACTAATGGAAGAAGAAATAGCATACTAATTACTTGGAGGTTATATGATTTGAAATGTTCCAAAGACTTGAAATAGCAGGAACTCAAATAGATTTTTGACAATTCTATTTATTTGTTACTTGTTCTGATTGTCAAAACTCTGTCTGAAACAACAATTTTCAAGTAATTTCTTGGTCTTTCTTTTTGTGTAGATTAAAACTTGTTCTAGATTCCTAACCCAGTATCTTGATACTGTTACAATATGTAAATGTTACATCCCTTGTCAACACGATTCTATTACACAGAATCAACTGAACTAATACAACTATATCATTGGGGGTAAGTTGAAAAACTTCAAAAAGCAAAATACATGCACAGATTTTAATGAACAAATAACTAAATCACACAAAGAATAAAAAACACAACCCAAAGTAGCTAAAACTGTGTAGGAAGAATAAATATTTCATGATTCTTTTTCCTCTCAAATAAATCAAGGCAGACAAAATTATGGAAACAGGAAATGAATATCATACAAAGTAATACAGCCTTCTAATGTTCCCAGAATAGTTTGCATATACACAAATGTATAAACATAAATAATTTTCAATATCCCCACTGCAGGCAGTTATATGCAGTTCTATCTTGACAACAATTCTAACTCAAATTCTTCTCACAAATTTTTGTGCATGTAAATTAAGCAAAAAAAAATAATTAAACTAAATAAATAGCCCATACGATACTACAGGAATGGCAACAGGAACCTGCACTTATAAACAGATGAGTCACCTTCAATGAATTTAATACATTTAACTTGTTCTTTTTATAAAGTAATTTTATTTGCATGTATGCGAGCTTGAATAATTTCTAATTTGTACTTGAAAGCTCTTTACTACTACTTTTTAAAGAACCTCTCTTCAATACAAAAAAAGAGTCAGTTTTGGCTTAATTTTGTTGTAACATTCACATAAAATCATTCATTTAAGGATAATTTTAAGAGAATTTTTGTAAAATTTTCAATATTAAACATATTCTATTCTTTTATTAGCACAAGAGTACAACCATATTTACAGCCATTTATTATCCACCACATGATATATATAGCCAATAAAGAGGAATATATACAACAGTATACATTTTTTTTGTATACAACAGCTCCTCTGTACCATGGATAATAAGCGTCAATAACTGCTTTTTCACTAATATCGCGGAATCTACAACTATGTATCATATATGATTAGAAAGGTCTTTTTAGAGATTGAAACTTTTATATTAACTAATGCCCATGCCTTTTAACAGCCTTTTTCACTTTCACTCATCAAATGTTTATTTAATTATCTTGTAAATTAAACAAAATGGTGGATAATAAAAGTAAAACATCCCTCATCAGACATATACAGAAAAATATATCACTCATGAAGATTAACAATATAATACTCGTGCTACACACTCATATAATATTTTTATCTTCATGTGTGATATATTTATTTCTGTATGCATCATTCCAGAATTTTTCCAATTATACATGTGTTTGAACCACAGATAATACTTTACAGAAAAAAAAGCAACAGAGTCAATGTCCCTATTTTGATTTCAATACTGCTCTGAAGTGGGGATAAAACAAAGGGGGATGAAACTCAAATACCATAGAAGGCATTACAGAGGGTACATATAAACAAGAAATCATATCTTACACCATCACGTTTGGGTTCATCTGTTTTCTCATTACCACCAAAGATTCTTTCCCAAAATCCCTGACAAAGAGGTAACATACAATGTATTTCTATGACTAGCCATAAAACTAAAGGAAATACTAGACAGCAACACAACTTATTATTATAATTTTTCTTTGTAAATAATAATTTAAAAGAAGAAGTGAAAGTGCTTTTCTAATAATGAAAAATCAAAAAGCAAGTACTTTGAAATTTATTAAAAGAGGATCTCACTGCACAACAGTGCATGTGACATCACACAGACACAAAAAAATGCAACCAAGTTTTACACAAAAATAACCACCCTCAATAATACAAAAATGATCACTTTTCAAAAGTCCTCAGAAGTGCATTGTTAGCTCCAAATTTCAGCAAAAAATCTGAGAAATAAGGATTGCTAAGAAATACTGTAACACAGAAGTTGACAAAACCTACCCATATTGAAGAGAACTAGTTTTGTACAGATTTCGTCAAAATAATAATTGAAACTCTAAATTTCACCAGAATTTAGAATTCTTCTGAGAAACAGAATGCTGGTGAATTAGAGCAGTATGTTTATTCTGTGCAACACAACCCGCAGGCTACTGCCATCACCACGTGCTGCTATATGGACAACAAGAACCATAGGAATTTGATCATGAACAATCTACTTCACATTTTTTCCTTTTTCCATTATGTCTATTTATTATTTGCAACAGTATTTATTTCACAAAAAAAAGAAAACAAATACTTAAATACACAAAACAGGTAAAGCATTATAAATGTGAGATTTTGAGTAAAAGGAAAAATAGCTAAAAGAAGATGAATAAAAATGAAATTTTTTTAAAAAAAAAAATGAAAAAAGATGATTTAAGATCAAGCTGCAGCTAAGATCACACAAGATAGGCAGCAACAGATGATTTTTTTTTCAGATATATGACAGCAAATGTACCCAGAATTTCTTAACACATCTGAATTTCTAAATTTAATGTCCTCAGAAGGGTAAGTGAAGGTTTAATCTTTGCAAATCAGAGATAAAATTTTACACAGTTAAGTATGGTACAATTTATAAACCAAACTGAACCCTTGATTTATATAATTAATTTACAATATAAAGGAAAACAGGTTAATCATTGATATAAATTTTTATGGCTTCATAAAATGATATGCGAATTATCATTACACCTATTAGCTGAATTTAAAGTTCCGGGTGCTGATAAAACTGATCCTGTGAAGTTAATGTCACTTACAATGTGAACTACTGTTGCATTACTTCCCAAAAGATAGGTCTCTCTGTAAGTCAAACCATCAAAAAGATAAGTCACATGACCTCCTCAAACATTATGTCAAATAAACATCCTCATATATACAAATAGCATGTGCATCATTAGCAATATACACAACAAATAAACATCACTGCTGATTGATTGATTGATTGATTGATTGATTGATTGATTGATTGATTGATTGATTGATTGACTGACTGACTGATTGATTGACTGATTGATTGACTGATTGATTGATTGATTGATCGATTTAACATTGCACCTAGTACCTTATGTTGGTTATATTGTGACAAGACTGTCACTTAATGATTTAAGTAATCATCCGAGTCATTATGTATATGTTACAGTAAATATGCGAAATCAGTAAATACGCGTATTTACTAAAATTTTCAGTAAATACGTGAATTTACTGATTTGGTCAGTGAATACACGCCTGAAAATTTCAGTAAATACGCGTATTTACTGGTTTTTGGGTCCAGTAAATACGCATATTTACTAAAATCATCATGGACACTTTATATCTATTTACTGATTTCGCATATTTACTGTAACATATATACCTATACTTGGCCCAGAACTAAGATGGTATTAGTGCTTAACTCAGTGATCAGATGCGAACTGGTCAAACTACACCATATAGGTAGATATCACTGCAGTGTAAAAAATAGCATCCGGGGGAAATAGTTTTCAACACCATGACATATAGAAGTAGTGAAACAGTACAAAGACTGGAATACTTTCAGCGCAGTGTCAGTTATTTATAGGTCCAAATAATGTTTAGGTAGAGAAAATAACATCTAAGAGTAAGAAGATGTATGTAAAGATAAAGTACTAAAACAAGACAATTCACTAGCAAGATGACAGTATTAATCAGTAAACTAAAAATATGTAAAAGTGCATATAATAATCAGTTGCAGCAATCCATATATCCTTGTCATAAGTGAAAGATGTCTCAAATATGGTTGCTGAACACACTTTGGCAGAGCAAAAAGTCACACCATGATGCACACATACACCCCCTAACCAATGTCCCTACCAAGTGCCAACATTCTACACCTTATGGAATCCAAGAAATAGCCAAAACAAGCTTTTATAGGTCAAGGTCACTACGGCAAGGTCAAAGGTCAAATCAAAGTCACACCATGACGATGCACACCTACACCTCCTAACCAATGTCCCTACTAAGTATCAACTTCCTACGGTTTCTGAGATACAGCCCGGACAAATTTTTCCCGCCGCCCGCCCATTCAGACACCATGGGTAAAAACAAAAAGGATTTACAAAGAACCTCACTGTCACCCAGGTGAAGTTGAACGTGTTGGCTGTTGTACATAAGGACCTCGATATACTTAAATTTAATTTCAACACAATTTTTGTTCCAGGATAAAAAAAACCTTGCATTTTATGTCATTAGACTAATTGATTTTTTGTGCATGAATTTAGATGAAGGTTAATTTTACTTTTCATTACTTGTTCAAATTTGCCATTTGTTTCAATCTTTTTAAAAGAAATGAGAGGAATACTTCTGGACAAAACACCATAAAAACTAGACCTACGCATCGGACAAATTTGTATCCACCAATAAGACAACTCACCAAAGCCAGTGAACCATCATTTGATCTTAAAGGAGGGGCCCAAGGTCAAATCCGACCACACCAAAAGATTCCCAGCCCATGACTTCCTATATGTTGGTTTACCATCCCAAACCTCTAGGACCAATAATAAGCGAGCTATAAGCACTTTTAAGTTTGGCTATCCTCATTTGACCTTGAAGGAGAGGTCTAAGGTCAAATCCGACCACACCAAAAGATTCCCAGCCCATGACTTCCTATAGGTTGGTTTACCATCCCAAACCTCTAAGACCAATAATAAGCGAGTTATAAGCAGTTTTAAGTTTGGCTATCCTCGTTTGACCTTGAAGGAGGGGCCCAAGGTCAAATCCAACCACACCAGAAGATTCCCAGCCCATGATTTCCTATATGTTGGTTTACCATCCCAAACCTCTAGGTTATAAGTTATAAGCACTATTAACTTTGGCTATCTTCATTTGACCTTGAAGGAGGGGTCCAAGGGTTACTTCAGCACTCCGTGGATGACCTTGAATTAACAGCTTCAAGGTCAAATGTGTGCAAGGTTGTAGAGGACATGTATATTTTTTATACATATCACCTATGAAGAGAATCAACCTTCTACCTAGAAACAGCCAGTAGAAAAATGTAGATTATTTTCAAAGAAATGCCCGCGGCGGCCATCTTTTTTTTTCAGAATGAGGCTATTTTCAGTCCCAGAGAAGCTCACCCCCCAATGAAGATATCCTGCGAATTTGGTGAACCTAGCTGGCGTAGTTTTCCTCTTAGAGCGTTAACACCCAAATTCTCTCTACGTGCGGCAGCGGCAGCGGTGTAGTGAACGCTAAACCAAAGTATCCACTGGATGGCTAAAACTTTACTTGATGAGGCTAAGTAGGTTTTAACAGTTTGACTGTCTTTTAATTACTTGGTTTGTGTTGGCCTTGGTATAAATATATTATCTCTTAGTTAAGACCACCATATTTTATGAAGTCATTTTGCAAAATTTTTGTCCCACAACCATAACAAATAATGTCTCATTTATATCCAGTCAGAAAACATATCATCACGGTAAAAATGTTTACTATTGCAAATCAATAAAGGTTAAAACCAAAACTAAAATATATGTTGATAGTAGACGAATACAGAGAGACACATACAATAGCTCAGAGAGTCTGTTGAATGCCAATAAATCTTTTCAATAAAAAACACCCTTCAAAGATATAATGATACTTAAAAATTTACACACACACACAAATAAACCAGATGACGCTTCCACTTTTTAATGCTTTTATGCCACAGCACATAAAAGTTCACTGACAAAAAATTGTTTCTATTGAAAATATTAAAAACATCCTTCAATACCTGAATGTCGAGGTGTTAAATTGAATTTCAACTAACCAAACAAATTTTCAACAGCAAGCAATCAGTGCCTCTGAACAGGCTCTATGTCAGCTGACTTTGTGTTTTGAGCTTTAGAGTACAAGTGAAAGTACAGAAAAGGGATTAAAAGTAGCAAGGACAAATTTGACCTTTAGGGAGGATCAAAGGTCACATCTGAACCCTCAAAAGTATATCATTAAAAATTTAAAATTTAGAGAAAGATTGATAGATTTAAAAAAAAATTACTGCCAGTTATTTCTACCGGAAACTGAGATCAATATTTGTAAATCCGTCACTGACAGTAGCCCGGACACTTGATATTTTTTATGGCAGAAATTTTGTAAAATTCCCTGTATGGCCCAAAAATTGATTCGACTCGATTAATCATCTCTGGACTTTCCCGATTAATCTATTCTGATTTTCAAGTCCGATTCCCACCGCTAGGAGATACAGGGCACTGAAAGTATCAACCACCCCAATTGACCTTGAAAGACAGGTCAAAGGTCAAATCCAATCCCAGCAAAATATACAAGCCACATGATTCCCCACAAGTGTTCTTTAAATCCCAAAGCTCTTGAGTCATTCATTGAGCAACCAGTCACAGACTTTACAATATTATAGTTCACAAAAAAATAAATAACACCTTTGAAAAAAATTGTGTACCTGCAATACTTTTGAAGAAAGAAGCCATTTACTCATGATGGTAACTGTGAGAAAGAAGTGAGAAAGTAGCAACTACTCACTCATACATTGAGCAACAACTTTAAAACTTAACTTGTTATAGTTCACAAAAAAAGTAGATGAATACCACTTCTGAAAGAAATTGCGTAGCTGCAATACTTTTGAAGCTATCAGCCATTTACTCATTATGCTAACTGCTGAAAAATGAGAAAGTGGCTGTTGCTCATTTACTTATTGCGACAGCCATTCCAAACAATGACTAACTCTTAGCTAAAGAGAAAGTATCTGGACACTCTATTTCATGAAAATGCAAAAGATCTATTACTTTTCATGATATATGCAATTTACTCAACTATGACACAATAAAAGTAGCCATTACTCACTTATATATTAAGCAATAAGTTTGAAACTTCAATATGTTAAGGGTTCATCAAAAAGACAGCAGATGGAACAACATCTCCAAAAGAAATTACGTAGCTGCAATACTTTGAAGATACAAGCCGTTTACGCATTAGGTAACTGCTGAAAAGTGCAAAAATAGATGTTACTCACTTAGCTTTGGAGATAGACTTCTATCATTCTGCCCATGTAGTAGCAATGCAAAAAGTAGCTGAACAACATATTTAAACAAAATGCTCTAAATACAATACTTTTCAAGTTATAAGTGATTTAGTGCATGATTTCATGAATTTTAATGCATTAAAAATAATTACGAAAGATCCAAGCCTGATACTCAACCAGAGGGAATTTACCTTTGGCCTTAGTACATATGTGCAAGATCGGAGACAAATCCCTTCAATAGTCTATGACAAAATTGTGACAATTTAAAGTATCGATATTTTTGCACTTTGGGGGGTACCTCTCTTGTAATGGCTCTGGGGAACAGATGAACAAACAGATGTACATGCCTTGAACAACATCTCATCCTTGAAGATGAGGTAACTTTTAAAACAAACATGTTTGTGGGCCTTGTACTTTTGGAGAAGTTGTTCACACAGATGTGTACATAGACACTGCAGAACGATGCCAGAATATCAGCTGACAAGTCAGCTGACATAAAAAGGCCAAACGTCAAAGTATGAGTTTTACATCCCTTTCAGAACACGCTGTCACGGGGTGCACTTGGACCCTGGATCATAGAGGTGATAGTCCAGTGATTAAATGCTAAATTGCTGACCATTTGGTCACTGAGATCTCACCAAAACAACAAGGCAGAAAAGTGTTTACATGTCTACATGTGCGAGTCGCAAAGCGATCAGAGACACAAGTGGTGTACACTAGAATTTATGAAAGTATTGCAACAGAAAAAAAAATAAAAATTCCACATCCGATACTTCCCATATCTAGAACTCAGATGGCCGCCTATCCAGGTACTAACATAGCCCACTGCTGCTTAACTTCAGTGATGCGAAGGGTACTCATAAAGCTATGCCACAATTCTTGAAAGTCCGGTATAGTGCAAAATAATGCATCGCCTAAAAAGTGCATAGTGATACAAAATTTTGCAAGATATTGCACCCCCTTGCTAAATAATACAACCTCTGGAGAAACATTAAATATCACCCAGTTATGTGTTGTTTGTGTATTATATTGTACAAATAATTAAGTATATTATATTTAAGCATAACTGTACAGATGAACTGACATGTAATTAGCGAGGATAAGGGTGAAACTATTCAATTCATAAAACTGGGTTGGGTGTGGTGGGAGTGTATATGGATTCTATAATGATAATCTATTGTCTTCAGTTAGGGGCTATGTGGTGCTACATTGCTGTTTCATAATTAGATTGGACATAGGTTTTGATTTGTGAGAGATCAATGAAAGTGTAATAGATTTGTTGAAAGGTGTTAGTTGTGGCTTCTCTGTGGATGACTGGTTCAGCTCATATGGTCTTCAGTAAGGTGGCTGTGTGGGGCACTATAAACATGTGCCTTGATTTGTAAGAGATTTGTTGTTACTGTTTTATAAATACATCAATAAAATAGGATTACTTTGAATGATGGGCCATTAAACACAAAGGTTTGGGTTTCTTCTAGGCTTTTAAGAATGGCTTCATAGCTGTAATAACACGATCTATAATTAAATGACATGGCTTCCCCAAGTCCTCTCACTGTATAATCTAAATTTTTAAAACTTCCCACACATTCATTATGTATGACTTGTTTGATAGATCTCTTTGTGTTGGTATCAAAGTAATAATTTTGTGACTAGTCACTGTGTTAGGAACTCAGTTTATTGTGGAGAGTCAAAGGCAAATTAATTTGCAACAGTCATACTCAGAGCAAGATTTTCACAAGTTTGTGTTTATTTTGTGGGATTGGGATACAAACAAATCAACAAGACATACTCACCTCAGTAAAATGGGTTTTGCCCTATTGGTAAATTAATCAGAGACAACACCTTTGATCAAGACAAAGGGATACACTTTTTTGGTGGAGATTCACAATTTCATTGCAAAATTCTGCTCCCCTTAATTCCCCTTTTGTCTGGGATACAAAATATTGCAGAAAAATAATGCAGGGGAAACACTGTTTATGGGGGTGCATTATTTTGCTTTACACCTGTGACAAAAAAAAATTTAAAAAGCAATCTTTAGAAGTGTGCGTCTCGCTAGAACTAGCGCTTAAAAAGTTAATTATTATCCTCCACACACTGTATATGGCCAATATGGGGGGATAAACAGTACAGATTATATTTTTTTATACAGCGCATCTCCTTGCCATGGACAATTAGTGTGAACCAGTGCCGGTTTTTCATTAATATTTCAGAAACTATGTAACCTACAAATACCGGTATGTTACATGCATCATTAGAAAGACATTTTTAGTGATTCTGCTGGTTTAATCTATTGTAAAATTCATGTAGAAGTGGTGGAGAAATTGCAAGTTAAAAATTCAAGCTTTTTATTTTCACCAGCCCCTCTATGTACATGAAGTCTTTTTTTTTTTTTTTTTTGCATTTTATCTTCAAATATGGATTTCTTTTACTTATAAATCATTAAAAATAGTGGATAATAAAGTTAAACATCCCTCATATACACATATACAGAAAAAATATATCACTCATGACGATTAACAATAGAATACTCGGGCTCATCTCTCACACAATATTGTCATCTTCATTCATGATACATTTTTTACTATAGATGTCAGTCAGAAAGTTTTCCCATAATACAAGTACAATCAAATGGACAACGTATCAGCTGGAAAAGCAGACAAGGCAAACATTTGTTCATGTTGCTAAAACTATCTCTAAAAATATTTTACCTTTTCATTCTGGTGTATTGTGATCACAGACTGACTTATATTTTGTGAGTATTCAATTCATTGAATCATAACCTAACTTTCCGAAGCATTAAATCTATTAATCTTATTCCCTTTACTACTCATTGTATGACTACTATTAAGGTTCCATCCACAGCACATTTTTTTCTATGAATTATGGCCTCAAAATCTTTGTTTAAAATCATCATCATAAACCCCAAACCCTTAAAAGAATTTGAAGTATTTTGTTGCAGTATTCCCGATATTTAAAAAAAATAGCCAGCCTCGGCAGGCAAGAACCCTAGCCCGCAGGTACAGCTAAATGGGCAACAGCATTGAGATTTAGGAAAATCTTAGGAACAACTTCAGTTGTATGAAGTATACAGAACCCACAAGATGTTGTCAGATGTGAGAACTTTCATGTAGTTGAAGAAGGGGGGAAACTTAAAGATATTTTATTCATTCATGATGTGAGTGGCAAGCCAAAGGACACACCAGTTGCCAGATACCCTCCCAAAGCTAATAACCTGTAGATCCTCTTGGGGGTTAACATATCCTGATAATTTGGTGAAAGTCCATTCATTGGTTTAGGCTGTGTAACACCCACAAACTTTAAGACCAAAAAAATTTTAAAAGTGTTGCCATGGCAATAATTGTTGCCAGATAAACCCCGAAACATAATCAGCTCTAGATCCTCTTGGGATTTAACACATCCTGAAAATTTTGAGAAAATCTGTGTATGGGTTTAGGCACTGGAACACCCACAAGCTTTATCACTGGCACTGCCGCCACCAGGGGACAACTATAACCCCAGCCTTATGGGCTGGGGTTGATAAATATGTTTCTTTGTGTGATATGTCCATGTACATGCTATTCTACACCTTGTTATAAATAAACGAGCTAGATAAGATTCTGAAGTTACACTAATCTAGGTTTGAAAACCTTTTAAATTACATGTGCAGTATGTAAAGTCTACAAATCAGCTGAATGTTATGTTCTCTGTCAATGTCCTACACATTAAGTAGAATTAATTGGACAAAACAATGTACAAAAAGTATGAAAATTTAAAAAAAGTGTTAATCATTGAGCTGTCACAGTTACACACATTAGGCTAATTAGACTGTTATTTTAGATCGGAAAATTGCTGTAATTTACAAAGCAAAAGCTGTAATCATGAACACTTGGTCTTTGTGTTCAAATTGATGCTTTTTTTTAAACTAGACCTACGCATTGGAGAACCAATACAAATTTGTATCCACCAGAAAGACAACTCATCAAAGCCAGCGGACCATCGTTTGACCTTGAACGAGGGGCCCCAAGGCCAAATCTGTCCACATCAGAAGATTCCCAGCCCATGATTTCCTATAGGTTGGTTTCACATTGCAAACCTCTAAGATCAATATTAAGTGAGTTATAAGCACTTTTAAGTTTGGCTTTCCTCATTTGACCTTGAACGAGGGGCTCAAGGTCAAATCTGACCACATCAGAAGATTCCCAGCCCATGATTTCCTATAAGCTGGTTTCATACTGTAAACTTCTAGGACCAATAATAAGCCAGTTCTAAGCACTTTTAACCTTGGCTATCCTCGCTTGACCTTGAAGGAGGGGCCCAAGGTCAAAACTGACCTCATCAGAAGATTCCCAGCCCATGATTTCCTATAAGTTGGTTTCACATTGCAAACCTCTAGGACCAATAATAAGCGAGTTATAAGCACTTTTAACTTTGGCTATTCTCGTTTGACCTTCAAGGAGGGGTCCAAGGTAAAATATGACCACATCAGAAGATTCCCAGCCCATGATTTCCTATAGGTTGGTTTCACATTGCAAACATCTAGGTCCAAAAATAAGGGAGGCACTTATATATAGGCACTTTTAAAGTTCAGTAAGTGGGGTACTTTGGTACTCCATGGATGACCTTAAATTACGAGCTTTGAGGTCAAATGTCTGCAAGGTTGTAGAGGACATGTATATCTGTTATACATGTCACCTATGAAGAGATTCAACCTTCTACTTCGGTGAACCAGCCAGTAGAAAAAGACCTTCTATGAATAAAGATCATTGTCTAATGGAATTTCACAATAATTTAAGTCTGGGCTATATATTGGACTACATATTGTGTATCCGTGATTGCATAATCATTTAATTGCATTAAGAATCAATCAGTTATATACAGATAAAAAAATAATAAAAAATTAATCAGTTTATAACAATAAACAATTTTTGCAATATTTTATGAAATAAATTGTGCACAATCAGAAAAAAAATCGCACACTTTTCCGAAATTTTGACATCTATAAGCAGTGTTTACATGTAACTTACCAAAAAAAAGAGAGAAAGAGAGAGAAAGAGAACAATGCCATTGATTGCCCCACAAAAGCACTACACAGAGGCTAGTCAGTATTGCTAGGCATAAGGGGTTTTAAGACTAAATTAGCCAGGTGTGGTCTATTTCCATACATCCACTCACTTGCTTGGCATATGTTCCATAAACTGGCGTCTTCAGGTATGTACCCAGTGTCAAGATACTACAGTCTTTGCAGGCACTAAAAAATAATACAACATACTCTCAATAATTATGACTCTCTCATTATTCAATATTTTTTTGGCGGAAAGCTTGTTATTCCAAATGGCACCAACTTCGAAAGCAACCTAGCCTAGGTGGTGTCCTATCACCCTGTATTCAGTCGGCTGAAGTGTCTTCTAGATAGAGTCCAGAAATGAAATGTCAGGATGGGGGCCATGACAGCCATATTGTTTTTCAAAGTGGCACCCACTTTGTAAGCAGCCTGGACTAGGTGGTGCCCTACAACCCTGTTAAGTTTCAAATCAATTGCCTTAAGCATCTTTGAGTTAGAGTCTGGAAATGGAATTTCAAGATGGCAGCCATGACAGCCGTCTTGTTTTTCAAAGCGGCACCATTTCGAAAACAACCTAGCCTAGGTGGTGCACTTCCAACCTGTAAAGTTTCAAATCGATCGGCAGAAGCATCTTTGAGTTAGAGTCCGGGAACAGAATTTCAAGATGGGAGCCATCTTGTTTTTTCAAAAGGCACCAAATTTGAAAGTAAGCTAGAGTAGGTGGTACCCTACAACCCTGTTAAGTTTCAAATTACCGGTGGAAGTGTGTTTGAGTTAGAGTCCGGAAACCAAAATGTTGACAGATGGACAGACGGATGGACATCAGACACATCAATCTAATAGGTGGCATGGTTACATGCAACCCACCCAAAAAGAGTTAAATAGCTTAATATAAATGTATAATAAATCTCAAGAAGTTACAACATCTTATCAAGTATTTTACATCAATCATGGAGGTTTCGTTTGGTGGTATGCACTTGTCTGTATGTCCATTTGTTTGTTGTGTGTTTGCAAATTAACTCAAATAGTTACGGGCAGATTTTAATAAAATTCTCAGGAAATATCGACTATGGCACAAGGAACTTTAGCGGTGATTGGGATCACTGTCTAGACACAGGATTATATTAAAAAGTTTTTTTATCATTGCTCTCAAATTCAATATTGGAGGTGTTGGGCCTTGGCAGATCTTTGTTCACTCTGAGTGCTCTTGTTTGCAGATATTTTAGCTTTGATAGCATTTTTCAATGAGTACAACTTGTATTTTTTCTTTTAAACTTCCTGTCAATGGGCTTTTTAATTCAGGCAAACCCAGAACACAACCTTTTCAGTATCACATAATTAGAACGGCAATATCCGAGATACTAATATGGAACATTTTTGTTGGTCACCCTTAACCAATATGTCCTCTAGGCACAACAACTGCCTCTTCTTATTGTGTGTTTTCATTACTGACTACTTCAACTTCATTTTCGCGACAAGAAGATGACAAGGTCAAAACACTATGGCCTTTGTAAATACTGTGAAATAATATACAAATATCAAGTTTGGCACATTTATCATCATTCCAAAAGATTGTTATGGTTTTTTTAACATATTGCACCTATTGTAGTTTTTGAGATGACCAAGTCTTCAATTTGCAATATGAATGGCTGCACACCCAAGGAAAATTGCATGGTCTTTCATGGAATGGCAACTAGTTGAAAATTATAACTATTTGGATGTATTTTCTGACTTATGATCTATGTGTAATCTATGCAAAAGTCTTAATGTAACATAAACATAAGGATTAAACAAAGAGTTCCACAGTTTTAAAAACAAAATTCCTTACAAAGTTTGGAGTTTTATAACCTGATACTACAAAATAAGTCAGTGATACATAACAAGTTGTCTATAGAGCAGCTTATTTTGTATTATCGACTTATTTTGTATCATCAAAAAATCTTGTCAAAATTCTGCGCTCCGTTTTGTAATATATTAAATCAACTGTTGGCACGAAATAAGTCGGCCAAGTAATACAAAACTAGATGATCGCTTGTAAAAAAAAAATAGCATCAGAGATGCCCGTACCCCACAGCCTTGGGAAATATTTTCAACACCATGAGATATAGAAGTACTGTACCAGTACAAACTTCAGGATACTTTCAGAGCACTGTCAGTTATATAAAGGTCCAAACAATGTTTAAATGGAGAAATAATGTTTAAAAGAAAGATAATGCGTATAAAGATGAAGTATTAAAACAAGATAATTCAATGACAAGATGACAGCATTAATCAGTAAACTAAAATTCAACACTCTTTATATACATCTGCATTTCCGAATTATGGTTTAGATGGTTTGAATATTACCATGCATACAGAAGTAGTAATACATTTAATGAATGCTTATGTGTGGTGTTGGAGTAAAATCTGCGGCTCCCTTGATGAAATTCTATCTCTTACAATGGGAAGTTATGAAAGTAAAATTCTTAATAAACTAGAAATAGGACGCCCTGTTGATAGTAGATGCGAATAGAAACAGGATAGCATAGAAGAACACACATTATCATGTGTAATGTCCACCCCATGAACCTTTTGCCCAAATTGTACAGTAGTCTTACAAGACCCTGTTTCATTTGTAAAATATATCAATGATGCTTAAATATTTATTAGTGTAGACGTAAATTATTTCAGCTTCATGCCTTTTTCCATTGGTTGGGTCGAAAATTTTGACGAAATCACTCTATCTTGCACGGTTAAGAAGATAGAAGCAAATTCCTGTTTTTTCTATTTTTGGCAAAAATTCGAAAATTTAAAATGGCCGCCATTTTTGGGGAGGGGAAAATTTTTTGAAAATTGCAAAGAGTACATTCCTTAGATACCCTGTGGGTCGAAAATTTCGACGAAATCGCTCTATCTCGCACGGATAAGGAGATAGAAGCAAATTTGTGTTTTGCCATTTTGGGCAAAAATTTGAAAATTCAAAATGGCCGCCATTTTTGGGAAGGGGAAATTTTTTTGAAAATTGCAAAGATTACATTCCTTAGATACCCTGTGGGTCGAAAATTTCGACGAAATCGCTCTATCTCGCACGGTTAAGGAGATAGAAGGAAATTTGTGTTTTGCCATTTTTGGCAAAAATTCGAAAATTCAAAATGGCCGCCATTTTTGGGGAGGGGAAAATTTTTTGAAAATTGCCAAGAATACAATGCTGAGATACCCTGTGGGTCGAAAATTTCGACGAAATCGCTCTATCACGCACGGTTAAGGAGATAGAAGCAAATTTGTGTGGGAAAAATTCGAAAAATCAAAATGGCCGCCATTTTTGGGGAGGGGAAAATTTTTTGAAAATTGCAAAGATTACATTCCTTAGATACCCTGTGGGTCGAAAATTTCGACGAAATCGCTCTATCTCGCACGGTTAAGGAGATAGAAGCAAATTTGTGTTTTGCCATTTTTGGCAAAAATTTGAAAATTCAAAATGGGCGCTTTTTGGGGGAGGGGAGAATTTTTTGAAAATTGCCATTAATACAATGCTCAGATACCCTGTGGGTTGAAAATTTCGACGAAATCGCTCTATCTCGTACGGTTAAGGAGATAGAAGCAAATTTGTGTTTTGCCATTTTTGGCAAAAATTCGAAAATTCAAAATGGCCGCCATTTTTGGGGAGGGGAAAATTGTTTGAAAATTGCAAAGAGTACACTCCTTAGATACCCTGTGGGTCGAAAATTTCGACGAAATCGCTCTATCTCGCACGGTTTAGGAGATATGAGCACATTTCCCTTTTTCAGTATTCAAAATAGCTAATTACTCATTTATTTAATTAATTACTCACTCATCTATGAAGCAATTACCCCCAAAAGCAATCCCATACAAGCTATTAACCCAATGAACTTCCATACCAAATTTCAGAAAGCTAGGCTTAATAGCATTCCTTAAAATGTCTGGAAACCAAAGAGCTACTCAAAAGTAGCAAAGTAGCTATTACTCAGTTAGCTATAGAGCTATCATCACCAAAAGCAATCCCATACAAGCTATTAACCCAATAAACCTGCATGCCAAATTTGGTAAAGATAGGATAAGAACTGTTGCCTAAAATGTCTGGAAACCAAGTGGGACGCCGGACGCCAGAAAAAGCAAGAATAATATGTCCACCCCCCAGTGGGGTGGACATAATTCTAATATGACTTTTGCTTAATCTGCATCAAAAGACAGACCCAAAGGTGCAACAAGATTTTAAAGGTCAAGGTCACTACGGCAAGGTAAAAGGTCAAACTAGAGGATCGCTCGCAAAAAAAAAAGATAATGTTTTTGCTATGCAAAAACAAAGCGTCCCGAAAAGGATATAAAGGTGAGTGCTAAAGTATTAAGAAAATGCTTCGTTTCTAGCCTTATACTGTTGTGGCAACCAAAGTCAGCGCAGTCTGCTCTATCTAGCACGGTTTTCAAGATATAAGCATTTTTGTGTTTTGCAAAAAATAAAAAAATTAAAAATGTCCGCTATATTTGGCGAGACAAAAATATTTTGAAAATTGGCATGGCTACTCTGCAGAGATACCCAGCAGGTCCAAAATTTTGTTGAGTTCACTCCATATAGCACGGTTTTCGAGATATAAGCATTTTTGTGTTTTGCAAAAACTTTGAAAATTCAAAATGGCCACCATTTTTGGGGAGACAAAAATTTTTGTCAAGACCACTGTCGTGGTGTGTATCTCCCGCCGAGCATTAAAGCAGAAGAAATAGCTTTTCCGAGATATTCACAATTTTTCATTTTCGTGTGTGAAAGGTCTTCCAAAAGTAGGTGAATGAGTTATTTGAGAAAAATTGGCTATCTGCAATACTTTTAGAGATAATTCACATTTACTCATTTTGAGTAGGTGAATAATTAGCTATGGGTCTGAAACTTCACAGAGTGAAAGCTCTCCCAAAAGTAGGTGAATGAGTTATTTGAGAAAAATTGGCTATCTGCAATACTTTTAGAGATAATTCACATTTACTCATTTTGAGTAGGTGAATAATTAGCTATGGGTCTGAAACTTCACAGAGTGAAAGCTCTCCCAAAAGTAGGTGAATGAGTTATTTGAGAAAAATTGGCTATCTGCAATACTTTTAGAGATAATTCACATTTACTCATTTTGAGTAGGTGAATAATTAGCTATGGGTCTGAAACTTCACCAAGTGAAAGCTCTGCCAAAAGTAGGTGAATGAGTTATTTGAGAAAAATTGGCTATCTGCAATACTTTTAGAGATAATTCGCATTTACTCATTTTGAGTAGGTGAGTAATTTGCTATGGGTCTGAAACTTCACCAAGTGAAAGCTCTCCCAAAAGTAGGTGAATGAGTTATTTGAGAAAAATTGGCTATCTGCAATACTTTTAGAGATAATTCGCATTTACTCATTTTGAGTAGACGAGTAATTAGCTATGGGTCTGAAACTTCACCAAGTGAAAGCTCTCCCAAAAGTAGGTGAATGATTAATTTGACAAAAATTGGCTATCTGCAATACTTTTAGAGATAATTCGCATTTACTCATTTTGAGTAGGTGAGTAATTAGCTATGGGTCTGAAACTTCACCAAGTGAAAGCTCTCCCAAAAGTAGGTGAATGAGTTATTTGAGAAAAATTGGCTATCTGCAATACTTTTACAGATAATTCGCATTTACTCATTTTGAGTAGGTGAGTAATTAGCTATGGGTCTGAAACTTCACCAAGTGAAAGCTCTCCCAAAAGTAGGTGAATGAGTTATTTGAGAAAAACTGGCTATCTGCAATACTTTTAGAGATAATTCGCATTTACTCATTTTGAGTAGGTGAGTAATTAGCTATGGGTCTGAAACTTCACCAAGTGAAAGCTCTCCCAAAAGTAGGTGAATGAGTTATTGGAGAAAAATTGGCTATCTGCAATACTTTTAGAGATAATTCGCATTTACTCATTTTGAGTAGGTGAGTAATTAGCTATGGGTCTGAAACTTCACCATGTGAAAGCTCTCCCACAAGTAGATGAATGAGTTATTTGTTAAAAATTGGGTATCCGCAATACTTTTACAGATAATTAGCATTTACTCATTTTGAGTAGGTAAATAATTAGCTATGGGTCTGAAACTTCACCATGTGAAAGCTCTCCCAAAAGTAGGTGAATGAGTTATTTGAGAAAAATTGGCTATCTGCAATAATTTTAGAGATAATTCGCATTTACTCATTTTGAGTAGGTGAGTAATTGGCTATGGGTCTGAAACTTCACCAAGTGATAGCTCTCCCAAAAGTAGGTGAATGAGTTATTTGAGAAAAATTGGCTATCTGTAATACTTTTAGAGATAATTCACATTTACTCATTTTCAGTAGGTGAGTAATTAGCTATGGGTCTGAAACTTCACCAAGTGAAAGCTTTGCCAAAAGTAGGTGAATGAGTTATTTGAGAAAAATTGGCTATCTGCAATACTTTTAGAGATAATTCGCATTTACTCATTTTGAGTAGGTGAGTAATTAGCTATGGGTCTGAAACTTCACAGAGTCAAAGCTCTCCCAAAAGTAGGTGAATGAGTTATTTGAGAAAAATTGGCTATCTGCAATACTTTTAGAGATAATTCGCATTTACTCATTTTGAGTAGGTGAGTAATTAGCTATGGGTCTGAAACTTCACCAAGTGAAAGCTCTCCCAAAAGTAGGTGAATGATTTTTTTGACAAAAATTGGCTATCTGCAATACTTTTAGAGATAATTCGCATTTACTCATTTTGAGTTGGTGAGTAATTAGCTATGGGTCTGAAACTTCACCAAGTGAAAGCTCTGCCAAAAGTAGGTGAATGAGTTATTTGAGAAAAATTGGCTATCTGCAATACTTTTAGAGATAATTCGCATTTACTCATTTTGAGTAGGTGAGTAATTAGCTATGGGTCTGAAACTTCACCATGTGAAAGCTCTCCCACAAGTAGATGAATGAGTTATTTGTTAAAAATTGGGTATCCGCAATACTTTTACAGATAATTAGCATTTACTCATTTTGAGTAGGTAAATAATTAGCTATGGGTCTGAAACTTCACCATGTGAAAGCTCTCCCAAAAGTAGGTGAATGAGTTATTTGAGAAAAATTGGCTATCTGCAATAATTTTAGAGATAATTCGCATTTACTCATTTTGAGTAGGTGAGTAATTGGCTATGGGTCTGAAACTTCACCATGTGAAAGCTCTTCCAAAAGTAGGTGAATGAGTTATTTGAGAAAAATTGGCCATCTGCAATACTTTTAGAGGTAATTCGCATTTACTCTTTTTGAGTAGGTGAGCAATTAGCTATGGGTCTGAAACTTCACCAAGTGAAAGCTCTTTGGGATAGCTGCTCTGCAGAGATACCCTGAAGATAAAAAATTTCGTCGAAATCGCTCTATGTAGCACGGTTTTCGAAATATTAGCATTTTTGTGTTTTGCAATTTTTGCGAAAAAATTCGAAAATTCAAAATGGCCGCCATTTTTGGCAAGACAAAATTTTTTTGAAAATTGGCATGGCTACTCTGCAGAGATACCCAGTGGGTCAAAAATTTCATCGAAATCGCTCTATCTAGCACGGTTTTCGAGATATAAGCATTTTTGTGTTTTGCAATTTTGCGAAAAATTCGAAAATTCAAAATGGCCGCCATTTTTTGCGAGAAATTTTTTGTTTGAAAATTGGCATGGCTACTCTGCAGAGATACCCTGTGGGTCAAAAATTTCGTCGAAATCGCTCTATCTAGCAGGGTTTTTGAGATATAAGCATTTTTATGTTTTGCAATTTTTGCGAAAAATTCGAAAATTCAAAATGGCCGCCATTTTTGGCGAGACAAAATTTTTTTGAAAATTGGCATGGCTACTCTGCAGATATACCCTTTGGGTCAAAAATTTCGTCGAAATCGCTCTATCTAGCAGGGTTTTCGAGATATAAGCATTTTTATGTTTTGCAATTTTTGCGAAAAATTCGAAAATTCAAAATGGCCGCCATTTTTGGCGAGACAAAAATTTTTTGAAAATTGGGAAAAGTACTCCGCAGAGATATCCTGCGGGTCAAAAATTTTGTCGAAATCGCTCTATCTAGCACGTTTTTTGAGATATAAGCATTTTTGTGTTTTGCAATTTTTGCGAAAATTTCGAAAATTCAAAATGGCCGCCATTTTGGGCGAGACAAAAATTTTTTGAAAATTGGGAAAACTACTCCGCAGCGATACCCTCTGGGTCAAAAATTTCGTTGAAATCGCTCTATCTAGCACGGTTTTCGAGATATAAGCATTTTTGTGTTTTCCTTATTTGGAAAATTCGTAATGATTAATTAATCATTAATTACTCGGCCATTTCTTGACCAATCAATGCCAAAATCTAATGATTTCCAGATTTTAATAGAATGAATGTATTTGCCAAGTTTCAGGTGAATTGATAAAATTCCTTTCAAGTTATCATCCGGACAAGCTTCCCCATCGAAAAAAGACATTTTTGGTCATGTGACCTCTCTAATTGGTTGAAATGTCACTGCAGCATATTCAAAAAAATTCCCCAAGGCTACTGCCTAAACCTGCCAAATTTGAAAAGAATCCGCCTAACGGTTACAGAGTTACAAGGAAAATAAAATACGGAGCCGCCGGAGCCGCCGGAGCCGGCGGAGCCGTAAGCTCTCCCATACACAAACAAGCGTCCCTTGTGGGACGCTTAATGAAGGTCACACCATGATAATACACACCTATAGCCAATAACCAATGTCCCTACCAAGTATCAACTTCCTACACCTTACGGTTTCCGAGATACAGCCCTGACGATTTTATAGGTCAAGGTCACTATGGCAAGGTCAAAGGTCAAATCAAGGTCACACCATGATGCTGCACACCTACACCCCCTAGCCAATGTCTCTACCAAATATCAACTTCCTGCACCTAACAGTTTCCGAGATAAAGCCCGGACAATATTTTATAGGTCAAGGTCACTACAGCAAGGTTAAAGGTCAAATCAAGGTCAGACCATGACGTTGCACACCTACACCCCCTAATCAATATCCCTACCAAGTATCAACTTCCTACACCTTACGGTTTCTGAGATATAGCCCAGACAACATTTTATAGGTCAAGGTCACTACGGCAAGGTCAAAGGTCAAATCAAGGTCAGACCATGACGCTGCACACCTACACCCCCTAAGCAATATCCCTACCAAGTATCAACTTCCTACACCTTACGGTTTCTGAGATATAGCCTGGACAAGATTTTATAGGTCAAGGCCACTACGGCAAGGTCACAGGTCAAATCAAGGTCACACCATGACGTTGCACACCTACACCCATTAACCAATATCCGTACCACGTATCAACTTCCTACACCTTACGGTTTCTGAGATATAGCCCGGACAACATTTTATAGGTCAAGGTCACTACAGCAAGGTCAAAGGTCAAATCAAGGTCACACCATGACGTTGCACACCTACACCCCCTAACCAATGTCCCTACCAAATATCAACTTCCCAAGCCTTACAGTTTCCGAGATATAGCCCGGACAATATTTTATAGGTCAAGGTCACTACGGCAAGGTCAAAGGTCAAATCAAGGTCAGACCATGACATTGCACACCTACACCCCCTAACCAATATCCCTACCAAGTATCAACTTCCTACACCTTACGGTTTCCGAGATATAGCCCGGACAAGATTTTATAGGTCAAGGTCACTACGGCAAGGTCAAAGGTCAAATCAAGGTCAGACTACGACGTTGCACAACTACACCCCCTAACCAATGTCCCTACCAAGTATCAACTTCCTACACCTTACAGTTTCCGAGATATAGCCCGGACAAGATTTTCAAACTCAAGGTCACTACGGCAAGGTCAAAGGTCAAATCAAGGTCAGACCATGACGTTGCACAGCTACACCCCCTAACCAATGTCCCTGCCAAGTATCGACTTCCTACACCTTACGGTTTCTGAGATACAGCCCGGACAAACTATTTCCCGCCGCCCGCCCACCTACCCGCCCGCCCGCCCGGACGCCCGCCCGCCCGCCCATCCGGACACCATGGGTGAAAACAATACCCCAACAGCCATTAAGGGCTGTGGGGTAAAAAGATAATGTTTTTGCACAGCATAGTCTGCATAGTCTGCTCTATCTAGCACGGTTTTCGAGATATAAGCATTTTTGTGTTTTGCATTTTTTGCAAAAAATTAGAAAATTCAAAATGGCCGCCATTTTTGGCGAGACAAAAATGTTTTGAAAATTGAGATGGCTACTCTGCAGAGATACCCTATCGGTTAAAATTTTGTTGAAATTACTCTATCTAGCACAGTTTTGCGAGATATAAGCAGTTCTGTGTTTTGTAATTTTGCCAAAAATTTGAAAATTCAAAATGGCCACCATTTTTTGAAAATTGGAATTGCTACTCTGCAGAGATACCCTGTGGGTCAAAAATTTTGTACAAATCGCACGGTTTTCGAATAATAAGCATTTTTGTGTTTTGCAATTTTTGCGAAAAAATTCGAAAATTCAAAATGGCCACCATTCTGGGCAAGACAAATTTTTTTTGAAAATAGGGATGGCTACTCTGGAGAGATACCCTGTGGGTCAAAAATTTCATCGAAATCGCTCTATCTAGCACGGTTTTCAAGATATAAGCATTTTTGTGTTTTGCCATTTCTGCGAAAAATTTGAAAATTCAAAATGGCCGCCATTTTGGGTGAGACAAAAAAATTGTTGCAAATTGGGATGGCTACTCTGCACAGATACCCTGTGGGTCGAAAATTTCATCGAAATCGCTCTATCTAGCACGATTGTCGAGATATAAGCATTTTGTGTTTTGCAATTTTTGCGAAAAATTCGAAAATTCAAAATGGCCGCCAGTTTTGGTGAGACAAATTTTTTGGAAAATTGGGATGGTTACTCTACAGAGATACCCTGTGGGTCAAAAATTTCGTTGAAATCGCTCTATCTCGCACGGTTTTCGAGATATAAGCATTTTTGTGTTTTCCTTATTTGGAAAATTCATAATGATTAATTAATTATTAATTACTCGGCCATTTCTTAACCAATCATGCCAAAATCTAATGATTTCCAGATTTTAATAGAATGTATTTGCCAAGTTTCAGGTGAATTGATTTAAAATCCCTTTCAAGTTATCATCCGGACAAGCTTATCCATCGAAAAAAGACATTTTTGGGTCATGTGACCTCTCTGATTGGTCAAAATGTCACTGCAGCATATTCAAAACAATTCCCCAAGGCTACTGCATACACCTGCCAAATTTGAAAAGAATCCACCCAAAGGTCACAGAGTTAGAAGGAAAACGAAACGCGGAGCCGGCAGAGCCTGATTTTCTCCCATATACAAACAAGCAATTAATAAGACAACTTTATTACAAATTAAATAAGTTGGTAATACAAAATAAGTCAAAAATTTATACAAAATAAGTCATATATTACAAAACAAGTCGTTGATACAAAATAAGTTGTTACAAGGCGTCATTATCTGAATATAATTCACTAAGTATATCTGACAGAGGCTGAGACTAATGGCAGGAAAATATGGTGCTTGTAATTGATTACAAATAGAACATAATTTAATTTCCTGTAAACCTCTTTTGATAAAAATATACATTGACACAACCACAACATATATGCATTATTTATAGGAAAAAGACACTTTATTTAATCTTTGAGGCACACTGAAATTGTGAAATATATATTTTTAAATCCACTGAGCTCTCCAAATCTGTATAAAACCAATCAATACACAAAATTATATTTTTTTGTATCAGTAATCCTGATTGGCTGAAATTTATTTAATTTATTATCTAGTTCCTGATTTGTACTGATTCACAGCATATGCTAAATTAACAAACAAAACACTGCCTGGAGAAAAGCATAATGAAGTCCCAAAGACTGTGGGGAAGAGTGAATGGTATAGCCAAGCTTCTAGTTTATTGAGCCACTTCATACCATACTCAACCTGTTTAACCCCTTTGTCTGACTTACACTCTCATGAACAAATGCATAAACATGGTCAGGGAATATGTACTTTCCAGTTTACATGCCCCATACATTTGTGAACTACTTTCTTCATTCCACTTTAGTTACATGACTTACTTTTTCTCCTTGTTCTCTGGCATTACACTTCAATGTGTTGTATCAAGTTAAGTCGAGCAATTCTTTAGGTCATTTAGTAACATATATATATGCCTGATGTCTATTGCAAGTTTCTACAGCATAATGGGGAATTCTACTCCCTTAAACAAGATGCCATTAAGTCACAGGTTACCTCTGGCTAAGGACTGAACTGAAGAGGTGCCCATCTAAAGACCAACTTTCTTAGTAAATTCTCTTAGTTAGCATTAGGTCATGTTTGTCACATGGTATTATGGTCTTTTACTCTTTTCCTTTGAGACTTGGCTGCCATAACTACTGATTTTTGTTCTTTATCACACTATTACTAATATGTTACTCTTCAGAAAATATACAATTTAGTGATACACAACAATGACCTTCTTGCATAAAATAGCAAAAACTGTCCTATTTTTGATATAAATATTTGGACCACTGCATAAGTTTCACAAAACAAAATACTCTTTTGAAAAGACTACAGCAAAATCAAAGCATATGGACTATAAATACAAACCTTTCAGTACTCGTAATAATTACTTACATTTCTTGTAGAACAGAATATTTTACTTCACAAACACAGACTTAAAGGAATGTTCATAGAGACCCTGAGATTTTATAAATATATGAAATACCGCAAGACAAAGATAACCTGTGAATGACACATTTTCTCAAAACTTCATGAAAATATAATTTAATACAAAGCACACTCAAAGGAGCAGCATACCTTTCCCGGAACCTGTACATCTTCATTAAAGTATGAATGAAGTCTGCAGACACTAGGTGGTCATCCTCTGTGAACAACACTGGTCCGTTGAAATGTCTGGTCACTTCCAGATGGTCAAAGATGTGGTTCACCTGGTGATCATATGATATATCGGTATAATGGGTTTCAAAATTTACCCCATTTCTGCCTGTTAATTTGGTATCCTATTTTTATTTACTTAAACACAAACATAAATATTTATTTCCTTCTTATTGTATACTAAAATACCTATTTGTTTATGATCAATCTGTTATCCATACATAATCTTTCTTTCCCAGCATGTCTGGACAACACAGATTCTACTGAATGAATTTAGATTATGATCATAGAAAAGCATGATGAATCATTTCTACCGTTGTTTATCATACAGTATTTTTTTCAATGGACTTTTCATTTATAAATTGTTTCAGTATCTAAATTATAGAATGATCCCTATCATAATGAGAAAAGTACTCAGAGAGAGCAGACAACAGCCATACAACTCATTTCCAGTCCTATCTCTTCCTGTTCTGGAACACAGTACAGTAGAACCTCCATTATCCAACTTTCTATTATCCGAATATTCAATTATCTGACTTCAAACCCACTCTCCCAACTCAATTTAAGCCTTCTACTATCTGACCTAATTGTTGCTCCCCCAAGAGGGTCGGATAATAGAGGTTCTACTTGCTGGGATCTGGATCAAACTGGGGTATATTATAGACACTACTGTGGGATTGTCCTGAATTGAATGATTTATTACAGGTAAAAATTTCCTTATCCCTCAATGACAAGATCCTTCCAGAACATTTCTAGATCCCGACAGTAATCCTGATCACCACTGAAATGGAATCATCTGTTCCTTCTGCCACTACTGGTAGCATTTCCAGAAAACTTTACCAAAATCTGTCCATAACTTTTAACCGTTATTTAAAAAGCCCACAAAAATGTCGCCAGTGGAGGTAATTAACACTGTAGTCAACAAGCCATGGTGGTCCAGTGGTCCTATTGAATCCTAATAAATCTAAAGACTCTTATGCCCTTGTTCCACCAAAGGATTAAGCCCCGATCCTGGGTCGCAGGCGGCCTGGGACAACATACGACTGTGTAAATTTGGTCTGAGGAGGCCTGAGGAAGCCTGAGACTAGACATTTTGTTTATGACGGGAAAAAATAATCGGCTGGGGTCGGGAGAAATATCAAACATGTTTGATTTTTCACACAGCCTCAACCGACCACAACTGACCCTTACAGGACGCCTGGGACTAAGCAATTTTTGAAACCGACCCTCAAAAACCCTTAATCGGGAGCCTTAGTCGTGTGGTGGAACACCCACATTAAACTACCAAAATTGAAAATTTTGATTACTTAAATGTAGCTTTTATAAGCTACAAGCTTACCATGTGGGACTGAATGCTGATCTCGGATGGCCGCAAGGCATCTGGGCAACGTCTAAGAAAAATAGACATTTATAGTTGGCCGTAGCCTCAAGTTGTCCTCTCGTGGTACACTGTGAGATCTTGTCCTACTTTCTTGTTGAAATTTTAAACCTAATACCCCTCAGCTGTAATACAGCGGGGAGGCAGGGTGGGACTCTTGTAGCTTATAAAAGCTACATTTAAGTAATTAAAATTTTCAATTTTATTGTGCTACAATAGCTTACTATGTGGGACAGAATGCGGAGTCCAACCGCACGGTGGAGGGATTACAGCTGAGACTGGAAGATATGTCAATTTTTCTTAGATTTTGAAGTAATAGATTAGAATGAATGTTAGAAATACCAGTCTGAGTCCTGTATACAGTGCCCCAATCCGAAGACCGGGCCTGTGAAGAGCCAAAAACCTGAATAGAATGAATGACAGTGCTAAAACTGTCAAGATGTTTTGATTGTAGGCGAAAAATGCAGCCGTGCTCACTTTTTGAAGTGTAAGGGCCCTTAGGGCCCATCCACGAGTGAAAAACCAGCCCAATGGTTGGAATTTTTGCCACCGAATATGAGATTAATGACAACCTTGATAAGTCCTTAATACATACTTGATAAACTAAAAATAAAAAATGACCTTACTCGTAACATCTTGAGAGGTAAACCTATACCTAGACCCTGGGATTAGACTCCTGAAGACTTGGTTGTAGCGGATGTGCCCCCTCCCCCCCTTCTTTTCTTTCCGAGGATACTTGGTCTGAGGGGAAGGGTCTAGGACTTGTTGTGCTGCCACCACTGGTCCCAGATATATATTGTTGTCATTATCCAACCAAGTAAGGTCTTTTAGGTAAAAAATTGTAAATGTGTTGTGAGCTTTCCAGTAACAGGCTTGCATGCTTTGGTCCACAGATACCCCACTGTAGGTCGCGAAGGCCCTAATGTCATGCGCTTTAACTTGCACCAAGTCCAAGGCTTGTTGGTCTGCTTGTTTATAACAAAGTAGAATGGTTTGTTTCAACCAAGAAGAGAGAGTAGCGGGTCTGATATCTGAGATGTATCCTTTGTTGAAGGAGATGAAAAGGAGGGGTAGTCAAAGCAGGAATAGTCACCGGAGACACACTTTGAGAACCTTCTCTTGCTAGTTGGTTTTTGGCTGTGAAGTCAGAAGAAGGGAACAAGGCAACCTTTTCCCATTGGCCTAGATTAGATACTTTGTTTGCAACCCAGGCATGGATTTCGCTGCGGCGCTTGCCGGACGCCAAACCTAGCAAGAAAGCAGTTTTGAGAGTAAGATGTTTGAGGTCTGTGTCCTTCATAGGCTCAAAGGGCGCTTTTGTGAGCACTTTGTGAGAACAGAAAGGTTCCATTTTGGAAGATTCCTGTAACTTTTGGGATGATCCCTGTGAAAACTGGAGAGCAACCCATGAAGGTCTGAACTATGTGCAATATGGTACCCCACTGGGCACAAAGTGCCAACACTCAACAATGCCCATCCTGTAAACAACGATGGTGAGGGGCGCCTGTTTGGTCTTGGTACAGGTACATGAAAAAGTCTGAGACTTGTTTCACAGATGGAGTGGAGAAATCCACCAAATTTTCTCTGCACCATTTCTCAAATAGGGCCCACTTTGACTTGTAGATGGTCCTTGTTGATGACATCTGAGGGGCAGCAATTCTCTCTGCCACCTCCACAGAAGCCTTGATCTTGGAGCTGTCCACTCCTAGACACCTGGCGTGGAGGTTGAGATGTTGTGGATTGCTGTGGAACACATAATTGTGGGATTGTTTGAGAAGAGTCGTTGACACTGGAAGTTGTAGAGGGATCTCTTTTGAGAGCTGCACTAGGTCCCAAAACCAGGGCATCCCTGGCCAGCCTGGGGCTATTACAATAATCAGGCAATGGCATTGCCTGATTTTTTGGATCACCCTGTGAAGGAGAGTCGTTGGAGGGTAAGCATAGGCAGTGAGACCCATCCAGTTTATGTTCAGAGCATCTATGTCCCAAGCCTTTGGGTCTTGGACAGGAGATACGTACAGTGGACGTTTGTGGTTCAGATGAGTGGCAAATAGATCTACATGAGGAGTGAACCACTTTTGACAGATCTGTTTGAACACCTGTGGATGCAGTGACCATTCTGTTGACTGCACTTGGTTCGACCTGGACAGAAGGTCGGCCATCACATTCAGACACCCTGGAATGTGTCTGGCTTTCAATGTTATGTGATAGTGATGGCAAGATCATGATCTTCCACAGGAGAGCACACATCTCTGCTGAGTGAGTTCCTCCTTGTTTGTTTATGTAGGCTACCACTGTTGAGTTGTCCGTTGCAACTAGCATTGTTTGGCTCTGGCACTGGTCCTTGAAGCTTTGAAGGGCCAGGGAGACCGCCTTTAATTCTAGAATGTTTATGTGTAGCCTTTTTTCACGGTCTGACCACAGACCCTCTGTAGAACTTTGATCTAAGTGAGCGCCCCAACCTTCATTTGAGGCGTCTGTAAAGAGTTGGATACTGTGGTCTTTGGAATGAAGGTCTGCACCTCTCATCACATTTGAGGGATTTTGCCACCAGTCTAGGTGTGCTGAAATGGCTTCTGTCCAAGGAAGGACGCTGTCCAGCAACTGAGGATATCTCTAGTGCTCCTTGAGATGAAACTGAAAGGGCCTCATGTGAAGGCGTCCCTCCGGGACAATTTCTCCGTTGAGGCAAGCAACCCAATTAGTGACATCAAACATCTTGCAGTTAAAACATGTTTGGACTTGAGTCTTTGGATCAAATCCTGAAGTTTGAGCCTGGATCTCTTGAGTGGATTTTACAAGGGCTGAATCTTGATGGTATTCGTAACCCACAAACAAAAACACCTGAGTAGGTTTCAGTTCTGATTTTTCCTGATTTATTATCCAACCCAAGGACTGGGTTAGGTCTACCACTGCCTGAGTGTTCACTTGAGCTTTCTCCTGAGACTGGGACCTGGACTGGGATTCACAAAAGGTCTTAAGTTTAGGCAATTTTTTTGCTTAGACAAATCTTAAAGTTATGACTTTTGTCTTCGCTAAGATTTCTCTTAAATTGGGATTCACAAAAAGTGCTTAGCAAAATCTTAGCTGAGACAAAATTTGTGCAAAAAGTCTTAACTAGTTTGAATTCAAATGAACTAATCTTAGTAAAACAAAAATATTTTTCATCAATAAATACACCAAACATGCTCTTTAAAATTATAAAACAGATTTGTTACTTTTTCTTTGTAAAATTATGTAAAAATAGTAGTATTTGTGTTTTGTTGTGAGTCAGCCATTTTTATGACAATATTTTTACTACAAGAAGGTAAAATATGGAAATTTAGAGGTAATTAAATGATGTAAATTTTTATTACAATCCAGAGAAATTACTTTTATAGGAAGTATAGATCCCCATAGTATATATTTTGTTGGCATAACAAAGGGTAAAATGTAAATACATGCAATGGAATATTTTAAAATTGTCTTAAGTCTGCCCTGCAGTGGTCTTTTTTTTTTTTTTTTTTTTTTTATTTGTTTTTATTGCCAGAAAAACAGCATGACACAAGATGTACAATAGATCTAAAAAGATATTCAAAAAGATACAAAAGGTGAGCAGACAATAATTAGAACAAAAAGAGAAAATAAATTGTACAGGAAGATACACATACATATTCACTCATTATATGGATAAATTAGAAAATTAGAAAAAATGTGCTTGCAAGAGGCTATATCTTGCAGAGAATGCTGTTGATTTTCCCTGCCTGATGTAGACCCCCTCTTCTAAACTTAACATCCAATTTAGGTACTCCAGAAAATTGTTAAAAAATAATTCTTTGTTATTTTTTTTGCACTTTGATATAAATTTTTTCCCTATTAGTATAACAAAGTTAACTGTATACCAGTCTTTTGGGTCCAACTTTAAGACTCCGAAAAATATCTCCAAGACAGTCAAGCTCAATTCAATAGATAACAACTGGTTCAGCCAGCTCTTTACTTGAACCCAGAATACATTTGTGTCTATGCAATAGTAGAAATAATGTTCAAGATTGTCTATTTTTTGACAGATGTCACAGAGAGGTGAATTTTTAATATTCCACTTAAAGAGGTTATAATTGCAGGCAAAAACTCTATGTAGTATTTTATATTGAAAGGTGATCAGGTAAGCATCATTTAGGATTAAATTTGGAAGTAAATACACTGGTTTCCAGTCCAAACTTTCAAGAAATGGGTAGTTTTCAATCCATTTTTCCTGACTCTTTGGTGTCTTATACTCAAGTGCTAAGAAATATGAATAAACCTCTGAACTTTTTATTTGGCTTATGTTAGACAGACACTTATCAGGAATATTACAGCATCTTTCCAGGGCAATGTTGTTACCACATTTGTTAATCAACTTCATTACAGATGACACTGATCTAACAACCTGATTGTATAACATATATGGCAAACTAATGTTATAAAAATTTTCAATATAATTTCTAGATCTGAAAGTATCATGATCACTGTCCCAAATGTCCTGGACAGTGAAACACTTTAACACTGGATTTTTCACATTCTGAGATGATAATGGATGATTTCCCACCAAGAAATGGGGATTATTAAAAATTGGCTCATGAAGCACGTTATCTACATTTTTTAAATTTTTCATCAGAAATTGAAACCAAATACGTAATAGATCATAGTAGAAGATAGTCTTCACATTATTTTTGATACTATTGAAAGACTGTTTTTTCAACAAGACATGTTTTCCAAGTCCCATCAGCTCTGATGCCAAGATTTTCCAACTTGCATTTATTTCACTGAAAAACCTTTTAACCCACATGATTTTTGCTGTTTCTACAATGTGGTTGATAGATACCATTTTTAAACCTCCTAGGTCGTAAGACAGCTGTAAAGTATTTTTTGAAACTAGGTGTTTTTTTTTCCAAATGAATTCAAACAGTATTTTATCTATATCCGATATCAGATTGTGGCTAAAAGTTACAATAGAAGCAAGCTGCAGAATATGTGGGATTACCAGAGACTTTATAACAGTAATCTTACCTTTTAAGGTAAGGCATCTAGCAGACCAGGAATTTAAAATTTTTTTAATTGTTATCATTTTACCTTGTATATTTAGCTGCGAGGACTCACCAATGTCGGGGGAAAACCATGCACCTAAAGTTTTGAATGGTTTTGATGTCCATTGAATACCAATGTTGTCATCTTGATAGACCTTTTCCTGATCAGTTTTTAAAAGAAAAGCAATAGTTTTTGATTTATTTAACTTTAAGCCAGCATATCTGTAGAATTCTTCAAAAATTTCTATTGCACTTAAGACAGAAGGGGTATTGGATAAAAACAATGTTAAATCATCAGCTAATTGACAGAATTTTATATTTTTCCCATTGACATTTATGCCATGTATCCTTTCGGAGCTTCTTAAAACAATGGCTACAATTTCAGCTATTAACAAAAATAGCAGTGCGCTTATTGGGCAACCTTGTCTGATGCCTTTTGACAGTTTAAAGAATGAAGACAAATACCCATTGTTTGTCACACAACTCTCAGAGTCTTTATACAAAATAGAGATCCACTTTCTAAAGTTTTGTCCAAAGCCATAAAAGCCCAAGATCTGTGTCAAAAAAGACCATTTTACTGAATCGAAAGCTTTTTCGAAGTCCGCCAATAAGATTATGCTTGGAAGATTTTTAATTGTACAATATTCTATCACATCTGAAATAAGTCTAGTATTCTCCCCACAAAGTCTCTCTTTCATGTAGCCTACCTGATCTGGGTTTATAATTTCCTTTAAAACAGATTTTAGCCTGGTACTTAATACTTTTGCAATAATTTTGTAGTCCGTGTTCAAGATAGAAAGTGGGCGCCATGACTTCAAATCTGTTAAATCTTTGTCTTTTTTCGGTATAAGGGTGATTACACCCTGTTTTTGACTACCACATAATTTACCTAGCTCGTAAGCAAGTGTAAAACTTCTATAAACTGACTCGCCAATGTCAGGCCAGAAGGTTTTGTAAAACTCAGTAGGAATGCCATCCGGGCCAGGAGATTTGTTATTGGCCATACTTTGGACTGCTGTCTTTACTTCTTCCAAAGAAATGGGAAGGTCACAAGAAAACTTACTGTCCTCTGAAATAGATGGAATGTTAATTTTATTTAAATAAAAGTTAGTTTCAGATTGCAGTTTTTCACTGTCATGAATTGTTTCAGTATAGATTTTTGAAAAATACCTTTTCTGTAGATCTAAAATTTTTTGAGGATCAGAAATGTATTCATCATTATGTTTTAAGGACCTAATATGCTTAATGTTGTAATTGGCCTTTTCTAAGTTGAAAAAGTATTGGGTTGGCTTTTCCGATTCATGAATTTGTTGACAGCGTGATCTGATTATAGAACCTTTTGCTAATTCCTCATAGTGACCATTTAGCTGTGTTTTAATAAGGCTATACTCATCCAAGGATTCTGTAGTAGGTGAGGTAGATATTATTTCTTCTAATTCACTTAAGTGTTTAGTTAATGATTCAATCTCTTGCCTCTCCATTTTTCTTTTGGCTATGGAATAAGATATACTCTCAGATCGTATTCTACATTTTATGAAATCCCAAATTAGAGAGTCTTGTGTAAGATTTTTAGCATCAGAAATCGAGTCTTTTATCACATTTTTAATAAGCTCTATGTATTTTTTATCCGATAGTAGTTTTACATTTAACTTCCAAAATCCTTTTCCTCATCTTTGTTGACCTAAAAGAGCTAAACGTATATGAAGAAGACTATGGTCAGATTTAATACTAGGCTTGATATCAGTGTGGGTTGTGATATAACCCATATTACATGGGATGAGAAAGTAATCTAATCGGGACTGCTTCAAACCAGATTTAGTCTTTTCTCGACGTGTGTAACGCAGAATATCTGGGTGCTGAATTCTCCAGATATCAACAAGATCATGTGAATCCATTAACGATAATAAGGCTTTCCTATAGCCTGGGTTTTTGCTATACAGTCCATCTGTGGCATAGGTGTCAAGATTGATATTTAAATCACCGCCTAAGATAATATTTTCTTCTTTGTAGTTACTTAATGTTTCACAGATAGAGTTGGCAAAAGCCACTTGTTCACTTCTCTTATCAATGGTAGGTGCATAAATATTTACAAATGTAAGATTTAAATCTGAAACAGTGCAAGTAAGGATTAAAAACCTTCCATCATTATCGGTAACGGTTTTTGTGATATTAATATCAAAGCCACTGGAAATCAAAACTGCAAGTCCCCTGCTGTTTGAAGTGCCATGAGAAAATTTTATAACACCATTCCACATAGAACGCCATTCGTTTTCCTTTTCAGGACATGAGTGGGCTTCCTGAATAAGAAATATACCAGGACCTTTGTCATTTAACCAATTGAAAACAGCCTGTCTTTTCTTTTTATCTCCCAAGTCTCTTGCATTTAGGCTAAAGATATTCAATGTTTCAGAGTTGTTAGCCATAACATATTTTTAGACTCAAAAAATAAACTTAAAATGTGCACTTCCTTATAAAGATTTAAATATAATTCACTGCAACACTTGCTGTAATTTTTATAGAGGACTCTATCATGAACGTTGACATTTATAAAAACTGAATACCTGGCATTTACATGGAAAAACATATGTACAATGTTTATATACAATATGACATACAGAACAAGCATATGGTCAAATGGGGAAGGGAAACTCCACTGCAGGATTTTGTAATATCCAAAATATATTAGGCATTAATGTTAAAACTCTATGATGGATTTCTGGGTAGGTGTATCATTAAATCAAAGAATAATTTTGAAAATAACAAACTTAGATAGAATAAAAATACATATACGGAAAAGGACTATTAAAATAAGTCTTCTAATTAATATTCTGTATTTATGTATAATCATAATGATAAGCAGTTTCTATTTTGTAAAAAAAAAAAAAAAAAAATACATATAAGGAAAAACTATTAAAAATGGTCTTTTAATTACAATAACATCAGTATTTGTTTTAGAAAGTTAGCCTTCAGCCAATTTACAATTAGGAACCGTAGAACAAAAAACACCAATTTTCAATAATTTTAAATAAGATGAGAGTGATCTGCACAAAATGATGTAAGTACAAATAAGATACTTGTTGAATAAATGTAATCAAATTCAAACATATCACATAAAATTAGTCTTTTAATTGATATTCAGTATTTGCGTATAATCATAATCAAAGTTAACAAAACATGATCAATAATTTTCTTTAGTAGGTTAGGATGTTTTAATTACAAAACATTATCAGTATTAGTTTAGAGTGTTAGCCTTCAGCCAATTTACAATTAGAAACAGTTCAGAAAAAAAAAAAAAAAAAAAAAAATCCTTTTAAATAAAATGAGAGTGATCTGCACAAATTGATGTATCTACCAATAAGGTTCTTGTTGAATAAATGTAATTAACTTGAAACATATCTTATAAAATGAATCTTTTAAGTATTAGTCAGTATTGCGTATAATTATAATCAAAGCAGTTTTTAATTATGTTAACAAAACATGATCAAAAAGGTAGTTTGAAACAACTTTAAATACATTAGAACACTGTTTTATAGACAGTTTTGATTATTAAACTATTTGGACATAGTTTTTGTATGTAAAAGTAATCTGACTTACATTATCTTTAACAAATATAGGTAGTTTTTAATAGCAGTTAAAAAACAGGTTCAAATAACATATAAACATCTTATTTTTTCGATATGGTCAGGCTGTTTTTGCAATACGATTAACATTTAGTTTAAAGTTTTTTAAAAAGACAGAGTAACTATTTCAAGTTTTTCATACAGAATCACTGTCTAGACAACTTAGCACGAATTTCAGCTAGTATGGTCCCAAGCTTATTACGACCGTTCCACAAGTCCTTCTTCCAAATATTAGCATCTTGTAGGGATTGACCTACACCCCAGTATCGGTCAAAAGGATTAGCTTCAATTAAAATGTTGTTGCCCGTACTCTTGAGGAACTCAGCAAGAGAGTGATTTTGGGAAAATTTCGCATCTATGGCGGACTTCATGATCAAGTCCCTATTTTTGTTCCAGACATCTGAGTTGTAGTTATGCACCTTTTTCCCTAAGGCTTTTGCGTCAGCTGGATCCTTGCATTTCAGGATAGCAGTGGCAGTGTGATAGTCATCAAAGAGAGCAGCTTTCTTATGCATTAGGCATTGTTCAACAGACACATAAAAAACGCCATCCTGCATAAATTCACATGGATAGTGGTTTGATAGCTTGGAGTGACGCGAAAAGAAGGCTGTCATGTTTTTCTTTGTGATTGTGGTGAGGTTTTCAGGTCTTAACTCTTCAGGCAGCTTGTTGAAATCGTTAATGGAGTACAGCTTGTCATCAAGTAACAACTTGTCACCTTGCAGCCTTGCTTTGTGTGAATGGGAGTTATAAGCAGCATTAAGCAGTGGTCTTAAAGTTATGACAAAATCTAAGACAAATTTTTGTCTAAGACCTTTTGTGAATCCCATTTTGTCTAAGCAAAAAAAAAGTCTTAACTTTATGACAAAATTCTTGCAGAGTTAAGACTTTTCTCCTAAAGTTATGACATTTTTTTGCTTAAGACCTTTTGTGAATCCCGGCCCTGATCAGCCAGTCGTCCAGGTATTGGTGAAGTCTGAGTTCTCTGGAGAGGGCCATTAGCTTCACTTCCTTTACAATCATTGTAAAGACCTGGGGGGCTGTGGCTAGTCCGAAAAGGAGGGAGGTGAACTGGAACACCTGTGACCTGTGGCAAAACCTTAGGTATTTCCTTGAGTTTGGAAGGATGGGGATGTGAAGGTAAGCGTCTGATAGGTCTATTGACGATACCCATTCCCCTGGAATCAGGGAGGTCCTGATGGACTTTGGAGTTTCCATTTTGAACTTTTCTACGTGTAGAAAAGTGTTGAGCCTGCTTAGGTCTATGACCGGCCTCCACCTTTGGTGAGGCTTCGGGACTAGAAACAGGCGACTGTAAAACCCGAGAGATTTTACATTTTCCACCCTTGTATTCTGACTGAATCAGAGTAAATCTGACCAGACTTGGTTTTGAGAGGAATGGCAGTACGTAGCCATTGGTGATAATGTTTAACATGTTGGATGAACATTTGCCAGTTTCTTCTGAAAGAACGGAGGCAACCTACTGGTGGACGGAGGCAGGCTTTTAAGGAGTCATTGGGGGAGGGGTTTCCATGCCCTCATCCCCTGTTGTGGGGTCGAAAATGACCCCTGGAGCCTCTGAAGTTCGGTTTCCCCCTGCCTGAGGAAAACAATTGGTTACTGCTTTGTGATGAGTTGCCCCCATAGGGGCATTTTCTGTAGGAGCCTCTTTTCTTGTTGTGGGAACCACGAAAGGGCTTATAGGGTCCGAAACCCTGAGAGTCTTTAGAGGTGCCTTTTTTTAGGAGGAAGTCTTCCCCTTCCTTCACAAGTTGAGACTTGAACAAAGAGGAATGGCAAAAGGGCGAGTTCCTGAGTTCTTGGCGTCTCGTTTCCCCTAATTGTGGTTGCAGAAGGGTCATTTCGGCTTCGCGCCTAACCAAGTTGGGGTTACCCATAGAATAGAGTTCCCTCTGGAGAACATGGGCCAAGGATTTGCTGAGGCATGTGAGAGCCCTGTGCTGAATAAGAACTGTTACAGTCTTATTCCATAATTCTAAATACTCACAGGCTTGCTCATATCCACGTTTAGCTGCTTTCTCAGGATTGGCACCTTTCTGGATCTGAGACTTAACCCTCTTGAAGGTTGCCTTCAGGCTGTGTTGGCACTTCTCAAGAGTGGCATTGCAGGAAGAAGAAGTCTTGGCAAAGGCAGCAGTAAAATTGAGCGTGGAAATGTTTTGCCTAGCTTGGTGTTCCAATTCCTTAAGAATTTTGTAGGGAACCTTGCCCATAGGAGCCCCAGTGGGTTTAGGAGTAATACAGATTTTGGCAAAATCTGTATTCAACTCGTGTATTTTCTTCTCATAACAGGGCTGTCCCACCTTGTACCACTTTATAGTGGATGGAGGAGGTTTGGTGTATCTACCCTCAGGTAAATTAGTGGCCTGGAAATCATGTTCAAACTTATCAAAAGCATCTTTGATAACTGAGCTGAGTGGTAACATAGAGGAAGGACCTCTAGGTCTGAGCTCTTGACGGCCTTTTTCATCATCCTGACCCATAACTGAAGTTGAGAACCTAGGCATAGACTCCCTGGGGTCAGGGAGGGAAAGAATGTGCTGAAGGTGTCCACCTCTTCAGCATATTGGGAGGGAACGTCAGACAGAGCTACTATAATAAGGGGCTTCTGGATCATGTTGAGGTTGGTCTTGGTCTGAGAGAGCCCCAGAGGGCTTTGAAGACCTGTGTCTCATTGCAGAGGACTGATCCTCCTTTGAGGAAGACGATGCGTATCTGGACCTGACCTTATGTCTACTCTTGTCAGCATCGGTTCATCGGATTCATCATAGAATTGATCCAAGGCAGACCTCGGATCAACCTCATGCCTTTTGTGAGAGTGAGAGTGTTTTTCTAGGTCTAACCGAGTCCTTCTTAGGAGGCTCCTCGGATGCATCAGAATTCTGATCCGATGCATAATGAAGGTCAGAACCGAGATGTGGAGGAAGTGCTGGACCATAGACCACTTCCATTTCCTTAACATGTGAGGTAGTTCTAGGTCTCGGAGGGGATAGGTCCAGATTTACAACAGCACTAGTAGAGGGTCCAGGCTTAGAAGCTGAAGCCGAGGTTTGATCCACCCTGGTTGTTTTTTTGAAGTCAATTCCTCTCGGAGTGACTGGAAGGCTTCTTAAACATTGATGCCTGGAAAGAACCCATTTACTGCTGTAAATGGATGTTAAGTGTGTTACCCAGGGATTTCTCTATATTTGATTCTATTTTATGCTGTAAGGCAGTACCTGGGGTGGGTGGGACAGTTTTTGCTAGTGTTTTGCTAGACAATGAACTGAAGGGTAGGGGCTGAGGACGTGGGCGTGAGGTAAATAAGTTCATCGTCTTTGGAACTAGCAGTGTCCCTCTTTTGCTTCTTAATATATTGTTTTCTTTGTGAATTTTTTTGTAGTTGTTCTTCTGTAAAAGAAGTACAAATTTCACAAGGTTTTTCAAAAGTCACACAGGGGTCATCACCCTTGCCAAATTCCCTACAGGTAAGGCAATAATTATGTGTGTCAAATGCGAAGCAAAAGTGACGACACTAGATCTGGGCTTATCTTTAATCGTTTGGTGGGCAGACATTTTGAAATGCAATAAAAAGACGTAGATGCAAAGCCTGAACTGAGGAAAACTAAAAAAACACCAAAATAATGAAACATACTTATCCTGTCAAAACATAAATGTTACAGAATAATCTATGATATATAATACATGAAATGACCAAAAATTAACATCCAAGACTATGTATGTGCTGAGAAATAGATGAAAATATCTGTGTAAATGACAGACGCTACAATTTACGCGGCCAACGAGAAAGTAGCACGAGATCTCACAGTGTACCACGAGAGGACAACTTGAGGCTACGGCCAACTATAAATGTCTTTTTTTCTTAGACGTTGGCCTGATGCCTTGTGGCCATCCGAGATCAGCATTCAGCTATTGTAGCGCAATAAAATAACAATATATATCTTCCTGTATATTGGAGACTGAAACAAATTTGATTTATATAGGGTAAACAGATCATCAATATTTGGTCATACTCGCCTTCTAAATTCTTTACTCTAATAAGTGACAGTGACCACAACAAATCTAAGGTATTTCTGACTAAAAGGAAATACTTTGGTATTGCAAAACTGACCGAACATCAGAGCACCTATTTACCACCAAATTGCAGCCCCTCTGGAAAATCACACAGATTATAATAACTGAATTACTGCAGAATGTTAAATTTCTTTTGTATCTAAAAATTTTCTAAACTGTATAGTACTTTTGACAAAAATCCACTAATCTTGAAGTCAGATCATGGAAATAAATCATGTAAAAGATTGAACAATTTAATTTCTCGGAATGATTTTAAAAAAATTCAGGCCTTTGGCCATACTGTGGTAAACATTTCTAAGTGTTTGTGTTAGGGTTATGAAATGTGGGGTACCCTGTATTTTACAAAGGTGAACCCGAGTCAACAAACCTCATTTTAATGGAATTTGAGTTAAATTTGTTTTCAATTGTAGGAGTATTTTATGTAAGCTACAAATATGGTATTTATACTGTTTGAAAGACAAAGATTTGTAGTTCTCAACTTCTGTTTCTTTTTATTTGACAAAAATTCATTTTCCAGTTCCAGAGATATACTGTTTTTGCTATAATTCTCTTGTAAATATTTTTGAGTCACAGCTTATACTTTCCAGGGGGACTCTCTGGGGGTTAAAAAAATCAAGAATCCGAGATTTAGTATAATGCGTCTCCCAAAAAAATCGATGTTCTGGCTTGTGTCCATGCAGAGATCAAACTTTCTTTTGGTATATGTTTTGGGTAGATTTGCTAGTGTACAACAGCAGCACTCACCAGCTGTTTCGGAAGGATCTTGTCATGTCTAGCTCTCGTGACGCATGAAATCTCGCATAACAATGGCGGACATAAACAACTTGCTAGGAAATCACTTGACACCATTAAATTTTAAAATATAAAGGTTATCTTTAGTGTATATATTGCATGCATATATACATGTTCAGTAAAAATCCTGCATCTGTTGGTGGATTTTAATTGAAATAATGCGGAAATATGGTGTTAACACAAACTCTGAATTTCTTGATAAATATTCTTCAAGGTAACTTATAATTTGTTTCATGTGAAATTGTCCAACTTGGGCTAGATTCCTTGGAAATGTCTTGCAAGGCCTAAAGGCATAAATTAGCAGCCTTTTTACAGTAATTTATACACAGCTGTAACCAATAGTTTCACTTAACTAGAGGACACTCACATTTATCCATGCAGTGAGTTCAACTGACAGATTGTAGATTGTCTGCACAAATATTAATCAATTAAGCATACACAGTTTCCATTCAAAAAGGATTTATCTGAAGAGGAAATGAAAATCCTCCTTCAAAATCAATAATGTAATCAATGAAAGCGTCTTCTGTCAACTACCCAAGCATAAGCAGACTACAGGCATGTCATATAGTTGTCCTACTTTGTATGTGACTGTGAAACTACAGAATTTCATTGTAAATTTACTGTAGAATCTACTGGCCACAGGTAATGGTACACATATATTGAAATTCAAATGCTTGATGTATTTGAGCACTACCTCATAAACTGACTGTCATTGCAAGGTTTTCAGCAATTACACAAATAATATCAGATGCAATGATAAAGGAACAACACACTTAATGTTAAGGTTAAACATTTCTGTAAGGAATGTCAGTTGCCTATTATATGGTGTAAAGACCATTCCATTTTCATTTCATGCTGTTCAATGAAATTCAAACTTCATACAGCAAAGATATGATTTTCCACTAAGACTTGGCCAAAGGGTAGTTCTATCTCAATCACACTTGATTTAGTTTATGAATCAGATATCATTGGTACAAGAACACTATGAAGTTTTTCCAACAATACATGTAAAGGTTGTTAATTATTTTCAGAGTCCTATGGACCACACATTCACTTGAACATTAATTTACAAACATACCAGTGGTGAAAAAATTACCGTAACAGTTTTATAAATCATACATTGTTAAATATCCAGAAAATTTAAATTGTGAGCACTGTTTACACACAAGACAAACTGATCACAATTTTACATCAACAGAGATCAGAGATCAAATGTAGTCACAGAAATGACAGCAGTGTTTCTGTTTACAAACATGTGTAAATTTACGCCGAAATCAAGCGATTTACGCATATATTATTTACCAGGGGGTCAGACTGACGCAGAAGTATTTGTAAAAAGAAACATCAATATTTCGTCTATATATGAAGCAATTCTTTATTTATTCCAATTTCAAAACAAAAATGGCCGATTTCCTGCTGTTTACTTGTCACTGCGCATGCGTGGTATCAAAAGGTCGAGAGGTGAAGAGTTCGCGAGGTTACGAGGTCACGCATGCGCATTCGGGTTATTCAGTTAGACGCAAGATGTTTTTACTGAAAGCGTAGATATACATGCAATAAAACAGCACTGAAAGTAAGCTGTATAGTTTAAAATAAAATTTCTTGTAAGGCGAGAGCTACGCAGATGAAATCTATCTTAAACGACCAGTGTTAGAATGTACCCTAGCAAATCTTATTCGAAACGTCATACATCGAAGGAAAACGTGATCTCTGCAAGGAAACAATTGGAAACAACGTCTTCGAACGATGACAAATACCTTGTGCATTAGGAGACACGTTCTACTAAATCTCGGAAACTCTTGAATTTTTAACCCCGGAAAATACTAGCTGTGAAATTCAAAAATATTCGCAAAAACACTATAACTTTGGAACCACTCAATGGATTTTTGTCAAATAAAAAGCAAAATAAACTACAATAACTTGTCTTTCAACCAGTATAAATATTATATTTGTGGGGTAAATAAAAAAAATTTAGTCAGTTTATTTTTTGACTATTTTCTTTACTCTGATGTAAAGGGTAAAGGTGAACAGGTGAACTGATCAGATATCTTTATGAATATACAGCCATGTACAATATACTGTAATTTTTTTATCAACATCATAAATAAAAACAAATTTATTTCTTTTTAGTAACTGTTTCTTACAATACGGTACTACCAGTATAATAGTCGGCCAAGCATTTTGGCCTTATGGGGTTGTTCAACCGGAGCCGACTGGTCGGTAACTATGTTTTTTTTTGAGAGTTGGGACCAATGTTTACAAGGTCGGTTAGGATAGTTTCCCGGCCTGTCGGTGAAATATCAAACATGCTATGTCCGTTGCCGACCCTTGTAACAGATCCTAATTTCATCCACCTAACAACAGGCCTGTCAGTTAAGGGCCTGTCTGTTATACTTCCAGCCTTGTCTGTATCACCTCCAGGCTTGTCCTTATCACTTCCAGGCTTGTCCTAACAGAAAGCCGGCTTGGCTTTTGCAACTTAAGTACTACTCATTTGCAGTCCATTTCCAGAATGATGTGAGGTAAAAATATGATCAAAAATTATGTCAACAAATGACAAAGAAACAGTACAAGTGATCATAATTTTCAGGTTAGTTTCCACATTTTTGCTATAATCAATTAAGAAACCTGAAAAAGTGTTTTTATTTGGTTAAACAAAAATAAATCCCAGCTTATTCCAAGAAAGAAATTTTTGGGCAAAAACAGGATCAGTTGTCAACCAATGAACAAATCTAAAACTAGGTCATTAGTAAATATTTGGATCCCATCACGTGACCAGAACTACAGGGTGTTTACCTTCACGTCCAGAAAAATGTGCTTTCTCTGAGGCTCAAAATTATTTGGTACAAATGTGAAGAAAAATTGCTCACAGGGACGAAATTTTAAAGGGGTCCTTCCCAGAAGCTCGAAATTGGAGCAAATCTTATTCGAAACGTCATACATCGAAGGAAAACGTGATCTCTACAAGGAAACAATTGGAAACAACGTCTCCGAACGATGACAAATACCTTGTGTATTAGGAGACACGTTCTACTAAATCTCGGAAACTCTTGAATTTTTAACCCCGGAAAATACTAGCTGTGAAATTCAAAAATATTTGCAAAAACACTATAACTTTGGAACCACTCAATGGATTTTTGTCAAATAAAAAGCAAAATAAACTACAATAATTTGTCTTTCAACCAGTATAAATATTATATTTGTGGGGTAAATAAAAAAAATTTAGTCAGTTTATTTTTTGACTATTTTCTTTACCCTGATGTAAAGGGTAAAGGTGAACAGGTGAACTGATCAGATATCTTTATGAATATACAGCCATGTACAATGTACTGTAATTTTTTTATCAACATCATAAATAAAACAAATTTATTGCTTTTTAGTAACTGGGCATATCTAAAGATCTAAACATTATTTATTGAGGAAAATGTGGCAGAATATTATTTTTTTCCCCATTTTAAGTACCCCATGGGATACATGGTACCCCACATTTCATAACTCTAATCCGAATACCGGCTTTGCGAGGTATTTCAGCATTGTTTTTCTATTATTTTTCTACCCTGCAGTTTAACTAGAAGGGGTCAAGTCTAACTGACCCTCAAAAATTTGCATTGACCCCCGGTTTTCAAAAGCGGGGGTCAGTTGACCTCCAGAAAAACGAGGCTCAGGAAACACTGTGACAACTGTGTGAATAATTTCCCATAAATCAAGGAAATAAAGACAATTTCATCACAGGAATTTCTTACAATACGGTACTACCAGTATAATAGTCGGCCAAGCATTTTGGCCTTATGGGGTTGTTCAACTGGAGCCGACTGGTCGGTAACTATGTTTTTTTTTGAGAGTTGGGACCAATGTTTACAAGGTCGGTTAGGGTAGTTTCCCGGCCTGTCGGTGAAATATCAAACATGCTACGTCCGTTGCCGACCCTTGTAACAGATCCTAATTTCATCCACCTAACAACAGGCCTGTCAGTTAAGGGCCTGTCTGTTATACTTCCAGCCTTGTCTGTATCACCTCCAGGCTTGTCCTTATCACTTCCAGCCTTGTCCTAACAGAAAGCCGGCTTGGCTTTTGCAACTTAAGTACTACTCATTTGCAGTCCATTTCCAGAATGATGTGAGGTAAAAATATGATCAAAAATTATGTCAACAAATGACAAAGAAACAGTACAAGTGATCATAATTTTCAGGTTAGTTTCCACATTTTTGCTATAATCAATTAAGAAACCTGAAAAAGTGTTTTTATTTGGTTAAACAAAAATAAATCCCAGCTTATTCCAAGAAAGAAATTTTTGGGCAAAAACAGGATCAGGTGTCAACCAATGAACAAATCTAAAACTAGGTCATTAGTAAATATTTGAATCCCATCACGTGACCAGAACTACAGGGTGTTTACCTTCACGTCCAGAAAAATGTGCTTTCTCTGAGGCTCAAAATTATTTGGTACAAATGTGAAGAAAAATTGCTCAGAGGGACGAAATTTTAAAGGGGTCCTTCCCAGAAGCTCGAAATTGGAGTATAAAAGGCAGCAACAAGCAGAAGGTTTTCATTGTCACATGAGAGATTGTTAGAGGCACATCTCTCTCTGCTTCTTTAAATAGGATATAACATTTTTAATGAAAATTTTATATTTTAAATGACTTTTTGTTCATAAATTAAAGCAGAGAATATTAGAAAAGTATACTCACCTTCCAGAACCAGTGGTGTTTGGTCTGAGTATACCTGGCCTCCCTGTAATGGCCATATTTATCTGGCCAGTCAGCATTATTACACCTGAGTTTGGCAGCTCTGAAACAGAAATGCTTCTATACAACCACCAGAACAATAACACAAACAAACTTTCAATCAAAAACAGATTGCAATACTAAACCCTGCATTCATAGTACCATATATGTCCACAGAATTTTATTATACCGGTTTCTTTTTTCTGAAAAATAGCAGAGATGCACATACACCAGAAGCCGGGGAAATGGTTTTCAACACCATGAAAGACAGATGAAGTAAAATAGCATCAGAGATGCCCATACCCCACAGTCTGGGAAAAGAGTTTTCAACACCATGACATATATTAGTGAAACAGCACAAAGCCTGGGATACTTTCAGCGCAGTGTCACTTATATAAAGGCCCAAATAATGTTTAAATAGAGAAAATAACATCTAAGAGAAAGAAAACGTATGTAAAGATAAAGTACTAAAACAAGACAATTCAAGATTTTCAAACTCAAGGTCACTACGGCAAGGTCAAAGGTCAAATCAAGGTCAGACCATGATGTTGCACACCTACATCCCCTAACCAATGTCCCTACCAAGTATCAACTTAATACACCTTACGGTTTCCGAGATGTAGCCCGGACAAGATTTTATAGGTCAAGGTCACTATGGCAAGGTCAAAGGTCAAATCAAGGTCACACCATGATGTTGCACACCTACAACCCCTAACCAATGTCCGTACTAAGTATCAACTTCCTACACCTTACAATGTCCGAGACATAGCCCTGTCAAAATTTTAACGATCAAGGTCACTACAGCAAGGTCAAAGGTCAAATCAATGTCACACAAATGACGCTGAACTCCTGCAACCCCACCAATGTCCCTACCAAGTATTAATTTCCTACACCTTACAGTTTCTGAGATATGGCCCAGACAGGATTTTAAATGTCAAGGTCACTATGGCAAGGTCAAAGGTCAAATCAAGGTCATACCATGATGTTCCACACCCACAACCCCCAACCAATGTCCCTAACAAGTATCTACTTCCTACACCTTATGGTTTCCGAGGTATAGCCCGGAAAAATTTCATAGGTCAAGGTCACTATGGCAAGGTCAAAGGTCAAATCAAGATCAGACCATGATGTTGCACACCCAAAACTCCCAACCAATGTCCCTACCATGTATCAACTGCCCACTCACGATGGTTTCCGAGATATAGCCCGGAAAAGATTTTATAGGTCAAGGTCACTACAACAAGGTCAAACCACAAATCAAGGTCACACCATGACGTTGCACAAGTACAACCCCCAACCAATGTCCCTACCAAGTATTAACTTCCTGCACCTTACGGTTTCCGGGATATAGCCTGGACAAGATTTTATAGGTCAAGGTCATGTTGGCAAGGTCAAAGGTGAAATCAAGGTCACACCATGACGTTGCACACCTACAACCCCCAATCAATGTTCCTACCAAGCATCAACTTCCTACACCTTACGGTTTCCGAGAAAAAGCCCAGACAAGATTTTACAGGTCAAGGTCACCACAGCAAGGTCAAAGGTCAAATCAAGGTCGCACTGTGACGTTGCACACCTACACCCCTAAATAATGTCCCTACCAAGTAAAAACTTCCTACACCTTACAGTTTCTGAGATACCTTCCCGCCGGCCTGCCCTGACGCCCGCCCATCCAGACACCATGGGTGAAAACAATACCCCAACAGCCCTTAAGGGCTATGGGGTTAAAACTGTTTACCATGAAAACAGTTTTCATTGAAAAGTAATGCAAATTAAACAGTTAATATTTGGCAGAAATACAGTGCACTAGGTAACAAAATCTGCCACTGTGGCCTAGCGGGTAGCACACTTGTCTAGGAACTCAAGAGGACGTGCGTTCAAACCCAAGTTACAGGCAGATACATAGTGGCTCGGATGACCACTTAAAATGGTGATCCTCTGTCATTGGGTCTTATCCCCAGTGGCAGGCTAAAGAACCTTCAGGATGTTGATAAATGGTCATCCTTGAGCCTCTATCTTACAGATAGGGAAATGTGAGTTAATTGTGAGTTGGGACTGTACTTGTGCAGTCGGATGGGTTAAATAGCGCTGTGAGTCCTATAGTCTATGGAGATATTGCGCTGAGTATAAAAATAAATACACAAATACACATACACAACAAAAGTGACTACGAATTCCTACATGATATGCTGTATTTTAAACCTACACACTGTGCAAACACTGTTCCTCTCTTTTACAGGCTATTTCCATATTTATCTCCCACCAGTAGCCAAGGCCGCGGTCGGGAGATTATAAAACGCCTTCCGTACATACATCTGTTCTTCATGTTTTTACTTAATCCTTATTATCGCCTTCATTTATACAGATACCTTTACCAAATTTGCAGGGAATGTTTATGGCTATGAAAACATGTCTGTGCATAATTTTGGCCTCATTTTGAAAAACAAAATGGCCGCCATAGCCAATTACTTGAAAATCATAAAGATTCTCTAAATCTTGAAATATTGCAGCTAATTTCATCAAATTTGCAAAGAAGATATATGGCTAGAAAAACTAGCCTGACAGTAATTTTGGCCTACTTACAAAAACAAAATGGCCACCATATCACATGTTAAATGTCAAATGGGGTTATCCTATTAAAAAGGCCTTATATCTCACTTACTATTGCTCCTAGTGGTTCAGAATGTGAAAACAACTTGTAAGACGTCATGACCTGGGAATCTTTTCCAGGTGTTGAATTTGACCTATGACCCTTGCTTCAAGGTTAAATGGGGTGATCATACCAAAACGTCCTTTATCTCCCTTATTATTGGTGCTAAAGCTTCAGAATGTAAAAACAGCCCATGGGACGTTCTGGCCTGTAAATGTTTTGCCTGTTGATAATTTTGGCCTCATTTTGAAAACAAAATTGCTGCCATAGCCAATTATTTAAAAATTATTAAGATGCTCTAAAACTTGAAATATTGTAGCTAGGTTCATCAAATTTGCACAAAAGATATATGGCTAGTAAAGTTGGGCTGATAGTAATTTGGGCTAGGTTCAAAAACAAAATGGCCGCCACATCACATGTTTAATGTCAAATGGGATTATCCTACTAAAAAGGCCTTACACCTCCCTTATCATTGCTACTAGAGGTTCGGTATGTGAAAATAACTTATAGGAAGTCTTGGCCTGGGAATCTTTTCCAATTGCTGACTTTGAACTTTGACCCTTTCTGCAGTGTCAAGTAGGGTCATCTTACTGCAACTCCCTTGGTTCTCCATTATTACTGATCCTAAGGCGGGAGATAACCACTGCAGCAGTAGTCTTGTTTGAAATAATTTGCTAAATGAGAAATAGCAGACAATCTGAAGCAAGTAAAGAAACATAAGTGAAGCTCAGAAACACACAGTATAAAGTAAGAGCATTATGGGACAGGACTCCATTGTACTGTCATTCACAGTGTGATCAGATTACTAGTTATGATGAAAAGCTGCTCTAATGGGTGCATATAACTGGACCCACTCACAAATCCAATTCCAAATTGGGATCTGAATTAACAAAGAAACATCACAGGCATGCAATTTGATAAAGTCATAGACTTTTCTCTTCCCCAGTACTCTTGACAGCAACAAGGTCTAAAATCCCCTAGGGAATGGAAATGCTAGCACCAGAATCGCAGCAAATGTATTACATTTTGGACCTGCAAAATGATGGCCAAATTTTAACCACTGCACAGTTTTAACTCACAGTCACGGCAGGCACAGTAATTTTGTCTTATTTTCATGACAAATTTATAAGTTAAACTTGGTCATTAACTAGAGAAAAAAGCCTGCAAACCGTGGGACATCCTTCAGAGACGAAGAATGATTTTCAACACTGTTATTAAAACTCTCAAGTTTAAGGTCATTTCCAAGAAAGTGGTGAGCCATTTTGCAAGACAGTTATGTAATTTATAACAAGTAATATTAAAATCCTCATTTTATAGGTTATAAGAAAATCCTCTTCTCAATCAGGTTTGCAAATAAGTTGATATAACTTAGTGGAGTTTTATTGAAAATAGCTGAGGAAAAGTCAGCTCTACTTTGCTCTATTAAAATAATCTTTAAGGTTACGACAGTATTTGTTCTTAATTACACAGAGAATGTTTTTTTTCTTTCAGATTATGTTTTTATTTTTTATTCTTGAATATCAGCATAAATCTAAATATTCACATCAAAATATATAAAAATATCAATTTCAATTACTCTTCAAAGAAGAAATAAAAATCCACTTTTTTTTTAACTGTGCAAGATTTTTCACAAAGTATATTACTCATTTTGTTTGCTTGTAAGTTTGTTTGTATGACTGTTTGCAAGATTTTTCACAAAGTATATTACTCATTTTGTTTGCTTGTTTGCTTGTAAGTTTGTTTATTTGACTGTTTACAGCATAACTCCAACACTAGTGCCTGGATGGTTATGAAATTTTTGGGAAGCATCAATACTATTACAAGGAAGGACCGATTTGAATTTAGATATGATCGGGTCAAAGTCCTTGATTCTGGAGAAGACTGAGTAATATACTTTGCAAAAACTTTGCAAAGTCTGCACTCGGCTCACCTCCATGTACTCTTGTTTGTCTATTGTATTGCTAAAAAGAATAACTGTTAAAAGAATAGAGTAATGATTACTCAGGTACAAAAAATTACTGCTCATGATATCCCTTACTCTCTTTTCAGAGACTTCTACTAAAACAAGCTGAGCTATATAATGATCCCTGCAGAAGGAACTTACTTCTCCCTGTTGGAATCTCTGGGACAGTCACCAGGATCCTCCCCAGGAAATTCATTGGGATACAGCTGTATTGGGACTGGGTAGAATATCTGAAGCACCTGTAACATGACAACAAAACATCTGCTCAATTATTTATAAACATGAAAAGGGCATTAATCTTTGGTCTGAAATTGTTATAAAAAAGACTAACTTAACCAACAGCTGCTGAGTCCATTCTAATTAGATATACACAGAAATAACAAAATTGATTTAATTTTTGCTTGACAAAACCAAAATGTTGGCAATAAGTAACAGGATATCTTGATAGCCATGTATAGAAAAAAGAAACACTTTGGAAATAATAAATTATGATTCAATATGTCAGATGTGCCGGGAGTATAACATGAGACCTTGATGTATTTACTGCATAGTAGTAAACTATACACTCATGATAGAAGCTGCAACTATTACTTGTGAATTGTAATACACAGCCAAATCAAAATATTTATCAAGATAATTTTTTTTTTTTTTTTTTGACAGTGGTGTACTGATGTTTGGCTGCTTTTGCAGTAAAAGTGTTTGTACAAGGAATGGATTAATGACACTGACGTGGCAGTTCTATGAAATAAATGCAAAAACAGAATAATAAAACAATCTGACCATCTGTCTGCGTGAAATACAAAACTGCATTCTGATAAGGCACTCTGATATTACATTATAGTTTGGTGCTATTTTTGATTAAGAAGTCTTGACTTTATGATATGTATTAACAAGAGGGACAAAGATGCCCCAAAAGGTTAGCGACTGCTGTAATTACATTTAGAAACAAGGAAAGAAATGTTAGGTCACCCAGTTAAGGTGAATGTGTTAGACGTACTAAGAAATGTAAAACTTGTAATCTAGGTTACATAATTGTATCTATGCTATAAACAGACAAACGAAAGGACGGAATTACACCAATTTTGAAGCAACTTATCTATGATGGTGCTGTATCTCCCTGTCAAATTTGAATTTGATTCAACAAAGCGTTTACGAGTTAAAGTCTGGAAACAGAAATGTTGACGGACAAAGGGATAGAATTACATGAATTTTGAAAGGAACCTAGCTGTGATGGTGATCTATCTCCCTGTCAAGTTGGAATTCGATTGGAAACAGCGTTTTCGGGTTAGAGTCCGGAAACAGAAATGTTGACGGACAGACAAACGGACAAAAAACAGACAAACAGACGGAATTACACCGATTTCGAAAGGAACCTAGCTATAATGGTGATCTTTCTCCCTGTCAAGTTTGAATTCGATTGGAAAAACGGTTTTTGAGTTAGAGTCCGGAAACGGAAATTTTGACAGACAAAAAATGGACAAATGAACGAACGGAATTACACCAATTTCGAAAGCAACCTAGCTGTGATGGTGATCTATCTCCCCGTCAAGTTTGAATTCGATTGGACCAACTGTTTTCGGGTTAGAGTCCGGAAACAGAAATTTTGTCGGACAGACAAACGGACAAAAAACGGACGGACGGAATTACACCAATTTCGAAAGGAACCTAGCTGTGAAGGTGATCTATGTCCCTGTTAAGTCTGAATTTGATTGGTTAAAGCGTTTTTGAGTGAGAATCCGGAAATGAAAATGTGGACGGATAGACAGACGGACACATCAATCTAATAGGTGGGTTGGTTACACGCAACCCACCCAAAAACAGGTTGCAATTTTTATAATGTACATCAATTTCTTGAATGTTGTCAGCTGACTGTTGAGGTTTTAAGCCTATTTACAAGACATTTTTCAGTGAAGGGTCCTATATGATTACAGTAATATCTAACAGTATTTCACATTCTTTTTGCCTAGATTGATACACCATGTGTGTTCAGCTGGGCAGAAATTCAAACTAATTCTGGCTTTATGACAATCCTTATTTCAGTTCTGATTTACAACTTGCTGAATTTTTATTCATATTCTGAACATATCATGTAATGATGGTGACAAAGTATTATTCAATTGTCCATGCTGGTTTTTTGTACTTTTAATATAATAATTGAAATTTTTTTTATCCTAAAGCCACTTATAAAATACAACTACTAATACAACTACTAATAGATACTAGTACTTTTTAGAGTAAATGTTAAAAATAGATGCCTTGAAATAGTATTTACAATAGTTATATAAAATAAAATAATGAAATTAATTGTCTATATGAAATATGAGAACAGTTTCATGTTACTTGATTCACAACATCATGTGGCCTTGACTGATTTTATAAGTTGCGTCTACTAGTATAAACAGGGAGTAGTAGGGATCTGTGTTCATCAATTGCAGTTTTATTTCATGTTTCATCAACCAAAGAATACATGAAAGACCAGTGAAAAAGCATTTCTAGTAGTTTATTAGTGAGATATAAGCTTGCACAGTAGTGAAGGAATTAACAATGTGTTCACACAAAGTACCTGTATAACCAATAGTCTCCGTGTAGATACAAACAGTTCAGCCTGCATATCTTGTAAAGAAATCAGTATTTGAGAGACAAGTTCAAAAACATTTAATGTCAGTGATATATATACTATAATGATTAGTAATAGTGACTATAATTGTATCCACCTGATAGCATCCGTGGATACTATGGATTTCGCTTCGTTACGCCGCCACCGCCCCAGTGTGTAGAGACATTTCACCGTTACCGCTCTAACAAAAAAAATATTATAGCTAGCCTTCTCAAATTTGCAGGATATATTTATAACCATAAAATCTTACCTGGGAATATTTTTGGCCTCATTTTGAAAAACAAGATGGCCGCCACGGGCGTTTTTTTGACTTTCAGCAAGGACTTTTGGTGGCCCTCTAGAGCAAAGGCTATTATAGGTAGAGATCTCAAATTCGCAGGGTATGGTCCTCATTACAAAATCTCGACTGAGAACATTTTTGGCCTCATTTTGAAAAAAAAACAAGATGGCTGCCACAGACATTTCTTCGTCAGTCATAAAAAGTGCTTATGTTTTCCTTATTTTTGATCCTAGATTTTTGGTATGGTAAACCAACCTATAGGAAATCATGGGCTGGGAATCTTTTGGAGTGGTCAGATTTGACCTTGGACCCCTCCTTCAAGGTCAAACGAGGATAGCCAAACTTACAAGTGTTTATAACTCGTTAATTAATGGTCCTAGGTTTGGGATGGTAAACCAACCTATAGGAAATCATGGGCTGGGAATAATTTACTGTGGTCAGATTTGACCTTGGGCGCCTCCTTCAAGGTCAAACGAGAATATCCAAACCTTAAAGTGGTTATAACTTGCTTATTATTGGTCCTAGAGGTTTGCAAAGTGAAACCAGCTTATAGGAAATCATGGGTTGGGAATCTTTTGATGTGCTCAGATTTGACCTTGGGCCCCTCCTTCAAGGTCAAACGAGGATACCCAAACTTAGAAGTGCTTATAGCTCACTTATTATTGGTCCTAGAGGTTTGTAATGTGAAACCAACCTATAGGAAATCATGGGCTAGGAATCTTTTGATGTGGTCAGATTTGACCTTGGACCCCTCCTTCAAGGTCAAACGATAATAGCCAAACTTATAAGTAGGGATGGGTCGGTAGGTCCGGTATCTCGGTATCGAGAGGATTTTACTGAAATACTGTGATGAAATTGTACAACCGCCACTTCGCTTATCAGCATCTGAAGAATTTATAAGGTTTTATCCCCAATTTTCATTCATTTGCAGACTTTATACAGTACTTGCGATTACGTTGAGCAGAATGGCCATATTTTGGTTACGACAATTTATCACCTTAATCTCGCTTGTCAGTCCATATAATTGAAGGAAAACTTAAAATATTGGGAACAAACAAGAAATCTGAAGAAATTATAAGCTTTTATCTCCTATTTCGTGCATTTGGTCACTTTTATTGTGATGTTGTGAAGAGGAAACGTCCAGGTTTGTTTGAGGTTTACTAAAACATGGAATCCCGGAATCGGTACGGTTTTGCATTGGCGACCTCCCGATGTACATACTTTCCATACCGACCCATCCCTACTTATAAGTGCTGATAACTTGCTTATTATTGGTCCTAGAGGTTTGCAATATGAAACCAACTTATAGGAGGTCATGGGCTGGGAATTCTCTGATGTTTTCAGATTTGACCTTGGGCCTCTCCTTCAAGGTGAAACGATGGTTCACTGCCTTTGGTGAGTTGTCTTTTCGGTGGATACAAATTTACATTGGTTCTCCGATGCGTAGGTCTAGTTATTTATGCGCTCAATTAGTTGTTTTATTTGTTTACATTCTCCATTTCATGTGCATGTTTCTATTGTTTTGCCAATAAACCTGTTGCATTGAACTATGTGTGTGCAATTTCATGCAAGTTCATCTGAATATTATTTTCATTACTGAAAACTAGTTGAATTGGGAATTTTCCAAGAGACGCCAACAAGCATTGAACCACTAAACAGTCTCTGTTTGTGGAAACTCCTATTGGAGTCTCCATTTGTGGAATGGTCAATTTCTCTAAATCACAGTTTCATCTATGATAAAAAAATGGAAATATCAGTTGTTAAGAGAAATTTCAAAAGTTAGCCACATAATTAAAAAAAAAAAAAAAAAAAATTTCACAAATTGACAAAGAGCAAGTAAAAAAAGAATACAGTGCTGGCCTATTCTGAGTACAAATTTGAAGAAAAGAGTGTCACTGACTTGTTGAATATCAGAAGTTTCACAAATTTTCCAATTTACGTGATTTATTGGTAAATAATCCAATTTATGTGATTTTTGAGTAGTACTGGTTACTTTTTACAGTACTTACTGCTGTACCGAGTAACTATAAAAGTGTACTCAATCACAATACTGCTTCTCATTCCACCCATTTTCCTCAGAGAAGTATTATTTTCAGTCCATGCAATGTCACTCCTTACCTTCAAAATGATTTGTAACGAACATGTCTACAATGTAAATACTTGTTACTCATCTGTTCACTTCCTTGACTGTGAGGAAAAAAATTGGAAATATTTAGCACTTGTGGGGTTCTTGTTTGTTTCCATGGCAATTACATGCTGGTATGATAAAAACATAAGAACAAAGAAAAAAAACAAAAAAAAACAGAAGAAACAGACAAGTAATTAGGTGATAAATGGCTGAGCATTCTGAGTTGAGAACTGGATAGAGTACCATCATGTTGTCTGAATCATTTTCGGACTATAACTAATTCATTTGGCACAATTTGTTTTTGTATATGAAAGTTGTACAGCTCAGTTCCTCAGGCTCTAAGTAACTCCTATACCAATAGTCTACCATACTAACACTTGTGCAAGTATCTCTTAGTAAGAATAGAATAACAAATGTGCAATTTGTAGCATGTGTGAGATTATTTGAAATTTGTTATTGGGGGCACCCTTTATAAGAAAGACTTTGTGCTTAAGTGGGATCAGGTGTGATCAGAGACTAAATGTATTTAAAAAATCAGATACCTGTAAAGAATTTCTCAAAGGAAATGGATTGTCACCCATTCAAGTATTAACCAAGCAAAGTGCAGCGAAACTTCACTTCACTATAGGCAGATAAACAATCTGCGACCAAACATAATACTAAAATAATGTGTCGGTTACATTTTGCAAATGAAAGATGTCGTTACACAATTCACAAAATTTGTGAGTTGTCATATATAACAGATTTCCTTTTGTACCTGTAGTGAAATCAACCATAGTGATATATAGCAGAGTAAATCTGGTATAATTAGAACTGCCATAAATGGAATATTGTTACAAGTAGAAGTAGTTTCTAACTCCGAACAATTATTAACTCAACAAGAAGTTTGACTTACAGTTGCCATAACTAGAACCTAATTTGATACACCAAGTGTTACTTTCAATGATAATAGCAAGGTATATATAGAACCTATAGTGTGTGTACAGCAGTGTTCGATATCGGCGGTTAATACCCGGCGGCCTGTGTCCGCAAATTTCATCTCCAGACTGAAAACATTGCGCACTGCATCGGTCCTGATGTCCAGAAACTTTTAACCTAAGATATATCCACTAATGCTGGGACGATGTTTGTAAACTTTGGTATTATCGCTCGTTGGCTCATTGCCGATCAATGATCGGTAAAATTTATGGGGAACCGATATTTGCTAAACTCAATTCTTTGTAGCCTTTTGGTAACAATAAAACACTATTTGGAATATTATTTTGTAAAAATCTGAAATACTCGTTAGTTAAAATCACAAAAGTAGCTGTGAATGCAAAAAAATAACGTAAATAGAAACACCTTGGGGTTTTCCAACTGTTGTCAAGGTAATCATAAAATCAGCCAATCACAAGTGAGGATACATCAAGCATGGTCTGTTAGTGAGGGAGACGTCTGTGAATGGCTTTTAGATTATATTTTGGTCATATTTGTGGTAATTTGTGTGTATTATACTTTTTATCATTTAATATTTGATTTTTCTGTCTGGTTTACACTTTTGACTCCATAATCGGCAATGTTCGAAGTTTGGTCACAAATGTCCAATACGAACATCGACAGGTAAAATCAGGGCGATCTCCCAGCACTAATATCCACGTATATTGCTATGTTTTTCAACATATTAGGGGGTTTAAAGCGGTTAGTGATGGGAATCGCCTCCAAGTTGTATGGTCGATTAATCGTCCATTTTTCTGAGCAATGATCGAACCATAATCGATTCCATTGTTGGTTATATCATAAAACACATTCTGGGATGAAGTGTATGTCAATGCGGTAGGAATAACGGTGTTCCAATGTTTAGAATCTACCAAAAACACTCACTTCCTGTAAATATGGCAGTAGATATAAACAAACCCAAAATTCGTTATAAATCTGCTGATTTATTAAGGAAACTGCAGAGAATATTTAAAAAATCATGTGGATATTTAGATACATAAAGTAAAGTAACTAAATATTACGAAATTTTCATTGATAATGATGAATCGATGGACACTCTTTCCAGATCGATCATCGCTACTACAGTGAATTTTGACCAACCATTCGATGTCTGTAGACAATCGATTTACTACTAAAAGCGGTAGCCATTATTGTAAACAAATATTGTCATCACATCTACCATCGACCAATCAGACGATAGCTTTCAAAATGTAGCAGTGCTTTTCAGTGGCTTTTGTAACTCGTCTTCTGCACATGTTGTACAAGCAAAACAGTCAAAACATCTACTGACCAAAGAAATTTGTTTATTATTGGAAGCGACAACATACATATTTCCTCATAGAAAATATTAGAAATGGGTGAGAAAGACATGGAAGTGAGTTTATTTGATACATCCAGCTAACAGTAATTCACGCGAGAATTTGGGTATTCTCGTGATATTTCAGTGCTTTTTGTTGAAATTTTAACTCATCTTCTGCATAGAGTACCACAGGCAAAACATTCGAAACAACTACTGACCAAAGAAATTTGTCTTTTATCGGAAGAGACAAAATATATATTTCTTCAAAGAAAAGATAAGAAATGCAGTTTATTAGTTGAATCTTTGATTCAAGTTATGTACTGAGTTGTGGCCGCGATTTTAAATCAGCTGTTTAAGCCCTTAAATATCAAAATTCTTCATAATATTTGTGCACATATCTGTACATTAAGGTGTATAGTATACACTCTGCCATTTTGATTTTTTTAAATGTTTTTATTAAAGTATATTATATAAAGTAAAAAGCTTGTCTGGCACTACGTCTGCCTTTGTGTAAGGTCCCGTATGTGCTAAAAACTATTGTTTTCCCTATTGTTTTGGCATACTCGAAAGAGTCTTTTTAATGGTTTCTAGTGGTCTAGTCAGTGTAAAAGTCGTCTGCGCATCTCTAATTAAAATATATATTCATTTGTCTGCTGGTGTATCACACAGTCACTGTTAACATAAAATCGTTGTCTGCGCATGTATGTGTCTTCATTCATTCATCGAAGCATGACAAATTATTTACAGAACATTTATTATGAACCAATCACATAGCTTGACAGATATTTGAGTAATATGTAGTCGTAGCCTTACTCATTTGTCAAACCAGTAAACCAGAAAGAAACTAGATTGGGCCAACTCGGCGCCAACATATCCCCAGACAGGTCATCACTCACGCCACAGGTTTTGATCGGGAATTTTTTAAAACATAATTACCCATTATTATATGAACTTCAGCACATCAATCTACTCTGTTTATATCTTCCCAAGGAAGATGGTGTATCCCCAGACGCCGAATACATAACTCAAATTATATTTTCAATCTTCCTGCAATGATAACTCTAAACCTATTTTCAAAGTATTTAAATGATTGATGATTGAATGTCCATTCTAAAATAATAATCCCAAAAGAGCATATCTGTTTCTATATTTGTTGACAAATAAAATATTATTTTTAACTCAACTCATCATACTTTTCAATCTTCCTTCAAAGTATTTAAATGATTGATGATTCAATGTCCATTCTAAAATTCATAATCCCAAAAGCGCATATCTGTTTCTATATTTGTTCACAAATAAAATATTATTTAAAAAAAAATTATTTATATTATTATTTTATTATATTATTTTTAGAATTTGCAAATTGTTTTCAGTTATTCATTTCCTCTATGCCTATATATGTGGTCCATATATATGCAACCTAAATATGTGACACAATCTCAGTTCTGACTCCCCTTTGTGTTATATGTAATGAAGCCCACCACCTCCCACCCCCACCCCTCTCCCCTTCTCCACACCTCTCTCACTATTACACAAGATCTGCAACCCCATTGAGTTCTTTGTTTCTCATCTGATATCATTAAATACCTTTGTTTATTTAGTGTCACTCAATATAGCTGGAGGTCCCAGAGGTGGGTGGGGGGAATCCAGGTGGGGGATGTGGGTTAGGACTACAAAGAGATGGAGTGCTACAGCATAAATGGTAAACAAACAATCTATATAAAAGGAGTACTCAAATACAAAAAGAATTGAGAATTTTAAGTATGTGATTATCAACTGAAATGAGTTCATAACTGTAGGAGCTGTGTCAAAATTAACTGAGGCAAGTTGAATAAAACTGGGCTAGTTGAGGGTTAAAAATCCCCTAGTTTTAGTACATACGGATATAATTTCATTAATATTGGGACTTAAAGCTCACTTAAAGTGTCCATTTTGTCTACTTGAATATGTTTAACCAGCGTTTAACCAGTTTCATTTTAAAAAGTTAAAAACTCAGCAAGCAGAGGTATAACACACAAAAATAAGTTCTTAAAAGACTAAGATAGCCATAACATTATTAATATTCAAAATTTAAATAGACAGGCATTTCCTTTTAAAAATTCAAAGATTTCAGCTCTATAACCCACATAGTTTGACAGTTACTGGGCTTTAAGTGGCATAATGTCCATAAATTGGGTTTCTGTGGGCATTTTACAATTGTTAAAGAGACCTTAGCAATTAAACTACAGATCTGAAACTTTTGGGGGGACATACATAACAAACAAAAATTATATATAATACAGTTTAAGACTTGTCACACTAAGCATTTCCAAATAACAGGGCAAAATACGGAAAAAATGTCCAAAAAGGCACTTGGGCGAGTGTCTATGGCCCTCATACACAGGTTAAATGTCTACCAGATGGGATTTCAGCTCCATCAATCACATAGTTTAACAGTCACAGGGCTTAAAGGTGGCAAAAAGTCCAAATATTGAGTCTCTGTGGGCCTTTTAGAGATCTCGATGTGGCTTTCAAATTAAAGCTTCAGACTTAAAATTTGTTACATACTAAGATTACACATAGAATATGTATCTAATAAAGTTTGAAACTTCTCAGACTTACCATTTCCAAGTTACAGAGCAAAATATGTGAAAAATGTCTTAAAAGGGTCACTCAGATGGGTGTTTAAGGTCCTCACATACACAGGTTAAATGTCTACTTGAAGCCTTGATTTTTGGCACATGTAAAAAGAACATAATAATGTATTCCCAGATGAGATTTCAGCTCTATCAGTCACATAGTTTAACAGTCACAGGCCTTAAAATTGCCAAAAAGTCCAAATACTGGGTCTTTATGGGGCCTTCTAGAGACCTAAATGTGGCCTTCAAATTAAAGCTTCAGACTTAAAATTTGTCACATACTAAGATTACACATAGAATATGCATCTAATACAGTTTGAAACTTCTTAGACTTACCATTTGCAAGTTACAGGGCAAAATATGTGAAAAATGTCTAAAAATGGTCACTCGGGTGGGGATTTATGGTCCTCATACACAGGTTAAATGTCTTCTTAAAGCCTTAATTTTTGGCACATATATAAATAACATAGTAATATCTTCCCAGATAGGTTTTGAGCTCTATCAGTCACATAGTTCGACAGTCACAGGGCTTAAAAGTAGCAAAAAGTCCAAATATTGGGTCTTTGGGAGCCTTTTAGAGACCTCAATTTGACCTTCAAAATTAAAGCTTCAGACTTAAAATCTGTTACATACTAAGATTACACACAGAATATATATCTAATACAGTTTGAAACTTCTTAGACTTACCATTTCCAAGTTACAGGGAAAAAGATGTGAAAAATGTCTTATAAGGGTCACTCGGGTGGGTGTTTATGGTCCTGATACACAGGTTAACTGTCTATTAAAGGCCTAAATGTTGGGGCACATATAAGAAAACACATAGATATATTCCCAGATGATATTTAACTTAGATGAGAGACATAGTTTGAAAGCTACAGTGCTTGAAAGTGGCAAAAAGTGTATAAATTGGGTCTCTGTGGGCACTTTTGAGACCTTAAGTCGACCCCTTTGGGTAAACCTACAGCCCTAAAATTTTCTACAGACAAGGATTACATATCAAAGTTATACCTAGCGCAGTTTGAGACTCATCAGAATTACCACTTCCAAATTATAGGGCAAAATATGTGAAAAGTATAGCAAAAAATCCCTAAGTGGGGGTAATTATGGGCCTCAAACACAATTTTCTCCTCAACTTAAAGTCGTGATTTTCGGCACATGTACTAAGAACATATTAATGTGTTGTCAGGTAAAATTTCAGCCAGCTGAGCATCATAGTTTGTGACCTACAGGGCTTTAAGTGGCCAAAAGTCCAATTTCTGACCTTAAGGTGGCCATAAGTTCTTTTTTACTGGGAGTTTAAGGTCACCTTAAAATAGGGATCTTCCTTTGGGCACCCTTAACATGTGTACCAAGTTTGAAAAAAGAATATTAATTTGTTTTTGAGTTATCGCGTCCACAAGGAAATTTCTACGGCGGCGGCGGCGGCGGCGCGACGGACCTGAATCCAATATATCCCCGACTTTCGTCTGGGGATATAATTAATGAATGAAATGACGTCACAGTAGTACTAGACATTGGCCAATAAAAAGTTTTTGAGTTACAACTGATTTACTCAACAGAAAGAATCTCAAAGTAGCTTTTACTCAGTTATGCAATCAGTTAAAGGGCCAACTGATTTACTCAACAGTGATTACACAGCTATGTAATGAGCTACAGGTCTGAAATTTTACTATGATATAGCTGACCCAAAAGTAGGTGAACAACATATTTAAACAAAATACTGTAAATGCAATAGTTTTCAAGTTACAACTGACTTACTCAACTGTGAGAACCTGAAAATAGCTATTCCTCAGCTATGCCGTGAGCTACAGGTCTGTAGTTTCACTATGTTATAGCTGACCCAAAAGTAGGTGAACAACATATTTAAACAAAATACCGTAAATGGAAAAGTTTTCAAGTTACAACTGATTTACTCAACAGTGAGAACCCGAAAACAGCTATTGTTTAGCTATGTAATGAGCTACAGGTCTGCAATTTCACTATGTTATAGCTGACCAAAAATTACGTGAAGAAAAAATATTTACACAAAATACTCCAAATGCAATACTTTTCAAGTTACAATTGATTTACTCAACAGTGATAACCTCAAAGTAGCTATTACTCAGCTATGCAATGAGCTACAGGTAGGGACGTCACGACTAACCGAATAATCGACAACGGTTAGAATAGTGATATTTTCCGGTTTCATATTTTAAAGTAAGAATAATCGCTTCAGGTAGTAAAAGATGGCAGAAGGTCTGAATCCATCAAATATATCTATAATGTCACATAAAATAAGTTAAAATCCGAAAACAGCCACGTTTTCTGTACTGTTTATGCATTCACGTAAAGCCGGAAGTACCATATATCTCTTATATCGCCCGCTTCCTGTCTGAAATAAACGAAGCAAAAATCGCAGGAAAACAGCAAATTTATTCATTTTTACAGGTTATATACATATATTTTCATTTTATTTAACATATTTATCGTTTTCAGTGCTTTTTACAATATAAAAAAGATTTTTGGATGTTATTTTAATTTGACGGTTATTCGGTGTCGACACGAATAGTACTTACCGATTAGTCGACATGAAATATTTGGAGTCGTGATGTCCCTAGCTACAGGTCTGAAATTTTACTATATTATAGCTGAGCCAAAAGTAGTTGAATAACGTATTTACACATAATTCTGTATATGCAATAGTTTTCAAGTTATAGGTGATTTTACTCATTACGGGAGGTCTTGAAAAGTCAGAAAGTAGCTATTACTCACTTAGCTTTTGGGATAGACACTCAATTTACTCACCATGTAGTTATGGAAAAAGTAGCCGAATAGCATATTTTGACAAAATGCTCTAAATGTAATACTTTTCAAGTTATAAGTGATTTAGTGCATGATTTCATGAATTTTAATGCACTAAAAATTACTTAAAAACTCATTAAAAAAATAATTAAGAAAGATCCAGGCCTGATACTCAAATAAGGTTATCTACTGGTGGCCTAGTACATATATGCAATATAAGAGAAAAATCCCTGCAATAGTCAATGAAAAAATAGGTGATTTAGTACATGATTTCATGAACTTTTAATGCATTAAAAATTATTTAAAAAACTAGATGAATGCTTTTGCTAACAAAAGCGAAGCGTCCCTGAGAGTTTAAAATGCCTTGTGGTTTTAATAAGCATGCTGTAAAGCTAAGAATGCACAAAGCTGTACCATACTGTTACATAAACCAACCCCCTTAGTGATATCATGACAGGGAAAATCCTACAAAGGTCTTCTTTAATTAACATAAACAAGCGTTGTAGACATAGACAAGCTGGAGAAAGTGTTGTACATTGGATGTACAGCATTGGATGTAACTTTAGTAAATTTTGTGTAAATGCTACAAAGCATTTCAGTAACGAGTATTGATAACTTCATATATAATTATGTGTGCAAGTATGTATTGCTATTTAGATTGTCCACAGGGTTTTGCAATAGGTTTTAATACATTGTGAAAACATAAAAGCAACAATAAAGGCAAAAGCTATTTCATGACCCCAGTTTGACCCATACATGGGGGTCAGGAGGTAAAACTAACCGGCTATTTAGACTGTCTACATATGGTTTCCCAATACCTCTTAATACATTCCGAAGCTATAATAGCAACAATGAAGGAGATAGCAGGTAAAAACTCAAAAACAGCTATTTTTTACCCCAGTTTGACCCATAAGGGGGGGGGGGGGTCGGGTGGTAAAACTGACCGGCTACTTAGACTCTCCACATATGCTTTCCCAATACTTCTTAATACATCCTCAATCTATAACAGCAACATTAAAGGAGATATAAGACAAAAACTCGAAATCAGCTATTTTATAACCCCATTTTGACCCCTGGGGGGAAAGGGATCAGGGGATAAAAGTGACCAACTATTTAGATTCTCCACATATGCTTTCCCAATACCTCTTAATACATTCTGAACCTATAAAAGCAACGATAAAGGAGATAGAAGGTAAAAACTCCAAAGCAGCTATTTATGACCCCAGTTTGACCCATAAGGGGGGGGTCGGGGGGTAAAACTGACCGGCTATTTAGACTCTCCACATATGCTTTCCCAATACCTCTTAATACATTCTGAAGCTATAAAAGCAACAATAAAGAAGATATAAGGCAAAACCTCAAAATCAGCTATTTTATGACCTCAGTTTGACCCATAAGGGGGGGCCGTGGAGTAAAACTGACCGGCTATTTAGACTCTCCACATATGGTTTCCTATTACCTCCCAATACATTTTATGGCTCTAAATGCAATACTTAAGAAGATAATAGGGGGGTTGACCTAAATTTAAGGCTCTAAGATTGGAAGGTGTGAGGAAATCACCCATAAATGAGACATTTTTCCAGGGATTGCTCCCAAAATCTAATCAGCTTGCGTTTTCGATAGTATGAACAGGTGTGTCAAAGCATAAGGCTGTGTAGCAAGTAGTTTTTCCTGAACTGTGATGACGGGGGGGGTGTACTTAAAGAAATTGTTTTTGATCATGTGACCTTCATAAAGGTCAAAGGTCAAATTTAAGCATACAGAAAAATTTTCCCATGCCTAAGGTATATAAATGAAAAATATGGTTTGAAACCTTCTAATAATAAGGGAGATATTAAAGGGAGACCATAATGCGGCGGCAGTGGCGGCGGTGGCAGCGAGGAAACTGAGGCGAAAACAAATAAGCGCCCTTTCAGGGACGCTTAATTAACAAGACCACTCGGACAGTGCAGACCTCCGCCAAGGGAGCTCAATTCCGGGACTAGCATCAAAATCCACAGTAAAACTAGACCTATCGCATCGGAGAACCGATGCAAATTGTATCCACCAGAAGAATACTCACCAAAGCCATTCTAACATCGCTTAACCTTGAAGGAGAAGCCCAAGGTGAAATCTGACCATATCAAAAGATTTTTAGCCCATGATTTCCTATAGGTTGGTGTGACACTGCAAACCTCTAGGAATACGAATAAGCAAGATATAAACACTAATTTTGGCAATCCTCATTTCACCTTGAAAGAGGGCCAAAGGTCAAATCCGATCACACCAAAAGATTCCCAGCCCATGATTTCCTAGATTTTGCTTTACCATTCCAAAGCTCTAGGACCAATAATAAGCGAGTTATAAGCACTTTTAAGTTTGGCTATCCTCGTTTGACCTTGATGGAGGGTCCAAGGTCAAATCCAACCACAGCAATAGATTCCCAGCACATGATTTTGTGTACTATCCTCATTTGACCTTGAAGGAGGGGTCCAAGGTCAAATCCGACCACACCAATAGATTCCCAGCCCATGATTTCCTATATGTTGGTTTACCATCCCAAACCTCTAGGACCAATAACAAGTGAGTTATAACCACTTTTAAGTTTGGCTATCCTCATTTGACCTTGAAGGAGGGGTCCAAGGTCAAATCCGACCGCAGCAATAGATTCCCAGCCCATGATTTCCTATAGTTTGGTTTACCATCCCAAACCTCTAGGACCGATAATAAGCGAGTTATAAGCACTTTTTAAGTTTTGCTATGCTCGATTGACCTTGAAGGAGGGGTCCAAGGTCAAATCCGACCACACCAAAAGATTCCCAGCCCATGATTTCCTATAGGTTGGTTGACAATCCAAAACCTCTAGGACCAATAATAAGCGCGCTATAAGCACATTTAAGTTTGGCTGTGCTCGTTTGACCTTGAAGGAGGGGTCCAAGGTCAAATCCGACCACACCAAAAGACTCCCAGCCCATGATTTCCTATAGGTTGGTTTACCATCCCAAACCTCTAGGACCAATAATAAGAGAGTTATAAGCACTTTTAAGTTTGGCTATCCTCATTTAACCTTGAAGGAGGAGTCCAACGCCAAATCCAACCACACCAAAAGACTCCCAGCCCATGATTTCCTGTAGGTTGGTTTACCATCCTAAACCTCTACGACCAATAATAAGCGAGTTCTAAGCACTTTTAAGTTTGGCTATCCTCATTTGACCTTGAAGGAGGGGTACAAGGTCAAATCCGACCACACCAAAAGATTCCCAGACCATGATTTCCTATAGGTTGGTTTACCATCCTAAACCTCTAGGACCAATAATAAGCGAGTTATAAGCACTTTTAAGTATGACTATCCTCGTTTGACCTTGAAGGAGGGGTCTAAGGTCAAATCTGACCACACCAAAAGATTCCCAGCCCGTGATTTCCTATAGGTTGGTTTACCATCCCAAACCTCTGGTACCAATAATAAGCGAGTTATAAGCACTTTTAAGTTTGGCTATCCCCGTTTGACCTTGAAGGAGGGGTCCAAGGTCAAATCCAACCACACCAAAAGATTCCCGGCCCATGATTTCCTATAGGTTGGTTTACCATCCCAAACCTCTAGAACCAATAATAAGTGAGTTATAAGCACTTTTAAGTTTGGCTATCCCCGTTTGACCTTGAAGGAGGGATCCAAGGTCAAATCCAACCACACCAAAAGATTCCCAGCCCATGATTTCCTATAGGTTGGTTTACCATCCCAAACCTCTAGGACCAATAATAAGCGAGTTATAAGCACTTTTTAGTTTGGCTATCCTCGTTTGACCTTGTAGGAGGGGTCCACGGTCAAATCCGACCACACCAAAAGATTCCCGGCCCATGATTTCCTATAGGTTGGTTTACCATCCCGAACCTCTAGGACCAATAATAAGGGAGATATAAGCACTTTTCATGATGGACGAAGAAACGCCTGTGGCGGCCATCTTGTTTTTCAAAATGAGGCCAATAATATTCCCAGTCAAGATTTTATAATGAGGAACATATCCTGCGAATTTGAGATCTCTACCTATAATACCCTTTGCTCTAGAGGGCCACCAAAAGTCCTTGTTTAAAGTCGAAAAACGCCCGTGGCGGCCATCTTGTTTTTCAAAATGAGGCCAAAAATATTCCCAGGCAAGATTTTATGGCTATGAATATATCCTGCAAATTTGAGAAGGCTAGCTATAATATTTTTTTCGTTAGAGCAGTAACGGTGAAATCTCTCTACACACTGGGGCGGCGTAACGAAGTCAAATCCATAGTATCCACCGGATGCTATCCGGTGGATACATTTATCTGGTTATAACTTCCTTTTTAAAAAGCCTGGATCCAGATGATCCAGACAGTGATCCAGATCACTCCCGAAATCTAATAACTTGTTTCTTTTCCCATTTGGGACATTTCTGCCACTGTGGCCTAGCGGATAACACACTTGTCTAGGAACTCAGAGGACGTGGGTTCAATCCCAGGTACAGGCAGATACATAGTGGCTCGGATGACCACTTAAAATGGCGGTCCTCTGTCATTGGGTCCTATCCCCAGTGGCAGGTTAAAGAACCTCAAGAAAATTGATAAATGGTCATCCTTGAGCCTCTATCTTCCAGTTAGGGGAATGTCAGTTAGTTGTGAGTTGGGGCTGTACCTGTACAGTCAGATTGGTTAAATAGCGGTTTGAGTCCTGTAAGTGTTGTATATGGAGATATTGCACTGAGTATAAATACATAATAATAATAATTTCCTGAAAATTTCATGAAAATCCATCCATAACTTTTTTGAGTTATCTGTCTTTGAAAATTACATGTTATGGATCCAGAAGATCCAGATAGTGATCCCGATCACTCCCAAAATTTAATCAATTCTTCCTTTTACCTTATCAGACATATCCTGAAAATTTCGTTAAAATCCGTCCATAAGTTTTTGAGTTATCTTGTTCACAAACAAACAAACAGATGGACAGACAAACCCAGGCAAAAACATAACCTCCTTGGCATAGGTAATAAAAAAATAGCATCAGAGATGCCTGTACCCCACAGCCTGGGGAAACAGTTTTCAACATCATGAGATATAGAAGTAGTGAAACAGTACACAGATAGGGATACTTTCAGAGCAGTGTCAGTGTCCAAATAATGTTTAAGTAGAGAAAATAACATCTAAGAGAAAGAAATTGCACGTAAAGATTAAGTATAAAAACAAGACAATTCAGTAAACTAAAAATTATGAAGCTTTAAGACTTCTCCCATTTTGATTTTCATTTGTATGGTCGAATTATGGTTTGGATGTTTTGAATATTACCCATACATACAGATGTAGCAATGCATGTTTTTATGTGGAACTGGGGCAAAACCTGTGGCTCACTTAATGCAATACCATCTGTTACAATGGGAAGTTGCAAAAGTAAAACAGTTAATGAATTCTAATATGACTTTAACAGTGCTTAATCTACACCAAAAAACACCCAAAGGTGCAACAACCAAGATTCAAGTAAAAAGATATGAGAGATATAAGAGAGATAAATAGTATCAGATATCCTGGTAGAGACATAAAATAGCATCAGATATGCAAGATCAAAGGTCAAATCCAGGTCACACCATGACATTGCACGCATATAACCCTTGAACAATGTCTCTACCAAATATCAACTTCCTACATATTATGGTTTCCAAAATATAGCCCAGACAAGGCATTATAGGTCAAGGTCACCACGGCAAGGGCAAAGGTCAAATCAAGGTCACACCCACGACATTTTACATCTACACACCCCAGCCAATGTCCCTACTCAGTATCAACTTCCTACACCTTACGGTTTCCGAGATATACCTCGGACAAGATTTTATAGGTCACGGTCACTACGGCAAGCTCAAAGGTCAAATCAAGGTCATGCTACGACGTTGCACACCTACAACCCCCTAACCAATGTCCCTACCAAGTATCAACTTTCTACGCCTTACAGTTTCTGAGATATAGCCCGGACAAGATTTTACAGGTCAAGGTCACTACGGCAAGGTCAAATCAAGGTCACGTCATGCCGTTGCACACCTACACCCCCTAACCAGTATCAACTTCCTACACCTTATGGTTTCCGAGATATAGCCCGGACAAGATTTTATAGGTCAAGGTCACTACGACAAGGTCAAATCAAGGTCACGCCATGACGTTGCACACCTACACCCCCTAACCAATGTCCCTACCAAGTATTAACTTCCTACACCTTACGGTTTCCGAGATATAGCCCGGACAAGATTTTATCGGTCACTACGGCAAGGTCAAAGGTCAAATCAAGGTCAGACCATGACGCTGCACTCCTACACCTCCTACACCTTACGGTTTCTGAGATACAGCCTAGACAAACTTTTTCCCGCCGCCCGCCCCAGGGTTGAGAAAACCCGGGTTTTATGAGTATTGCCCAGCCCAGTGGGAAAACCCGGGTTTTACTGGGCAATACTGGGCAATATTGGACTTACAGGGTTTATTACACAAAAAGACAGATTTTAACTACTTTATAAAGAGCACTAGTGTTAATAAACTAGATTGGGCCAACTCGGCGCCAACATATCCCCAGACAGGTCATCACTCACGCCACAGGTTTTGATCGGGAATTTTTTAAAACATAATTACCCATTATTATATGAACTTCAGCACATCAATCTACTCCGTTTATATCTCCCCAAGGAAGATGGTGTATCCCCAGACGCCGAATACATAACTCAAATTATATTTTCAATCTTCCTGCAATGATAACTCTAAACCTATTTTCAAAGTATTTAAATGATTGATGATTGAATGTCCATTCTAAAATAATAATCCCAAAAGAGCATATCTGTTTCTATATTTGTTGACAAATAAAATATTATTTTTAACTCAACTCATCATATTTTTCAATCTTCCTTCAAAGTATTTAAATGATTGATGATTCAATGTCCATTCTAAAATTCATAATCCCAAAAGCGCATATCTGTTTCTATATTTGTTCACAAATAAAATATTATTTAAAAAAAAATTATTTATATTATTATTTTATTATATTATTTTTAGAATTTGCAAATTGTTTTCAGTTATTCATTTCCTCTATACCTATATATGTGGTCCATATATATGCAACCTAAATATGTGACACAATCTCAGTTCTGACTCCCCTTTGTGTTATATGTAATGAAGCCCACCACCTCCCACCCCCACCCCTCTCCCCTTCTCCACACCTCTCTCACTATTACACAAGATCTGCAACCCCATTGAGTTCTTTGTTTCTCATCTGATATCATTAAATACCTTTGTTTATTTAGTGTCACTCAATATAGCTGGAGGTCCCAGAGGTGGGTGGGGGGAATCCGGGTGGGGGATGTGGGTTGAGCATAAATGGTAAACAAACAATCTATATAAAAGGGGTACTCAAATACAAAAAGAATTGAAAATTTTAAGTATGTGATTATCAACTGAAATGAGTTCATAACTGTAGGAGCTGTGCCAAAATTAACTGAGGCAAGTTGAATAAAACTGGGCTAGTTGAGGGTTAAAAATCCCCTAGTTTTACTACATAAGGATATAATTTCATTAATATTGGGACTTAAAGCTCACTTAAAGTGTCCATTTTGTCTACTTGAATATGTTTAACCAGTTTCATTTTAAAAAGTGAAAAACTCAGCAAGCAGAGGTATAACACACAAAAATAAGTTCTTAAAAGACTAAGATAGCCATAACATTATTAATATTCAAAATTTAAATAGACAGGCATTTCCTTTTAAAAATTCAAAGATTTCAGCTCTATAACCCACATAGTTTGACAGTTACTGGGCTTTAAAGTGGCATAATATCCATAAATTGGGTTTCTGTGGGCATTTTACAATTGTTAAAGAGACCTTAGCAATTAAACTACAGATCTGAAACTTTTTGGGGGACATACATAACAAACAAAAATTATATATAATACAGTTTAAGACTTGTCACACTAAGCATTTCCAAATAACAGGGCAAAATACGGAAAAAATGTCAAAAAAGGCACTTGGGCGAGTGTCTATGGCCCTCATACACAGGTTAAATGTCTACTAAAAACCTTGATTTTCGGCATATGTAAAAAGGACATAATAATGCATTCCCAGATGGGATTTCAGCTCCATCAATCACATAGTTTAACAGTTACAGGGCTTAAAGGTGGTAAAAAGTCCAAATATTGGGTCATTGTGGGCCTTTTAGAGATCTCGATGTGGCTTTCAAATTAAAGCTTCAGACTTAAAATTTGTTACATACTAAGATTACACATAGAATATGTATCTAATAAAGTTTGAAACTTCTCAGACTTACCATTTCCAAGTTACAGAGCAAAATATGTGAAAAATGTCTTAAAAGGGTCACTCAGGTGGGTGTTTAAGGTCCTCATACACAGGTTAAATGTCTACTTGAAGCCTTGATTTTTGGCACATATAAAAAGAACATAATAATGTATTCCCAGATGAGATTTCAGCTCTATCAGTCACATAGTTTAACAGTCACAGGCCTTAAAATTGGCAAAAAGTCCAAATACTGGGTCTTTATGGGGCCTTCTAGAGACCTAAATGTGGCCTTCAAATTAAAGCTTCAGACTTAAAATTTGTCACATACTAAGATTACACATAGAATATGGATCTAATACAGTTTGAAACTTCTTAGACTTACCATTTCCAAGTTACAGGGAAAAATATGTGAAAAATGTCTAAAAATGGTCACTCGGGTGGGGATTTATGGTCCTCATACACAGGTTAAATGTCTTCTTAAAGCCTTAATTTTTGGCACATATAAAAATAACATACTAATATCTTCTCAGATAGGATTTGAGCTCTATCAGTCACATAGTTTGACAGTCACAGGGCTTAAAAGTAGCAAAAAGTCCAAATATTGGGTCTTTGGGAGCCTTTTAGAGACCTCAATTTGACCTTCAAAATTAAAGCTTCAGACTTAAAATCTGTTACATACTAAGATTACACACAGAATATATATCTAATACAGTTTGAAACTTCTCAGACTTACCATTTCCAAGTTACAGGGAAAAAGATGTGAAAAATGTCTTATAAGGGTCACTCGGGTGGGTGTTTATGGTCCTGATACACAGGTTAACTGTCTATTAAAGGCCTAAATGTTGGGGCACATATAAGAAAACACATATATATATTCCCAGATGATATTTAACTTAGATGAGAGACATAGTTTGAAAGCTACAGTGCTTGAAAGTAGGGGTGTGACCGAGCAGTCGACACTCGCCGAGCGAGGCGAATTTCACGAAAATTCGACCCCAATTCTTAGGGTCGATTACTCGTGTATATATAATAACCTATAGAACCGGTTACGTTTTTTAGTTAATAAAACATAAATAACATACCTTACTTTCATTAAATCGCATAATCCACCATTTGTAACATAAAATTAATGATATTATGTGCTGACAATAGCTAATTCAAGCGATTCAAAGCTTTTATCTTTATATTTTTTTCGTTTACGGGAGCCGCCATATTGGATGTCATTTCCTGTTATGGTGGATACTAAATGTCGCGAGGGCTCGATGTCGAGTCGAGTTTTTATCTGCGAGTAATCGACCCGAATTATTTGTACTCGTCCCACCCCTACTTGAAAGTGGCAAAAAGTGCATAAATTGGGTCTCTGTGGGCACTTTTGAGACCTTAAGTCGACCCCTTTGGGTAAACCTACAGCCCTAAAATTTTCTACAGACAAGGATTACATATCAAAGTTATACCTAGCGCAGTTTGAGACTCATCAGAATTATCACTTCCAAATTATAGGGCAAAATATGTGAAAAGTATAGCAAAAAATCCCTAAGTGGGGGTATTTATGGGCCTCAAACACAATTTTCTCCTCAACTTAAAGTCATGATTTTCGGCACATGTACTAAGAACATATTAATGTGTTGTCAGGTAAAATTTCAGCCAGCTGAGCATCATAGTTTGTGACCTACAGGGCTCTAAGTGGCCAAAAGTGCAATTTCTGACCTTAAGGTGGCCATAAGTTCTTTTTTACTGGGAGTTTAAGGTCACCTTAAAATAGGGATCTTCCTTTGGGCACCCTTAACATGTGTACCAAGTTTGAAAAAAAAATATTAATTTGTTTTTGAGTTATCGCGTCCACAAGGAAATTTCTACGGCGGCGGCGGCGGCGGCGGCGGCGGCGGCGGCGGCGGCGGCGCGACGGACCTGAATCCAATATATCCCCGACTTTCGTCTGGGGATATAATGATCTGTGACTATTAGAAATTATAATATTGTCACATATTAAAACTTGTTCTTACTGGACAATATTTTAAAAAGCTATAATACTGTCACAAACAAAAAATTTGTCCTAACTGGGTAATAATGACCATTACTGGGCAATACTGGTCTTAATGGCTTTATTAAACTAAAAGACAGATATAAACTACTCTATAGAAAGCACTAGTGTTATTAAATTATCTGTGACTATTAGAAATTATAATACTGTCACAGCTTAAAAACTTGTTCTTACTGGGCAATGCTTTAAGAAGTTATAATACTGTCACATATAAAAATTTGTCCTAACTGGGTAATAAAGGCCAATACTGGGCAATACTGGGTAATGCTGGACTTATGGGTTTATTAAACCAAAAGACAGATTTTAACTACTTTATAGAGAGCAATAGTGTTATTAAATTATCCTGGAATATTAGAAATGAAAATACTGTCACATAAATTATAGAAAAATGGTCCTAAGTGGGTAATACTGGACTCAATTGGTGTATTAGGCACAAATGCAGACTTTAACAACTTTATGAATAAGATTTGTGTTATTAAACAGTGTGTGACTTTAAGGGGTTATAATACTGTCTTACAGTAAAATTAGTTCTTATTGTTTTTATGATATACTTTTCATGACAATAGGAACTTAAAAAGGACATAGGAAAATTGAAGATAAGTGCAGTGTAATCTCTTTGGGTCTTGTTATACACGATGCAAAGTATCAATTTGTTTCACTTAAATCAGTGGACAGAATTAAAACTGTATGCATTAACATATATAAACAATCAAACATGTTTGCTACTGGTGTCACTTTCAAGTATAATACAAAAAAGAGGGGTTTATACTTGTCCCTTGGCCACTATTCTAGGACTATCATCAGGTAGTATAAACTCAGTGGCGTGTCAGCTTAACTCTGGCTTGTCAGTAATAAGGTTTTGAGACACTGCATTAACAGTATGGCTTCACTGGCAGTGAGTGGATAGAAATAAGTAGAAGTTATTCTAATCCTTGGTCATAATTGCTTTACTAATGTAAATATTACATGTACAATTGTATTTATATACTTATAATAAAACCTTGCACATATTTAGCACAATAAAGAGCATTATGAAGCTTAATTAAATCATTGGTTTTTCCCCAGATTTGGGTTAAAAAATAGTATTGCCCAGTGACTGCCCACTAATGGATTATTGCCCAGCCCGGGTTTTCCCGGGCGGGTTTTTCATCTAAACCCTGGCCCACCCACCCCCCGCCTATCCGGACACCATGGGTGAAAACAATACCCCGTCAGCCCTTAAGGGCTTTGGGGTAAAAATTAAGACAGATCCAGGTCTAATACTCACACAAGGTAATCTACTAGTGGCCTAGTACATATATGCAAGATATAAGCAAAATCCCTGCAATAGTGAATGAGAAAATTCTGATAAAAGTGTTGAAATTTTCACACTTTGGGTGTAAAGATCTATTCATGGACTTGTACATCTCATTACAGTAATATTCAGGAGCTGATCTGTGAGATATATTTTCAAAAATGTGACAAATGGCTTTCATCAGGGAATATAACTACTACAAAGATCTGCAAAGATCTGCAAAGGCAATATATATTTTTATTTCACTTTTAAATATTTATGAATCTTAAATACTATGGCCACAAGAAATATATAGATGAAGACTGCACAGGACGTTACATGAAAAGTACCAACTGCCACATGTACACAGATCGTGTAAAATTGTAAATGAAATTGTTAAATATTTTATAAAAATACTTAGTTTGCTTGTGTAAAATATCCATTTTACACTACAATTTTGCCAACTTGTTTTATATTTTGCTAATCTTATTTTATGTGTATGCTTCAAACATAAATACTACGTCTTCGTCCTTTGAAATCAATATCCAAACTGCACAGTTAACCCACAAACGACCCCTTATATTTGTAAACCTTTCTCATAACATTTCTGGTCACTACAAATAGCCAACACATCTTGCTACACAGATCTGTAAACATTTTTGCAAGCAGTTTCAAAATTCAGGCGATAATTGAACAATTTACAGATTTCAACATCCATTGCTGTCCTAAGATTCGACTCTGTGGTTGGCAGAAAGCCAGCCACTGCACCCTTGTTTTATTTGATGATTCCAGCAGTAACAAAAACAGTAGCACCCAGCCATTAAGGCTTAGATGTGCTTTTGAAGTGAAATTTTTAAAAAAAATGACAAATAAAAACAGCATAAAAAATAGCATCAGAGATGCCCGTACCCCACTGCCTAGGGAAATATTTTCAACACCATGAGATACAGAATTACTGTACCAGTACAAACTTCAGGATACTTTCAGAGCACTGTCAGTTATATAAAGGTCCAAACAATGTTTAAATGGAGAAATAATGTTTAAAAGAAAGATAATGCATATAAAGATGAAGTACTAAAACAAGATAATTCAATAACAAGATAACAGCATTAATCAGCAAACTAAAATTCAACACTCTTTATCTACACCTGCATGGCCCAATTATGGTTTAGATGGTTTGAATATTATCATGCATACAGAAGTGGTAATACATTTAGTGAATGCTTATGTGTGGTGTTGGAGCAAAATCTGTGGCTCACTTGATGAAATTCTATCTCTTACAATAATTACAAATTACAAATTGATCGGTGGGAAACGTTTGAACACATTACCATCAAACTGTCAGATCGACAGTCAAGCCAGCTCCTGGTACATGTAATTTACCGACCTCCAAGTACCAGCAAAAGCAGATTTATCGAGGAATTCAACAGTTTCATGGAAGCAGCTGCTTTGTCACCACATGAAAATATTATCCTGGGAGATGTCAATATCCAGCTTGACAGTCAAAATTGCTGGACAGAAAACTTCAACACAGTTCTATTGGATTTTGATTTTATTCAACATGTGTCAACACCTACACACATACAAGGACATATCCTTGATGTACTCTGCACTAGTAAATCCCTAACTTCCTCAGTTCACCATCATGTAAAGGACGGCATATCAGACCACCTAGCTGTCTTTTTCACTACAACATTCCCTGTCAAAAATTCCTGCAGAGTAAAACGGTTGAAAATCAGGAAACTTCGCAAGATAAATAAAACTGAATTTATGTCTGACATTGCAAATTCTGAGCTTATCCAGGCTCCTTACAAAACAGCTAACTTACTTTCACACCGGTACTTTCATACCCTTAGGAACATACTTGACAAGCATGCACCTGTACATGAATGTAAAACCCCACAACATGCCAACAAAGGGTTCATCAACAGTGAGATTTTGGCAGCAAAGAGACGTAAGCGCAAACTCGAAAGGGAGTGGCGAAAAGACAACTCTGCCATAAACCGCAGTAGGTATAGAGCCGCTGTGAACCATTTCAACCGTCTTGTGGAATGTGCAAAAACCAAACACTACAGTGATATGGTTAGGGAAAATGAGGATAACCCCAAGGCCTTGTGGAATTCCATAAAGAAAGTCCTCCATAGATCACCAAAAATGGTACTTTCAGATTATACCACCATGAACAGTCTAGTCAACACTTTTGGCAGGTATTTTGCAGACAAAATTGCTAAATTAAGATCTGGATTACTGTCTACTGATGCCGATCCCCCTGTCTCAGGTTCCTACAAAAACAAGTTTGTTTCTTTCCGGACCATGTCAGAGGAAGAAGTCCTTAAAATCATAAAGTCCACACCAAATAAATCATGTGACTTGGATCCCATCCCAACATCATTGGTCCTTGAATGTATCAGTGTGCTCCTGACTCCTATTACAAACTAGAGGATCGCTCGCAAAAAAAAAAGATAATGTTTTTGCATAGCAAAAACAAAGCGTCCCGAAAAGGCTATAAAGGTGAGTGCTAAAGTATTAAGAAAATGCTTCGTTTCTAGCCTTATACTGTTGTGGCAACCAAAGTCAGCGCAGTCTGCTCTATCTAGCACGGTTTTCAAGATATAAGCATTTTTGTGTTTTGCAAAAAATAAAAAAATTGAAAATGTCCGCTATATTTGGCGAGACAAAAATATTTTGAAAATTGGCATGGCTACTCTGCAGAGATACCCAGCAGGTCCAAAATTTTGTTGAGTTCGCTCCATATAGCACAGTTTTCGAGATATAAGCATTTTTGTGTTTTGCAAAAACTTTGAAAATTCAAAATGGCCACCATTTTTGGGGAGACAAAAACTTTTGTCAAGACCACTGCCGCGGTGTGTATCTCCCACCAAGCATTAAAGCAGAAGAAATAACTTTTCCAAGATATTCACAATTTTTCATTTTCGTGTGTGAAAGCTCTTCCAAAAGTAGGTGAATGAGTTATTTGAGAAAAATTGGCTATCTGCAATACTATTAAGAGATAATTCACATTTACTCATTTTGAGTAGGTGAATAATTATCTATGGGTCTGAAACTTCACCAAGTGAAAGCTCTCCCAAAAGTAGGTGAATGAGTTATTTGAGAAAAATTGGCTATCTGCAATACTTTTAGAGATAATTCGCATTTACTCATTTTGAGTAGGTGAGTAATTAGCTATGGGTCTGAAACTTCACCATGTGAAAGCTCTCCCACAAGTAGATGAATGAGTATTTGATAAAAATTGGGTATCCGCAATTAGTGCTGGGACGATGTTTGCAAACTTCGGTATTATCGCTCGCTGGCTCACTGCCGATCAATGACCGGTAAATTTTAAGTAAAACCGATGTTTGCTAAATTCATTTCTTTGTAGCCTTTTGGTCACAATAAAACACCAACCGTATTAATATTTTGTAAAAATATGAAATATTCATCAGTTAAAATGACAAAACTAGCCGTGAATGCAATAAATCTAATGTAAATGGAAACACCTTGGGGTTTTCCCACTGTTGTCAAGGTAATCATAAAATTAGCCAATCACAAGTGGAGATACATCAAGCATTATCTGTTAGTGAGGGAGACGTCTGTGAATGGCTTTTATATTATATTTTGGTTATATTTGTGTGTATTTTACTTGTTATTATTTAATATTTGATTTTTCTGTCTGGTTTTCAATTTCTACTCCATGATCGGAAATGTTCTAAGTTTGCACACAAATTTCCGATACGAACATTGACAGGTAAAGTCATGGCGATCTCCCAGCACTATCCGCAATACTTTTACAGATAATTAGCATTTACTCATTTTGAGTAGGTGAATAAATAGCTATGGGTCTGAAACTTCACAGAGTGAAAGCTCTCCCAAAAGTAGGTGAATGAGTTATTTGAGAAAAACTGGCTATCTGCAATACTTTTAGAGATAATTCACATTTACTCATTTTGAGTAGGTGAGTAATTAGCTATGGGTCTGAAACTTCACCAAGTGAAAGCTCTCCCAAAAGTAGGTGAATGAGTTATTTGAGAAAAATTGGCTATCTGCAATACTTTTAGAGATAATTCGCATTTACTCATTTTGAGGTGAGTAATTAGCTATGGGTCTGAAACTTCACCAAGTGAAAGCTCTCCCAAAAGTAGGTGAATGAGTTATTTGAGAAAAATTGGCTATCTGCAATACTTTTAGAGATAATTCCCATTTACTCATTTTGAGTAGGTGAGTAATTAGCTATGGGTCTGAAACTTCACCAAGTGAAAGCTCTCCCAAAAGTAGGTGAATGATTAATTTGAGAAAAATTGGCTATCTGCAATACTTTTAGAGATAATTCACATTTACACATTTTGAGTAGGTGAGTAATTAGCTATGGGTCTGAAACTTCCCAGAGTGAAAACTCTCCCAAAAGTAGGTGAATGAGTTATTTGAAAAAAATTGGCTATCTGCAATACTTTTAGAGATAATTCGCATTTACTCATTTTGAGTAGGTGAGTAATTAGCTATGGGTCTGAAACTTCACCAAGTGAAAGCTCTGCCAAAAGTAGGTGAATGAGTTATTTGAGAAGAATTGGCTATCTGCAATACTTTTAGAGATAATTCGCATTTACTCATTTTGAGTAGGTGAGTAATTAGCTATGGGTCTGAAACTTCACAGAGTGAAAGCTCTCCCAAAAGTAGGTGAATGAGTTATTTGAGAAAAATTGGCTATCTGCAAAACTTTTAGAGATAATTCCCATTTACTCATTTTGAGTAGGTGAGTAATTAGCTATGGGTCTGAAACTTCACCAAGTGAAAGCTCTCCCAAAAGTAGGTGAATGATTAATTTGAGAAAAATTGGCTATCTGCAATACTTTTAGAGATAATTCGCATTTACTCATTTTGAGTAGGCGAGTAATTAGCTATGGGTCTGAAACTTCACCAAGTGAAAGCTCTCCCAAAAGTAGATGAATGAGTTATTTGAGAAAAATTGGCTATCTGCAAAACTTTTAGAGATAATTCCCATTTACTCATTTTGAGTAGGTGAGTAATTAGCTATGGGTCTGAAACTTCACCAAGTGAAAGCTCTGCCAAAAGTAGGTGAATGATTAATTTGAGAAAAATTGGCTATCTGCAATACTTTTAGAGATAATTCGCATTTACTCATTTTGAGTAGGTGAGTAATTAGCTATGGGTCTGAAACTTCACCAAGTGAAAGCTCTCCCAAAAGTAGGTGAATGAGTTATTTGAGAAAAATTGGCTATCTGCAATACTTTTAGAGATAATTCACATTTACTCATTTTGAGTAGGTGAGTAATTAGCTATGGGTCTGAAACTTCACCAAGTGAAAGCTCTCCCAAAAGTAGGTGAATGATTAATTTGAGAAAAATTGGCTATCTGCAATACTTTTAGAGATAATTCACATTTACTCATTTTGAGTAGGTGAGTAATTAGCTATGGGTCTGAAACTTCACAGAGTGAAAGCTCTCCCAAAAGTAGGTGAATGAGTTATTTGAGAAAATTTGGCTATCTGCAATACTTTTAGAGATAATTAGCATTTACTCATTTTGAGTAGGTGAGTAATTAGCTATGGGTCTGAAACTTCACCAAGTGAAAGCTCTCCCAAAAGTAGGTGAATGAGTTATTTGAGAAAAATTGGCTATCTGCAATACTTTTAGAGATAATTCACATTTACTCATTTTCAGTAGGTGAGTAATTAGCTATGGGTCTGAAACTTCACCAAGTGAAAGCTCTCCCAAAAGTAGGTGAATGAGTTATTTGAGAAAAATTGGCTATCTGCAATACTTTTAGAGATAATTCGCATTTACTCATTTTGAGTAGGTGAGTAATTATCTATGGGTCTGAAACTTCACAGAGTGAAAGCTCTCCCAAAAGTAGGTGAATGAGTTATTTGAGAAAAATTGGCTATCTGCAATACTTTTAGAGATAATTCGCATTTACTCATTTTGAGTAGGTGAGTAATTAGCTATGGGTCTGAAACTTCACCAAGTGAAAGCTCTCCCAAAAGTAGGTGAATGATTAATTTGACAAAAATTAGCTATCTGCAATACTTTTAGAGATAATTCGCATTTACTCATTTTGAGTAGGTGAGTAATTAGCTATGGGTCTGAAACTTCACCAAGTGAAAGCTCTCCCAAAAGTAGGTGAATGAGTTATTTGAGAAAAATTGGCTGTCTGCAATACTTTTAGAGATAATTCGCATTTACTCATTTTGAGTAGGTGAGTAATTAGTTATGGGTCTGAAACTTCACCAAGTGAAAGCTCTCGCAAAAGTAGGTGAATGATTTGAGAAAAATCGGCTATCTGCAATACTTTTAGAGATAATTCGCATTTACTCATTTTCAGTAGGTGAGTAATTAGCTATGGGTCTGAAACTTCACCGTGTGAAAGCTCTCCCACAAGTAGATGAATGAGTTATTTGATAAAAATTGGATATCCGCAATACTTTTACAGATAATTAGCATTTACTCATTTTGAGTAGGTAAATAATTAGCTATTGGTCTGAAACTTCACCATGTGAAAGCTCTCCCAAAAGTAGGTGAATGAGTTATTTGAGAAAAATTGGCTATCTGCAATACTTTTAGAGATAATTCGCATTTACTCATTTTGAGTAGGTGAGTAATTAGCTATGGGTCTGAAACTTCACCATGTGAAAGCTCTTCCAAAAGTAGGTGAATGAGTTATTTAAGAAAAATTGGCTATCTGCAATACTTTTAAGAGATAATTCGCATTTACTCATTTTGAGTAGGTGAGTAATCATCTACGGGTCTGAAACTTCACCATGTGAAAGCTCTCCCAAAAGTACATGAATGAGTTATTTGAGAAAAATTGGCTATCTGCAATACTTTTAGAGATAATTAGCATTTACTCATTTTGAGTAGGTGAGTAATTAGCTACGGGTCAGAAACTTCACCAAGTGAAAGCTCTTCCAAAAGTAGGTGAATGAGTTATTTGAGAAAAATTGGCCATCTGCAATACTTTTAGAGGTAATTCGCATTTACTCTTTTTGAGTAGGTGAGCAATTAGCTATGGGTCTGAAACTTCACCAAGTGAAAGTTCTTTGGGATAGCTGCTCTGCAGAGATACCCTAAAGATCAAAAATTTCGTCAAAATCGCTCTATGTAGCACGGTTTTCGAAATATTAGCATTTTTGTGTTTTGCAATTTTTGCGCAAAAATTCGAAAATTCAAAATGGCTGCCATTTTTTGCGAGAAATTTTTTGTTTGAAAATTGGCATGGCTACTCTGCAGAGATACCCTACGGGTCAAAAATTTCGTCGAAATCGCTCTATCTAGCAGGGTTTTCGAGATATAAGCATTTTTATGTTTTGCAATTTTTGTGAAAAATTCGAAAATTCAAAATGGCCGCCATTTTTGGCGAGACAAAATTTTTTTGAAAATTGGCATGGCTACTCTGCAGATATACCCTGTGGGTCAAAAATTTCGTCGAAATCGCTCTATCTTGCAGGGTTTTCGAGATATAAGCATTTTTATGTTTTGCAATTTTTGCGAAAAATTCGAAAATTCAAAATGGCCGCCATTTTTGGCGAGACAAATTTTTTTTCAAAATTGGGATAACTATTCTGCAGAGATACCCTGCGGGTCAAAAATTTCGTCGAAATCGCTCTATCTAGTACGGTTTTCGAGATATAAGCATTTTTGTGTTTTGCAATTTTTGCGAAAATTTCGAAAATTCAAAATGGCCGCCATTTTGGCGAGATAAAAATTTTTTGAAAATTGGAAAAAGTACTCCGCAGAGATATCCTGCGGGTCAAAAATTTTGTCAAAATTGCTCTATCTAGCACGGTTTCTGAGATATAAGCATTTTTGTGTTTTGCAATTTTTGCGAAAATTTCGAAAATTCAAAATGGCCGCCATTTTTGGCGAGACAAAAATTTTTTGAAAATTGGGAAAACTACTCCACAGAGATACCATGCGGGTCAAAAATTTCGTCGAAATCGCTCTATCTAGCACGGTTTTCGAGATATAAGCATTTTTGTGTTTTCCTTATTTGGAAAATTCGTAATGATTAATTAATCATTAATTACTCGGCCATTTCTTGACCAATCAATGCCAAAATCTAATGATTTCCAGATTTTAATAGAATGAATGTATTTGCCAAGTTTCAAGTGAATTGATAAAATCCTTTCAAGTTATCATCCGGACAAGCTTCCCCATCGAAAAAAGACATTTTTGGTCATGTGACCTCTCTGATTGGTTGAAATGTCACTGCAGCATATTAAAAAAAATTCCCCAAGGCTACTGCCTAAACCTGCCAAATTTGAAAAGAATCTGCCAAACGGTTACAGAGTTATAAGGAAAACAAAATGCGGAGCCGGCGGAGCCGCCGGAGCCTGAAGCTCTCCCATACACAAACGGGACGCTTAATAATGTGAACTACTCTCTACAGGAGGGCAGTTTCCCTTACTGTTTTAAGACTGCACATGTTACACCCTTGTTGAAAAAAGCTGGTCTTGACAAGAATATTCTCAAGAATTATCGACCAGTGTCCAACCTCAGCTACATCTCCAAACTCATAGAGAAAGCTGTGGCTAAGCAGATAAATGAGCATATTGCTCACGAGGGTATATCTAACGAAAACCAGTCCGCATATAGAGCTTTTCACTCAACTGAAACGGCATTGCTCAAAATACAAAATGACATTGCCACATCAATGGACAAGGGTGCAGCTGTTGGATTAGTCCTTTTGGACTTATCTGCAGCTTTCGATACAATAGACCATTCAATCCTATTCAACTGCCTTCAGCACTGGTATGGCATTGATGGGGTAGTGCTTAAGTGGGTCCAGTCATACCTCAACTCACGCAAGCAGCGCATCAAAATAGATGGACATCTTTCAGATGCTTTTCAACTCCCTTACGGGGTTCCCCAGGGCTCAGTTCTAGGGCCACTCCTTTTTACCCTATACACAACCCCTCTCAGTTCAGTCATATCTAAATTCAATGTCACCCACCACTTATATGCAGATGACACACAAATTTACTTGGAACTCGACTCTAGGAACTTCGATTCCAGTATCACTGAATTAACAAATTGCCTTGAGGCGGTCCAGGCTTGGATGGGAAATAATAAGCTTAAATTAAATCCTGACAAGACAGAATTCATAGTGATTGGTGATGATCAAATTAGAAGTTCCCTGAAGTCATCTTTCCCAGTGAGTTTGCTTGGCAACACCATGGAACCAGCTGAATCGGTAAAAAACCTTGGTGTCATCCTGGATGCTGAAAATTCAATGCAAAGACACGTGGCTAATCTATGTCGCATAAGTTACTACCATCTCCGGGAACTACGAAGGGTCCGCAGGTACTTAAATCATGAAACAGCTGTAAAGGTGGCAAATGCCTTGGTAAGCAGTCGTCTGGATTACTGTAACTCACTGCTTTACAACACAAAAAAGACATATACTAGCAGACTACAGAGAGTTCAAAATGCCTTATGTCGGACGGTGTGCAAGCTAAATAAATACTGTCATGTTACACCCTTCCTGCACAAACTACACTGGCTCCCCATTCATTACCGTATACTGTTCAAATATAATCTCCTCATTTATAAAGCAATACATTTGAGCCAACCTCCATATCTCTCCGCTCTAATTAGGCGGAGTGACCTCACACGGGGCAATCGCCTATCAATTTCCTCATTTAAACCAAATAAACGCTCAGGGCTACGCAGTTTCATAGCAGGGGCTCCCACAGAGTGGAACAAGCTTCCTCAAGCCATCAGAACCATAGAAAGCATTTCTGGTTTCAGGAAACAGTTGAAAACAAACCTTTTTAGATTGGCTTATCCTCCACCATAGCCTATCTCCCCTACCGGACGCTAATATGGAAACGGATATCTTTCTGGAACTGGACTATCCCTTTTTGCACATCAGCGCCTTAGAGGATGTTTACATCAAATTCGGCGCTATATAAGTGTTTCTTACTTACTTACTTACTTACAATGGGAAGTTATGAAAGTAAAATTCTTAATAAATTCTAATATGACTTTAACAGTGGTAAATCTGCATCAAAAAACAGACTCAAAGGTGCAACAAGATTTTACAGGTCAAGGTCACTACAGCAAGGTCAAAGGTCAAATCAAGGTCAGATCATGACGTTGCACAACTACACCCCCTAACCAATGTCCCTACCAAGTATCAACTTCCTACACCTTGCGGTTTCCGAGATATAGCCCGGACAAGATTTTCGAACTCAAGGTCACTACGGCAAGGTCAAAGGTCAAATCCTTGTCAGACCATGACATTGCACACCTACACCCCCTAACCAATGTCCCTACCAAATATTAACTTCCTACACCTTACGGTTTCTGAGATATAGCCCGGACAAGATTTTATAGGTCAAGGTCACTACGGCAAGGTCAAAGGTCAAATCAAGGTCACACCATGACGTTGCACACCTACACCCCCTAACCAATATCCCTACTAAGTATCAACTTAATACACCTTATGGTTTCCGAGATATAGCCGGGACAAGATTTTCAAACTCAAGGTCACTACGGCAAGGTCAAAGGTCAAATCAAGGTCAGACCATGACGTTGCACACCTACACCCCCTAACCAATGTCCCTACCAAGTATCAACTTCCTACACCTTACGGTTTCTGAGATACAGCCCGGACAAACTCTTTTCCCGCCGCCCGCCCGCCCGCCCACCCGCCCATCCGGACACCATGGGTGAAAACAATACCCCAACAGCCCTTAAGGGCTGTGGGGTAAAAATTAATTTACTTGAATTAAACAAATAAAGATACCGTAGCCGCGCTCTGTAGCGCTCATGCTTTTGAAAGCGCTCATCCACAATCTTACGTTATCGCTCATAAATTACTAATATGTCGTTTTGAGGTAAACTTTCTCCATATAAACCCAATAATCGGTGAAATGTGATTAATTTATATCCATTTTCAATGAAATTTTCCTTATTTTAGTTGTTATGTCACTTTTATTGCAACTAGATTTGTTTACCAACCACATACTAGTATTTCCTTCCAGTCGGTGTGTGCTAAAATGCGGTTTCCCCAAATTCGGGTTAATTTTTTCGAAAAGCCCGGCTGGTTTTCATTGTTGTAAACGCCCATCCCCAACTTCTGCAAACAATTGGTCACATTGCCCATGGGCGTTACAGAGCGCGGCACCGGTAATTTAATTATTTAAATAAAGAAGATTTTATGCAATCCCAAACTGAAACTAAATATTCCAAAATGTCTTGAGGCAAAGCATGTCTCAAATTTTTCAGTTGTCTCGCCTTTTCAAGTGAAGGGAAACAGTCTGTCTCACATTGAGTTTTGATGAGAGCGAACAATAATAGTCCATCCTAGTATTTGATCTTAAAGCAGAAATTATTATTGGGAAATCCCATGGATTTCTGTGACCTCATGAATTTTGATCTTCAAGTAAAATATTGAGAAGAAATGACATGGTATTGTCAAATATTACAGTTGTCATGGCTGGAAACACAGAACTTGTGGGATAAATAGATCTAATTAATAATTGTTATAAGCCCTGGAAGTTTATGTGTATTAAAAAGTGAACAAAATACCTTAAGGTTTTTGTCTTTTTAATGCACAATTTGGAGTAAGTTGTGATCAGAAGGGACACAGAAAATGGGGCGAGTTGACCTGAAATTTCTGGGGCGAGTTGGCACTTGCAGCGAGATATCCCGTAAGCGCACTAGAGCCCCCTAGTGAGTAGATTTCTAATTTGTGAATATGTAGTTTATTTAGCATGGGTATTAGCTTTGACAATTCAGTAGGCTGAAATATATAAATTACATCTGCAATTGGCATATCTTTTGAGTTTTTGGCCGGGCCTACAACTTTTTGGCTGGGCCTATAACTTTTTCTTGCCCAAGGCCCTGCGGTCCTACAACATATTTTGCTAAGCGGTGAAAACAGGTGTACAAAAATTTCAAAATCAGTGAAATAGGTGATAAAATAGCACCAACTTGCAACTCTGTACCTGATTTCTCACTATTGTGTTAAGTCTGAACACCAAAAAAATTGATTACCAAATAGAGTGAGAGAGCACTTTTAAGTTTGGCTAGCATCGTTAAACCTTAAAGAAGGGGTCCACGGTCAAATCTGACCACACCAAAAGATTCCCAGTCCATGATTAGTTGGTTACCATCCCAAACCTCTAGGACCAATAATAAGCGAGTTATAAGCACTTTTAAGTCTGGCTATCATCATTTGACGTTGAAGGAGGGGTCCAAGGTCAGATCTGACCACACCAGAAAATTCCCAGTCCATGATTTCCTATGAGTTGGTTTACCATTCCAAACCTGTACGATCAATAATAAGTGAGTTATAAGCACTTTTAGGTTTGGGTGTCCTCATTTGACCTTGAAGGGAGAGCCCAAGGTCAAATCTGACTTCACCAAAAGATTCCCAGCCTATGATTTTGTATTGTATTTTGTTCTGTATTTTGTATGATTTTGGTTTACCATCCCAAACCTCTAAGACCAATAACAAGCGACTTATAAGCACTTTTAAGTTTGGTTATCTTCATTTGACCTTGAAGGAGGGGTCCAAGGGCAAATCTGACCACACCAGAAAATTCCCAGTCCATGATTTCCTATGAGTTGGTTTACCATTACAAACCTGTACGATCAATAATAAGTGAGTTACAAGCACTTTTAGGTTTGGGTGTCCTCATTTGACCTTGAAGGAAGAGCCCAAGGTCAAATCTGACCAAACCAAAGGATTCCCCGCTCACGATTTCCTGTAGGTTGGTTTACCATCCCAAACCTCTAGGACCAATAACAAGAGACTTATAAGCACTTTCTAGGTTTGGTTATCTTCATTTGACCTTGAAGGAAGGGTCTAAGGTCAAATCTGACCACACCAGAAAATTGGTTTTCCATCCTTTACCTCTATGGAGATATAAGCACTTTTCATGACTGACAAAGAAACGCCCGTGGCGGCCATCTTGTTTTTCAAAATGAGGCCAGAAATATTCCCAGTCAAGATTTTGTAATGAGGAACATATCCTGTGAATTTGTGATCTCTACCTAGAATACCCTTTGCTCTAGAGGGCCTACAAAAGTTCTTGCTGAAAGTCGAAAAAAAAACGCCTGTGGTGGCCATCTTGTTTTTCAAAATGAGGCCAAAAACATTGCCAGGGAAGATTTTATGGTTATGAATATATCCTGCAAATTTGTGAAGGCTAGCTTGTTTTTTGTTACAGCGGTAACGGTGTAATCTCTCTACACACTGCAGCGGCGGCGTAACAAAGTGAAATCCATAGTATCTACAATTACTGCTAGAGTTTAATTGCATGAAATCTTTACTCTTTAGTACTTTATATATTTTTTTAAGTTGCCATAAGTAGAAGAACATCAAAACATTTTGCATGGTCTAGTAAGCCCAAATCCACTGTGTAGGAGAACCCCAATATTTGATCTTGTTGAAACTGAAACAAATGGTGTTCTCCAGTAAGTTTAACATACAATAATCTATGTTTTTGTCCTAATCGCACTCATACATAAATGAGGAGTCGAAAGACTGCTGATCAAATCCATCATTCCATTACACTGCCATCAGCAGATGCGAAGCCTGAAAGCTCTCCCGTAGGGGCAAACTTGTCAAACAACAAATGCCAGGTAAAATTACATCAATTTAGAGGGTATGGGACTTTTACTTTGTAGGAAAATTGTTTTATGTCAACATGCTGTGAGCTCAGAGAATAGATCTACCAACTTAAAGGTTATGGAGGACAAATTAACTTGTTACCCATCAATAATCTATATACCTGATACTGTAATTGTGTGCAGTAGCACACCCTGGGTGATAAGTAAACAAAATAGCATCAGAGATGCCCGTACCCAACAGCCTGGGGAAGTAGTTTTCAACACCATAAGATATAAAGAAGTAGTGAAACCGTACAAACATACTTTCAGAGCAGTGTCAGTTATAGGTCTAAATGATGTTTAAGTAGAGAAAAAAAAACATCTAAAACCAAATCTATGCAAAGATAAAGTATTAAAACAAGATAATTCAATAGCAAGATGACAGCATTAATCAGTAAACTAAAAACTACCATGCACACCTACAACCCCTAAGCAATGCCCATACCAACTATCAGCTTCCTACACTTTACAGTTTCAGAGATATTGCCTGGACAAAATTTTAAAGGTCAAGGTCACTACGGCAAGATCAAATGTCAAATAAAGGTCACACCATGACATTGCACACCTACAACCCCCAACCAATGTCCCTACTAAGTATCAACTTCCTATACATTACACTTTCTGAGATATAGCCCGGACAAGATTTTATAGGTCAAGGTCACTAAAGCAAGCTCAAAAGTCAAATGAAGGTCACAGCATGATGTTGTACACCCACACCCTCTACCCAATGTCCCTACCATGTATCAACTTCCTACACCTTAAAGTTTCTGAGATATAGCCCGGAGAAGCTTTTATAGGTCAAGATCACCATAGCAAGGTCAAAGGTCAAATCTAGGTCACATCATGATGTTGCACAACTAGACCCCCTAACCAATGTGCCTACCAAGTATCAACTTAATACACTATACAGTTACCAAGATATAGCCCAGACAAGATTTTATTGGTCAAAGTCATTACGGCAAGGTCAAAGGTCAAATCAAGGTCACATCATGACAATGCACACCTACAACCCCCAACCAATGTCCCTACCAAATATCAACTTCTTACACCTTACGGTTTCCGAGATATAGCCCAGACAACATTTTATAGGTCAAGGTCACTATGGCAAGGTCAAAGGTCAAATCAAGGTCACACCATGATGTTGCACACCTACACCCCCAACCTATGTCCCTACCAAGTATCAACTTCCTACAACTTATGGTTTCCGAGATATAGCCCAGACAAGGCATTATAGGTCAAGGTTACTACGGCAAGGTCAAAGGTCAAATCAAGTTCACACCATGGTGTTGCACACCGACGCCCCTAAGCAATGTTCCTACCAAGTATCAACTTCCTACACCTTATGGTTTCCGAGATATAGCCCGGACAACATTTTATAGGTCAAGGTCACTATGGCAAGGTCAAAGGTCAAATCAAGGTCACACCATGATGTTGCACACCTACACCCCCAACCTATGTCCCTACCAAGTATCAACTTCCTACACCTTACATTTTTGAAATATAGAACAGACAAGATTTTATAGGTCAAGGTCACTATGGCAAGGTCAAAGGTCAAATCAAGGTCACACCATGCACACCGACGCCCCCTAACCAATGTCCCTACCAAGTATCAACTTCATACACCTTACAGTTTCCAAGATATGGCCCGAAAAAGATTTTATAGTTCAAGGTCACTAAAGCAAGCTCAAAAGTCAAATCAAGGTCTCACCATGATGTTGCACACCCACACCCCCTACCCAATGTCCCTACTATGTATCAACTTCCTACACCTTACAGTTTCCGAGATATAGCCTGGACAAGATTTTATAGATCAAGGTTTATAGGTCAAGGTCACTACGGCAAGGTCAAAGGTCAAATCAAGATCAGACCATGACACTGCACACCTACACCTCCCTACCAAGTTTCAACTTCCTACACCTTACCGTTTCAGAGATATACCCCAGACAAGATTTTATACATCAAGGTCACTACAGCAAGGCCAAAGGTGAAAACAAGGTCAGACCATGAAGTTGCATACCTACACCTCCTAACCAATGTCCCTACCAAGTATCAACTTTCTACACCTTATGGTTTCCGAGATATAGCCCGGACAAACTTTTTCCCGCAACCCGTGACCCATCCAGACACCATGGGTGAAAACAAAGCCCCGACAGCCCTAAAACTGTAGGGTAAAAAACTCCATTGGCTCCCAATCAGGTACAGGGTACAATTAAAATTGGCCTCATTACATACAAAATTCTCAACCAAGGTCAACCAGACTATGAGAACTAGACCTAGCGCATCGGAGAACCGATGCAAATTGTATCCACCGTAAAGACAATGCACCAAAACCTCTAGTATCAATAACAAGCGAGTTATAAGCACTTTTAAGTTTGGCTATCCTCATTTGACCTTGAAGGGGGGCCCAAGGTCAAATCCGACCACACCAGAAGATTCCCAGTGCATGATTTCCTATATGTTGGTTTACCATCCCAAACATCTGGGACCAATAATAAGAGAGTTATAAGCACTTTTTAGTTTGGCTGTCCTCATTTGACCTTGACCGTGGGGCCCAAGGTCAAATCCGACCACAACAGAAGATTCCCAGCAGATTCCCAGCAGATGATTTCCTATAAGTTGATTTACCATCCCAAACCTCTAGGACCAATAATAAGCGAGTTATAAGCACTTTTAGGTTTGGCTGTCCTCATTTGACCTTGAAGGAGGGGTTTAAGGTCAAATCCGACCACACCAGAAGATTCCCAGCCCATGATTTTCTATATGCTGGTTTACCATCCCAAACCTCTAGGACCAATAATAAGTGAGTTATAAGCACTTTTAAGTTTGGCTGTCCTCGTTTGACCTTGAATGAGGGGCCCAAGGTCAAATCCGACCTCACCAGAAGATTCCCAGCCCATGATTTTCTATATGTTGGTTTACCATCCCAAACCTCTACGGCCAATAATAAGCGAGTTATAGGCACTTTTACCTTTGGCTGTCCTCGTTTGACCTTGAAGGAGGGGCCCAAGGTCAAATCCGACCACACCAGAAGATTCCCAGGCCATGATTTTCTATATGCTGGTTTACCATCCCAAACCTCCAGGACCAATAATAAGCGAGTCATAAGCACTTTTAAGTTTGTCTGTCCTCGTTTGACCTTGAATGAGGGGCCCAAGGTCAAATCCGACCTCACCAGAAGATTCCCAGCCCATGATTTTCTATATGCTGGTTTACCATCCCAAACCTCTAGGACCAATAATAAGCGAGTTATAGTCACTTTTACCTTTGGCTATCCTCGTTTGACCTTGAAGGTGGGGCCCAAGGTCACATCCGATCACACCAGAAGATTCCCAGGCCATGATTTTCTATATGCTGGTTTACCATCCCAAACCTCCAGGACCAATAATAAGCGAGTTATAAGCACTTTTAAGTTTGGCTGTCCTCGTTTGACCTTGAGGGAGGGGCCCAAGGTCAAATCCGACAACACGAGAAGATTCCCAGCCCATGATTTCCTATAGGTTGGTTTACCATCCCAAACCTCTAGGACCAATAATAAGCAAGTTATAAGCACTTTTACCTTTGCCTATCCTCATTTGACCTTGAAGGAGGGGCCCAAGGTCAAATCCGACCACACCAGAATATTCCCAGCCCATGATTTTCTATATGCTGGTTTACCATCCCAAACCTGTAGGACCAATAATAAGCGAGTTATAAGCACTTTTAGGTTTGGCTGTCCTCATTTGACCTTGATGGAGGGGTTTAAGGTCAAATCCGACCACACCAGAAGATTCCCAGCCCATGATTTTCTATATGTTGGTTTACCATCCCAAACCTGTAGGACCAATAATAAGCGAGTTATAAGCACTTTTAAATTTGGCTGTCCTCGTTTGACCTTGAATGAGGGGCCCAAGGTCAAATCCGACCACACCAGAAGATTCCCAGGCCATGATTTTCTATATGCTGGTTTACCATCCCAAACCTCCAGGACCAATAATAAGCGAGTCATAAGCACTTTTAAGTTTGTCTGTCCTCGTTTGACCTTGAATGAGGGGCCCAAGGTCAAATCAGACCTCACCAGAAGATTCCCAGCCCATGATTTTCTATATGCTGGTTTACCATCCCAAACCTCTAGGACCAATAATAAGCGAGTTATAGTCACTTTTACCTTTGGCTATCCTCGTTTGACCTTGAAGGTGGGGCCCAAGGTCACATCCGACCACACCAGAAGATTCCCAGGCCATGATTTTCTATATGCTGGTTTACCATCCCAAACCTCCAGGACCAATAATAAGCGAGTTATAAGCACTTTTAAGTTTGGCTGTCCTCGTTTGACCTTGAGGGAGGGGCCCAAGGTCAAATCCGACAACACGAGAAGATTCCCAGCCCATGATTTCCTATAGGTTGGTTTACCATCCCAAACCTCTAGGACCAATAATAAGCAAGTTATAAGCACTTTTACCTTTGCCTATCCTCATTTGACCTTGAAGGAGGGGCCCAAGGTCAAATCCGACCACACCAGAAGATTCCCAGTCCATGATTTTCTATATGCTAGTTTACCATCCCAAACCTGTAGGACCAATAATAAGCGAGTTATAAGCACTTTTAGGTTTGGCTGTCCTCATTTGACTTTGATGGAGGGGTTTAAGGTCAAATCCGACCACACCAGAAGATTCCCAGCCCATGATTTTCTATATGCTGGTTTACCATCCCAAACCTCCAGGACCAATAATAAGCGAGTTATAAGCACTTTTAAGTTTGGCTGTCCTCGTTTGACCTTGAATGAGGGGCCCAAGGTCAAATCAGACCTCACCAGAAGATTCCCAGCCCATGATTTTCTATATGTTGGTTTACCATCCCAAACCTCTAGGACCAATAATAAGCGAGTTATAGGCACTTTTACCTCTGGCTATCCTCGTTTGACCTTGAAGGAGGGGCCCAAGGTCAAATCCGACCACACCAGAAGATTCCCAGGCCCTGATTTTCTATATGCTGGTTTACCATCCCAAACCTGTAGGACCAATAATAAGCGAGTTATAAGCACTTTTAAGTTTGGCTGTCCTCGTTTGACCTTGAGGGAGGGGCCCAAGGTCAAATCCGACAACGCCAGAAGATTCCCAGCCCATGATTTCCTATAGGTTGGTTTACCATCCCAAACCTCTAGGACCAATAATAAGCAAGTTATAAGCACTTTTACCTTTGCCTATCCTCATTTGACCTTGAAGGAGGGGCCCAAGGTCAAATCCGACCACACCAGAATATTCCCAGCCCATGATTTTCTATATGCTGGTTTACCATCCCAAACCTGTAGGACCAATAATAAGCGAGTTATAAGCACTTTTAGGTTTGGCTGTCCTCATTTGACCTTGATGGAGGGGTTTAAGGTCAAATCCGACCACACCAGAAGATTCCCAGCCCATGATTTTCTATATGTTGGTTTACCATCCCAAACCTGTAGGACCAATAATAAGCGAGTTATAAGCACTTTTAAATTTGGCTGTCCTCGTTTGACCTTGAATGAGGGGCCCAAGGTCAAATCCGACCACACCAGAAGATTCCCAGCCCATGATTTTCTATATGCTGGTTTACCATCCCAAACCTCTAGGACCAATAATAAGCGAGTTATAAGCACTTTTAAATTTGGCTGTCCTCGTTTGACCTTGAATGAGGGGCCCAAGGTCAAATCCGACCTCACCAAAAGATTCCCAGCCCATGATTTTCTATATGTTGGTTTACCATCCCAAACCTCTAGGACCAATAATAAGCGAGTTATAGGCACTTTTAAGTTTGGCTGTCCTCGTTTGACCTTGAATGAGGGGCCCAAGGTCAAATCCGACCTCACCAAAAGATTCCCAGGCCATGATTTTCTATATGTTGGTTTACCGTCCCAAACCTTTAGGACCAATAATAAGAGAGTTATAGGCACTTTTACCTTTGGCTATCATCGTTTGACCTTGAAGGAGGGGCCCAAGGTCAAATCCGACCACACCAAAAATATTCCCAGCCCATGATTTCCTATAGGTTGGTTTACCATTCCAAACCTCTAGGACCAATAATAAGCGAGTTATAAGCACTTTTAAGTTTGGCTGTCCTCATTTGACCTTGAAGGAGGGGCCCACGGTCACATGTGAGCACATCAGAAGATTCGCAGCACATGATTTCCTATAGGTTGGCTTCACATTGCGAACCTCTAGGACCAATAATAAGGGAGATATAGGCACTTTTAAAGTCCGCTATGTGGGTTACTTAGGCACTCCGTGGATGACCTTGAATTAGGAGCTTCAAGGTCAAATGTGTGCAAGGTTATAGAGGACATGTATATGTGTCATACATATCACCTATGAAGAGATTCAATCTTCTACCTATGAGGAACAGCCAGTAGAAAAATGTAGATTATTTTCAAAGAAATGCCCGTGGCGGCCATCTTGTTTTTCAGAATGAGGCTATTTTCCTTCCCAGAGAAGCTTACCCCCCAATGAAGATATCCTGCAAATTTGGTGAACCTAGCTGCTGTTGTTTTCCTCCTAGAGCGTTAACGCCGAAAATCTCTCTACACGCGGCGGCGGCGGCGGCGGCGGCGTAGCGGACGCTAAACCAAAGTATCCACCGGATGCTTCCGGTGGATACAATTAATCCACCCCTACACCTCCTCCAGAAATACAAGGCGAAGCACCTCCAAACTCAAGTTCCTTCAAACTCCCACTTTCAATGGCAGAGTTCACAAATCAATCAAACACTTCTCTAATTCCTTCAGTTACTATGCCCCAGTCCTTTGGAACTCTTTCCCCTATAATGTAAGAAACAGTCCATCTGTTGCATCTTTTAGGAAACACCTCAAAACCAACCTCTTAGTCCTAACTTAGTCTTCTTCCCTCCTGGTCACACCAGACATGGGGTCAAATGCAAATTATTAAATACTTTTCGAAAGCATTTGCATTTGAAATTTTCAAATGAAAAGTATTTGCATTTGCATTTGAAAAAAAATGTTAAATACTTTCAAATACAGTTTGCAAATAGTACTTATTCTGGAAGATATGAGTGAACTCAATTTAATTTAGATTTTTTATAAGTACTTTTATAATAATAAGTAAGAAGTTAAAAATATTTTGTCTGATTGACTTATTGGACATTACTAATATTATAAAAATGCCTCTTTGAAGATATTTAGCTGATAAAGAAACATTATATCAAAGACTGATCTCTTAAAGTGATATTGCAATTAACATAAACAAGTCTAAAACTAAACCATTGCCCTGTTTATACAAATGCAGGTTACAAGAGGCAGTCCCATCATTGTGGATTTGTGTAAAAATACATAAACACAAAAACAAACATTTAGTAAAACGTTACTGGTAGTGGGTGGACGATTAGACGTGTGCTCGATTAATCGTTGGTGACAGTGTAGAATCGCGGTTGGTCACTAACGTTTTCTAATGATCGATTATTAAGCTTATATCTTACCTTTCCTGATTTATATCAATATCCACGTATTTTAAAAATATTTGAGCTATTTTTACTTAATAAAGTGACAGTTTTGTCTTGAATTTCAAGTTTGTTTATGTCTATCGGCATATTTACAGGAAGTGGGTGCTTTCGGTAGATTCTAAATGTCGGAACACCGTTATTCTTATCAGATTGACCTATACTTTATCCCGGAAAGTGTTTCTTAACTAATAAACAATAATGGGGTAAAATAATCAATTATGGGTCGATCATCGCTCGGAAAAATGGACGAATAATCGACAATGAAAATTGGAGGCGATTCCCAACACTAGTTACTGGGAAGATTCAAGATGTCAGGAAAGATTAAGCCTAATGTTAGACAACACTCTTTTGTTATGAATGTCCCTGATGAAAAAGGAAAGTATGTGTGAGGTGAAAGCCTTGTTCTACTGAACTCAGTGGCTCAACAAAACCACTAATCCCCTCACTTCAAGGTTAATACCTTAAGTATTTCTTATAAATGTTACTGGAATGTGGAAGTGCAGTCCTTCATAAAAAATTACTTTATTAGAAAATAAAAATCTTAGAAGTTCATGAAATAATTTTAAAATACAATCTTTTAGAACATTGTAAATTAATTCATTTTAATACCATTTGTACTTACCACCACTATTTAAGTAAAGTAATGGTACACTTCTGTTGTTTTTACTACTTGTTTTTACAAAGTGACACTATTACACATTTCTATTATTTTGTTTCCAGAGAACATTTAAAATCTACTTAAGAGTATTTGAAAGTATTTGAAAAAGTATTTGAAATACTTTTGAAAAGTATTTGCATTTGAAGAAAATAAAAGTATTTGCATTTGAAAAATTGAAAAGTATTTGCATTTGCATTTAAATACTTTTGAAAGTATTTGACCCCAAGTCACCTGTTTCAATTTTAGGTCACATCTTATTGGCTTGTAATGTAGTTGGTTAGCCTTGCCAGTTAGTAGTTGGTGTGTACAGACCTTTAATCTGTACATATACTGTCCACCTGTATATATATTTTTATTCTGTAAATGAAAGAAAATAGCATTGAAGATACCTGTACCCCACAGCCCAGGGAAATAGTTTTCAACGACACCATGAGATACAGAAGAAGTGCAACAATATAAAGAGACTTTCAAGCAAACAATGTGAGCTATATAAAGGTTGAGAAGTTGAGAAAATAACATTTACGAGAGAGAAAAGATCATAGTATTACTCATTCAACTAAAAATTTTAAAGCTGTAAAATGTATAAATTGCAGTACAGCTGTAAATGGAAATAGCATAATTACACAAAACTACATCCAATAATCAGTAACAGCAAGCCACATATCTTAGTGATTAGAGAAATATGTCTGCAGCATTGCAGGTGAATACACTTGGCAGATCCAAGATTTAAGGTCCACACCATGACTTACCATACCTACACTCCCCAAACAATAACCAATCTAGGAACCAATTTCCTACAGCTTAAGGTTTCAGATTTCAGAGGTATGACTAAGACAACATTTTAAAGGTCAAGGTCAACATGTTAAGGTCAAAGGTCAAATCAAGATTACACCATTATGTTGCACACCTACAACTTCTAACCAATGTTACTACCAAGCTTCAACTTTCTACACCTTACAGTTTCTGAGATATAGCCTGGACAAGATTATAAAGGTCAAGGTCCTTACCACAAAATCAAAGGTCAAATCAAAGTCACACCATGATGTTGAAAACCTATACTCCAACCAATGTCCCTACGAATTATCAACATCTCACACCTCACGGTTCTGAGATACAACCCAGACAAACTTTTTCCTGCCTCAAGCCTGACCACTCACCCATACAGACACCATGGGTGAAAACTATATCTGCACAGTCCTTAAGGGCTGTGGAATAAAACTGTCCATAAATGTACCAACCCTTCCACTTATTGCATCAAATAAAATCTCTCGTCATGACCTGCCACCAAAGGGAGGAGAAAAATTGAGGAACTAGAAATAGGACGCCCTGTTGATAGTAGTGGCGAGTCACTGGCGACATATGACTAGAAATAGGATAGCATAGAAGAACACACATTATCATGTGTAATGTCCACCCCATGAACCTTTTGCAAAAATTGTACAGTAGTCTTACAAGACCCTGTTTCATTTGTAAAATATATCAATGATGCTTAAATATTTATTAGTATTAGGGCTGCGAATGAGTACTCGAGCCTCGGTGTGCAAGGCGGTCTTGGCTTGTACTGGAGTGACTTTCGAGTTCATTTTAAAAACTCGGTTATACTCGCGAGGTATTGTATTATCGCCCACATAATCAAACGCTTGTATAATTTCAGCATTTCCGTCACATAATATCAATTAAAGTTGTTATTTTCGCTTGAAAACATACAATGTACTATTTGTTTACACAAGACTTCTAATGGTAGGTACTAAATCTCGCGGTTACTCGAATTCGCGCCCGTTGTCAGAGGGCGAGTACTCGATGTCGTTTTTCAGCACCCGTCACAGCCCTAATTAGTATACATGTAAATTATTTCAGCTTCATGCCTTTTTGCATTGGTTCGGTCGAAATTTCGATGAAATCGCTCTATCTTGCACGGTTAAGGAGATAAACTTGGAACAACAGGTTTAAAAACACTACTGTCATGAAACCATTTTTTCCATGTATTTCTATGGACTGCAATTTCATTCGCATACCTGCCACTTTGTAGCAAAGAATTATATACATATCTACAAGAAAAATGACTAGAATTTTTAACATCAGAAGTTCTGTCCTGGACATAATCAGGCTGTGACTGAGCTGTATTGACCATGCCCAGGGTTATTCGTTTTTTGCCCGTTTTTGTTTGCAGTCCAGGGCACTGTGGGCATTGACCTTACCATCTTGTGCAAAGCAAGAACTACATATGTGGCGGTAAAACACACCTTTTGTTTTATGATTCTTGTTAAAATTGCAAGAACTGTCATTACAGTAGACACAGGGCATTGATTTTACAGATTTTTGAGAATTCTGACCTTTTCGAAATTTTTGAGATGCAGAACTAGCTTGAGTTGAAACGACATGTCATTGAGCGTTTGCTCTCCTAATTCGATCAATTTTTTCAGTTTCTGACCAACTGGTAACCTCACCTTGCTCCATGTGACATAATAACACAGCATGGCTAGCCTTTGCTGCCTGCCACGAAAAATCATTAGAATCATCTAATAAAGCAATCAAATAATCAAGCATGTGACTTTTGGTGATCTGACAACTTTCTTCGTTCATAATTCGACAAAAAACTGCCATCCATTGAGTTATATTCAACTGGTTATAGGTGATTCTGTCTTTTGTGTTACCAGCTAGGACATATTCATGGGGCCATTTAACACGTTCTTTGACAAAAATATCAACCGCCCCACCTCTCTGACTCTTAATTTTTTGATCCGTACCTCGTTTGTCAATGCCTGACAACTCCCTGAGCCTATCTTGGATCTGATCCTGAATAGATCTATCGTTTCGAAGAGTATGTAAACTAGGCACATTGCTAGCTTCCTCTACAGAGGAAGGCTTGAGACTTGAACTAGCAGTACGCTTCTTTTTTGTCAATTTTTTAGCCTTAGGCTTGGCAGGAGAAGCCGATTTACTTTCAATAACAGTTAACCTCTTACCAATCGCATCCAGTTGAGACAAAATTTGTTGGTTAATCAATGCCTGAACCGGAAATTTTTCTCCTCTCTGATCCGACATTTTTGATGTACTGGCTACTGGGTGTTGAGTGGAATCTTTAAAATGTTTTCTATGTCTGACAACAGGAGATTCTTCAAAGTCCAATTCAGAGTAAACAACACCACTGATATTTAACCCGATACTGTCATCAGTACTAGTACTATCAGTATCAGACCCGGTTTTTGAACCCGAAACCTGACCCGGTATTGGCTGAGAGGCAAATTCGTTCAAAAATGCACTGTCATCTTCCAACTGAATCTGTACCGGAATCTCAACCTTTTTGCGTAAATTGTAAGGGTTACCTGCCATTCTGTGCTTCTGTTTCACTGCCATTGAGTTGTGTAGATGAGAGCAGTAGTTGTTGAATGATAAAGAAAAATAAATTCAGAAAAAAAAAATTATTTAAAAGCTAAAATCAAATTTTCTAAAAATAAATGCTTCTTCTTCAACTGCCAGTTCAAATCTGACACTATAACCTTCAAATACACATGGTTCAAGGCCCTGGCCAATCAGAAACGACCATGTGGCCACTGTCCACTTTATTATACAATAGGGTGATCAAAAATTAGGGGTGAAGGAATGATTAAGGTTGGCACCTAAATGCCAACCCGCAAAATTTGTGTTTTTCCATTTTTGGCAAAAATTCGAAAATTCAAAATGGCCGCCATTTTTGGTGAGATGAAATTTTTTTGAAAATTGCCAAGAGTACATTTATTAGATCCCCTGTGGATCGAAAATTTCGACGAAATCGCTCTATCTCGCACGGTTAAGGAGATAGAAGCAAATTTGTGTTTTTCCATTTTTGGTAAAGTAGCTAAGTAGCTATTACTCAGTCAGTTATATAGCTATTATCACTAAAAGCATCGACCTAACTATTGCTCATACCAAATTTGGTAAAGATGTGCCAAATATTTTTCCTTAAAATGCCCGGAAACAAAAGAAGTACACAAAAGTAGCCAAGTAGCTATTACTCAGTTAGCTATAGAGCTATCTTCACCAAAAACAATCCCGTGCAAGCTATTAACCCAATAAACACCCATACCAAATTTGGTAAAGATAGGATAAATACTTTTCCTTCAAATGAGCGGAAACCAAGCGTCCGGACGCCGGATGGCGGACGCCGGATGGCGGACGGCAGAAAAAGCAAAAATAATATGTCCACCACCCAGTGGGGTGGACATAATGATAATTTCAGCTCAATTCAGGGCCCATAGGTGATGTCAACAGGTTTAGGTGCCACCTTTATTACATAAAATATTTTCGGACTTTGTCCTCTGAATATAATGATCTAAGCACAAAATTTTCAGGAAAGAAATAGGTTTCTGTCCATCTGTCACAAGACCCATTAAACCCTTAATCGATTACAGACTGTTGTAAAATGTTCAACACACTTCTAAGTAATTATTGGTCGGACTCATTGGTCTTATTAAATAATAATCATTAAATAACAATGCAAGGACCTTAAAACAATGGAAATGTTTAAAGTGGCTAAAATAACTTTACAGAAATATTTAATTTTCAAATACATTTGCTATTCTATCATTGATCTTGATCATAAAGCATTTACAAAGATACAAAAAATGTTTAACTAGAATAATTGTGATATACAGAGTAATACAATTGATCTATATATTAATTTGGGGTAACAGGTTAAGTTTTCCATTATTGAAAGTTTCAAACACATAACAATCTTAACACACTCTATAACTTATCTCCAAAACAGTAGCCACCACAACTTGTCAAAACTTTATCTCAGTTTTAACAGCTGTATTTTCTTATAACCTTGAGATTTAATTGCTTCATGTATCCTACAACTGAGAGTTCATATAAATGTTTCTGTCAATATATATTTAAGTAATAAAACCAACTGCTGAAAATGTATAATACAAATATTTAACAAGTATTTAATTGCTGTCTGGAACAACTCTAAATTGAAGACAGACTGCGGTCAACTCTGGCAACAGAAGAACCAGAAAAAGTCAAATTTAGACAGAAATGAAACCAGTTTTGGGGTCCCAATATGAGAAATTAAGTGTCATTATAACTTTTCTGAAAGTGTAGATCTATGTGATATTGAGCCATAACTAGAACCAAATCCTGTGAATATATGAATATATGAAACCCACTATAAAATACAACTTACACATAAAAGGTCAAAAGAACAAGGGTAACTACAGCATATTCTAGGAGGGATTCAAAAGCCTAATGTCACTCTTACTGAGACAACATTTAAAAGACTAGCTTCTCCTAGCATAGTACAGTGGTCAGTTCAGTTAGAAGTTACATACAGAACCTGTATGCAGTTGATACAGAGTGATATTATTTAGTGCTGAGACTTGGCTCCAATCTTCCTTGAAATAATTTCAGACCAATGATCAATACATAATAAATTTTTATTTTTGTTTGGCATTTTATTGTTTTGTTGGTTAACCTATAACATTTCTGGGATGATATATATATACTGTACATCGATCCACCAAAAATTGGGGTAATCAATTTGAGTTTCTGTTTATAGAGTTTCAAATCTTGTCTTTGGATTAAAATATTTATAGAGCACTAATAGAAACTGTGAAAATGATGGATTGTAAGAGGAAAATAAAGGATGTTTGGTATTGTGAGAACTTTAATGATCACTCGTTAAATTATTGCTGTAAATATTGACATAAGATATGGGTATTCTTATGAATAGTTAGTCAGACATTTGTTGAATCATCCTCTCAATAATTGTTGAGATTAAAATTCCACTTCTGCATTTGTTTTGATATTCACCACTAACTAGATAGTATGGAGTACTGCAGACAAGCCTGTCAATTCACTTTAGTGGAAGTAGGGTTAGATGTAAATTTTTTTCAGCACTTGCCAGTACAGTGAGTAGGGCAAGTGACATTCAGATTTCACTTGTCCTGACCCAAAATCTACTTGCCTGTACTATATTGTTCTATAGGTTATTAAGCATGTCTTGAGACTAATAATTACAATCATTCTGATTTTACAAAGGATACTAAAAATAATCTGAAGTACATGAATGTCATAATTATAAGTTTAACTCTAATGATATGACACTGGCAGTGATCAAATTAAATCAGTTATCTGACTTGAAATACATTGAGACAAGACTAATAAAGGGTAATGTTTTACCCAATTTGAATTACCAGTATTTGCCATGTGGGCATGTGAAGTACAACATCCCCTTGCCCTGACTGGAAATTCACTTGGCCTGGGCAATGGGCAAATGTTAATGTCCAGGCAGTCCAGCCCTGGGAATTAAATACAAAGTCCTTTTGAAGACCATTTCTATTAGAAATTAACCTTAATTTTCAATACTTAATAAAGAACAAGTATTTATATGGTCTGAGGATGTTCACATAAACAGGATTCAATTGTATACATTTTGCCAATAAGGCGATGAAATTTCTGAATAAAATACTAACTTACCGGACAAAAGTCGATATCGAAGATGATTTTGTTGATGTCGTCTGAGAAGTAATCATGGCTGAAAATGAGTAGGGACTGTTCAATGAATTGGGCTTCTCTGTAAGCTTCAATCACATGTTTAAGGTAGTCCGTCCGGTCGTGAACCTGCACGACTATCACAATACTGTTCTGACTGGATGGGAGGTCGAACCTGTCGAGGTTTCGAATCTTCTGACCCCGGTTCACCTGTCGGATGTATTCCTTGATAGCCTCCACATCATTACCTAATGGAATGTACTTGTCTAGTGGAAACGTCATATGGGTTTGGTTGAGCGAGAATGGTTTTCCGGGTTTTCTTAGGGTTTGTGATATGTTTAAAGAAGCATTTGCCCCACCCATGACAGTACGGTTAATGTCTCTGCTTGTAATTGCATCCTTGATGTCAGTTTTACTGTGAAATGTGTGGTTCATCATAAACTGATGTACAGCACCAAAATTAATAGCTCTCTCACCCTGAACACTCTCCCCATTTGAGTTATATTCCACATTTATTAAATCTGGAGGGTCATTCTTCAAATCTGATGGGTAAGACTTGGTCTCGAGAAAGAGATTCAAATTGATAATGAGGAATCCCATCATTGACATTAAGAACAGTGTTTTTATCACTTTCTTTGGTGTTGCTTTCATTTTTCCCAAATGCTGATATTTTCACAACTCTTGGGTGAGTTGTGTTTTTTGACACCCTCAGTTAAATTGTGGTAATTAGCCTTGTAAGCATAATTATATCCGACAAATTATCCAGCTACACAGGAGAAACATTCAACTCCAGCTGTTTTACTCTGTATACAGATATTCAATGTTTCAACAGACTTTGTACCTCAGCTGGATAACCTGAATTTTTTTTAAGCAATTACAGAACATCACTTTACAGATACTTCAGCTAATATGCAGTCTGTGTACAACAGTGTTAGAATATGCTCAACTGTTTTCCAGAGTTAAAAAATCGCCAAGCAATGCAAATATTAGTTCCTGTGCTTGAAGCACACACAAAAAGAGATAACAGATAATATAACTGAAATGACTGAAGGATAGTAATTTTGCAGACATATGTTTGCACTCTCTTTAGCACACCACACTTCCCCTGTGAAACTAGAATATTTCATCTCACTTAAATGCAACAGCTTTTATGGTGTCTATTATAAATCCCCCTCCCTCACTCAGGAGAAAGTGAGAGAAAAGACCATTGACATATGACAGTGTCAATTTTTTTCGCTTTCATAGACACACAGCATCATGAACTGAAGTTCCCCATGAGTCAATCATCAGTACAATTCAACATCACTTAGATCAGTATGAAGAAACATAATTTGTTTTTTTTTTTGGTCAAAAGTCTTGTGTTTTTCACTGAGAATTCCAGTGGAACATTATCAAGCAAAGTCTTGGTAATTAATTCCAGGGAACCATCAATTTTTATGTTTTGACAAGTTCTCAGTGCAACCTCCCATTGTCATTATCACAGTAACTCTCTCTGGGCTTTTCGTCACCTGGTTTTATCTGCATTCACATCACTCATATTTCTAACCTATGTGAAAAAAAAACAATGTACACAATAAAAGACAGGAACTAATCCATCAGTATTGATAAAATCAAAACATGAAAAAAATAGCAAAAGTGAAACAGATGCGCAAAATTTTTTTTTTACAATATTTATAATACTTAATCCTTTTTTTTCTTTTTTTGAAATATCAAGTATAGCTGTTTCTTTTGATTTACTCTTTATGCGCGCTGAAACAATTATCACCACTTTCAAAAAAATGTCGTGACATAAATTGGTAAAATTGGGCAAATGGTTTTTTTTTTTTTTTTTGAGTAATAGTGCTTATATCAATGCTGTTTTTAGTATCTGTATGCAGGACAATCTAAGATATCGAATTATTAGCCTTGTTGAAGGCTCAAGTTTCTTTGCAGTTAAGGGAAATTTTCAGTTCAGATAATGGAGTTTCAGTTTATATAATGTACTCATACATGTTCTGACATACGCCTAAGACAGTCTCTGTCTGATAAGCTTATATCTCATAACATGTATGAGCGCTTTATGAATACCGGGTATCTGCGTGCATGTTTTAAAAAGATATCATGCAAACTTGAGCCTTAAGCAAAGGCTAGAGGATTATAAATGAAACAGGATCTATTTGTGCACTATATAATTAATGGAAGATGAATAGGCAGATCCAGATGCAATGAACTGCTTAACAGCCCAGTTAATATGCAATCAACATCTCTTTAAGACCCCAGTTACACTTTCACGGATGGCCCGCCAGATCGTGCCAGGTTGCCTAATATGGAAAATGTTGAGTGAATTACAGATCATATTTTGTGTCCGTAAGGTCATCCGTAACATCTGTAATGACCTTGTGAGATCCGTAGTGGCATGCTGAGGTCCGTAGTGACATGCCAAGGATCAAATAAGATGCCTAAGGCGTTACGAAAAATGATCTTTCCGTAAAGTCCATACGGACCTTAGTATCCGTAACTCTTCCGTATCTCATCCGTGAGTGCCCTTATTGTCTCTAAACCAATCCTGGATATCCTTGTGGCATCCCTTCCATCCTTGACGCTTCCGCGCCAACAAATATCCCCAAAAACATTGCCAGATCTAACCGGATCTATTACGGACTGACACTGAAAGGGTTTGCGGATTAAAAAGACAGTCAGAAAACCAATCCTTTGTGCAGTCTTTTCATCCGCAAACCTGTCTGTGGCAGTCCATGGCAGTCCGTAGCAGATCCGTGGCAGATCAGTGGCAGTTCTGTAAATCTGTTACATGACCCACCCTCATCCCTTGTCAGTTACCATATGTGGAACCCTGAATGTGTAACTGGCCCCTAAGGACAAGTTTTAGGCAAGAACTTGACTCAGACATATAGCCCACAAGACTAGAAATGTCAGTAACAATGTCAGCCTATGTAAAAAGATAAAGTCTATTCATACAGGTAGCATCGACATAATGTCAATGAAATATTACAAAAATAACATCAGAGATGCCCGTACCCCACAGCCTGGGGAAATAGTTTTCAACACCATAAGATACAGAAGTAGTACACAGTACACAGATTGGGATACTTTCAGAGCAGTGTCAGTGTCCAAATAATGTTTAAGTAGAGAAAATAACATCTAAGAGAAAGAACCTGCATGTAAAGATTAAGTATTAAAACAGGACAATTCAGTTAACTAAAAATTATGAGGCCTTGAGACATCTGGCATTTTGATATTCATTTGTATGGTCGAATTATGGTTTGAATGTTTTAACAGTGCTTAATCTACATCAAAAGACACCCAAAGGTCCAACAACCAAGATTCGAGTAAAAAGATATAAGAGAGATATAAGAGAGATAAAATAGTATCAGATATCCCTGTAGAGAGATAAAATAGCATCAGATATGCAAGATCAAAGGTCAAATCCAGGTCACACCATGACGTTGCACACATATAACCCCCGACCAATGTCCCTACTAAATATCAACTTAATACACCTTATGGTTTCTGAAATATAGCCCAGACAAGGCAATATAGGTCAAGGTCACTACGGCAAGGTCAAAGGTCAAATCAAGGTCAGACCATGACGTTGCACACCTACAACCCCTAACTAATGTGCCTACCAAGTATCAACTTCCTACACCTTACGGTTTCTGAGATACAGCCCGGACAAACTATTTCCCCCCACCCGACCACCCACCCGCCCGCCCGGACGCCCGCCCATCCGGACACCATGGGTGAAAACAATACCCTGACAGCCCTTAAAAAGTAAGTCTATCGATCTGATCCCCGTTCGGTAGAAACGCTAGCTACTGATCAGAATTTACAGCAACTAATTAACCAATAAGATAATCAACCATTCAAATTATTTACATGCAGGTATTACAATATCCTCAGTCAGGCCATTAGCACCAACAATTTCATCAATTAAAACCCAACTATTAACCTGAGACAACAAACCAACCAAACCAAAGGGCTAGCTGAAGCCTGCTGACAGACATATCCATGTAAAGAATAACATGGGACAGTTCATTAGCAACACCGTCTTTTGACCTTGTCCCCAACCATTAGCCACTTCGAAAAAAAGGTGGGAACTTGGATCCCGGTAGACGTGGTTACCTTGGCTCTACTTTACTTGTGTAGAGCCATGGCACGACCCCACACAGAACTGTAGATTTGCATATAACACAAATAGCATACAAATGTGTACACACAACTGTTCCTACAACAATTTTGTTACATTTTCTTCAACAATCGGTCAACATGCAAACACAGTTGACTAAAAATAAATGGCATTTCCTTATTTTCAAGTTGTTGTTTTTTTGTTTTTTGTTTTTTTGTTTTTTTTTTGTTTTTTTTTTTGGGGGGGGAGATTTCTCTAAAAATTTAAAAATATTCTTTTATTACAAAAGCTGTGTAAAATAGTATACATTTTGTACCAATATGGTATTTATTGTGTTCTTGGTTAATATCAATTGTTTGTAATTACATTAAATCATTCTCAGTCATTTTATCAAGTTTTATTCCGCAGTAAAAGATTTTATGCAAATCTCACTTCTATATAGGGTCTAGACGTGGTTACCTCGGCTCTACTGTACTTGCGTGTAGAGCCGTGGCACGACCCCACATAGAACAGGAGATTTGCATAAAACACAAATGTCATACAAATGTGAATACATAACTGTTCCCACAACTATTTTGTTTCATTTTCTAATCAGTCAATCAACATGCAAACATGTTTGACACAAAATAACTGACATTTCCTGATTTTGTATTTGTTCTGTCATTGCCTTAATATCAACTGTTGCTAATTATATAAAACCATTTTCAGTCATTTCATCAAGTTTTATTTAACAGAAAAAGATTTTATGCAAATCTCCAGTTCTATGTGGGGTCGTGCCACGGCTCTACACATAAGTAAAGTAGAGCCGAGGTACCCACGTCTATGTAGGGTCGTGCCATGGCGTCTAGTATCCCGGGAACTTTTCCATCCCCACCCCCATGAACTTTGGGGGTGGGAACTTCTTGGGTAGGATCTTTTCCAGGTGGACACTTTTCTATACACCATGTGGGGACAATTACCGGACATTTCGACTAGGCCGAGTTTCTGTCCTGCCGCCAATTGCTGTTGATATTTCTGACCGTACACAATGGCGAGGGACAGAGCTCACATGTACTTGTTTTCTGTGTAAATTTTGAACGGCATATTTCTACACATATTGCCACAAGTATTAAGTGTTATTTGCATTCTTTGATGTATGTACATGTGCCATTCACTAATACTTAATGTCTATCTTATATGTACGTGTATATTTTAACACCTTTTAAAAATGTCAACAAAACTTCACCACTGTTGTGTTATGTACAAAATAAATCTCTGACTTTCAAAATCAGCTTAGTGTAACAACATATGTATTATAAACTGGATATATCGATATAGTCATAGCAAGGGCATTATTTAGTCCTTACCTTAAGTACCTGACTACGCTCCGCTCCGTAGGGTCCTTAGTCCTTCCTCAAGGTAAACAAGAAATCGCCCAAATACTAGCTTTTTATGAAAAATCACATGCCAGTAAAAACCTTAATGATACTTTTTACTAAAACAAATCTAACTGATACAGTTTTACCATTTATTTGTGTGATATATAATTATACTGGACCATTTTACATTTAAAGTGAGAGAATGGAAGCCGCCATCTTGGTGTGGTGGAGTTGGTATTAACAAAAATATACGGATAAACCTTGCTCTGACCAGTCTCTATAAGTATGCTTGGGTGAAATTTAAATACATGTAAAAACAACCTTTAAAAATCGTTTTTAATCATAAGGTTCTCACACTGTTGCATTTTTTTTTTTTTTTTGAAAGACTAATGCAAGTTATTCAAGATAAGATTTCACATATGCTCTTTTAACAGATGCCTTTTTTATATCATCAGAAATATTATAGTTGCTTCAATCCTTTGAAAATTATGAAATATAACTACAAAATTTCGGATGATCAAGCATGAGTCTATGAAACATAATGACAACATTTTATATAACTATATTTACCCCAAAGAATATAAATTATAGATAGATTATATGGGTTAGCATGAAGTGGGTCGATTTTTCAGGTGTTTTTTGTGCTATGAAAAAAGTAGATTAGCTAGAACCACTATGTTTGACAGATATATAGAAGAAAGTGATAGCAGCAATATTATGTAAAAATGGTTCATAACTTGCTTCTTTCAATTGTAAAATTGTACAAAATCTTTTAAGAAATATGTGCACCAAACATTCATGAAGTGGGTCGATTTTTTAGCCAAAAATACTTCTCCCATATTCATATTTTGAGCAAATCAAGGTGTTTCTTGGATTTGTAATATTTAAAAGTTCACAAAAATGTTTAGAAGAAAGAAAATTGCAATTACCTCATGATCAATAGAATAGGTTTGTGAATGGGTCATGATGTAATTGCAGTCAGGATTTTCCCTCCCACAAGAAGGCCAATAAAATTCATTGTAATAATTTAAATTATTAAATTTAATAGACATCAAAACATTGAAATTTGATATTTTGTAATGTAACTATGTACTGTCAAACCTTTTACAAAAAGTTTATGATACAGGGATACAGTATACTGCTATTTTAGAAGAGATTTTAGAAAATCAACCCACTTCATGAATCAACCCACTTCATGCTAACCCATGTATTAATAACATTGGAACTAGAGACACTGTATAGTATGTATTACATATTTAAATATTGGTATGGGTCTTGAATCCAAAAAATTTTTACAAATTCAAGTGAACTGCAATTCTATTCTGGATTTCAGTAACTCACGAAACCGGACCAGGCAAAGCCCATACTTTGACAATTTGTCACTTTGAGTTTTTCTTGGCCACTGGGAAGCTAACATGCTATGGATGCAATATTTAGTTAATTTAGTGTGTAATTTTTTTACTTCAAAAATATTGGTGTTTTTGCATACTCTTCTTGAATTAAGCAAATAAAAATAAAGTGAAATAGAAATTAATTAAAAAGGGAAGTCATAGCTGATAATGATATGTGTTGACCTTTGCACTTGTCGGGAGTTTGTATTTTCTTTTCATTGAGAACTCAAATATCTGAAAATCATTGTGACCTTATTCCTTATATACAGATATACAATTATTGAAATCTTATCCATGGAAGTATCCCCCCCCCCCCCCCCCCAACAAACTGCTTACTGATTCCCCTTCAGGTTCTCCACGCATATCTCAACACCCAAACACACTATGCAGTATCATTTCTTGATACCAACCCTCCAAAAACAACAAAGGATCCACTATCATCTCCATATTTTGTATTCCTTTGGAAACAACCTGCCCTTTTTCCACACTAATATTTGAGAGAAGTTGCTCCCCCAACCTCTGGTCCACTCATTTCACATTCCCTCATTCTAAAAGGTATGTAAATGTGCATAAACAAAGTCTTACATTTTGTTCATGACTCATATTGAGGTTTGCAACCACAACTAGATTGGGCCAACTCGGCGCCAACATATCCCCAGACAGGTCATCACTCACGCCACAGGTTTTGATCGGGAATTTTTTAAAACATAATTACCCATTATTATATGAACTTCAGCACATCAATCTACTCTGTTTATATCTCCCCAAGGAAGATGGTGTATCCCCAGACGCCGAATACATAACTCAAATTATATTTTCAATCTTCCTGCAATGATAACTCTAAACCTATTTTCAAAGTATTTAAATGATTGATGATTGAATGTCCATTCTAAAATAATAATCCCAAAAGAGCATATCTGTTTCTATATTTGTTGACAAATAAAATATTATTTTTAACTCAACTCATCATATTTTTCAATCTTCCTTCAAAGTATTTAAATGATTGATGATTCAATGTCCATTCTAAAATTCATAATCCCAAAAGCGCATATCTGTTTCTATATTTGTTCACAAATAAAATATTATTTTAAAAAAAATTATTTATATTATTATTTTATTATATTATTTTTAGAATTTGCAAATTGTTTTCAGTTATTCATTTCCTCTATACCTATATATGTGGTCCATATATATGCAACCTAAATATGTGACACAATCTCAGTTCTGACTCCCCTTTGTGTTATATGTAATGAAGCCCACCACCTCCCACCCCCACCCCTCTCCTCTTCTCCACACCTCTCTCACTATTACACAAGATCTGCAACCCCATTGAGTTCTTTGTTTCTCATCTGATATCATTAAATACCTTTGTTTATTTAGTGTCACTCAATATAGCTGGAGGTCCCAGAGGTGGGTGGGGGGAATCCGGGTGGGGGATGTGGGTTGAGCATAAATGGTAAACAAACAATCTATATAAAAGGGGTACTCAAATACAAAAAGAATTGAGAATTTTAAGTATGTGATTATCAACTGAAATGAGTTCATAACTGTAGGAGCTGTGCCAAAATTAACTGAGGCAAGTTGAATAAAACTGGGCTAGTTGAGGGTTAAAAATCCCCTAGTTTTACTAAATAAGGATATAATTTCATTAATATTGGGACTTAAAGCTCACTTAAAGTGTCCATTTTGTCTACTTCAATATGTTTCACCAGTTTCATTTTAAAAAGTGAAAAACTCAGCAAGCAGAGGTATAACACACAAAAATAAGTTCTTAAAAGACTAAGATAGCCATAACATTATTAATATTCAAAATTTAAATAGACAGGCATTTCCTTTTAAAAATTCAAAGATTTCAGCTCTATAACCCACATAGTTTGACAGTTACTGGGCTTTAAAGTGGCATAATATCCATAAATTGGGTTTCTGTGGGCATTTTACAATTGTTAAAGAGACCTTAGCAATTAAACTACAGATCTGAAACTTTTTGGGGGGACATACATAACAAACAAAAATCATATATAATACAGTTTAAGACTTGTCACACTAAGCATTTCCAAATAACAGGGCAAAATACGGAAAAAATGTCAAAAAAGGCACTTGGGCGAGTGTCTATGGCCCTCATACACAGGTTAAATGTCTACTAAAAGCCTTGATTTTCGGCATATGTAAAAAGGACATAATAATGCATTCCCAGATGGGATTTCAGCTCCATCAATCACATAGTTTAACAGTTACAGGGCTTAAAGGTGGTAAAAAGTCCAAATATTGGGTCATTGTGGGCCTTTTAGAGATCTCGATGTGGCTTTCAAATTAAAGCTTCAGACTTAAAATTTGTTACATACTAAGATTACACATAGAATATGTATCTAATAAAGTTTGAAACTTCTCAGACTTACCATTTCCAAGTTACAGAGCAAAATATGTGAAAAATGTCTTAAAAGGGTCACTCAGGTGGGTGTTAAAGGTCCTCATACACAGGTTAAATGTCTACTTGAAGCCTTGATTTTTGGCACATGTAAAAAGAACATAATAATGTATTCCCAGATGAGATTTCAGCTCTATCAGTCACATAGTTTAACAGTCACGGGCCTTCAAATTGGCAAAAAGTCCAAATACTGGGTCTTTATGGGGCCTTCTAGAGACCTAAATGTGGCCTTCAAATTAAAGCTTCAGACTTAAAATTTGTCACATACTAAGATTACACATAGAATATGCATCTAATACAGTTTGAAACTTCTTAGACTTACCATTTCCAAGTTACAGGGAAAAATATGTGAAAAATGTCTAAAAATGGTCACTCGGGTGGGGATTTATGGTCCTCATACACAGGTTAAATGTCTTCTTAAAGCCTTAATTTTTGGCACATATAAAAATAACATACTAATATCTTCTCAGATAGGATTTGAGCTCTATCAGTCACATAGTTTGACAGTCACAGGGCTTAAAAGTAGCAAAAAGTCCAAATATTGGGTCTTTGGGAGCCTTTTAGAGACCTCAATTTGACCTTCAAAATTAAAGCTTCAGACTTAAAATCTGTTACATACTAAGATTACACACAGAATATATATCTAATACAGTTTGAAACTTCTCAGACTTACCATTTCCAAGTTACAGGGAAAAAGATGTGAAAAATGTCTTATAAGGGTCACTCGGGTGGGTGTTTATGGTCCTGATACACAGGTTAACTGTCTATTAAAGGCCTAAATGTTGGGGCACATATAAGAAAACACATAGATATATTCCCAGATGATATTTAACTTAGATGAGAGACATAGTTTGAAAGCTACAGTGCTTGAAAGTGGCAAAAAGTGCATAAATTGGGTCTCTGTGGGCACTTTTGAGACCTTAAGTCGCCCCCTTTGGGTAAACCTACAGCCCTAATATTTTCTACAGACAAGGATTACATATCAAAGTTATACCTAGCGCAGTTTGAGACTCATCAGAATTATCACTTCCAAATTATAGGGCAAAATATGTGTAAAGTATAGCAAAAAATCCCTAAGTGGGGGTATTTATGGGCCTCAAACACAATTTTCTCCTCAACTTAAAGTCATGATTTTCGGCACATGTACTAAGAACATATTAATGTGTTGTCAGGTAAAATTTCAGCCAGCTGAGCATCATAGTTTGTGACCTACAGGCCTCTAAGTGGCCAAAAGTGCAATTTCTGACCTTAAGGTGGCCATAAGTTCTTTTTTACTGGGAGTTTAAGGTCACCTTAAAATAGGGATCTTCCTTTGGGCACCCTTAACATGTGTACCAAGTTTGAAAAAAAAATATTAATTTGTTTTTGAGTTATCGCGTCCACAAGGAAATTTCTACGGCGGCGGCGCGACGGACCTGAATCCAATATATCCCCGACTTTCGTCTGGGGATATAATTATTTTCCTTTATACCAAAACCTATGATGAATTTCATTGATTATTACTTAATGTAGTTGCCTATAAATTGCACATTTATAAAATGATGTAATTAGAAAATTTGATGGATGTTATTATCTTTTGAAGATTTTGTAGAGTTGGTTTATGTGAGACTTTCCAGTCTTGTCCATATTAAGAAGCTAGTCATATTGTATAGATCTGTGTTGTTACATGTTCAAAATCACTGTTATGTCACATTTCATTGCAAATCTTTTTTTACTTATTTTATACATACTGGTTTCTTAAATTTAACTAATTTTAAAGTTTATGATATAAGAAAAATATTTTGATATATGCATGCATTGTTGTATTTATTCTTCTACAATATGCAATGAAACTAATTAATGTATGTCAAATAAAGTCTTTGTGATGCCGTGGTTTTACTTCAGGTCAATGATTTTTCACTCAAACTTCAGGTTTTTCAGTGCATACTCAATGTTTTGCACTTCTTTACTTCACCTCTCATAGCAAAATACATCTTGAGATATGACCAACACAATTGTTTCCACTGCTTTCCTGCAATACCCAACCCAAACTTCTGCTAGTGGTATGACCTGTGTAATGTTTCAACTGCTTTCCTGCAACACCCAACCCAAACTTCTGCTAGTGGTATGACCTGTGTAATGTTTCAACTGCTTTCCTACAACACCCAACCCAAACCCATGACCTGTGCCATGTTTCCAATGCTTTTCTGCAACACCCAGCAAAATTTGACACTGCAATATTCTGCCAAAACTTTCCATTTGTGAGATGATTTACAGAATGTTTTCCATTGATTTCCAGTGTTTTGATTAAAAATCACTTGTCTTCCATCCAATTTGTACCATAGGTGACATTATTTTTGTAATCACATACTATGTATAATTTGCATTACAACTTGGTGACCAATTTCTGATTTGTTTTGTCTTTGTTTATACATGTATATTATTGAATCTGTAAACTACAAATAAGATGATCAAAATTGATTAAAAAATAAATTATTCTTGGGGGCGAGAGAGTAAAACCCCAACTAGGCCTTATAATCTGCAGATGATTATTTTAAATATGAAATGAGTATTCTCGTCAGAGGCTAAATTTATGATCGACTGAAGTCCTGAGGTATAAAAAATGGCACCACTTGGCTTCTTTTTAGGACAATCTACTGCTCCTCTTTTGAATCATTGGATTTATTGGGGTTAAATTTGTTTACCAAAGGCAGAACATATGGATATATAATTATTAAAATCTTATACACAAAAGCATCTTTCAAGACACTCATTATTGATCCCCCACTCAAGCTCTGTATACATATCTCAACACCCATACACCCTATGTAGTGACACCTTTTGATGCCATCCCTCCAAAAATAACACAAGAATCTGCTACAAGCTCCACAATTTTTTGCCCTTTGGAAACAACAGCTCTGTCTTCGCACTAATATTTGAGAGAAGGGGATCCCTTAACCTCTGCTCCACTCACTCCACATTCCCTCAATCTAAAAGATAAATGTTTTACATTTTGGACATGATTATATATTCTGAGCTTTTCACCCAAAATGATTTCTTTTATTGAAAAAATCAATTACAAATTTCAATGATAATTGCTATATGTAGTTGCATATAAGTTACACATTTTTTAAAGGTAATTAGAAAATTATACAGATCTTAAAAACATGTTTCCTGCAATACGAGCCATAGTGTTTCCATTGCCTTCCAGTGAATTTTCTGGGACTGTTACAATATTTTTTTAAAAACATATATCATTGCAACAAGAAAATATCAGACTAAGTGCCCTATCATTAATTTATGATGTTTTAGTTTCAAGAAATATTGGGATTCAAACCCAGTCCTTTTAGTATGTGGTAAACTTAAATTTTTGGCATAGACAGCTAAAAAAATTACAATATAACATTTTACATCTCCATATTTGGTGTTAACTGTTTCCAAGTGGAATGGGAAAAAAATGTTACTGCTAAGCAGTAACTTTATCCTTAATATAATATTTAAAATAGGGAATGCAAAGAGATAAATATCCTTCGTTTTTATATGCTTTGAGTAAATATGGCTTCAGTACTGGTATTGCATCAATCACAAAGCTCACATTAGATTTATGTTTTAGATGCTCTCCCAAAAGATTATTCCCGGTTATTTCCCGTTTCCAAATCCACCAAAAATGGCATCAACAGAAGAAATTTTCCACTTCAGCTTTTAAGTGACTTCGTATGCAATCAATATTCCTTAAAATTAACCCACTGTTATGAATATACATTTAAACTATTGGTTTTTATCATCACACTTCATGTTGGTGTGTTATTTGTCACAAAAGCTAGTATTTTAGTGATTTCTTGTTTACCTTGAGGAAGGACAAAGGACCCTACGGAGCAGAGCGTAGTCGGGTACTTAAGGTAAGGACTAGGGCATTATTAAGTAAATGCATTCTCAAATTATCTGCTGTTCAAACTTTACACAGAAAACAAGTACATGTGAGCGCTGTCCCTCGCCATTGCGTACCGTCAGAAATATCAACAGCAATTGGCGGCAGGACAGAAACTTGGTCTACATTTTGACCCACTTTTTCAGACGTTTCTACCTATTTTTGCCGGCCTATTCGACCCAATTTGGAGGCATAGATGAAGTCTTCGTGGATGCTTCGATTTTATATAATATTGCAAGGAAATACCAATGTAAATCTGTGTCCTCATATCTTCTCATCAATATTAATGACTTGGTGCTATGGCCGCGAGTTCTCGAGTTTGAAGTATTTTATCTTCATCTATGCTTCCATTTGATAATTTATTTATTTATTTATTTGGGGTTTTACGTCGCTTTCAACACTGTACAGGTCATATCACGACGGGTAGTTGGAAGGGCAGAGGAAACCAGTACATACAGTTCGCTAGGGTTCTGTACTGTAAACTGCCGACCAACGGCAAGCAACTACCAGCTTTCCCACTTAAGGCCATGACAGGGATCGAATTCCATTTGATAAAATATTGCAAGGAAATCCCAGGGGAAATATTTGTTCTCGTATCTTCTTATGAATATTAATGACTGGTGCTATTGCTGTGAGTTCTCGAGTTTGAAGTATTTGACCTTTGTCTATGCGTACATTTTATAAAATATTGCAAGGAAATGCCAGGGGCAATCTGTGTCCTATATTCTCATGAATATTACTGCCTTGCTACCAATTATCGCCGGGTACTAATTATCGCCACCAGAAAATAAAATGTTCATATTTCAGTAATGGTCACATATTTTGAAAGCATTTTGTTGTGTATTTACTCCATTCACTTTGGAAATTGTTTTACCTTATTTGCTAGACTTGGGATGCTACATTTGGTGAAGTTATATCTATCTGAATTCTGTTTGGCGATAATTGGTACCCGCCGATAATTGGTAGCAAGGCAGTAATGACTTGGGTGCTATAAACTGCCTGATAAAAGTAGGTCGAAACTTCTGAAAAAACACGGTCGAAACGTCCGGTGGTTCGAAACATCTTGATACCGTGGGGACTTGATGGGAATCCATGAAGAATGCCCATCAGGATCAATGCCCATCAGGTACTATGCCCATCAGAGCAATGCCCATCAGGAACTTTGCCCATCAGCAAATTTTCAGGGGTGGAGGTTTGCCCATCAATTTTTTTACCCATCCTTTTTTTTTACTTAAATTTTACTTGTTTAAAGATTTAATAATTGTTTTAGGTAAGGAATGCCTACTACTAATGCCATCTTCATCTCATTCATAAAGTCTCCCTTCAATAAAAGGATTATATTAACAGCTTATAGGCTATCAAAGAACTTGGGGTGACTTATAATAGATAAAGTTCACACACAGGCCTTAGAAATGTACTCAGGATTATGGAATTTCCAAGGATGATAACAAGATTCCTAATTGCACTTTATACATACATACTTAAATTTAATCAAAAAGGGGCTACATCAAAGGATTTCGGGTGACTTATAATATATTTAGTTCACACACAGTCTAGCCTTAGAAATGTACTCAGGACCATAGAATTGTCATGCAAAATTACAGAAAAATGCAATATGTAGGATTATTGCCATTCTAGTAAAAATTGTGCTTGTGGATAATTTACAAAACAAAACTTTAAAAAAATTCAAACACATGTTGGGCCATAGTCATCCATCAGTTTGGGTTACAATAGAGGCAATAAAGAAGGATCAAGCTCTAGTTGCCACAGCCCTGCTTCAGGCATCCCAGGGCCAGCTACAACTCAAAAGAACTAGGCTAGCCTCAGTTCAGCTACAAAAAAAGTTGTAGCAACTGTGCACAGACTATCGACATGGGGTTAAGACAATGAACAAATTCTTGCAATCAGTTGGAAACAAGTTCTGATGTCATTTGTATTTACTATTTTTAGTGCTATCTATATCAATGTCATTGTATGAATTTTGTGATGTGTTATCTTGATGTATGTATACTTTATCAATGTCAATAAAATGTCAACAAAACCTATATAGAAACCATTAGTTTCACCAAGTTTAGATATTGATAATGCACCCAGGCCACCTGGTAGGCTTTCCTTACCTAAAAAATTATTAAATCTTTAAATAAGTAGTGGTGGTGGACCAATTCACGCCCAGGTACCAATTCACGCCCACCCCTAAATTTATCCAAAACAATCACAGTTAAACAATAAATTACAAATGTAAATGACCCATTTGATGATTATCTATGATGTGGTAAACATCTTCTCTATGAAAAATTATAAATCTTCAAGAAAATTGAGGGTGGGCCTGAATCGGTACCTGGGCGTGAATTGGTCCACCGTAGACGTGGTAACCGCAGCGATCAACCCTATCGGGATCTAACGCCGTGGTTCCTCCCCATTTAAAAGTAGAGATTTCAAATATTAGCTTACTCACCATCAGAACTGTATGTGAAACGATAACACAAGTAAAAGATTGTAATAATATTTAAATTATCAATCCAATAATGCTATTTTATGTGTATAATGTTACATAATAACTTTTAACAACAATGTTTATATTTTTCATCCTCCATGTTGAAATTCTGATTGGTTTGAATTTATTGCCGTTCATATGCGGTATCTGCTAAACCTCGGATTTCTATAATTCCCATTTCCAGGACTCTCTGGTATATTTGAAAGTGTAGTTCTGTAATTTGTGTGATTTCTTTTCTGATTTTTTTTTCATAATTTATTATAGGTGGACCACAAATGCAAAGTTTTGTGTTATTTCTATTAATTTGTTTTCAATATATCATACATGAAGGTTTTGTAATTCTTCAAAGAACAGCTTTATATTTAGATATAGGGATTGCTATATGAAATGATGTATCAATACCAAAAATATACTGAAAAATAATTTTAATATATTAAAATTATGTATACCGGTACATGTATGTCCATTTTGTGGACAGTGACCAGTCCATCCTTAACCAGGAAGATTTTATATTGCATTTAAGTGTGAATTGATTTCTTGCACCTATTTCTGGTTACTGTATTTAACATTTTTAAGTGGTTTAAACTTCTTGAATTGCTTTTGGAAATATTTTGAATTTCCCTGAAAAGTTACCAATGTAACAATAATTCTGATAAAAAATTGTAACCTTTTGTCAGGATTGCTGATCCAAATATTTAAATTATAGTTTCTCACTACTACTTGTCTTAAATACTTATTCTTTAATGTTTAATAAAAATTATTTCACTGCAAAAAAATTATTTGTAATATTATGGTCTGCAAAAGTATGTGAATGTAATGAAGGATCATTTCTGTAGTACTTTGTAAGAAACAAAGTTCTTAACCAGACACTAATATTACTGTGTTGTGATTTTTTAAATAAAATAATATTTACATAACACTACTGGCCTCTTTTTTAAAAATTTCTCTGATTTGCAGTAAGGTTTCATATGTGGGCCGAATAGAAAGGTTTATATTAACGGCTATAAATATGAATCAATTATTTCAGTTATGATACACAATATAGCGGACATAGAATAAAAACAAGGTAATATAAGGTGTTACACTGAAATAAGTGTATATTTAATGTGAGTTAAGTACGAAGTATTGTTGTTTGTTGAATATATTTCCATTTAAATGCACTTAACACACCAATGAATGCCTAGGTTGTAAATATTTGAAAATCTCTACTTTTAAATGGGGAGGAACCATGGCGTTAGATCCCGATAGGATCGATCGCCGCGGTTACCACGTCTAGGTCCACCGCCACTATAAGTGGCGTAAAAAACAGAATATTCTCATGAATATTACTGCCTTGCTACCAATTATCGCCACCAGAAAATAAAACATTCATATTCCGGTAATAGTCACATATTTTGAAAGCAGTTTGTGGTGTATGGGATCCATTCACTTTGGAAATAGTTTTACCTTATTTTCTAGACTTGGGATGCTCCTTTGGTGAAGTTATAGCTATTTGAATTCTGTCTGGCGATAATTAGTACCCGGCGATAACTGGTACTGCTCAGCCAGTGAAGTTCGTCACCCCAGTGAAGTTCATCACCTGCATTTTATGACAATATTAAAGAGTTTCTATTGTCCAGTTACGACATATATGTATACCTTGCTGTCGAAAGAAGCTATTCCATTTATTTAAATGTGAATATTGCCTGTCCTTGGGCATTTTTATGGCAGGTGACGAACTTCACCGGGGTGACGAAATTCACTGGCCGACCAGTAGCAAGGCAGTAAAGTTTAAGTAAAAAAAGGATGGGTAAAAAAAATTGATGGGCAAACCTCCACCCCTGAAAATGTGCTGATGGGCAAAGTTCCTGATGGGTATTGTTCTGATGGGCATAGTACTTGATGGGCATTGTTCCTGATGGGTATTCTTCTGTACACCACTTGATGGGAAGGGTTCTCCCCAAAAGGGGTGGGACTTCGGAGTCCATTATTAGTTCATGGCAGGGAAAGAAAATATAATGATACCACTCTAATAATTATGAAGAGTATCTTTTCACTTTTATGATTATGCAGTAGCAACAAGTTGATGATACAAGAACCTCAAACTAATAAATGTTGGGATAAACTCCCATTTCCGATATTTTTCTAACCTTACTGTAACCGACAAAAGTAGCAGAGAATAATTCCATCCGTTTCTTTAAATACTCTCGGTCTAGTCTCAAAGTCGGGCTTATAGATATAGAAATTATTTATAAGACTTATGACCAAAACATTTGTAAAAACACAGGCTGTGAAGGTCATGCCCTAAAAGATTTATAACAAATCCCGGACGAACCCCCCAAAAATGTGAAGACTGGACTCTAAAAATTTATAACAAATCCCAGCACCGAGCCTCAACCTAACAAAATATTAGGACAAAAATTTTAATTACCATTATGTTAAGCAACAACCTTAAATTTGCCTGAGTTTATTGACCTGACTCCAAACGGTGGGAGATTGACTTTAATCTTTGCAAGAGAATAATACCAAGAAAATCTTTAGTTTAATGTATAACCTATTTCATTTTTAATGTTGCTGCTAATTATCAGGCACCAATTATGTAAATTGCAGCACTTTTATAAGTTCTATGATTTTGAAATCAATGATGTCATAATGCAGTTTATCAGTTGTCAAGTTGTTGACAGCTGTAGGCATAGGCATCTTAACAACTATGATTAAGTCATAGGGTGATTTGATTTTTAAAATCAGTCTGGATTTGAATCTTGAAGTGATAGGAAGTCTTTTTAATAGGCTCAGTCTGGGTTTGAATCTTCAAGTGATAAGAAGTATTTTAACAGACTGAGTTTGGTTTTGAATCCTGAGGTGACAAGAAGTGTTTTCCCATTGTATAATTGCCAATGTCAAAGTTGCTACATTACATCTAAAGATTTAAAGTATTATTCTCTTCCGAAGATTAAGGTTAATCTTTTTCTGTTAGGAGTCAGGTCAATGAACTTAGGCAATTTTAAGGTTGTTGCTTGACATATTCATAATTAAAGTTTTTCTGCCAACATATTGTAAGATTGGGGCTCGGAGATGGACTTTGTGATATTTGACTGGAAAGCTATACATGTTAAAAAAATTTAAACATTAAGCTTTCCCATGGTCACTAAAATAAATTAATTTGTTTCCTGTGATAATGTACCGAAAAGTAACAGCCTTCAATATTAATCAAATAAAATGAAAAAATACTGAATAAAAGTGGAACAAGAAAAAGGTTACAAAGTAACTAAGTAAGTAAGTAAGAACAGAGACAAGACTTTCTATTACAGGAAACTTATCTCTGACAACGGAGATGATTCAAAGAAATTGTGGCAGGAGTTACACAAATTCCTGAATAGATTCCATAGCACTAGTTTGCTGACTCATGAATCAACAATGTCATTGACTGATCATTTTGCTACTTTTTTCTGAAATAAAATCATGAAAATTTGTGAGAGTTTCTCATTGTGTCTTGTAACACTTTACATTCTTCCTGTGACCCTCCTAAATTAATAGTCTTCACTCAAGTTACGCTAGATGAAATCTGTAAAATAATCAGCAAATCACCCACCAAATCCTGCCTGTTGGACCCATTGCCCACATTCCTTATTAAGGAATCCATTGACATTCTTCTGCCTTCTATAACCAAATTGGTAAATTGTTCACTCCGTGAAGGACTGGTTCCAGATGGTTTCAAAAAAGCTGTTGTCACTCCACTTATTAAGAAGGCCTCTCTTCCTGTTGAGGATTTGAAGAGATGCCGCCCAGTATCTCGACTTAGCTTCATTTCTAACTAGTGGAACGAGTATGTTGCTAAACAGCTGGTTGATCATATTCACGGACATAGCTTGGACAACTCATAACAGTCAGCATTTAAGTCAGGTCACTCAATGGAGACGGCTCTACTTTCCATCAAAAATGATATTCATCTATCAATCTCGAGGTGAAGCTACTGCCTTGGTACTTCTGCATCTCTCCACTGCCTTTGATACTATTGATCATTCCACTCTTCTCAGCTGTGTTCATGATTGGTTCGGTGTTGGTGGCTGCACTCTCAAATGGTTGTCTTCTTATCTGACAGAATGTTATCAGCCTATTAAGATTGGTTATATTTTGTCAGATTCACAAAAATTCCTATTTGGTGTTCCTCAGGGTTCTGTTTTGGGTCCTTTGCTTTTCTCTCTGTACACATCTCCCATTAGTATACTGATTGGTAAACACAAAGGTGTAAACTTTCATTTCTATGCTGATGACACCCAACTTTATGTCCATCTGTCACACATGAATGCCTCAGCTGCTTTTGATCAGTTGAACAGATGTCTTCAAGATGTAAAAAAATGGATGTCGGCTAGCAAACTGAAGCTCAATCCTGATAAAACGGAGTTCATACTTTTTGTCTCCAAGAAATAGAGAGATACGTTAAATGCATGTTTCCCAATTGACATATTGGGTAACCCCCTTCACCCCACAGAGTCAGTCAGGAACCTGGGTGTGTGGTTTGACTCAGATTTTTCCTTCTCTAAACACGTGCAGAATATTTGTAAAGGCTGTTTCATTCAATTGAGGGATTTTAGAAGTATTAGACAGTTCTTGACTCATGATGCATCTGTGTTGGTCGCCAATGCTTCTGTTAGTAGTCTGTTGGACTACTGTAACCCACTTTTCAGGAGTCTCTCCAAATTTAATCTTCATAAATTACAGTCTATACAAAACAGTGCAGCTAGACTTGTTACAAATTCAAGTAAATATACTTGGATTACTCCGGTACTCAGGAAACTCCATTGGTTCCCTATTCAGTTTCACCCAGAGTTCAAATTGGCTACCCTGGTGTATAAGTTTAGTCATACTGGTTTCCCTACATATTTTGCTCCACACCTATCCACATACTGCACTACTTACAATACTAGACGTAGTCAGAGTGTTGCCAATTTCCTCAATGTACCTAAATTTCGACCTAAAATTTACAAGTCTACCAGGCAGTTTGGCTTCAGTTTTGCCTTTGATGCTCCAACTGTTTGAAATTCACTTCCTGAAGACATTCGCGCATCACCCACTATTGCCTCTTTTAAAAAGAAGTTCAACGCTATCTCTATGCAAAGGCATATCCTCCTTAGCACATTTTCTCTGATGGCTTCTCTGTGGTGCCGACCTGTTTCTGTCCCTGGATTTTTTAACTTGGATATTGCTATTGTGTTGTTGCACCTTAGAGTCCACTACTGGAGATTAAGAGCTATAAAAGTCAAATTAGAAGTAAAATTAAGTAAGAAATATTTATAAAGTACTGAAATTGATGTAACTATCCTCTAAGGTATTGATGCCCAAAGAGGGATAGTCCAGTTCCAGAAAGAGGTCAGTATCCATATTATAATGATAATGGAGTAGGCTATGGTGGAGGATAGGCTAATGTGAATAGATATGTCTTCAATTGTTTTCTAAATTCAGAGATACTTTCCACAGTTTTAATGGTTTGGGGGAGTTTGTTCTATTCTGTGGGAGCAGCTAATGTGAAATTATACGCATCCTTGTGCATTTTTTGGGGGTTTGGCTGAGGAAACTGAGAGGCTATGGTCCGGTGTGAGATCTTTCCATTTAATTATAGAACACAGATGTGGAGTTTGGCTAAAACCTACTGTTTTATAAGTTAGAAGATTATATTTGAACGGTATACGGTAATGGATGGGCACCCAGTGTAGTGTGAGCAGGAATGGTGTCATATGAGACAATTTGTTTAGTTTGCACATGATGCAGGCTGAAGGCAATTTGAACTCTGTAGTTCCCCCAAAATATGTTTTTTGTGTGATAAAGCAGTGAATTACAGTAGTCCAGGCAACTGCTTACCAAGGCATTTGCCACCTTCACAGCCAATTTTTGAGTTACATACCTGTGGATGCACTATTAGTCCTGGAGATGGTAGTAACATACTCGGCATAGATTATATGCATATCTTTGCATTGAGTTGGCAACATCCAGGATGACACCAAGGTTTTTTTACCTATTCAGCCAGTTCAATGGTATTACCAAGAAAACTTAAGGGAATGATGACTTCATGGAGCTTCTGATTTGATAATAACCCAGATAGCATTCCTACGTTGGCCCAATGTCGGCACATCCTTCCGTCCGACATTGGCAGCCGACGTTGGTCCAACGGTATTTTGGCCAGCATAGGCAACTTCCTGTTTGTTATTTTTATTTTTTATTTTTAGTTTGTTATTTCCCATCCACCCCTGGATGGCCTCAAGGTAATTTGGCAGTTCAGTGGTATTAACAAAGGTTAAAACTTAATTCTAATACCTCTAAATACCAATGTGTAATCAACCTCATTAAAAAACACCAGCCAGTCATATTTAGTTAGGATGAAATCATGGCATTTTACTTAATTTTTTTTCATTTTTCTGATAGGGTTTCCATTGTGCACTGATTGTTACTGCACAGGTGGCAAGAGTTTATCTTATTTAATGCATATTTTCCGCGCAGATGGTCCTAATGTGTGGTAGTTACACTGAAAACCTCTGACAAACATTAATTCGTCAAAATTTTGTCAAAATGGTGCCTAAAACGACAAACTTCCCAATTGACAAATTTTAACTTGTCACTTTCTTGTTGGACAAATTAACGGACAAACTTATGACAAGAAAATGACCTTGATAGTCCAATTAATTTGTCATTTTGGCCACCTTTTATTGGCCAAGTTCTTATGAAATTAAGCTTAAGTGCACTATTTTTCTTATCATCAGTTTTCAGCTAATTTGAGTAATAAGTTATCAACATTTGGCTATCATCCAACAAGAAAATGGCATTTAAATTAGCCAATTTGGAAACTTGTTGTTTTAGGCACCATTGCGACAAATTACCCAGCAGGCACACGCCTTGAAATGTCGTTGATTTAGAGTTGAAAACAAGTCCTGACGTTGAAATGAACATTACTAACTACTAAATCTAAGTTAGTTTTCTGACATGAAAAAGTAGTGATATTTTGACCAGAAATCATGGTGATTTTCGGATGAAAAACTGACACAGACACAATTTCAACACTATTTCAAAGCTGGATTTCTGACTGGAAAAAGTAGTGACACTTCATAAAAAAATCACCACTAAATCCAGTTAGGTTTTTCAACATGAAATCTTAGTCATGTTATTGAACAGAAAACAGGTTGAATGTTGGGAAATGAATGACTGGTAATCATTGACTGAAAATTCTTTTTCTAGACTGTGATTTAGTGATTAAGTCTAACTTTTTCAAAGAACTATTATTGCAATTGTTTTTGAATTTGTAGGTATTTGTAAAGCAAAGACTAATTTTTAAAGATTATAAAGATGATAAAGATTGTGGGTGCATTTTTCTCCATTCTCCTTATGAATTAACTGATGCATCCAAATATAATTTTTATCATTTATAATTATATCAATTAATGCAATTCCCAATAATTAAAAAAAACATTTTGAAGTCAAACTTATCTTAAATAAAAAAGATAAATTCAAACTTATTCATCAAAACTTAGTAATTAGAATTTTTTTCTCAAATTCTCCCATACACAAAGAACATAGTTTTCAGTTTACAAGTTTACACTGAAAACTTCCCTACACAGAGAACCTAAGCTATAACATTTTATCACACAACAGTGAGGTTGGGGGGTTCCCAGTTTTTCTTATCTGTACCCTGCTACACAGGACATTGGACCTGTGACTAAAGTAATTAGATAACACAGCAGGGGTGGAGGTGGGGGTTTACCCTTGCTCAGTTGCAGGCATGGTGTTTACTTCTTTTAAGTCTGGTTTTTTTTGTGGTCAGCACTGACAACTAATTAAGTTGGGGAATAATGGGTGGAGTTCTTCAAATGTGGCTTTTCTTGTGTTTTTTGTCAGTTTATATGACAAAGTTGTATGAGACACAAACATCTGAACTGAGGATTGTGGCTTTGCTACATGATTATAGCTTCTTTATAAGTACAATATAATTATAGCCAACTTAATAAAACATTTAAAAGAAACTGATTGTATAAAATACTGAAGATATAAATAATGTCATAATTGTTTGTTATTTACAAAGAAAAAGAACTATTTTAAAATTTCACAAAAAGAATTTCAATTGAAAGCAATGAATAATACCGGTCCTATTAATAACATAAAAATGGATATCTAGTTGGAAAATATGGATTTACATATCTTGAGCATATTTGAAAGCTGATTAAAAATTATGTGTTATTACAACGTCATCAGAAATAGAATATTGAATATACAATGATTCATGAAAACATGTCATCTTGGAAAGAAATAATTACTTTGAAGTTGTATCCAAATTGTAAAATATACATATGGATAGTTATTATATAATATTATTAAGAAGCTATAATTATGCAACACAAGCTACAATGATTCAACTAAAGTAGACAGTGTAAACAACCTGATTTCACCCATTGAATTCAACCCTATTTCATGCAATGAATTCAACCAAAAACAGTTTGCAAAATCTACACGTATTTCAACCAGATTTCACTCACTGAATTCAACCTGATTTCACCGATTGAATTCAACCTGATTTCACCGGTTGGATCCAACCAAAAACGGTTTGCAAAATCTACACATATTTCAACCAGATTTCACCCACTGAAATCAACCAGATTTCAACAGTTGGTTTCAACATGATTTCACCGGTTGGATCCAACTAAAAACGGTTTGCAAAATCTTCACGTATTTCAACCAGATTTCACCGTTGGAATCAACCAGATTTCAAAGTCACATGCCTGCTGGGTAATAATTTTCAGTGTATATAATGTGAAGCAGACAAGGTAATTTCATTGTTTTATATTTTATTTTCTATTAGAATATATCAGAACTGAAAATTCAAGGATATTTAAATAACATCCACAGTATTACACTGAAATGTGTGTATATTTGTTATAACATGTAACTATAAAATACTCAAACAAAAGCGATATACAAGGATTATACAAGAAATAACTTGGCATAAAAGTACAATATATCCAAACCCATTTCCGTAGTTGGAAAGATTTATTTTTGAATTTGATGTATTTTAGTATCAACCTCAATTTTAAGTTCTAATATTTTATGCAAATGTATAATAAGGACTGAACAGGCACATGGCTTTGTAATGATTTGATATCTCCCCTGCAAATACTTTCCTATTATACTATTATGCTCTTATGGTCAAGTAATAAATTTCAGTTTTCATTTCTAAGCTTAGTTTGAGATACAAGATATTGGTATTATATTAACAACTGCATATAATATCACCGTGTATCTATTATTTTGCTCAATTTTTGGTACATTTCTTCACCACCAAACAAAACTGTATAATCTATATTAGTTTTAACAGTTTATATGGGTCTTGGTTATTGTAAAAGTAATCTAATATTAGTGTTATATGTATCAAAAACGAAACCAAAGAGAAACGGAGGAAAAGGAAAAATTAAGGGTCAGTAGTATAGGAGACTGTTTGGTCACACAATCTATATGGCCTCCCCAAAGGGGGGCCATATAGATTATGTGACCAAACAGTCATCAGAGTTCAAATCACGGACCATCTGTTAGGGTAATTGGTGATCAAATGATTCGGGAGGGGGGAATTAATGAATGGGGTTAATTAACCATGAGGCTTTTTAAAAGAGTGAGAATATTGAAATGGTCAAGAAGGGTAGCAGAATAAATCAATGGACACATTTATTCAAACTGAAGAATTTATAGCATTTTAGCCACTATGTACACAAATTTATAGCATCACAACAACTAAGGGTATTTAAAACATGTAAACAACTGAAGGCATTTAAAGGTAAACATGAATAGCATCACAACAACTGATAGACACTCATGCAAACTCAAAACATCACACCAGAAAACAAGCACTATTGAACACATTAACCAACCTTTTTTCCCTTAAAATATTACACTAAAATACCAAAAAATCCAGTTAAATATAACTCATTCTAAATGACTAAACACTGTATGGCCTAGGAAAATAGTCAGCTAGACTCTCAGGCTATTGAAAAAAAAACTGTCTCACAGATGGTCATTATGGTTCATTAATCATCAAAGAGTCATAATTGTCATTTTTAAAAAGTCATAACTCTGCGAGGGATAGTCAGATTTTAAAAATTCGAAAAGCGTCTTAATCATTTATTTATTTATTTATTTGGGGTTTTACGTCGCTTTCAACACTGTACAGGTCATATCACGATGGGTAGTTGGAAGGGCAGAGGAAACCAGTACATACAGTTCGCTAGGGTTCTGTACTGTAAACTGCCGACCAACGGCAAGCAACTACCAGCTTTCCCACATAAGGCCTTGATGGGGATTGAACCCCAGCCTCAGAGGTGGGAAGCGAGAGTGTTACCACTCTGCCCCCGTGGCCCCTAGCGTCTTAATCAATGAGTCCAGACGAACATGTTGATACCAAACACGCTCCTGTTAAACGGTTAATAAAAATTCGAAAAAATATTCATTAATTACGCTAAGAGACTCGTAATATGCAATCTTCAAATGGCCCTAACTCTGTGAGGGATAGTCGGATTTTAATAATTCAAAAAGCGTCTTAATCAGTGAGTGCAGACGAAAGTTTTGATATCAAATGTAACCATATATGAGCAATAATGGGAATCAAATTTTAACTATACCAAAGTGTTCATTATGATATAATACATGTGACAACCAATACCACACATGTAACACATGTCACACTGCACATGTAACACAATGTGTGCACATGTAACACACTGTGCACCGCACAAACCGCACATGTAACACTCTATGGTCTCGTCCATCTGAAAAAAAGAAGAAAAAAAACAAAATTCATAACATTCATTTATAAATATATATTCAAATTATAATCTCTAGTTCTCTCTATTTACCATCGGATATCATCTGTGTGCGAATAGCTTATAGCCAACACATTATTAAATCAAAAATACTTACAAAAAGTTGCCTTTTTACAGGCTCATCTATCAACCGATAGCTAAGTAACAAAGCTCGCTCTAATTCCCCACTAATGTGATCTGTGGGCTTATTGTCCAAACTTCTCAGGATTGAACAGAGGATCTCAGCTATTCTAAAAAAATATCCACATTGTATTACAACTTTAATATTTCTTAAGAAACAAATATCACATAAATCAACTTTTACTCATCTATTATATTCTGAATGATAACTTACTCATTTATCATTACATTAGGGCAAAGCTGAGCTTTACCTGAAGAACTTTTTCCTTGTGTCATATCCATTATTTTTTGCTTGATAATAAACCCAACACCAAGTTTGCACCACTATTATACCCATAAACCACCAGAAAAGGGAAAGAATACTGTAATACAACTCTAATATTTAAATTATTACCAATGCATCTCAAAATAGAATAAACTCTAAGGAATCAAAAGAAACTACTAACCAGTGAGACACTGACTTTCCTGGTGGAAAACTATGCTTAAGTAACTCAATAAAAAAGCAGTTGCATGAGAATGAAAGTTCCACAGCCTTACCTTATTGTTTTCTCTGCGAATTTTGATTGGTGAATTTAAATATACAGCGATTTAATCCCCAAAAGAATGTTATAAAAGCAGGGATTTCAAATTCTGAATATTAATCCAGACAAAATTGTCAAATTTACATAAAGGATTTAGCTCTGTACAAGCATCTTTGTTACATTACTGATTGACCTACTTTTTGGATAACTAATTACACTGTTCCAGGTATTTATCACTAAATTTTATGTATTTATTTATTTATTTGGGGTTTTACGTCGCTTTCAACACTGTACAGGTCATATCACGACGGGTAGTTGGATGGACAGAGGAAACCAGTACATAGAGTTTGCTAGGGTTCTGTACTGTAAACTGCCGACCAACGGCAAGCAACTACCGGCTTTCCCACATATAAATTTTATGTAAGAAGTATTTAGACTTTAATGCATTACCAATGATATAATGCCCACATATAATTTTTAAAAAAAGTAGATTAATAATGTACCCAAATCCCTAAAAGGACGCATAATGAAAAATAACCAAAAAAATGTACTCAAATGAATTCATAATGTCGTATATTTTTGGTCAAATAAAATCAAAACGTACACATTGATTACACCTCAGTCTTAGAACCGTAGTGCACTAATGTACATACCTTAAAAATTTTCTGGTCCCCGATGCACTCTTCTAATAACTCAATTCTAAAAGCATTATGCATAATTTCTATTGAAATCATTAGCATTTCTTTTATTTACATCTATAACCATACTTTTCCAGAAGACATAGATATATTTACATTCTAAGCAATAACTGAAAATAGGGTAGTAACTGAATAGAATTTATTCCTTAAAAATTAATAAATATATTGACATCCAATGGTAGAATATATTAGAGAGTTGGACACAAAATGTGAAAGGATCTAATTGTGAGTGTTCGTAGCTGTACCAATTGAAATCAAAATATAGCAATTTTTAAAAGTAATTTTTTTATTTTATGAGCCATAATTGACTTTTAAAACTAGGTATCAGTCGTAAATGCAATTAGCATAATTATACACAATTATATGCAACATAACATATAAACATTACCATTACCAATAACTGAAATATTTCTTTTAAAAATAAAACATGGGAAACCATTTTTACAAAGTTGCTGACCAGTATCTTCTTCAACAGAAACTTGGACTGGTACTTAAAACTTCTTTTTAAAATAAAATGGGAACAGCCATCATTTTGTTTACAAATGTGCTGGCCAGTATGTTATATTAACGAATCTACTGTAGCAAAAAGATTTCTTTTTAAAATGAAATGGGAACAGCCATCATTTTGTTTACAAACTCGCTGGCCATTATCTTCTTCTACAGAATGGTGGACTGGTATGTAAAACTTTTTTTTAAAATAAAAGGGGAACGACCATTGTTTTAGTTGGCAACGTGCTTGTTGTTATATTCTACCGGAAGACGTCTACCTCCGACTTGTGGACTGGTACTTAAAAACTTCATTTAAAACGAAGTAGACGATTCGCCTCACTACCACGATGGTTATCTTTGTTTACAAACATGCATTGCAAAGAACGCGTCTTCTATCGAATCATGGACTGGTACTTAAACGTCTTTTAAAGTGAAGTAGACAATTCCGTCACTACCATGATGGCCATCTTTGTTTACAAACGTGCTTTCCAAAGAAAGCGTCTTCTACCAAATCTACCAAACTACGGATTAGTACTAAAACTTCTTTTAAAGTGAAGTAGACGATTCGCCCCGCTGTCACGACCTCCACATTTTTGTTTACAAACTTGTTTTCTAAAGAACTCGTCCTCTTTCGAGTCATGGTACTTAAAACTTCTTTTTAAAATAAAATGGGAACGGCCATTGTTTTGTTTAAACAAAAAACCTCTTAGCTTCACCGTTTTAATTCTGTTTTCTAGTCTTTTCGTAGGGCCTATCTTAATACAAAACAAATTAATAATTGTATCTTACATTTATAGAGCCTATTCTCTCCCAAAATGACCTAGATTTACTGTCAAATGCCCGGCACAATGCGGATGGACGAGCCAATAGAAACTGCTGAGCCATTGGAAGCCGACCAATCAGGAACCACGGCGGATTCAACGTCAGATCGAGAAGGTGCCCCTCGAGAATGGTGAGATGATTCATTCCAGGATGATTTAGAAGCAGTCGACTTTCGCAAAGCAGCAGAATCCGGGCAAGTGTCTACTCCAGTGACTGCACCAGATGACCCTCGAGCTGCTGAATGGTGCGACGATTCATTCAATGCGATGGATGAGGCCTTGCTCCTAGATCCGGATAACGGTATTTCGGCTTCCTATTTTTGTAATCTTTACACGTTCACTTTGATTTTGTGTCAAACTCCAGGCTTCTATGAGGCCCCTTAAATCATTTTTTTATGTTTTTTTCAGCTCATCGAGCAAACAGTGTTTTTGTACGTTGGGTCCTTACGGGTACACTAGTCTAAATGTTTTTTTTCTTTAGTTTTACAGGTAAAGTACTCAGGGAGCACACTTTCCATATAAAATTCCGGGAGGAAGTCAACAGAAGACCGCTACGTGATCTCGGCACTGAACTTCTCAAGATGTTTGAAGAAGTCATCCGTAGGGGAAGCCGTGACTATCCGGGGGATGCAGTGGCATGTATGTACATCACCGCTGAAAACCTGAGCGACCCCATAATCATCAGACCGAGGCCCCTCAGTGAAATGATGGCAAAAGCGGTCCTAGAAGCGGTGATGACTGCCTTGAACAGTAACGAAGGGATCCTCGTGACTGACAAATTCCAAATCCAACTCGGCATCGCTCAATTCGAAAGAGGGACTGGTCATGACAGGCCCATAGTTCATGTAGAAAAAGACTCTAAAGCTATAGCTGTGTGTCTCGCTCACTGGGAAGTGGCCAACGTGGAAACCGATGTGGCAAAACGAGAGGCCAGAAAGGCATACAACAATATTAAAAAAGGGGACCAAAACTGCAGGAATAGCCATCAGAAAAAGATGGCTCTGCAGTACGACGCATTAGCTGTAGTGCCTACGGATTGTCCGTGCTCTTTGGCCAACATTTCAAAGTTCGAAGAAGCTTTGGACATCGATGTATACGTGTTCGCTGCCCAAATCTACCAAAGAATCATGTACCCCGACTACGAGAAACCACGAAGGGAGAGGGTGTACTTGTTCTACACCAAACACGATGAAATAGAAGGCCATTTCGATGCCATCACCAAAGTGCCCAGATTCCTAACAAAGGGCTACTTCTGTCACAAGTGCCTCAAGGGGTTCCATTCTAGGGACAAACACTTTTGCCAGAAGTTTTGCCGCACCTGTAGAAGGAATAGTTGTTCCAAAGGCCGAGCCACCGTCTGTGATGATTGCAACATGCAATGCCGCTCGAAAGAGTGTTTCGACCACCATAGAAAGTGTAAAACCAAGCGACAGTCTTACATACTGCCAAGAAGAGCAGGAATGATCACCACTGCTGGGAGTTTAAATGCAGATCCTGCACCGAGTACTACGTGGGAGAACACTTGTGCTATCTTAGGATCAGGGATCCGAAGGACAGACCATGCGAGTACATGTTTTTCGACTTCGAGTGTACCCAAGAAAGCGGAGTCCACGTGCCCAACTTTGTGGTCGCACAGACCGTATGCTGACTCTGTCTGGACGAACCTTGCACTCCCGATTCTATAGGTGCCATTCTTATGGGACCAGATGTCATCTCTGCAACTGCCTGGATGCCAAGAGGGAGATCATCTTTTCAGGCCCCAACACCCAGAAGCTTTTTGGAGAGTGGCTTTTCAATAAGGAAAGGAGTCGATTCACCGCAGTGGCCCATAACAGCAAGAGCTACAACAATTATTTCTTTTTGTCATATCTGGTCCAAAACGGATCGGTTCCCAAGCTGGTCTATAACGGATCCAAGATCATGCTCATGCACCTGGGTCTTGGATTCCGCCAACTTCCTTCCCATGCGACTGGCCGCTCTCCCAAAGGCATTCGGGCTGAAGGAGCTAGCCAACGGCTATTAACCTCATTATTTCAATACCACTCAGAATTGGAATTACAAGGGTCCTTATCCACCAGTGGAAGACTACAGATTCCATGTCTTTTGCAGACTGAGAGAGCTTTCTACAGTGGTATACCGAGCGGATGGATGAGTTCGATTTCCAGGAGCAGATGCTCTTGTACTGCTGGAATGATGTACAGTTGATGAGAGAGGCCTGCATGAAATTTCGAGATTTACTCATCAGCATCACCGGAGATCCCCAATCTCAAGAGGTCGAGAGTGCCATTCAAAATGAAGTGGACCCGGTGGCCTACCTTATGATCGCCTCCATCTGCATGAATGTGTTCAGAAGGAAATTCCTGATGGAGAAGCATGAAATAGCTACCCCGGAAGCCAAAGGTGAGGCCATCAGACACGGAAGATCAGTAGAAAAGAGGCGATTAAAAAAGGAAAGAAGTTTTTCCAACGAGGTATTCCACTAGAAGCTGCGTAATCCAAATTCTTGAGTCCCCCTCTAACCATGATTCCAGCCGGCGGTTACATGGCACGCAACCAATATAGCAAAATCTCAATTCAGTGGTTAGAATGGGAGTCTCACAAACGTGGAGTCATGATCAGGCATGCCTTGAATGAGGGCGAGGTGAGATTTCCCACCCCTAGTGGCAGGTACTACAAGTTGGACGGATTTTACATTGATCCGGTAACCGGCGAAAACATGTGCTTAGAGTACAACTCTTGCATGCACCACGGCTGTCTTTGTCAAGACAGAGAGTCCATAGATCCTTACAACAAACAATCCATGGCTCAAAGATATGCCCAAACCATGCAAAAGGTGAGGGTCCTGGAAGAAGCCGGAATTAAAGTGGTTACGAAATAGGACCACGAATTCAGACGACAATTGAAAAAGATCCGGAGTTGGCCACGTTCGTGGAGACCTTGAACCTAGTGGAAAGACTGGAGCCCAGGAATGCCTTCTTCGGAGGTCGAAATGCCGTGAAAATGTACAGAAAGGCCGAAGAGGGAGAAAAGATAAAGTACGTTGACTTTATGTCCTTATACCCCACGGTCAACAAATATGACCCGGTGGGCCATTCCACCGTCATTATGTCAGATTTTGCAGATATCCGGGACTACTTTGGTATTGCCAAAGTAAAGGGGTTGCCTCCCAAAAATGTTTACCATCCCATACTCCCCGTTCGGTGCCACGGAAAGCTGCTGTTTCCACTCTACAGCACCTGCGCCAAAAACAAAAACCAAGAGAGATGTTCCTGTTTCAATGAGCAGCGAGTTTTGTTGGGGACCTGGACCACTCTGGAAATTCGGAAGGCTATAGATAAGGGCTACCGAAAAGTTCGTGTCTACGAGGTATACCACTGGTCAAAAAGCACCCAGTACGATCTGCAGACTGGGAAAGGAGGGCTCTTTTCCGAGTATGTAAACGCCTTTCTCAAGGTGAAACAAGAATCCTCCAGATGGCCGGAATGGCCTACGAATGCAGAGAAGGAATCGTGTTGGAGAGAGAAAAGGTCCAAAAGAATCCAGGTTTGCGGTCCCTCGCCAAATTATGCCTATACAGGTAAATAATTTTATATACTAATTTTGTAGCTTAACTTATGCTTATGTGTAATAGATCGTAACTTACGTGTATATATAATTTTTTTAAATAATGGCTCGCAATAACTCTTTCTTTCAGCTTCTGGGGCAAATTTGGTCAAAGAGAAAATCAGAGACAAAGCCTCATCGTCTCAGAAAAAGCTGAATTTCTGAGGATTCTCAGCAGCACCGACAAAGAAATATTGGACTGGCATATCATTACCCAAGACTTGGTGCAGGTGGACTTGAGGTATGCCAGAGGCTACCTCGATGAAATGCGATGACCAACGTCTTTCTGGCAGCCTTCACGACCGCACACGCAAGACTGAGGCTGTACGAGGTGCTCGAAAACTTGGACAGGAAAGTCCTGTACTTCGACACGGATTCGGTTCTCTACATCATCAAAGAGGCCGAAGAAGAAACCCCAGTGGGTGACTTTTTGGGTGACCTGACGGACGAATTGGATGTTAAACATATCGTCGAATTCGACTCGGCGGGTCCCAAAAATTATGCCTACCTCCTGAACGATGGAAACACCCAGTGTAAAGTAAAGGGCTTTAGTCTTAATCACCAAAATGCAAAGATTATCAACTTTAGGACCATGTGTACAATCGACGGTAATTGAAGTTGTATTCCGTCGTGTACAAAAAAGGAGGGCCAATATGGATACCGTGCCCTACAGCTATGTCGATATTAAGTTTATTCTTGTTGTACATAATGTTATCTTTTTATATTTGTACATAATTTCGTTTTTTCGGTTATTGCATTATTCTTTTAAAAAAATTTGTTATTTAATTTGGTATTTAATTTGAGATTTTATCAATAAAATGAACTGTGATATGATTTGGTCTTTATTACTCTTAACCAAATTTTACTGGGGGGGAAGCTGTGCCTGAAATATATGGAGCCCATTAGGAACCCCTCTGGAGCCAATTAGGAGCCATGTCGGAGCACTTAGGAGACCCTCCAGAGCCAATTAGGAGCCCGCCGGATGCAAAAGGATATATTTTCATGATGGAGGTGTACGAATCTAATTTGCATTTGTTCGCAGAGACCCCTACGGATTCTTTCGTTGAAAAAACAGAATGGATTCCCTACGTCCCTCAGGGCATGATAGGAACACTCCTTTAGAATTTGATATACCAGGAAATTCTGCAGCGTATATTGATTTAAATAGAAGTAGACAGAGCAGGTCTACGCATCGTAACTGGGGAGAGTAAACCGGTGACCGAAGCTGACAAAGTATGTTTGGCAAACCTGGGACTGCAAAGTTTGTTCAGACAAGTAGACATCGATTTAAACCAGAGGCTGATTACTGCGAGTGTGGGCCCCTATTATCCTTACAAAGTGTATTTAGACGCCATTTTAAGCAGTAACATCGAAGATACCAAGGGAATATTAAAGAACAAACTATTCCATAAAGACTCTTAAGACGAGATGGATAGTGACTCGACCAGTAATATCGGGTTTGACTGAAAGTACAAATGGATGAGTAAAGGTAATACGGTCTTTTCGGAAGGCTCTATTAGAATGCATATTTGTCAACAGAAGAAATTCATCGTGAACGGTATTCGGATTCGGATGAAACTTTACCAGCACGAGGATCATTTTCGACTCATGGCCGAGACTACCGACGAATACAAAGTTGAAATACAGTAATGTCAGTTGAAATGTCAGGTGAAACTAGGCCCTGCTATGGTGGTAGCGCATGAAAAAAGAACATCAAAGCATTGCGTTGCGTACCCGTTTTGGAAGTCCAATTTGAAAGCTTTCAATATAGAAAAGGGAAGTTATGGATGGTCTGCCGATGACGTGTATCACGGGAGCATACCCTCCGAGATAAAAATAGTGTTGTGTAGCAGAAGCACATTGAACGGTAATTCTGCTGAAAATCCGTTTAATTTTTTAAATTACCAATTAAATTTCGCAGAGGTTATGGTAGATGGAGTGTCCGTTCCAAGGGAGATTTTTCTGAAGCTTACTGGACCCTGATGTGCGAAGAACCCTGATACGGATGGTGTATAGATATGAAAGAATATCCCAATGGTTACTGCATACGCGTCTTTAGAATTTTTGGAAGACTAGGCGGGGATGTGGTAAATCAGAAGAAATGCGGGCATACCATGCAGAATCAATTTAAAATTTGCTAAGGCTTTACCAGAAAATGCTACTGTATTGCTGTACGCATATTTTCCAGCTGAAATAAAAGTGGATGCTGTCAGAAATATACTTTAAAAATTCTATAAAAGGAGGAGCAGGTGCTAAAAAATTAGTCATTTGCGATGGATACAAAATATTTCTTGATACTTTTTTGGATACCCGGGTTTTATTGCAAACCTTGCGGTGAACCAGCAGTGTGTCAATGCTACGAGTCTCTGCGTTTAATATCCCGTAAAGATATTGAGTTTCCGAGATTTAATTGATGGGATATATGGAATATAGATATGCTGGATATTATTAAGAGCAGCTTATCCCAAGTACTGGATTTAGATGACTGGCCTACTCTCGCTATGTTAAATTGGATTGGAAATAGGTATTCTGACTGTAGAGAGTTAGAGGGGTGGAGTAGCCATATTTATGTGAGCAGTGATTGTGCCAGAGACTCTCTATCTACCATTGAAATAAAAGAAGCTAACAAAGTTTTCTTATGGCCTTTCTTTTTAAGGATCATTCTGTTTTCACTTCTCGGATTAGCGGGGGGGGTTACCAGATAATCTACCGATATACCAGAAGATCTATAAATGACCAAGTGAGAGATGTCCGATCCAAGATATATAATGAGGAGAGTCCTAATTAGAGATCAGTCCATGACTAAATGGCGAAGTTGACGCATCGAGTGATTTACAGCGATTTGGGCTGTCGGTTAAATCTGGTGAAAATTGCAGAAATGTCTTTTGATATTGAGTACCATTCATTGCCGTTTGAAAGATTATTATGGAGACACAGGAAAATTGGATACGGAACAGCACTTGGTAGTCTTCCGGAATAGTCTCTAACACTGGTGGGGTATAGTTTCCTCATGCTGTGTATATTTGGTTTCTTTTCGCCCTAAACTCTGAACGAATTTTCCTACATTTTCTGCCATATTACTTAATTCAACCAAATGCAGGTAATTTTGTTCTATGTCTTCTTCTAGGCAGCTATTATCCCTCTGACAGGGCATGTCGTATTGGCAATTGTAACAATGCTCTCTAACTTGGGAGGAGACTCGCTTCTGAGTCATACAGGCTCTAATGAGTCTAAGGAGTTTCTGTTTGTCCGGGGCAGGAACCTTTTTCTCAGTAATAGTGTAGGGCCATCCTTCCTGTTCAGCTTAGTCCTTCAGCGCAGTCTTGGAGAAGAACGACTTGGGCGATTGATGCTCCGCAATGTAAAGGTACTTGGTTATGGTATGTTTCAGAGGAATGTTTTCTTTGTCCTCTGGTGAAAGGATGTTTCTCTTGAAACTCTTTCCATTGGTTTTCGTCCAAATTGATGCACAGATTATTCTTCTTAAAGCAGACGTACATCTTACCGTGAAAGGGAAGCGTCTCCATGGACAGGTTAGATTCTTTGGTAAGTTCGAACTTGAAATTTTGTTCATTCTTCAGAGCCTCGGTTACGCAATGGAATTGTGTTGAGAGCTTCTTCCAGACATTACTGGAAAAACAAATGTAACGGTTGTTTTTGCTGAGACGTACGAAAGTAGTCTCGTTGAACTTGCTCTTTTCCGCTGTCAATTCCATGTTTCGCTGCCAAAGGGCTGCATTGCAATTTATTTATAGAGAAGAGAGAGACGCTCATCGACTTTCAATTTAAATGTCGGCTTCTGATCGGTGTGACCCTAAATCTAGTATTTTGATTGGTGTGACCATAAGACAGGGTGCTCCGATTGGTAAGATCATAATTCCTGCATTTTGACTGGTCAGAATAAAAATTGTGAGTGTGTGTGTGTGTTTGGTGGTTTCAGTATTCCAGAATTTTAAAACAATCCCATTCTCTTTGGAGGGCATATTCCATCGATGTCCAATAACTTATCAGGAACAGTCATCAGAAGGTAATGACATCCTTTACTGTGCTTGAGGTGTTCTTCAAATGTGCTGTCTCTTGTTTCAAATGAGTATAAGGTAATACTACACCAGGGACAGTGTACCTTGTCAGCATATCCGGTGTAAATGAATCCGGCATGGGCTAATTCTTTTGCTGTGATAGGCATAGATTTCGGCCAACTGTTAAAGGTGGCGATTCTAGTCAAGTACAGGAAATATTTATTATACCTCAAAAAAGAGAAACCTGGATGTGTAGTTTTCTCAACTGTGTCCTGATTCGCTGAACCGCTCCCATATAATAAAAAACCTCCGATTCTAGCATTGCTGGTAGAGAAACCTTGATATGTAGTTTTCTCAACTGTATCCTGATTCTTGATCCAATCTTAGAACCGGTCCCGGATAATGAAAAGCCAGTCACAGCAAATTTGCCATCAGTGGTGTGTTCTTTCTTCTGAGGCATCTTTATTGCTTATGAAAGAGACATGGGTTACACACCCTATATATAATTAGTGAGAAGTCAATATTTATAACAGTGGAGGTAATGAGCCATTATTCCAAAAGACCATTTCAAAACCTATTTTCACGGTTAATTAACCCCATTCATTAATTCCCCCCCTTACCCCTCCCTCCCTAATCCTATGATCACCAATTACCTGACAGATGGTCCGTGATTTGAATCTATATGGCCCCTCTTTGGGGGGCCATATAGATTTTGTGACCAAACAGTCTCCTATACTACTAGGGTCATATTCAGTTTAGAGGTGCATGCATTTAGTTCTTCACATAAAATTTTCACCAACTTGTGTTTCCCCACAACTGTTTGAAGGTAACATAAAATACATAATTTGTTGAAACATAATATTGAAATAAACACTTCTAATCAGTGAAGGAGCAGAAATAGGCTTCACACAAGTTTACTTCATGATAGTTTTACTTTATGTTGCATTGACCTAAAATACTGTTTAATTGAAACAGATCCATTATGCATGTTTTATGCTACCTTTTTTCCCTTCATAAGTGGCTTTCAATTTCCCCAGGTTTATTTGTTCAAATACAATTCACATATGCCCATTTATATCACTTCTATCCTTCTTGAACAAGAATCCTCTCCATTTCAAATTCCAGTATAAACAGTTTTGATGTCAGAAGTATGCATGTTTTTGAAACTGTATATTCTTAAAATAGAAGTGTTGTTTGTTATACACACGATTTTGTGGGAGAAGAAAAATGCACTGAAATGTTTCAAAAGTGATGGCTAAATGATACTGTTTAATTTATTTTGTAATAGGTAAAACAGTCATATATGTTAACTTCTAAACAGGAGTACAAAATGCATGCACAATAATGCGTCATAAGCATAAATTGTTTATATGTGTTCTAGAATATAGGTGCCCCAGACCCATTTATGTTTACTAAGTATTTATGTTCAAAAAAGTAAAAAGAATCAATTATACGTGTATATGTATATATATATATCTTTATATAGCAATGAAGACACAATATAAAAACTGTTATGTTGTGCTGTAGTATTACCTTCCTGACAAAAAAGACATATCATTCGGGTCATTTCGGTCTTTTCGGTATTAAATTATAGTATGTACCGAATTTAATTTCCTCGGCAACCGCGATTTCCGGTAGTTGTAAACAAACTACATATCTTGACATATGTAAGAAGACTCAGATTTTTTGGACATGTAGCAAGATTACCAAATAATGCACCTGCTAAACTAGCACTACACGAATCACTGAGAAAAACAAAGAAACCAAAAGGAAAATCACAAACAATTCTTATAAATGTTTTACAAAAACAGCTAAAAGAATTAAATATTGATTGTTTTTCAGAAGCAATAAAGATAGCACAAGACAGAGATACTTGGAGAAAACTGATTGCTGGACAGGCAGATTAATCTGCGAGATCCTGCTACTACTACTACTATCTTGACATATTTCAGTTTTAGAATAGTCACAGGTCACAGGCAGCACAAACCATGTCAGAGGTAAGGTGACTAGAATGTTACAATGGATTTCTTGCATGCTTAATATCATTATTTCGCTGTCGTGGCATTTAGACTCCTATTTTGGGCTGAACTGTAGAATCCCCCTGACGGAAGTAGTAATATGCTAATTGTGCTTCAAACTTATAAATATATTAATACTTGGGGAATCATGAATACATTAAAATCTATCTTGCGGAATTTGCAAAGGGTCGACAAAGCAAAAAAAAAAAAAAAAAAAAATTTACAGAGGTCGACAAAGTCGACAGAATTTAAGTGTACAAGGTACTCAGTATTGTTTTGTCGACTTTGTCGACCTAATACTGAAATGTCAAAAACTCAACATTATATATAATATGTATGTGTGCAATTTGCCGACTTTGTCAACCTGTCGACCAACTACCTAGTAATATAAGGCATATACTTATTTATTTGATCTTATTTGCAAATGATAGTTTTATAATTTGTCGACTTTGTCGACCTTTCAACCTCTCTACCTGTCAAGTAAAACTTTCCACTTGTCGACCTTGTCGACTTGTCTACATATTTTACAAGTTTTTTCTACATTTACATTATTCAAATTCTGAATATTCAAAAACATAAGGTATTGCTAATTAGCATATTTATACTTCCATCAGGGGGATTCTACAGTCGCTCCCTATTTTGTTAGTATGATGTTCGAATTACCGGTACACGGTTGGTCACTAAGATAAACGGTCACGGAGATAAACGGTCCTCAGAAATGCTCACATAAAAACAGTTAAAAGGTTTAAACAACAATATAACACAAACTAAAATCATGAAAAGCATTGTTAAAGTCTATTTTGTTGTTTAGTTTCTGCGATTTTGCTGTTTACACTATTTAAATTTCAAAACTTTGAAGACCGTTTATCTTCGTGACCACCCGTGTACTTCCAGGGTATATGGACATGGCCGTTTACAACATCATTATGCACTTTTCCACTCGAATGTGGCTACATTTCAGAAATGTGGCTACAAATATGTCCAATAAGGTTTGTAGCCACATTTCTGTTGAAAAGTACACATAACAACGTTGTAAATGGCTGTACGTGTCCATATACCCAGGAAGTGCCGAATTACCTGCTACCCTGCATAAGTTGGCCGCAGTCATAAGTTGGCCGCGGCTCATCTACAGGCTCCAGAAAGACAAATAGGTTATTGTACACCAATGAAAACTGTTGCATATAATAAGTTTGGCAATAATACATGGTTTCAGAGTGTAATAGACCACTCATGTTAAAGCCCTGTGAAGCTGTGGTGAGGGCGGCCAACTTATGACTGAGGCCAACTTATGCAGGGAAGCAGTATGGACGTGTTTGGGAGTTTGAAAACAGCATATTGGAGTGGTATAAACGGTGCATGGAAGTGTAACTAGGCTTTAACCATTACACGGGTGGACACGAAGATAAACGGTTTTCAGAGTTTGGCTTATATCTTAGTGGATTAATTAAATTTCAGAAAATAAATAACAAATGTCTTGATAAGCTTAATTTAAGCATATTCCGTTACTTACTTCATGCAGTTTTGTTGCTTAGACCACTTTTATTTGAAAAATTCTGAGGACCGTCTTCGTGTCTGTTTATCTTTGTGTCCACCCATGTAATTTTCATAATTTCTGTTTTGTTATCTTGGTTTGTTACGCTAATGTTCCATCTCAAAATGAAACTGTAAACCTAGAGTTAAAGTGATCATACATGTAAATATATTAAAAACATATACATTGGATAGGTTACCAGTCGGATATATTGTTTGACAGCACTAAATTAATTCTGAGAATTATTGAACTGGAATTAAACATCAACATTAAAATTTTCACTTTTACATTTACAAAGCATGTCAGCTCAGAAAGAGCATACTGACCATAACTGCTTCAGCTTGGCAGATTCATTCCACTAAATTAAGCCATGTGATATATTGCATATACTACTGATAATACCAATATTGATTGATTAACCCAAAATGGTGTAACTGCGGTTTTATATCTTGTTATTCTACCAACAGATTGTCCAATGATATACACTACACAGGTGAACGCAAAGATAGACGGATGTGAAGATAAACTGTCTTCAGAATTTTTCAAATCATGGTGGTGGACCAATTCACGCCCGTATTTACGCCCACAACTAAATTTATCCAAAACAACTACAGTTAAACAATATATTACAAATGTATATGATCAATTTGATGATTATCTATGATGTGGTAAACATCCTCTCTATGAAAAATTATAAATCTCCAAGAAAATTGAGGGTGGGCCTGAATTGGTACCCGGGCGTGAATTGGTCCAGCACCACTATAAGTGGCGTAAAAAACAGAATTGCACAAACTAAGTAACAGAATACACTTAAAACAAAGCTTGTCAAGACATTTGTTATTTTGAAGTGGATATGCATCAGGTGCCCAACGTTTAACATTTGTGACATACATGGGGTCCTCAGTCCTCCTCACTGTATGTTTCGTCTGTGACCTAAATATTAATCAGTTGGTCCATCCGTGACGTGAAGTATTCAGCAGCCTTTAAAATATGCGGAGTGCTTATTTACCCAACAGCCGTGTACGCTAGTTGTGATATTGTGATATTTTTATATCCTACAAAACAGATTTTTTTTCTTAATTTTAAATTAATATTTTCTATCCAAAGAAACTTACATAGAAGACCAAACAAAAACCGTTATTGTGGAGTTTTGGTGTCATATGCTAATGAAGCAATTTACAGGTGCTCTGGACTAAAATTTTTGAAAATATTTGTCATTAAAAATTTAAAATATAGCTTAAAATACGATAATATGCACCACTTGATCTTGGTGTCATCGTACAAAAATATAATTTTCTTAGTTACATCTAAGTATACATTTATTTTGTGAAAATCAATGTGCCAACCAGCAGTCCTCTGTAAAATTGATTTTTAGCTATATAAGTATTAATAAAAAGAATTTTTAATCAAAGTGAAAATTTAGAATATTACAGTATAATTTTTCGGCAAACCCACAGAAAATACCATTCACAAAAACTCCAATGACACAAAAACACCACAGGTGACCATACGCAAGATCACTGCCAGTGTACCCAAATTTTAATCACTTCTTCCTTAGCACATTTCTGGCATGTCCTTTCAACTTTGTCAAAATGTAACAATAACCAAGTTATTATCTGCTGTTTCACAGTGCAAGCCCATGCTAAGTTATATGATTTTAATTCAGAGAGTGATCCTTGGCCCATTTCTGACTACTCGAAAACTTTCCTTAAAAACTAATTGCTGCACAATGCCTTGGATACAGACCTGTTGAGTACACTCTGAAAGGTACTGGTATCGAGTGTACAACCATTGAGTGCATACTAACTTGAATAATGAGAAATTGGGTAGGCTGTAAAAAATTTGGAGTTGTTGGCTACACTAGCAGTGATATAGATCTTGTGTGTACAACCACTGGGAACACTAGACCAATATTACTGCCAGTGTACACAACTGCTGGGTACACTATTAGTGATATGGATTTTGTGTAGACAGCCACTGGGTATGCCAGCAGTGATATTGATCTTGGGTGCACAACCATTGGGAACAAAGCATTTACTGCCTTGGGTAGAGGGTATTTGGGTATGGCAGTACCTTACACAGCTTTTGGGTACACTAACAAAAAAAAAAACAATGGCATAAATCCAGGGTACATAACCATTGGGAAAATAGAACTTAGTGCTTTAATTGGATACAGGACAGTTGGGTATGCCATTAGTGTACATACACGGCCATTGGGTATGCTAACAGTGATGTAGATCTTGTGTACACAACCGTTGGGTATGCTAGACTGATATCACGGCTAGTGTACACAACCGTTGGGTACACTAGCAGTGAAATACATCTTGCATACACAACCGTTGGGTTCACTAACAATGCTATTGATCTAGGGTGCACAATCATTGGGAACATAAGTTCACTGCTTTGAGTGCAAGCTAGTTGGCCTTGGGTATGCCATTAGTGTACATACACAGCCATTGGGTACGCTAGCAGTGATATGGGTCTTGCGTACACAGCTGCTGGGTATGCTAGACCAATATCACTGCTAGCATACCCCACCATTGGATAGGCTAGCAGTAAAATAGATCTTGCATACAATAAGAATGCTATCGATCTAGGGTGCACAACCATTTGGAACATAGAGTTCACGTCCTTGACTGCAGGGTAGTTGGATATGCCAGTAGTACTGTTGGGTACACTAGCAGCGCTATAGATCTTGCGTACACAACCGTTGTTTATGCTAGACCAGTATCACTGCTAGCGTACACAACCGTTGGGTACACTAGCAGTGAAATGGATCTTGCGTACTCAACCGTTGGGTACACTAGCAGTGAAACTGATCTAGCGTACACAGCCATTGGTTAAATATTTTCTACCTTTAATGTATCATTTGGAAACCACCCTGACTTCCTTGAACTTTCAGATTTTATTGTCAGCATTTTTATCTCCCGCCGGGCTTTAGCCCAGGAGGGAGATTATAAAATGGATCCTGTGCGTGTGTGCGTTAGTGTGTCACGCAGATTTCACTAAAACTGCTACAGCTACAGAATTCTTGTAAATTAATTGTCCTAATGAATTTTCATGCCCTTGAATTTTTTTTTGGTTTTGTGGACTTAGGCCTAAAGATAAGGGAGTAATAGCAATTTTAGCTACTTTGAGTAAAGGACTCATAACTCAAAAAGTATTGCAGTTAGAGTTTTTTCTTGAAATATGTTATTCAGCTACTTTGTCATTAGCTATAAGATGGCACATAGTTTTGGGTTCTATTGCACGCCATAAGTGAGTAATAGCTATTTTCTCATTTGTAGCTAAATAACAGAAGAAGTAAATGTGAAATATCTTCAAAAGTATTAAAGTTAGGGAAATCTTTTCAAATATGTTGTCCATCTACTTTTTGGTAAGTTATCACATAGTAAAGTTTCAGACCTGTTGCACCTTGGATAGCTGAGTAATAGCTACTTTGAAATTCTGACTGTTGAGTAAAGCCATTGTAACTCCAAAACTATTGCAGTTAGAGTATTTTCCTAAAATATGTTGTTCAGCTACTTTGTTCATAACTAACTATAAGATGACATATAGTTTGGAGTTCCATAGCATGCCATAAGTGAGTAATAGCTATTTTGTTATTTGTAGCAAAATAATGACAGAAGTAAATGTGAAATATCTTAAAAAGTATTAAAGTTAGGCTAATCTTTTCAAATATGTTGTTCATCTAGTTTTTGGTAAGCTATCACATGGTAAAGTTTCAGAGCTGTCCCACATTGTATAGCTGAGAAATAGCTACTTTGAAATTCTTTAGTGAGCCATTGGTTATGATGCACTACGTTTATTGAAGTTGTTGCAGACAAATGACAGCATAACATAAGCTATATTTGCAAAATTGACCCTTGCAACCTGAGTTCTGGGTAGAACCATAAAAATTGAACCTCACAACCTGAGTTCTGGGAAGAACACTGGAAGAAGAATGATAGCATGAATACATCCATCTTTTCACGTGGTGATAACATGGTTGATTTACTCCACATCCCAAAGAATGCTTGATATTGTGTGTTTCCCATTATCATTCGTAACAATCGCCAATTTTCTATGGGTACATAACTATTAATGAGTTGTGCAAGTCTTTTTTTCACAAATTTGAAGTATTTTATCCTATCATACACCAGTCTAATGATTCCAACCTTTGATCAAAAGTTCAATCAATAAACAGTTTCAGTAAACAGATTCTCATGTATCTGTATAAATGTTTTGACTAATTCTGTACATTTCACTCTTATTAGAGAAAGTTAAATTTAGAACTGTATCTATTTTATCAAAATGGTGTCTACCCTAACATAGGTTTTAGCATATAGTTTGTAAAATTGAATTTATTGTTCATTTAACATATTGAATAAATATAATTTTTAATGTCTTGCTAGGGTTGGAATCTAGGGTTGGTATTCGCAAAAGGGATCAAGCTCAAGTTGTGCCAAAATTCAAAAATTTTCAAGTTAGTATAAATAGCTGTAAACTTGAGCTGATTTTTAGCTCAACTTGATCTTGATCCCTTTTGTGAATACAGCCCCTGGGTCACTGCAGCAAGATCAAACGTCCAGACAAGGTCACACTATGATGTTGCACACCTACACCCCTCAATTTAGAGAGTTAGACACTTAGTAGGCTGGACAATACTCTCTGAAGTCATTTGTTTAATAAATCTGAATGTTTGTAGTGAATTATACAAGTGTAGACATTGGTATTCACAAAAAGGGGTCAAGCTTAAGTTAAGCCAAAATTCAGCTCAGGTCCAGTATAAACAGCTGCAAAATAGGGCTGATATTTTGCTCAACTTAAGCTTGATCCCTTTTTTGTGAATACCAACCATGACATTTGAAATTTTGTCCCTACTATTATGAATATACAGACTATATCTCAGAAACCATAAGATATAGTAAGTTGACTTCATACATGGTAGGGATATTGGTGGAGAGATGTAAGTGCAGTGAGACATCACTGTGGCTTGTGACCTGGCAGAATATTTTCTCCTGTCACAAAGCTATACGGAATGTTGCCACTGATTATTATCTGTACTTTTACCTTTACCAAATTATGCTATCACCATTGAAAGCTATATTTCATTTAATAATGAATTAATAAATTTTACATCTTCATAACTTTTAGTTTACAAATTAATGATGTCATCCGTCTATTAAAATTGCTTGTTTTGATACTTTGTCTTTTCATAAAATTTTCCATTTTTTGGTGTAAACTCTCCTGTACCTTAACACAAGTCACACTGTCTGTTTTGCAAGACTCCTTATCTTTGTACTTTTCACCTCTTCTATAGTCTCATGGTGTCCAGTGCCATATTCCCAGGCACCTCTAATGCTATTGGTCTCCAGACAGTACTTAGCAGTTACCCTGATCTAGGAAAGTAAAGAATGTGAGGAACCCCAGTATATAGTATCTCGGTGAACAGTTGACATTTTGTCAAGTTACCTTCCCTGCAAAGTGCAAAGATTTCCTTAACTAATCAAGCGGTATATTTTTGTCAACAGAAGATAAACACATTACAATATTAACTTATGTTCTAGCTTTGCTATTTGCACAGCTATGAGTACTCTGTGTGTCTATGGGTCAGCATTGAAATTATCTCTGAATTATATCAGAAAAATGTTTGCTATTTGCACAGCTATGAGTACTCTGTTTGTCTATGGGTCAGCATTGGAATTATCTCCGGATTATATCAGAAAAATGTTTTGCAATGCTACATTTTTATTTCAGAAAAAAGAAGCAGAGAAGGCATCTATCGATGACAATGCCTTCGCAGAGCTTGAGAAGGACTTTCAAGAAGTAAGTCGTGTGAACCTGTGTCGCATTGTACTGCTGTTACCATTTGAATATTATATGAGGCACTTTTACTCTTTAAGTATTTTAACAAATATTGGTTGATAAAATATTTTGAAGAAAATTGTTTTCCACACAAAACATTACATTGTAATTGCAATAAAAGTTTATGTAGTCTGAGCTGTCACATTTATAGTTTTGAGTTGACAGATACTAACATGAATGAAATTAAAAATGTTATTGCTGCACAAAGTCTTTACATACACCATATTTCTTCTTCGTGTATATTTTATTTAAAAAACTTCTTACATACATATTATTTAATTGTAGGTTCTGTCTGAGCTAATGGGTGATAGAAGCTTGGAAAAGTTTCGAGTTGAATATGAAAAACTCCATAGAGCTTTGAAAAAGTCTCATGAAAGTGAGAAACGATTGATGCAGAAATGTCGAGAATTAAATGCAGAAATTGTAGCCAATTCTGCCAAAGTTGCAACTGCATTAAAACTCTCTCAGGAAGATCAAGCCACAATTCAATCTCTGAAAAAGGTAAAATGAATACCTTTGCATCTCATTTTCAATTACTTTACAAATTATAAATTTTAATGATTAAATGTTTTGAATATAATAATTTTTAAAAATGTTCTTTTTCCCATGTAAGAGTGAGTAGTCGCATAATTGCAAATGCATAATATACCAAATAAATTAGGCATCAATTTTGTGTTTCAAATAAGAAACCAAAAGTGGCCATTGTTAAAAAAGACCAAAGGAATGGTTTAACCTGCACATGTGTACATGTTTTGGGTAAAAGGAAATTGAAAAGGCATGGAAAATGGTGGATGCTGCCCACGAGAAGGAAACAAGGGCCCGTGAAACTATTCAGCAGTTGAAGCTTGAGATTTCAAACCTCAGTAAACTTGTGGAACAGGGTGCTGGTCTCAGCATGGGCCAAGAACATAGGTATGTAAAACTTGAAATTTATGATTTGTTCACATTCACTGTAAAATGAATGCACAGACAAGTGATGGGATATCTGTCAACAGAAAATACAGATATGTATACTTTTAATTTCAAAACATGCTGGCAACAGATGGCAAAATAAATCAGTTTTCTTATGTGTTTGTTCGCAAAGCTTTAAATGATAAAAATACCAGTGTTATGAAAGAATACAACCAAAAGTTTCAAGTATTGATACCCAATTTTACTTGAAAGGAAATTGTACTACATGCATTTTGCAAATTTGCAGATATTTGCAGTTTATTCATGTTCACTAATAGACTAAAAAGATTAGTTATGATTTTAAATTCATCTTAGCTATCTAAATTCTTTTCTGTAATACCAAATGAAAATGCCCACATTTTTTGTTTTAAATGCTTTTTCATTGTTCACCTTTAATTATAGTGTGAATGAGCTGCTGAAGATTAAGGAGGACCTTACCAAAGAAAGGGATGACCAACTTCAGGAGATTGTGAAGCTCAGGGAGCAGCTTGCTGAGTCCAGCAATAAGCAGCAGGACCTGGAAAATCAGCAAGAAGAGACCAATCAACGCATCCAGGAGGTAACCAGGCTGGGATAGTTTGTTTGATTGTTATGTACATTTATGAACGGATACATGATCAGTCAGTTACTTAATCGAAGAAAAGTGAAACACAAAAAAAATATAACAATTCATGACCAAAACTATAAAAATTGTAAAGATTCAAATTTTGATTTTTGTAAAATAATATTTGAAATTTGTTCACATTTATAAGCAGGTGCATCATCGCACAGACCTAACTAGCTACATAATAAGAGAAAAGTACTGCATTTAGCTTATTCCTTTGCAATATGTTGTTCACCTACTTTTGGGTCAGCTATAACATAATAAAATTGAAAACCTATAGCTCATTGCACAGCTGAGCAATAGCTACTTCCAGGTTCTCACTGTTGACTAAATCACTTCTAATTTGAAAACTATTGCATTTAGAGTAGTTTGTGGAAATATGTTATTCACCTACTTTAGGGTCAGCTACAATATATTAAAATTGCAGACCTTTAGCTCATTGCATAGCTGAGCAATAGCTATTTTGAGATTCTCACTTGAGTAAATCACTTGTAGCAGTATGGCAAAATTTGTTTTAACATAGCAGATGCACTGAAGTTCTCCTTGATGTTACTGCATCTGCCAAAAGAGATCATTTCACCCAATATAGTCCTCTGACTACAGTACTATGCCCGTTTTTTGTGTTTTTTTTAATAGCTTCAGCAGGACATCCAGATAAAGAGCAATGAGTCACAGCGTGAGACTCGTAAGAAGGACAAGCTTGAGCGTGAACTAAGGCAAGCCAGGACAGAATTGGACAATAAGTCATCTGAGGTGAAGACACTGCAGGGCCAGATAGACCGATACAAACAGGATATTAATAAGACTGAACAGCAGCTCAAGGAACAGAGGGTGAGTGTGTGATTAGTTGTAGCTTGAATACATTGAAATATAGTAGACATGGGCAATAGTTGTATCTTGAGTTCAGCAGAAGTTGATAACAGAAAATTCCAAAATGAAGAGAAAGAACTCGGGGTGGCTCGCTGCTCATGAATGGTTGTATCTTATAACAAGTTGTCTATATTACTCAACTCTATATCAGCTGGAATCCATATCTTTATACAACTGCAGAATGAAGCTGTCAAATCATTAGATATTTTTATAATGCTAGCTAATATCAAAATTTATGAAGAGTCTTTTATTCCTTGTTTAGGTATTATTTGAGAGGTCTCAGAAGGATAACGACATTTTCGAGGCCAGGTTCAAAAAGTTACAGCAAGACTTTGAGCAGCAGTTAATTGTGTGTGAACAGCTCAACAATGAGAATCAGACAAAAGCATCTGAACTTAAGGTGGGTAAATGTTACCAATCATTAGATTGATGGATTTTTATGGATAAATGTTACACTTGCGTGTAATTAAAACTAAAATATACTAGTTCAAACAAATTGAATTCTAGTTGTGTGCATTATAAACCCAAGCATTATATGGGTAGATACTCATTCTGTCTTGAAAGTTATTTCAGAAATTGAAATTCTATTGAAAGAAATGATAATTTCACTGACATTGTTTTAATACATTATTCACTGTTTGCACGTGATAGTGTTTCACTAAACAGGGGTGTAATAAGGAATATACATGCTTATGCTACGAACGCTCATTTTGTATTATTGACACTCCTGTTAGGCCAAGGAGGATGATGTGAATGCTCTGAAGTCAGAGACCCAGCGAATCAACAAGATGCGGGAGACAATCCAGCGTAAACTGAGGCAGGTGGAGGACCAGAAATCTGACACTGAGGGGCAGAGAGATACACTGAGAGGACAGATTACTGGATTAGAGAAAGGTGGGGGAAATGTGAAATAATAAAAAAAAAACAACTCTGGAAAGTCACATTCGCAATTTAAATTGCAGGACTGGAGAAAGGTGAGGCATATGAATAAACACTAAACAAAAAAGTGCAGGATTCCCTTTGGTTAACAGAAACCTGATCTTGAAAAGACCAGAGAGAGACTGAGAGGAGAAAGCACTGGACTGTGAAAAGGTAAGCACAAGCAAATGCATAGTGGCTTGGATGTACCTGGTCCAATTTAAAAGGCGGTCCTCTTTCATTGGGACTTATCCCCAAGTGACAGGCTAATTAATCCCAGGGACTTCGATAATGGTTCATCCCCAAGACTCTGAAAAATGTGTCACTAGAGAGCTTGGGCTGTGGTTGTACAATTAGGATGGGTCAAATAGCACTTCCAATTCTCCAGTAAAGGAGTCTTATCATATTGCGCTGAGTATAAATATATAATACAACACATTAATGCAAAGTAAATGTGTCTACCTATTTTTTGATCAGATAACTCAGTTTTAGTTAATACTAACTGATTCGTAATCCATGCAGAACCAATTGGTGTATTTAACTCTAAACGAGATCAATTGGGTTGATAAAAACCTATATTAATTCCTATATTTACCATGTGGTGTTGTTGGTAATTAATGAAAATTTAAATAAAAATGTTTCTGAGATTAAGCTGCCCATTTATTTCATAAAAACAGATCTGCTTAATGCTTACAGAGCTCGAGGCTGCCAAGAAACATCAAGAATTAGACAGAAAAGCCATTGATGAACTGGTCAGAGAGAGAGACATCCTCAATAAGGTATAGGGTTGCGGACTTTGTGTTTGCACCATGACAACAGAAAAAGCAATTGTCCAAACTGTATGAAGTTAATTTTCATTGGATTTTCATAATTTGTTTAAATGTCACTTAAATGTAAGTTAACAGTATTTAAAGTAAATAGAAATATATGCGTGGGCCTGAGTAGCCTTTTTTCCATTGAAGACTGGCTAAGATCTGAAAATCCCCAGTTTCTGTAGAATCCACTTAACAAACATATACTATTTTTAGAGATTTCCATTGTATTTAATCGCTTGGCTCAAGAATCAGTTCATGGTAACATTCCGGATGTACTAATTGCCTGTCTTTATATGACTGGAAAGAGACATTAAAACATAACTTAGATCTTTGTATTTGAAGAACCTGTTGAAAGCAGCATCCAATACACAAAAGCAGCTGAACTTGGTGAAACTGCATGAACAGTCCAAGAAGAACCTGGAGCAGGAGATCCAGAACTACAAGGAAGAGGCCCAGAAGCAGAGGAAGATTATCTACCAGCTCGAGAAGGAGAGAGACCGCTACATCAATGAGGCCAGCGACCTCACACAGAAGGTATTGGCTTCTGGTTGAATACAAGGACTGGTTTAATCAGTGTATCAAAAGAGGGTGGAAAGTGTATCAGTCAGTATCTGATCAGTATAAGTGAGGCCTATAACGTCGTGTAAGTACTGGTATTGTCAGGGAATTGAGGGTCAGTCAGAGGTTAAATTATCTCCCCATATAGTTAGGTAGTTTCTCAGAAAGAAAGTAAGCGTTGTTTCATTCAGAAAACAGTATCTTGGTAAATTTTAGTAAATTGGGTGCATTTATTAAGTTAAAACACTACAGCTGATTAAATGAAGCTAACAGAACCAGCATTGTTTTTTTTTTCTCTTTTGAGTGAGAAACTAACCAAGGATTTAATTGGTTGAAATACACTGTTCCTAATAATACAAAATGGTATACTCTCTTTTTTGACTAAACTTTTTCTTCACAACTTAGGTGCTTCAACATATGGAAGATGTTAAGGTGCGTGAGATGCAGATCTTTGACTACAAGAAAAAGATTGCAGAGGCAGAAACCAAACTGAAGCAGCAGCAGAACTTGTATGAAGCTGTGAGAAGTGATAGAAACCTGTACAGCAAGAACTTGATTGAGTCTCAGGTAAGGTCATGGCCATGTAAATGTAACATCCAGCAAAATGTCATTTGCTTTCAGCTCAGATACCCAGTGAATACTGTAATTTCTCCATGATGAAATCATTGGCTTGTATGCGGATGAAAGAGTTGGGGTTTTTTTCTGTGAAGTTCAACACATTAAGACTTAATACTGATGTCTTCAACCACTTTTGCCTGTGTTCTTCTTATTCCTTATTAAGAATGCCATTGGCTAGTAAGATTTAAAAACCTGTGATAAAGCATTGGCTTTTTTTTAACAAGGTTCAGCACATAAAGAGTGAAGATTTAACTCTACGCTTTCAAAATGAAGAACTGTATTTTTTAAGATGAAACTATTCTTACAAAACGTTATATTTTCCAGTTATGTATTGTTCATTAAGACTGAACATTTATGTGTAACCTTTACTACTGGCTGAACTCTTTAGGATGAGATCACTGAGATGAAGAGGAAGTTGAAGATCATGAACCACCAGATTGACCAGCTGAAAGAGGAGATTTCGGCCAAAGAGGCTGCACTTGTAAAAGAACATTTAGAACACCAGAGGGTGGAGAAGGACAAGGAGGCACTCAAAAGTAAGGCAGAAAATTTAATCTTCTGTATGGAGTATGAGTCAAAAATAGGTTGTAAAGAGCATGTGAAAGTCATTACTGGGACTATCACTTAAAATTAAGCCACAAGGAACAGGTTCACTGACAAATTGACAATCTGCAGTAAACCAGATTAACATCTAAAAACTGGCACAAAAAATCACAAATTTAATACATGCATTTCAAAGTAAAAAGGGGATTTTCCTCAGAAGCAAGTTTTCAGTAGGAAAGTCCAATATTCTGAAGTTACTAAGATATATCACATGATCACCCGTCTCTATCATTGCAGGGATTTATTCTTTTTAATAATATACAAATTATTTCTTCTTTCCTGATCTTCACGAGTCAACTTGTTTAATTTCTCAATCTTTTGTTGAATAGTGCCATAAAAATTTAATCTTACTTTCACACAGCTGAGCTCCAGCGCATGAAGCAACAGGCTGCTGAGAACAAGGCATACATTGAAGCACAGGAACAGGAGGAGAGGAAACTTCTGAAAATCATTGCTGAGGCTGATGCTGAGAGAGTTCGTCAGAAGAAGGAACTTGATACAGTGAGTAGAGTTGCAAAGCGTGCAGTCACCAGGCTTTATTTGCACAAACTCACTGATGTAACTGGCTCGTTCTAACTAATAATAACAAAAGATTCTTAAATTGGGTCTTTGTAAAAAAAAATGTCATGAAAAGTTCAAGGTATCACCGAGACAGATGCACAGAGTCTCAAGTGGAATGTGGAAGCAAATGCAAAACAATGCCAAATTATACAACATACAGAATATGAGAACATTAGGCAGAACACTATCATGGTAATAGCTTATCTTATAAAATATACATGCACAATTTTATGCCTAGTTCAAGTTAATCTCTGATCTACTGTTGATGTGATTTGACAGTCAAATCAGTTAAGTCACAGGAAAGTTGGAAAATTTTGCAACTTCTGGTGGTGACGATCTTTTCACTCCAGACTAAATGTTCATAGCTTTCATTTTGAATTCAGGTGCAAAAGAGCACGTTGATAATTACATTATTCTATAACTACAAGTGGCTACACTGTTCTTACATAACATTGATAACCTTATTATTTGACTTCAGGTGATCAGTGAACGAGACATTCTGGGTACTCAGCTTGTGCGCCGTAATGATGAGCTTGCGCTTCTGTATGAGAAGATCAAAATCCAACAGTCCACACTCAACAAGGGTGAAATCCAATATAACCAGCGCCTGGAGGACATCCGTGTGCTCAAGCTAGAGATCAAGAAACTCAGGCGGGAGAAGGCCATTTTACAGAAGAGTGTGGCCAATGTGGATGACTTGAGGTCAGTGGTCAAAAGTAGTACATTAAACATACATACTGTGCTTAGTTATTCTTGCAGGACTTATTTTCCTTTAATTACCAAAGCAAGAATAATATATTAAAGTTTTATGTGGCCTTTTTGCTGTTGGACTGTTTTATGTGTTGAGTATACTTTTTTAGTTAAACATTTGCCACATGAGGCATATTGTTTGCAAGGACTCTTTTCTTTCTTGTTTTCAGAATTAATCTAGAATTATCCTGTGTAGCAAACTTATCCAATTATATGTATGAGTTGTTGAGGAGTTGCACCCCTGCAAGGACCCAGCACTAAGATTTATTCAAGAACTTTCTGCATAATCTCTTATTGTTTGCTCATATGCTGCTACAGGCATGAGGTGTAACACTTGCAGTGAGTTGTTGAGGGAGTACCTTCACTGCAAGGATCCAGTTTGCCTAGGTTTGCTCTAGAACTGTCTGCTTAATCTTCCATTATGTTCTCCTGTAGGCGTGAGGTATATCACTTGCAGCGTGAATTGCTGAGGGAGCGTACTCGCTGCAAGGCACTTGAAGAGGAGCTCGAGAACCCCATGAATATACACAGGTGGCGCAAATTAGAGGGCAGTGATCCCAGTACCTATGAGATGATACAGAAGATACAGACTCTACAGGTAAGAAAGCAGCCTCTTGTGGATGATAAATACCTGCTAATGTTTGGTTATTTCTAGAGCAAATCTTCTTAAAAATTGCATTACTTGTTACTTTGGCTTAGAGAGGTCATGAGGGGACCCCTGAATTTGCCAGCAATTCAGCACTTCCCACTTCTCAAAATGTCACATACAAAATGTTGTCCTTCTCTGTAGAAAGCCTGATGATCTCAATAGGATGGAGGTGGTGGAGAGACTTCTGTTTTACATTCAGCATCCTCAATTTGTCTGATTTCTCTACAAGGACTCTAGTTGAGCATTCTTTTTATTTGTGCATTCAGAAAAGATAGATTGTTATGGTACAGGAAATAATTCAGGCAGTCATATACAACACATACATGTAGTTAGCCTTCAACTCCACTAATAAAAATGTGGTAGTTGTTAGCCAATACCCCATGATTAACAGTGCAGAATCTTGACCAGTTAGTATACAATGCCAGTTGCAATATATCTATTCAGCATGTTGAAAGCTACATTAAACCATGCATCAGTTTATCAGCATGTTACATTAAACCCTGTATCAATTAATCAGCCAATATTCCTGGGGCCATATTCACAAAAGCTGATAACTGTATGATCTGCCCAAATTATGGATTGCATCTTTAAATCATGGAACTGGATATTATAATGAACAACTTAAGGCGTAAGTTGCTATTTTTGTACACAAAAATTTAGCCCAAGACTTGGCCAACACCTTTTGTGAATATGTCCCCAGGACTCTATTTGGGCACTCTAAACCCTTAGAAACTGATGATTTCCATGAAAGAGTGGGAAGTTGTATTGCATACTCTGCCAATACACTCTGCACATCTGATAGCCAAGACAGTTCATGTATCAAATTAGTTAACTTATTCATCAATATTGGAGGGCAATTTTTATCTTTGTTCAGAAACGGCTGATTGCTAAGACAGAAGAAGTGGTGGAAAAGGAGCTCTTGATTCAGGAGAAAGAGAAGCTGTACGTTGAGCTGAAGCACATCCTGGCCAGACAGCCCGGACCCGAAGTGGCAGAACAACTACAGATCTACCAGCAGACACTCAGAGAAAAGACTAAACAGATGAAGGTAAGACAGAATCAGAAAAAAAATTTAACTTAACGTCTGTCACCAAAGTTACAGAGAGAATTAATGGCATGTCATATATCATAAACCTTAGACAGTATAAATAGGAAAATTATTCATATTTATGGGTTAATTGTAGTAATTAAATTGTCCAAAATTAAAAAGTACACTTCCATTCCTGTATAAGAACCGTAAAGGGCCGTTATCACTACATTTGAAGTTTCATTAATATTTATTGCAGATAAGTTTCTATTTATTTACTTTGACTGATTTATGGAAGATTACAGCATGAGAGTATTTATCTTTCTAATTTATAAGCTTATCACTTTGTTTCAGAAGTTGAATTTGCAGTATTGGTGATATTAGAATATTTTCTGTGATGCCTGTCTTGAATATGTGTGAACAGGTTACAAGTATATCATATGATCCTTCTAGAATATCCCATTTGTGTTATTTTAGTCTATGGCCTCAGAGTTGAACATGTATGAGTCACAAGTAAGCGAATACAAATATGAGATAGAGCGTCTTGCCAGGGAGTTACAGGAGGTCAAGAAGAAGTACTTTATGCAGAAAAAGAAAGAACAACAGCAAAAGTAAGTCCTGGGCATGGCTACCATTGCGTATAAATTTAAGAATTTTCTACACTAAAAATATTGACAGAGCTGCTACAAAGTCCTTTGAGGGGAAGTTTATTCACAAAATTATGTTGTTTTATGTTGTTGAGAATCTGAGAAATGTGAAAAAGTTGCAGTACAACGTCAATTGCCTGATTATGTTGGGAGGGTAACCATGTGGTCACAAAAGAAGAAGGTTCATAAAATAGAAGAGGTAATTTACTATGAAACATAAAGGAAATTCAGAATTGTTGAAATGAGTTCATAAAAATGAAAAATATGGACAATAGAAGGTGATATAATAGTTCTACTGTAGCTGTGGTATCATTGCTAATGTTACTGTATCTCTGGACAAAAGTTTGGGATACTTAATTCATACATGATAACTTAAAAAAACATTTTATGAAGATCTTTCAACTTTGGTTTGTGGATATATATGGGTAAGGCCTTGGGGCCTACTGTTTTGTGGCCTCGGCCTTCCACTATAAGCCCAGGGGCAGCTTTCTATAGATCAAATTTGGGGCATTTCCTTACATTTTGCCCTAGTTCTGACATACAAGGCACATCATCCCATTTAACACACAAATATAAAATCCCCTTTCAGCATGCAGAAATTTGACTTTTAACCTCTTTCTTCAAAGTCATGGCTGGTCGCCAAAAACAGCATATCACCCTTTTTCCTATATAAGTTTAGGATATTTTTATTACTACTTTATAATTAATTGTAGGGGTTTGAAATGTTAAATCAACTAACAGGAAATTATGAGCTGGGAATCTTATGACAGGGTCGGATTTGATATTTGACCCCTTCTTCAAGGTCAAACTGTGTTTCTTTCTCAGAGATTTCCTTTCATATGTGATAACTTTAAAAATATTGTACATAGACTTTTCATATTAGGTATGTGGGTATATATGGGTAAGGTCTTGGAGTGTATTGAGTTGTGACCTTTCACAAAAAGACCAAAGGCGGCATTCTGAAGCACCCTTTTGTTGCTCTTAGACTTATGTTGCACTTCACCATGTCCCATCCACTCGGTCCAAAATAATGCAATTTATAATTTTTGTTTCCCAATGTAAAAGGTCAAAGTTATGTGTACAGATGGAGTATTCTGTACAGCAGCTATATGGGAGTGTGTAATTTGCAATAGATGTTCAGAGGATGTAATAAATCAACATTAATCCAACATTAAACTGAAAAAAACGAATCGTTTGTTGTTTTTTTTCCAGGGAGAGGGACCAAGCACTTGCACAGGCTGGTGCACCACTCATACAACCACAGAACCCGGATAAAGCACGATTCACTGGTGGAGGCTTCAACCTCAAGCAGCCCACACAGCGAGTTGCTTAGCAACACAGGCATCCCTACAAGGCTGTTGTGTGACTGACTTAACTTTCAATGAAAAGAGAGCAGCTGTTAAGACCTGTGCAGCGGTTTGCCAATAAAACTGTTGTGTTATGAATTTTACTTATGTTAGCTATTTTGTTATTTATTTATTATATTATTTTAACTTTTACACAGTGATTTTACAATTGCCTAAAAGAATGAAATTTTTGTTGTTTTTTTTGTTCAGACATTGTTTTTTTTTTATCAGTTCAAGGTTCTTCATCAAGATCAATCATGTATGATTTGATGTTAAATTTTATTCATTGATAGATTTTAATAACTCACAAGATGTCCCTTTCTTACATTCAAGGGAACTATTAAAAATAAATTTTCAAAAACTGTTACAAAAAAAATAAATAAATAAAAAATGGTAATTAAATATTACTATCCTGACGGTTGTTTATAGCGTCTTGTTTGAATCACAAACTATGTTTACATTGTGTTATCAGTTATACTATTCATGGTTGTAATTTTGTTGTGGTCAGATAGTAATTCTTTTATTTATAGTGTTTACAATGGTAAATTATTTCTTATACTATCTTTATTTCGTTTCGGGTCAAGGGAAATATTTAAACACTATTTGAAAAGTTTTGTTTCTTTTGACCACCAAATCCACCAAGTCATTTATTGCAAGTAAATCTGTGATAATTGTGATTACTAATTGTGATTAAATACTTAACTGATGAATAAAAAGTCAAAACTCTATGTTTTTTTCATTAAAATGTGAAAGCTGTTTAAATGTGTATTTATTTGGTTTGCTAAGATTGCTGAAAAGATCGTTAGGAAGTGATATAATCAAGTTCTGTACACAGGCTACAAAGACAAACTTGTTGGGCCGATTTCACAAAGGGACTTGAGCCCAGATTTAGACTTAAATTTGAGACTTTGGTCTTAAATTTTGTCAATAAAATGGTAAAGTCTGTTCTTAGACCTAGCAAATTTCACAAAGTAGCTAAGTCCATGAAATTGTTAAGTCGGTGGACTTAACTTTAAGTCTGGTAGGTAGTGGGCTTAAATTTTGTAAAGAGGACTTAAATATGGCAGCCAGAAACTTTTCTCCACTTCAAAATTTGATATGGCTGTAAATAAAGTATAATTATACAGAACACCTCACTAAAGTAGTCTTTGGGAAGTTTATATGTGGTAACAGGGTTTTCCATTTCAAAACTGCACTTATCCTTCGATAAAATGCATCAAACGAAGTATGTGTCACCAATAGTATTTTTTTGAATAGATGTAAAAGGTCACATGACACAGAAAACCACTGTGGTTACTTGATAAGCTTGGATATAGCGTAGTCACCCTTTCTGAAATTCATTTAAGTCCCAGATCTAGCTAAGACCAAAGTCTTAGATTTAAGTCCTTGACTTAGCCAAAAACTTGGCTAAGACGAAGTCCCTTTGTGAAATTGGCCCCAGTGATAGAAGAGTTTTTTTTTTTATTTGATATTTTTTTTTAATATCCCTTTTTCACATCAGTTCTAAAGGAATGTAGTAGGGCAAGGGTGGCAAACCCTCCATCAGATTCACTTTAAAAGTGCAGCTTAATGCAAAAACAATGTGATCAATCAATATGTCATTTAATGTACTTTTAAAAATAAATCAACTGTTTTTTATGTGATTGCGTAACTCCACATGGTTTTCTGTGTGACTGAAAAAGAAACAAAGCAACAATCTAATACCTATACTTAATATCAAACTAAATTGAATGACCAAGTGATTGCCATTTAAGCCAAATTTTATCAAAATGAATTTCGTCATGACCTAACTGGCTTAAAGATTTTTGTTCTGAGGATACCTTACGTAATCAAAATATAAATCCATTTACATTAAGATCTTGACATCCATTTCAACACTCAAATACATTTTTAGCAACAAGGATTATATTGATGGGCTGCCGATTGATTTCTGCTAAAGTATAACCAAATAAGGTATATTTTATTGCACTGCAATAGCTTACCATGTGGAACTGAACGCTTTCTCCTTTCTCAGGAGGCCACAGGCATATGGCCAGCGTCCAAGAAAAATGGATGTTTAGTACTGGCCGAATCCCGTGCTGAAAGTGTACCATAACAGTGTAATCCCACATTTCATCCTTCTGTCGTTGGCCGCGTGACTAGCAAACGTTTAAAAATAAGCTTACTGTATTTCACTTTTTTCCTCAAGATATACATATTGTTGGATGTTACCATTCTGCCATTTGTTTTATTTTATGTCATAGCTTATTCTGATAAACTTTGAAATGTGCAGGATAAGTATTTATTTAAATATTTCATTGTTGTGAGAGTTCCGGATTTATTGCTATAAAAATGTCCTCCCACCAAACGAGTTCTAACAAGCCCAGATCATCCAAATGCAAACATTTTTGCTTCATTTTTGATGCACATAACTACTGCCCAACTTGCAGAGAAGCTGGCAAAGGGGATGGCCCTTGTGTAACCAATGAAAAGCCGTGCAATATTTGCTCTGCTTTTTCTGAAGAACAGCTTATTAAAATAAAGCACAAGCATAGATATGTTAGGAAGCAAAAAGTATCCGATACTTGCAAATTCTTCTAAAGAGGATGAACTGGATGTGTTGGGGGATGACGTGGAGGCCTTTTCTGGATCACAAGCAGACCTTGAGGATGCTGCAGAAAACTTATTTTCATCTCCATGCCCCAACCCTTATGTTTTGAGTCTTTGTCTTTAAGGACACCTCAAACTGTCCCACCCACCCCAGGTACAGCTTTACAAAATAATATAGAAAGTAAACTAGAAAAATCCCTGAGTAATCAATTCAACATCCAACTTGAACAGCATATGGGTGTCTTTCAAGCGTCTATGCTGGAGGCTATGAAATCTCTTAGAGAGGTAATGCAGTCTATGAAAAAAGTCTCCAAAATGGAGGTAGATAAGACCTCCGCTTCAACCTCAAAGGCTGTGTTCTTCTAGAGCCAAGAAACACTTGGATAAAAAGAAACACAAGGTTCGGGCAAAATACTTTTCACAGTCTTAGAAGAGGATCAGTCCTCTGTCCCTGTTAAAAAGTCTGCTAAGCCCCAAAGGGCTACTTCTGAGCAAGACCAAGAACAATATAATCCAGACCCAGTTTTCTACTGGAAGGTAGATATGTCTGACCTCCCTTCACAGTACGCAGAGGAAGTTGAGACTTTTAGGCACATACTTGATCTCCCTGACCCCAGGGAAACTATGCCTAGGTCCTCTACCACTGTACGTGGTGGGCCTGGACGATGAAAAAGGCCAACAGGAGCTCAGGCCAAGAGGCCCTTCAGCTATGCTCCCTTTAAGTCCATATCTCAAAGATGCCTTTGAGAAATTTGAGCAGGATTTCCTGGCCTCTAATTTACCTGAGGGTAAATATATAAAACCCCCTGCTTCAACAGCAAAATATTACAAGGTGTTTTGAGGACAAATTACAGGAGCTTAATTCAGATTTTGCCAAGATCTGTAGTTCTCCTAAACCCTCTGGGGCTCCTATGGGCAAGGTTCCCCTACAAGTTCTAAGGGAACTTGAGCACCAAGCTAGGTAGAATCTCTCTACCATCAACTTTACAGCTACCTTTGCAAAGACTGTTTTCCGCTTATAACAGTACTATGGAGAAGTGTCAGCACAGTCTTAAGGCTAGTTTTAAAAGGGTTAAAAGCCAGATTCAGAAGGGTGTCAATGCTGAAAAAGCTGCCAGGCGTGGCTATGAACCTGGCTGTGACTATTTTGAGATATTGAATAGGAGAATCCTTATTCAACAGAGAGCTTTAACCTGCCTAAGCAAGTTTGTAGCCCATATTCTCCAGAGGGCGCTGTATACCATGGGCAACACTGGCCTTCTAAGACGCAAGGCTTAGATGACCCTCCTTCAACCACATCTAGGGGATTCTAGATGTCAAGAACACAGGAATTCGCCTTTCTGGCCTACTCCTTTGTTCAACTCACAAGTCAAGGATGGAGAAGACTTCCTCCTTAAAAAAGGGACCCCTAAAGATTCACAGGGTTTTGGACCCTATCAAAATAAGCCCTTTCATGGTCTCCACCACAATAAGAAAAGAGGCTCCTGCAGGAAACGCCACTATGGGGGCAACTCCTCCCAAACCAGTAACCAGTCGCTTTCCTCAGGTAGGGGGAAATCGAACAACAGAGGCTTCAGAGGTTGTTTTTGACCCCATTCAAGGGGACAAGGGCGTGGAAACCCCTCCCTCAATGACTCTGTATAAGCCACCCTCAGTCCACCACTAGGAGGTCGCCTCCATTTTTTCAGAAGAGACTGGCTAGCAAACAAATATTCAGACGTGTTAAACATTATCACCAATGGTTACATTCTTCCATTCATCTCAACACCAAATCTAGTCAGAGCTCCCCTGATTCGATCAGGTTACAAGGCCCTTCAAAAAGAACAAGCTCTGGCCTCTTGTATCCAGTCTCTTCTGTCAAAGAATGCAATTGAAAGGGTGGAAAAAGTAAAATCTCGGGTGTTACAGTCACCTGTTTCTAGTCCCCAAGCCTCACCAAAGGTGGAGGCCTGTAATAGACCTAAGCAGGCTCATCACCTTCCTACTTGTAGAGAAGTTCAAAATGGAAATACCAGAGTCCATCAGGGCCTCTCTGATTCCAGGGGAATGGGTGTCATCGATAGACTTATCAGACACCTACCTTCACATCCCCATCCACCTAAACTCAAGGAAGTACCTAAGGTTTTGCCACAAGTCACAGGTGTTCCAGTTCACCTCCCTTCCCTTCGGCCTAGCCACGGCCCCACAGGTCTTTACAATGATTGTAAAAAAAAGTGAAGCTGATGGCCCTGACAAGGGGAATCAGACTTCACCAGTACCTGGACGACTGGCTTATGAGGGTCCAGTCTCAGGAAGAAGCACAAGTGAACACTCGGACAGTGGTAGACCTGACTCAGTCAGGGTGGATAATAAATCAGGAGAAATCCGAACTAAAACCTGCTCAAGTGTTTTTGTTCGTGGGCTACGAATACCATCTAGATTCAGCCCTTATAAATACCACTCAAGTGAGATGGCTCAAACTTCAGGATTTGATCCTACAACTCAAGCCAAAACATGGTTTGACTGCAAGATGTTTGATGTCGCTAATTGGGTTGCCTGTCTCAATGCAGAAAATTGTCCAGAAGGATGACTTCACATGAGGCCCTTTCAGTTTCACCTCAAGGAGCACTGGAGATTTCCTCAGTCATTGGACAGCCTCCTTCCTTGGACAGAAACCATTTCAGCACACCTAGAGTGGTAGCAGAATCCCACAAACGTGATGAAAGGTCCAGACCTTCATCCCAAAGACCACAGTGTCCAACTCTTTACAGATGCCTCAAATGAAGGCTGGGGCGCTCACTTAGAGCAAGCCTCTACAAAGGGTCTGTGGTCAGACAGGGAAAAAAGGCTACACATAAATTTTCTAGAGCTGAAGGCAGTTTCTCTGGCCCTTCAAAGTTTCAAGGACCAGTGCCAAAACCATACAGTGTTGGTTGCTACGGACAACATAAACAAACAAGGAGGAACCCACTCAGCGGAGATGTGTGCTCTCCTTTGGAAGATCATGACCTGGTGCCATCATTACCATATAACCTTAAAAGCCAGGTCTAACCAAGGTGTTCAAATAGATCTGTCTAAAGTGGTTCACTCCTCATGTAGATCTATTTGACTTTCATCTGAACCACAAAGTTCCACTGTACATATTTTCAGTCCCAGACCAAAATGCTTGGGACATAGATGCTCTGAACATAAACTGGTTGGGTCTCACTGCTTATGCTTACCCTCTCACGGCTCTCCTTCACAGGGTGATCCAAAAAATCAGGCAATCCAGTTGCCTGATCATTGTAATAGTCCCAGGCTGGCCAGGGATGCCCTGGTTTTGGGACCTAGTGCAGCTGTCGACAGAGATCCCACTTCAACTGCCAGTGTCAAGAACTCTTCTCAAACAGTCCCGCAACTATGTGTTTCACAGCAATCCACAGCATCTCAACCTCCACGCCTGGTGTCTAGGAGTGGACAGCTCCAAGAACAAGGCTTCTCTGTGGACAGAGGTCATCAACAAGGACCATCTACAAGTCTAAGTGGGCCCTATTTGAGAAATGGTGCAGAGAAAATTTGGTGGATTTCTCCACTCCCTCTGTGAAGCAAGTCTCAGACTTCTTCATGTACCTGTACCAATACCTAAACAGGTGCCCTTTGACCATTGATGGTTATATGATGGCCATTGTTGACACCTTGGATGCAGTGGGGCTCCCAATTTCTCCCAAGTTCAGACCTTAACAGGTTACTCTCCAGTTTTCACAGGGATCGTCCCAAAAGTTCCAGGAATCTTCCCAAATGGAACCTTTCTGTTGTACTTAATGAGCTCACAAAAGCACCTTTTGAGCCTATGAAAGACACAGACCTCAAACATCTTACTCTCAAAACTGCTTTCTTGCTAGCTTTGGCCTCCGGCAAGCTCCACAGCAAAATTCCTGCCTGGGTTGCAAGCAAAGTATCTCATCTAGGCCAATGGGAAAAGGTAGCTTTGTTCCCTTCTTTAGATTTCATAACCAAAAACCACCTAGCAAGAAAAGCTTATCAAAGTGTGTCTCCGGTGACTATTCCTGCTCTAATTACCATTGTAGATAGACAATTCAAAGAAGACAGGACCTTGTGTCTGGCGCAGGCCCTGAAGTACTATTTGGATTGAACCAAAGACCTAAGAGGGTCTCAATCCCTTCTCTTTATCTCCTTTAAGAAAGGACATACCTCAGACATCAGACCCGCTGCACTCTCTTCTTGGCAAAAACAAACTATCCTACCTTGTTACAAACAAGCAGATTAACATGCCTTGGACCTGGTCCAAGTCAAAGCGCATGACATTAGGGCCTTTGCGGCCTCTAAGGCTTTTACAGTGAGGTATCGGTGGACCAAATCATGCAAGCGTGTCACTGGAAAGCTCATAACAAATTTTTACCTAAAAGACCTTACTTGGTCAGACAACGACAACAATATGTGTCTGGGATTAGTAGTAGCACCACAACAAGTCCTAGACCCTTCCCCTCAAACTACTCATCCTCAAAAAGAAAAGAAGGGGCGGGGGGCACACCCGCTGCAGCCAAGTCTTCAGGAGTCTAATCCCAGGGTCTAGGTATTTGGTTACCTCCTCAGGATGTTAGGCTAAGGTCTTTTATCTATAATTGCTGTATTTAACTGTATAATGTATTAAGTTTTACTCAGTGTACCATAATCTCATATTTAGAGTGGCAAGTTAATCAGATTTCAAGCCCAGGGCTTGTATTCATCACAGTGAAGCCCTTGGGGCTATACCCGCATAAGTGAGCACGGCTGCACTTGATCCTTCTATCTGATTTTTAGAATTGGGGCTCTGTAAGCGGGACTCAGACTGTTTTTTTTCTTCAAATTTTCATTCTATTTGTTTACTAATTCAAGTTCAAGAAAAATTGACTATTCTTCCAGTCTCAGCTGTAATCCCTCCACTGGACGGTTGAATTCAGCATTCAGTTCCACATGGTAAGCTATTGTAGTGATATAAAATTGAAACTTTTAATTACTTTAATGTAGCTTATAGCTTACCATGTGGAACTGAAGAGAGTTCCACCCTGCCTCCCCGCTGTATTCCAGCTGAGGGGGTATGGTCTAAATTTACAATGAGAGAAGAAGAATGGAAAGCGGGATTACACTGTTATGGTACACTCTCAGCAAGGGATTCGGCCAGTACTAAACGTCTATTTTTCTTGGACGTTGGCCGGATGCCTGTGGCCTCCCAAGTAAGCATTCAGTTCCACATGGTAAGCTTGTAGCTTATAAAAGCTACATTTAAGCAATTAAAATTTTCAAGTTAATGATATGGTGGCCTTACTTTTTATACATTCTACAACTAGGTTCCAAAAATATTTTAAATTTGTACATATGACAAGCATGTGAATAATATTTTCTGCATCTAAAGCATGTGGCATTTTCACTGAAGTTTACTTTGGATAAATATGACCTTGTTCCCAATATTCTGTACAAAATTCTTAATTGGAACCATTTATATGTATTATCCTTAATTGACCAGTAACATATTTTTTGGAATAAATGCTTCCACATTTGATTACTGATTGTAACATTTAATTAATTTTCCCATTTGCCTCTTGCAACATGGTCGTTTTGATGCTTAGCAACTTTAGCAAGTAATATTTTTTAAAACTTCCAGTTTCATTACTCTTGAGTATCCAATAATTCAGAGGCATAATAGGACCAATTATTAAATTCTTCATGCTTATGTTCATTAATAAATTTACAAACTACAGTTAATAAGCAAAGGTAATCTGAAAAATTCAATGAATCCAAGATGAAATGATCTTTCAATTTCTGGCTTGTGAGAACCTTTCGCTCATTGTCTATTACATTCAGATATTGTTACTCCTTTAAAATACAATTTGGGGAAAAGCACGGTGTCTACCATTAGATTCTAATTGTACCAAAGAGGACTTGATGCTATTTGCAAGTTGAAATTTACTTGTTTTTCCTTAAGTTTGTCAATTTGTCCACGCAGCAAAGACATCTAACAAAAATATGTTTTCAGTTTTAAAACCTTGCTGTAATCAGGCCCAAAATCTGTAATTTGTCTTCAGCCTTTATGGATTATTAGTTAAAATAATTTTGTCCAGTCTATTTAACCATCTTGCTTTTATAGCCATTATAGAGTACTCTAAATGTGTCATGGTCAGTGGTCCCATTGAATAATCCAAAATTGTAACATCCCTATTTACCAGGTTTATTAGACCATACAAATTTAAAAAATAAATCATTAAACAACATCTTAGAAATTACAAGTTAAGGAAGGAGTGTAGCTTAAATAGGTTAATTGCCTTGCAAGTATCCAATATTAGAAAGTAATGGACATGATTATTCATTATTGATAATTCATTATTTCCAAATTTTGGAAACTTAACCATTAACTGATACATATGAAAGAGAGTCCAAAGTCACATATGCCTGACCTGTTTAAAAGGTTTAGAGTACATGATTTACTATAAACTGTCTGCCATTCCAAACCTTTAAAACCAATAATAAGATTGTAAGTATCAAAGACCACATTTGACCTTGGAGCAGGGTTTTAAGATACATTTGACAGACTCCACAAGAGTCAAGACACGTATATTGAAGAAGTTTCACAAAATCTCTTCAAAAGATTTAGGAAATATGATTTCTTTCAAGTTATTTTCACATAACTGGATACTAGTAATCCATTATTTACACAAGCTCGATAGCCATTCTAAACCATTTCAATGTGGTAAGCATGTGCATATATATGTCAAAGTAAAACCACTGTATATATTTGCTGTTTATATTCATGATAACAATGTTTTCAACTGGTTATATATTTGTGGTGTTTATTCAAGATACAGTTATATCACAAGAAAATTATTCTGATAGTTTACTATGTATTTGCCATTGTAACTTCTAAAGTACTACTTACTTCTGATGAAACACAACTGAAAAAAAAAATGGATTTCTCAACTCCTTATACTTTTAACTATACTGTCCAAGACATTCCTGAGATAAAGAGATAATTCCAGATGTAAAACAAATATGCAACATTTCACTGGACTTTACTGCAATTCAGAGGCGAGCCGGGTGCAGACTTTACAAAATATTTTCAAAGTATATTACTCATTCAATATGATTTCTGTGGTAACATAACTGAAAAATTGCCCCAGAATCAAGGATATTGACCCGATCATGCCCAAAGTTGAATCAGTTCTTCCTTGTAACAGTTCTGATGCTCCCTAAGAATTTCATTACCATCCATGCTGTAATTTTGGAGTTATGCTGTAAACAAACAAACAAACCTACAAACAAGCAAACAGAATGAGCCCTCAGCCAAGTGGTAACATTGAAATCTTGCCGCAATCTAGCAGCTTATGTTAAAAAAGTCATACCAAAGTCAAAATCAAACAGATTGGGCACAAATTTGGCCGTGCTCTGTTCTGGCCAATGATAATGTTATAGGAAGAAAAAGTAGAATCATACTGAAAAATTGTGGTCTAGAATGTGCTAACAAACAAACGAGCACTCAGCTGAGCGGTAACTTCAAAATCTTGCCACAATCTAGAAGTGTATATTAAAAAATGTCATGGCAAAGTCAAAATCAAACCGATTGGGCCCAAATTTGGCTGTGCTGTATTCTGGCTAATGATAATGTTATAGGAAAAAATTAGAATGATACTGAAAAACTGTGGTCTAGAATGCGCTAACATGTAAACAAACAAACCGATTGACCAACATAGTTTGAAATCACAAGATTCTGAAGTAATGAGTAACAGTACTTTGCAAAAATTTTGCAAAGTAACAAACCCCACTAAAACGATAAATAGTGTTCCACACACATGTACATTGTAACTTGTGACACTAAACTACAAAGAATGTCCAAATTAATCAAAACATTTGGGGAAAAAAACCATACAATTAAAAGGAGAATCAAAGAAAGTCAGTGTGTTTTGTGACCTAAAATGTCACAGTAATATGACAGAAATATATTTTAAAGATAGAACAGTTACTTGAATGTGATGGGAGTAATACATTACAAATCCCTTAAACTCATAAGAAACACTCACATAATGCTGATCGACTCTCACTTTTCTGGGTAACCTTAACTGAAAACACACAAGATTGCAATTTTTTAGGTTATAGATGAGATATATATTCAATAGACATGCAAACCAAAACCTGATCCATATTACCTATTTTTGTACATGAGAATCTGGCCATAATGTGAAGAAAAGACCAAAAACAGATTTTTCCAAGGCCACCATTGACCATGTAGTTGAATATTAAGGTTACCCTGAAAAAAAAAAATTAAAAAATATTTTTGGGGCCGTATGACCAGCTCAAACATATATATCCGTGACTTTCTTCTCAGGGATATAATTATTTAAAATCTGAATATGTGTTTGTGCTTTCATATTTTGAATGAATTTATCTTAAAATTATAGAACCATGTATTTGAGTAAATGAATTTGAATGAATATATCTTAAAGACAAGTGGATGTTCACTTTCATCAGTAAGAAACATGAAACAGTTTACATATTCCATTTCAACTCAAATGGTAATTTTATCACTGTTATTCATACTACGGAGAAAATATTGTTTCTAATTCTAATTCTAATAGCACTTTTATAGCGCTTAATCTCTGTCAAAAGACAGACTCTAAGGCGCATCACACAAAAACATTGTTCAATATTCAAAAACCAGAGACATTGCAGGGGTCAGCACCGCGGAGAAAGCAGAAAGGAAATTGGAAATTTAGGGTGGGTATGCTTTTCCAAAGAGGTATGACTTCAACTTTGACCTGAAAGAGGCAAGTGAGTTTGCAGAGCGGACCTCATCAGGAAGGTCATTCCAAATCATAGGTGCGTCATACGCAAAACTGAGTCCAAAATGTTTTCGAGACTTGAAAATTGAACCAAAGTGGGGAACCTCAAGAAATATGCCATCAGATTGACTTCGACGAGTGTTATATGCACTATGTCTGGGAATGAGGAAGGGTTCAAAGTATTTGGGGTTACCACTGTGTAGGAACTTATATACCAACATGGCAGTCTTAAAGATAGAACGGTACTTAATTGGCAACCAATGTAGTGCTTTTCTAACTGGAGTGATGTGTGAGTACTTGGTGGTGTTGGCAACAATTCTGGCCAGGCTATTCTGAACACATTGAAGTTTGCGCAGATCTAGAGCTGAGAGACCTCTGAACAGAGAGTTACAGTAATCTAGTTGACTTCCGACCAGAGCATTGGCAGCCATAAGAGTAGCTTCATGTGTCAGATGTCCTCGGAGTCGCTTAAGATCCCGGACATGAGCAAAACAAGCCTTGCAGACCTTCCTAACATGGCAAGAGAATGAGAAATCAGAATCAAACCAGACACCAAGGTTCCTAACTGCATCTGTTGGTGATATGAGATTACCAAGTATGTTGACCGGGAAGGACTGATTAAGTTTTTCGCGCTGAGACTTTGAGCCAAACACAATGAATTCGGTCTTATCTGGATTTAGCTTGAGCTTATTTGTAGAGAGCCATCTCTTTACGTCTTCAAGGCAGTGTGACAGCTTATCAAGGGCCGAGGCAACATTTTTATGTGTGAGGTGTACATACAATTGTGTGTCATCAGCGTAGAACTGGAAACTAATACCAGGATGATTCTGTATGACTTTACTCAGTGGAGTAGTATAGAGTGAAAAAAGGATTGGCCCCAGGACAGAGCCTTGAGGCACACCATACAATAACTTTTTTGCATCAGATAAAATTGACCCAATCTTAATGCACTGAACACGGTCTGAGAGATAAGACTTAAACCAATCGAGGACAACCCCGCTCACACCAAACCAGGAGCTAAGAGAATTAAGTAGCGTATCATGATCAATAGTATCAAACGCTGCTGATTGATCCAAGAGAACGACAGCAGTAGCCTCACCTTTAGCAAAAGCCAAATGAACATCATTCTTAATTGAAAGCAATGCAGATTCAGTTGAGTGACCTAGTTTGTAGGCAGATTGCCTGACATTCTCCAGTCCGTTCAAACTAACATGGTCATTCAACTGAGAAGCAACAACACGTTCAACCAGTTTGGATATGAAGCCCAACCCAGAAACAGGTCTGTAGTTTTTTAAGTCATTGGGTGGTAGTGATGCACTATGCACAAGTGGAAAAAATCAAAACATTAGACAAATTCAATGACAGTAGTTGGCATTTTAAAGTTGGTTCTTATTTTTCCTCTGAACATTCTTCAAATTTCAACAAAATTTACTTCTACATAATGCCTAGGTCCCACCTTTCTGTGTTATTGTATCTGTACATACTTTCTTTTGAAGTTTTAAAAGCTTATTTCTGCATGTACCCATTGGTATTTATCACTAATTTTTGAAATCCATTTAAGTCCCAGACCTAGCTAAGACCAAAGTCTTAGATTTAAGTCCAAGACTTAGCCAATAAAGGAACTTAGTTTAAGTCCTTTAGTGAAATCAGCCCCTGATATCTCCACTGCTCTGTCAATATTTCTTCCCATGATGTATCCAACCTGGTCAGTTGTATTAATTTGTTTGGTACTTTTTGTAGTCTGTTAGAGAAGTGATTTTAATAAGCGTACAGGTCTCCAGTTCTGTAATTTCTGAAATTCTTCCCCTCTTGTGAAATAACACTTATTATTATTATTTTTGGTCATCAGAGAGGGACCCATTTTTGAATGTTTTTGCAAAGCTTTCATGACATTGCAGTAACAGTTGGAATCTAACCACCACCCCCCCCCCCCCCCCCCCCCCCCCCCCCCGGCCACACTCAAAAATGTGTAAAAGTTAGTATTGAAGCATAATTACCTGGTGTTTTGTTATTTCATAATTCTATCAGAACCTTTACAATTTCTGAAATTGTAAAATTTTCATCATATAAATGTTTCTAAGTTTTGGAACATAGATGTTCCTTAACCAATTATCATCACTTGACTGGAGATCACAATAGAATTTTTTCTGTTCATGGAGTATTTCTGATGGATCAGTTAATTCTTACCCATTTCCAATAACTAGTGCCTTTATATTAGCTAAGGTTATAATTTTCCTTTTCCATATTGAGAAAGCACTTGGTATTTGTTCACCTTGCACATCAAGCTATTGAGATTAAAAATGACTCTGATTTTTCACTTTGTATGTTTTCCCATGCCTTCTTTGTTTCACACTATTTGACTATAATCAGTCTTGATTATAATTCTTTTCTTGTCCTAGAATATCTAACTTTTCTTTTAGTGCCTTTTCAGCTTTTCAATTGCTCTGTTTTTGGAATAAGTCATACTTGCAGTTGCAGAATGTATCTGCCATTTCATAAAATCCCATAAAACACTTCTATTTTCCATTGGTACATCTTTGTAGTTAATTTAGCTCAATCTTAATCATATTTATACATCCACTATCACACAACAATCTATTCATAAATGATAATCTGATTTGTTAAGTGATAGTCTGATTTGTTTCTTTTAACCTAATATGACATAGATTCTGAATTCAACCAAAGATCTGAACATAACTGAACAAAACCTCCCTGAGTTCATTTTCGTCATGTGAATTTTAGTTCATTTAGGTTTCTTAACCTCCATATGTCAACCAGGTTATATTGTTCCATTGAACTCTGTAAATATCTCTATAATATTGAGTATCTCTGTAATGTACTTTATTTGAATTTTTTTGCGTGAATCTTTTTTTTTTTTTGTCAGTAACTGCATTCAACCATAGAAATCGTAAAAAGTAAAGCTTTTTATATTCAAACGTCACCCCCTACTATGATTTGCATTTCAGCATTTGACTCCAACATTTGATTCAGCTTAAATAATTATCCTCAATTGTTTTTAAAGCAAATATCAGAGGGGTAGGGATTATTCATCATACGGATAAGATTGCAGCATAACTTATGAAATAAATTAAGGACATTGTTGTAGAAACGAGCATATCAGGAAAGATTTTTCAAAGGTATTACGCATCACGTACATTACCTGGGACTTGGCTTTTACGGACACCAGTCTGAAAGTGTGACGTGACGTTTTATATACTGTATGACGTTTTGACCATGAAATTGAATTCTGATGACGTCAAAGTTACGTTCAAACATATGGGTTTTTTTTCAAAACAGTTTGTCTTGTAACTTTAAATAGAGAATATGACTTATCATTTCGAAAGGTTACAGTCTCAGAAATCAAAACTCATGGAAACGTTGGCAGAAAACAAATATTGTCAAAAGGAGAACAAAGGCACATTTCCTCGTAAATTGTGGGATGTTTTACAACAAGAGAAGGACCCAATGGGATTTTTGCGCTGGAGTAGAGATGGGATTTCAGTGCTGGTAAATGACACCAAACTAGAAAAGAAGGTGATGAAAACCTACCCAGGTTTGGTTAAAATACCATCTTTTGCCAATTTTCGCAGACAGATGAGATGGTATGGATTTGATTGGGAATATAATCACGATGTCGGATTGTTTTATTTCAGTCATCCAAACTTTCAAAGAGATAAGGAAGAATTACTCCACCTTGTTTCGTCTAAGAAGCAAAGGGTATCAAAACAGAGTTTTGAAATGGAAACTGTTGCTGCTGAAAAATCTAGTGAGAATATACCAGATGGAAGTTGTGAATCTGACAAGACCAAGGCTGATGTTAAAGGTCAAAAACGTTATAAAAAGTACAAGAAAAGATATGACTCTTCTCAGACACCTAAAACTGTTGATCGTGCTTCCCAAACAGATCTCACCATGTGTGACAAAAACACTAAGTTTGTCGGATATCTTTTAGTGAACAAGACAGACTTGAAGTTTTTCAGACTCCGCAGCTTATATCCAGATTCATCAGATGAAGACATGTCTGATTGTTCTCAAGATACTTGCAATTCTGAAACTACAGAGTATGCTGATGACATTCTGAATGAAATTGCAAAAATTCCAGTCTATTTTTATGAAGATGTTTAATTGGGTTATCATTGTTTTATTCTGACGAATTAATTTTGTTTTCCTAATTTTTATGGTTAATTTAGAAATATCATTACCAGAATAATAACACCTATAAATGTTTCCTTCAGCACAAAAACTAGTATATATATATTGGGTTTCATTGTATTTCCATGTGGCAAACAACAAATATTTGATCTTTTTGTTTTCTGATAAACTGCTGCATTAAAGACTTGCATTGTAACTAGTTAGAAGCCTTACTGCCTTTTCATTTATTTTTGCACTCTTATGACACAACCAAGGGTTTCACCTTTCTGGAATTTACCCCCGAATACACTTCACAATCTCATCAAGTACATTGGGGGTAGAGATAAAACAACAAGTATTGTTTTGGTAGTTTGTCAGGTTACCTGTGATAAATGGTAAGATTGTAAATGGAGAACTGTGTGGTTTACCTGGCTGTAAGGATGTTTGTTTTGTCATAAAAGTTGTTACTTTCAACATTACATATTAGTTTGTGTATTTTTTCTTTTAACTTACAGTAAAATATAAGACTAGATATCTGATGGAACTACGGTATATGTGTATATCATTGTCACTTTCTTAGCTTTTATTTGCAAAAATTACAACACAGATTAACCACACTGGTGAAGCTGTGTGCTTCTTTTATAGTTTTTGAAGAGGTTTTTCATACAATTTCTAAACTTGTTATTCACCACTTAACACCTGTTTTCTAAACCAACTACTGGTAGTGGAAATTAATTAATTAAAAACAACTACAACTCTAATGTCCATTTTGGTTGTATGTCTGTGGTTATGGTTTCTGCAGCTCATGCCCACATATGGGAAATGATGTAGACTTATCCTAATATGACCTTTAGGAGTTGTCTGAAAACCCAACATTGGACATTTAGCTCCCAAGTGATAAAGCTGGCAGTTGCTTGCACATGCCCAGTGGTTTATGGTTCACAATACTGACCTACTTGGAGTTGTGGACTGCCTCCCTGAACCAAAATATTGCCCACCATAACATAACCAAAGTGACTAACCAAAAGTGTAATGTGTACCAATGTTATATAGACTAGTTAATCTTGGATTTGAAATTCAAAACCTTTGGTCAGTCTCAATAGCAGTGGGTATGGTAGCAATAGCAATAATTTACTGAATATTCTTGTGGCTTGGTTTATTACATACCGGTATGTACTGTGGTAAAACATTACAGATTTACTTTATAGGAAATTAGGACAACATTAAGACCAGATTTGGCCAGCGATTAAAAAAAGTGAGCTTATTAAGTTTTACTTAATCTTTTTAAAGTTGGCAAAGGTCTAACTTTATCTAGTGGAAAGAAGAATTGCCTCAAGGACACTCCCACACCGTTACATTTGATTTATTTTGTGCATGGTATGTAGTCTTTATGATGGTTCAGAAGTATGCAATTTTGGAGAGGTAAAGCATAGATGTTGGTGATGTTTCACATTTTTTCTCACCCAGCTTGTATGCTTCAGGCTTTGGCCATAAACTTTCAAGAGTGCAATGAAATGCAGTAAGTTATCAAAAGGTGGTGACTAAGACTATAATGCATTTGAAGCACTTGGTTGTGAGAAAAATTTGGCCGAGACATAATAAACGGGTAATCAGTGCCTGTGAACGGGCTCTGTGTCAGATGACTTGGTGTTTTTAGTTTCAGAGTATAAGTGAAACTACAAAAGGACACAAAAGTTGTGCGCTACAAATGGTTTTGAGAAGTACCAATTTGAAAATTTTAATTACTTAAATGTAGCTTTTATAAGCTACAAGCTTACCATGTAGAACTGAATGCTGATCTCGAATGGCTGAAGCCATCGGCCAACGTCCAAGAAAAATAACTTTAGTACTGGCCAGTGCCTCACAGTAAGGTGAACCCCGTAGTGTAATATCTCCTTAATTCAAGTTGTAATTTTGCCCATACCCCCTCAGCTGTAATATAGCGGGGATGCAGGGTGGGACTCTCTAAAGTTACACATGGTAAGCTTGTAGCTTATAAAAGCTACATTTAAGTAATTAAGCATCCCTGAAAGGGCGCTTTATTGTTTTCGCTTCAGTTTCCTTGCTGCTGCTGCATTATGATCTCCCTTGAATATCTCCCTTATTATTGGAAGCTTTCTAGCCATATTTGGCAGTTATATACCATTAGGCGTGGGCAAATGTTTCCACGTGCTTAAATTTGACCTTTGATCTTTATCAAGGTCACATGATCAAAAAACAGTTTTTTTGGGGTACACCCGCCCGCCATTGCCGCTCAGCAAAATCTGCTGACTGCAGAGGCTTGTAATTTCATACACATGTTTGTACTATCACGATCGAGCTGATTGGATGATTTTGGGAGCGATCCAATGAAAATTGAGCGATTTATGAGTGATTTTCTTTCTGATACCAACCAACGGTTTTTCAACAATATCTCGGAAAGTATGTAACTTACATACATGTATAATATATCATTAGAAAGGTGTTCTTACAGCGCTTCTACTCATGTGAATTACATAAAAATCCATGCAGAAATAATTGAGATATTGCAAGTTAAAGATTGAAGTTTTTATATTCACTGTTGCTACTGGTCTTTGATAGTTTTTCACATTCTCTCATTAAAGATTCGTGTTATTTAACCCATAAATCATACAAAATGGTGGATAATAAAAGTAAAACAACCCTCATCAGACATATACAGAAAAAATATATCACTTATGAAGATTAACAATATAATACTCGTGCTACACACTCATATAATATTGTTATCTTCATTCGTGATATATTTTTTCTGTATACGTCATTCGGGAAGTTTTCCTATTGTATTAAGACTTATTGGGAAACCATATGTGAAGATAGCTGGTCAGATTTACCCCCTGACCCCCCTTATGGGTCAAACTAGGGTCATAAAATAGCCAATTTCATTGCGTTAATACATCTTACCTACCAGACGATAGCTATAGCCCGGCGCCAGCCGGTCCCGCCAAACGAAAGAAAAAGACGTCCCGGGTTTCACCCCCGGCAGGACCGGCACACTACAATCCACTCGCCAGGTGGCCTAGTTCCTGCCTCACTCGCCAGAGGGACGTGACGTCATAGCATCTTTTTCGTTTGGCGCGATATTTAAAGTTGTGAATTTTTATCTGTGAACCTTTTGGTTTTATATTTGTGTTATATCTGTTTAATTTGTGTCGGAATAGTTGCCATTAGTTGACTTTTCTATCATGGCATCTCCAGGACAGAAAAAGGGTGCGTGTGGCCATATTATGGCTTCATTTGACAAACATAGTAGGTGTGCGCGTTGTCGCGAAAAAGGACATGGTGATGACCCTTGTGTTCAGAATCTGCAGTGTGACTTTTGCAGTGTCCTTACCCCGGAGCAAGTGCTCAAGTTAAGTACTCCAACCTATAAACTCAGAAAGGAAAAGGCTAAAGCAAAGGAAGTGTTAGTCGATCCGTCTTCTGTGGTAGTACTTGATACCCAGCCAGAACAAGAACCTGATGTTTCTGTGTCTTCTGCTCCGGATTTGTCCCTTCCTGTGCCTCAGTTTAAGAAAGATCTTCAAGAACTGGACGAAAAGTGGTCCACTCGTATGGCCAGGCTTGAGGCTCTTCTTACTTTAGGACATCGCCCCTCACCTTCTGTGCAACAAAATCCGTCATTTTCTCCGGTCAAAGTACCGGTCTCTCATGCTGCTCCAGCAGGTGCTCTTTCCCAGACACCCTTTTTTGTCACTACTTCGGCTTCTTCCGGCCCAGCCGGCCCGGCTGTTGGCCCGGATGAGGCTAGAGGTCAGGATGTTTCCTTTGCTGACAGACAATCTCCACTTCAAAACCTCTACCCGGAAGCAGAACCTATGTTTAAACACCCTGCTCCGGTGGCTACTGTTTCGTCAGCTGCTATGTCTGCTTCCTCTCAATCTTCATTTCAACAACCTTCTTCCGGCTCCGGGCCGGTCACCTTCCGCGATGTCAATCCTCCGGAAACATTTGAAGAGGGTGAGTTATCTGACGCAGAGGAATCCCCAGACTTGGAAACCTCAGACCCGGACCGGGTCCTCAGTGAAGATCAAAATTACCGCGAGACTGTGAGAGGCGTCCGCGCGTTCATGGGATGGACACACATTCCTGACCTGGAGTTTTCTCCGCAATCCCGCACTGATAATCCTTGGGCAGGTCACCGTTCTCAGCCTGTGGGCAAGATTTCTGTGGATCTTCCACCGGAAGATTGGTTGTGCCGAAAACTAGAAACTCTAAACCTTGTACTGATAGAAGGATATCCTTCAAAATCTAGTGATCCAGGTGGCCTGCATGTGGACCAGTTCCTCAGACCCCCAAAATCCCAGAGCAGATGGTATGGGAGACACCCGGCGGAGCCTACAGATCCAACTAGGCCGGGTAAATCAGTGAATTCTTGGCCAAATGATGCGGCGAAGATCAACAGTTCATTCCCCAGGATTTCAACCATATCTTCTACATCTCCTCAGCCTCCATCCCGCCCACTATCACAAGACACTATGCGTAAGTGGGAGAAAGCAGCAAAAGAGTCTTCATATATTTGCAACCAGTCAGCGGGGTTTAATCGCTGTATCACCAAAATACAGGATGCCTTCCAAGAACAATTGCATATTTTACAAAGTGAACTTAAGAAAGGCAAGTCCTCTGTCAAAGCTCAAGGTGCATTGGATGAACTTTTATACTTATCCTCATTTAACCAGAATGTCAGTTTCGCCATGGGCAAATCTTTACAACATTTGGCAGACTTTACATTTGTGCAGATGGCGAATTTGACCCTACTCCGTAGGGACTCATACTTGGAAGCTGTGAAACCGGGAATTAAACCAGATACTTTCAATTCCTTGAGAAATTGTCCCCTGAATGGATATGGGTTATTTCCAGATGCTGCTATTAGAAAAGCTGAGGATGAAATCAACCAGTTAGAAGCTTCCCGACGTACTTCCCAGCCCGGCCCGGGCCGCGGGGGGTTCGCCGGTAGAGGCAGAAAGCAGAGATACCAACCCTACAGTACTGGTTGGAAACCTCAAGACACTGCTAAATCGACTTCTCAGGCCGGAAAGGAACTACCGGCTTGGAAAGCGTTTGGTTCCCGCAATAGAGGCCGGGGCAGAGGCCGGGGTGGTCAGCCCGGACGTGGTACCAAGATGGCTCATGAGAAAACACAGTATAAATGACAATTACTGCAAGTCAAGTCCGGTGCCGGTGGCCCGGCCAGTCAGTTCTGTAGAAAGTGTCATAACAAGAAACTCTTTTGTATCTGTTCCAACAAATGTTTCTTATCATGTTGTATGTCGTGTACCTACTGTAACAAGGTGGCAGTCGCAAAAGAAAGACGTAAGGCCAAAATCAAAGATCAAAAGTCAAATAAAGTGTGTGAAAAGTGCTTCTTTTGTCGGTCACTTTGTTTCTGCTCCAAATGTTCCAAATGTCCCCAATGTTGCAAGTGTCCAACCAGTGGGGGGACGTCTTCAGAGTTTTTGGGAAATATGGGCTCACAAGGGTGCAAACCCAAAAGTAGTGTCCATATTAAAGGAGGGTTATGTTCTCCCCTTCAAAGTCAGACCTCCCTTGGTAAGGGATCCCCTGATAGTAAGCGGCTATGCAAACCCCATCAGAGACTCCCACTTGCAAGAAGCTGTACAAGCTCTGATCGAGAAAAAGGCAGTAGAGAGGGTCAGGGTTCAAACCTCACTAGCCTTTTTCAACAGACTGTTCATTGTCCCAAAGCCGAACCACAAGTGGCGGCCAATCCTGGACCTCAGTACTCTAAATCAGTTTTTATGCGTAAAAACATTCAAAATGGAGACTCCAGAGACAATCCGGACCTCTCTACAACAAGAGGAGTGGGTGACATCGCTAGACTTCAGCGACGCCTACTTCCACATTCCAATTCACTTCAAATCCCGAAAATTCCTCAGGTTCCACTTTCAGAACCAGTCGTACCAGTTTCGGGCACTTCCCTTTGGCCTGTCAACAGCTCCCATGGAGTTCACTGGTGTGGTCAAAGAGGTCAAGTTAATGGCTCAGTCACAGGGTATAAGAATCCACCAGTACCTAGACGACTGGTTGATTCGAGCCCCTACCAAAGAATCTTGCCACCAGGGAACCCAGTCCCTCCTAGCCCTTTGCCAGGAGTTGGGCTGGATGGTAAACATGCAAAAGTCAGAACTGGAACCCCAACAAGTCTTCGACTTCATAGGCTACCAGTACGACCTACTCAACGGAGTAGTCAGGCCTACTCAAAACCGTTGGGAAGCCCTTCAACAAAAAATAACAGTGCTTTTACAGAACAGATTTTGCCGAGTGAGAACTTTCATGTCTCTGATAAGTCTTCTCACTGCGACAGAAAAACAGGTGCCCCTAGGCAGACTGCACATGAGACCTATTCAGTGGCACCTCAAGAAGCACTGGAGAGTCCCAGAATCTCTGGAAAAGGAGATCCCAATTCCAAGGTCTCTCCATCAGTACCTGCAGTGGTGGACCCAAGAGGAAAATGTCCTAAAGGGTCAGCCCTTACACCCCCTGCGACACGCAGTTCAAATCTTTACAGACGCCTCAAAAGAAGGCTGGGGTGCTCACTTAGGCGACTTCACAGCAAGCGGTACTTGGTCAGTGCCCGAAAGCAAGTTGCACATAAACTTCTTAGAACTAAAGGCCGTGTTGTTAGCACTAAAAAGATTACAACATTTAGTGCAAGGAAAGGTCGTCCTGATTGCCACAGACAACACTACGGTTGTAGCATACATCAACAAGGAAGGAGGTATGAGGTCAGGCTCACTCTGTGCCCTTCTTTGGCGGCTCCTATGTTGGTGCAGCCTCAATCAAATAGTACTGAAGGCCAGACACATACCAGGCCGTCTGAATGTAATTGCAGACAAATTGTCTCGCCAAAGGCAGGTCATTCAGACGGAGTGGTCCCTCCATCAAGAGACCTTCGACCTCCTTTGTCAAACCTGGCATTATCCCCGAGTGGACATGTTTGCAACAAGGTACAACTGCAAGCTAGTTCAGTTTGTGTCCCCAATTCCAGACCCAAAGGCCTGGTCAGTGGATGCTCTGACATTGTCCTGGGAGGACCTGGACATGTACCTCTTCCCCCCAGTGTCTCTGATGGGGAAGGTGGTCAGCAAACTGTCAGATCACTGGTATCGCAGAGCAATCCTGATTGCCCCGGGATGGCCCAACATGCCTTGGTTTTGGGACCTAGTGGAGCTCTCTGCGAGGGTTCCTCTTTGTCTTCCACACCATCCAGATCTAGTGACCCAACCTTTCAGCAAGGCACGTCACAGGGATCTGACAAACCTAAATCTCCATGCCTGGCTCCTAGAGCCCAGACAATCAAGGAGCAGGGGTTCTCTAGCCCAGTGGCGTCAAGAATTGAGGCGCCTCAAAGACGTTCAACCAGAACAGTCTACGAAGCGAAGTGGGCCGTTTTTATCAGATGGTGCGAAACAAGTCAGGTGGACTTCAGGAACCCATCTATAAAACAAATAGCAGATTTCCTCCTGCACCTTTTCCAGGAGAAAAATCTCCAGCCCAGCACCATTGACGGTTACAGGTCAGCCATTGCAGACAAACTGGGAAATACCTCGATTAATGTCGGCAAGGAGGAAAATTTAACTAGACTGTTAGACAGTTTTCACAGAGATAGACCCAAAGGACGAAGGGGGGTCCCTGCTTGGAACCTCTCCCTAGTTTTACACCAGCTTACAAAAGCACCTTTTGAACCCCTCAGAAAAGCTTCTCTGAAACACCTTACTTTCAAAACTGTTTTTCTCCTAGCCCTGGCTTCAGGAAAACGCAGAAGTGAGATGCACGCTTGGTTAAACAAAAATATCAGACACCAAGCTGATTGGTCCAAAGTTTCCCTCTACCCATCACCAAGCTTCTTGGCGAAAAATCACTTGGCAAAAGAGGGACCAGAGTGCGTGGCCCCTGTGGTCATCCCGGCCTTAGCCCCCACTCTGGATAAGTCTTTAAAGGAAGACAGATCCCTTTGCCCCGTTCGGGCTCTGCGCTACTACCTGGACAAAACACAGGACCTAAGAACGGGAAAGGAGTTAGTTTTTGTCTCATTCAAACAAGGTTTTGACAGGGACATCTCTCCTGCCACTATCTCGTCCTGGATCAAACAAACAGTAGTGTTGTGTTATGATCTCTCTGACCAAGAGTCCTTGACCTTACATCAGGTCAAGGCCCATGATGTTAGGGCCTTTGCGGCCTCCAAAGCCTTTCAAGGTGGCATATCTCTGGACCAGATTCTAGCAGCATGCCACTGGAAGTCCCACAACACCTTTACACAGTTTTACCTTAAGGATGTTGCCTGGGCAGATAAGGAGCTTTTTCACTTGGGTCCTGTGGTGGCGGCCCAGCAGATCCACCACTAGTCCCCTAAGCGTCTTTGTTTATAATTATATATAGTGTACATACTAGTTAGTTTTAGGTGCAGGCTCACTTTTAGCCTATGCCTTGGCTTCTCAAAGTTTTTTACTTCAGAGTAATTCTCTGGGTATAGGACTTTCCCTACTCTTCCAGGTTAACCGTGGGAATCATGGACTTGAACTCTTGCTCTCTTCCTTCCCTCAGAGCAGTCAAAAAAGGGGGGGGGGGGGGGGGGGCAGGTAGGTCTAGTTACCCTGGAGACTAACTTGTCTCCTCAAAGGACTAGAACCTCACACCTAGGTATAATATAAGAGTTCTCTCCAATCTTCGGAAGGCTGCCCTCCTTCCACTGGGTAGTTATTCTAGCTATCGTCTGGTAGATAAGATGTATTAACGCAATGAAATTGCAAATTTTAATTAGTAAATTAAATTCTTATTAGTTAATACCTTACCTACCAGACGGGAAATTCCCACCCGGCCTTCCCCGCTTCCAGCCTTCATCATTCAACCTTAGGGACGAAAAAGATGCTATGACGTCACGTCCCTCTGGCGAGTGAGGCAGGAACTAGGCCACCTGGCGAGTGGATTGTAGTGTGCCGGTCCTGCCGGGGGTGAAACCCGGGACGTCTTTTTCTTTCGTTTGGCGGGACCGGCTGGCGCCGGGCTATAGCTATCGTCTGGTAGGTAAGGTATTAACTAATAAAAATTTAATTTACTAATTAAAATTTGCAATTTTGTGTTTTTGCCTTATATCTCCTTTATTATTGCTTTTACAGCTTTAGAATGTGTTGAGAGGTATTGGGAAACCTTATGTGAAGAGTCTAGATAGCCGGCTAGATTTAAATTTTCCACCCACAGGGTATCTCAGCAATCTACTCTTGCCAATTTTGTCCAAGTTTTAGAGCAAAACTCATGCTTCCCTTTGGGTGGACATTACGCATGCCAATGCGTCCTATTTCTAGTTGTTTCTTGGGCTTTCAACCCAGTTTTGTGGTCACACTACCCCATATATGGAGAGTCTATATTGCCAGTCAGGTTTACTGCCTGACCCCTTCTTACGGGTCAAACTGGGGTCATAAAATAGCAGATTTTATTGCGTTAATACATCCTATCCAATGGACAATTGCTAATCCGGTCGGTACAGACCGCCCCGCCAAACGCCAGAAAAAGACGTCCTGTGTTTCCAACGGCCGGCCGGTCCCAGTGGTGTGTACTCACCAGGTGGCGCGTCGTACTTCCTTCCTGTCTAGACAGAGTGATGTCATAGCATCTTTTTCGTTTGGCATGTGGTGTTTGTTACTGCCAGATTTTCTTCAGATATTGTTGATTATTTTGAGTTGTGGCAAAGAAGAGGAAACTGTGGACATGTTATGGCGAGTTTCGACTCTCATACTCACTGGGCACGTTGCAGGGATAAGGGGAAGGGTAAGGATTTTTGTGTAGAAAACCCTGAGTCGTCTGATTGCCAGATTTGCAAGTCTTTCACCCCTGAACAACGGTAACAAGTGGCCACTCTATCATATAAAATTAAAAAAGAAAAACGGGAGGCCAAGAAACTTGATACGACCCCACCTAAAGACAGTGAGGCACTTGTCGACCCTGCTACCGTTTCATTGATCGGGGCTGTAGATGAACAGGGCACTGTTCCTTCTTCTGTCGCCCCACCTGAGAAGAAACTTAAGAAAGAAAAGTCTTCCTCTTCTGTTTAGTCATCAAAGCCCTCTCAGTCCAAAGCTAGTGCGGACGTTAAGATTGCGGAACTAGATCAAAAGTGGTCAGATAGATTCAACCACTTAAAGGCACTTTTGATGGCCAGGACTTTTGAACCTCCCTCTCATCTACTGTGAAAGACTGACCACCAACTTCAGTTGAAAATGTGTCTGAACCGTTCATCTGACTTACTTTCTACTTCTACAGAGCTTCCTGGATCTGGCTTCTCTGCTGCAAAGCATCAGCCGACCAGTAAAACATTGAACAACCGACCAACCTCTACAACCAAGTTTCCTGGTACTGGCTCCTCTGCTGTCAAGCATCAGCCGACTAGTCAAACTCAGAGCAGCCGACCAACTTCAGCTACAAAGTTTCCTGGAACTGGCTTCTCTGCTGTAAAGCATCAGCCGACCAGTCAAACTAAATCCAGCCGACCGACCCCGGCAGAACATACTGGTACCAACCCTTCAGCTCCCAAGCTTCAGTCCACAGACAAAGTCAAATCTCACCAACTTCATGCTGATCGACCTTCTGCTACCGACTGACCCTTGTCATCTGATCCCACCGACACCGGCTCTCCTGCTCTACACAGGTCAAGACAGGATAGCATTTGTAGTCTCAGCTCAGAAGCCAGTAGTGAACTGTCAGACCGACCTCCATTGGACTTGTACACTGAGGAGAGGGAATTATCAGAGTATCAAGATCAGACCATCACTGATCAAGACCAGCCCATTTCAGAAGAACAAACCTATAGAGAGACAATGCGAGGTATTCGCTCATTTATGGGCTGGTCGCATATTCCAGACATAGACGGTGAGGCCACTACTGCTGAAGATAACGCCTTTGCCGGCCCCAAAGTTACAGCTCCAGGCAAAGTGTCGGTCCAGATGCCAACTGAGGATTGGTTATGTCGAAAGTTAAGCAAGCTGAACCTGACTTTGGTTGAGGGGGTACCCCTCCCGTGGTTGTGAGGCTGGTGGCCTGATGAAAGAACTCATTTTATTGTGTTAATACATCCTATCCAATGGACAATATGCTAAACCGGTCGGCGCAGACCGGACCGCCAAACGCCAGAAAAAGACGTCCTGTGTTTCCACTGGCTGGCCGGTCCGTAGTACTGTGCACTCCCCAGATGGCACCTCGTTCTTCCTTCCTGTCTAGACAACCTGACGTCATAGCATCTTTTTCGTTTGGCGCGTGTACTGTTCAAACATGTTTTCAACAATCTCCCGATATTTTAAGGAAAAGTGTGCATTATGACGGATTTTTAACCTTATATGTGGATTTTTTTCTGTGTAGAAATGTTATCTTCTGATCAAGCATGGATATACATTTAAAAATCTGCTGGAAACGCTCCCTAGTTGACTCAATTTAGTGTTGTTGATAGGGCAGTAATCTACGAGAAATACGAAGGCAGCCATTTTGCTAGTTTCCTCCCATTCAACCATTGTGTTGTTAGAGGCAGATCGTCATTATTGAGGAATTATGAATATTTCCTTACAGGTATTTTTTATCCGTGTCTTTTGTTTGAATGTGAAATTCTATAACCTCCCAGCTACAGTCACCATAGAAACGTCTTTTCTAGTACCAAGAAATCACGGAAAACCTCAATCTACGTAGTTTTGAGCACTGTAAATAGAAGGGAATCCCCATGAAGGTGCATTCTTCATCAGAGCGCACTGGTAAAGATTTCTCTGCTGTAGGGCATCAGTCACACCAGCCAGCTCGAGTATTAGTGTTTTTTCATCAGAAGCATGAGATGAATTCTTCAGATTTCTTCAGAGCTACATAGAAGGAACTTCACTCTCAGTCCCACCCTCGTGGACCCGGCACTTGTGTCGGTAGTAAGGGCAGTGGATGGCCAGGAAACTGGTTTGAGTGTACAGCTGGCTGAGAAGAAGAATCGACTTCAGACCGGCCAGGACTTCATCTACAGAGCGCACTGGTCCAGGCTTCTCTGCCTTTAAAGGATCAGCCGACCGGCCAGCACAAAAGAATGCGACCTCTGACGTCATATCCAGTCAGCCAATCGCGTGTCCTTTCTACCAAATCACGAAGCTGGTCACGTGATGCTCCAACTAGGTCATGAAATTAATCACGTGATTTCACCGAACAAGAAGGTCGGAAGTGCATTCTTTGCACTCATGTCTACTGTGACTCCAGTTTTAGTTCCTGAAATTCACCTCCAGCACACTGGTACAGACTTCTCTGCTACAGGCATCAGTTGACCAGTCAGCTCACGTTTACTGTGATATAAGGAAAGAACGCGTCCAGTGAGGGCATCTCCCCGAAGTTGGTCACGTGATTCACCGACCAGGTCATAAAGCTGATCGTCATCTCAAGCAGGTCACGTGTTTTCACCGACCAGGAAGGTCGGAGGTGCGTTCTTCAGAACTCACGTCTACTGTGATTCCAGTCCCTGCCTTGCAGACCCGGCTTCGTTGTCGGTAGTGGGGTTTGTGGATGAGCAGAATACTGCGCATTTGCATGTTTAAGTATCACAAAAGAACGCCACAACTGACGAGCTCCAATCAGCCAATCGCATGTCTTTCCGACCAGCAGGCTGGTCACGTGACACACCGAACACCAAGTGTTTCTAAATATAGCCCACAAGGGTTTTCCCAGCAACTGTTAAATCTATAAATAAGACGTGCGATTAAAGAAATACTTTAATTAATGGAGGAAACCTACAGCAAGCTGAATTCAACACACAAGATAGTTGTAAAATTGATTTAGCAACTGTTTTTAGTACTGGCTACAACTGGTTACAGAGTGTACCGACTGGTACTGGCTACACAGCCTTGTACACTTGCTTCAACCTACGGGTTACAAAGTCCACTAACAGGGTGCTGGCTACACAGTCCTTACTGTAAAGTGCTTCACCCCAACTGGTTACACAAAAAAAAAAAAAACTGGCTAAATATAGACCAGTAGCTGTCAAAATTCATTGGTGACCCCAGCCTGCCAGTTTTTTGCCGGTTACAGCGAATTACTGGTTACAGTAAAGTACCAGGTATGGAGTCCGGGTACCGGACAGAGGTGCCTAAGGTTAATTTGGTTACAGAGAATTCTTAGACCGGTCAGTGGTCTTGGTGATATGACAGTGTCCCAAGCTACTGCCAGGCAACCTTCCCTTATCACACCTCTCAACAACCTGTTATCGGTGCTGGACTTTACTGGAGAGATAATAAATTTTGTCATCATGTCCGGCCAGGGGTCAGACATCTCACAAATGACACTTGCTCTGTAGATGCTGCACCTTGCAGGCTGCTGGGCCGGGGCGAAGAGTCTATTAATGTGATAAGTTGTGTCAGCCCCACCGGACCACAATAAGACCAGAGAGACTGTTAACCTGGATCATTGTCACCAGATCGGACCAGTGTCCGGAGAGACAAAAAAAAAAAAAAAAAAATGTTTGTCAGAATACCAAATGTGGCACACAATCTGCCTATAGGGTCCAGACTAAGCCCTTTTTGGGAACTTAGGAAGCCTTGGGGGCTGGACCCTAGGTAGTACAGCTGTTGAAGGAGGGATACCTACGTCCATATACCTATACAAGAACAATCCAGGAAATGCCTGGGATTTCACATCCAAGGTCGGGCATACCAGTTCAAGGCCCTGCCATTCGGTTTGTCCACAGCACCTTTTGAGTTCACCGTGATACCAAAGGAGGTGAAATTGATGGCCATACACAAGGTTTTAAGAAGCCACCAGTACCTAGACGACTGGTTGGTGAGAGCCAGCTCCCACCAGGCTTGTCTCCAACATACACAGGAACTAGTATCAGCAACTAGGTTGGCTGGTGAACTTAGAGAAATCAGAGCTGGAGCCCAAACAAGACTTCAATTTTATAGGCTACCAGTTAGACCTCAGATCCGATCGGGTCCGGCCGACTCCAGATCGGTGGCAAAACCTTCAAGAGAAAATGCTGAAACTGCTATCCCTACCGGCTTGCCCGGTCCAGGAATTCATGTCCTTGATAGGTTTGCTAACAGCTACAGAAAAGCAAGTTCATCTAGGCCAACTTCACATGAGACTCATTCAGTGGCATCACAAACACAACTGGAGGGTCCCAGGATCACTGGAAAAGGTGATCCCAATCCCCAGGTCCTTGCACCCCCATTTACAATGATGGCTGAAGAAAGACAATGTCCTTACAGTCCAACCATTACACCCAATAAAACATGCTCTGCAAATATTTACAGACGCATCAATAGAAGGGTGGGGCGCTCACTTAGATGAGCACTTTGCAAGAGCAACCTGGTCCCCTCCGGGAAGCAAGTTGCATATAAACTATCTGAAACTTTAAGCAGTTTTTCTGACTTTAAAGAGTTCCAAGAGCTTTGCTCAAACAAGATAGTACTTGTAGCAACCGACAGCAGTGGATGTGCTCAGTCGGCCATGGTAGGATCTGAAAGCATACACCTTCCCACCATTAGCCATATTGGGCAAAGTGGTGGAGAAGTTGCAAGACTCCCCATGTAAGAGAATCATTCTGATTGCTCCAGGGTGGCCCAACATGCTTTGGTTTTGGGATCTAGTGGCCATGTCCAGCCAAATCCCACTGAGCCTGCCCAATCTGCCCAGCCTGTTCACAGCCATTCAATCAGATCCCTCACAGAAATCTGACAAATCTTAATCTCCATGCAGGGCTCCTAGAGCCTCAGCAATCGAGGAGCAGGACTTGAAAAGAATTGAGGCTCCTCAAAGGGGATCAATCAGATCAGTCTATGAAGCAAATGGGTCATTTTTACCAAGTGATGTATCATTCATCAGGTGGACTTCGGGCACCCCCTGTAAAGTCAGTTGCTGACTTCCTTATGTACCTGTTTCAGGACAGGTAGTTGCAGCCCAGTACCATTGATGATTACAGGTCTGGAACCTCTTCCTGGTTTTTTGCACCAGCTGACAAGGTTCATTTTGAACCAATTAAAGGCCTCCTTGAAGCATTTGACCTTCAAGGCAGTTTTCCTCTTGGCCCTGGGGTCGGGCAAGCGTAGAAGTGAGATACATGCTTGGCAAACAGCCCAGCACCATTGATGGTTATAGGTCACCCATTGTTGATAAACTGGGAAATTCACCCTTCAACATCAGCAAGGGCGAAAATCTCGCTCGTCTCCTGGATAGTTTCCTCGGAGACAGACCCGAAGGCAGGAGTGGCATACCCTCCTGGAACTTCTCACTGGCCGTGCACCAGCTAAGACTCCATTTGATCCAATCAAGGAGACCTCCTTGAAGCATTTGACCTTCAAGACGGTATTCCTCTTGGCCCTTGGGTCGGGCAAGCGCAGAAGTGAGATTCATGCTTGGCAAAACTGATATATTGGAAACCAATCTGATTGGTCAAAGGTGTCCCTGTATCCATCACCCAGCTTTCTATCCTAGAATCAGCTGGCCATAGAGGGTCCAGACAGTGTGGCCCCTGGGGTTATAACAGCCCTGGCCCCAACTCTGGATAGATCCCTCAAGTCTGACAGGTCCCTCTGTCCGGTCAGAGCATTGTGCTACTATTTGGACAGGACTTCAGACATCAGGCAGAATAAGGAGGTGGTTTTTGTCTCCTTTAAGAAAGGTTTCAACAAAGACATCTCGCCTGCCACTATCTCCTCTTGGATCAAGCAGACTGTGATCCTATGTTATGAGCTCTCTGACCAGGAGGCCCACACTTGACATCAGGTTAAAGCCCATGATGTCAGGGCCTTTGCTGCTTCTAAGGTCTTCCAGTCGGGAGTCTCCTTAGATCCAATCTTGTCAGCCTGCCACTGAAGTCACAATACCTTCACACAGTTCTATATGAAGGGCGGGGCTTGGGCTGATTCCGAGCTTTACCAATTGGGCTCGGTAGTGGCTGCTCAGCAGATCCACAAGTGGCCCTTAGATTGAGGAGATTTGTATATGCGCATAACAGTTCTTGATGTAGATCTACATAAGAATTAAGTGTGGCGTGCTTCCTTCGGGAGGTTTATTTGCATTCTGGGACTGAACTCATCCCTCTCTTCCCCTACCTCAGAGCAGGTCTGCAAAAAAGGGGGGGGGGGGCGACGGCGGTATAGCCCCGGGTAACCGGCTGCTGGCAACCGACCATGGCCTTACAGGGTTTCCTGACCTTAAAGTCAACCCAGGCCTGGGCCTATAGGTCTCCTGACGAAGTCAGCCTAGACCGTAGGTTAAAATTTGCTATTACTTGTGAGTTCACATAAGTCCCTAGTAACTTACCCGCCGACCAAGCGGTAGTTATTCAGCATATTGTCCATTGGATAGGATGTATTAACGCAATAAAATTGGGTATTAACTTATAAAAATTTAATTTACTTATTAAATTTACAAATCTTGTAGGCTACCAGTGCGACCTCAGGCCCGTTGGCAGAACCTTCAAGACAAGATACTAAAAATGTTATCACTACCGGCTTGTCCGGTCTGGCAGTTCATGCCTCTGATAGGTTTATTAACAGCCACAGAAAAGCAAGTTCATCTAGGCCGACTGCATATGAGACCCATACAGTGGCATCCAAAACAATGGGAGGGTACCGGAATCACTAGAGAAGGTGATGCGCATTCCCAGGTCCCTGCACCCCCATTTACAATGGTGGCTGAAAGAAGACAATGTTCTCACAGGCCAACCATTACACCCAATAAAACATGCTCTGCAAATCTTTACAGACGCATCAAAAGAAGGATGGGGCGCTCACTTAAACAAGCACACTGCAAGAGGAACCTGGTCCCTTCCGGAAAGCAAACTGCATATAAATTATCTAGAAGTCAAAGCAGTTTTTCTAGCCTTAAAAGAGTTCCAAGACCTCTGCTTAGACAAGATAGTACTTGTAGCAAGGGACAACACCACAGTGGTGTCATACATAAACAAGGAAGGAGGCATGAAGTCAGGCCTACTTTGTGCCCTACTATGGAGAATCTTGACCTGGTGTACCAGAAATCAAGTAACTCTCAAAGCCTGCCACATTCCAGGATGGCTGAACGTAGTAGCAGACAAGCTATCCAGACTAGACCAGACCATCCAAACAGAGTGGTCTCTCCTTCCAGAGGTCTTCCAAACAATATGCAGCAGGTGGCACCAGCCAAAAATAGACCTTTTTGCCACGAGGTTCAACAACAAGTTGCCTCTGTTTGTGTCACCGGTACCAGATCCCCTGGCCAAAGCAGTGGATGCACTCAGTCTGCCATGGGAGGATTTGGACGCATATGCCTTCCTACCAGCAGCTATCCAGGCCTGGGCAAAATGTATTCGTATTCGTATTCATAAGTATTCGAATACATTTTTAAAAGTATTCATATTCGTATTCGAATACTTTTGTGAAAAATGCAAAGTATTCGTATTCGTATTCGAATACATTTCAAAAGTATTCGTATTCACTATTCATGAATACTTTTATGATTACATTTAATATTTTTCAGTTTTTGTTGATTTTTTTCACCCTGTACTGACAAGTTTTAGATATAAATATGAAATTTGGCTGTCTATCATTATGTGCCTAAGAAAACTAACAAGACATATTTAATAAATACTTTTAGTCAGTAAATATTATATAACATAATAATGACAGTGTCATGTTGGAACAAAATAGTGAGGATTATAGCTTTTTCTCTTACATCTCATAAATGCAATCAGTCTGTGTTTAACTTTTATATTGATAAATGACATCATGTGTGTTTTAATCCACATTGGTTTTCATAATGTAGTGTTATGTTATTATAAAATTCATGAACGTACTACCTACCTTAAAATGACAACTGTGTTTGCCTTTGCTACAATAGGGGATTAACTTCTATGTGTTTTTTTTTAGAATATTTTCAAGTCAGCTCAATGGTCCAGAGATACATTAATGACTATAAACACTTAACCATTCAAAGTAATCGTCTCGAGAGACCATTCCTCCCGCTTCATATATCCGTTTTTTTCCAATGTGACCAAGGATGTAGAAATATCTACAATAAGGTGAAGACAAAGGAAGTGGATTGCAGATATAGGGTTAAATGGAATAAAGATCTTGATATAGATATAGACAATAAGACATGGAGAAGAGTCTTTTATCTTATATTTAATGTTGAACAAGATAATAACTTGATCTGGTTTCAGTATAAATTGATACATAGAATACTTGGTACAAACAGTCAACTGTATAAAATGTCCATTGAGAAATCGGATAAATGTAGACTTTGTCAATCTGATCCTGAAACATTTATGCATCTCTTTGTCAAGTGTCGCCATGTAGTAGAGTTATGGAAAGATTTGGAAAAATGGATTTATTCCAACTGGGGAAATTGATATATTTTTCACCCGTGGATATAATCCTAGGATACTTACACAGGGACAACCAGTATTTTCCAATCAACACCTTAATTGCTACTACTAAATACCATATCTTCAAAAGTGCTACAAATAAAAGTGTTCTAAATATAGTTGGGCTTAAAAGTAATTTAAAGAGAAAATATGAGGAACAATTTCATATCCAACCGGAAGGTGAATATAGAGAAAAATTGTATGCTAGTTGGGGTGTTTTTAACAGATTGTTTGAATAAATCCATGAATTCATCCAAAAAAAACAAGGCTAGTATCCTATTACTAGACATGTAGCCTTGCAGTGTTAACATATTCAGTGCAATCAGTAAAATTTTGTTAAGAGTCTTTTTGTAATGTGTAGCATTATTTATATTGTGACCAATAAAAAAAAACAAAAAAAAAAACAAAAAAACTTGAATGTGTTTCAATACCAGTGTCATTGGTCATATATGGGTAATTCTTAGGCAAACTTATGTGACACCTATTGCGACAGTTTTGTTGTAGTAGCAATCCCATCATAAAGATTTCCAAAACAAGATGTTTAGGGCACTATGATGTCCTTTTCAAAAAAAAAAAAAAAAAAATGGAAAAAAAAAACCTCTTTTGAGTAGCTCATGTGTATTAGACTGAATATTCAGATCTTGGAGCAAAAATTAATTCTTGACAAATATGATGTGAATCTGAACCATCATTTACTGAATTGTGCTTTCATGTTTGTATATTTTATTCAGAAAGGTAAAATTATTAAAATTTATTAAAAATGATTGTATGAATTGGGGTTTAGTTAAAATGTATTCATAAATGTATTCGAATACTTTTCAAAAAGTATTCGTATTCAAATACTTTTGAAACTGATGTATTCGTATTCATATTCATGGAAATGAAAAGTATTCGTATTCGAATACTTTTGAAAGTATTCGTCCCAGGCCTGCAGCTATTTTGGGCAAAGTGGTAGAGAAGTTGCAGGACTTCCCATGCAAGAGAATCATTCTGATTGCTGTGGGGTGGCCCAACATCCCTTGGTTTTGGGATCTAGTGGCCATGTCCAGTCAAATCCCACTGTGCCTGCCCTTTCTGCCCAACCGGTTAACACAGCCCTTCAGTCAGATCCCTTACAGAAATCTGACAAACCTAAATATCTATACATGGCTCCTATGCAATCAAGGAGCAGGGCTTCTCTGAGGCAGTGGCAGTGAGAATTGAGGCTCCTCAAAGAGGATCCACAAGATCAGTCTATGAGGCAAAGTGGACCATTATGACAAAATGGTGCGTCACTTATCAGGTGGACTTCAGGGCACCTCCTGTAAAGTCAGTTGCTGACTTCCTTATGTACCTATTTCAGGACAGGAAGTTACAGTCCAGCACCATTGATGGTTACAGGTCAGCCATTGCTGATAAACTGGGAAACTCAACCATCAATATCAGCAAAGATGAAAATCTCACTCATCTCCTGGATAGTTTCTATAGAGACAGACCCAAAGGCCGAAGGGGAATCCCCTCCTGGAACCTCTCCCTGGTCTTGCACCAGCTGACAAAGGCTCCTTTTGAACCCATCAAAGAGGCCTCTTTGAAGCATTTGAAACAGTTTTCCTCTTAGCCCTTGGGTCGGGCAAACATAGAAGTGAGATACATGCTTGGCAAAACAGAAATATTAGACACCAGTCTGACTGGTCAGAAGTATCCCTCTACCCATCGCCCAGCTTTCTTTCCAAGAATCAGCTTGCAAAAGAGGGTCCAGACAGTGTGGTCCCAGGGTTATAACAGCCCTGGCCACAACTCTGGATAGATCCCTCAAGTCTGACAGGTCCCTCTGTCCGGTCAGAGCATTGTGCTATTATTTGGACAGGACCTCAGGCAGAATAAGGAGTTGGTCTTTGCCTCCTTTAAGAAAGGTTTTGACAAAGACATCTCACCTGCCACTATCTCCTCATGGATCAAACAGACTGTGATCCTATGTTATGAGCTCTCAGACCAAGAGGCCCACACTTTACATCAGGTTAAAGCCCATGATGTCAGGGCTTTGCTGCTTCTAAGGCCTTCCAGTCAGGAGTTTCCTTAGAACAAATCCTGTCAGCCTGCCACTGGAAATCGCATAATACCTTCACTCAATTCTACCTGAAGGATGTGGCATGGGCTGACTCAGAGCACTACCACCTGGGACCTATAGTGGCTGCTCACCAGATCCACCAGTAGCCCAGGACATAGAGGAGATCTGTACATATGTAAATAGTTGTACATATATCTATATATATATATATATATATATATAAAAAACAAAAAAAACTGTGATGTGCTTCCTTCGGGCGGTTTATTCTACTTATGGGACTGAACTCATCCCTCTCTTCCCCTACCTCAGAGCAGGTCTGTAAAAGAGGGGGGGGGGGGGCAATGTCGGTAACTGGCTGCTGATATCTGATCACGGCCTTAAGGGTTTCCTGACCTCAAAGTCGACCCGGGCCTGAAGAAATTTTGTTAGTTTGGTTAATGAGTTAACTTAAGTCCCTAGTAACTTACCCGCCAACCAAGCGGTAGTTATTCAGCAATTGTCCATTGGGTAGGATGTATTAACGCAATAAGTAAATTAAATTTTTATAGGTTAGTACCCTATCCAATGGACACACAAGACCCTCCCACCGACCGCACTTTCAACTTCAGCATATTGTCCATTGGATAGGATGTATTAACGCAATAAAATTGCAAATTTAATAAGTAAATTAAATTTTTATAAGTTAATACCCTATCCAATGGACACACAAGACCCTCCCACCAACCCCGCTATCGGCTTACTAGGGGTCTAAGAGGTTTAGACAACAAAAAGATGCTATGACGTCACTCTGTCTAGACAGGAAGGAAGTACGATGCGCCACCTGGCGAATGCACACCACTGGGACCGGCCGGTGGAAACACAGGACGTCTTTTTTTGGCGGGCCGGTCTGTGCCGACTGGATTAGCAATTGTCCATTGGATAGCGTATTAACTTATAAAAATTTAATTTACTTATTAAATTTGCAATTTTCTGTTTTTGCCTTATATCTACTTTAAAACTACTCTTCTTATAAACTATAGCATTATTAAATTAACTTTACACAATTTATGACCAAAGAAAACAAAATAAAGATTACATTTTTCTTTCATGTTAATACATAAGCTTCCACACTGCTTAACTTTAAGTTCTTCTCTCAGTGCTGCATGTTTTTCTTATCAAAAAGCTTTTTCCACTTTATACTATAAAGCATCTAACCTTTTGGGATGCTTTGTTTTTGTTAGTAAAAACATATTTCTTGTTAAACTTTTCCTTTTTATTGCGCTACAATAGCTTACCATGTGGAACCGAATGGATAAATCTAACCGCTAGGCGGAGGGATTACAGCTGAAACTGGAGATATTTGTCAATTTTTCTTGGATTTTGAATTATTTAGAATGTATGTTTTTGAAAAGCCAGTCTTGAGTCCCGCTTACAGTGTTTACATATTATCATTATCTGATCAAGTAAGGTATTTTAGGTAAAAATTTGTAAATGTGTTTTGAGCTTTCCAGTGAGAAGCTTGCTTGATTTGGTCCACCTAAACCCCACCGTAAAAGGTCTTAGAGGCAGCAAAGGCCCTAATGTCATGCGCTTTAACTTGGACCAAGTCCAAGTATTGTTGGTCTGCTTGTTTGTAACAAAGTAGGATAGTTTGTTTTAACCAAGAAGAGAGAGTAGCAGTTGATGTCTGAGGTATGTCCTTTTGAAGGAAATAAAGAGTAGGGATCGAGACCCTCTTAGGTCTTTGGTTCGATCCAAATAGTACCTCAGGGCCCGTACTGGACACAGGGTCCTGTCTTCTTTGAATTGTCTATCCACAATGGTAGTCAAAGCAGGGATAGTCACTGGAGACACTTGAGAACCTTCTCTTGCTGGTGTTTTGGCTATGAAATCTGAAGAGGGGAACAAAGCTACCTTTTCCCATTGGCCTAGATTAGATACTTTGTTTGCACCAGAGGGATGAATCGTGCTGTGGCGCTTGCCGGAGGCCAAAGCTAGCAAGAAAGTAGTTTTTGAGTGTCAGATGGTTGAGGTCTGTGCCTTTCATAGCCTCAAAGGGTGCTTTTGTGAGCTAATTAAGAACAAGAGAAAGGTTCCACTTTGGAAGATTCCTGGAACTTTTGGGATGATCCCTGTGAAAACTAGCAACTTGCTGCAAGTAACCTGTTAAGGTCAGAGCTTTGAGAAATATGGAGCTTCGCTGGGCCCAAGGTGTTAACAATGGCCGTCCTGTAACCATCAATGGTTGACGGGTGCCTGTTTAGATCTTATTACAGGTACTGGGACTTGTTTCACAGAGGGAGTGAAGAAAACCACCAAATTTTCTCTACACCATTTCTCAAAAAGGGGCAACTTTGACTTGTAGGTGGTCCTTGTTGATGACCTTTGAGGGTAGCAATTCTCTCTGCCATTTCTACAGAGAAGTCTTGTTCTTGGAGCTGTCCACTCCTAGACACCAGGTGTGGAGGTTGAGATGTTGTGGATTGCTGTGAAACACTTGATCGTGGGACTGTTTGAGAAATGTTGTTGACACTGGTAACTGGAGTGGGATCTCTGTTGAGAGCTGCACTAGGTCCCAAAACCTGGGCATTCCTGGCCATCCTGGAGCTATTACACTGATGAGGCAATTGCATTGCCTGACTTTTTGCATCACCCTGTAAAGGAGAGACGTGGGAGGGTAGGCATAAGCAGTGAGACCTGACCAGTTTATGTTCAGAGCAACTATGTCCGAAGCATGTTAGTCTGGGACTGGGGATACATAGAATGGAACTTTGTGGTTCAGACAAGTGGCAAATAGATCAACAAGAGGAGTGAACCACTTTTGGATGCAGTGACCATTCTGTTGATTGGACTTGGCTCAACCTGGACAAAAAGTCGGCCATCACATTCAGACACCCTGGAATGTGCCTGGCTCTTAGAGTTATCTGGTAATGATGGCACCAGGTCATAATTTCCACAGGAGAGCACACATCTCCGCAGAGTGGGTTCCTCCTTGTTTGTTTATGTAGGCCACTACTGTTGAGTTGTCTATAGCAACCAACACTGTTTGGTTTTGGCACTGGTCCTTGAGCCTTTTCAGGGCCAGAGAAACCGCCTTCAACCCTAGAACATTTATGAGTAGCCTTTTTCCCTGTCTGACCACAGACCTTTTGTAGAGACTTGCTCTAAGTGAACGCCCCAACCTTCATTTGAGGCATCTTTAAGATTTGGATACTGTGGTCTTGGGGTGAAGGTCTGAGCCCTTCATCACATTTGTGGGATTTTGCTACCACTCTAGGTGAGCTGAAGTGGTCTCTGACCAAGGAAGAAGGCTGTCCAACGACTGAGGATATCTCCAGTGCTCCTTGAGGTGAAACTGAAAGGGCCTCATATGAAGGCATCCTTCCAGGACCATCTGCTCCGTTGAGATGGACAGCCCAATTAGTGACATCAAACATCTTGCAGTCAAAACATGTTTTGACTTTTAAGCATAGGATCAAATCCTGAAGTTTGAGCCATCCATATTATCCACCCTAAGGACTGTGTCAGGTCTACCACGGTCTGAGTGTTCACTTGTGCTGCATTCTGAGATGGGGCTCTGATAAGTCAGTCGTGTAGGTATTTGTGAAGCCATCAGCTTCACTTCCTTTACGATCATTTTAACGACCTGTGGGGCCATGGCTAGGCCGAAAGGGAGGAAAGTGAACTGGAACACCTGTAAATTGTGGCAAAACCTTAGGTACTTCCTTGAATTTTGGTGGATGGGGATGTGAAGGTAGGTGTCTGACAGGTCTATCGATGACGCCCATTCCCCTGGAATCAGAGAGGCCCTGATGGACTCTGAAGTTTCATTTTGATCCTTTCTTCAAGTAGAAAGGTGTTGAGCCTGCTTAGGTCTATCACTGGCCTCCACCTTAGTGAGGCTTGGGGACTAGAAACAGGTTACTGTAAAACCCAAGAGATTTTACATGTTCCACCCTTTCTATTGCGTTCTTTGATAGAAGAGACTGGATACAAGAGGCCAGAGCTAGATCTTTTGATGGGCCTTGTATCCTGAGTGAATCAGAGGAACTCTGGCTAATTTTGGTTTTGAGCATTTATTTTTTTGCCAGTCTCTTCTGAAAGAACGGAGGCAACTTACTACTGGTGGACTCAGGGAGGCTTTTAAGGAGTCATTGGGAGGAGGGGTTTCCATGCCCTCGTCCCCTTGTGTGAGGTTGAAACTACCTCTGGAGCCTCTGTTACTCGATTCCCCCTACCTGGGGAAAACAATGGCTACTGATTGGAATGGATTGACCCCATAGGAGTGTTTCCTGTAGGAGCCTCTTTTGGTTGTGGTGGGGACCATGAAAGGACTGATTTGATAGGTCCTAAACCCTAAGGTTCAGGGGTGCCTTTTGAGGAAGAACTCTTGTCCCTCCTTAACTAATTGTGAATGGAACAAATGAGAGGGACAGAATGGGGAGCTCTTAAGTTCTTAACATGTGGTATCTCCAAGGTTAGGTTAAAGGCGGGTCGTTTCAACCTCAGGTCTAATAAGCGCTGAATTCCCCATAGTGTATAAGTCTCTGTGGAGAAGACGGCTAAGACCTTACTTTGACAGGCTAAGGATCTCTGTTGGACAAGGATCTTCTTGTTCAGGATATCTAGTCACAGGTCTTTTCATGATCATTTCTGGCTGCTTTTTTTTTTTTTTTTTATGATATTTTGATAGGCACCCTTTAAATTTGAGTTTGTACCCATTTGGTTTTGTACCTTGATACTGTCTTTACTGTTTTCCATGACCAGGTTGCATTCAGGATGACCTAGGTAAGGGGAGCCAATAACTAAAGGAACAGATTTTGCCTTTCCTGAAGCTCAAACTCTTTGACTACCGGTAGGGGACCTGCCCATAGGGGCCCCAGAGGGACTAGGGGAGATACAGATTTTACAATTTTGTAATTTGTACTCAAAACAAAGTTGTCCCAATTGTACCACTTAGGAGTGGAACCAGGGGATTTAATATATTTATTTTCAGGTAAATTAGGAGCCTGAAAGTCCTGTTTAAATATATCAAAAGCATCTTAGTTGAGGACTGAGTGGGAGCATAGCTGAAGGGCTCCTTGGCCTAAGCTCCTGTTGGCCTGCTACATCATTCAGGGCCCAGAGTGTGGTAGAGGACCTAGGCATACTGTCCCTGGGGTTAGGGAGATTCAAAATCTCCCTAAGTTTCAATATTCTCGGTATATTGTGAGGGCAAGTCAGATAAAACTACTTCCCTATAAAAACAGGGTCTGGGTCTGATTTTGGTATACCTTGTTCAGAAGAAGCCATTTTGGGCTTTGAGGACTTCTTGACTTGCACAGAAACCTCAGATTCCTCCAAAGAGGAAGATGAAGTGACATATTGGCACAAGACTTTTTTTTTTCATTCGGACTGGGATCTGAAATCAGAACAATCTTCTGAACATGTGAACTGCTCGGATGGTTAGTGCTCAGGCGATTATGCAAGTCAAGCTGTTGTTCAGATCCGAACAATCATCCGAACCTCCAAACTGCACAGATGGTTAGTGTTTGGGTGATTATACAAGTCTTGCTGTTGGTTCGGACCAGGTTTCAGATCTGAGCTACCCCCACTGCGGAAGTCAGATTGTTAAGGATCCGACTCGGGAAGGGACTAAAAACTCTGTACTACTACTCTGTACTACTGCAGAGATTATTTAAAATATGCCTTATTTGTTGTGAAGCCATATTGGAAAGACAGGGCAACTATTACGTGAATGAGATGTCACATTTGCCAGCTGCCTTGAGACAGTGCATTAAATAACATAAAATATTTGTCTTTTCACAAAGACCTTGTATGTAAAATATTATAAATATTTTATATTTTCATTATATAAAAGATATGTTTAATATTTTATAAAAATACACATAAGAGGACGACTTTTACTATTGCTAAACCCAAGGTCTCTCAAATGCCATGGGGAGACCATGGTTTTGCAAGCACCTGCTGTGCAGACAAAGACGTGGTTTCTCGAGGTTTGCCTTCAACAGTGATTCGATTTTGTACTTTATTTTATATTTTAACTCTTTTAAAAGGTTTTAGAACATGATGAATGCAATATGTATTATAGTGTGGTGAAATGGGAAATTTAATAAGTAAATTAAATTTTCATAAGTTAATACCTTACCTAGTGGACAGATGCATTTATCCGGCGCACAGCCGGTCCCGCCAAACGTTAGAAAAAAAAACGTCCTGAGCTGGGCTCTGACCAGGATCGGTAGTGTAGTATCCATTCGCCAGGTGGCCTCACAGCACCCAGCCTCCCTACTGCGCATGCGTGCACATGCATACTTCTTTTCGTTGCCTACCCTTAGCATGTCCCCTTTGAGCTTAGAAGCGGGGAAGGTTGGGTGGGAATCCCCCTGTCCACTAGGTAAGGTATTAACTTATAAAAATTTAATTTACTTATTAAATTTCCCATTTCACTGCGTTAATACATCTTACCTAGTGGACAGATGCAGAATAACTACCCATTGGATGGAGGGCAGCTCTAAAGAATGACCTGATTCTACAAACTCCCCAAAGCAGCCATATACGGCTTAGAGGTAAGACAGTCTAAACAGATGTCCCCAAACCTCTAAGTGGTCCCCCCCCTTTTTTCTCTATCCCTCTAAAGGAAAACTCTGGAGAGGGGAGTAAGGAGTTTATTCCCTAGGGATTCCTGAGGAAGACCTGTAGAGAGCATAAAGAAACTGGACTCTCATCCATCATTTTGAATCACAACGGACTGCAGGGAAACAAACTTTTTTTTTTTACTATGTACACTCAGAATACACACTATGTACAAGGATGGATAAAATTTGGGGTCAACTAATCCCTTATCTGTTTGGCAAGTGATATAACTCAGAATCTGCCCAAGCCACATCCTTCAAATAGAACTGTGTGAAGGTATTGTGTGACTTCCAATGACAAGTTGAGAGAATTTGATCTAAAGGTACGCCTCCTTGAAAGACCTTGGAAGCCACAAAGGCTCGTACATCATGAGCTCGGACTTGGTGCAAAGTTTGAGCTTGTTCATCTGACAGTTGGTAACACAGGACTATAGTTTGCTTAATCCAGGAGGAGACAGTCGTAGGAACAATGTCCTTATGGAAGCTCTTTCTGAAGGAGACAAAATCCAATTCCTTACCAGATCGAAGGTCTTTGGTGCTGTCCAAATAATCACACAACGCACTCACTGGGCAGCGTTCTATCCTCCTTAAGAGACTTATCCAGGGTAGGATTTTGTTTATTTGGGGTTTAACGTCGCTTTCAACACTGTACAGGTCATATCACGACGGGTAGTTGGAAGGGCAGAGGAAACCAGTACATAGAGTTCGCTAGGGTTGTGTACTGTAAACTGCCGACCAACGGCAAGCAACTACCAGCTTTCATCCAGGGTAGGAGCCAGAGCTGGAATAACCACTTGGGCTACTCAACCAGGACCATCCCTGGCCAACTAATTCTTGGAAATGAAACTGGGAGAAGGAAATAAGGAAACATTTGACCAATCTTCCTGATGTATGTTCCTATGCAGCCAAGCACGTATCTCGCTCCTGCTTTTTCCCGAACCCAGCGCCAAAAGGAAGACAGTCTTGAAGGTGAGATATTTTAGAGAGGCCTTCCTAAGCAGTTCAAAAGGAGCTTTGGTGAGCTGATGTAGTACCAAGGAGAGATTCCCCAAGAGGGGACACCCCTTTGACGCTTAGGTTTATCACAATGAAAACCATCCAACAACCTGTTCAAGTTCTCATCCTTGCTGATATTGATTCTGGTGTTGCCCACTTTATCGGCTATGGCAGTCCTATATCCATCAATGGTGCTAGGTTGAAGGAGTTTCTCCTGAAACAGATAGAGAAGAAAATCTGCAATCTGTCTTATAGAGGGCGACCTGGGCTGGTATTCATGAAAAATCTTATTCTCAGTCTCAAACTCAAACTTAGACTCCGTCTCAAACTCAAATTCAACCATACGTAAGTATAAACTCAAATTTGGTATTCTTATGTCAAATCCTACCTAAGTATATGCTCAAACTTAAGTTTGAGTCTGAGATTGAGCTTAGCCAATCAAATTCCATAATGGAATGTGTCATGGAATTTGATTCTCTAAAATGAAATTAAATATTTCCGAACTCAATCTCAAACTTAATTTGAGTTTGAAATATATGTAAGCAGTATATGTAACACTGCTTGGAGACTGGCACTGCTAATTCTACTATAAACTTTATATGTTATGTTCAAGTACAACTTATTCAATTTATAACTTGTTCAAATGTTAAAGTACAACTTATTCAATTTATAGCTTGTTCAAATAGTTGAAACAAAGTATAATATTTTCAGTTCAGCTATGTTACTATTGATTGTTTATCTAAATGATCCTTGCTGAATAAAATGATTGCCTTTTTATTTCAGTTTGTAAAATTTCTTAAGAAAATTGATTTTTTTTCTAGAATATACAAAATATTGCATTTATGTGATTCTATTTTCAGAAGGAAGCCCCTACATTAAGTTAGATTGTGGGAATGAAGCTCAAAAACTTATTCATAGAACTTTGGATTTTAGAAGCCAAAAACTTGTTTAAAAGTATTAGGCTGACTTGTACACTTATTGTACTACAAATTGTACCAATTCATGTTTTTATTTGCCCAAAAACATTTGAGACATCTCTCATGCAGACTTAAATATAATCCCTAAATATAGGGATTATAAAGGAGTTTGAGTCTGAGTTTAAGAATATACTCAAGAATACGGATTAAATTTAAGTTTGTGTATATACTTACATTTGTGTTTAAAAGTAAGTATAAACTCAAGTATAGGGTTCAAAACCTAAATTATAGGGATTATACTTAAGTTTGAGTTTGAGACTGAGTTTGAGATTTTTTGTGAATACCAGCCCTGAAGTCCACCTGACTCGTTTCACACCATATGACAAAAACGGCCCACTTTGACTCGGACATTTCTGGTTGAACGCTTCTGAGAAGCCTCAATTTGTGTTGCCACTTGATCAGAGAAACCTTCCTGTTGGATGGCTGAGGCTCCAGGAGCCAAGCATGCAGATTTAGCATCAGGAGATCCCTGTGTGAACATTTGTTGAATGGTTTAGTCAGGAGGTTCTCTGTTGCAGTGTTTCCACTGGAGGCCGACCCTACGACTCTGTATTATTATAAGGTCAGCTGCAAAAGTCGGGGGGTGGGGACAAAAATCCACAAAAAAAGAAATTACCAGGACAAGCCCTAAACCTGTAACAGACAAAGCCGTATCAAGTCCCGACAAGCTGTACTGAGAAACAGACAGGACTGGAGAAACATACAGAACCCCATGACCAGACTTGAAGTTGGTATTGTAACAACAGTTTTTGATGAATTTTTGGGAAAAAAGAGGGTCAAGTGTGGAGCAATAAACAATTCTTACACTAGATCAAGGCTGAATATTTTGATTCCATCACATGTCCAAATTAATTTTTTTGTAGTTTCAATTACAGTTTTCACGTTTTTGTTTAAATATACATAAAAATAAAATCAATGTATGTCTGCTTCAGTTTATGAACGAAAAAGTAATTTAAAATATAAAATTTGACCTTTTCTATCTCTTTAACTTTGAAATTATGATCACTTGCACTGTTTTGTGTCATTCTTGACATAATTTTTGATTGTACTTATATTTCACATCATGCTGCAAATGGTCTGCAAATGAGCAGTACCTAATAAATTATAAAAGACAAGCTGGCTTCATATTACGACAGGCCTGCAAGTGATAACGACAAGCCTGGAAGTGTAACTGACAGGCCCTTAAGTTAACCGACAGGCCTGTGGCTAGGGGGCTGAAATTAGGGTCGGGAACAAGAGTCAGGGAGGGTCGGGGATATCAACATTTTGATATTTCAACGACTCTCCCTGACGGGCCGGGAACTTGCAACCGACCCTAACCAGCCATGTAAACATTGGTCCCGACTCACCAAAAATGCATAGTTACCAGCCTGTTGGTTCCAGTGGAAACACTGCATATCCTTGGCAGAGAGAGGAGAATTTGCACTGACATGTTGATCAGATCCCAAAACCAAGGCATGTTCGGCCACCCTGGTGCAATCAAAATCATTCTTCGACAACCTTGGTCCAACAGCTTGGTGACCACTTGTCCCAGGATTGCCACTGGGGGAAAAGCATAAGCATCTAGCTCCTGCCACGGGGACTCAATGCATCTAACTGCCAAGCCAACCGGTCCGAAACCAGAGAAACAAACCTGGGAAGTTTGTGATTGAACCGGGTTGCAAATAAATCCACTTCCAGGGTGTGCCATGTTCGGCAGAGGTGGTTGAACACCTCCTGAAGGAGAGACCACTCTGAATCACCTGTTTGTGCCTGGACAATTTGTGGCCCAGAATCTGTCTGGCTCTCAGCACTATTTCCTTTTGATTGGACCAAGACAGGAGTCTCCATAGCAGGGTACACATAGAGCCTGATTGCATACCTCCCTTCTTGTTGATGTAAGAAACCACTACCTTTTCTACCGCCTGTTTTTGGATTAGCGCCTTTAGAGCTTCTCTTAGGTGGCTGTGTTTGATCGGGTTTGCATAGCCACTGACTATCAAGGGTGACCTGGTTAGAGGGGGTCTCACTTTGAAGGGTAGAGTATACCCGTCTCTCAGTATTGATACTACCCTCGGATTTGAACCCAGGGAGAGCTAGACCTGCCAAAATTTTTGCAGACAACCTCCCACAGGTGGATTTCTGACAACATGGTGTACACTGGTGACAACTGGGGCAGAAAGACAGTGATTTACACAATGAACACCTTTCACACACTTTATTTTTACCTTTGAACAAGAGGGACCTACGTCTTTCCTTTGTGACTGCCCGATTACAGAAGGTGCATGAACCACAACATTCAAGTTTACAGTTTCTTGTTTTCTTGACTGACCGGGATCCCTTGACCCTAAAAAAGACTGAACTTGGGGATCTGGTAAACTTTGATTGTCATTTATACTGTTTGTTTTCCACTGCGTGCAGGCTTGGAAAAATATGGGGAACTGGAGCCACCTCTACCACGGCTTCTACCTCTACCCTGGCCAGAGAACTGGCGCCATGGTTGCTGTGATTGAGTTGATGAATAGCCTGACTGTTTAGAGTCTTTCCTGTCATAAGGTTGATACCTGTACTGAGACTTTTTATGGGGTGGCTGATATGTGCCCGGACCGGGACCAGAAGCACCCCTAGCAGAATCATGTTTGACAATATCTTGTTCAGCTACTACCAACACATCATCCGGAAATAAGCTGAAACTGAAAGGTGGTGCGTTGCGAATCCAGTTTTAACATGTTCTAGGTATGCGGCACAGTTTAGTAAAACAAAGCTTGCAAGCTGAACAAAAAGGCTGTCGGCCAGATGCTGAAATGCTGTTCCTAAGGCCACAGAAACACTTGTGTGAAAAGCCGACAAGTCCTTGAGTTCCTTAATGGCGTTCACAACTTCTTTGGGAGCTTTCCCTTTCACAACAGTCTCTTGAAGGAAGGAGATATGTTCAGTCATTTTGTCTTGTATTTTGCTTGCACAGCGATTAAACCCTGCCGCATGATCAGTTATATAGGAGTCCTCCTGGGCACACTTCTCCCAATGTCGGAGAATTTCCTGGGGTACCGGTCAGGATGCTGGTCCAGATTGAGGGTTTGCCGACACTTTGGCCACTCTTGAAAACTGAGCATTTAGTCTGGCTTCCAACCCTGACCACCCAAAAACAGTCTTTCCAGGTCGATGCATGACCTCCTGTCTGAGACAAGACCAGGGATACCATTTCACTTGGCTCTTAGGCGTTCTGATGAATTGGTCCACCTTGAGGCCAGCTGACTCTTGTGAATGTGATGGATAACCTTCTGCTGCTCTAGTGTTGAGCTTCTCCATCTTGGAGCATAGCCAAGAAAGGCTCTGACAGCTCTAAGTCTCCTGATAGTTTATTTCTTCATTCTTTTCAACCACCTCCAAATCAGGAAGTTTACCCGGTACCGGTACTACAGACACTCATACCAGTAGAAGAATATATATCAGGCATATCGGTCGAAAGTGAGCTGGTGGTTGCAATAGGCTTGTCCAAAGAAGTTGCCAAACCCGGACCGGGTATCTCTACTTGGGCAGCCTGATTAGTGTTTGAAAGAGTTGTATCTGTACCCAAACCGGGAGAACCGGTAGAAGCAGATTTAAGTAACTTCTTCTGTTTGTCTTTTACTTTTGTTTTCTTTTGCTTTAACCGGAACCTTCTGACCCTGAGACGGCACTGGACTGGTGGCTCTGGTGTCAGAGGTTGGCTTAATGAAAGGTGTGTCTGAAACCGGTGGGTTAACAACTGTAACCGGTGCTTTAGGGATGGAAAAGATGTTGGTCCTGGTGAGTAGAGCCTTGAAACGGGCACATTTTTCCTCTAGCTGATTATTTAAAATGTCAAAGTCTTGCATTGAAACAAAATCCTTTCCTGAATATTGAGGCACCAGATCCGGTAAAGAACTGGGGCCTGCCAGTGGCTGTGCATGCACATCCAATTCTGCTTCCATATCCTCTACCGGGCACCCCACTGTAACTTTGCTTGGAGAGACCAACAATCCAGCCCTTTTGTCTTTACGTATTTGATATTGAGTAGAAGAAAGCATACTTCTCTGCGAATCCTTCAAGTCCTCACATATCTGGCAATCTTTTCTTTTAACACAATTGTCAGAACCTAATTTCTTATCTCTACATCGTGCGCATTTTTGGTGGAGATCAAAACCAGCCATAACATGGCCACAACTCCCCCTTCTTTGTCCTGGTGATGCCATGATCATTAAACACAATGTATATCCAGAAAAGAATGGCTAATACACTGAGTAAAACACAATATTTCCAAAAAAATTCCTCTTATAAAATAAACTGAACACTATCGCGCCAAACTAAAAGAGGCAGTACAGATGCGTGTGCACGCGCAGTAGGCAGGCTGGGTGCTGTGAAGCCTCCTGGCGAATGGATACACTACCGGTCCCGGTCAGAGCCAAGCTCAGGTCGTTTTTTTTTCATTTGATGGGACTGGCTGCATGCCGGATAAATGCATCTGTCCACTAGGTAAGATGTATAAACCTAATAAAAAAATAATGCAAACAAGACCACTGCTACAGTATTTATCCCCTGCTGGGTATTAAGCAAAAAGGAGGTAGTGTGACCATGAAAGTGGGTTCAAAGCACAACAAGCAATAACTAGACCTAGCGCATCGGAGAACCGATGCAAATTGTATCCACCGTAAAGACAATGCACCAAAACCTCTAGGACCAATAATAAGCGAGTTATAAGCACTTTTAAGTTTGGCTGTCCTCATTTGACCTCCCAGAACATGATTTCCTATGTTGGTTTACTATCCCAAACATCTAGGACCAATAATAAGCGAGTTATAAGCACTTTTTAGTTTGGCTGTCCTCACACTTGACCTTGAAGGAGGGGCCCAAGGTCAAATCCGACCATGACAGAAGATTCCCCGCCCATGATTTCCTGTATGTTGGTTTACCATCCCAAACCTCTAGGATCAATAATAAGCGAGTTATAAGCACTTTTAAGTTTGGTTGTCCTCGTTGGACCTTGAATGAGGGGCCCAAGGTCAAATCCGACCACACCAGAAGAATCCCAGCCCATGATTTCCTATAGGTTGGTTTACCATCCCAAACCTCTAGGACCAATAATAAGCGAGTTATAAGCACTTTTAAGTTTGGCTGTAATCATTTGACTTTGAAAGAGGTGCCCAAGGTCAAATCCGACCACACCAGAAGATTCCCAGCCCATGATTTCCTATAGGTTGGTTTACCATCTCAAACCTCTAGGACCAATAATAAGCGAGTTATAGGCACTTTAACCTTTGGCTATCCTCGTTTGACCTTGAAGGAGGGGCCCAAGGTCAAATCCGACCACACCAGAAGATTCCCAGTGCATGATTTCCTATATGATGGTTTACCATCCCAAACATCTAGGACCAATAATAAGCGAGTTATAAGCACTTTAACCTTTGGCTATCCTCGTTTGACCTTGAAGGAGGGGCCCAAGGTCAAATCCGACCACACCAGAAGATTCCCAGTGCATGATTTCCTATATGATGGTTTACCATCCCAAACATCTAGGACCAATAATAAGCGAGTTATAAGCACTTTTAAGTTTGGCTGTCCTCATTTGACCTTGAAGGAGGGGCCCAAGGTCAAATCCGACCACACCAGACGATTCCCAGCCCATGGTTTCCTATATGTTGGTTTACCATCCCAAACCTCTAGGACCAATAATAAGCGAGTCATAAGCACTTTTAAGTTTGGCTGTCCTCATTTGACCTTGAAGGAGGATCCCAAGGTCAAATCCGACCACACCAGAAGATTCCCAGCCCATGATTTCCTATATGTTGGTTTACCATCCCAAACCTCTAGGACCAATAATAAGCGAGTTATAAGCACTTTTATGTTTGGCTATCCTCGTTTGACCTTGAAGGAGGGGCCCAAGGTCAAATCCGACCACACCAGAAGATTCCCAGTGCATGATTTCCTATATGTTGGTTTACCATCCCAAACATCTAGGACCAATAATAAGCGAGTTATAAGCACTTTTAAGTTTCGCTGTCCTCATTTGACCTTGAAGGAGGGGCCCAAGGTCAAATCCGACCACGCCAGAAGATTCCCAGCACATGATTTCCTATATGCTGGTTTACCATCCCAAACCTCTAGCACCAATAATAAGCGAGTTATAAGCACTTTTAAGTTTGGCTGTCCTCGTTTGACCTTGAATGAGGGGTCCAAGGTCAAATATGACCTCACCAGAAGATTCGCAGCACATGATTTCCTATAGGTTGGCTTCACATTGCAAACCTCTAGGACCAATAATAAGGGAGATATAGGCACTTTTAAAGTCCGCTATGTGGGTTACTTCGGCACTCCGTGGATGACAATAAGGGAGATGAAAGACCTTTTCCACATCATAAACTAACAACCTTACTAAGCAGCGAATGTAAAATTTACCAAAATCACTTGTTTTACTGTTCTCGAGATAAATGACATTTTCCATTTCCACAAAATTCAAGATGGCTGTCACAATTTTGAAAATTTAATCTTTTTTTCTAGAAAAAATAGTCCTTGCTGCCCAGCATATCCAAAAGTTGTTTGAGTTTTTCATACTTCAAACTCTTGTTACCTGAAACATATGCAAGACAGAAGAGATATACATGTAATACAAATCTTCCCCCGTCCCCACTTCAATCGGAAGATTGCATGGAGTGACACACACATATATATATATATACACACATAGGCAATTCTTTTCCAGGTTAAGGTGGTGGTCGCTGCAGATTAGCATGTATAATAATTGCTTTATGCAACATCTATAGTTTGTATAGTATTATTTAGCTATGCAATGAGCTACAGGTCTGATATTTTACTATGTCATAGCTGACCCAAAAGTAGGTGTAAACATCTTTAACAAAATGTTCTAAATGAAATACTTTCCAAGTTTTAAATGATTTAGTGCATGATTTTATGAATTTTAATGCATAAAAAACTAGACCTACGCATCGGAGAAATGATGAAAAATTTGTATCCACCGGAAAGACAACTCACCAAAGCCAGTGAACCATCATTTGACCTTGAAGGAGGGGGCCCAAGGTCAAATCTGACCATACCACAAGATTCCCAGCCCATGATTCCTATAGGTTGGTTTACCATCCCAAACCTCTAGGACCAATAATAAGCGAGTTATAAGTACTTTTAAGTTTGGCTAGCCTCGTTTGACCTTGAAGGAGGGGCCCAAGGTCAAATCCGACCACACCACAAGATTCCCAGCCCATGATTTCCTGTAGGTTGGTTTACCATCCCAAAGCTCTAGGACCAATAATAAGCGAGTTATAAGCACTTTTAAGTTTGGCTATCTTCGTTTCACCTTGAAGGGGCGGCCCAAGGTCAACTCCGACCACACCAGAAGATTCCCAGTCCATGAGTTCCCATAGGTTGGTTTACCATCCCAAACCTCTAGGACCAATAATAAGCGAATTATAAGAACTTTTAAGTTTGGCTATCCTTGTTTGACCTTGAACGAGAGGCCCAAGGTTAAATCCAACCACACCAAAAGATTCCCAGCCCATGATTTCCTATAGGTTGGTTTACCATCCCAAACCTCTAGGACCAATAGTAAGTGAGTTATAAGCACTTTTAAGTTTGGCTATCCTCGTTTGACCTTGAAGGAGGTGCCCAAGGTCAAATCCGACCACACCACAAGATTCCCAGCCCATGATTTCCTATGTGTTGGTTTACCATCCCAAACCTCAAGGACCAATAATAAGCGGCTTATATGCACTTTTAAGTTTGGCTATCATCGTTTGACCTTGAAGAAGGGATTCAAGGTCAAATTTGACCACATCAGAAGATTTGCAGCTCATGACTTCCTATAGCCTGGTCTCACATTGCAAACCTGTAGGACCAATAATAAGGGAGATGTAGGCACTTTTAAAGTCTGCTATGTGGGTTACTTCAGCACTCCATGGATGACCTTGAATTAAGAGCTTGAAGGTCAAATGTCTGCAAGGTTGTAGAGGACGTATGTATCTGTCATATATATCACCTATGAAGAGATTCAACTTTCTACCTACGAGAAACAGCCAGTAGAATAATGTAGATAATTTTCAAATAAATGCCCGCGGCGGCCATCTTGTTTTTCAGAATGAGGCTAATTTCAGTCCCAGAGAAGCTTGTCCCCCAATGAAGATATCCTGCAAATTTGGTGAACCTAGCTGGTGTAGATTTCCTCTGAGAGCGTTAACGCCGAAAATCTCTATGCGCAGCGGTGGCGGCATAGCGAACGCTAAACCAAAGTATCCACCGGATGCCTCCAGTGGATACAATTATTTAAAAAATTGGTTTAAAAAAACAAGAAAGATCCAGATCTGATACACAAGGGAATGCACTTGTGGTCCAGTACATATACGCAAGATAAAGAGACATATCCCTCCAATAGTCAATGAAAAAATTGTGATAAAGTGTTTAAATTTTCACACTTTAGGTGGGGGCACCTCACTTCTAACTGTTCCAGGGAACAGATGAACAACCCGATCTGTATGCCTTGGAACAATTTTTCATCCTCAATAGATAATCTAATCTACTGCTTTGCAGGGGCAATATCTTTCACACAAAGGAGAACTCGGTGTGCTATGGTAACATACATTAGTCATAAGGATAGTAGAGGGGCGGTCAAGGTCAGAAATCTGGAGTTATGGGTGTGACCAAAGCGAAGGAGACTAGGTGGGGAAACTGGAGTTAAAGAGGGGAGTTTCGCAGGTGTTTCCTGTAGGATGTGACAGAGGAACTGTTCTTACTTAGAAGGGGAAAGAGTTCTAAAGAACAGGGGCATGGTGACTGAAAGAATTTGAAAAGTGTTGATTTGTGAACTGTGCAATCAAAGGTGGGGATGTGAAGGAACTTGAGTTTTGGGCTGCTGCATCGTTTTTCTGGAGGTGTAGGGGTGAATAAATTCACTTAAGTAAGCTGGTTGGCAGTGGTTTAGAATTTTGTATGTAATGAGACCTATTTTGAATTGTACCCTGTACCTGACTGGGAGCCAATGGAGTTTTTTCAATTGAGGGGTAATATGGGAAGAGGAGTGAGTGACAACCCTGCAAAATGAGTTTTGGACCCGCTGCAATCTTAGCTCGAAATCAAAAAGGGAATTGCAGTAGTCCAATCGGCTGCTGACCAAAGCTTTTGCTAGGACTGATGTTTTAAGGTTGAGAAGGGGACGAATTCTTTAGAGATCTCTAGCATAGACTCTAGTAAACTTTATCACTTGCGACACATGGTCTGAAAGAGTTAAGTTAGAATCAAACACCACTCTGAGGTTCTTGCCACTTTATGCTGGCAAACTGTCATTACCAAGAATGTTGATTGAGAAGTGCGGAATAAGTTGTTTATGGTCGTTTTTGGAGCCTATTAAGATTAATATGTTTTATCAGGGTTTAGTTTTAATTTATTTGTGAACATGAAATTTTGAATGTCATTTAGCCAGTTCTTTAATGTTTGTATAGAATGAGAGAAATTAGTTGGGGAGAGTGTTATGTATAACTGGTTATCATCAGCATAAAAATGGTACTTAATGCTATTGCACGAGTGAATGATTGAGCTGATTGGGTTTGTATATAGAGATAAAGAATTGGACGAAGAACAGAGCCTTGGGGCACACCAAACTTGAGGTCAGCAGGATGTGAGAGAGTGCTACCTACCTTAACTGTGTGTGTTCTTTCCGACAGGTATGATTTGAACCAGCCAAGTGCCAGTTCACTGATTCCATAGTATGTGTTGAGCCTGTTGGGAGAATGGTGTGGTCTATGGTGTGGAAAGCGGCGGAGATTTGAGGGGTGTGACAGACCCTTTAGCCATATTAAGAAGATCATTTTGAATATTAAGGAGGGCACTTTCTTTTTTAGTTGAATAATGATTAAACTAGAGATTGCGTCTTGATGCACTGTATCCACGGATGGGACATGGTTGAAGCGTGACATAAGGTCATCTCACCGGGACCAATGACTGGTATAAGAATTTCTCTGTAACCAATTTCCTCAGGCTGTAACTGCTTGGTCTAAGATGGCCACTTGGACCCTAAAAAGGCTTCTGCTAGCCTGTTAGCCAGTCCTGTAGCCCTGCCAGGTACCAGGGCCTAACCGGTTATAGGTGAAGTAATGCTGTAACCAGTTCCAGAATTGGGCGAATTAGACTACGTCTCAGCAGGGGTAGGCTTATATGAAACAACTGCCTTCTTCCTGTCCATAACTGTGGAATCAGTAGATTTTCTCTGTAATCAACAATCCCCTGTAACCAGTAGGCCTGGATCCTGGTACTCCACCATGTACTCAACCCCCAAAGCCATTTTCAATAGTTTCCATGTAACATAGTCAGCATTAAGTGTGAAAATATCTCCAAAAAGGTCAAAAATGGCCTTGGTCAGGTACTTTGGCGGTCTGTGGATGACCTTCAATGAAGAGCCTCAATGTCAAATTTCTGCATGCTTACAGAGGACATATATATGTATTATATATACCACCCATAGAATGATCTAACTTTCTGTATATGAGAACTGGGCCAAAATGTGAAAAAATAGCATCAGAGATGCCCGTACCCCACAGCCTAGGGAAATATTTTCAACACCATGAGATACAGAAGTACTGTATCAGTACAAACTTCAGGATACTTTCAGAGCACTGTCAGTTATATAAAGGTCCAAACAATGTTTAAATGGAGAAATAATGTTTAAAAGAAAGATCATGCATATAAAGATGAAGTATTAAAACAATATAATTCAATAACAAGATGACCGCATTAATCTGCAAACTAAAACTCAACCCTCTGCAAGGCCCGAATTATGGTTTAGATGGTTTGAATATTACCATGCATACAGAAGTGGCAATACATTTAATGAATGCTTATGTGTGGTGTTGGAACAAAATCTGTGGCTCACTTGATGAAATTCTATCTCTTACAATGGGAAGTTATGAAAGTAAAATTCTCAATAAATTCTAATATGACTTTAACAGTGCTTAATCTGCATCAAAAGAGAGACCCAAAGGTGCAACAAGATTTTATAGGTTAAGGTCACTACGACAAGGTCAAAGGTCAAATTAAGGTGACACCATGATAATACACACCTATAGCCCCTAACCAATGTCCCTAGCAAGTATCAACTTCCTCAACCTTACGGTTTCCAAGATATAGCCCGGACAAGATTTTATAGGTCAAGGTCACTACGCCAAGGTCAAATCAAGGTCAGATCATGACGTTGCACAACTACATCCCCTAACCAATGTCCCTACCAAGTATCAACTTCCTACACCTTACGGTTTCCGAGAAATAGCCCGGACATGATTTTTTAACTCAAGGTCACTACGGCAAGGTCAAAGGTCAAATCCTGGTCAGACCATGACGTTGCACACCTACGCATCCTAACCAATGTCCCTACCAAGTACCAACTTCCTACACCTTACGGTTTCCGAGATATAGCCCGGACAAGATTTTATAGGTCAAGGTCACTACGGCAAGGTCAAAGGTCAAATCAAGGTCAGATCATGACGTTGCACAACTACATCCCTAACCAATGTCCCTACCAAGTATCAACTTCCTACACCTTACGGTTTCCGAGATATAGCCCGGACATGATTTTTTAACTCAAGGTCACTACGGCAAGGTCAAAGGTCAAATCCTGGTCAGACCATGACGTTGCACACCTACGCATCCTAACCAATGTCCCTACCAAGTACCAACTTCCTACACCTTACGGTTTCCGAGATATAGCCCGGACAACATTTTATAAGTCAAGGTCACTACGGCAAGGTCAAAGGTCAAATCAAGGTCAGACCATGACATTGCACACCTACACCCCCTAACCAATATCCCTACCAATTATCAACTTCCTACACCTTACGGTTTCTGAGATATAGCCCGGACAAGATTTTATAGGTTAAGGCCACTACGACAAGGTCAAAGGTCAAATCAAAGTCAGACCATGACACTGCACACCTACACCCCCTAGCAAATGTCCCTACCAAATATCAACTTCCTACACCTTACGGTTTCTGAGATATAGCCCGGACAAGATTTTATAGGTCAAGGCCACTACGGCAAGGTCAAAGGTAGGGCTGCAAGCGAGCCCGAAAATGCGCCTCGATTCCTCGTTTTATAAGAATCGACTCGGATTCGGTTAATCGCTTGATTATCGCCCACGAAATAAACTGCTTCATATTTTGACATACTACGCCTTATAAAATGGTTACAAACCACACAACAGGAAAGAATGTTGATAATTTATTGAATTTGACAAAAATACGCATTTATAATGCAAAATATAAGAAATTTTAACCATCTTTATATTGCGAGATTTGAGGCGTCTTCGAAATACGTTATAATAAAATGCCACCTAATGAAACGTTGTTACACAAAGAACTAAAGTTTGCAAATACTTAAAATATAAAATACTGAAACGGAAACGCCTTATATTAGTAAAATATATATATATATATTCATATATTTAAAGAAAAAATTGAATTTTGTAGTAGATTTTACATCTATGTTTAATTGTTTTCGAAGACCCGGTTCACTTTTCTTGCCTCGAGTATTGAACTGAATCGTTTCGTTTCCGAGTAACCGAAGAATCGTTGCAGCCCTAGTCAAAGGTCAAATCAAGGTCAGACCATGACGTTGCAGACCTACATCCCCTAACCAATATCCCTACCAAGTATCAACTTCCTACACGTTACGGTTTCTGAGATATAGCCCGGACAAGATTTTATAGGTCAAGGTCACTACGGCAAGGTCAAATCAAGGTCACACCATGACGTTGCACACCTACACCCCCTAACCAATGTCCCTACCAAATATCAACTTCCTACACCTTACAGTTTCCGAGATATAGCCTGGACAAGATTTTATAGGTCAAGATCACTACGCCAAGGTCAAAGGTCAAATCAAGGTCAGACTATGACGTTGCACAACTACACCCTCTAACCAATGTCCCTACCAAGTATCAATTTCCTACACCTTACGGTTTCTGAGATACAGCCCGGACAAACTATTTCCCGACGCCCGCCCGGACGCCCGCCCATCCGGACACCATGGGTGAAAACAATACCCCGACAGCCCTGTGGGGTAAAAATGGCCAAAATCTGACCTTTAAGAAGCCACCAGTGACCTTGAAATTGAAGGTCAAGGTCACAAAACAATAGCCTTCGTGGCATTGCCCATATATACCCACATATCAAATTTGAAAGGTCTAACTAAAATATTTTTTAAGTTATCGCGTCCGAAAGGAAATCTCTGCAGCGGCATGACCGTACCGAATCCTAAGTATCAACGACTTTCGTCCGGGGATACAATGATGATTGAACCCAGTCATAAGGCCAGCTTCATCAAAGTGGGTTTGAAGCTGGACAGCTACTACTCTTTCGAGAATCTTTGAAATGTAGTTAAGATTGGAAACAGGCCTGTAATTTTTGAACACTTCTTTGTCTGAGGATGATTTTTTGAGGATTGGGTTAACATGGGCCTGCTTGAAAAACTTAGGACACTTACCTTGTTCAAGCTACCTTTTAAAACACACAGCATGTCTCTGGGCCTTGTACTTTTAGAGGAGAAGTTGCTCACGTGTACGCCGCCGAGTGATGCCATAATGTCAGCTGACTGAGAAGTCAGCTGACATAAAAACAAATCATATATTTCAATCAAGCTTTATTTTTTTCCACTTATTGTGCAGAAAACCTGGGACAGTACTCAAAACAAATGTTCTAACCACAAGCTCATTTAAATTTGCAACCCAATTTGGTAGATTTATAATAAATGTAGTTAGTTTTTTCTGGTTAAAACCTTTATGTACAGTTATTAATTCCACAAACACATATTTTAAAATGACAATTTTCTTTTGAAACATTTAGTCCCTGAATGATTAAAATGATTATATTTACAACAAAAAAGGCAGAGACTCTAACAACTCTGTTAATTTACAGTTTTTGTTAATCAAATCTTGCAGTTAAAACATTTTTCATTTCATAATGAATCCACTAATAAGTTAAATAATAATAGTTTTCATACACAAACACTACACATTCTTTTGGATAAAAGACAAAAACTACAACATAGTCGTAGACAATGAGGAAATAACTTTATAAGTTAGCCTGAAATACTGTACACATGTCAAACTCTAATACTCCAGGGAATACTTGCTACAATGTACACAATTTTATTTCCACTTTTTAATATTGCAATGAACTTAATATTACTGGGCATTACGTTTTATACACAAGAAAAAGAAAACTTACTTCACAATCTAAGATAACAAAGTTCTAGCTGAATTGTAGTCCTATACCTCTAACAGAAAGTATTCATACGAAAGAAAGAAAGAAAAAACCTCAAATAGAGTATATATCTGACAACAATGGGCTACCGTTTATGAAACCTCAGAATACCTACAAGTATCCATAGTTGCATTACAAAAGTTTCAAATTAATAACAATAACTTAAACTTAAATTTTATACAATATGTTGTATCCTACTATTATCATCCCTTTAATGAACCTACTTATCTCTGTAAGTTTGCCTTGAATGCTCAAATTGAAATTTATTATAAATTTACATCTTGTTATGTAATCTTAATTAGTCACTTTTTTATCAAAATTCCATGACCATCAGAAAAACAAAAGTCACATGTTTAGTTAAAGAGGGAAAAGAGACTGAAGAAAACCTGACATTTTAGTTAATGTATGCATAGTATTGCCTAAAACCACCAAAATCTTGTGATGTATCATGTGTTACAGAAAACAGTTAAGTGGAAAGTATGTGATTTTTGTGTGGTTATTCAAATACCTTTTGTGTTAAAAAATCTGATGGAACCATTCATTTAAATATATATTGTAATGAAAAAGCTTAAACAAATTTACCTCACAACAAATACATGTACGATAAACATTTATGTCAACCAGAAACAATGTTAACAGGAAAACAATTAGAAAACAGTCAATTCCATAAATATATAGGATAACAGTCACAACAATGACTAAGACGAATATCCCTCAAAGGTCAAATCTCTCTAGACACATCGAAGCAATATCAGACAAAAGCAATGAAACAAATAATGCAAAAAGTGTATTTGAATGTTGAACAGTAACCACTAAAAAATGGTGTTCAGAGTTTAACATGAGCAGCCACACGGTACCGAAGAAAATTAGGTTTAAAATTTTTTTACTAGTTTTCTGAAATAAGCAATCAGTGCCCGTGGATGGGCTCTGTGTCAGCTGACTTTGTGTTTGAGCTTCAGAGTGCAAGTGAAAGCAGAAAAGGACGTATCTCAAATACGGTATCGCTCAGCTGTGCAATGAGCTACAGGTCTGGAATTTTACTATGTTATAGCTGACCCAAAAGTAGGTAAATAACATATGTGAACAAAATACTCTAAATGCAATATTTTTCAAGTTACAACTGATTTACTCAACAGCAATACTCTGAAAGTAGCTATAGCTGAGTTAGGCAATGAGCTATAGTTTTGCAAATTTTACTATGTTATAGCTGACCCAAAATCAGGTGAACAACATATTTAAACAAAATACTCAAAATGCAATAGTTTTGAAGTTCAACTAGGGGTGCGACCGAGCAGTCGACACTCGCTGAGCGAGGCAAAATTTCACGAAATTCGATCCCAATTCTCAGGGTCGATTGCTTGTGTATACATAATAACCTATACGACCGGTTACGTTTTTTAGTTAATAAAACATAAATAACACACCTTACTTACATTAAATCGCATAATCCACCATTTTTAACATAATAGTATTGATATTATGTGCTGACAATAACTAATTCAAGCAATTTAAAGCTTTTATCTTTCTATTTTTTTCGTTTACGGGAGCCGCCATATTGAATGTCGTTTCCTGTTGAGGTGGATACTAAACTTTGTGAGGGCTCAATGTCGGGTCGAGTTTTTATCTGCGAGCATTCGACCCGAATTATTTGTACTCATCACTCCCCTAATTTCAACAAAATACTCTAAATGCATATAGTTTTCAAGTTACAAGTGATTTACTCAACAGTGAGAACCTCTCAGTAGCTATTGCTCAGTTATAGAATGAGGTACAGGTCTGTAATTTTACTATGTTAGAGCTGACCCAAAAGTAAGTGAATAACATATTTACACAAAATACTCTAAATGCAATAGTTTTGAAGTTACAGGTGATTTATGCAACAGTGAGAACGTCAAAGTAGCTATTGTGCATCTATGTAATCAGCTACAGGTCACTAATTTCACTATGTCAGAGCTGACCAAAAAGTAGGTGACTAACATATTTCAACAAAATACTCTAAAGGTAATAGTTTTCAAGTTGCAAGTGATTTTACTCATTATGGAAGGTACTAAAAAGTCAGAAAGTAGCTATTACTCATTTAGCTATTGGGATAGACTCAAAACTTACTCACCACGTAGCTTTGGAAAAAGTAGGTGAACATATTTTACCAAAAAGCTCTAAATTCAATACTTTACAAATTACAAGTGATTTACTGCATTAAAGTTTTTTTAAAAATTCATAAAAAAATAATTAAGGAAGATGCAGGCCTGATACTTCCACAAGGGTATATACTTGTGGCCTATTACATATATGCAAGATAAGAGAGGAATCCCTTCAATAGTCAATATGAAAATTGTCATAAGGGTTGAACTTTTTACACTGTGGGTGGGGGTACCTCTCTTTTAGTGGCTCTAAAACAGATGACCACACAGAACTGCATGCCTTGAACAATTTATCACCCTTGATAGATAAGGCATCTTTTAAAAGTAACAGCATGTCTCTCGGCCTTGTACTTTTGGAGGCGAAGTTATTCACAAGTGTGCAGACACCACAGAGTGATGCCATGAAGACAGCCGACTGATAAGTCTGCTGACATAAAAAGATCTCCATCAGAGAATGCAGAAAAGTAAGTATTGTACCCAAAAAGGAGAAATTGTTAATAATTATGAAGCTTCTAAAATACATTACATTATTATTGAACAACTTTCTTTACACTAGATCCTCATATAATCTAAAGTAGTCAAAGCACAAAGATTGTATTTAGGTTCTTTGCCCTTTCCCAGGCACTGTCAATTCTATTTATACTAATTCTACTGGAAAAAAAAAAACAACAAAAGACCTACTACTAGACTGTGAAATACCCAATGGATAAAGCACACTGTCATTATGGAAATGACACTTATTTGCAAAGTTTTGTGTCCACAGAGTAATTCAAGATCTCACAGAGACTTTGATACGGTGTGTCCATCATATACAAATTTTTGTGCAATGATTTACACTGTGCATACAGTCACACAAAATATTCCCTAAAAGAACATGAATACATAATTGACCTATTTTGAATCTATATTTTTTGAAATGCCACTAAAACAGACAGAAAATGATACTGTTAATGACACAGTGCACATTTTCTATGATTTAATTTGTAATGAAATGATCCCAAATGGTGTCACTCAGATTGTTTTACTTTTATTGTTCGGTCACAATTAAAATTCCAAAACTTTCGGTTACAAAAACAATTTCTCCAACAAGTTTCTTTGAAATACTTACGCAAAAAACTAGAAGCAATTTCTATAAGTTATAGCACAGAACCTACACACCAATTTCCTAATGTAACAATACCATAACGAGAAATCGTAAAAATCACACCTTCCTTCAGAAACTGTTTATTAAAACTCTGAGAAAGTTAATTGTGTTACCTACTGCTAAAGACATGGGTAACAGTATTTGAACAGTCATATGTAATAAAGTGAAGTAAACGTGTGAACCCTTTATACAAAATTGTGTACTTTACATTCTCGGTGAATGTCAGAACAAATTTCCTACATATTTCCAGAGTATATGTTACCAATGAATATAACAGCTCAAATGTATTTTTCTCTGATATTTAGCTTTATCCTAACTAATCTACACTATGAGGTATTACTATTGCCTATAAAGATATATCACATTCACCGTGTGTTTCGCATTATTTGTAGTTCAAACAGTTGCAGCATTAGCAATGAATTCCTAAAATTCTCTACTGTTATAGAGGATTTAGAAGTGGCTTAACTTTCAGAGGATTCTCTTCAGTGACTATGCACTGCAATTATGTATACAGCAGAACTTCAATTATCCAAACTCCATGGGAGACATTCAATCCGGTCGGATAATCAAGGGGTTCAGATAGATGAAGGAAGCTGAGATTCACCGTCTATGGGTTACCGAGTGGGCGATAATCATTGATGAAATAGCATTTGCGTAATATAAGTGACCCTCCAATTGTCGCTTATTCGCTCCATATCCACAGATATTATAATTTTTATTTAAAATATTACGCGGACTTGAACTGGGTGTATTTGGTTGGTACACGCATTTCTCACATTTTAATTTGAGATAAATATCGACACACATTTTATCAACTGAAAAACTCTGGGAGATTATTTATTGTAAAACGCCAAGCCAACACGCCTTCAGTGATAGGTGTTTTTGGTTGTTACTGCATTCTTGGATGTCTTTTCTTTTGATGCACGTTGTCAGTCTGTGAACTGACCTACTCTGGGAGATTATAAATTGCAAAAACCAATCAAACATGCCTTCACTGATGGGCGCATTATCAAAGAAGTTGTGTAGTGGGGTCGTGTAATTGAATTAATCCCTCCCCTATCGTAACAATGGTGATAAAGATCATAGAAATTAGGTGCTTCTGTGGACAATGCATTTTATGAAGCACTAGAATTAATGGTTACTGAGAATGTGTAAAATGCTGTATTATTGCTCATGCTACATAGTGTGTTATACATGTAGGGTTTTGGTTTGGTTAATCCGGAGATTCGGATAATAGAGGTTCTACTGTATATACATATATAAAAACAAGAAAAGAAAACAGAGTCCCTTCTATATATCTGCAGAAATTAATGCATCTTCAACATTTAATAGGTATAACAAAAATAACATTAACTTAGTTGTTCAATTTGCACATAAAATTGCCTATGTTACATCACAAAACTGAAGTAGTTCTCCGATGACATTATAAATTTTCCCGTATGAACCCAGTAATAAATTGGTTATATCACTCAAAACTTCAAAATGCTCAATTTAAAAATTATATTTTTAGGGGAAAAAAAAGAGAATTTCAAAGTTTAATTTTTTTTTTTTATCTTTAGTCATCTTAAATTAACATTTGTACCTTTGGATAAAGCATTGTTTTAGGCAAAATCTGCAAAAACAAGTGCCCAAACTTGGGTTACTCTGTACACTTGTAAGTATAACATCTGCACACCAGTATACAATTATATACATATAGATTTATAATATGTGCTACACACTAATAAATAACACAGCACCTTTTGTTACATTGACAGAAACACATTTTTTATAAATTAATGTACACTCAATATATTATGTCCCACAAAACACACTGGTGTTGCATCTTGGAAGCTGTTACAGCTACAAACATCAGATGCCCCATGCATCACCCCAAAATTGTGTGGCAATTCTGGTTAGTCTTAAATGATTATACCTATACAACAATACCCGATGCTTATTTACTAAAAAATAGCATCAGAGATGCCCGTACCCCACAGCCTGGGGAAATATTTTTCAACACCATGAGATAGAAGTAGTGAAACAGTAGACAGACTGGGATAATTTCTGAGCACTGCATGTAAAGATTAAATATTAAAACAAGACAATTGATTAAACTAAAAATTATGAAGCTGTAAAATTTCTTAACTGGAGAATAGCTGTCACTGAAAATATCACAATTATGTATGGTCGAATTATGGTTTAAATGTTTTGAATATTACCCATACATACAGATGTGGCAACACATGCTTATATGTGGAGTTGGGGCAAAACCTGTGACTCACTTGATGAAATACCATCTGTTACAATGGGAAGTTGCAAAAGTAAAACCCTTAATGAATTCTAAGAGAGATAAAATAGTATCACATATCCCTGTAGAGAGATAAAATAGCATCAGATATGCAAGATCAAAGGTCAAATCCAGGTCACACCATGACGTTGCACACCTATAACCCCCGACCAATGTCCCCACCAAATATCAACTTCCTACACCTTATGGTTTCCGAAATATAGCCCAGACAAGGCATTATAGGTCAATGTCAATACGGCAAGGTCAAAGGTCAAATCAAGGTCACACCATGATGTTTTACATCTACACACCCTAGCAAATTTACCTAACAAGTATCACCTTCCTACACCTTACGGTTTCTGAGATATGGCCCGGACAAGATTGTTAAACTCAAGGTCACTACGGCAAGGTCAAAGGTCAAATCAAGGTAACACCATGACGTTGCACACCTATACCCCCTAATCAATGTCCCTACCAAGTATCAACTTCCTATACCTTACGGTTTCCGAGATACAGGCCGGACAAACTTTTTCCCGCTGACCACCCACCCACCCATCCGGACACCATGGGTGAAAACAATACCCCGACAGCCCTTAATGGCTGTTGGGTAAAAATGGTTGTTTTAAGAGTGTGAAATATATCTGACCATCAGGAATTTGTTTAATGACCAAATTTTAACTGTGACAGCACATATACATTGAGAAATCTGGATAAAAAGAGATTCCACTGTGTGTCATTTTGTTGACATAAATGGAAGACAATGCTATGGTAAAGTACATCATGATGAATGAAAACAGATGTTTGATTTCACAAACAGGTTTTCAATTAGTTTTTTATTTTGCATTTTGATTTTGGCTTTACTTGTTAAAAATCTCCTTTTATTCATCTCTCAGTGAAAGGAGGCCACAACTTACACTACAGAATAAATTTATTAATGATCACATATGACTGTTAAGCTTTTGTTCCTACGTTTTAAAATAATATTGAAACTTGTGCAACATACTGGACAAATGCAATCTGTGTAAGATTAAATAACACACCCACTGCATAGGTTTATATACAAAATTAATTTAATGTACATTAATATTGCGTTACTGTGATTTGCTTTGCGTTAAATATTCCTCAGATAATCACATCATTAATTGTCATTTCACCAGTACCATGAAGTGTAAATCCTGTTACTGACAACATCGTTCATTTTTACAACATCCCAACAATCTGGTACCTCCTTAGTTACAGTTTCAAGCCTTTCTTCCCCCACTATTACTTTTAACCAAAAGATGTTCAGATTCCACTCTTGCACATGGCAGGTAGAGATCAGTCACAACTCTGTCTTTTTTTTAATGTGTACTTTTTCACACTTCACTTCCAACCACACTAGTATGATGAAAACTAGGGCTGAGACGAGTGCTAAAAAACAGTCCTGAGTACCCGCACTCTGACAACTGACCCGAATTAGAGTAATCGGGAGATTTAGTATCTACCATTAGAAGTCTTCTGTAAACAAATGGTAGTGAATCTTTGGAAGAAATATGTCTACTATTTAATCAGGTATTATAGAATATGAAGTAAATTATACGTTTATAAGCCAAAATCACAACTTTGATATTATGTGGCAGAAATGAAGAAATGTAGCATATTTTACACACACGTTTAATTTAGTGGGTGATAATACAATACCTTTGAGTAGTCGAATAGCTAAAATGGACTCGAGTACTAGCAAAGATCGACTCCCCTATTGAGGCTAGAGTAACCGTTCGCAGCCCTAATGAAAGCTTACACAAATATCATCTGGGATTAAAGAAACTTGACCAGTACTGCACTATGATAATCAGTACCACCAGGAGTAGAATCCACTCAGTCTTTGTACATTTTATTTAGTCTACATGATAAATTATTGTACATCTCATATATCTCACTTTAGCATCCCAGACCAGGCATATTGTTCCTGCTACATGCAAAACTCGGCGACTTGACAATCAGTGTATAATTTTCTATAACTGGGAGACATAATTACCTAAGATTACAGAAAAAAAAATAATACACACTTATTATACATATTTGTACAAAAAAGAAAAAAACAGGGCTGCACAGGACTACAAAAAAAGTATGTGTAGATTACTGTATTATACAAGGTAAGCCAAATTAAAAGAATGGTACTGACAATTTTCTTTTTTTTTCTTTTTCATTGGTGACCATAACTTTATACATGCAGAAAATAATTACATCTTTGCCTTAAACTTAGTACACAACATTTCTATGCTATAAAAGGGGTAAGTTAATTTCTACAATATACACATAAATAAATATTTTTATGGATTAGCAGATGAAAAAATAGGGGCTATTTCAAGATTTTTTTTCTACTTACCCATGTTAAATAGATATACCTGTGTGCTTTAAATCGGCAGTGATTTGTTTACGCACACAATATAAGTTTACACATAATGATTAAAATAAGTACTAAAACAAAAACAGCACAAAATCAGTCTAATATTACTTGATCAAATGGTACCAACAACAAACTTTATTTTGTTAAAACAATTTGTATTCACTAAATGAAAGAGTAACATACATAAAGATGTAGTTCATTAAAAATATCTTTGGAATAAAACTTGAGTTTACACAGACCTCTAACTTGTGTAAATACGGCAAGTCTAAGCAGTGACAATTACCGGTATATCATGATCCCAAATGATCTTTGTTCATGTTGGAAGAAGGTTACAAAATACACACAATTAGGTTTTAAAACAACAAGCATGTCCATCCTTAAAGCAAAGGCCAAAACTCCATATGATATACTCCCAAAAAATCCCTAAGAAGTGTTGATGTAACAGAACCACAAATGCGAAATTTCAATGAAACATACTTTTCACAGGACTAAATTTATAGCCCGCACAAAGTTTTAATGTCGCTGTGCCATATCTTAATACTTACACTTCTTTCACAATGCTGATTCTGATTTTTATTAGGTGACAACAAAACAGAGTATGCCTTCTAATTCTTTACACTACAGAACAGCACTGAAGCACATTGGCCTTCATTAGTTTTTGTTCTCATTTTTTTTTTCAGTGCACCCAAAATACTCTCGCAAACTGATACACAAAATATTTCTACTTTATATATACCTATGTACACATATATCCTATTCAACAGCCTATTTTATGAATACATTAACTAGAAGAAAAAAAAAAGATTGCCTATTTGTTAAAAGAAAAAGGCATTAACCATCCCCTATCATGAATGGTTATCCTTAAAAGTCTCGTTACACATTACCAAGGGTAAAAACATATTTTGACGAAATAACTCATGCACAAAGATTCAAACACAAACATATACAAGAACTGAGTCGTAAGTACATGTGTACCTTGTTTTGTTATTGCATAATTTAGAAATTAACAAACAAAAATAAACAATTTATAGACTGCACAGATAAAAGAAATCAAAAAGGTTTACACATAATCTTACATGTATCAACAATTGTACCAATCACCACAAGCAAAGTTACAATGATTTCTTTTAATAACTTTTCTTTCTTTTTAGTTTTTCTTTAATATAATAGATCAGAATTTCTTAATTGATAAAAATTGTTTCTCTTGGATGTTACAAAAATACTCTAGACAGGTCTCCTCCACAAATGTAGTATTCAATGGAATTCACCTCCTATTTATAAAACATGCACATTGAGAATTCAACAAAAGGGGAAGATATCCATATATTACAACAATAGAACCTCCACAATCCACACATCAGTAGTCCCATAAACATGATACATAACATGTTTACCCTCTCCCTAAATCCTTATTATCTGTGTCTAGCATGTCTTAGTTTACAAACCTTCTACCAAAATCTCTCATCATCCCAAGATGTTAAGAAGAAGGAGGTTCTAATGTCCGTATTTCTGTATACTGTGAGGTCAGTGAGAGTAGAGGTCAATGATGCGTCTGGCTTCTCTCTCCCCACTTTGCATGGCTCCATGAGAGCTCGAGTAGAAGGTTGGGTGAGTTGCTTCCCCAGCAAACTGTAACACAGGCTGAAAGTACAATAACATTATACTGTAATGAAGGCACCATAGTGGATACTATTAAATACTGAATAATGGCTCTGTGAAAGCACAAGTAGAAAGTTGGGTGGCTGTCCTCCCGGTAAAAGTAACCAAGGGTGAAAACACAAACAATATTTCACTAAATTGGGTAATACATGAAAATGAAACATGAACTGGGTTTGAAAAATTCATTAAAATTGCATGATTCCAACATTGAATATATATGTAAAAAGATGATGTAACACTGATATTGAATTTGATCATGGTCTTGTGTGAGGTTGTTTGGTGACCTCTCCCACAAACTTAATTTACAATAAAAATACAAGCAAATACTTCACACTAAGTTCACAGCATCAGACAATGACAGAAATACTAACAAAGACCATATTAACAAAAGAAGGGTAGCTATGTAAAACTGATGAATTGGCTGAAACTATCAATCTTACTAAACTCAATAAAATTAATGCAACATGTTAGGGTGGTCTATCACAGGTCAAAAAGACAGGCAAAGATACTTTCTACAAAGACAATAACTAGTCCATATCAAAAACATTCAAGTGATGTTCTGGTCAATGTCATCTGAACAACTTTTATTTTTAAAACTAGTTAGGACAGAGTTCACACCCGATGCCATATCAGACACACAACTTGTAAACACTGCTGTGAGACCAACAAATCCCAAAACAAATGAACCAGTTGGCAATGATATCTTTATCAAAATTTAAGTAATGGCCAAGGATAAGCATTTGTCAGACCATTCCAAGGCATGGTCACAGATACTCTGGTCAATGATCTCATGACACACCGCATTGTAAACATTCAATCAAATTCCATTCAACATCCAAGTGTTTCATAGGGATTGTAAAAAGTAAGACAACTTTATCAAGTTTAAAATAACATCAGAGATGAACATACACCACAGCCTGGAGAATAGCATTGGTGACAACAAGTTATAGAAAAAGTGAAACAGTACAAAGATCAGAAGACTTACAGAACAGTGTAATTTATGTAAGGATGCAAAAGAACACTTAAGAGCGAGAAAATTTGTGTAAAGCTAAAGTATCAAAACAAGACAATTCAATAGCAAATGGACTGCATTAATTTGTGTTAACTAAAAGTTATGACACTGTAAAATTTATTAACTGAAGCATAGATGTCAATGGAGAGGGCACAATCAGGTGAAAGTACTTGTAATAATCACTAATCAGTTTATTTATTTGGGGTTTTACATCGCTTTTAACACTGTACAGGTCATATCACGACGGATAGTTGGGAGGGCAGAGGAAACCAGTACCTACAGTTGGTCAAGGTTCTGTAAACTGCCGACCAACGGCAAGCAGCTACCAGCTTTCCCACTTGAGATAGGTCTGGGAACCGAACCCTGATCTCAGAGGTGGGAGGCGAGTGTTACCACTCTGCCACCGTGGCCCCAACACACTAATCAGTTGAATGAATCCCCCTGTCTTTGTGACAGGAGAAATATATCTCAATTATGGCAGTAGAAAACATTCCAGCTGGATGGGTGAAAACACCTGTGAAGCCTTTGAAAGGCTGTGGGTTAAAATGACAACCAGTCAGTCAAGTCACCCTGAACAAAATATGAAGATATAATTGAAGGGTCAAAAACCTGTCTGGTTTTTCAAAAAACATGACGGCAGTTTGTCTCTTCTCTGGAATTGGTCCATTTTAACAAGAGATTTCACAGAGATATATATACATCCCAGTTCTGCATCACTGCTAAAACAATAAGGGGTAGACAAACAATTCAGGGGAAAACTGATAAACAAATTGACACTGTTGACACAGATGCTTGCCTTGGGTTGAGGGCAGAGTTTTGGGGAAAACAAGAGGATTTCACAATAATCTTTATCTTGTAAACAGCAAGTAGTTCTTTTGAGGACATCATGAAGAGAAACCCACTTGGATTCTAAATTGGCCCATTTCTTTTCTTTCTTTTTTTTTTTAAATTTTATTCTTTTTAATCTTTGTTTTTAAAATATTTGCTATGTATGAAAGAATGACACACAAATATCACTCCCACCAGTGACATAGAGCAGTAACATGACCCCCCCAAAAACACAGACTTTATGACTTACAACATCTCATATACCATAAACAAATCTATTCACCACACACAACATTGAAACAAATAATAAAAACTGGATTGTATTTGTCTATATAATCATTGTTTTAATATATATGAAAATGTATTTCCATGAAATAGGGTTGGAGTATCATTTTATATTATTTAAATTACACATACATTTATGGGCTATGTTTATTGTGATTCACAAATAAGCAAGGTTTACATTTTATCTTAGTGCAGTTGATATCTGTGGCTGCTATAGTTTTCAGAATACATAAATATACATGTATATCTGATGGCTTTATCAAGTCAGTGCAAGGTTTAAGCCACCCTATTCACAGGACACTGGTACTGTCAGATACTGAATGTGAATATTACAAGTTGTTGTAACTTAATCACTTTTTTATTGAGCTGTGCCAGTGGCCCAGTACCAGTACAAATTTACTTGAAGTTTAAACCATGACTATTCAATACACACTGTTAAAATAAGAGAAAAGGCTCCCATTAATATCAAACAAGGACTTTCTTTCTCGATCTATACGATTGCTGAAATTTTGGTTCTGACTTCAAATTGGCAAGAGGTTTGGATACCACCAATTCAAACACAGTTTAATTGCAAAATTTTAAACATTTATTATTATTATAGGTTTCATGAAGAATGTTATAAAGAATATATTTAAATAAATATACTAGTTATCATATGATAGTGTTGTTAACGGTTTTCTGTTATGCGGAATATCGTTTCATTTTGGTATAAAAAATGAAATCCACAAAGAATATTTGGGAACCGGTTATTGAAGACATTATTATTTTAGGTTTTCTAATGGCTGCTACTTCATCAAAATGACAAAAAACATACATCTTTTGTAAAATATGTCACATTTTTACTTTATATTGAACAAAAATCATTTTTATGTACATAATAATATCTCGCGAAAGCCACTTCCATTTACAACTTCTTACTCATGTACACCTGCGAATAACTTCTATGCACAAAACAGGCGTACGAAATACCAGATTTTGTTTCGTTTCAAAGCCCCGGTTACCGGTTCTGATTTCTGTGAACGATGCCACCACTATCGTATGATCATTGATCTCAGCTAAAATCAATCTATGTAGTAGGTTATCTTATTATTCACAGTAAGTGTTTCTACCGAAACATTGGTACACTATCGTTGATCCGGGTTTTCAACTGAATCACTGTTAGTGATTAACTGATGAATTGGTGCATTGCCCATGCTGAATGAAAGTGAAAGTTTAGTTGAAAACATAAACTGTGTTTGAGGCCACGCATATATTTTTTTGTATAGAACGGCGCCACCTGACAATGGATAATTAGTGTCAACAATTGCCAATTTTTCACTTATATCTCAAAAACTTTGTAACCTGTAAATATGTACTATATATTACTTGAAAGGTCTTTTTACAGTGCTTCTGATCATTTTTGTTGCATAAAAATCCATGGAGAAATGGCTGAGGAATCGCAAGTTAAAGATTAAGGTTTTTATATTCACTGGTACCTGTATATATGTTACAGTTAATCTGTGAAACCAGTCATTACGCGAAATGACTGAAAATTTTAGTCATTACACGTAATGACTGGTCATTTCAGTCATTATGCAAAATGACTGAAAATTTCTGTCATTACGCATAATGACTGGTTTCACAGATTGACTGTAACATATATATAACTGACTTCTTCACATTCTCTCTTTAAATATAGATTTATTTTAACTAATAAATCATACAACAGAATGTATAAGAAAAGTAAAATATCGCTCATTAGACATTACATACAGAAAAAATATATCAATCATGAAGATTATCAATATAATATCATGCTACACACCAGTAAAATATTACTATCTTTATTTGTGATATATAGTTTTTCTGTATATGTATTTTGGGAAGTTTCCCTATTAACTTTTGGTAAACTTAACAAATCTCTTTTTGAGTATTAGCAAGTATAAAGTCTAACAAATATATTACTTTTCACTTTGATATAAACCTATAACAAGGCGGGTGACCTTGTGGTTTTTCAACATTCCTTTAAAAATATAGTGAAGGCATAACATATACAAAACCATGTACTTGAAATATAAAGTAGTAAAGCATTTAGAAAAAATTATAATGCCGACATACTTTAGTGTTGTGTGATTTACAGAGGTCTGGACAAGTTGTACAATGCAGTTTCATTATGTCAAAATATGTGGCAAAAAGTTGAATATGCATGTATCCTCCCATCACAAACTTAGAAAAGTTTCTCCAAGCAATCTTTAAAGTAAAAAAAGCGGGAAGGTGTGGTCACGTGAAAAAAGATCTTCATTCTTTTAAGACCCTTCTACGATGCTTTCTGACTGTCCTCGGATTAACCCTCGACAAAGCAAGAGTATACGGAGAATACCCAACGAACTGGTGAAGATATCTGGCGATTTGACTATAATTACTGATGAATTAGCTAAAAGTAGGGGAGAATGAATGCGATGTTTGAAGAATCTGCTACAACAAAGGAAGAACCAGTTGAGAAGGATTTATTTATTTATGTGGGGTTTTACATCGCTTTCAACACTGTACAGGTCATATCACGATGGGTAGTTGGAAGGGCAAAGGAAACCAGTACATACAGTTCGTCGGGGTTCAGTACTGTAAACTGCCGACCAACGGCAAGCAACTACCAGCTTTCCCACTTGAGGGCGTGCGGGGAACCGAACTTTGGCCTCAGAGGTGGGAGGCGAGAGTGTTACCACTCTGTCAGTTGAGAAGGAAGACAATCTGACGAATTTACTGAGAACCCGAAGGTAGTACGATTTGCTGGTGAATGTCCAACCACAGAGCTATGATGTAAAAGAATCTGTAACCAATGTTGGCGAACAAAAAAATTGCTAAAAAACGGCAAATACCGGCGATCGTTTTGAACATTAGCTTGTTGTCGTCGTGAAGTGGCGAATTATGAACAAAACTGAAGACAAATGAAGAATAATGAGGAATCCTCCAAGAATACTGGCGAATTTGCTATTCGCCGATACTTGCTTTTAAAATTCGCCACTGTGGGACCTGGGCATTAATAAGACTAGTATAGCATGAGAAAAACAAGAACACTTTCATTTTCTGGAAATAATTTAGATGGGAGTGATGGGTGTGTATTGTAACTAGAAATAGGACGCCCTGTTGATAGTAGCTGCCACATATGAATAGAAACAGGATAGCATAGAAGAACACACATTATCATGTGTAATGTCCACCCCATGAACCTTTTGCCAAAATTATACAGTAGTCTTACAAGACCCTGTTTCATTTGTAAAATATATCAATGATGCTTAAATATTTATTAGTGTACATGTAAATTATTTCAGCTTCATGCCTTCTTGCATAGGTGGACGAAATCACTCTATCTTGCACGGTTAAGAAGACAGAAGCAAATTTCTGTTTTTCTATTTTTGGCAAAAATTTGAAAATTCAAAATGGCCGTCATTTTTGGGAAGAAGAAAAATTTTTGATAATTGCCAAGAGTACATTTCTTAGATACCCCATGGGTAGAAAATTTCGACGAAATCGCTCTATCTCGCACGATTAAGGAGATAGAAGCAATTTTGTGTTTTGCCATTTTTGGCAAAAATTCGAAAATTCAAAATGTGGGAATGAGGAAATATTTTTTGAAAATTGCCAAGAGTACATTGCTCAGATACCCTGTGGTTCGAAAATTGACGAAATCCCTCTATCTTACACAGTTAAGGAGATAGAAGCAATTTTGTGTTTTGCCATTTTTGGGAAAAATTCGAAAATTCAAAAAGGCCGCCATTTTAGGGGAGGGGAAAATTTTTTGAAAATTGCAAAGGGTGCATTTCTGAGATAACCTGTGGGTCAAAAATTTCGACGAAATCGCTCTATCTCACACGGTTAAGGAGATAGAAGCAATTTTGTGCTTTGCCATTTTTGGCAAAAATTCGAAAATTCAAAATGGCCGCCATTTTTGGGGAGGGGAAAATTTTTTGAAATTGCCAAGAGTACATTGCTCGGACACCCTGTGGGTCGAAAATTTCGACGAAAACACTCTGTGCCACACGGTTAAGGAGATAGAAGCAAATTCGTGTTTTGCCATTTCTGACAAAAATTCGAAAATTCAAAATGGCAGCCATTTTTTGGGAGGGGAAAATGTTTTGAAAATTGCCAAGAGTACATTCCTCAGATAACCTGTGGGTAAAAAATTTCGACGAAATCGCTCATATCTCGCACGTTTAAGGAGATAGAAGCAAATTTGTGTTTTGCCATTTTTGGCAAAAATTCGAAAATTCAAAATGGCCGCCGTTTTTGGGGAGGGGAAAATCTTTTTTAAATTGCCAATAGTACAATGCTCAGATACCCTGTGGGTTAAATTTTTTTTGAAAATTGCAAAGAGTCCATTCCTTGGATACCATGTGGGTTGAAAATTTCGACGAAATCTCTCTATCTTGCATGGTTAAGGAGATAGAAGCAAATTTGTGTTTTGCCATTTTTGGGAAAAATTCGAAAATTCAAAATGGCCGCCATTTTTGGGGAGGGGAAATTTTTTTGAAAATTGCAAAGAGTACATTCCTTAGATTCCCTGTGGGTCGAAAATTTCGACGAAATCGCTCTATCTCGCACGGTTTAGGGGATATGAGCACATTTGCCTTTTTCAGTTTTTAAACTAGACCTAGCGCATCGGAGAACCGATGCAAATTGTATCCACCAGAAGAAAACTCACCAAAGCCATTGTAACATCGCTTAACCTTGAAGGAGAAGCCCAAGGTGAAATCTGACCATATAATATGACCATATGAACATATGACCAATAATAAGCGAGTTATAAGCACTTTTAAGTCTGGCTATGCTCATTTGACCTTGAAGGAGGGGTCCAAGGTCAAATCCGACCACACCAAAAGACTCACAGCCCATGATTTCCTATAGGTTGGTTTACTATCCCAAACCTCTAGGACCAATAATAAGCGAGTTATAAGCACTTTTAAGTTTGGCTATCCCCGTTTGACCTTGAAGGAGGGGTCCAAGGTCAAATCCGACCACACCAAAAGATTCCTGGCCCATGATTTCCTATAGGTTGGTTTACCATCCCAAACCTCTAGGACCAATAATAAGTGAGTTATAAGCACTTTTAAGTTTGGCTATCCTCGTTTGACCTTGAAGGAGGGGTCCAAGGTCAAATCCAACCACACCAAAAGATTCCCGGCCCATGATTTCCTATAGGTTGGTTTACCATCCCAAACCTCTATGACCAATAATAAGCGAGTTATAAGCACTTTTAAGTTTGGCTATGCTCGTTTGACCTTGAAGGATGGGTCCAAGGTCAAATCCGACCACACCAAAAGATTCCCAGCCCATGATTTCCAATAGGTTGGTTTACCATCCCAAACCTCTAGGACCAATAATAAGTGAGTTATAAGCACTTTTAAGTTTGGCTATCCTTGTTTGACCTTGAAGGAGGGGTCCAAGGTCAAATCTGACCACACCAAAAGATTCCCACCCCATGATTTCCTACAGGTTGGTTTATCATCCCAAACCTCTAGGATCAATAATAAGGGAGATATAAGCACTTTTCATGACTGACAAAAAACACCTGTGGCGGCCATCTTGTTTCTCAAAATGAGGCCAAAAATATTCCCAGACAACATTTTATGGTTATTAATATATACTGCAAACTCAAGAAGCTAGCTATAATATTTTATCAGAGCAGTAATGGTGAAATCTCTCTCTACACACTGTGGCTATCCAGTGGATACAATGATTTACTCAACAGTGAGAACCTGAAAGTAGCTATTGCTAAGCTATGCCATGACATAGAGGTCTGCAATTTCACTATGTTATAGCTGACCAAAAATTCTGTGAATAACATATTTAACAAATTACTCTAAATGTAATAGTTTTCAAGTTACAACTGATTTACTCAACAGTGAGAACCTCAAAGGAACTATTACTCAGCTATGCAATGAGCTACATGTCTGAAATTTTACTATGTTATAGCTAACCCAAAAGTAGGTGAACAACATATTTAAGCAAACTACTGTAAATGCAATAGTTTTCAAGCTACAACTGATTTACTCAATAGTGAGAACCTGAAAATAGCTATTGCTCCGCTATGCCATGAGCTATAGGTCTGTAATTTCACTATGTTATAGCTGACCCAAAAGTAGGTGAACAATATATTTTAACAAAATACTCCAAGTGCAATATTTTTCAAGTTATAGCTGATTTACTCAACAGTCAGTACCTGAGAATAGCTATTGCTCAGTTGTGCCATGAGCTATAGGTCTATAATTTCACTATGTTATAGCTGACCCAAAAGTAGCTGAATAACATATTTGCACAAATTTCTGTAAATGCAATAGTTTTCCAATTATAACTGATTTACTCAACAGTGAGAACTTCAAAGTAGCTATTACTCAGCTATGAAATGAGCCACAGGTCTGAAACTTCACTATGTTATAGCTGACCCCAAAATAGGTGAATAACATATTGAAACAAAATACTCTAAATGCAATAGTTTTCAAGTTATAAGTGATTTACTCAACAGTGATAACCTAAAAGTAGCTATTACTCAGCTATGCCATGAGCTACAGGTCTGAAATTTTACTATGTTATAGCTGGCCCAAAAGTAGCTGAATAACATATTTATACGAAATTCTCTAAATGCAATAGTTTTTAAGTTACAAGTGATTTTACTCATGATGGAAGTTACTGAAAAGCCCAAAAGTAGCTATTACTCACTTAGCTATTGAGACAGACACCCAACTTACTCACCATATTGTAGCTATGAAAAAAGTAGCTGAATAACATATTTTAACAAAATGCTGTAAATGCAATACTTTTCAAGTTATAAGTGATTTACTCAACAGTGATAACCTAAAAGTAGCTATTACTCAGCTATGCCATGAGCTACAGGTCTGAAATTTTACTATGTTATAGCTGACCCAAAAGTAGCTGAATAACATATTTATACGAAATTCTCTAAATGCAATAGTTTTCAAGTTATAAGCGATTTACTCAACAGTGATAACCTAAAAGTAGCTATTACTCAGCTATGCCATGAGCTACAGGTCTGAAATTTCACTATGTTATAGCTGGCCCAAAAGTAGCTGAATAACATATTTATACGAAATTCTCTAAATGCAATAGTTTTTAAGTTACAAGTGATTTTACTCATGATGGAAGTTACTGAAAAGCCCAAAAGTAGCTATTACTCACTTAGCTATTGAGACAGACACCCAACTTACTCACCATATTGTAGCTATGAAAAAAGTAGCTGAATAACATATTTTAACAAAATGCTGTAAATGCAATACTTTTCAAGTTATAAGTGATTTACTCAACAGTGATAACCTAAAAGTAGCTATTACTCAGCTATGCCATGAGCTACAGGTCTGAAATTTTACTATGTTATAGCTGACCCAAAAGTAGCTGAATAACATATTTATACGAAATTCTCTAAATGCAATAGTTTTCAAGTTATAAGCGATTTACTCAACAGTGATAACCTAAAAGTAGCTATTACTCAGCTATGCCATGAGCTACAGGTCTGAAATTTCACTATGTTATAGCTGGCCCAAAAGTAGCTGAATAACATATTTATACGAAATTCTCTAAATGCAATAGTTTTTAAGTTACAAGTGATTTTACTCATAATGGAAGTTACTGAAAAGCCCAAAAGTAGCTATTACTCACTTAGCTATTGAGACAGACACCCAACTTACTCACCATATTGTAGCTATGAAAAAAGTAGCTGAACAACATATTTTCACAAAATGCTGTAAATGCAACACTTTTGAAGTTATAAGTGATTCAGTGCAAGATTTCATGAATTTTAATGCATTAAAAATTATTAAAAAATTTATTTAAAAAAAAGTAAGACAGATCCAGGTCTCATACTCACACAAGAGAATCTACCTCTGGCCTAGTACATATATGCAAGATATGAGAGAAATCCCTGCAATAGTCACTGAGAAAATTGTGATAAAAAGTTGAAATTTTCACACTTTTGGTGGGGGTACCCCCCCCCCCCCCCCTTGTAATGTCTCTAGCAAACAGACGAACAGACAGATTTGCATGCCTTGAACAATTTTTCATCCTCGATAGATAAGGTATCTTTTAAAAAAACAGCATGTCTCTAGGCCTTGTAGTTTTGGAGAAGAAGTTGTTCACGCGGACGCGGACGCCCACGCCGCAGAGTGATGACATAATGCCATAATAAAAGGGGTAATCAAATACAAAAAGCTCAGTTAATCTTATCACTAAAATAAAATCAAATATATAAATAAGGAATGTCTATTAAAGGCCTAAATTTTGGAGTACATACAAGAAAAACATATTGATATATTCTCAGATGATATTTCACTTAGATGAGAGAAATAGTTTGAAAGCTACAGTGCTTGAAGATGGCAAAAAGTCCATAAATTGGGTCTCTGTGGGCAATTTTGAGATCTTAGGTCGGCCTAACAGGTAAACCTACAGCCTTTAAATTTTTCACAGACAAGGATTACATATAAGAGTTACATCTAGTGCAGTTTGAGACTCATCAGAATTACCACTTCCAAATTATAGGGCAAAATAAGTTAAAACTAGATTGGGCCAACTCGGCGCCAACATATCCCCAGACAGGTCATCACTCACGCCACAGGTTTTGATCGGGAATTTTTTAAAACATAATTACCCATTATTATATGAACTTCAGCACATCAATCTACTCTGTTTATATCTTCCAAGGAAGATGGTGTATCCCCAGACGCCGAATACATAACTCAAATTATATTTTCAATCTTCCTGCAATGATAACTCTAAACCTATTTTCAAAGTATTTAAATGATTGATGATTGAATGTCCATTCTAAAATAATAATCCCAAAAGAGCATATCTGTTTCTATATTTGTTGACAAATAAAATATTATTTTTAACTCAACTCATCATACTTTTCAATCTTCCTTCAAAGTATTTAAATGATTGATGATTCAATGTCCATTCTAAAATTCATAATCCCAAAAGCGCATATCTGTTTCTATATTTGTTCACAAATAAAATATTATTTAAAAAAAAATTATTTATATTATTATTTTATTATATTATTTTTAGAATTTGCAAATTGTTTTCAGTTATTCATTTCCTCTATACCTATATATGTGGTCCATATATATGCAACCTAAATATGTGACACAATCTCAGTTCTGACTCCCCTTTGTGTTATATGTAATGAAGCCCACCACCTCCCACCCCCACCCCTCTCCCCTTCTCCACACCTCTCTCACTATTACACAAGATCTGCAACCCCATTGAGTTCTTTGTTTCTCATCTGATATCATTAAATACCTTTGTTTATTTAGTGTCACTCAATATAGCTGGAGGTCCCAGAGGTGGGTGGGGGGAATCCTGGTGGGGGATGCATAAATGGTAAACAAACAATCTATATAAAAGGGGTACTCAAATACAAAAAGAATTGAGAATTTTAAGTATGTGATTATCAACTGAAATGAGTTCATAACTGTAGGAGCTGTGTCAAAATTAACTGAGGCAAGTTGAATAAAACTGGGCTAGTTGAGGGTTAAAAATCCCCTACTTTTACTACATAAGGATATAATTTCATTAATATTGGGACTTAAAGCTCACTTAAAGTGTCCATTTTGTCTACTTGAATATGTTTAACCAGTTTCATTTTAAAAAGTTAAAAACTCAGCAAGCAGAGGTATAACACACAAAAATAAGTTCTTAAAAGACTAAGATAGCCATAACATTATTAATATTCAAAATTTAAATAGACAGGCATTTCCTTTTAAAAATTCAAAGATTTCAGCTCTATAACCCACATAGTTTGACAGTTACTGGGCTTTAAAGTGGCATAATGTCCATAAATTGGGTTTCTGTGGGCATTTTACAATTGTTAAAGAGACCTTAGCAATTAAACAACAGATCTGAAACTTTTTGGGGGACATACATAACAAACAAAAATTATATATAATACAGTTTAAGACTTGTCACACTAAGCATTTCCAAATAACCGGGCAAAATACGGAAAAAATGTCCAAAAAGGCACTTGGGCGAGTGTCTATGGCCCTCATACACAGGTTAAATGTCTACTAAAAACCTTGATTTTCGGCATATGTAAAAAGGACATAATAATGCATTCCCAGATGGGATTTCAGCTCCATCAATCACATAGTTTAACAGTCACAGGGCTTAAAGGTGGTTAAAAAGTCCAAATATTGGGTCTCTGTGGGCCTTTTAGAGATCTCGATGTGGCTTTCAAATTAAAGCTTCAGACTTAAAATTTGTTACATACTAAGATTACACATAGAATATGTATCTAATAAAGTTTGAAACTTCTCAGACTTACCATTTCCAAGTTACAGAGCAAAATATGTGAAAAATGTCTTAAAAGGGTCACTCAGGTGGGTGTTTAAGGTCCTCATACACAGGTTAAATGTCTACTTGAAGCCTTGATTTTTGGCACATGTAAAAAGAACATAATAATGTATTCCCAGATGAGATTTCAGCTCTATCAGTCACATAGTTTAACAGTCACAGGCCTTAAAATTGGCAAAAAGTCCAAATACTGGGTCTTTATGGGGCCTTCTAGAGACCTAAATGTGGCCTTCAAATTAAAGCCTCAGACTTAAAATTTGTCACATACTAAGATTACACATAGAATATGCATCTAATACAGTTTGAAACTTCTTAGACTTACCATTTCCAAGTTACAGGGCAAAGTATGTGAAAAATGTCTAAAAATGGTCACTCGGGTGGGGATTTATGGTCCTCATACACAGGTTAAATGTCTTCTTAAAGCCTTAATTTTTGGCACATATATAAATAACATACTAATATCTTCCCAGATAGGATTTGAGCTCTATCAGTCACATAGTTTGACAGTCACAGGGCTTAAAAGTAGCAAAAAGTCCAAATATTGGGTCTTTGGGAGCCTTTTAGAGACCTCAATTTGACCTTCAAAATTAAAGCTTCAGACTTAAAATCTGTTACATACTAAGATTACACACAGAATATATATCTAATACAGTTTGAAACTTCTCAGACTTACCATTTCCAAGTTACAGGGAAAAAGATGTGAAAAATGTCTTATAAGGGTCACTCGGGTGGGTGTTTATGGTCCTGATACACAGGTTAACTGTCTATTAAAGGCCTAAATGTTGGGGCACATATAAGAAAACACATAGATATATTCCCAGATGATATTTAACTTAGATGAGAGACATAGTTTGAAAGCTACAGTGCTTGAAAGTGGCAAAAAGTGCATAAATTGGGTCTCTGTGGGCACTTTTGAGACCTTAAGTCGACCCCTTTGGGTAAACCTACAGCCCTAAAATTTTCTACAGACAAGGATTACATATCAAAGTTATACCTAGCGCAGTTTGAGACTCATCAGAATTACCACTTCCAAATTATAGGGCAAAATATGTGAAAAGTATAGCAAAAAATCCCCAAGTGGGGGTATTTATGGGCCTCAAACACAATTTTCTCCTCAACTTAAAGTCGTGATTTTCGGCACATGTACTAAGAACATATTAATGTGTTGTCAGGTAAAATTTCAGCCAGCTGAGCATCATAGTTTGTGACCTACAGGGCTCTAAGTGGCCAAAAGTCCAATTTCTGACCTTAAGGTGGCCATAAGTTCTTTTTTACTGGGAGTTTAAGGTCACCTTAAAATAGGGATCTTCCTTTGGGCACCCTTAACATGTGTACCAAGTTTGAAAAAAAAATATTAATTTGTTTTTGAGTTATCGTGTCCACAAGGAAATTTCTACGGCGGCGGCGGCGGCGGCGGCGGCGGCGGCGGCGGCGCGACGGACCTGAATCCAATATATCCCCGACTTTCGTCTGGGGATATAAATATAGGAAAAAAGTCCTAAGTGGGGTCTTTATGGGCCTCAAAGACAATTTTCTCCTCAATTTTAGTCTTGATTTTCGGCACATGTACTAAGAATATATTAATGTGTTCTCAGGTAAAATTTGAGGCAGATAAGCCTCATAGTTTGTGACCTAGAGGGCTCTAAGTGGCCATAAGTGCAATTTCTGACCTTAAGGTGGCCATAAGTTCTTTATTATTGGGAGTTTAAGGTCACCTTAAAATAGGGAACTTCCTTTGGGCATCCTTAACATGTGTACCAAGTTTGAAAAAAAAATAGTAATACGTTTTTGAGTTATCGCGTACACAAGGAAATTTCTACGGCGGCTGCGGCGGTGGCGCGACGGACCTGAATCCAATATATCCCCGACTTTCGTCTGGGGATATAATTACATAACAATATAATTAAAACATATATAGTAATTACAATATACTACTTTTAACTTTTAAAACTCTCTTGTAAAATCTGTGATTTTTTTACGATAATTTCTATTTATTTTGCTTCTTGATGCTTAACTTTAAGGCTCCTTCACTTGTTTGGCAAAATTATCGTTTCTTAGGCCAACACAGAGAATATCTAATTACAGAGCAAACTAGTGTTGTTAATGGTTTTCTGGTATGCGGTATTTCGTTTCATTTTGGTAGAACAAACGAAATCCGCAAAGACTATTTGGGAACTGGTTATTGAAAACGTTATTATTTTAGGCTTTCTAATGGCTGACACTTCATCAAAACGACAAAAAATATACATATTTTGCTAAATATGCCACTTTTTCACTTTATATTGAGCAAAAATCATTTTTACGTACTTTATAATTTCTCGTGAAAGCCACTTCCATTTGCTAGTTATCGCTCATGTACGCCTATAAATAATTTTTAATGCACAGAACAAGCATACGAAATACTGGATGTTCCTCTAAATGTATATTATATAAAAGAAATGGTGAAAGTCTACTGAAGGTGGTAAAGAGGTTTCTGAGGCTATGGCAAGCAGGATTTCCCATGAATGTGTAGAAAAAATAAATAGTAAAGTTGGAATAAAACCATACGCTAAAATATTTAAATATTAAACTATCAAAGTGGTTAGTTGAGAGGACTATCTTTTAGTGGGATCATTTGTACCTTATATGCTATTGTAGTCAGTTAAACTCAATTTATGGGTTAAAATGACATGAACACAAACACTCGTGTGTGGTCATTTGTCTCACCCTATCTCTGTTATCCATAACTGGCTCTCCTAAAGACTCGATATCCTCTTTGTGTGCCCCAACAGGGATGTAACTGTAGGCCCCCAGAGTGTATGGGTTTGTTTTCCAGGCAGACCTAGAAAATACACAAAATATGAACAGAATTACACAAAATTCTACACAGACATCTGTTGAGTATATTTACTCTTAAAGTTGAGACACATTTCAATTATTTCACTCTGCTGAAAGCAATTTCCATGCAAGTGTGAGCATACCTTACCCAAGGTATCTTAGGAGGACTTTTAATAACCTGGACATTTAATTCAAGAAATATTCCAGCATAAAGGAATCTTGGTTGCCCTCTTATACTGAATAGATTCAGAATTTCAGATAGTACAGAAGGTCTTGCTCTAAAATTTGGTATGTGTCTACTTGAACTGAAGATCTTTGGTCCAGCCAGTTCTCGAATTGCTAAGAACTAAAAGGATCCGAGTAAGGAACATTTTTGTTTTCTTTTACTTGAGTAATTTTCTTAAAGCCAATAAATATCTTGAAAACGATGTGAGACAGAAACTTCAGACGAATTTTTCATCTGTCACTACTATACAGGGTATGATGTGTACCTCTTTAAAAAGATAAAATTTTCCAATTTTTTGACACGTTTGATTTGGGCGAAATGACCCAAAAATCGATTTTCAGAATCATGGCTGAAATCTCAAAAACAATGCAATATATAGCACCTTTTAGAAAACCTTTTGTCCATTAGTACAGTTTACTATGACTGCAGTCTACTGTGTGCCTCTACAAAGCCAAATTTTGCAATTTGGGCAGAATTCAGGTAATAAAAAAATAGCTGATAACGGTAAAATCGAGTAAGATAGAATGATTTTGATTGAATACAGGCATTATACAGTGAATTTTATTCCTTGTTAATTTGAGGAAGTTTAACTGGTAGGTTTATCAGAATATACCACAGGATCTTTCAACTATAGCCATAACTTCCTTATTCCTGGTTCAATATTAAAAATTCCTGCACCACTTTTCAGAAGCCTCACAATGAATCAGATTAGTGTATACAGGCTTTTAAATACTGTTCACTGCTTAACTGATACAATGGATGATTGTAAATTGTTGTTGGTGAATGTTAGTGTTATCTGATGTTTTCCCAAGCTGAGGAATGCACACAAGAACAAAACTGAGACTCAAACTTGGGCCATGACATTTAGTGGTTCACATTTATTTTTAGTGGAGAAGCAAACACTGCATCTTACGTAATTATGATTTTGACGGAATTTTTTAATATGTTAGAATAGAATCTGTTAATATAATCGAGGCTTTACTAGGATGACCAAAATATTGTTCAAATTTGTTGGTTGGAGATATGCAAAAGATCTGTAATTGTTGGAAAAATGACCCACATTCATGCAAGAAGAGACAGCGATTACAAAAATGCTTGGTAAAGTGTCTAAGTTTAGAACCCCCAAAATATAAATAAAAATATTTCATTGCTTAGTGTATGTACTATTACATAATATATAACATATACATCAAACTTAATGCATCCCTGTTAAAAAGGCTGCATGCAAAACCTGACATCTGGTTTCATTTTAGAAAGACTATTAATAGCTAGCTCCGAAAAAAAAAACACATTAGAAATGAAGGTGAAACTAGAAAAAGGTTTTTGCTGACAAAAACGAAGCGGCCCTGATGAAAAAGTGTGAAGTAAGCCGTAAAAGATATCAAGATATGCATCACAAGGAATAGAAAATGTAAAGTTTAGTGCATTGTGTATGTTACCATATTTAACAAATGAAAGAACGACCACAGCTTGACTGAAGAGAAATTGTAGGTGTGAAATTTACTTCTCAAAAGAACGTATGTCCGATGCGTAGGAAAAATGCCTCCTATGAAATGTACCTCCTAGAAAGAATGCCTCCTGAATATTTTGTGACCAGGAAAAATACCTCCTAAGAAAAAAAGTTCTTTCAAGTATTATAACACTACAGGTTCACATTACAACTTCAGAGGCATCTTCATTTTTCCACTTGAGTCTTATAGTCGCCAATGCCTGTCAAAAACTCACAGTCTTTTACCCATTTTGCTTAGCTGTACAAAGGTACGTAAGTTTCTCTTGTAAGGTTTTGCTGGTGCTTCTCACTGTTTTGGCTGGCTGCTCATCCCTGGCTTCCATTAACATGTTTTTGATATTATACGTTATAGGTTCATATGTAACATGTTTACAGGTTGAAATAACTTTTTTTCCTCAGGAGGCATTTTTTCCTAGTCACAAAATATCCAGGAGGCATTCTTTCTAGGGAGGCATTTTTTCCAGGAGGCATTTTTTCTGTGAGGCATTTTGTCCACGAGGCATTTTTTTCCCAGATTCTGTATGTCCTACATTCTTTGGTAATGTTCTCGGAGAAGAGGTCTTGAGTGAAAGGGTACATTGACCACAGACATTTCTGTTCAAAATGTCATTAGTATCAGACTTAAGTATAAAACACTAATTGAATGCAGTGAACTTGTGCTTCAACTAAAAACTTAACAAAACCACTAATAAAATCCAGTGCACCAAAGTGCCTTAGACTTTTTGTTCAAAAGTTAATGATTTTGCTTCAGAGTTATTGCTTACAAGAAAAATCAAGTTACAAACAAGTCAAGCTATAGCTCTAGAAAAATGTTACTGGATTTATTGGGAAAGAAAAGTATGAGTTTATATATTGCAATATTTATGAATGATTTAGCAAGTGAAATTAAAAATCTAGGCTTAGGAATAAGAGTAGGAGATCATGATCCATTCCACACTTCAATAATGCACAAAATTAAGACCAAACAAGTTACTGGAGTTGTTGTAGCTGTGGAAAAAATAGCCTAATAACATGTTTTAACAAAATACTGTGAACGCAATACTTTTCAAGTTATAAGTGATTTAGTGCATGACTGCAGGAATTTGAATGCATTAAAGTTTCAAAAATTCATTTCCCACTTGAGCTAAAATTAATTAAATGTAGAAGTCTAAGTGAAATGGAAGAAAGAAAACAATATACATTCAAAACAACAGCATAAATATTCCACTTTTTTTTGTTCCACTTTTGCTTCACACACACATATATATCTCTATCTATCATCTCCCTCCATCAACCCCCCCACCTCCCCCACTGAGGCCATTCTTTTTTTTTCCACTTGCTTTTTATGTGCACTAAAGGGGAGTTGGGGGGGGGGGGGGGGGGGGGTTCTTTCTGCATAGAAATACTTTCCATGATATCACAGAAAAGAATTGGGGAGAAGAAGAAAGGGACAAGTCATTCATTTCCACTCAGCTGGAGATACATAAAATGCTGTACAAGAGAAACTGTTTATGAGAAAGTGTTTTTTTGTTTCAGGCATCTTATATTGTGAAAGAAGTCAGGTGTATACATTTGACCAATTTACATAGTCTATGTGAGCAAGTAGGTAGATCATCAACTCCTACAAAACAAAAGTTGAATCAATTGAAGCTTTTTTTTCCAAAAAGGAAAAGTTATATCCCCACAATTCCAAAAGAATGGAATCAGAAGAATGTAATCAGAAGAATGTGTTTTTTTTAATCTTCCTAAAATTGGGAATTTATATTATGTGAACACTGATCAGTTGCAATATGTTAATAACCACATCAGTGCATCATAAATTCGAAAATGTCATAACTTCATAAACTTCATAACTTCAGTGCTTCATAAATTCGAAAATGTCATAACTTCATAAACACTAAGAGATTAGGTTTGCCAGACAGCACAAATATTTTTAAGTATACATATGCCAGGTGTGGTTTCAAAAAGTGTTAAAATAAATGAGGAGGGAGCAAGAAGTATATATTTATCATGTTAACATGGCCAAAGCCTCTTAAGTACAGGAATTTTAAGTGAAATATTATACAAAATCTTACTTTACTATAATCAATGTCAAGTTAAACAGATGTTACTGAACAGTAAATCAGTTAGGGGCTCAAAATCCTCATTTTCACGTCAAGATGGCCATGACTGTACTTGTATTGGAACTTCAAGGTGGAAAGAAAATAAGAATGTCCCTAATGTCATCTTTAAAAGTGTACAAAATTTAACTGAGCTCTGCTGAAGAATACGATAGCTGGAGATTAAAAACTCCATAATTTCACTGCAAGGTGACCATAACTTCATGCATATTGCGACTTTAAAGTGACCATAAAATGAGAATGTCCCTTTTGTCATCCTTTATAAGTGCATAAAGTTTAGCTCAGGTCAGTTGAACAATAAGATAGCTGGAGGCTGAAACTTCATTTTTCACTGTAAGGTGACCATAACTTCATTCATATTGTGACTTTAAGGTGACCATAATATGATAATGTCCCTTCAATATCAATATATGTTAGATATGGAAAAAGAAAAGAGCCAGACGGCTTTATTCAAATGTTATGACTTTAGGGAGGCCAAAATTATATTAACAGTTTAAGGTCACCATAAAGTCAGGATAACCCTTTGGTTTGCTATCCTTTATAGATGTGCAATGGTTAACTGAGGTCAGCCGAACAATAAGATACTTGGAGGCTGAAAACCCCCTTATTTCACTTTAAGGTGGCTACAACTCCATTCATACTGAGAGTTTAAGGTGACCATAAGTATTATTTTTATCTACTTTAATACCAGTGATAATTTCAACATAAAAAAAAATGAAAAAGAAAGGAGCCAGAGGATTTTATTCCAATTTGATGACTTTAAGCAGGCCATATGTCCATTAACATTTTCAGTTTAAGGTCACCATAAAGCCAGAATATTCCTTTGGCGAATCTTGATATATGTGCCAAGTTTGGTTGAAAAAAGTGAAAAACTAAGTGAACTGGAGGGCTAAAACCCCCTTTTTGGACATTAAGGTGACCTTAAGATCGCAGATACAGGGCTAAAACTTCGGCATGTGAAAGATTATCAAAAAGTAGTTGAATAAGTTATTCCAACAAAACGCCGAAATCCTAACCGTTTTTGAGATACAGACCAAGTACCCATTTTTAAAAAATTTACGAAAATAAAACGCCTGCCATTCAGGCATCTATGGTCCGATTGATAAGAAAATCCTTTCCGACCTTGGAAATTTGGTCTAGAATGTACCTGATGAATTTTACAGCACAGGTGTGTGTGGTTTTTTCCGAAACGCGATGACGGGGTGTTTTGGACTTATGCTTAAGGTTACCTTAAGTAAAGCTTAAGGTCTACGCAAAGTATCCCAAAAATTTTTCCCGCCCCTATAGTTTTAAAGAAAGATAAGAAGGAAAGAAAAATTTGAAAGGCTAAGAAGTTATTCAAGGGAGACCATAATCCTGCGGCGGCGGCGGCAGCGATCAGTCGAACTTCAGTGAAAACAAATAAGCGTCCCTGACGGGCCGCTTAATAAATGAAAGCAGTACTTAATTTCAAACTATATAAAACAAAAACGGCCAATGAATCATAACTGCCATTGCCAAGAAACATATAAAATCTGATTGTGTATGTTTTTCAGTTTTGTAAATGTAATTTACACATTGCAAGTTATTAATTTAATTAATGACATAATTTCAAGTAAAACTCTACTGCCCAAATATGGCAAATATCGAGTATTTTTTTTAATATGTTGTTTTCCTTAAAGAAATCTCAAGTTTTGTCTTATTTTTTCACTGCTGGAGGTAAAAGAAACATATTACAGGTAGTCAGATACATGAACACACTTTGTAACACTTTGGAAGGAGAGAAAATTTTATCATTGATGGTAGAAAATGGCATACAGAAATAAATACACTTTTATGGCATGAACACATTAATGGTGAGACAAGACAATATGATGGTAATAGTTGGAACCAACACAAAGTGAACATAGTCATTTCACACAAGAATGATATAAGCCAATGCAAAACAGTTTTAATTAAGGCTGTGACTGGGTGGTTGGTATTCGCGATTGGGGTCGATTTGGGAAGATCTTGAGTGCTTTCTGGTCCACTCGATAGTCGTTAACTACTCCAATATATTATATTGTCGCCCGCTTGGTCATGTTTTTCAGAACGACAAAACATGACAACTCTGCAGAATGTCAGAATTCTTCGTATATTGGGACATTTTATATAATACTCCCCATTTTATAATAATATAATAAGTTTTGATTACCTTTCACCACTATTTTAATACAAAGACATTGTTTCCGGAAACTGCCGTTTTGTTTATGGAGAGGAAAAATGTGCATACTAAAACACGCGAATACCGAAGTGCGAGACGAATTTGGGTAGCTCGGGTACCGGGGTGGATTTTAACCACTCGTCGCAGCCTTAGTTTTAATTTTGAAGAATTTGGCAACTTTTAATGGATCTGAGGGTATTGTTGGTAGGGCTGCAAGCGAGCCCGAAAATGCGCCTCGATTCCTTGTTTTGGAAGAATCGACTCGGACTCGGTTAATCGCTTCATTATCGCCCACGAAATAAACTGTATCATATTTTGATATATTAAACCTTATAAACGGTTCAAATGCGTACAACATGAAAGAATGTTGATAATTCATTGAATTTTGTAAAAAGGACACATTTATAATCCAAAATACCGGAAACTTTAACCATTTTTATATTGCGAGATTTGAGGCATCTTTGAAATACGTTATATTAAATGCCGTCTTATAAAAACATTGTTACACAAACAATTAAAGTTTGCAAATGCTTAAAATATTAAAAAAAATGAAATGGAAACACCTTTTATTAGTAAAATATATAAATATATTAATATATTTAAAGGAAAAATCTAATTTTGTAGTGGATTTTACGTCTATGTTTAGTTGTTTTTGAAGACCCGGTTCACTTTTCTTGTCTCGAGTATTGAACTGATTCGTTTCGTTTACGAGTAACCGAAGAATCGTTGCAGCCTTAATTGTTAGCATACAACATACATATCTAATTAAAATTTATTTCCAAGTATTTTTCATTTCATGGACTGATTTTAATGGACCGTATATGTTTTGCCTAAACTGCATACATCCTTTCAGAAAACGTATTTCCAATAGGGGTCCACAGTAATTAACAGTGACTTGCCTCTAACTTCTAATGACCATTAATCTCATAAATAACCTCGTCACCCTATTAATCATGCACACTACTTGAGAAAATTTCCTGTCCCAAATGTGCAATAGAATTGTGACAATGTTTATATTTCGAAGGAAAATATCAATAACTCATGTTGAGGTATCTGAATTGGGCCAAATTTATCTGAGTTCAGTATCAGCTTCACAAGTATGATATGAAAATACTATATCAACTGTGTTTTCACAGTCATGTCTTTGTTAATGTTACCTTAATGTGCCAACAAACTAGGAGATTTTATGAGAAATCAGATTCACAACTGGCCTACTGACGTCATTCCCATGTAAAAGTTATATTTTGGTATTGATTTCAAATTAATTAAAGTCACAACCCACAACAATAATATCTCCTATTTGCTGTACTTTTACCTTGTTTATGGGAGGCTGCAGATTTTCAATGACACATGAAAACACAAATGAAAGATTGTACGTGTGGGGGAATTATATGCAATTTTTGATCTAAAGAACAGGAAATTCAATTTTTTTTGTGCAGACTGATAACACATTTATGTTTTTACATATGCAATGATATGTGTGTCTTCCTTGTGACAAGTGTTCTTCAACCATATTTCAAAGAGTACTTTTCATTTTGAATAACAATTCAGTGAAGAAAGATGTATCTTTTCTTGTTATGCGTGGAAAAGCCCAAAAACATAAACATTGGCAAAATGATGTCACAGGTATTAACTTAAAGTTGAATTTTACAGCAAGATATAGAATTCTTGGATATTTATTGAAAAGAGATCTAATCCTTCCTGTCAACTCTTTAAGAAATTTTGATATTGTTTTAAAAGAAATTTTCATAATTATTTGATTAAAATACACATTATTTTATAACTGTAACAGTTATGTCATATTTTGGTACATGTTAATGTAATTATACAACTGGTGACTTATGTTTTTCTTTCATTAGGGATAAATATATGTGTCGCTATTTGTGTATTGTATAGTGAATACACGTTGATTGTACCATATACAGTTAAACCTCTTACGTCAAATTTCAAGTGATCAGAATAGTATTTCTTACTTAACCATTAATGCCAGAAAACAGATTGAATTGTTACAGAAACAACTCTCTAGGGACCTAACTTCTATTGAAAAGGGAATTCAACTTAATGGGGCCTGAGCCACCTGACTGTAGACTTTAGAAATAAAGAATGGTGAAAAAATTATTACTGCAGTTAGCTTGTTTTATACAGAACTCTGATAGATATTAGTGAGTGGAATTGCTTCAATTTTTATTGGTCGATTATTCCTCCATTTTTCCGACTGATGATCGACCCATAATCGACTTTTTAACTCCACTGTCCTGAAACACTTTCCGGGATAAAGTATAGTTCAATCCGGTAAGAATAACGGTGTTTCCGACATATAGAAGCTACCAAAAGCACTCACTTCCGGTAAATATGGCGGTAGTTGTAAACAAACTCAAAATTTGCAAAAAATCTGCTAATTTATTGAAGGAAAGTTCTGGAAACTGCCCAAAATATTAAAAAAATGTGGATATTGAGACACATAAAGAAGGGTGAGATTTAATCGATTTCTAGAAGTTATCAGTGACCGAACGCAATTGTACCATGACACCGACGATTGATCGAACGTTCGTCTAATCGTCCACCCACTAATAGATATGAGATGACTATTATGCAAAAATATATAGCAAATAAGAAACACAATGTATATTATAATTTATTTATTGTAAAACTTGCATTTCTTTTTTGGTTCAGTTAGTTTTCTAGCACTCATCCTGGATTATGCAAATAGTACCGGTTGAAACTGCATGAAAAAAAAATCAGAAGATGGGTCTTGGTCCAAATGAAATCCTATTAAACCTTGAGAGTTATCTGGATCACCATCTGGATGCAAAAAATCCAGATTTTCCCATTTACTTATTATTTCGTGCCTTGGTGGAGGGCTGCACTCTCTGAGTGCTCTTGTTTAATTGAAACTGAACCTTTTCCCTGGAAGACCTTGCAAAGTACAATTACTCTTATGGATACAGAGAATCCACTTACAGGGTTCAGCTGTAAAATACCATAATAGTTGTAAATTTTCACTAGGAATTAATTTTAACTATTTTAGCTAATCAGCTTGGATAGTGAAATTAATTCCTACTGAAATTTTAAATCTGAGTTAAAATCTCAAGTATATACCAGCCATTAGTGAAAATTAATTCAAGTGAATTTCTGGAAAAGGAAGAATTTGTGAAATATTCTTATCGTTCTTCTTATACAGTATATTCTTGAATTCATATTCATATTTTCAGTATGAAAATGGTTTTAATCATTCATATCTACAAATGTGTATGAGAAAATGTTCTTAGATTTCTTTTGTCAATCACTGCTTTATAGGCTATAGAATTCTTTACGTTTTATACCGGCAAAGACTGATTGAAGATTTTTCTTTCAACAGTATTGATTGACCACAACTCACACAGACATGCATGGTTATATATCTTTCCACAACAAAACGTCAAAATATTAACCTCTCATACCAATTTTGCTTTGAGTCATCACACAAAGGTGATATTTACACATGAATTCTGTTAGAAGTATGTCAAACATGAATAGGAAAAGGATTAATCTTGATTCTGATCAGATACCTCCTACACAGATGATGGCATTTGAGAAGAGGGCAATATCCATAAAGCCAAATGCAGACATGCTATGATCATGTATTGACAGGAGGTATCTATGCATTCAAGTGTTCTGGCATGCATAAAATTGTAAACAAAGCTTGCATTCCTGCAGTATTTTCACTATAAAGCCTACAGTTTTCCAATTACCATGCTTTGAGCTTGGGCTCATAATACAGAATCTTTGTACAATAAAGCATACTTCGAATTATTCAAAGCTGAATGTAAGGGTTAGACCACTGCAGAGTTCAAGTAGACAGAAAAATGACACAAAAGAGTAAAGAGCTTAATACTGTACCAATGGGCCAATTTTATTTGACAAGCTTACATAAACATGCAAAGGAGACCAGCAACCTTCTACTTATTACTTAAATGAACCCAACGGCCACTGATGCATTTAACTTGAACCAAGCATCAAACTGAACCTGGGCCTGTACTCACAAACACTCTTTATACATACACTTACTCTCATTCTTATAAAATAGCCATTTAACAGATTAAATTCTCAGTGTATGTCCAGATATATTTGGTACAAACTATTGTCTAATCTCCAGTAAAATACTAGTGTTAAATGTCTGTATAGTACACAGTTTTCATATAAAATTTGTCACTATTATTGTTAGAATTATGAACTAGACCAAGGACGTATCTGTGGCCAGATGCAAGATGTATCCACCAGAAAAGGACAACTAACATAGTTTCGAAGATAAACAGCATTTTTCAATAATAAGCAAGCACTTTTAAGTTTGGCTACCCTCATTTCAACTTGAAGGAGGGCCCAAGGTCAAATCTGACCACATCAGAAGACTCGCAGCCCATGATTTCCTATAGGTTGGTTTGACATTGTAAACCTCTAGGACCAATAATAAGCGAGCTATAAGCACTTTTAAGTTTGCCTATCCTCGTTTGACCTTGAAGGAGGGGCCCAAGGTCAAATCTGACCACATCAGAAGAATCCCAGCCCATGATTTCCTATAGGTTGGTTTCACATTGCAAACCTCTAGGACCAATAATAAGCGAGTTATAAGCACTTTTAAGTTTGCCTATCCTCGTTTGACCTTGAAGGAGGGGCCCAAGGTCAAATCTGACCACATCAGAAGATTCCCAGCCCATGATTCCCTATAGGTTGGTTTCACATTGCAAACCGCTAGGCCCAATAATAAGCGAGATATAAGCACTTTTCATGACTGAAAAGAAATGCCCGTGGCAGCCATCTTGTTTTTCAAAATGAGGCCAAAAATATTTTCAGTCAAGATTTTGTAATGATGAACATATCCTGCGAATTTGAGATCTCTACCTATAATACCCTTTGTTCTAGAGGGCCAACAAAACTCCTTGCTGAAAGTTGAAAAACGCCTGTGGTGGCCATCTTGTTTTTCAAAATTTTATGGTTATGAATATATCCTGAAAATTTGAGAAGTCTACCTACAATACCCTGGCCTCTAGAGGGGTAATGAGAAAATCTCTATACACTGCGGCGGCGGTGTACTCATGCGTAATCCATAGTATCCACCAGATGCTATCCGGTGGATACAAATACTAATTATTATGCAATTATATTCTCAACACTATTCTAAAAAGTCAGAAACCAACAAAAGAAGTCATTTTGTCCAATCTAATTTGGTAAAAAAAGTGTGCAGTTCAATACTTGTGTACATGCACTGCATGTCTCTGATTAGTGATAAGATGGTGCAATTGATAGGACAGGAAAGGGTGAAAGAAACATCAAAACTTTAAACATTGGATTTCTTCCAATAATCATGAAAATGAATGTGTATCGATATCGCGGTGCCATTGTTTCAAAAGTTAAACCTAAATTTGCTCTTTAAACTAGAAATAGGACGCCCTGTTGATAGAAGCTGCGACATATGAATAGAAACAGGATAACATAGAAGAACACACATTAATATCATGTGTAATGTCCACCCCATGAACCTTTTGCCAAAATTGTACAGTAGTCTTACAAGACCCTGTTTCATTTGTAAAATATATCAATGATGCTTAAATATTTATTAGTGTACATGTAAATTATTTCAGCTTCATGCCTTTTTGCATTGGTTGGGTAGAAAATTTTGACGAAATCACTCTATCTTGCACGGTTAAGAAGATAGAAGCAAATTTCTGTTTTCCAATTTTTGGCAAAAATTTGAAAATTCAAAATGGCCGCCATTTTTGGGAAAAGGAATTTTTTTTTAAAATTGCCCAGAGTACATTTCTTAGATACCCTATGGGTCGAAAATTTCAACGAAATAACTATTTTGCATGGTTAAGGCAAATATGTGTTTTTCCATTTTGGGCAAAAATTCGAAAATTCAAAATGGCCGCCATATGTGGGGAGGGGAAAATTTTTTGAAAATTGCAAAGAGTACATTTCTTAGATACCCTGTGGGTCGAAAATTTCGACGAAATCGCTCTATCTCGCACAGTTAAGGGGATAGAAGCAATTTTGTGTTTTGCCATTTTTGGGAAAAATTCGAAAATTCAAAATGGCTGCCATTATTGGGGAGGGGAAAATTTTTTTCAAAATTGCCAACAGTACATTGGTCAGATATCCTGTTGCTTGATAATTTCGACGAAATCGCTCTATATCGCACGGTTAAGGAGACAGAAGCAAATTTGTGTTTTGCCATTTTTGGTGAAAATTTGAAAATTCAAAATGGTCGCCATTTTTGGGGAGGGGAAATTTTTTTTGAAAATTGCTAAGAGTGCATTTCTGAGATAGCCTGTGGGTCGAAAATTTCGACGAAATCACTCTATCTCGCACGGTTAAGGAGATAGAAGGAAATTTGTGTTTTGCCATTTTTGGCGAAAATTCAAAATGGTCGCCATTTTTGGGGAGGGGAAAATTTTTTGAAAATTGCAAAGAGTACATTCCTTAGATACCCTGTGGGTCGAAAATTTCGACGAAATCGCTCTCTCGCTCTCGAAAATTTTTGGAAAATTGCAAAGAGTACATTCCTTAGATACCCTGTGGGTTGAAAATTTCGACGAAATCGCTCTATCTTGCACGGTTTAGGAGATATGAGCACATTTGCCTTTTTCAGTATTCAAAATAGCCAATTACTCATTTATTTAATTAATTACTCATCTATGAAGCAATTCCCCCCAAAAGCAATCCCATACAAGCTATTAACCCAATGAACCTCCATACCAAATTTCAGAAAGCTAGGCTTAATAGCATTCCTTAAAATGTCTGGAAACCAAAGAGATACTCAAAAGTAGCAAAGTAGCTATTACTCAGTTAGCTATAGAGCTATCATCACCAAAAGCAATCCCATACAAGTTATTAACCCAATAAACCTGCATGCCAAATTTGGTAAAGATAGGGTAAGAACTGTTGCCTAAAACTTCTGGAAACCAAGTGGGACGCCGGACACCGGACGCCGGAAAAAGCAAACGCTGGCCACAGACTACAGACATCTCACCTTATAATACGCTGTAGTTTGGGTAGTTCTATATTCTGCTTCTTTAAAAACGATTTCAGTGTTTCTAAACAGGTCTTCATGACTTCTTCATCACTGAGCGTTTCATAAAACTCAGCCTCTTTTCCCACAATCCATCCTGCAAAATAAAATGATTTATATAATATACTTTGAATTGAAACACTAGCAGTTTTCAAACCATGCTAAAATTAATTTTACAGGGTCTGAATTAAAAAAAACAACAAAAAAACAAAAACAGGTTGAGGTTGACATTCATTGTTAAAAGGACTGTGGAGGATAAGAATTTTACTCATAAAAAACATACAAAGTATATTTAATTTTTTATCGAGTACATGCTAGGCCTGCCACGAGTAGTAATTCTGGTACTTGAGTACCTCTCACCATTACTCTACTCTTCAATGGGTACTTTCTTCTTCATAAATAAATCCATCAAAATGTGCAATTTTTTGTGAAAATTAACAGAAATTTACCCATTTTATGTCACTTTTAATGAGAATGTTTTAAAAAGTGCCATTACATGAGTAGTAAAGACCACTCTTTTCTTCATTATATACTCCAAATAATTTATTAATCAAATCTTTAACGGATACTCCAGTACTCCTTAACAGCCCTAGTACACACCAAATTACACCAACATGATACAAGTTAATATAACAAGCAATCAGTGTCCGTAAACAGGCTTTGTGTCAGCTGACAGTGTACTTTGAGTTTCAGAGTAGAAGTGAAAGAAGAAAAGGACACAAAAGTTGTGCCCTGCAAATGGTATACAGAAATACCAAGTTAATAACTAGAGGATCGCTCGCAAAAAAAAAAGATAATGTTTTTGCATAGCAAAAACAAAGCGTCCCGAAAAGGATATAAAGGTGAGTGCTAAAGTATTAAGAAAATGCTTCGTTTCTAGCCTTATACTGTTGTGGCAACCAAAGTCAGCGCAGTCTGCTCTATCTAGCACGGTTTTCAAGATATAAGCATTTTTGTGTTTTGCAAAAAATAAAAAAATTAAAAATGTCCGCTATATTTGGCGAGACAAAAATATTTTGAAAATTGGCATGGCTACTCTGCAGAGATACCCAGCAGGTCCAAAATTTTGTTGAGTTCACTCCATATAGCACGGTTTTCGAGATATAAGCATTTTTGTGTTTTGCAAAAACTTTGAAAATTCAAAATGGAGACAAAAATTTTTGTCAAGACCACTGCCGTGGTGTGTATCTCCCACCGAGCATTAAAGCAGAAGAAATAGCTTTTCCGAGATATTCACAATTTTTCATTTTCGTGTGTGAAAGGTCTTCCAAAAGTAGGTGAATGAGTTATTTGAGAAAAATTGGCTATCTGCAATACTATTAAGAGATAATTCACATTTACTCATTTTGAGTAGGTGAGTAATTAGCTATGGGTCTGAAACTTCACCATGTGAAAGCTCTCCCACAAGTAGATGAATGAGTTATTTGATAAAAATTGGGTATCCGCAATACTTTTAGAGATAATTCGCATTTACTCATTTTGAGTAGGTGAGTAATTAGCTATGGGTCTGAAACTTCACCATGTGAAAGCTCTCCCACAAGTAGATGAATGAGTATTTGATAAAAATTGGGTATCCGCAATACTTTTACAGATAATTAGCATTTACTCATTTTGAGTAGGTGAATAAATAGCTATGGGTCTGAAACTTCACAGAGTGAAAGCTCTCCCAAAAGTAGGTGAATGAGTTATTTGAGAAAAATTGGCTATCTGCAATACTTTTAGAGATAATTCGCATTTACTCATTTTGAGTAGACGAGTAATTAGCTATGGGTCTGAAACTTCACCAAGTGAAAGCTCTCCCAAAAGTAGGTGAATGATTAATTTGAGAAAAATTGGCTATCTGCAATACTTTTAGAGATAATTCGCATTTACTCATTTTGAGTAGGTGAGTAATTAGCTATGGGTCTGAAACTTCACCATGTGAAAGCTCTCCCACAAGTAGATGAATGAGTTATTTGATAAAAATTGGGTATCCGCAATACTTTTACAGATAATTAGCATTTACTCATTTTGAGTAGGTAAATAATTAGCTATGGGTCTGAAACTTCACCATGTGAAAGCTCTCCCAAAAGTAGGTGAATGAGTTATTTGAGAAAAATTGGCTATCTGCAATACTTTTAGAGATAATTCGCATTTACTCATTTTGAGTAGGTGAGTAATTGGCTATGGGTCTGAAACTTCACCATGTGAAAGCTCTTCCAAAAGTAGGTGAATGAGTTATTTGAGAAAAATTGGCCATCTGCAATACTTTTGGAGGTAATTTGCATTTACTCTTTTTGAGTAGGTGAGCAATTAGCTATGGGTCTGAAACTTCACCAAGTGAAAGCTCTTTGGGATAGCTGCTCTGCAGAGATACCCTGAAGATAAAAAATTTCGTCGAAATCGCTCTATGTAGCACGGTTTTCGAAATATTAGCATTTTTGAGTTTTGCAATTTTTGCGCAAAAATTCGAAAATTCAAAATGGCCGCCATTTTTGGCAAGACAAAATTTTTTTGAAAATTGGCATGGCTACTCTGGAGAGATACCCAGTGGGTCAAAAATTTCGTCCAAATCGCTCTATCTAGCACGGTTTTCGAGATATAAGCATTTTTGTGTTTTGCAATTTTGCGAAAAATTCGAAAATTCAAAATGGCCGCCATTTTTTGCGAGAAATTTTTTGGTTGAAAATTGGCATGGCTACATGGCTACTCTGCAGAGATACCCTGCGGGTCAAAAATTTCGTCGAAATCGCTCTATCTAGCAGGGTTTTTGAGATATAAGCATTTTTATGTTTTGCAATTTTTGCGAAAAATTCGAAAATTCAAAATGGCCGCCATTTTTGGCGAGACAAAATTTTTTTGAAAATTGGCATGGCTACTCTGCAGAGATACCCTGTGGGTCAAAAATTTCGTCGAAATCGCTCTATCTAGTAGGGTTTTCGAGATATAAGCATTTTTATGTTTTGCAATTTTTACGAAAATTTCGAAAATTCAAAATGGCCACCATTTTTGGCGAGACAAAAATTTTTTGAAAATTGGGAAAAGTACTCCGCAGAGATATCCTGCGGGTCAAAAATTTTGTCGAAATTGCTCTATCTAGCACAGTTTTTGAGATATAAGCATTTTTGTGTTTTGCAATTTTTGCGAAAATTTCGAAAATTCCAAATGGCCGCCATTTTGGGCGAGACAAAAATTTTTTGAAAATTGGGAAAACTACTCCGCAGAGATACCCTGTGGGTCAAAAATTTCGTCGAAATCGCTCTATCTAGCACGGTTTTCGAGATATAAGCATTTTTGTGTTTTCCTTATTTGGAAAATTCGTAATGATTAATTAATCATTAATTACTCGGCCATTTCTTGACCAATCAATGCCAAAATCTAATGATTTCCAGATTTTAATAGAATGAATGTATTTGCCAAGTTTCAGGTGAATTGATAAAATTCCTTTCAAGTTATCATCCGGACAAGCTTCCCCATCGAAAAAAGACATTTTTGGTCATGTGACCTCTCTGATTGGTTGAAATGTCACTGCAGCATATTCAAAAAAATTCCCCAAGGCTACTGCCTAAACCTGCCAAATTTGAAAAGAATCCGCCTAACGGTTACAGAGTTATAAGGAAAACAAAATGCGGAGCCGGCAGAGCCGGAAGCTCTCCCATACACAAACAAGTGTCCCTTGCGGGACGCTTAATTAAGGAGTAAAATGTAGGTGAATAACACATTTAAACAAAATACTGTAAATGCAATAATTTTCGAGTCACAACTGATTTATTCAACAATGAGAATCTCAAAGTAGTTATTGCTCAGCTATATAATGAGTAAAAGGGCTGCAATTTTACTGTGGTATAGCTGACCCAAAAGTAAGTGGGAAAACAGATTTAAAGAAAATAGTGTAAATGCAATACAGTAGATTTGGTATAAGTAGAACTGCCATAAGTAGAATATTGCCATAAGTAGAAGTAATTTCTAAGTCCCAACAAATATTAGTGCAAAACATAATGATAACTAGAAGTTCGACTTACAGAAAGTTGTCATAACTAGAACTAATTTGATGTACAGAGTGTTACTTTTCAGTGGGAATAACAAGGTATAAGTAGAACCTATAAATTTTGTGTATACAGAAATGTAAATATCCAAGAAAGAGGTGACAAAATAGTACCACTGTGACACTTTTTGCCTAATTCCTCACTTTTGTGTTATTAACTCTGAACTCCAAGCAAATACATTTCACAGTAGAGTGATCACACTAGTGTGAATTATTGCAAGAGACTTAAATTACATAGTGTCTCTAGTACTTCATATATTTCTCAAAGTGGGTATAACTAGAAGTTGCCATAAGTAGAAGTAAATGGCTGACATTTTGCAACTTCGACTTAGACCAATTCCACTGTAATTATCAAGTTTTAACTGATTTACTCAACAGTGAGAACTAGGGCTGTTATCATTAGCGATTTCTGTAGATCGACGATCGCCTGTTAGATGTGAGTTGAACTCAAGTTGAACTCGACTAAATGAGACAAATATAAATAAAATAACAATGTCCAAATATTGTCATCAAGGAATCCGGTATTAATGTATTTAGTACCATTTTATTGCAAGAAAATATATTTTGTTGCTGGTTAAATTGTGCAGATATGTATGAGCACTTTATACAGCCACATAAATAAGGGAAATAAAAAAAAGACCATTGCTCATTGATTTTTATGTCTTTATTATTAGATAAATTGCAAAAGTGCTGGTTTGTAAAAAAACTAGAAAAATGTTTTTGCTAACAAAAACTAAGCGTCCCAAAAAGGTTCACTGCAATATAACATACAGTAGAAAAAGGTTTTTGAAAATAAAAACATGCAGTGCTCAGAGAAGAAGTGAAAGTTAAGCAGACAGTGTGGAAGTACATGCATTAACAAGAAAGAAAAATTTAAGCTTTATTTTGTTTTCTATGGTCATAAATTGCGAAAAGTTAATTGAATAAATGCTCTGGCTAAGAATGCATAAAGCATCAATACTTACAATAGGTCGAAAGTTACACCATAAAACTACTTAATTAAAGAGTAACAGTGCTTTATAAATGCCATATATCTATTTACATTTTAGAAAAAGGCATAGTAAAATATGAGCCTTTACAAAGGCAAGAAGTTTATGACACAATGCTTTCTATCTGGTAAATCTGACCAGCTATCTAGACTCTTCACATAAGGTTTCCCAATACCTCTGAATACATTGTAAATCTCTAAAAGCAAGAATAAAATAGATATAAGGCAAAAACACAAAATTGGCTATTTGATGAATGCAGTTTGATCCATAAAAGGGGGGGGGGGGGGGCAGGGTGTAAATCTGACCAGCTATCTAGACTCTTCACATAAGGTTTCCCAATACCTCTCAATACATTCTAAAACTCTAAAAGAATAAAAGAGATAAAAGGCAAAAACACAAAATCGGCTATTTTATGACCCCAGTTTGACCCATAAGGGAGGATCCGGGGGTGAATCTGACCAGCTATCTAGACTCTTCACATAAGGTTTCCCAACACCTCTTAATACATTCTAAAACTCTAAAAGCAAGAATAAAGGAGATAAGAGGCCAAAACACAAAATCGGTTATTTTATGACCCCAGTTTGACCCATAAGGGGGAGTCCGGGGGTAAATCTGACCAGCTATCTAGACTCATCACATAAGGTTTTCCAATACCTCTTAATACATTCTAAAACTGTAAAAGCAAGAATAAAGGAGATATAAGGCAAAAACACAAAATCGGCTATTTTCTGACCCCAGTTTGACCCATTAAGAGGGGGGGGGGGGGGGGTAAATATGACCGGCTATCTAGACTCTTCACATATGGTTTCCCAATACCTCTTAATACATTCTCAAGCTCTAGCTCTCCACATATGGTTTCCTACTACCTCCCAATACATTTTATGGCTCTAAATGCAATACTTAAGAAGATAATAGGGGGTTCACATGAATTTTAAGCTTTCTGATTGGTACCTGTGAGAAAATCACATAAATCAGTCAATTTTCATTGGATTGCTCCCAAAATCTAATCAGCTCACGTTTTTTAAAGTATAAACATGTGTATGAAGTTACAAGCCTCTGCGGTCAGTAGATTTTCCTGAACTGTGATGACGGGCGGGTGTACCCGAAAAAAATATTTTTTGATCATGTGCCCTTGATAAAGATGAAAGGTCAAATTTAAGCATGTGGAAAAATTTTCCCATGCCTAAGGTATATAACTGCCAAATATGGTTAAAAAGCTTGCAATAACTAGAGGATCGCTCGCAAAAAAAAAAGATAATGTTTTTGCATAGCAAAAACAAAGCGTCCCGAAAAGGCTATAAAGGTGAGTGCTAAAGTATTAAGAAAATGCTTCGTTTCTAGCCTTATACTGTTGTGGCAACCAAAGTCAGCGCAGTCTGCTCTATCTAGCACGGTTTTCAAGATATAAGCATTTTTGTGTTTTGCAAAAAATAAAAAAATTAAAAATGTCCGCTATATTTGGTGAGACAAAAATATTTTGAAAATTGGCATGGCTACTCTGCAGAGATACCCAGCAGGTCCAAAATTTTGTTGATTTCGCTCCATATAGCACGGTTTTCGAGATATAAGCATTTTTGTGTTTTGCAAAAACTTTGAAAATTCAAAATGGCCACCATTTTTGGGGAGACAAAAATTTTTGTCAAGACCACTGCCGCGGTGTGTATCTCCCGCCGAGCATTAAAGCAGAAGAAATAGCTTTTCCGAGATATTCACAATTTTTCATTTTCGTGTGTGAAAGCTCTTCCAAAAGTAGGTGAATGAGTTATTTGAGAAAAATTGGCTATCTGCAATACTATTAAGAGATAATTCACATTTACTCATTTTGAGTAGGTGAATAATTATCTATGGGTCTGAAACTTCACCAAGTGAAAGCTCTCCCAAAAGTAGGTGAATGAGTTATTTGAGAAAAATTGGCTATCCGCAATACTTTTAGAGATAATTCGCATTTACTCATTTTGAGTAGGTGAGTAATTAGCTATGGGTCTGAAACTTCACCATGTGAAAGCTCTCCCACAAGTAGATGAATGAGTATTTGATAAAAATTGGGTATCCACAATACTTTTACAGATAATTAGCATTTACTCATTTTGAGTAGGTGAATAAATAGCTATGGGTCTGAAACTTCACAGAGTGAAAGCTCTCCCAAAAGTAGGTGAATGAGTTATTCGAGAAAAATTGGCTATCTGCAATACTATTAAGAGATAATTCACATTTACTCATTTTGAGTAGGTGAATAATTATCTATGGGTCTGAAACTTCACCAAGTGAAAGCTCTCCCAAAAGTAGGTGAATGAGTTATTTGAGAAAAATTGGCTATCCGCAATACTTTTAGAGATAATTCGCATTTACTCATTTTGAGTAGGTGAATAATTAGCTATGGGTCTGAAACTTCACCATGTGAAAGCTCTCCCACAAGTAGATGAATGAGTATTTGATAAAAATTGGGTATCCACAATACTTTTACAGATAATTAGCATTTACTCATTTTGAGTAGGTGAATAAATAGCTATGGGTCTGAAACTTCACAGAGTGAAAGCTCTCCCAAAAGTAGGTGAATGAGTTATTCGAGAAAAATTGGCTATCTGCAATACTTTTAGAGATAATTCACATTTACTCATTTTGAGTAGGTGAATATTTAGCTATGGGTCTGAAACTTCACCAAGTGAAAGCTCTGCCAAAAGTAGGTGAATGAGTTATTTGAGAAAAATTGGCTATCTGCAATACTTTTAGAGATAATTCGCATTTACTCATTTTGAGTAGGTGAGTAATTAGATATGGGTCTGAAACTTCACAGAGTGAAAGCTCTCCCAAAAGTAGGTGAATGAGTTATTTGAGAAAAATTGGCTATCTGCAATACTTTTAGAGATAATTCGCATTTACTCATTTTGAGTAGGTGAGTAATTAGCTATGGGTCTGAAACTTCACCGAGTGAAAGCTCTCCCAAAAGTAGGTGAATGAGTTATTTGAGAAAAATTGGCTATCTGCAATACTTTTAGAGATAATTCGCATTTACTCATTTTGAGTAGGTGAGTAATTAGCTATGGGTGTGAAACTTCACCGAGTGAAAGCTCTCCCAAAAGTAGGTGAATGAGTTATTTGAGAAAAATTGGCTATCTGCAATACTTTTAGAGATAATTCGCATTTACTCATTTTGAGTAGGTGAGTAATTAGCTATGGGTCTGAAACTTCACCAAGTGAAAGCTCTCCCAAAAGTAGGTGAATGAGTTATTTGAGAAAAATTGGCTATCTGCAATACTTTTAGAGATAATTCGCATTTACTCATTTTGAGTAGGTGAGTAATTAGCTATGGGTGTGAAACTTCACCAAGTGAAAGCTCTCCCAAAAGTAGGTGAATGAGTTATTTGAGAAAAATTGGCTATCTGCAATACTTTTAGAGATAATTCACATTTACTCATTTTGAGTAGGTGAGTAATTAGCTATGGGTGTGAAACTTCACCAAGTGAAAGCTCTCCCAAAAGTAGGTGAATGAGTTATTTGAGAAAAATTGGCTATCTGCAATACTTTTAGAGATAATTCGCATTTACTCATTTTGAGTAGGTGAGTAATTAGCTATGGGTGTGAAACTTCACCAAGTGAAAGCTCTCCCAAAAGTAGGTGAATGAGTTATTTGAGAAAAATTGGCTATCTGCAATACTTTTAGAGATAATTCGCATTTACTCATTTTGAGTAGGTGAGTAATTAGCTATGGGTCTGAAACTTCACCAAGTGAAAGCTCTCCCAAAAGTAGGTGAATGATTTATTTGAGAAAAATTGGCTATCTGCAATATTTTTAGAGATAATTCGCATTTACTCATTTTGAGTAGGTGAGTAATTAGCTATGGGTCTGAAACTTCACCATGTGAAAGCTCTCCCACAAGTAGATGAATGAGTTATTTGATAAAAATTGGGTATCCGCAATACTTTTACAGATAATTAGCATTTACTCATTTTGAGTAGGTAAATAATTAGCTATGGGTCTGAAACTTCACCATGTGAAAGCTCTCCCAAAAGTAGGTGAATGAGTTATTTGAGAAAAATTGGCTATCTGCAATACTTTTAGAGATAATTCGCATTTACTCATTTTGAGTAGGTGAGTAATTAGCTATGGGTGTGAAACTTCACCATGTGAAAGCTCTCCCAAAAGTAGGTGAATGAGTTATTTGAGAAAAATTGGCTATCTGCAATACTTTTAGAGATAATTCGCATTTACTCATTTTGAGTAGGTGAGTAATTAGCTATGGGTCTGAAACTTCACCAAGTGAAAGCTCTCCCAAAAGTAGGCGAATGATTAATTTGACAAAAATTGGCTATCTGCAATACTTTTAGAGATAATTCGCATTTACTCATTTTGAGTAGGTGAGTAATTAGCTATGGGTCTGAAACTTCACCAAGTGAAAGCTCTCCCAAAAGTAGGTGAATGAGTTATTTGAGAAAAATTGGCTGTCTGCAATACTTTTAGAGATAATTCGGATTTACTCATTTTGAGTAGGTGAGTAATTAGCTATGGGTGTGAAACTTCACCAAGTGAAAGCTCTCCCAAAAGTAGGTGAATGAGTTATTTGAGAAAAATTGGCTATCTGCAATACTTTTAGAGATAATTCGCATTTACTCATTTTGAGTAGGTGAGTAATTAGCTATGGGTCTGAAACTTCACCAAGTGAAAGCTCTCCCAAAAGTAGGTGAATGATTTATTTGAGAAAAATTGGCTATCTGCAATATTTTTAGAGATAATTCGCATTTACTCATTTTGAGTAGGTGAGTAATTAGCTATGGGTCTGAAACTTCACCATGTGAAAGCTCTCCCACAAGTAGATGAATGAGTTATTTGATAAAAATTGGGTATCCGCAATACTTTTACAGATAATTAGCATTTACTCATTTTGAGTAGGTAAATAATTAGCTATGGGTCTGAAACTTCACCATGTGAAAGCTCTCCCAAAAGTAGGTGAATGAGTTATTTGAGAAAAATTGGCTATTTGCAATACTTTTAGAGATAATTCGCATTTACTCATTTTGAGTAGGTGAGTAATTAGCTATGGGTGTGAAACTTCACCAAGTGAAAGCTCTCCCAAAAGTAGGTGAATGAGTTATTTGAGAAAAATTGGCTATCTGCAATACTTTTAGAGATAATTCGCATTTACTCATTTTGAGTAGGTGAGTAATTAGCTATGGGTCTGAAACTTCACCAAGTGAAAGCTCTCCCAAAAGTAGGCGAATGATTAATTTGAGAAAAATTGGCTATCTGCAATACTTTTAGAGATAATTCGCATTTACTCATTTTGAGTAGGTGAGTAATTAGCTATGGGTCTGAAACTTCACAGAGTGAAAGCTCTCCCAAAAGTAGGTGAATGAGTTATTTGAGAAAAATTGGCTATCTGCAATACTTTTAGAGATAATTCGCATTTACTCATTTTGAGTAGGTGAGTAATTAGCTATGGGTGTGAAACTTCACCGAGTGAAAGCTCTCCCAAAAGTAGGTGAATGAGTTATTTGAGAAAAATTGGCTATCTGCAATACTTTTAGAGATAATTCGCATTTACTCATTTTGAGTAGGTAAGTAATTAGCTATGGGTCTGAAACTTCACCAAGTGAAAGCTCTCCCAAAAGTAGGTGAATGATTTATTTGAGAAAAATTGGCTATCTGCAATATTTTTAGAGATAATTCGCATTTACTCATTTTGAGTAGGTGAGTAATTAGCTATGGGTCTGAAACTTCACCATGTGAAAGCTCTCCCACAAGTAGATGAATGAGTTATTTGATAAAAATTGGGTATCCGCAATACTTTTACAGATAATTAGCATTTACTCATTTTGAGTAGGTAAATAATTAGCTATGGGTCTGAAACTTCACCATGTGAAAGCTCTCCCAAAAGTAGGTGAATGAGTTATTTGAGAAAAATTGGCTATCTGCAATACTTTTAGAGATAATTCGCATTTACTCATTTTGAGTAGGTGAGTAATTAGCTATGGGTGTGAAACTTCACCATGTGAAAGCTCTCCCAAAAGTAGGTGAATGAGTTATTTGAGAAAAATTGGCTATCTGCAATACTTTTAGAGATAATTCGCATTTACTCATTTTGAGTAGGTGAGTAATTAGCTATGGGTCTGAAACTTCACCAAGTGAAAGCTCTCCCAAAAGTAGGCGAATGATTAATTTGACAAAAATTGGCTATCTGCAATACTTTTAGAGATAATTCGCATTTACTCATTTTGAGTAGGTGAGTAATTAGCTATGGGTCTGAAACTTCACCAAGTGAAAGCTCTCCCAAAAGTAGGTGAATGAGTTATTTGAGAAAAATTGGCTGTCTGCAATACTTTTAGAGATAATTCGGATTTACTCATTTTGAGTAGGTGAGTAATTAGCTATGGGTGTGAAACTTCACCAAGTGAAAGCTCTCCCAAAAGTAGGTGAATGAGTTATTTGAGAAAAATTGGCTATCTGCAATACTTTTAGAGATAATTCGCATTTACTGATTTTGAGTAGGTGAGTAATTAGCTATGGGTGTGAAACTTCACCAAGTGAAAGCTCTCCCAAAAGTAGGTGAATGAGTTATTTGAGAAAAATTGGCTATCTGCAATACTTTTAGAGATAATTCGCATTTACTCATTTTGAGTAGGTGAGTAATTAGCTATGGGTGTGAAACTTCACCAAGTGAAAGCTCTCCCAAAAGTAGGTGAATGAGTTATTTGAGAAAAATTGGCTATCTGCAATACTTTTAGAGATAATTCGCATTTACTCATTTTGAGTAGGTGAGTAATTAGCTATGGGTGTGAAACTTCACCAAGTGAAAGCTCTCCCAAAAGTAGGTGAATGAGTTATTTGAGAAAAATTGGCTATCTGCAATACTTTTAGAGGTAATTCGCATTTACTCATTTTGAGTAGGTGAGTAATTAGCTATGGGTCTGAAACTTCACCAAGTGAAAGCTCTCCCAAAAGTAGGTGAATGATTAATTTGAGAAAAATTGGCTATCTACAATACTTTTAGAGATAATTCGCATTTACTCATTTTGAGTAGGTGAGTAATTAGCTATGGGTCTGAAACTTCACCAAGTGAAAGCTCTCCCAAAAGTAGGTGAATGATTTATTTGAGAAAAATTGGCTATCTGCAATATTTTTAGAGATAATTCGCATTTACTCATTTTGAGTAGGTGAGTAATTAGCTATGGGTCTGAAACTTCACCAAGTGAAAGCTCTCCCAAAAGTAGGTGAATGAGTTATTTGAGAAAAATTGGCTGTCTGCAATACTTTTCGAAAATTTCGAAAATTCAAAATGGCCGCCATTTTTGGTGAGACAAAAATTTTTTGAAAATTGGGAAAAGTACTCTGCAGTGATACCCTGTGGGTCAAAAATTTTGTCGAAATTGCTCTATCTAGCACGGTTTTTGAGATATAAGCATTTTTGTGTTTTGCAATTTTTGCGAAAATTTCGAAAATGGCCGCCATTTTGGACGAGACAAAAATTTTTTGAAAATTGGGAAAAGTACTCCGCAGAGATACCCTGTGGGTCAAAAATTTCATCGAAATCGCTCTATCTAGCACGGTTTTCGAGATATAAGCATTTTTGTGTTTTGCAATTTTTACGAAAATTTCGAAAATTCAAAATGGCCGCCATTTTTGGCGAGACAAAAATTTTTTGAAAATTGGGAAAAGTACTCCGCAGAGATACCCTGCGGGTCAAAAATTTCGTCGAAATCGCTCTATCTAGCACGGTTTTCGAGATATAAGCATTTTTGTGTTTTCCTTATTTGGAAAATTCGTAATGATTAATTAATCATTAATTACTCGGCCATTTCTTGACCAATCAATGCCAAAATCTAATGATTTCCAGATTTTAATAGAATGAATGTATTTGCCAAGTTTCAGGTGAATTGATAAAATTGCTTTCAAGTTATCATCCGGACAAGCTTCCCCATCGAAAAAAGACATTTTTGGTCATGTGACCTCTCTGATTGGTTGAAATGTCACTGCAGCATATTCAAAAAAATTCCCCAAGGCTACTGCCTAAACCTGCCAAATTTGAAAAGAATCCGCCTAACGGTTACAGAGTTATAAGGAAAACAAAATGCGGAGCCGGCGGAGCCGGCGGAGCCTGAAGCTCTCCCATACACAAACAAGCGTCCCTTGCGGGACGCTTAATAAGGGAGATATTCAAGGGAGACCATAATGCGGCGGCGGCGTCAAATTTTAAGTTCTGCCACGACATATATATACCAGATAAGAGAAGAATTCCTGCAATAGTGAATGAGAAAATTGTGATCAAGTGTAGAAATCTTTACACTTTGGGTGGGGGTTCCTCACTTGTAATGGCTCTGGGGTAGAGACGAACAAACAGATCTGCATGCCAGGTTGAACAATTTTTAATCCTCAATAGTTAAGGTATCTTTAAGAAAAAAACAGCATGTTAAGAACTTCTAAAATATTTTTTTTACAGTTTTGTTTGAATAAAAAGGATTTTTGTAACAGGGTTCTGTATCAAATCTGTTCACCACATTGAGGCCTTTGAGTACCATGTTTCTCAATAATTTTTGGGCATTGTTGAATGACCCAATGGATCTGGATTTAAAAACAATTTATAATTTCATAGAAAACTCTGAATATTAGTAAATAGTGGTATTTTCATTTTTCAATAAACAATGCCCATTTAGTTACTGTCAGTGTCATAATATTTATAACCACAAAAATACAACATAATTTAAATACTTTTAAGGCTAAAACCTAAACAGCTAAAACAAATACATTGTTATTTTTCTTGGCAAAAATTTCCAGGCTGTTGAAAATGTATTTTATGTAATATGTATTGATTACAATCTCAATACTGCAAACACCATTGTAGTTCTAAACCAATACACTTAATTTGACTTTTTACTTAATGCTCTGGATCCCCTAAATAATCTCATTACAATTAGACTGGTTTCTGACTGGAAATTGCAGGCTGATTTTTACAAGGCTGGGTCAAGAAATGTCAATAAACTTCAAGCCATGAATTAGTTCTCCCACTCTAGAATCTCTAGCCAAATGTTTTTCTCTCACTTGTTATAAGCGACTCATGTGAACTACTTCCAACCCACAGGAAAATCAATACCACTGCACACAGGTTTGCTATATACATACTGGTGATTTTAGCCTGTGTTTTGTCTGTGTGTACTGAGTCAGTTCCACCTAAAGCTTTCCTTAATCTATACAGTTTCTCAAGAACTTCTGGAACAGTTGCTAACTGGTTTCTTTTGTTCTGCTCTGTGTTTTGTATGTCAGATACACAGAATGATGATAACTGATACATAAACCATATATATTTCACTGTTTTTTTTTTAAATGTTTATCAAATCCAAGTTAAATTTTTCATGTAAAAAACAGAAATATACAACATTATCATTGATATGGTAACCTCTGTTGTGGTATATGCAAATCAGAACAAATACAATCATGAGAAACAAACATGACAACATGATGAAATGTTGGAATTTCCACATGACAGGCAGAATGCTCTTGTAACTGAAAACAATTTATATGTCATTCACTTAAAATATTTTACACAAGGGGAGACTCATAAAGGCCCTTGGTCACAACTGCACTTGTCAACTTGTGAATGCAGATCTGCTTAATTTAAAACAGTTTAGGTCATGTGATGAATACCAGTTCCAACAGTGAAGGCAAACAGTGTTAGACTCAGACTGTACATGTTAAACCATCAGTCAACACTTGTTAACTTAATCACTCAAATGGTCCCTTAACCCAAATGTGAAAGGACGGAGGTTGTGAAACAGGTACTTCAAAGTAGTCTGATCAATAGTGGTACTTAGTACCTTTGTCCTGTCATATGTGACCTGTGTTTATTTGACAAAAAAATCCAGTTATAAACCTGTTTAAAACGCTCTTTCAACCATAACAATATCAAAAAATTCTATCAAGTACAGGAATGCTAACATGAATCCATCAAGCTGTTGTTTGAGAAAAATGTTCTTGTTCAGATAATGTCCCAGAACAAGGCCATTCTAAAAAGAAATCAGAATGAAAACAGACCCAACAGGTTTAATGTATGATATTTAAGTCACTGGGAATTCTAAGGATTTAAGTGAAGGGTGGTGAATAGATATTTTATACTTGAAAACACAATCTTGGAAATATTTGAAACTTTATCACAGAGAGCATTCAGCAAATTCTCCTTCAAAATTTAGCACCTAACAAAGCCCTCATTGGTGACCTTGCACTGACTGAACAAAGGCTTCCATGTGCAGTGTTTTGACGCAGTCTAATATGAGTGAGGTTCATCGTTTTGGACATACCATATCATTGAAAAAGTGACAAATGTACAAGTTTGGAAGAACAGAACTAATACATTGGGAACAACTCATTTCAATGCCTGCACAATCTTATCACAAATATTTATGGTGAAATTATTATGAACATGATTGTTCTTTGAAACTTCTCTCCATATTGTATATTTGTGAAAAAATACTTGGTTCAGCAAGAACTTCAGTTGTCATCCGTTGAGTTCAACCGAGTTCTATCTGCATGGAACAATCTGCCACATTGTGCACCATTAAACCACTAAGCTACCTTTGTTGCAAGCAAGATAAACAACAAAGGGGTCTGCTTATCAAATATAGTGTATCCCAGACAAAAACATAACCGGAATTAGTTTTTGACAACTCCTTCAAACAAAAGACTATCAGATAACTGATTAATTGGAGGTATGGTTTTTAAATTTCAATGGTGAATAGTTATAATTTGTAGTTTGATATTACATTTGGTTTGTCTAGTTATAAATCAATGATATATATTCCAAGTTTCATTTTTATTCACAGACTATAATACATTTACAAAACTTGTCAAATTATTAAAATAGTCTAAAATAGTGGGTAAATCATTTGGCTGTGGGGATATTAATATTGAACGTAAAAATTAGTGCTGAAAGAGGAGACCAAGATTGCGGTCGAATAATCCTCGTTACGTATTTTCCGATATTTTCCGGAAATTCGTTATAAATATGTAACTCTTATCAAAAACAACTAGAGGATCGCTCGCAAAAAAAAAAGGATAATTGCGTCCCGAAAAGGATATAAAGGTGAGTGCTAAAGTATTAAGAAAATGCTTCGTTTCTAGCCTTATACTGTTGTGGCAACCAAAGTCTGCGCAGTCTGCTCTATCTAGCACGGTTTTCAAGATATAAGCATTTTTGTGTTTTGCAAAAAATAAAAAAATAAAAAATGTCCGCTATGTTTGGCGAGACAAAAATATTTTGAAAATTGGCATGGCTACTCTGCAGAGATACCCAGCAGGTCCAAAATTTTGTTGAGTTCACTCCATATAGCACGGTTTTCGAGATATAAGCATTTTTGTGTTTTGCAAAAACTTTGAAAATTCAAAATGGCCACCATTTTTGGGGAGACAAAAATTTTTGTCAAGACCACTGCCGTGGTGTGTATCTCCCGCCGAGCATTAAAGCAGAAGAAATAGCTTTTCCGAGATATTCACAATTTTTCATTTTCGTGTGTGAAAGGTCTTCCAAAAGTAGGTGAATGAGTTATTTGAGAAAAATTGGCTATCTGCAATACTATTAAGAGATAATTCACATTTACTCATTTTGAGTAGGTGAATAATTATCTATGGGTCTGAAACTTCACCAAGTGAAAGCTCTCCCAAAAGTAGGTGAATGAGTTATTTGAGAAAAATTGGCTATCTGCAATACTTTTACAGATAATTCGCATTTACTCATTTTGAGTAGGTGAGTAATTAGCTATGGGTCTGAAACTTCACCATGTGAAAGCTCTCCCACAAGTAGATGAATGAGTATTTGATAAAAATTGGGTATCCACAATACTTTTACAGATAATTAGCATTTACTCATTTTGAGTAGGTGAATAAATAGCTATGGGTCTGAAACTTCACAGAGTGAAAGCTCTCCCAAAAGTAGGTGAATGAGTTATTTGAGAAAAATTGGCTATCTGCAATACTTTTAGAGATAATTCACATTTACTCATTTTGAGTAGGTGAATAATTAGCTATGGGTCTGAAACTTCACCAAGTGAAAGCTCTGCCAAAAGTAGGTGAATGAGTTATTTGAGAAAAATTGGCTATCTGCAATACTTTTAGAGATAATTCGCATTTACTCATTTTGAGTAGGTGAGTAATTTGCTATGGGTCTGAAACTTCACCAAGTGAAAGCTCTCCCAAAAGTAGGTGAATGAGTTATTTGAGAAAAATTGGCTATCTGCAATACTTTTAGAGATAATTCGCATTTACTCATTTTGAGTAGACGAGTAATTAGCTATGGGGTTGAAACTTCACCAAGTGAAAGCTCTCCCACAAGTAGATGAATGAGTATTTGATAAAAATTGGGTATCCGCAATACTTTTACTAAGGCTGCCGCGAGTACGGAAATCTGCACTCGAGTAATCGCCGGTAAGAACTCGAATCGCTACTCTTTTCTCGCGAGTAATACCCGTGTCAAAGTAAAGCAAGCTGCTGTGTAAAAATCTTTTCTTATTAATATTTTCATATATAAATCAAATATCTGTCAAAATATACACAGTTTTCTTACCTTTTACAGCCACACAGGTGATATTCAGTACTTATCAGTACTTGTCTACCTGTACTGTGTTGTCAAGGAGATAAAATCAGAACGAGGTCACTACAGTAAAGTTCTGATCTTCTGCTTTTAAGGTTGTCACCAATGTATATGTACCCAAGTGGGGATGTTTAACTGTTGAATCAAATAAAATCTATTCCTTTTCAGGTGTGTTTTATTATTTGTTTTTGCCACATAGAAAACTTTATTGACTATTTACACCAATTATAAAAGGATGACTTAAATATTTTATGTCATAAGTGATTTAAAAAATCCTGTAGAGGCACTTAAACAATATTAACTTAAGTAGAAAATGTTATCTTCCATCAAATGTCTGAAATAGCAGCAGAGTTAGTAAGAGTTTCTTCAATTCACTGGTTACACTTTTTAATGTCAACTAAACAGTCCAGCACAGACTGAAGCAAAATTTTCAGAGTTTTGGTAAGGATGGTAACATTGGTAAGGCAGGTAAAGGTGCATCTTGGTTTGGGAGGTTATTTGCACAGCCACTCTCCTGTTTTATTTTAAGACTATCAGGGATTTCTTTGTTCTGAGAATCAGATTCAGGTGTGGCACCTATTCCTGGGACAACTTCCTCAAGTGCAAGTTTTCCCTGTAGCTGGCCAACAGTTTTTTTCATATGTTTGTGTAAAAATAGAATTTCATTCACTGTATCAGGATCCAAGGATGCTCTCAGCTTGGTAACTGATAACCCAGCCACTGAAAAAACCCGTTCACTTGGGATAGATGTCCCAGGAATAGTTAAGTATCTTTTTGCCAAAGAAGCCAAATTTGGAAACCGAACTTGAGATACCTTCCACCACTCAAGTGGGTCAGCAATTCTGACAACTTCATTAAAATAATCTCTGATTTCTTGTTCAACTGAAGTGTCATTTGTGATGTCAATCACCACATCCCCCATCAAACATTCTGTGATTTTTGCCCGTTTAAGCTCAGGTTCATCACCCTCGGGCCTTTCCTGTTTGATTTCTGGAATTAAGTCAGCAACATGGTTGCCATCTGTCTGATTTATTTCATGCAAAATTTTTTCTTTGACAATGTCCCTGTGCTCTGGTCTCAATATTTTTAAAGATTTATATCTTGGGTCTAAAGCCATTGCCATAATTGAAAGAGAATTTTGAACTGTTACTTCGGTTGGTGTACCATCAGTGGATATCCCAAACCTCTTAGTCAACCCATCCCTGATTTTATCTTTAAGATCCCGTGCCACACCTGAATCAAATTCACTCGTTTCCAAATTTCCAACAAGATTATGTAACAGGACATAGACTTGGCTACCAGTTGGAGATTCTTCCTTCCCCAGTACTTCTGTACTGTCAAAAAATGCTTCAAGAATGGGGACAATTTCTTCCATGACTTTCCATGTGGAATCTTTCATATCAAGCCTACCCTTATCAGATTGTTTGGTGACTGAATCATCATACAAAACAGCATAAATGGGAACTCTGAGGAGTAGCAAACGTTTCATCATAAGGAAGGAAGAATTCCATCTGGTTGCCACGTCTTGTATTAGTTTCAGGCCCCTTGAGTTTGAACCTTCGTTATCAGACTGTTTCTTTAATAATGCCTGTGTAGCCAAAACGGACTGGTTAAAGTGAGCAACCAGTTTACGGCAAGCACCCAAAGCCTTACTAACTACAGGAAGTTTTAGCCCGTCTTCAACAGCCAGTTGAATAGTATGAGCAAAGCAGCCAAGATGGTTGAACTCTCCTTCGAGGGAAGCCGTATGCATATTTGCTGCATTGTCAGTAACTAGACAGGCGATGTTTTTTGGATCTACCTTGAAATCAGTTGTCACATCCAGAATAGCTTTAGCAATATGTACACCTGTATGGCGCTCATATATGACATTTGTAGACAGGTTTTTGGCTTTCAGTGCCCAATTATCATCAATAAAGTGGCCCGTCACTGAAATGTAACCATCCAAAGCATTTGATGTCCAGATGTCACTTGTCAGGGACATAGGCTTTCCTTTGATTTCATCCAAAACCTCGGCTTTTGCATCCAAATAAATTTTGTGGAGGTACTTTGTTACTGTGGTTCTGCCAGATAGGTTGTAATCTGGGTTCAGAGTCCTCACAAAATTTCTGAATCCAGCCCCTTCAACAATGCTAAGCGGACGTGCATCCAATGCACACATGAGTGCCAAACTTCTGGTAATTTGGTCACTCTTGGCTGCACTCATTGGCTGTCTGTTCCATTTCATATCAGTCAGAGGTATCTGTTTCCCCACCAATGCTGAGGCTTGTCTAAATCCACCAGAGCCTGATTTTTTGGGTTTAAGGCTACTTTCCCCAGTGCCAGAATCAGAAATTTTCACTGAAGGGTGCTTATACTGCAAATGATTCCTCATGGAAGTTGTTCCTCCAAAATATCCCAGGCTAATATTACAGAGTTGGCATTTTGTTAACCTTTTCCCATCCTTAAGTTCTGGTTCTGTAAAATACTGCCATACTGGAGATTTAAATTTTTTATCCTTTGAAACAGTAGCCATGATTGATAAAAATTACACAAAATCTGAAGCTCAGTAAAGTCTCAAAACATGAGATGCTAAGGAAGATCAACAATATAATTCAATAGTTCAGTAATAACTGGAACACAAGTCAATAGTTCAGTAAAATCCACTATAATACTTAAATTCACAACACAGAAGTCCCTGATACATTTGAAAAATAACAGGAGATATTTTACTTTGACTTACTGTATGACGTGGTAAAAATCTATGACGTGTACATGATTAATAACGTCACAATTGTTAAGGTGAATTGTGGAGTACTGAAAGTATTTTGCAGTTGTTTATTGTGTGTAGTGAAGTCTAATTGTGACAATAGCAAGGTATTTTTGTTTAATAACTATTAAATATCTTGTAATTTGTAGAAAGAATAAAATTAATGCGAGTAGACGAGTACTGAATATAAACTCGAGTACCGTGCCAACTCTCGTCGTAGATTAATACTCGGTTACTCGCGGTAGCCTTAACTTTTACAGATAATTAGCATTTACTCATTTTGAATAGGTGAATAAATAGCTATGGGTCTGAAACTTCACAGAGTGAAAGCTGTCCCAAAAGTAGGTGAATGAGTTTTTTGAGAAAAATTGGCTATCTGCAATACTTTTAGAGATAATTCACATTTACTCATTTTGAGTAAGCGAATAATTAGCTATGGGTCTGAAACTTCACCAAGTGAAAGCTCTGCCAAAAGTAGGTGAATGAGTTATTTGAGAAAAATTGGCTATCTGCAATACTTTTAGAGATAATTCGCATTTACTCATTTTGAGTAGGTGAGTAATTAGCTATGGGTCTGAAACTTCACAGAGTGAAAGCTCTCCCAAAAGTAGGTGAATGAGTTATTTGAGAAAAATTGGCTATCTGCAATACTTTCAGAGATAATTCGCATTTACTCATTTTGAGTAGGTGAGTAATTAGCTATGGGTCTGAAACTTCACAGAGTGAAAGCTCTCCCAAAAGTAGGTGAATGATTTATTTGAGAAAAATTGGCTATCTGCAATACTTTTAGAGATAATTCGCATTTACTCATTTTGAGTAGGTGAGTAATTAGCTATGGGTCTGAAACTTCACCATGTGAAAGCTCTCCCACAAGTAGATGAATGAGTTATTTGATAAAAATTGGGTATCTGCATACTTTTACAGATAATTCGCATTTACTCATTTTGAGTAGGTGAATAATTAACTACGGGTGTGAAACTTCACCAAGTGAAAGCTCTCCCAAAAGTAGGTGAATGAGTTATTTGAGAAAAATTGGCTATCTGCAATACTTTTAGAGATAATTCGCATTTACTCATTTTGAGTAGGTGAGTAATTAGCTATGGGTCTGAAACTTCACCATGTGAAAGCTCTTCCAAAAGTAGGTGAATGAGTTATTTGAGAAAAATTGGCTATCTGCAATACTTTTAAGAGATAATTCGCATTTACTCATTTTGAGTAGGTGAGTAATCATCTACGGGTCTGAAACTTCACCATGTGAAAGCTCTCCTAAAAGTACATGAATGAGTTATTTGATAAAAATTGGGTATCCGCAATAGTTTTTGAGATGATTAGCATTTACTCATTTTGAGTAGGTGAATAATTAGCTACGGGTCTGAAACTTGACCAAGTGAAAGCTCTTCCAAAAGTAGGTGAATGAGTTATTTGAGAAAAATTGGCCATCTGCAATACTTTTAGAGGTAATTCGCATTTACTCATTTTGAGTAGGTGAGCAATTAGCTATGGGTCTGAAACTTCACCAAGTGAAACCTCTTTGGGATAGCTGCTCTGTTGAGATACCCTGAAGATCAAAAATTTCGTCGAAATCGCTCTATGTAGCACGGTTTTCGAAATATTAGCATTTTTGTGTTTTGCAATTTTTGCGCAAAAATTCGAAAATTCAAAATGGCCGCCATTTTTGGCGAGACAAAATATTTTTGAAAATTGGCATGGCTACTCTGCAGAGATACCCTGTAGGTCAAAAATTTCGTCGAAATCGCTCTATCTAGCACGGTTTTCGAGATATAAGCATTTTTATGTTTTGCAATTTTTGCGAAAAATTTGAAAATTCAAAATGGCCACCATTTTTGGCGAGATAAAATTTTTTTCAAAACTGGGATAACTACTCTGCAGAGATACCTTGTGGGTCAAAAATTTCGTCGAAATCGCTCTATCTAGCACGGTTTTCGAGATATAAGCATTTTTGTGTTTTGCAATTTTTGCGAAAATTTCGAAAATTCAAAATGGCCGCCATTTTTGGCGAGATAAAATTTTTTTGAAAATTGGGAAAACTACTCCGCAGAGATATCCTCCGGATCAAAAATTTCGTCGAAATCACTCTATCTAGTACGGTTTTTGAGATATAAGCATTTTTGTGTGTTGCAATTTTTGCGAAAATTTTGAAAATTCAAAATGGCCGCCATTTTGGGCGAGACAAAATTTTTTGAAAATTGGGAAAACTACTCCCTGCGGGTAAAAAATTTCGTCGAAATCGCTCTATCTAGCACGGTTTTTGAGATATAAGCATTTTTGTGTTTTCCTTATTTGGAAAATTCGTAATGATTAATTAATCATTAATTACTCGGCCATTTCTTAACCAATCAATGCCAAAATCTAATGATTTCCAGATTTTAATAGAATGAATGTATTTGCCAAGTTTCAGATCCTTTCAAGTTATCATCCGGACAAGCTTCCCCATCGAAAAAAGACATTTTTGGTCATGTGACCTCTCTGATTGGTTGAAATGTCACTGCAGCATATTCAAAAAAATTCCCCAAGGCTACTGCCTAAACCTGCCAAATTTGAAAAGAATCCGCCTAACGGTTACAGAGTTATAAGGAAAACAAAATGCGGAGCCGGCGGAGCCGCCGGAGCCTGAAGGTCTCCCATACACAAACAAGCATCCCTTGCGGGACGCTTAATTGTATCTCAGGAACTACAAAATGGATTTTTATGAAATAAAAGCAACAAAAACTGTAATAATTTATCTTTCTAACAGTACAAATATCCAATTTGTAGTTTAAATAAAACAAGGCCACTGCCGCAGCAGTTATCTCCTGCCTTAGAATCAGTAATAATGGAGAATTAAGGAGTTAGAAGAAGGGATCAAAGGTAAAAGTCAGGAATTGGAAAAGAGTCTCAGGCCTTGACTTCCTTTGCTTTTTTAAGGGAGATATAGGGCCTTTTTAATAGGATAATTTAACATTTAACATGTGACATGACGACCATTTTGTTTTCAAAACTAGGCCAAACTAGAGTATTGCTTCACAAGAGAAAAAGAAATTGTTTTTCCACAGCAAAAAAAAAAGCGCCCCAATGAGTAGTGCTGGGACGATGTTCGCAAACTTCGGTATTATCGCTCGCTGGCTCATTGCCAATCAATGATCGGTAAAATTTAAGTAAAACCGATATTTACTAAATCCATTTCTTTGCAGCCTTTTGGTCACAATAAAATGCTAACCTTAATAATATTTTGTAAAAATCTGAAAAATCCATCAGTTAAAATCACAAAACTAGCCTTGAACGCAATAAAAATAACGTAAATAGAAACACCTTGGGGTTTTCCAACTGTTGTCAAGGTAATCATAAAATCAGCCAATCACAAGTGAGGATACATCAAGCATAGTCTGTTAGTGAGGGAGACGTCTGTGAATGGCTTTTAGATTATATTTTGGTATAATTCATATTAATTTAATATTAATATTTTATCTCTCTTTTTAAAAAAACACTTCGACTCCATAATCGGAAATGTTCGAAGTTTGGTTACAAATGTCCGATACGAACATCGACACGGAAAATCCAAGCGATCTCCCAGCACTACCAATGAGTATTAATGAGTTTGCAGAAATGACCATCTTCCTTTAATATGTTTTTCCATTTATGACAAAATGCAAGGTTTCATAGATGAATCTGGTTTGTTTATTTTTTTATTTATTTATTTTTTTTTCAAGATGGCCACCAAAAGTGGCGGGAAAACAATTTTTGTGAAAAGTCACCAGTAGACTCTGCAGATACCCTGTGGGTCAAAACTTCGTCAAAATCGCTCTATCCGTTTCCGAGATAAACTCATTTTTGTGTTTAACACAGAAAATCAAGATGGCCGCCAAAAGTGGCCGGAAAACGTTTTTTTGTAAAATAATGCTAATAGACTCTGCAGATACCCTGTGGGTCAAAAATTTTGCCGAAATCGCTCTATCTCGCTCCGTTTCAGAGATAAACACGTTTTTGCAATTTACGCAGAAATTCAAGATAGCTGTCCAAAGTGGCAGGAAAATGATTTTTGTGAAAAGTTGTAAAATAATGCTAATAGACTCTGCAGATACCCTGTGGGTCAAAAATTTCGTCAAAATCGATCCATCTCGCTCCGTTTCCGAGATAAACGTGTTTTTGCAATTAAGGCAGAAATTCACGATGGCCGCCAAAAGGGGCCGGAAAACAATTTTTGGGGAAAGTTGCCAGAAGACTCTGCAGATACCTTGCGGGTCAAAAATTGTGTCAAAATCACTCTATCTCACTCCGTTTCCAAGATAAACTCGTTTTTGCGTCTAATGCAGAAATTCAAGATGGCCGCCAAAAGTGGTGGGAAAACAATTTTTGAGAAAAGTCGCCAGTTGACACCGCAGACACCCTGCGGATCAAAAATTTCGTCGAAATCGCTCTATCTTGCACCGTTTCTAAGATAAACGTGTTTTTTGCGTTTAACACAGAAATTCAAGATGGCCACCAAAAGTGGCGGGAAAATTTTTTTTGCGAAAAGGCGCCAGTAGAGTGTGAAAATACCCTATGGGTGAAAAATTGCATCGAAATTGCTCTATCTCACTCCTTTTCCAAGATAAATGCGTTTTGGGCGTTAAGAAAAATTGTGACGTTTAGTTACTCGTTAATAAGTCGGCCATGTTGTATTGGATCACTTCCTAAAGTTAATGATTTCCAGACATCTATGTAACGAACCTACTTGCCAACTTTCATGTGAATAGCTGAAACGCTTTTTAAGTTATCATCCGGACAAGCACACCCCTTTGAAAAACATGTTTTTGGTCATGTGACTTCTCTGATTGGTTGAAATGTCATGACACCATATTCAGAAATTTTTTCCAAAGCGAAGCTATCGCGAAAAGAAAATGCGGATCCGGCGGGGTCGCTTCTCCAATATACTAGGGATGGGTTGGTATCAAAAATGTGTACATCGGGATGTCGCCAGTGCAAAACTGTACTGATTCCAGGACTTCGCGTTTTAGTACATCCCAACCAAACATGGATGTTTCCTCTTTACAAAATCGCAATAAAAGTGCCTAAATACACAAAATATGATGTAAAAGCTAATAATTTCTTCATATTTCTTGTTTCTTCCCAATATTTTAAGTTTTCCTTCAATTTTATGAGCTGACAAGCGAGATTAAGTTATAAAATACGGCAGTTCTGCTCAACGTAATCGATAGTACTGTATAAAGTCTGCAAATCCATGAAAACTGGGAATAAAAGCTTGTAATTTCTTCAGATTTTGGGTATATTGCTAATATTTTAACTCTTCCTTCCATTATATGTGTTCACAAGCAAAGTGGCGGTTGTAAAATCATCTCGGTATTTCAGTAAACTGGTCTCGATACCGAGCCTACCGACCCATCCCTACCATATACAAACAATTACTATCAGGCTAAATTTCCTAGCCATATATCTTTTGCACAAATTTGATGAACTTAGCTGCAATACTTCAAGTTTTAGAACATCTTAAATGATTTTTAAATAATTGGCTATGGCGGCCATTTTGTTTTTCAAAATAAGGTCAAAATTTTTCTCAGGCAAAACATTTGAAGACCAGGACTTTTGATGGTCTGTCTTTATATTCTGAAGCCATAGCACCAATAATAAGGGAGAAATAAAGACATTTTAGTGTGATGACCCCATTTAACCTTGAAGCAGGGGTCAAAGGTGAAATTCAACACCTGGTAAAGATTCCCAGGCCATGACTTCCTACAAATTGTGGCCACACCCTCATCATTATCATCATTATCATCCTGTTTATATTCTTTTGTACATATTTCTTCCTGCGAGAAGGCTTTATAATAATCTTTTTTGATTTTGCCTAATTGCATTAATAAAATATTGTCTATGAAAAAATTGTTTTCACATTCCGAACCTCTAGGAGCAATATTAGGGGAGATATAAGGCCTTTTTAATAGGATAACCCCATTTGACATTAAACAAGTGATATGAAGGCCATTTTGTTTTTTGAACTAGGCCAAAATTACTATCAGGCTAGCTTGTTCTAGCCATATAGCTTTTGTTCAAATTTGGCGAAGCTAGCTGGAATATTTCAAGATTTAGAGCACCTTTATGATTTTCGAACAATTATCTATGGCGGCCAATTTGTTTTTCAAAATGAGCCTAAAAATTTACAGAGAAAGGTTTTCATAGGCATAAACATTCCCTGCAAATTTGGTGAAGATATCTTTATAAATGAGATATTAAGGTTTATGCAAAAACATGACGAACGGACGCACGCATGCACGGAAGACGCAGGCGGGAGATAATAATTACAGTTATTACACTAGGGCTGGGATGGGTGCTAAAAAACAGCCCCGAATACTTGACCTTTGACCACCGGCCCGAATTCAAGTAACCATGAGATTTAGTACCTACCATTAGAAATCTTCTGTAAACAAATGGTTGATTCTGGTAACAAAACTTTTGAAAAAAAAACGTCTTCTATTTAACTAAATACTATAGAATATCGAGTAAATTATATGTTTTTTAAATAAAAACGACAACTTTATTGATACTATATGATGACAATGCAGAAGTGAAGCATATTTAACCCCAACGTTTTATTACGCAGATGAAATGGACTTGAGTCCTAGCAAAGACCGACTCGTTTTTTGAGGCTTGAGTAACCGTTCACAGCCCTATATTACATACAAAAAAAATTCACTCAAATTTCAGCAAAATGAAGTTTGTTGACTGTGTTTCAGCTTTTTCAAATATCTTAAGAACCACTAAACCCACAGTCATAGCTCTGCATATAGTTACACATCTACATCCCATGGCCCAGCCAATGTCCTCACCATGTATGAATTTCCTACACTTCACAGTTTCTGAGATACCACCTGGAAAAGATATTTTTCCCATCACCCACCCACCAGCCCAAGTGGACACCATGGGTGAAAGCAATACTTTTGAAAAGTATTTGCATTTGAAGCAAATGAAACTATTTGCATTTCAAAGTTTTAAAAGTATTTGCATTTAAATACTTTTGAAAGTATTTGATCCCAAGTCTGACTGGTGCAGTCTTTAATGGGGTAAAAATGACAAACAAGTACCACACTGGATTTGATAGGAATTACTTGATTGAATTTAGTATTTTATATGATCTATAATGAGAACATTAAAACTTCTCACTGAATTATATTCATATACCAAATGATTAGTTAGAACAAAAGTATCAAGCCAATACCAATTCAGCCAAATGCTATCAATAATTTGTAATCAAAGTTCTATTCATAAAATATAAGCAGATACGGTCTATTTTTTATCATAACAAATGGATCAAACAGGCCAACACTCTGCTTATCTGTAGCCCTTTTTTCTGTACAGACTAATATACTATTGAATGTACAGAGGCAGAACAGACAAAACAGAGATTACTGAACTTTCTTTAGGCCTTTTCACCAGAAAATTATATGTTTCCAGAGAATCAACACATTGCTTGCAACCTTAATTCCTTGCCTTTACTTACCAAAACTTTACTCGAAAAATATAGGAGTAACATTTTATCATCCAGGGAAAATCGTTTTCCCCCATAGTTTTTGTAATAAAAATATCTGAAGTTAATCTACATGCAAAAAATAAAATTCTAAAAGTAATGAATCTTGCTTACGGTATATATTTTCTGATAGGGTTAAAAATACACAAACCTGTATAATAGTAATAATACTGTGAATAGTGAATACCAACATAAACATGATCTGGATATTATGTACAAACGCTAACACTTATGTAATACCACAATCAGGCCACATGATGTTTTTTTGCAAAAAAGAATAAGAATGCAGATTACGAAGCCCCAACTTGTACAAAAATGTATGTGCATATTTTATCTGTTTCTTTTTATGTTAATGCTTTTTTTTCTGAATTGGTGTGGTCTGACTGTCAGACTCTGAAAACACTAGATGGTTATATTTACATTAAATGCAACAGGCTACTTCATTACCTGTGGTCTGCAGATGTATGTTAGTTATCAATCTGATGGGCAAATTGCCTGGTGCAAACATTGCTCTAATTAATCAGACAAATGGCAGTATCTGCCTGTAATTGAACTTTACTTGGTTTGTTTGTACTTCTAACCCTGCTTCAAGTTCAGAAACTGGTATGTTTATATAATCCCACCTAAAATATACTCTTTATATCAAGGTCTTTAAGTGGGTGTAAAAAATTATCATACTAGAAAAGCACACAGAGAGAGCAGACCTCCTCCAGGGCCCAAATGCCTCCAGTATGGCTCATGACTGCAATGAAGCCAAAAATTAAACAAGCAATGAGTGTCCGTGAACAGGCTCTGTGTCAGCTGACTGTGTGTTTTGAGTTTCAGAGTAGAAGTGTCAGAAGAAAAAGACACAAAAGTTGTGCCCTTTAAATGGTATTCAGAAGGAAAGTAACAACGTAAATTTTTAGGTGTAAAAAAGTTTGTTAAAAACATATTGAAAGAAAATACGGCAAATGCAATAATCTAATCTAATCTAATTTGGACTTTTATAGTGCTTAATCGCCATCACTGATGGACTCTAATGCGCAACTGAACATAAAGCAAAAGGCGGTTGACATTAATCCGAGGACATAGCCAGGTCATACCCAGGAGACACAGGGTGACAGGAGAGGCTATGGGGGATATGCTTTTGCAAACAGGTATGTTTTAAGCTTCTTTCTGAAGGAGGCAACTGATGCTGCACTGCGCACATCATGAGGGAGTTCATTCCAGATCTTAGGAGCATCAAAGGCAAAGCTGTGATCAAAATGTTTGACTGACTTGAAGACTGATGAGCGGAAAGGAGGAACAGTAAGGTATTGATGATCTGGGTGACTATGCCTGGTACTATAGGAACAACTGCTGAGTGACAAAAATGGTGTTGCAGTTTTGAACATACATCTATACTTAACGGGGAGCCAGTGGAGTTGCTTCAGAATGGGTGTAACATGAGCATACTTTCTATGATTTGTAACAATCCGAGTGAGGGTATTCTGAATACTTTGCAATTTGTGCTGATTGAAACATGACAAAACCCCTAAACAGAGAGTTGCAGTAGTCTAGTCGACAACTAACCAAGGCATTTGCAGCAAGGACTGCCACTTCTGGAGTAAGATACTGTCTTATTCTACGAAGGTCGCGCATCTGAAGAAGCACGCTTTGCATTTTGCAAGTCCTCTTGACATGTTCAGAGAAGGAGAATTCCGCATTAAACCACACACATAGATTTCTGACCAAGTCAACCGGATGAAGAAGGCTACCAAGAATACTAACAGGAAAATGGGAGGAAATCTTCCGACGCTGAGCCTTAGAGCCTCCAACACATTAACTGAACAGTGAAAATCTTAAAGTAGCTATTGGTCAGCTATGCCATGAGCTACAGGTCTACAATTTCACTATGTTATAGCTGACCCATAAGTATGTGAACAACATATTTAAACAGAATACTCTAAATGCAACACTTTTCCAGTTACATCTGATTTACTCAGTGAGAACCTGAAAGTAGCTCTTGCTCGGCTATGCCATGACATACAGGTCTGCAATTTTACTATGTTATAGCTGACCCAAAAGTAGATGAACAACATATTTATATAAAATGTTTTAAATGCAATAGTTTTCAAGTTACAACTGATTTACCCAATAGTGAAAACCTGGGGTAGCTATTACATAGCTATACCATGAGCTACACAACGGCAACTTTACTATGTTATAGCTACTTCAAAAGTAGATGAATAAGATATTTAAACAAAATTCTCTGAATCCAATGGTTTTCAATTAACAACGGATTTACTCAACAGAGAAAACCTCAAAGTAACTATTGCTCAGCTATTTTTAATGTGCTACAGGTCTGCAAGTATACTATGTTATAGCTGACCCAAAAGTAGGTGAATAATATATGTAAACAAAATACTCTAAGTTAGGGCTGCAAGCAAGCCCGAAAATGTGCCTCGATTCCTCGTTTTAGAAGAATCGACTCGGACTCGGTTAACCACTTGATTATCGCCCACGAAATAAACTGCTTCATATTTTGACACATCACGCCTTATAAAATGGTTACAAACCACACAACAAGAACGAATTTTGATAATTTATCGAATTTTGGGAAAAAGACGCATTCATAATGCAAAATATAGACTTTAACCATCTTTATATTGCGAGATTTGAGGCGTCTTCGAAATACGTTAGAAAATGCAGTCTTATAAAACGTTGTTACACAAAGAATTAAAGTTTGCAAATACTTAAAATATAAAATACTGAAACGGAAATGCCTTATATTAGTAAAATATATAAATATATTCATATATTTAAAGAAAAGATAGAATTTTGTAGTAGATTTTACGTCTATGTTTAGTTGTTTTCGAAGACCCGGTTCACTTTCCTTGCCTCAGGTATTGAACTGAATCGTTTCGTTTCCGAGTAACCGAAGAATCATTGCAGCCTTACTCTAAATGCAATAGTTTTCAAGTTACAACTGATTTACTCAACAGTAGGGCTGCGAACGAGTACTCGAGCCTCGGACTACGAGGCGGTCATGGCTTGTACTCGAGTCCATTTTAAAAACTCGGTTACTTACGAGGTATTGTATTATCTCCCACGTAATCAAACGCTTGTGTAAAATATGCTATATTTCAGCATTTCCGTCACATAATATCAATTAAAGTTGTTATTTTCGCTTGAAAACATACAATTTACTCCATATAATATATGGTGAAATAGAAGACGTTTTTCTTCAAAAGTTTCGTTTCCAGAACCAACTATTTGTTTACAGAAGACTTCTAATGGTAGATACTAAATCTCGCGATTACTCAAATTCGGGCCGGTTGTCAGAGGGCGAGTACTCGATGCCGTTTTTCAGCACCCGTCACAGCCCTACTCAACAGTGAGAACCCCAAAGTAGCTATTGCTCAGCCAGAGAATGAGGTACAGTTCTGCAATTTTACTATATTGTGGCTGACCCAAAAGTAGGTGAACAACCTATTTAAACAAACTACTGTAAATGCAATACTTTTCAAGTTGCAACTGATTTACTCACCAGTGAGAACCTGAAAATAGCTATTGTTCATCTATGCTATGAGCTACAGGTCTGCAATTTTACTATGTTATAGCTGATTCAAAAGTAGATGAACAACATATTTAAAGAAAATTCTCTAAATGCAATAGTTTTCAAGTTACAACTGATTTACTCAACAATGAAAACCTCAAAGTAGCTATTACTCAGCTGTCCTGTGAGCTACAGGTCTGCAATTTTACTATGTTATAGCTGATTCATAAGTACATGAATAATACATGAAACAAAGTACCCTAAATGTAAAAGTTTTCAAGTTACAAGCAATTTACTCAACAGTGATAACCTAAAAGTACCTATTACTCAGCTATGCAATGAGCTACAGGTCTGAAATTTTACTATGTTATAGCTTACTCAAAAGTAGCTGAGTAACATATATACCGTAAATTTCCAAAATAACGCCCAGGTTCAAATAAACGCCTGGTTCAAATTAACGCCTGGTACCAAGCACACTGTTTACAATTTATTACACTGTTTTTTGTATTTCAAAAGAACGCCTGGTTCAATTTAATGCCTGGTCTGATGCCATTTGAAAATAATTAACGCCCGGGCCATATTTTGGAAAAATACGGTATGTCGTGACGGAACTTAAAATTTGACAGAATTTAAAATTCTGTCGACAGGACTTACAATTCTAAGTTCTGTTGACAGGATTTTAAATTCTGTCGACAGGATTTTAAATTGTGTCGACAGAATTTAAAATTCTGTCAAAATATCTTGACAGAACTTAAAATTCTAACTTAAAATCCTGCTTCTCTATATTTTGTTTAACTTCTTTTACAGTGAGTGAGTATTTTACATTTTAACGGGGGCTAAGTGTACGTACACATGTATGCGGCTTACGACATCCGACGGCCGATTTGCGACAGCGATTTTTTCCCTTCTTCTCATTTATGTTTGGTTGTTTACATGTATCCGACTCCCATTTGTGACATGTGACGCCCGATTTGCGACAGCGATTTTTCCGCTCTGGGACCGAAAAAATCGCATGACAAGTAAGGTCGGGAAAAAATTCCCCATCGCAAATCGGCCGTCGGATGTCGTAAGCAGCATACATGTGTACGTACACTTAGTACTTGTGCTTAATTAAAAGTAAAAGTAATGAATAAGACAAATATTAAATAGACCCTTTACTGGCATTCACTTTCATTCATAATAGTACATTAATATACTAACTTTTTATGACATGTATTTTAAAATTTCCCTGAGTAGTCGATCTCTGAGTAGTGCTAAACTCAGTGAATAATCATTATTATATTATTATGTTATTAAATGTATGTGTTTTATGTTGCATATCACCAATAAAGTTTAAAAAGAATATCTTACACTTTATTTATCTGGTTACAGTTATATAAACATGATTTTAAGTTCTGTCGACAGGATTTTAAATTCTGTCAACAGAATTTAAAATCCTTCCAAACCAATGAAATCCAAGGATTTTAAGTTCTGTCGACACAACTTACAATTTTAAGTTCTGTCAACAGAATTTAAAATCCTGTCAAATTTTAAGTTCTGTCATGACATATATATGTTACAGTCAATCTGTGAAACCAGTAATTACGCGTAATGACTGAAAGTTTCAGTCATTTCGCGTAATGACTGAAATGACCAGTCATTACGTGTAATGACTAAAATTGTCAGTCATTTCATGTAATGACTGAAATATATGGTTCATTTTTACACAGATTGACTGAATTAATTTCAGTCAATATGTGTAATTGATTTAGAGTTGTTTTTCTTCACACCCTTTGTATTATTCAGAACCTTTGTACATTGTTCCCCTGCATTTTGAAACTTTTTGTGCTAGAGAACATTAAATTATTTTAATCAAATAAATAACTTTGGAATTCTCAAATGCTCCCTGAATTTATAGCCAGAATTTTCAAACCTAAACGCAGACTTGTGTAATAGACTCTATTGTCATTTTCAAAAATATTTTTAAAATTATATTGAATGGTTACATGTATCTAATTACATTTTAAATGTTATTTACAATCTAAATTCATATTTGCAGTTTCAAAACTAAAGTCATTGTCATAGAATGAAAATATTTCTTTGTTGTCAATGAAATTTATGTCTTTTTTGAAGACTAATTCTCATTTATAAATCATAATTTATAATACATTTTGCCTTTTATGTTATTAATTAAAGACTTAGTTCTAATGTGGCAGGTTGTTAGGAAGCACAAAACCATGAGGCTTTTGAAGTGAATCTAGTCCACTCTTGTCCTAATTGCAATGCAGCTCTTTCATCCTGTTTTGTTCTTTCAGGCCTTGTTACTGTTGTTTGACCTCTCCACACAAAGTGCCTGTTTATCAAAGATGGAGTTGACCTTTAATGTTCTAAAATAACTGGGACAACTTAATCCATTCTTTTAATAGTTATTAAAGCCTGAGTAGGATAACTTAGAGCTCTAACTCACACCTGAGTACCATTGTAACTAGAAATAACCATCAAGATACTTGATTTACTCTATGTTCTTCAGTTGGACATTAATGTTACACAGAACTTTAGATTTTAGTAAGAGTCTATAGATTGGGTCCCCGTTTGTTAGGAATGCTACCTATCCATTGGGTCCCCTGTCATATGTTACAAGGGAGTACATATATATTAGGGCTGCAAGCGAGCCCGAAAATGCGCCTCGATTCCTCGTTTTATAAGAATCGACTCGGATTCGGTTATTCGCTTGATTATCGCCCACGAAATAAACTGCTTCATATTTTGACATACCACGCCTTATTAAATGGTTACAAACCACACAACAGGAAAGAATTTTGATAATTTATTGAATTTTGGGGAAAAGACGCTTTTATAATGCAAAATATTAGAAACTGTAACCATCCTTATATTGCGAGATTTGAGGCGTCTTCGAAATACGTTAGAATAAAATGCCGTCTTATAAAACGTTGTTACACAAAGAATTTAAGTTTGCAAATAGTTGAAATATAAAATACTGAAACGGAAACACCTTATAATAGTAAAATATATAAATATATTAATAATATTTAAAGAAAAAAAACATGAATTTTGTAGTAGATTTTACTTCTATGTTTAGTTCTTTTCGAAGACCCGGTTCACTTTTCTTGCCTCGAGTATTGAAGTGAATCGTTTCGTTTCCGAGTAACCGAAGAATCGTTGCAGCCTTAATATATATGAAGGTCATTTTTATGACATGAATTAAAAGAAGTGGGGCTTAGTTAAAATAACTGCAGAAGAGTTTGATAATTTGATCATTTACCCATGTTATCAATCAGTAATCATATCAGAATATGTTCAAATCTGAAGTGATAATTTCATTACCCCTCTTTAGTAATCACATGAGAATGCAATTTAAATTACTAAGTGAGGCCAGACAATTTCATTTTTAGTAAAACAAGTATTTAAAACTATTTATCACAATTCAGCCATTACGCGTAATGACTGGACCTTATTTTCAGTCATTACGTGAAATGACTGAAAATTTTAGTCATTACGCGTAATGACTGGTCATTTCAGTCATTACGCGAAATGACTGAAACTTTCAGTCATTCACAGATTGACTGTAACATATATACAAAATTCTCTAAATACAATAGTTTTCAAGTTACAAGTGATTGTACACAACTACACATTATGGAAGACACTGAAAAATCAGGAAGTAGCTATTACTCACTTAGCTATTGGGATAGACTCCCAATTTACTCATCAAAAACAGCATGTCTCTGGGCCTTGTACCTTTGGAGAAGTTGTTCATGCAGACGCCAACGTGTATGCATATGCTGCAGAGTGATGCCAAAATGTCAGCTCACCAACAAGTCAGCTCATAGAAATTGTGCTCTAGCAGATCCCCAATTGAATAAGCTCACTAATAGGAAGTAAGGCTGTGACCGGGTGGTCAGTATTCGCGATTGGGGTCGATTTGGGAAGTTTTAAATATCTTTCAACACTATTTAATGCAAAGACATTGTTTCCAGAAACCACGGTTTTGTTTATGGTGAGGAAAAAATGTGCGTGCTAAAACATGTGAATACTGAACTGCAAGACCAATTTGGGTAGCTTGGGTAACGCGGCTCCTAACGCCCGTAACAGGGTGGGTTTTAACCACCCGTCGCAGCCTTAATAGGAAGTAAAATGGGAGAAAACAAAACACAGAAATTGCTATAGAAGTGCTAAAATATACAAAATATGAGATAAAAGTTAATAACTTCTTGAGATTTGGCGTTTGTTTCTAATATTTTACATTTTCTCACAATACTATACACTGACACTCAAAAATCAGGGTGGGCCGGTTGATTGAAGGGGTGGTTTTAACCGGTTAAAACTGCCCCGGTCAATACTCTAAAAGCGGTCAATACTGGTCAATTGACCAAAGTTGAGTCAAAATGCCAGTTGTGAAGTGTGGTCATGGTATTCGAGTGTGAATTGGTCTGAATACCAAGATAGACAGTATACCAACCCTGCCCTAACAGCAATAGGATGCTAACCCTCCAAAAGTTTACTTTCCCAGATATAGGCTGTTATCCTGTGTAAATGGCTCTTCCCAAACAGTAATATTTCTTGTCTCATACCAAGTAGGGCAAGATCGGTAACACCGGTATCTCAGTATCAAGACCAAATCACTTCAACACCGTAGTGACACTTTACAGTCAGTATTTCAAATGTCGGTACATGATATTGTGAGAAAACGTAAGAAACAAACCTCAAATCTGAAGAAACTACAAACTTTTATCCTATATTTTTATGTATTTTGGCACTTTTATAGTGATTTATTTCTGAACTGCAATGTTTTCTTTTCGCGAATCTTACTTCCAGTTGGTGGGTCGATTTGTTTGGGTATGTGCTACAATGCAATTTCTTCTTTCAGTATCCTGGAATCAGTATGGTTTTACACTGGTGGGATACCAAAATGGAAAATCTGCTACCGACCCTGCCCTAATACCAAGATATATAACCTGAATGAACCCTATTAGATTCGGAGAAAATGGGAGAATAAAGCCAAAAAGGAGTTATACTAAGAGCTTTCAAAGCTGATACTATGGCCACCATTTGATACATAGCCCACTATCCACAGCACTAAACAGATTTTAGTTATAGTCATATGAAATGGGTCTGATCTTTTTTGGTACACCTCTCACTCCCTCTCCCATTGCCAACACCTAGAAAGGGAAAACAAGCCATATAAGTCTATCAGACATATCTCTCACTCCTTACCTATCAGGGCATTTCCTTGAGCATTGATGACTTCAAATGAACTGATCTTTTTAATCCATGAGACATGGAGGTCTTCATTCTCTATATTGTCCCTGTTCCAAATCATCTCAATACGAAAGATATCCTCTGGCAGAACGCGTTTCTCAAACTCCAACACCACTTTGTTCACAGTACCGATGCAAAGGCGTTCTATGGAGTCCACTTTATAATTGGGTAATGGAGGGTTGAACATACGTTTCTGGAATTTCTTAAGATAACCTAATGAGACTGTGACTATAACATGGTCTGCATAGAAACGCTTCCCATTCTGACATTCCACACACACCTGGTATTGACTGGTATTTGCATTTGAAGGGTTGGCACTGTTGTTATAGGTAATTTGAGTCACAGGGTGTTCTAACAGTATCTTCTCTTGCGGAATGTCTTGTTTGAGCTTGTCTACTACTGTCTGAAATCCAGGCGGGATGACATAGTGAAGACCAGCCAGTTCCTCAAAACATCCGATTTCACTGAGGGAGAGATCATACATAGAATTGCAGCCAGCAATGATAGACTCTCCAAGAAGCCTCTGCTCCAGTATCATTTTCCTCAGGTGGAAATCTTCCCCAGTGTATCGCTCGAATCTGTAGCAGAATTCTCTCTCCACAAAGGCCCCCACACTGTCATCATCTTTTGGAGTGGGCAGCTGGCACTGATAGAACTCCTCTACCTGGGCCATCAGCATCCCATATGTCCAGTCCACTTCTTCCACAATTTTGGTGTTGACTGGGTCCCCAGTTTCTGTGACGAACAGGACTTTCTTACCAAGCTGTCTTCCTTGGTAAGATGGAGGTAGTAAATCATTCTTCATGCAAAATGTATAGATAGGATTTGCGTCAATACCATGTATCCAGTTTGCACCAAGCTCTGCTTTGGTTCCATTTGGATCAGTTTCTGAAATTAATATGAGTAAAATTTGTTATCTCTTTTCAAAAGATGTTTTTCACTCATCTTATTTGTATATCTGATGCTTAAAATGAGAATTCCTAGTCAAATATGCTGGTAACATTGGAACTAAATGTCAATGAAGGCCAAAAAAAAAAAAAAAAAAAAGAAAAGAAAGGTAATCCAATAGTATGTATTCAGAAAACATCTTTATCTCTCAAAACATTGTTTGTAACAGCTTCAAACACTGATCAATCCATTAACAGAAAATATACAGACACATTTTGAATAATTAGATTATAAACTTAAACTTTGGGGTAAATCATTTATGTTTATGCTAACAGCTATTTATTATTCCTGAATAAACAAATGTGTTACTTACAGACTTTACAGTTGTTAAAATAAAACATCAGTGCTTTCCTTGTTAAAATATTAATGCCTTCCTTATTAATACATATAGGGCATACAAAAATATAAAACTGTTGGCAAAATGTAAAATTTGAGAGAACCATGACATCAGTGAAACAATTTTCAGCAGGAGGGGGATATACTTTCAATTTACATGTGTGAACCAGACATACATGATGGCTATGCATGCAAATGTGAGCCATTTCACTGCTCAGTACTATTTGTACTGGTGTTATGTTATCATAAAATTTCACTGGCTAGACGAAAAGACTACAAACATTTCTGACATCTCAAAAACAGACAGTGCACAAAATAGACATTGGCTTTTAAGGTTGGAAAAAAATCAGGGTCAGCCCACACCCCAGTTCACAAATCTGGCCAGTGGGTAATAACAGAAACTGAACTGAACACAAAACATAGACCAACTAAGGGGGTCACTGTCCCCTTTAGGGCCCTTTAACCTGGTCTAGAAACTGATCACTCAACAACAGCTGGTGCATTTATTTGTTTTAGGATCCTGTTAAGTCCCCAAGTTTATCTGCTTCTCATTTTGCAATTTGTGAATTTGAACATGTTTTATTATTTTAACTGATATGCACAATGTTTGTTTACTTTATTACTGAGGTATAATTATCTGTCAAAAGTATGGATAGAAGTCCAAAAGACAAGTTCTGAAACAAATCAATGCAGATTTGTTATTAAATTGTTGTTTATCCTTGTTAGAAGATTCTACAAACTGAAAGAAGGTGACCACATAGGGACATTAACTTAGAGAAGACTGGCACCTCTGCTTTTTTTAAACACTGGTCATCTATATCATAACTGGGAAATCTACTTGAGCTGTATTTTTTTTTCCATAACTTGAGAACCCTTTAACAAACACATGGTTTTAAGTACAGTGCCATGGTAGACTGAGTGCCACAGAAATCTCAAACAGCTTTTTTTCACCTATGATACATTTAAAGCTGTATCTTTATTGCTTGGCCAACAATGAAACACATAATTATGTATTGAACAATGAAACACATAATTATGTATTGTATGCACTATGTACTCAATATATGAGAGAGCTGGGTGACACTCGGCCAAAATGTTTTTTTTTTTTTTTTTTCAGTTTCCACAGTGCTGTAAGTGTGGCAGTATACATTTCTCAACTGGAGGGGTGTCTGGAGCTATACAAATTTATTCTATTTACTTTCTGTTGTTGCTTATTCTTTTGACTATCATTTTATGCTTGTATATTTTAACACAAATTATCAATTCAGACTATTCATTTTTTAAAGCTTGGAATAAGACACCAACATTAACTTCAAATATATTAGTATGTCAACATTTACCAGCCATCTTCACAAAATAGTTTGCCAAATTACAAGTTACAACAGTAAATTTCTTGGTGGATTTGGTGTCCTTCCCTCATAAACCATCCATACATATATTCCACACACAAAAAGACTGGAATTGTGACTGTTATATTGTTTAACTATCATTACATACCAGAGGAGAGATATCTTATGAATTTTCATTAAGAGGTTCATATATATTTGTTCAATAAACAAGCCAAAAATATTGTGACAAGGGAATACAGAGGTGCTGCTCCGAAAACTGACAGAAGATCCCCCCCACGACCCATGTTTTAAACCCTGTTTCGACTGAATGTGCCTCTTTGTTCACTTGATCCAAAATAGTATTTATTATGTAATATCAAATAAGATAAATCTGGCAATTTATAACAGTAAAGCTTTAAAAAAAAAACAGGGTACCTAAAATTATGGATTATCTCAAAGAGTATAACAGCATTACACAGTCTTTAATACTGTAAACAATGAAGATTTGATGTCATGGGATAATTTTACCAAGACCAGCTGATGGGTAACTAATCAGCTGATTTGTCATTGATCTCTTGTTGCATATTTCGAAAGTCATATTGAAACAGTACCGTAACTCCCACAATTGAGAATAGATACAATGTCTTACAATACACAGTTAAGAATATTGGGTATATAGATGAACTGTACAGTCTCCTGTTCGTTCTAGACGATCCAACACCATTAAAATAGCAAAAATGAGACCATACTATTCACAACCAAACTTACCCAAATCGACTGACCAAATTCTACCTCCTGTTCTATTACTGGCTTCCAACACTAACACATCATTATATCCTGCATTGACTAGAACATTTGCTGCTCTAATTCCAGATATTCCTGCCCCAATAACCAGTACTCTGGGCGAGTCTTTTGATGAAATACTTTGATTATCGTCACTGCTTTCGTCTGCCATTTTGTCGAGCTTCATCGTTTGTGAATGATTTTGTTCGCTTACAACAAATAGCAAAACACATAAATTAGACTGGTTCCTATTCACCTACGTCACAACAATTTGGTATGACGATCAATACACTCACAGAACAATCATTGTACACAAAATTCTGAAATAAGCAAATTCTTTATTGGTTATAATACTCTACTTCATCATCTTGGGCTTTATATACCATTATTTTAGGCTAAGTAGCCTCAAATCAGGTAAAACACACATTCACCTTTCTCGAAAATGTAAATAACAGTAAACAATAACATCACGTGATGAAAAGTGGGCGGGGTCTTGGTTTGGTGCCAAGTCAGGAACTGCGTGATATGTCGTCTGTAATTTTATGGTCAATTCTAATTCTAATAGCACTTTTATAGCGCTTAATCTCCGTCAAAAGACAGACTCTAAAAGACAACAATTTTATTGAGTTGAACTTATCTTTTCTTTTATTTCTTATCTCTGTATAAAACACCATGAGAAAATAAAGAAAACATAAATATGTCTTTACTGGCGATATTTAAGTGTTAACATTGTTGATACTGTATGGTTTTTACAGAGCTGTCCAAAACAACAAATGATACTTAAGGTTGTGCATATTGACCTTTTGCAACTACTACATACTGTGAAATGACGGCATTTCAACGAGATTCGCGGCGAATTTCGGGAGTTCCGTTTTCGGTTACGGAGTTTGAAATTTAGCAGTAATCATTTACGTACACATCCTGTTCAAATGACGTGATTCTAACGGTAATTTTGAGTGTTTAAAAGGTAGGATTTCATGCATTATAATAGGTTTTATAGGTTTTCATGTAGTTTAATGTATTACCTATTTCATTCCTAATGTTGCTGCTAATTATCAGGCGCTAGATAAATGAATTACAGCACTTTTATAAGTTGTATTGTTTAAAATCTGTGATGTCATAATACAGTTTATCAGTTGTCAAGTTGTTGTCAGATATAGGTACAGGTATCTTAACAACCATGATTAGGTCATAGGGTGATTTGATTTTAAAATCAGTCTGGGTTTGAATCTTGAGGTGATCAGATGTATTTTTAGCATGCTAATGCTGGGTTTGAATCCTAAGTGTTATTTTGAGTGATATTTTTAACAGGCTCAGTTTGGGTTCGAATGTTAAGGTTACAAGAAGTGTTTTACCGGGTCGTTAATATTTATATTAGGAGTTGTTATTATTTGTGTGATACCAGTTGTGTTTTACCAGAAGGTGTTTTGCTGATTGAAGTGCAGTGCCAGATTTAGGTTAGTAATTTTACATCCGGAATTGTGGTTTATTCTTAGTGATAATATATTGTGTATTATTCAGAAACCGTAAAGTCGGATACTGTTTAATAGGGTTTTAATCAGTATATTGGTGTTTATAGACAGAGACCGTAAAGTCGGAGACTGGCTATATGTTCGGTATCAGAGACCGTAAAGTCGGAGACTGTGCCGGTGGTATACGTGATTAATTATTGGTTTGATAACCATTGGTTTCAGTATATTTATCACTATAGGTTGTAATACATTCCGTGTTGTAGTGGTGGTACTTTATCTGGTAACTATCACATTTCGGTTCAAGACCAAGCATTTGGTTTAATTTGTAATATTTGTGTAAAGAATTTACACAGGTCTCTTGGGTCAAGAACACAGGTATTGTGTTCGTTTTTAATTACAACAGATTGTTGTAATAACGGTAACAGGTTGTAATAACGGTAATATATTGCGGTAACGGTAATATATATATTCGGGTATTTATAGGTTATTACTATTATCAGTAGCAGTAGTAACTTTGTAGTTTAAAACTTAGTTTCTAGTAATATTTATATTTCGTATCTGTAATACAGTAATACGATTTAATTTAGATTTGCTGTGTATTCTTGTATTTGTATTGCTGGATATTTTATATTAGATTTAATAAATGTCAAATTTATATTAATACGGTGTTATTAATAAGTTGTTACATTAAATCTAAAGATCTTAGTGGTATTATTCTCTTGCGAAGATTAAGGTCAATCTTCCTCCGTTAGGAGTCAGGTCAATGAACTCAGGCAATTTTAAGGTTGTTGCGTAACATATTGGAGATTAAAGTTTTGTCCTAACAAATTGTTAGGTGGGGGCTCGGAGCTGGGATTTGTTATAAATCTTGTAGGGCGCAACCTTCACATTTTTGGGGGCTCGTCCGGGATCGATCTGTCAAGCGAATAGTACCGGTATCTGGTTTAGATCAATTGATTTTTTTTTGTTGAATAGTTTTCACAGTTTGTGATTTTTTTTTATTTTGTTCGGTTATTTTTTTTTCATAATTATTTAGTCTGTAGAATTACAGATTTTAAAGGTATTTTTTGGTGAAAATAACTTGAGTATTTGTTCAGCATTTTTTTTGCTTATGCTGATTTTGCTTTGCTGTGTAAATTATTTTGCTTAAAGCTTTTTGGCTTTGTTTATGCGGCATTGAATTTTGTTGATATTGAGGTATTAGATTACTGTGTGTTACTGCGGTTTATTTTGTCTTGAAATTATTTCAGCATTGCAGTAAATCCATTTATTTTTTTTTTTTCAGGTTCAGTATTTATTGATTTTCTTGTATTGTCTTACTGTGTTATTTCTATTGTAGGACTTATTGTGTGAATCTGATTTTTTTTTTTTAGAAAAAGTGTATTACAAGTTTTTTAACTATGTCTGATATTGAAAACACCAGTCAGATGTCACTGGAGGTTGTTGATGAAACGCCAGCTACAGGTAATTCTGTTTCCGGAAACACAGACAGTTTATCTGTTCAAGAGTTAATGTCGAATATTGGCAATGTTGTTAGTGAACTTGTCAAACAGGAATTGAACAAGGTAAACCACCAGAGTGATTCTTCAAGATCACCAAGGCATTGGCAGGATGGCGGAAATCCAGGTAGGTCCCATCATGTCAATAATAGCAATAACAGGTGGGAAAGGGACTCGTATAGTCCAAGGCATTATGAGTATGACAATCCTTCATACTATGACCGACCATTTTCCAGACCTGACACTTATCGAAGGTCTGATAGGGAATCATACAGGTCAAGTAGTCATCAGGACCAGTTTTGTAGAGAGGATCTATCGGTCAAGGTAAAACCTTTTAACCCAAAAGAAACCGACTGGTTCACCTACAAGATTCATTTTGAAGCGGTGGCCACTCAGGCAGCTTGGTCTGAGAGAACAAAGTGTACAAGATTGATGAACTCCCTCACAGGTAAACTTTTAGGTGTTGTTGCTGGTTTGCCACAACCAATTTTGTATCAGCACTTAATCAACAGGTTAGATGCTATCCATGGCATTTCAAATTCTAGGGATGATGCCATTTTGAAATTGTCAAATTGCCAAAAACAAAGGGATGAAAGCATTCCTATGTTTGCTGAAAGAGTGAGGCAACTTGTGGAGAGAGCACACCCAAATTTTATTGATTTGGACAAAGATGAACAAGCTCTTAGATACTTTTTACAGGGTTTACCTCCAAAGCACGATTTAAGGTTGCAGATGAGAATGCAGAATTTCCGAAGTCTGCAAGAAGCGGCTGCATACGGTGCACGGTTAGAACAGGTAATGTACGATGAACAGAGATATCAGAACCAGAGTCCTTACAACCATAGGTCATTGAGCCTGGAGGAAGACAATGGTGAGTTCATGCGTAAACTGGAAAAACTGTGTAATGAAATGACAAAAAACAAGGTACCAGCTCAGACTGTACCGAATAAATCACACCAGTTCGGTAACAAAAGTGGTAAGAGTCAACCTGAAAGAAACTTTGATACAAAAAGTAGAGATAAGACAAACAGTGCTTGCTTTATCTGTGGTGCATTTGGTCATTGGAGAAATGAGTGTCCAAAAAGGGTCAAACGAGACCAAATGTCAACACAAAAATCAAAGAGTCCTTTAAACTAATACAGGACACAGTTGAGGGGCCAATTCCTGTGTCCACTAAAGTGATTGCCCCACAAGATACCCATGTTACTAGTAAAATAGACCAAGATAGTGAAACTGTTACAAAAGAGAATATTACTAAAGAAAGTAATAAAATTGTAGAAAAAGATTTTTCTGATGATCTGTCCAAAAGATCAGTAAATGAATTTGTTGTCAAAGAACATTCAGTCAATTTCAGTTCCGACACAGCTGTTTTAGAGTTTAAAACAGTTCCTAAAAGTGAAATGTCAAAAGATTTGAATTTTCATGCCCAACCAAACAAAGGTCTGTACATCAATGCTTTGTATGGAACTAATGTTGTATCAGTAAGTTTGCAGGTATTGATAGACTGCGGAGCAACAATGTCCTTGCTGAGCAGAAGTGCCTTGCAGAAAATACCGGAAGAGATTCGACCAACTCTAGAAGAGTCTGAAAACAAAGTCAAGTTCGCAGATGGTAGCGTACAAAAAGCTGACGGTTTAGTGACCTTGAACCTGAAAGTGGGTCATACGAAAGAAAGGGTGAGTTTTCTCGTTGGAAATTTTACTGATGAAGCGATACTGGGTATGAATGATTTGCATACTCTAGGTTTTCAAATAGATTTCAGTACCATGACTGTCTTGAAGGGAGATTTAGCTATTCCTGTTCAAGATATCTACTGTAATTCTGTTACAAGAAAAGTAGTGGTTAGAAAATCTGTCACTTTAGCACCAAGAACTGAAAGTATTATTGAAGCACATGTAGTCAACAATGAAACTAGTAAATGTGATTCTGAAGCTCACATCAATTTGATGTTAGAGCCAGTGAAATCTTTGTTGAGTAAAAAATGTGTACTACCTGCGAAAAGTATTCATTCCACAGGTCAAGAAAATATACCAGTATTACTGTATAATCCCAATGCAGATACGGTCACTTTAGAAGAAAATACAGTGGTAGGTATGTTGGTGAATATACCAGGTGTGATATCAAAAATGACTGATTATGACAAAGTTGATGAATTATTTGATGATAAAAGTGATGCATGTATTTTAGTGAATGTAAGCCATGAAACATGCGGTGATGACAAGACTGATGACACAGACGTTCCACATCATTTAGTTAGCATGTACAATGATGCAGCTGAAAACTTAGATGCAAGTCAAAAACTGAAATTAAAACACTTTCTTTTAGAATATGCTGATGTATTTTCTAAAGATGATTTTGACTTGGGTTCAACTAACATTATTGAATGTTCTTTAGATACAGGTGATTCTCAACCCATCAAGCAAGCACCTCGTAGGCTAGGTCCAGATGCAATGAAAGCTGCTGACACTTTGATTCAAGAGTTGTTAGATAAGAAGCTAATTACACCGAGTAAGTCACCATGGGCTTCACCAATTGTTATGGTGAAGAAAAAGAATGGTTCTTATAGAATGTGTATTGATTTTAGATTGACCAACATGAAGTTGAAGGCAGATGGATACCCTTTGCCACGTATCCAATCATCTTTAGATTGTCTTTCTAATGCTAAATGGTTTTGTTCAAATGATATGACTGCAGGTTATTGGCAGATTAGGATGGATCCAAATTCCTGTGAAAAAACAGCATTTTGTCATCAAAATGGTCCATCAGGAGGTTTGTATGAATGGCTTGTTATGCCTTTTGGTCTGAAGACCGCACCAGGTTGTTTTCAGAGATTGATGGACAAACTCTTATCTGATTTGAGATACATTTCTTTGTTAGTGTATTTAGATGATATTCTTGTGTTTGGATCTACATTTGAAGAAACACTGAGCAGATTAGGTGAGTTGCTTAGACGGTTGCGAAACGCCAACCTAAAGTTGAAACCTGCCAAATGTAAACTCTTTAGGAAATCATTAGAGTTTTTGGGTCATGTGGTAAGTGAAAAGGGTATTAGTTGTGATCCCAAAAAGATTGAAGTTGTCAAATCTTGGCCAAGGCCAAAGAATCAGAAAGAAGTTAAAAGTTTGTTGGGTCTAGCTTCGTACTATAGACGATTTTTGAACAATTTTTCAACAATTGCAAAACCGCTTACAAATTTAACTTCTCCAAAAACTAAATTTGAGTGGTCTGATGAATGTGAAGAAGCATTCAAGAAGTTGAAAGAGCTGTTAACTTCTGCACCTGTGTTAGGTTATCCTCAAGATGAAGGTACATTTATATTAGATACTGATGCATCGAATGTTGGTCTTGGTGCAGTGCTTAGTCAGGTACAAACTCACAATGGTGAACAGGTAGAAAGGGTTATTGCATATGGTAGTAGAACTCTAAGTGAGCAAGAAATACATTACTGCATAACAAGAAAAGAGTTACTAGCTGTGATACACCATGTAAAATTGTTCAAAAACTATTTGTTAGGTAGACATTTCATCATACGAACAGATCACAGTTCGCTGAAATATTTGAACCGATTCAAAGAACCGGAAGGGCAGTTAGCCAGGTGGCTTGATTTCTTACAGCCCTTTGATTATGAGATTGTACACCGTTCTGGCAGTACTCACTCCAATGCAGATGGACTGAGCAGGCAGTTTCAGCCTTGTAAGATGAAAAAGTGTTATTGTCAAAAATTCAGTGACCTTGAGTATGAACCAGATGTTGTTATAGAAACCAAGGTTACAAGTGATGTAGGTGTGCAAACCAATTTTGAAAATGTAGATACTTTTGTTGACTGTAGTACTTGTACTAATGAGTCCAAAGTTTGTAATGTTTCAGTACAACCGCTGTGGACAGAGGAAGAAATGGCGAATGAACAACGGAGAGATCAAAAGATTGGTCCAGTGGTGAAATGGTTGGAAGACCAAGAAGAGTTCCAGTGGTCCAACTTCTCAAAGTATGGTAGTGAAACAAAACAGTTATTATTTGAACGAGAAAGATTGGTCCTCCGTGGTAAGTTAATGTACAGAAAGTGGGAAAATAGTGAGGGTGATAAATATTTTTATCAGCTCATTGTACCAGATAAGTACAGAGAAGATGTTGTAAAACAACTTCATGATAATCCTACTGCAGGTCATCTTGGAGTAAAACGTACATTGACAAAGATGAGAGCTAGATTTTTCTGGCCACATATGACAGATTATGTCAAAAGGTGGGTAAGAACATGTAAACCATGTCAAATGCGTAAAAGTCCTTCTCAAAGTGCCAAGGGAGGTATGCATATATATCTTGTAGGATCTCCTGGTGAAAGACTAGAAATGGATGTGATGGGTCCATTTTCAGAAACTGATGCAGGTAACAGATGGTTATTAGTTATAGGTGATGTGTTTACTAAGTACTGTATTGCTGTACCATTACCCAATATAACTGCAGCTACTGTTGCTGAGGCTTTTGTCTCGAACTGGATTAGTTATTTTGGTGTTCCTTTTGAACTCCACACAGACAAGGCCAGTTACTTTCAAGGTAAAGTTTTTACTGAAGTGTGTAAAATCTTGGGATTGGACAAAACTAGAACTACAAGTTTCAGACCAATGTCTGATGGGTTTGTAGAAAGAGTAAATCAATCATTGAATAACATGTTAAATTGTGTAATTGTGGACAGTCCATTCAATTGGGACTTGTTGATAAAAATGTGTGTTTTAGCATATAATAGTAGCACACAAGAGTCCACAGGTGAGACCCCGGCCATGCTAATGTTGGGAAGAGAGGTAAAGTTACCAGTAGATTTGGTTCTTCCTTACATAGGTTGCAAAGACTCACAGAATATTCCTGAGTATGTGTTAAATTTGCAAAGTAGATTAGAAAAAGTACATGAAAATGCAAGATTAAAATTGCAAAAGGCTGCAATCAAACAGCAGCACTGGTACAATAACCGGTTAAAAGAGAATATTTTTTCTCCTGGGTCATTAGTTTATTACAATTGTCCGATTAAAGGAAATGCACCAAAAGAGAGCTACTATAAATGGAAAGGTCCATACGTAGTTGTTCAAAAGTTTTCGAATGCAGTTTATAAGATTGCATTGAACGCTAACAGTAAACGCTTTGTTGTTAACCATGACAGGTTAAAACAGGCCCATGTGAGGGAAGAGATAGATACCTCATGGGTAAAGGAGTTGTCAAAAGACCAACAAGAAGTCAACTCAGATGAAGCTGAGTCTGAAGTGGACGAAGAAACCGATCTCGAAATTGACAATTTTGTTTCAAACCGACCACAGCGACAGGTGAAACCACCCCAGAGGTTTGGTGAGTGGTACATGTAAAAAAAAAAGGTGGTATCGGTGGTGAGTATATTTAAGAATATTTTGTTGGTTATGTAGCATGTAAGGGCTACTTAAGGCGGTAATAGAAAATAGGGCTTTGGCTTATGCTTTCTTTATTAAATTGTATTTTCAGAACTTGCAAAATGAGGGTAGTAGGAACCAATTCAAAATGGGAGCAGGATGCTCAATTTAACAAAGTCAGAGGAGGAGGGATCTCCAAGCAAAAATCTAAAAATGGACGTAGTTTTACTTTTGTTAAAGAACACAGTGTGTGTTCTCATTGTTGTCAAGTGGTAAAAAATATCAGTAGGCATGTAACTCGTTTTCATGCAGATAAATTTTGGGGCTATAAGTGTGATTTTTGTGGTCATTGTGAGTCCAGGCTGGACAATTCTTTTTTTCGGAAACATATCGTGAATGTTCATGGCATTGAAGTTTCAAATGGGGATTTAGATAATTTCAGGGTAGATGTGTTTCAAGGTTACAAAGCTCCATTGAAGTGTCCTCTTTGTACTTTTCAATGTTTTGAGGGGCAGGACATGAAAGTCCATTTTAATAGTGTGCATCCAGTTTCGAATGATATTAGTGAGAAAGAAAATGAGATCACCAAATGTATTGCATCAGAAATGTCTGAAACGAGTGTAAAATCTGTAAATTCAGATAGCTCAAGCTCAAATAGTAGTTTAGATTTAGATGAGGAGATTATTAATGAACTCCTTGGGGTTGATGAAAGTACAGATTGTACTTTGGATTTTGATGATGAGCTGGATTTGCTCGCAGATTAAACTTTTTAATTTTGTAAATTCAGAAGCTTTTATTTGTCAAGTGTCTGCTTCAATGTAGATACATGTTTTGTCATGTTAGAATGAAGTTTGTTTAAAATATTATGTTTTACCAGATGGTAAAAGATATATGTTAAATGTAAATGTTATCAGCAATCTTTTCATAAAGTTTCATATTTAGTACCAGTTAGTACTCTGGAAAATATTGCTTTGAGATTAAATATTTTACTTTTAGTATATTTCTTGTGCTAAACTATGTCGTGTAGTTTCAGAAATTCAAGTCAGGAACAGACTGGGAACTTCTGGATATTCGGGACAATACATGTGAACTGTTTGTATTTAAAAGAGACATTGCTGCTAAACGTAAAGTAGATCTATGCATTTTAAATGTTATATCAGCTAAAGTATTTTGCATATTGATGTGCTATTGTCTTATCTGTGTGAGTTAATTTGCTGTTTAATTCTGTAAATAATTTGGAAATTATTTCCTTTTGTAAGAGGAGAAAAATTTTTTGTGAAAATTTTTATATTCTGGTAATGTGTATTACTTGCTAAATGATTACCAGATTTTATCTGTTGTTGTATGTCATTTAAATTTGGCATATTTGAAGTGAAATAAGATGAGATGTGGTCATATTTTATCTTGTATTGTGGTATGTCATATAGATTTGGCATATTTTGAGATATGACAGTAATGTGTGGTAAAATTTTTTTTGTGTGTGTTTTTATGTTGAATACATCTTGAACGTTTATTGATTTTATCTTGTATTGTGGTATGTCATATAGATTTGGCATATTTTGAGATATGACAGTAATGTGTGGTAAAATTTTTTTTGTGTGTGTTTTTATGTTGAATACATCTTGAACGTTTATTGATTTTATCTTGTATTCTTGTATGTCAAATAAATTTGACATATTTTAAGGGGAGGGAAGTGTGAAATGACGGCATTTCAACGAGATTCGCGGCGAATTTCGGGAGTTCCGTTTTCGGTTACGGAGTTTGAAATTTAGCAGTAATCATTTACGTACACATCCTGTTCAAATGACGTGATTCTAACGGTAATTTTGAGTGTTTAAAAGGTAGGATTTCATGCATTATAATAGGTTTTATAGGTTTTCATGTAGTTTAATGTATTACCTATTTCATTCCTAATGTTGCTGCTAATTATCAGGCGCTAGATAAATGAATTACAGCACTTTTATAAGTTGTATTGTTTAAAATCTGTGATGTCATAATACAGTTTATCAGTTGTCAAGTTGTTGTCAGATATAGGTACAGGTATCTTAACAACCATGATTAGGTCATAGGGTGATTTGATTTTAAAATCAGTCTGGGTTTGAATCTTGAGGTGATCAGATGTATTTTTAGCATGCTAATGCTGGGTTTGAATCCTAAGTGTTATTTTGAGTGATATTTTTAACAGGCTCAGTTTGGGTTCGAATGTTAAGGTTACAAGAAGTGTTTTACCGGGTCGTTAATATTTATATTAGGAGTTGTTATTATTTGTGTGATACCAGTTGTGTTTTACCAGAAGGTGTTTTGCTGATTGAAGTGCAGTGCCAGATTTAGGTTAGTAATTTTACATCCGGAATTGTGGTTTATTCTTAGTGATAATATATTGTGTATTATTCAGAAACCGTAAAGTCGGATACTGTTTAATAGGGTTTTAATCAGTATATTGGTGTTTATAGACAGAGACCGTAAAGTCGGAGACTGGCTATATGTTCGGTATCAGAGACCGTAAAGTCGGAGACTGTGCCGGTGGTATACGTGATTAATTATTGGTTTGATAACCATTGGTTTCAGTATATTTATCACTATAGGTTGTAATACATTCCGTGTTGTAGTGGTGGTACTTTATCTGGTAACTATCACATTTCGGTTCAAGACCAAGCATTTGGTTTAATTTGTAATATTTGTGTAAAGAATTTACACAGGTCTCTTGGGTCAAGAACACAGGTATTGTGTTCGTTTTTAATTACAACAGATTGTTGTAATAACGGTAACAGGTTGTAATAACGGTAATATATTGCGGTAACGGTAATATATATATTCGGGTATTTATAGGTTATTACTATTATCAGTAGCAGTAGTAACTTTGTAGTTTAAAACTTAGTTTCTAGTAATATTTATATTTCGTATCTGTAATACAGTAATACGATTTAATTTAGATTTGCTGTGTATTCTTGTATTTGTATTGCTGGATATTTTATATTAGATTTAATAAATGTCAAATTTATATTAATACGGTGTTATTAATAAGTTGTTACATTAAATCTAAAGATCTTAGTGGTATTATTCTCTTGCGAAGATTAAGGTCAATCTTCCTCCGTTAGGAGTCAGGTCAATGAACTCAGGCAATTTTAAGGTTGTTGCGTAACATATTGGAGATTAAAGTTTTGTCCTAACAAATTGTTAGGTGGGGGCTCGGAGCTGGGATTTGTTATAAATCTTGTAGGGCGCAACGTCATAACGAATTAAAAAGGTGTTGAAATTGAAACGTGCCGTGTATCAACTTAGGTACCCATAAAAAGTTTGTGCCTACTCTAATTTCGGTTACTTGTGACTCCCCCATGAGCCTTGTAGAATCTGTCACATGATGCAGGTTATTTTAACATTGTAGAACTACTGTAGCTTTACTTTCTACGGAAGCCTATAAGGGTCATGTTAAAAAAAAAAATTAAGTCATAATTACGACTTACACAAGTCGTAATTACGACTTATGAAATTTTTTTAAAACAAAAAACAACTCCTAAGTCATAATTACGACTTACTATCCCGTAATTACCACTTACATAAGTCGTAATTATGACTTACTATCTCGTAATTACGACTTATGAATTTTTTTTAAAACCAAAAACAAGAACTCCTAAGTCGTAATTACGACTTACTATCTCGTAATTACGACTTACACAAGTCGTAATTACGAGATACGACTTACGAATTTTTTTTAAAACGAAAAACAACAAAATTGTCTTGCAATTATAACTTGAGACTGGGTCACATTGGGACGATTTTAAAACAACAATGGAGGTAGCTAATGCAGAATAAAGTTGACCAAACAATATTTCTTTATAACACCAATCTATGCTAGTAGAGGATGTGGTGTTTGCTCACAGCTAAAGCTCTAAGTTGGGCATGATCTCCCTTGGTGGTCAAGTGGGTCACACACTTGCCTGGTGCACTGTTAATCTGGGTTCAAGCCTGAGTCAGGGAGATACATTGTGACTCGGATGACCACTATAAGGGAGGTCCCGTGTCATTGGGCTCTATCCTCAGAGGCACATAAAAGAACCTTGGAGATGATAATTAAGTCATCTCCAAACCTCTGTCTCTCTGTTGTAAATGTGAGTATGACCCTGTGCAGTTGATGTGGATGTTAAACAACTAGATATCTTTAACTAAGTTGGGCATGACTGACAGGACAAGGCCACAGCGCCTAGCTGACCATAAAATCGTTTGCTACATATACTCAAGATTGGAAAGTTGCTCTGACTTCAACCCAAGTAGCCAGTACTACCAGCCTACAGAACACTGACTAATAACATTCAGTTAGAGCCAATGACATTAAACAACTAGCTTACACTCTCAATATTGTGCACTGGGTGTAGCCTGTTAGTAACTGGTCATAGAGCCACATGGACTTCAATATTGCCTGACCTAATTTTCCTTGCTTAGGCTAAAGTGGGTGTTCCATTGTACTATCTTTTCCAGTGGCATGCCCACAACCCTAGAATGTTGTTTATTTTTGGGTGAGGGTTGTGGGTAACTTGTGGAGTGTAGGGTTGTTGGGTGTCTTGGCTTGTGAAAAAAATTACACATCTTTGATGTTTGCACAGGCTACCTACAACTTTTGGTAAAAAACAATAGAACATCTATTTTAAACTATGCCCAATAGAGTTAAAAAGTCTCAAACTGGAAAACTGTAATCAAGGGTACTCTCTATGACAACCTTCTCTTTTGATTTGATATTGTTGCACACTCACAACATAAATTTGTCCTAATGTGACCAGGGCTATATGAAAATAACTTTACTTACTAAGTCGTAATTACGACTTATGAAATTTTTTTAAAACAAAAAACAACTCCTAAGTCGTAATTACGACTTACTATCTCGTAATTACGACTTATGAATTTTTTTAAAACCCAAAACAAGAACTCCTAAGTCGTAATTACGACTTATTATCTCGTAATTATGACTTATGTAAGTGGTAATTGATTAATTAATTTTTTTTTTTAACATGACCCTTATAGGCTTCCGTACTTTCTGTAAATTAACCATAAATTGAATTGGTTTCTTTTGGAAGCAAGAGACTTCAGTGATCTCACTGATTTGGTGGATATAACCACTTTGGTATTAGAAATCACTCAATAGTTGGCTATACCACCTTCATATATAGTGCTGTTTATGTCCACATTATGACAAGATGGGAATAATTAACAGTCGCTCCTGATATGACCCCACAAAAACCCATCTTTTAATTTTAAATTTCCTTTGCTGTACAGATCATATATACAGAACATAAATGAGTGCATTATTACATCACAAAAGGTTGAACTTTTTTAATATCAAATTCCTTGAATATCCTCTCAGTATTCACAAACAAGGTACAATTAATTTATATAGTTTAGTAATTTCACCTCAAGCCTCTGTATCTAACCATACATACTATATTTTCAATTTATATTTATTTTAGTCTGTGTAAAGAGAACAAAAAGGATGAGTCAAAAAGGAAAGTTTAATGTTCCATTCAGAAGTCCTGCTGCAAGAGGACAAGCACAATCTTCTGTTGAGAACAGAACACCACAATCTGACATTCAGTCTGAAGTTTCTTACTTTGCATCACCATGGCTAGACGAAGGAAGAAGTATTTCAGATGGTCAAAAAACTATTGAAGAACCACTGAAACATGTAAAGCCTAAAAATAGGAAAAAGTGTCTGGTGTCTGAGAAGAAATGCACAAACAACAAAAGTAAGTGAATAATAGCTGACATTCACTGAAAGCTTTTTAATTGGAACTTATAGGAATGATAAAGAGTTTAAATGGTTCAATTTTATTGTTTTTATGTCAGCTGACTTGTCAGTCAGCTGAAATTATGTCATCACTCTGCGTCGCGTACGCGACTTATCCTCCAACACTACAAGGCCCAGAGACATGCTGTTAATTTTAAAAGATACCTTATGTATCGAGGATGAAAAATTGTTCAAGGCATGCAGATCTGTGTGTTCGTCTGTTTGCTAGAGCCATTACAAGTGAGGTACCCCCCACCCTGAGTGTGAAAATTTCAACACTTTATCACAATTTTCTCATTGACTATTGCGGGGATTTTTCTCATATCTTGCACATATGTACTAGGCCTCAAGTAGATTCCCTTATGTGAGTATCAGGCCTGGATCTTTCTGAATTTTTTTTTTATGAATTTTTAAAATAATTTTTAATACATTAAAATTCCTGAAATCATGCACTAAATCAATTATAACTTGAAAAGTATTGCATTTACAGAAATTTGTATAAATATGTTATTGAGCAACTTTTTAGTCAGCTATAACATAAGAAAATTGCAGACCTGTAGCTCATGGCATAGCTGAGTGATAGCTACTTTCATATTATCACTGTTGAGTAAATTGCTTGTAACTTGAAAACTGTTGCATTTAGAGAATTTTGTTTAAATATGTTATTCATGTACTTTTGAATCACCTATAACATGGTGAAATTGCAGACCTGTAGCTCATGGCATAGCTAAGCAATAGCTATTTTCAGGTTCTCACTGTTGAGAAAAACAGTTGTAACTTAAAAACTATTGCATTTCAAGTATTTTGTTTGAATATGTTATTCACTTACTTTTCTGTCAGCTATAACATAGTGAACATGCAGACCTGTAGCTCATTGCAGAGCCGAGTAATAGCTATTGAGTAAATCAGTTGTAACTTGAAAACTATTACATTTAGAGTATTTTGTTTCAATATGTTATTCTTCTAATTTTTGGTCCGCTATAACAGAAAACTTGCAGACCTGTAGCTCATTACATAGCTGAGAAATAGCTACTCAGAGGTTCTTACTATTGAGTAAATGAGTTATAACTTGAAAACTATTGCATTTAGAAAATTTTGTTTAAATATGTTATTCACCTACTTATGGGTCAGCTACAACATAGTGACATTGTAGACCTGTAGCTCATTGCATAGCTGAGCAAAAGCTGCTTTCAGGTTCTCACTGTTGAGTAAATGAGTTGTAACTTCAAAACTATTGCATTTAGAGAATTTCGTATAAATATGTTATTCAGCTACTCTTTGGTCAGCTATAACATAGTAAAATATCAGACCTGTAGCTCATTGCATAGCTGAGTAATAGTTACTTTGAGGTTATCACTGTTGAGTAAATCAGTTAGAACTTGAAAGCTATTACATTTAGAGTATTTTCTTTAAATATGTTATTCACCCACTTTTGGATCAGCAATAACATAGTAAATTTGCAGACCTGTAGCTTATATCACAGCTTAGCAATAGCTATTTAGAGGTTATCACTGTTGACTAAATTAGTTATAACCTGAAAAGTATTGTATTCACAGAAATTTGTATAATATGTTATTCAGCAATTTTTAGTCAGCTATAACATAGTAAAATTTCAGACCTGTGGCTCATTGCGTAGCTGAGTAATAACTACTTTCATGTATTCACTGTTGAGATAATTGCTTGTAACTTGAAAACTGTTGTATTTAGAGAATTTTGTTTAATCTTTTATTCGTGTACTTTTCAATTAGCTATAACTAGTGAAATTGCAGACCTGTAGCTCATGGCATATCTGAGCAATAGCTATTTTCAGGTTCTCACCGTTGAGTAAAACAGTTGTAACTTAAAAACTATTGCATTTACAGTATTTGTTTGAATATGTTATTCACCTACTTTTTGGTCATCTATAACCTAGTGAACTTGCAGACCTGTAGCTCATTGCACAGCAGAGTAACAGCTATTTTCAGAATATAGCTGTTGAGTAAATAAGTTGTAGGTTGAAAACTATTACATTTAGGGTATTTTGTTTAAATATGTTATTCTTCTAATTTTTGGTCAGCTATAACATAGAAAAATTACAGACCTGTAGCTCATTACATAACTGAACAATAGCTACTTTGAGGTTCTCACTGTTGAGTACATGAGTTGTTACTTGAAAACTATTGTATTTAGGGAATTTTGTTTAAATATGTATTCATGTACTTTTGAATCAGGTATAACATAGCAAAATGCAGATATGTAACTCATGGCATAGCAGAGCAATAGCTGTTTTTAGGTTCTCACTTTTGAGTAAATCAGTTGTAACTTCAAAACTATTGCATTTTGAGTATTTTGTTTAAATATGTTGTTCACCTGGTTTTGGGTCAGCTATAACATAGTAAAATTTGCAAAACTATAGCTCATTGCCTAACTCAGCTATAGCTACTTTCAGAGTATTGCTGTTGAGTAAATCAGTTGTAACTTGAAAAATATTGCATTTAGAGTATTTTGTTTACATATGTTATTCACCTACTTTTTGATCAGTTATAACATAGTAAAGTTGCAGACCTGTAGCTCATTACATAGCTGAGCAAAAGCTACTTTAAGGTTTTCACTATTGAGTAAATCAGTTGTATCTTGAAAACTGTTGCATTTAGAGAATTTTGTTTACATATGTTGTTCATGTACTTCATGTAATCAGCTATAACATAGTAAAACATTGTAGACATATAGCTCATCGCATAACTTAACAATAGCTACTTTCAAGTTCTCACTGTTGAGTAAATCAGCTGTAACTTGAAAACTATTGCATTTAGAGAATTTTATTTAAATATGTTATTCTCCTACTTATGGATCAGCTATATGATAGTGAAGTTGTAGACCTGTAGCTCATGGCATAATTGAGCAATAGCCACGTTCAGGTTCTCATTGTTTAGTAAATGTGTTGTAAATTGAAAATATTGCATTTAGAGAATTTTGTTTGAATATGTTTTTCACCTACTTATGGGTCACCCATAACATAGTGAAATTGCAGGCCTCTTGTAGCTCATTGTATAGCTGAGCAAAGCTACTTTTAGGTTTCACGGTTGAGTAAATCGATTGTAACCTGAGAGTTATTGCATTTACAGAATTTTCTTTTATAAGTTGTTCACCTTCTTTTGGGTTAGCTATGACATAGTAAAATCGTGGACCTCTAGCTCACTGCATAGCTGAGCAAAAGTACTTTAAGCTTCTTACTGTTGAGGAAATTAGTTGTAACTTGAAATCTTTTGCATTTACAGCATTTTGTTTAAATATGTTTTCCACCTACATTTTACTCATTAACAATTAACTTGATCCTTCTGAATACCATTTGCAGGGCACAACTTTTGTGTCCTTTTCTTCATTCACTTCTGTTCTGAAACTCAAAACACACAGTCAGCTGACACAGAGCCTGTTCACGGGCACTGATTGGTTGTTTACAATTGTGAGCAATCTTGACTTTTGGCCAGTGTACATTTTTGAGACTGGGATAGAGTGGCTACTGTAGACTACAATCCTTGACCTGGTCATGGAGATTGTACGTTTGGACAAGTACTTCACATATGTATCCTTTTTACTCAGGAGTACAAATTGGTACCAATGGCAGTTGGGAATGTAAACGTGCAACAGAATGTCATCAAGTTCAGGGAACTATAAATACTATCGCAAAGTTATTATGTCCACCCCACTGGGGGGTGGACACATTATTTTTGCTTTTTCCGCCGTCCGGCGTCCTACCTGGTTTCCAGACATTTTAGGCAACAGTTCTTATCCTATCTTTACCAAATTTGGCATGCAGGTTTATTGGGTTAATAGCTTGTATGGGATTGCTTTTGGTGATGATAGCTACTTTGCTACTTTTGAGTAGCTCTTTGGTTTCCAGACATTTTAAGGAATGCTATTAAGCCTAGCTTTCTGAAATTTGGTATGGAGGTTCATTGGGTTAATAGCTTGTATGGGATTGCTTTTGGGGGGAATTGCTTCATAGATGAGTGAGTAATTAATTAAATAAATGAGTAATTAGCTATTTTGAATACTGAAAAAGGCAAATGTGCTCATATCTCCTAAACCGTGCGAGATAGAGCGATTTTGTCGAAATTTTCAACCCACAGGGTATCTAAGGAATGTACTCTTTGCAATTTTCAAAAAATTTTCCCCTCCCCAAAAATAGCGGCCATTTTGATTTTTCGAATTTTTGCCACAAATGACAAAACACAAATTTGCTTCTATTTCCTTAATCATGCGAGATAGAGCGATTTCGTCGAAATTTTCAACCCGCCGGGTATCTAAGGAATGTACTCTTTGCAATTTTCAAAAAATTTTCCCCTCCCCAAAAATGGCGGCCATTTTGATTTTTCGAATTTTTGCCAAAAATGCCAAACCACAAAATTGCTTCTATCTCCTTAACCGTGCGAGATAGAGCGATTTCGGCGAAATTTTAGACCCACAGGGTATCTAAGAAATGTACTCTTTGCAATTTTCAAAAAATTTTCCCCTCCCCACATATGGCGGTCATTTTGAATTTTCGAATTTTTGCCCAAAATGGAAAAACACAAATTGGCCTTAACTGTGCAAAATAGAGTTATTTCGTTGAAATTTTCGACCCATAGGGTATCTAAGAAATGTACTCTTTGCAATTTTCAAAAAATTTTCCCCTCCCCAAAAATAGCGGCCATTTTGATTTTTCGAATTTTTGCCACAAATGACAAAACACAAATTTGCTTCTATTTCCTTAATCATGCGAGATAGAGCGATTTCGTCGAAATTTTCAACCCGCCGGGTATCTAAGGAATGTACTCTTTGCAATTTTCAAAAAATTTTCCCCTCCCCAAAAATGGCGGCCATTTTGATTTTTCGAATTTTTGCCAAAAATGCCAAACCACAAAATTGCTTCTATCTCCTTAACCGTGCGAGATAGAGCGATTTCGGCGAAATTTTAGACCCACAGGGTATCTAAGAAATGTACTCTTTGCAATTTTCAAAAAATTTTCCCCTCCCCACATATGGCGGTCATTTTGAATTTTCGAATTTTTGCCCAAAATGGAAAAACACAAATTGGCCTTAACTGTGCAAAATAGAGTTATTTCGTTGAAATTTTCGACCCATAGGGTATCTAAGAAATGTACTCTTGGCAATTTTCAAAAAATTTTCCTTTTCCCAAAAATGGCGGCCATTTTGAATTTTCAAATTTTTGCCAAAAATAGAAAAACAGGAATTTGCTTCTATCTTCTTAACCGTGCAAGATAGAGTGATTTCGTCAAAATTTTCGACCCAACCAATGCAAAAAGGCATGAAGCTGAAATAATTTACATGTACACTAATAAATATTTAAGCATCATTGATATATTTTACAAATGAAACAGGGTCTTGTAAGACTACTGTACAATTTTGGCAAAAGGTTCATGGGGTGGACATTACACATGATAATGTGTGTTCTTCTATGCTATCCTGTTTCTATTCGCACCTACTATCAACAGGGCGTCCTATTTCTAGTTAATAATGTTTTTATTTTTAGTTTTTTTTCTCTTCATATCGTTATTCTTTTTCAACATTTTGGGAAGTGTAGCTTTAACATGTACCAAAAAAATATTTTTTATTGCGTTAATACATCCTACCCAATGGACCATTGCTGTACCGGGCACCGCAGTCGGTGCGACAGGCCTGATGTCACTGTTTTGGGGCAGGTTGAGAGTGGAAAGGGTGACAGAAGTGATAGAGGCCAATATACACCTGCTTAGAAGAAAAAAACCTCTTACAAGTCCCCTGAGAAGACTACCAAAGCTGGCCTATCCACAGACTTCAAAGATGACCTGAAGAGTTTAGATGACAAGTGGCCGGAACGATTTGCCCGGTTAGAAGCTTTGTTCCTGGCCAAGAGCTTCACTGTACCAGAGTGATATGATTGTCACTGGCAGATCTTTCATCCCTCCAGTGCAGAAGACTACCTGTGATACCAGTCAGATGAAAGCCACCCAGACTGTTGAGGCTCCCTGTGTAACTACAGTGATGCAGCCCACTGGCCAGGATGTTAGTGACCAGATTGCTACTGATAGACCAGAGGTTCAGCCCTCGGGTCCAGCTATCCAGACTCTCTCCAGTGCCAGTGGTCGATCAGAGGTGCAGCCCCAGGATACCACTGGCCAGACTGTTGCTGTTAAGAATAACCAGTTCACGTCCCTCACCGGTACTACTACTGCCCTCTCAGATGAACCGGACTCTGATGGTGAACACTTTAGTGACCACACCTCACATACCCGCATAGATGAAGAATGTGAGGTCTCTGACCTGGAGTCTGCCGGTCCAGATCATGAATAGCTACTAGATGTGGGCCAGGAAATCAGTGCTGAGCAGACATACAGAGAGACAATGGTCAACCTCGAGTGTGAGGTCGATCATGGGATAGAACCAGGTCCCTGAATTTGATTCATCTTCATCATCTTTGCATGACAACCCCTTTGCCGGGATTTGGCCGGGAGCTACGATCAGGGCGCCTGAACAGATTTATCACATGATTGTGATACCAATCTTCATAAGCCTATGTCGTAAATATTCGTGAGCAAAGTATCACAATTAGGATCATAATTATTATATAATTATGGTCCCTGTGCATATTTATATTTGTTTTATCTATTACTATATTTCTAAACTGAATTTTGAACCAGGCAGCAGGCTGTCATAAGCATTTGGTTATAAATGTACAATTACAAAGATCTTGTTCATGAAATGTACCATTAAATAAACATGCTTTCAGGTCAGTTCAGTGAAACATTGAGAAAAAAAAACTCAAAATAAATTATTTTTAACTGTGCTTTAATTTTGGTATAGGGGGCCAAAAGTTGGATCCCTAAGTTCGAAAATTTTACAATTTGACTAATTTTAATAATTTACGCCATTAAATATAAACAAAACAAAGTTTTGTACCAAAAACATTTCGAAAATGCCCGTTAGTTGTTTGCATTATATTATGACCTTAAAGTGACACAGAAAAGCAGCTTAATTGGAGTTAATGCAATTGTTTGTACCATTTGGCGGCCGAATCATGGCTCATAGGTGTACCAGAACACAGCATACCAGTAAAGTGTCAGTGAAGGTTCTGGTTGATGAGTGGATTTGCCGGAAAATGGAAAAGTTAAATGTGACTATACAGGAAGGCTACCCTTCACATTCTTCTGAGACTGCCGGCTTGAGTAGAGACCAGTTTGTCAAACCAACAAAGACAATTACGGTAAGACATTGAAATGGTATGACATGTTCAGTGAGAAGAAAGACTTTTCCTGTTCCAAGGTCCATTCCTGAACAATAAACATGCTAGACTGAACAGTAGTTTCCCCAGGATCGTAAGCCACTCATTGCCTTCAGTGAGTTTCACAGGATACTTTGAGAAGATGGGAGTGGGCTGCTCTTGATTAGAGTTACATGTGTAACGAGGCGGCTGGACTTAGCCAGTGTCTTACTAAAGTCCAAGAATCCATGGTTGGACTATCTGATCACTTTTAACCAGAGCATCACACAGGCAATGACCCAGACCATGCGGGACTTATCTGAGGGTGTTTTGTGGCCAAACTGACACAGAATTGCCGGGACAGTTATATGGATTACCTGAAAGCCAGCATTAAACAGGATAAGCTCAGTGCCCTCAGAACTGCATCCTCCATATGAGTGCCTTGTTTCTGGACCATCAAATCTCCAAGGCAAAAGAGGAGATACCCCATCATGAGGACAAGCATTCTGCTGGATGTTCCCACAAGAAGTCAATGCTTTCACCATTACAGTCAATCTAGTATACTGCAACAGGAATCTGACCAGAAGTCCGGTCCACCTGTGTGGAAACAGTTGAAGAAATGTGGTCAGGACAGGCAGCAGTAAGGCCTCAAACTATCAACAATGTCCAGCTAGGGGCAGAAAAATTATACATGACAATTACTGTGTATCCTGTGTGGCCGGCAAGAAGAACTGTGTACATGTGAGCAGTAAGTCAGTAAACTTGGAAGTAGATGTGGCCGGACAGAAGGACTGTTTGTTTGTGACCAACAAGAGAAAAACAGTAAATATTTTACCTGTAAACTCTTGTGTTGTAACTCATGTTCATTTTGCAGGAGGGTTGTCGCACAAGAAAGGCATAAATCACAACATTGTTCATTGTGAAGAAATAAAATGTGTGAACGATGTTTCCTGTATAGATCACTTAAGTTGTGTACACAATGTCACAAATGTCCCTATTGTTGTTTCAGATTGGAAAAAATGGGCAGCCCTGGCCCCTTCTGGTTCCGGCCAAATTTCACAAGGTCACCCACCATCATAAATTGCTCTATATAAATCCCCACAGGAACCTCTACCTGGTGGCATAGACAACAAGCATTATCTCCCGCCGTATAAATTAGATGTACTAAAGATAGTGGAATATAAATTTTCTTGTGAGATGGAGGCACATGTAGAAGTGACAACAAGCAAGAGGCACTTTAATGTTTGATTCCAATACTTTTAAAGACAAAAGGCATTTACTCATTTTAGTAGCTATTACTCTGCCATCCAAAGAGCTACAGTTCTGCAACTTTACTATGTAGATCAACCCAAAGTAGGTGAAGGACATATTTAGAAGAAATTGCCTATCTGTAACACTTTTAGAAATGAAAGACATTTACTCATTTTAGTGACTATTACTCTGCCATCCAAAGAGCTACAGTTCTGCAACTTCACTATGTGGTAGATCGCCCAAAAGTAGGTGAAGGACTTACTTAGAAGAAATTGTCTATGTCCAATACTTATAAATAAAATAAATAAATAAAAGACATTTACTCATTTTAGTAGCTGTTACTCAGCTATGCAAAATGCTACAGTTGTGCAACTTCACTATGTGGTAGATACCCCAAAAGTAGGTGAACAACTTATTTAGAAGAAATTGCCTATCTGCAATACTTTTAGAGATAAAAGACATTTACTCATTTCAGCAGGTATACGACTCAGCTAAGAGCTCAGCAAAGAGCTATAGATGTGCAACTTTACTATGTGGTAAATCACCCAAAAGGTGAATGAGTTATTCCAAAGAATTTGCCTTTTTGTAACACTTTTAGAGATAAAAGATATTTAATCATTTTAGTAGCTATTACTCAGCTATGGAAAGAGCTACAGTTCTGCAACTTCACTATGTGGTAGATCACCCAAAAGTAGGTGAATGACTTATTTAGAAGAAATTGTGTATATTCAATACTTTTACAGATACAAGACCCAAAAGTAGGTGAATGGCTTATTTAGAAGAAATTGCCTATCTGCAATACTTTTAGAGATAAAAGACATTTACTCATTTTAGTATCTATTACTCAGCTATCTACCCACTTAGCTATTGACCTAGATCTGCAAAAGCAACAAAAATGTAAAGCCCACAGGAAAATAAGCTTATCAAAAACTAGATGAATAACAAATTAAAAGATTTGCCTAACTTTAATACTTGTGAAGGTATTTGACATTTATTTCTGTCATAATTTTGCTGCAAATAAGAAAATAGCTATTACTCCCTTATGACATGCAATGGAACCCCAAACGATATGCCATGTTATAGTTAAGGAAAAAGTAGCTGAACAAATGATTTTAGGAAAATACTGTAACTGCAGTAGTTTTTGAGTTACAATGGATTTACTCAACAGTCAGAATTTCAAAGTAGCTATTACTCAGCTATCCAATGTGCAACAGGTCTAAAACTTTACTATGTGATAGCTTATCAAAAACTAGATGAATAACATATTTGAAAAGATTTCCCTAACTTTAATACTTTTGAAGATATTTGACATTTACCTATGTCATTATTTTGCTACAAATAAGGAAATAGCTATTACTCACTTATGGTATGCAATAGAACCCCAAACTATATGCCATCTTATAGTTAAGGACAAAGTAGCTGAACAACATATTTTAGGAAAATACAAAATGGGAGGATGTGGACCCTTATGCCTTCCCACTGGTAGCCATTTTGAGCAAAGTGGTGGAGAAGTTACAGGACTACCTGTGCAGCAGAATCATCCTGATTGCTCCAGGGTGGCCCAACATGCCTTGGTTGTGGGACCTAGTGGCCATGTCAAAGCCAGATCCCATTATGCCTGCCAAATCTGCCCAGTCTGTTGACTCAGCCATTCAATGAGATCCTTCTCAGGAACCTGTCAAACCTGAATCTTTTATCAAGGAGCAGGGCTTCTCTGAGGCAGTGGCAGCACAATTTGAGGCTCCTCAGAGAGTCTCAACCTGATCAGTCTATGAGGCAAAGTCAACCATTTTTACAAAGTGGTGCCACAGTAATCAGGTGGACTTCAGGGTACCACCTATAAACCCATAGCAGACTTCCTGCTGTATCTGTTCCAGGACAGGAAGTTACAGCCAAATACCATTGATGGATACAGGTCAGCCATTGCAGACAAACTGGGAAATTCACCCATTAGATGAGAATCTCACTCGTCTCTTGGATAGCTTTCACAGAGACAGACCCAAGGGTCAGAGGGGCATCCCTTCCTGGAACCTTTCCCTGGTGCTAGACCAGCTGACAAAGGCTCCCTTTAAACCCCTTAAAGAGGCCGCTTTGAAGCACTTGACTTTCAAGACTGTCTTCCGCTTAGCTTTTGATTTAGGCAAACGCAGGAGTGAAATCCATGCTTGGCTAAGTAAGAACATCAGACACCAGTTAGACTGGTCCAAGGTGTCTCTTTATCCCACAACCAGCTTTCTGTCTAAGAACCAGCTGGCCAAAGAGGGTCTAGACAGTGTGGCCTCGGTGGTGATTCCAGCCCTGGCCCCAACTCTAGATAAGTCACTCAAGTTTGACAAGTCCTTTGTCCGGTCAGAGCCCTGTGCTACTCTGGACAGGACTTCAGACTTTAGGCAGAGCAAGGAGTTAGTCTTTGTCTCCTTCAAGAAAGGTTTCAACAAAGATATTTCCCCTGCCACTATCTCCTCATGGATCAAGCAAACTGTGATCCTATGATATGAGCTCTCTGATCAGGAGGCCCTCACATTAAATCGGGTTAAAGTTCATGATGTGAGGGCCTTTGCCACTTCTAAGGCCTTCCGGTTGGGAATTTAGAGCAGATCTTATCAGCCTGCCGTTGGAAGTCACACAACTCCTTCACACAGTTCTATTTGAAGGATGTGACTTGGGCTAATTCAGAACTTTTCCATTTGGGGCCACTGGTGACTGCTCAGCAGATCCACCAGTAGCCCCAGAAGTGAGGAGATGTGTATATATGTACATAGTGTATATATTTTGTATATAATATAAAAAAATTGTATCAAAAAAAAAATCGTACTGTGCTTCCTGATATTCCAAAATTTCTCTTATTCATTTCATCTTTCAATTTCCTTACGCATATTTACTTTCTCTATTGTCGGTTAATTTATCTTTTCTCATTTATATCTCTCTCATTTATTTTCTCTTTGGTTTACTGTCAGATTACTGATTTCTCTAATTTAATTATCTTCTGTTATTTTGCTCTATCTGATTTCTTTTAAAATTGGTTCTACGTTATCTGTATATTAAATATAATGACTTTACTGTGTAAAACTACCTGATAACTGAATTAATATTATTTAAACATAATCTAATTTACATTCATTTTAACCAACCAAAATGTTTACATATGTGTAAAAATTGTTTCAAATGTAAGCTTAAAAGTATGAAACTATACACAAAACAAAACTACTGCCACAGTGAAGTCTCTCAACTGAAGATCAGGAATAATGGAGATCTAAGGGAGATACAAGGCCTTTGTAGTAAGATGACCCCACTTCATACTGAAGAAGGGTTTGGGGGTCAAATTCAATATTTGGGAAAGTCTCAGTCCATGACTTCCTACAAGTTGTTTTCACACTCTGAACCCTGAGGAGAAATGAAAAGGGAGCTTAATCATTTTTAAACAATCGGTAATGGTGGCCATTTTGTTTTTTTTAAATGAGGCAAAAATTGTACACAGACATGTTTTTTATAACCATAAACATTCCCTGAAATTTAGTGAATACATCTTTATAAATGAACAAGATGTAAAGGTTTATGTAAAAATGTGATGAACGGACACGCGCCTTTGGCTGCTGGTGCGAGATAATAATATGTTAATTAATCAAAAAGAAGAGTCCATAATGATGCATGGTTCCAGTTTTTAAGATGGCTTTACATTTCTTTTTTTTGACAAGTCATTATATTGACTACAAGTTACAAGTATATTTTTCTTAATTGTGCATTTTGGGATTGTGTATCCATAATGTATTTAACTACCATTAACCTCTTAGATTTAGAAATTTAAGACACATTGCTTTCACTTGTATTTAACTTTTTCCTGGTGTTTTTATTTTAATAAGACTAACTTTTTTTGGCTGTCACTTAAAATTTAATGATGCTTTGGTCTTTTTAAAGTGTGTGTTAAATATGTTGTTTTGTGGCTAATTTTATAACCAAAACACTTGGACAAAAATATGTAGTATTTATAATTTCTGAGGTATGTATAGTTCAGGTTTTTGTGATACTTTATTGGTGCATATCTGTAACATTTTGTTGTTCCACACATTCACTTAATAAGGAGAGGGCATTGTATTTTCAAGAACTTTAAACAATTTGTTGATAACTTGGACAAGTATTTACTTGTGGTTTCACAGGAATTTTGAGTGATTATAAGAGGCTAAGTGGTTACTGTTTTGTAACCCATTATCTAATCCTTGTTATCAGATTTTACCACATAGGTGTTGATATATTTTTGCAGCCATTCACTGAGTTTTATAGTTTTCAGCAGTGGTAATAATATTACTATATCTAGTTTCTTTTAGTGGTCAGCTGGCTTTCAGTGTTTATGGCCCATTAAAAATGTGGGAATCAAAAATAACAATGACATTTACTTAGAAGCTCATAGTTTAACCATCTCCCGAAAAGAAATTAGATTTGACCAAATAGATAATTATAAAAATAGATTACAGCAAAGATACAAGAAAATATTCTAGGAACTGAAGTTTCAGTGTGGCAGTACAACATATCCTCACAACTAACGTTGCTCACAAGGATTAGATTGTTGATGCATTGACAAGATTTGTGCATTGTTTAGGTCTTATCATAATAACAATGGAGTAAGTTATGTCTACACTGCACTCAATATGCAAATAGTAGTTACTTGTAATCATGAACTATATCATAAATGCAAGTATAGATAAAATTTAAAGGGATCATTGAATTGGTTTCAGGGAATACTAGAATATTTCTTTCCTTCTCTGAAATTTGTTGTAACCTAGTTATTGCAATAATGTACAGAAGTTCTGTATTTGGAAAAAGCCAAAATATTGCTAATTATGTCAGAGTACCAGATCAAAAAACAACTGTGGAACAAGTTCCATGCTATACGCACTTTTTCCAAGTCCAGTTCAAGTGAAAAAAATTAATATTTTACTTGTGCACTGTGTACAGGGGTAATTATTGATGTAAGAATATTAATAACTCTAATACAGCTGAATGATTTTCTTGTTTTTATCATTTACTGTGATATCTGGACATAGCTAAAGAACTGTACACCAAGACCATATATAGGCATATATATATTACTCCATTGTAATTGCATAAAACAGCTTACGCAAAAATACATCTTGCAGATTTCCCTTGCCACAATGCAGTTATTGCAGAATTTTGATTAAACGATATTGGTAAAACAGAAACATCTGTGTCTTATGGGGCCTGTGCCCATCCACCCCGACCCCCCCCCCCCAACCCCACACTAAAAAAAAAAGACTACTTGCATAAATTCCACTCTCCCCCCTATTATTTTACAGCAAAGTATCTAACTGACATTGTTTGAACAACCCCCCCAAAAAGACTACTTGCATAAATTCCACTCTCCCCACTAATATTTTACAGCAAAATATCTATGTAACTGACATTGTTTGAACAACCCCCCCAAAAAGACTACTTGCATAAATTCCACTCTCCCCCCTATTATTTTACAGCAAAATATCTATGTAACTGACATTGTTTGAACAACCCCCCCCAAAAAGACTACTTGCATAAATTCCACTCTCCCCACTAATATTTTACAGCAAAATATCTATGTAACTGACATTGTTTGAACAACCCCCCCAAAAAGACTACTTGCATAAATTCCACTCTCCCCACTAATATTTTACAGCAAAGTATCTAAACTACCATGTTTAGCCTATTGGGATGTCATAGTTTTGCTGAAATTAAAATTGTTTTTTTTTTTTTTTTTTTTTTTTGTATGTCTTCAGCTATATTATAAAGACATAAATGAAATAAGAGTGGAAACTACATTTAACATCACACCTACAGTCTAGGTGTGAATCGTTGCTGGGAAATGTGGGAAGGAGGGGGGTACAGCATAGATATCATACCAGGTAATGATCTGGATAATACATTCATATCAGTATAAAATATAGCTGTAAGTCTTCTATTTCTAACCATATTAAATTCTTTTGTAGTATACATTAGTCACACATATTGTTTACCACATTTTTGTTTGAAAAGACAAAAGCAGATGTTTATTTTTAGACAATGAAAACGTGGTCAGGGTTAATGAGTGATGAATGAGGATACAATGAGACATTGAGGATCATAGTTCTGTGAAAGTCAACAGACTATGTGGTGTGGATGCAGTTTGATTTGATTTGAAGCCATACAGTTACTTTTATTGGCCATTGTGACCTTAATCTTTCTCGTGGGTAATGAAGTGTGAATTTAAGCCTTGGTGCAGAATCTTGTACTAGTATCTACACTTTCCTCCAACTATGCATTCTTCGATTTTAAATCATTGAGCAAAATTTTTGTCAGTTAATTTTTGTCCAAATTTGGAAAGCAGAACATTTTACTTTTCACCTGTTTTTACCCCACAGCCTTTAAGGGCTGTGGGGATTTTGTTTTCACCCATGGTGGGCAGATGCGCTGGTGGTCAGGCGGGCGGGAAAAAATTTGTCAGGGCTGTATCATAGAAACCATAAGGTGTAGGAAGGTGAAACTTTTGTAGGGACATTGGTTAGGGGGTGCAGCTGTGCAACATCATGGTGTGAACTTGATTTGACCTTTGACCTTGCCATAGAGACATTGATCTTTAAAATCTTGTCCAGGCTATGTCTCAGAAACTATAAGGAGTAGGAAGTTGGTACTTGGTAAGGACATTGGTTAGGGGGTGTAGCTGTGCAATACCATGGTGTGACCTTAATTTGACCTTTGAGCTCGCTGTTGTGACCTAGACCATTAAAGTCTTGTCCAGACTATATCACTAATATCTGCAAGGTATAAAAGGTTGATATTTGGTTTGGACATTAGTTAGAGGTTTGGGTATGCAGTTTCATGGTATGAACTTGATTTGACCTTTGATCTTAGCTGCAGTGACTTTGAACTTAAAAATGCTATCCGGGCTATATTTCCGAAACCAGTGTAGAAAGTTGTATTTGTTAAAGACATTAGTTAATAGGTGTAGGTAAGTAGTAATCTTGAGTTAACCCTGTTGTAGTGACCTTGACCTTTAAAATCTTGTCTGGGCCATATCTCAGATGCTGTGAAAAGAAAAAGTTATAAAAAGGTGTAGAAAGTTGATTCTGGGATGGGTCGTTGGTTGGGGGTGCAGGTATGCTAAGTCATGGTATGGTTTTTAACCTTGGCTCTGCCAGAGGGTGTTCACCTGCCATAAATGAGACATATTTCTCATATGACAAAGATATATTGAATGCTGTAACTGATTACTATATGTACTTTTTACTTAATTGTGTTATTTCTATTTGTAGCTATACTTCTATTAAAAAACTTTACACCTTCATAGTTTAGAGATATTTTCTCTTTTAAACGTTATTATCTCCTGCTGGCCCCTCTGGTGGGAGATTATGAAATACCTCTTGTGTGTCAGGGCTTGGGTACGTAAGTACGTGCGTGTGTCATGCAGTTTTCTCTTAAGTGGAGGGCTGTGGGTTCTTATGCTTAAATACCAGGTATTATTGGTTCAGTTTCTTGTGCCTTCCATATTTTTGCTACTTTTGCAGATGTTGGTCAATAGCTAAGTGAGTAATGGGGCCAGTAGCTACTTTAAGTAAATTGCATATAACTCTAATATGAGTGCATTTGCAACATTTTGCCAAAATACAAAATTATTTTAGGGTTTACATTATACCAACCTTTCTATTATCCAATCTAATTGTTACTCTCCCAAGAGGGGCATATAATAAATTTTCTACTGTATGTTGTTCAGCTACTTCCTCTGTACCTACAAGATGGTACCTGTTTTAGAGGTCTTCCTCAATAGCTAAGTGAGTAATAGCTATTTTCTGCTTTTTACAGTGACAAAAATGAGTAAAGAGGTTATTTCTTTATAACTGTTTGCTATAGTGCTTTGGTCAAAGATGTTATTTAGGCACTTTTAGATATTCTATGTAATGGCACATTTTCAGAGCTGTAGCTTCTTAGCTAACTGAGTAATAGCTACTTTAACATTTTTGCCAATGAGTATATCACTCATAACCTCAAGACTATTGAATTTAGAGTTTTTACCCCACAGCCCTTAAGGGCTGTTGGGGTATTGCTTTCACCCTTGGTGTCTGGATGGGCGGGCTTCGGGCGGGAAAAGTTTATCCGGGCAGTATCTCAGAAATCGTAGGTGTAGGAAGTTGATACTTGGTAAGGTCATTGGTTAGGGCGTGTAGGTGTGCAACATCATGATGTGACATTGATTTTGACCTTTCACCTTGCTGCAGTGACCTTGAGTTTGAAAATCTTGTACAGGCTATATCTCAGAAATCATAATTTGTAGGCTGTAGCTCCATAGCTAACTGAGTAATAGCTGTGGCTGCCATCTTGTAGTTTGCCAGAAATTGAAAATTATCTCGAAAACCATTACAAGTACAGTGATTTCAAGCATAATTTGGACCCTATGGGGTCAATTATCTCGAAAACCTTTAGAGATACAGCGATTTCGAGGAAATTTTAGGACCTTTATGTTTTATAGACCTTGGCTGTAATGCCTCTAAAAACTTCTAACTTTCTGAAATCCAGCTGCCATCTTGAATATTAGTGGAAATAAAAAACATTGATTATCTTGAAAACCGTTAGAGATAGAGCGATTTCAATCAAATTTTGGACACTGTGGGTACTCCAGCCTCTGCATATAATGCCTATAAAAAAAAATTTAATTTTCCTAATTCCAACCGTCATCTTGAATTTTGCCGGAAATATAGATTATCTGGAAAACAGTTCGAGAGAGAGCGATTTTGAGTAAATTTTGGACCCTTTGGGTACCACAGACCCTGTATATTTGCCTATAAAACTTTTTATTGTCCAAATTGCAGCTACCATGATTTGAATTTTTCAGAAATTGAAAATGTCGATTATCTCAAAAATCATTACAGATAGAGGGATTTCAAGCTAATTTTGGATACTGTCTCTGAAAAATTTTTATTTTTGAATTCTAGCCACCATCTTGAATTTTGCTGGAAATGGAAAATGTCAATTATCTCGAAAACCATTAGAGATACAGCAATTTTGAGTAAATTTGGACTATGGACTAGTTCTGTCAAAATTTAAATCTTTGCAAATTTTGGCTGTCATCTTGGATTTTGGCAGCAATTTGAAATATTGTGTATCTTGAAAACTGTAAGAGAAGGGTGATTTGGGGCAAATTTTGGGTCTGCTTAAGGCACTAAGGACTAATTCTTTAATGGCCTCTGAAAGACCTTTACATAACTGACATCGTTTGATGTGAAAGTCTCCTGATATTCATACTGCTTCATTTCTTCTATATCTCACGGTGTTGAAAACTATTTCCCTGGGCTGTGGGATACAGGCATCTCCAATGAGATTTTTTTCTTCTGACAGATTTAAATAATCAAGAATAATTCAGTTTTGTGATATAAAAGAAACACTCAATTTTGTGATACCAAAAATTATCTGTAGTATTTATTATTACATCCTTATATTAATATATATACCGTATGTTTAAAAGTGTGATCAAAACACATCTGTCTCTTGAATACTGCTCAACTGGATTGTTGAGGATTGATTTACACACTAGGCGTATTTTACAACCATAATCCATTGACTCTAGATTCAGATAAGGATTCTTTGGATCAGCTAGATTTGTGAAATACAATTTTCTCTAGACTTGAATCCAAAATAAAAAAAAAAAAATGTAAAAATCATAAAAATATCACAAATCTTAAAATTTGCAACAACATTTTTCTGCCATTATTATTTTACAAACAGTTATGGGTAATCCAACGAATCTGAATCCGTTGATCTACCTCCTGAGGTAGATCAATGGATTCATAATCCGGATTCAGATTCTAGTCACAACACAAGCGAATCCATTAATCTGAGGAATCTAGATTCAACGGATTATGGTTGTGAAATACGCCTATTGATACAAAGTAGAACTTGTCTTGTTAACCTTGATTGAATATTCCATGAATGGAAGAAGGTCTCTCCGTTAGCTTCAATGGCTGACTTGGAATGTGAAATAGTAAAAATACTGCAATGAAAATTTTAATTGTGTTTTATGGGGTGGAGTTTTGAGTTTCTTACTGTTCTCTTTTTTCACCTTCACTGATTTTTAATGGTGAATTTAGAACTAATCTGGATGGATTATTTACACTTACTGGGCATGTATTGTCACTGACTGATATATCAATTTTTAATTAAACTTTATTTTTCAGACAAAAAATGGAAATATATCCCCTTTTATAATTTAGGCAAAATTGCCTTCAGCGAAAGTGATTAGGGTAAGAGTGACCACCTGAAAAGGGTGAAATGGACTTGGATGAAGACGACTACATTCTGTTAATGTACGACCAACGTCTAAGAAAAAAAGACATTTATTCTTGGCCGTAGCCTCAGGTTGTCGTCATGTGATCTGCCCCTTATGTTACAACTTTTCTTGTTGAGATTTAAACCCATACCCCTCAGCTGTAATACAGCGGGGAGGCAGGGTGGGACTCTCCTCAGTCCCACATGGTAAGCTTGTAGCTTATAAAAACTACATTTAAGTAATTAAAATTTTCAATTTTATTGCGCTACAATAGCTTACCATGTGGGACTGAATGCTGAATCCAACCGTCCGGAGGAGGGATTACAGCTGAGACTGGCAGATAAGTCTGTTTTTTCTTAGAATTTTGATAATAATAGTAGAATGAAAGATCAAAGTACCAGTCTGAGTCCCGTCTACAGGGCCCCAACCCCGAAGACCGGGCCTGTAGAAGCCAAAAACCTGAATGAATGACAGTGCTAAAAAACTGTCAGGGTGTTTGACGAGAATGAGATGTGTACCCTAGATACACAGACGGGGTCAATCCCAAGGACGATCACAGAAGAACCTGAGCTTAAGGCTCGGGTACTGACTAAAATGACAACCTTAAGGTCCTTAATACAATGTGCAATTATAATGATTTAAATATTAGATAGACCTTACCCATTACACCCTGATGAGGTAGACGTATACCTAGACCCTGGGCTTAAACTCCTGAAGACTCTGTTGTAGCGGATGTGCCCCCCCCCCCCCCCCCACTTCTTTTCTTTCCGAGGATGACTGGACTAAGGAGAAGGGTCTAGGACCTGTTGTGCCGCTACTACTGGTCCCAGATACAGATTGTTGTCATTGTCCAACCAAGTAAGGTCTTTTAGGCTTTCCAGTGACAGGCTTGCATGATCTGGTCCACCGATACCACACCGTAAAACGCCTCAGAGGCTGCGAAGGCCCGAATGTCATGCGCCTTGACTTGGACTAAATCCAAGGTTTGGTGGTCTGCTTGTTTATAACAAAGTCGGATGGTTTGTTTCAACCAAGAAGAGAGAGTAGCGGGTCTGATGTCTGAGGTATGTCCTTTCTTGAAGGAAATGAAAAGGAGGGACCGGGAACCTCTTAGGTCCTTGGTTCGGTCCAGATAGTACCTCAGGGCCCGCACAGGACACAGGGTCCTGTCTTCTTTGAACTGTCTATCCACAATGGTAGTCAAAGCAGGAATAGTCACCGGAGACACACTTTGAGAACCTTCTCTTGTTAGTTGGTTTTTGGCTATGAAGTCAGAAGAAGGGAACAAGGCGACCTTTTCCCATTGGCCTAGATTAGATACTTTGTTTGCGACCCAGGCATGGATTTTGCTGCGGCGCTTGCCGGAGGCCAAAGCTAGCAAGAAGCAGTTTTGAGAGTGAGATGTTTGAGGTCTGTGTCTTTCATAGGCTCAAAGGGTGCTTTTGTGAGCTCATTGAGAACAAAAGGTTCCACTTGGGGAGATTTCTGGAGCTTTTGGGGTGATCCCTGTGGAAACTGGAGAGCAACCTGAAGGTCCTCATTATGAGCAATATGTTGGCCCGATGGGCCCAAGGTGTCAACAATGGCAGTCCTGTAACCATCAATGGTGGAGGGGCGCCTGTTTAGGTCTTGGTACAGATACATGAAGAAATCTGAGATTTGTTTCACAGATGGAGTGGAGAAATCCACCGAATTTTCTCTGCACCATTTTTCAAATAGGGCCCACTTTGATTTGTAGATGGTCCTTGTTGATGACCGCTGGGGTACAGCAATTCTCTCTGCCACTTCCACAGAGAAGCCTTGTTCTTGGAGTTGTCCACTCCTAGACACCAGACGTGGAGGTTGAGGTGCTGCGGGTTGCTGTGGAACACATAGTTGTGGGACTGCTTGAGGAGTGTTGTCGACACCGGGAGCTGCAGTGGGATCTCTGTTGAGAGCTGCACCAGGTCCCAAAACCAGGGCATCCCTGGCCAGCCTGGGGCTATTAGTATGATCAGACAATTGCATTGCCTGATTTTTTGGATCACCCTGTGAAGGAGAGCCGTTGGAGGGTAAGCATAGGCAGTGAGACCCGTCCAGTTTATGTTTAGAGCATCTATGTCCCAGGCCTTCGGGTCTGGGATAGGAGACACGTACAGTGGAAGCTTGTGGTTCAGATAAGTGGCGAATAGGTCCACGTGGGGAGTGAACCACCTTTGGCAGATCTGTTTCAACACCTGTGGATGTAGTGACCATTCGGTCGACTGTACCTGATTCGACCTGGAAAGTAGGTCGGCCATCACATTCAGACACCCTGGAATGTGCCTGGCTTTCAATGTGATGTGAGAATGATGGCACCAGGTCATGATTCTCCACAGGAGTGCACACATCTCCGCTGAGTGTGTTCCCCCTTGTTTGTTTATGTAAGCCACCACAGTTGAGTTGTCCGTCGCAACTAGCACGGTTTGGTCCTGACACTGGTCTTTGAAGCGTCTCAGGGCCAGAAAGACAGCTTTTAATTCTAAGACGTTTATGTGAAGTCCTTTTTCCTGGGGACACCACAGACCTTGTGTAGCACTTTGTTCTAAGTGAGCGCCCCAAGCTTTGTTTGAGGCGTCTGTAAAGAGTTGGATACTGTGGTCTTTGGGGTGAAGGTCTGAGTCTTTCATCACGTTTGCAGGGTCCTGCCACCAGCCTAGGTGTGCAGAGATGGCTTCTGTCCAAGGAAGGAGGCTGTCCAGTGGTTGAGGAAATTTCCAGTGCTCCTTGAGGTGAAACTGAAAGGGTCTCATGTGAAGTCGTCCCTCTGGGACCATTTTCTCCGTTGAGGCTAGCAACCCAACTAGAGACATCAAACATCTTGCAGTCAAAACATGTTTTGACTTGAGTTGTAGGATCAAATCCTGAAGTTTGAGCCATCTCTCTTGAGTGGGTTTTACAAGGGCTGAATCCAGGTGGTACTTGTAACCCACGAACGAAAACACCTGAGTGGGATTTCAGTTCTGATTGATGATCCATCCCAAGGACTGGGTTAGATCTACCACTGCCTGAGTGTTCACGAGGGCTTCCTCCCATGACTGAGACCTGACCAGCCAGTCGTCCAGGTATTGGTGGAGTCTGAGACCTCTGGAGAGGGCCATGAGCTTCACCTCCTTTACGATCATGGTAAAGACCTGGGGGGCTGTGGCCAGTCCGAAAGGTAGGGAGGTGAACTGGAACACCTGAGACCTGTGGCAAAATCTTAGGTATTTCCTTGAGTGAGGATGGAGGGGGATGTGAAGGTAGGCGTCCGATAGATCTATCGACGCAACCCATTCCCCTGGAATCAGGGAGGTCCTGATGGACTCTGGAGTTTCCATCTTGAACTTTTCTACATGTTGAGCCTGCTTAGGTCTATTACTGGCCTCCACCGTTGGTGAGGCTTGGGTACTAGAAACAGGCGACTGTAAAACCCGAGAGATTTTACATTTTCCACCCTTTCGATAGCGTTCTTTGACAGCAGAGACTGGATGCAATCGGCTAAGGCTTGGTCTTTTGGAAGGGCCTTGTATTCTGATATTATCAGAGGAAATCTGACCAAGTTTGGTTTTGAGAGGAATGGCAGTACGTAGCCATTGGTGATAATGTTTAACACGTTGGATGAACAATTGTTTTCTTGCCAGTCTCTGCTGAAAGAACGGAGGCGACCTCCTACCGGTGGACTGTTTGAGGCTTTGAAGGAGTCATTGGGAAGAGGGGTTTCCACGCCCTCTTCCCCTATTGTGGGGTCGAAAACGACCCCTGGAGCCTCTGAAGTTTTGTTTTCCCCTATTGGAAGAAAACGATTGGTTACTGCTTTGTGAGGAATTGCCCCCGTAGGGGCGTTTCCTGTAGGAGCCTCTTTTCTTGTGGGGACCACAAAAGGGCTTATTCTGGTAGGGTCCGAAACCCTGAGAATCTTTTGATTTGCCTTTTTTAAGAAGGAAGTCCTCGCCTTCCTTTACCAACTGTGATTTGAACAAGGAAGGCGGCCAGAAGGACGCATTCCTGAGTTCTTGGCGCCTGGTTTCTCCTAAGTGGGGTTGTAATAGGGTCATTTCGGCTTCTCTGGAGAATATGGGCCAGGGATTTACTAAGGCAAGTTAAGGCTCTGTGCTGGATTAGGATGGTTTTATTCCACAAATCCAGATACTCACAGGCTTCCTCATATCCACGTTTTGCTGCTTTTTCAGGGTTGGCACCTTTCCTGATCTGAGACTTGACCTTTTTGAAGGTCGCTTTCAAGCTACGTTGACACTTCTCCAGAGTGACATTACAGGAGGAAGAAGTCTTGGCAAAGGTAGTGGCGAAATTGAGAGTGGAAATATTCTGTCTTGCCTGATGTTCCAATTCTTTGAGAATTGGCATAGGGACCTTGCCCATAGGAGCCCCAGATGGTTTAGGAGAAATGCAAATTTTGGCAAAGTCTGTATTCAGCTCTTGTATCTTGTCCTCATAACAAGGCTGGCCTACCTTGTACCACTTGGCAGTGGAGGGAGGTGGTTTGATGTACTTGCCCTCAGGTAAATTGGCTGCCTGGAAGTCCTGATCAAACTTATCGAAGGCATCCTTGATGACTGAATTGAGAGGCAACATGGAGGAAGGACCTCTTGGTCTAAGTTCTTGCCTGCCTTTCTCATCATCAAGGCCCATGACCACTGTTGAAGATCTAGGTAAGGATTCCCTAGGATCTGGTAGTTTCAGGATGCGTCGGAACGTATCCACCTCCTCAGCGTATTGGGATGGGATGTCAGACAATGCTACTTCCCTGTAATAAGGAGGGTCAGGGTCATGTTGGGGGTGGTCCTGATCAGAGTAAGACTTCCTGGAGGGCTTGGGGGACCTATGCCTATGTTCAGGGGACTGATCCTCTGAAGCTGACGGTAAAAATCTGGACCTCGACTTGTGTTTTGAAATATCAGAGTGCTTTTTGGGCCTACTAGGGGCTGGTTGAGGGTCAATAGAATAGTCCGAGTAGTGGTCCGAGGCAGAGCTCGGATCCACAACATGGTACCTAGAAGAGTGTGATGCTTGTTTAGGTTTGGTCGAGGCAACCTTTGAGGGATCCTCGGCAGAACTACGAACTTGATCCGAGTCATCTTTGAGGCAACCAGAATACGAGTCGAGGCAAGGAGGAAGATCTGGGCCATACTCCACCTCCATAGACTCGATAGCACTACTGACTTTCGAGGGTTTGTCCAGATCTTTGGAGGGTGCGTTCGTTTTTGTAGCAGAAGAAGAAGAGGTCTGATCCACCTCCCTTGGCTTTTGTAAAGATTTTTGAAAATCTTCACGAAGATTATTGAACGCCTCCAACATACTGGCCTGAAAAGCCCCCATTTTCTGATCCATTTGTATGTTAATGCGAGAAGACAGAGATTTTTCAAGGTTTGCTTGTACTTTTAGTTGTAAAGCCGTACCTGGTGTAGGCGGGACAGTACGAGCAGGGGTTTGAATGGACAATGCCTCGAGTGAGAGAGGTTGTCACAGGGCAAGGTGGGGATGTGAAGAGGCGATCAGCAGCCATTTAAAGCTCTGCCTGCGAGCCTCCAAACGATTCAATAGAATTATCCCCTAATAATTCCGATCCCGAGTCTTCTGCCTTTTCTTTCTTGTCAGATTTTTTAGAATAACGCTTCCCGTGAGAGATCTTGGTGATCTGTTCTTCAGTGAATGAAGAGCAAATGGTACAGGAAGAGACAAAAGTTACACACGGATCGTCGCCCTTACCTGCCTCTCTGCAGGTAGGGCAGAAGTTGTGTGTGTCAAATGGATGGCAGAAATGATTGCATTTTGCTGTGCAAGGTTTATCTCTACTAGCTTGGTGGGATGACATGTTTTAACGCGATAAAACAAACACGAGTAAAACCTCGAATAAAGACTCGCAGAAGAAAAGCCAGTCGAGGCGAGCTCACAAAACTTAAAATTAAGGAAAATTACAAAAGTGGAAGTGCTGAAAATTGGCCAGAATGTGCTTTATACAATAATAAATGAAATACATAAAAAGGGACGTATAACAATAACACTGCCCTGAGATATAGATAGAAAACGGCAGTAAATACTTCCCAAAGACTGTAAAATGGCGGCGACCAACGAGAAACGTTGTAACATAAGGGGCAGATCACGTGACGACAACCTGAGGCTACGGCCAAGAATAAATGTCTTTTTTTCTTAGACGTTGGTCGTAGTTCCTCGCGGCAACCAATAAAGCATTCAGTCCCACATGGTAAGCTATTGTAGCGCAATAAAAACTTTCATGCAATATTCATGTTAAAATATAACAAAATACATATTACAGAAAAAAACATAACTTCTCTAGAAGTAGATACAACAAATTATTTGTAATGCACATATTGTACTAATTTGTGCATGTAAAAAAGTAAACAAAAATAAAAAAAACAAACATTTACACCTGAGTTCATACAAGACACAAATATTTGTAATGCTTTGCTTATCACTGAAACAATATGGTACATATTTAACAAAAAACTGAAAAAATACTGAGACAGTACATAATTTGTCCTTTCACTAATGTCCATATTTCATATCCTGTCCATCTGCCAAGGCACAGCTCCTTCATTTCCAAAGTAATCTGCCAGAACATTTCGCTGTGGCTTGGCAGCTTCAGTGGGGTTTCTTCCTCCATAAGACAGCTGGTTCCCCTGCAAGACATTGTCCAGGTTCAAGCCCATGTTTTTCACTTGCAACTGTTCTCTACCAGACCTTAATAAGTTATGCAGCACCACACAGGCTGTGACTGTCCATATGACCACTCGAGGTTCTTGCTGCATGGTGGATTGAAGGACCCGAAATCTGCTGGCCAAAATCCCAAAGGCATTCTCCACAACCCTTCTCCTGTGGTTCAGCCAGTAGTTGAACACCCGCTCATTTAGGTCCATGCTATTGGGGTAGAAAGATTTCATCAGCCAGGTTAAGAGGGTGAAGGCATCCTCACCCGGGATGAAGTGCTTCACTTGAGGCCTGTGGTCCACCAGTGATTCTGCCTAAGGGAAGCAAATGGTCACTGTAGAGGAAAATGTGGCTGTCAGAACTTGTCGCAGGGGCAGCAGTGTCATACCACATGAACTTATAGTCAGCATCCACCAGACCTAGCAGGACCATGGAGTGGCAGCCCTTGTAGTTGAAGTGATTTGTCCCCTCTTGAGACACCTGATGGGGATGTATTTCCCGTCTATGGCATCAAGAGCATGGGATAGGTTCCACCTCTCCCTGAAGCACCTTCTCCATCTCCAACAAGTCCTCGGGGCACGTAGGGCAAGTGACCACCTGATCATAGTACTATCTGAATATGGCATCATACACTTCAGGGCGAATTGAAAGAAGACATAGCTGAGTGACCCTCGTAGGAAGGTTGTATGCTTCTTTGTATGCTTAGCCGGTGTACAATTTCAGTTAATATTTTAGGAGACATCTGCATGAAGTTGGTGAAAGGAAGTTGATCTTCTTCATAGAGCTCTAGAAATTGGTTTTATGGTATTGACCCCTATGCTCACATCTCCTTAGCCACTGTCTGACCCAAGTGACTGTGCCCCTTCTCCCTCTCCGTAGTGGAAGAACTTTTCTTCTGAACTGCATTATTATGTCATCTAAGTTCATAATGCCCTGAACAGTTGCAGATGTATAACTATGATATGTATTATGTAGTGTTTCAGTTATAACTCGATCCATGTTTGTCAGAGTCTAAAGTCCAGGGTGAATGTGATGAATCGGACAAATTACCAGGAGGGATTGGTAAAATGTGCTTAAGAAATATTTTCAATCTTTTGCATCGTATACCCAATCTTTTATATCATAAACCCCGTTGCGATTATCATAAACCCAGTCGTGTCTGTCGTATTGCTATCGCAGAGATCGTATGGTTATCATATGGTTATCTTATAGATTTTTGCCAAACCGGGATTAAATCACACACCTCATCGGAGAGAAATGGTGGAGATCTTAAACCCTGAAATTGCATCGGCAAGTGGATTGCAAACACATTGTAAACCTTTCACACTGCCACACGGTAAGTGTCCTCATTTCCACATTCACAGAATCAGGAACATGGTTCACTATATATCACAGAAATGGAACAGCTCCTTTAGAAATTTAATCTTTCACAGTTTGCCTAAAATGCATCAGGCCAGTTGTGTAATAAAGATGGCCAAAGTTTAGGCATTACATGAATTGCCTGGAGATTTTAGAGAATCAGGGACCTCTTGAAATGCCAGGAAGTTTTTGGTATTTTGCAGATTGTCTGATTACACAGTTTGCCTGAAACATATTGTTAATAACAAGTTAAACTGCTGTAGTTTAAATAGTGAACTTGAAAAAATAAGTTATAATTAAGTTGGATACATTAACAAACTATTTTCTGTCAAAGCAAAAGCATGTGTACTTAAATTTGAAAAAAATAAAATGCTGTTATCAGTACAAGAATAAACAAAGTGATCCTTTGATGTTAGGGATTGTAATTTGATATAGTGAAACAGGGGGTATTACAAATCTAATGGGAACTGTGAAGAGCACTATTAAGTAAAATTAAATTAGTGTAAACATTTGGTCCACTATAAATAACCAAAGGAGGCCAATTTTCCACCCCACAAATATCTAGGAGGCCAATTTTCTAGGAGGCCAATTTTCCAGGAGGCCAGTTTTCCATACACCATTACAAATATAGTTATTTGTTTGCAGTCTAGTGTATCTTCTGTATTTCCAAGGCATGCCATCCACTCAGACACCCAAACTCCCCTCCAGAACCCCAGTGTTTCAACTCTATGGTGTGAAAAGCCCATACAAACGTCAGCACCCAGCCAATGCAACCCCTGGGGCACTGAGATATTCTTTCATGTCAAGTCAAGCCTCCTCTCCAGGAATAAGTCCGGCTCGACTCATCAAGAATTTCAGGTTTTTGCCTCTTAATATAGTTGGATTGATTGTGTGATTTTTTGTTGTTGTTGTAGTTGTGGTTAACTCTTTGGTTTAAATTTGTCCTTTGTTTGTGGTTTAGATTAAATATAAATTTTGATTCACATTGATGTTGCTAAAAATATTATGTACTGCAAAGACCTGCATGGGGAACAATTTCTTTGTTCCATTGTGTATATTATTTGCAATATGTTTCCAAAAAGTTTCTGATGGCATTTCTGAAGTTTTAGTTAATTTCATGATACCAATGTCAGTTTATCCTTTTCTAATTTAGGAATGAGTAAGGGTGTAGAGAGCTTATGTTTTTGTTATTTCCATTGAACATCAGTATAATAAAAAAAAGAGTGATACTTTCTGAGTCATAAATTTATGAATTGCTGACCACTCTCCCCCATGCCTGGGGTTGAATGACATCTCATTTATGTGGTCAAATGTGGAAACAAGATAATTGAACTAATCTTTGCCTTGTTTATAAAATAAAAAGGTATTCATCTTTGTTATCACAACACTATAACTAATGTCTTTGTCACCTTAATGCAGCTTAATTTTTTATTTTCTAAAAATATTTTGTACTCAATAAGTATTGCCTCGTTCTGAAAATTATTGCGTTAATACATCCTATCCAATGGACAATTGCTAATCTGGTCGGCGCAGACCGGCTCGCCAAACATCAGAAAAAGACGTCCTGTATTTCCACCGGCCGGCCGGTCCCAGTACTGTGCACTCGCCAGGTGGTGCATCGTACTTCTAGACAGCGTGACGTCATAGCATCTTTTTCGTTTGGCGTGTGTGCTGTACACAAGGATTTTATTTGTGATTGAATTTTGCAAGTTTTTGTGAGATTATGGAAGGTTCTGTTTTTGAAACTTAATTCTTTACTTCTATAGAGTATATAGATCATTATGTCCTCTCCTAGTCAGTGTTGTGGGGGTTGTGGACACATGATGGCGGGCTTTGATCCACACTCTGTCTGTGCACGTTGCTGCGATAAGAAGAAGGGCCAAGACCCTTGTGTTGAAAAGCCAGACTCTGTATGTGTACGTTGCAATGCCTTATCGCCTGAACACCTAGCCCAGCTCTCTACCCCCTCTTACAAACTGAAAAAAGAAAAACAAGAAGCCAAGTCATCTATCCCATCAAGAGAACCTTCAACAGACACTCTCAGTCCCACCCTTGTGGACCCGGCACTTGTGTCGGTAGTGGGGGTCGTGGATGGCCAGAGCACCTCTAGGTCGCCTGGTTTGAGTGCACCACCAGAAAAGAAAAGGAAGTCAGACAGCAAGAAATCTTCAGCCTCCAAGTCGGTTAAACCAGACAAGGCAGTGAAAACTACTACTAGCTGGCCACAAGCCTCTTCATCTACCGACCAAGAAAAGTCTGCCTCTAACCAATCTGTATCTTCAACCGACTCAAGGATTACTGAACTGAATCAGAAATGGTCGGACCAGTTCAACTGGTTAGAAGCGACCGACCTCAGAATCAGACTTTCACTACAGTCAAAGTGACACCGACCCATGCTCCACCTGCTAACATGATCAGACCGGAGCCCTTTTTGAAACCTGCTAGCCAGAGTTCTCAACTACCCGATCGACCTTCTTCTGCTGACCCACCGACCACCAACCCTGTCTCCAAGCACAGGTCTACTACTAAACCAACTGCTTCCCAGTCTTCTGAACCGACCAGCAAACCGACTTCCCAGAGACAGCCGGCTGGTGCCTTTGATAGTTCCTGGAGAGACTCTTCCTCTGCAAGTGATACTGATTCAGATAGTCTCTCATCTGACTGACCACCATTGGACCTTTTTCCGGAAGAGGGTATACTGTCTGATGAACAAGAGTTCAGTGTATCTGAACATGACCAGTCCCTCTCTGAGGAACAATCCTATCGTGAAACAATGAGAGGGATCCGGTCCTATATGGGTTGGAATCATATTCCGGACTTGGACTCTGGTGCCACAACAGCTGATGATAACCCCTTTGCGGGTCCCAAACTCCAATCTCCCAGCAAGGTGTCGGTCAACCTTCCCACTGATGAGTGGCTTAGCAAGAAGATGTCCAAGTTGAATTTAACTCTGGTACAAGGCTACCCCACCTGCACGTCTGAAGGAGGGGGCTTATTGAGAGACCAATTTGTACGACCGGCTAGATCTACAGGAAAGTGGTACGGTTTGCACACCAACCCAAAGAAGGACTCTGGTGACACTGTTTCCTCTTGGAATACAAACTCCTCATGTTTGAACAGTACTTATCTGAGGATTGCTAGACAGGCTGGCATTGCTACCAACCCACCACTATCTCGCCCTATTTCACAGGAAAGTTTGCAAAAGTGGGAGAAGTCGGAACGCGAATCTTCAGTTATCTGCAATCAAGCAGCAGGGTTTAACCGTTGCCTGCTTAAGATCCAACAGAACATGCAGTCCCAACTGAAAGCTGTACGTGTGGAGTCGAAAGGGAAGTCAGCAGCCAAGGTTTCATCAGCAGTCGATGAATTACAGTATTTACTAGACTTCAACTCCAGTGTGGTCAGGCGATGGCCAAGTCAATGGGACACTTAACAGACTTTGTTTTTGTAAACTTGGCCAACACTACTCTGCTGAGACGAGATTCTTATCTTCAAAGCCAGAGTTAAAGCCGACATTCTGAACGCACTCAGGACTGCTCCCCTTCAGATAGAAACCTTGTTCCCAGATACTGTTATCAAGTGTGCTGAAGAAGAAATTGCTTTTTTTGACAAGGGTCGGTCGGGATCAGTGTATAAAAAGTGTAGATACCACCCCTATGAAAGGGAGGACTCAAGATCGGATAACAGAAAGCAGGAGAGACCTGCATGGAAAAATATCTCACGTGGTCACCACAAGAGAGGCAAGGGGAAACAACAGTTTTCTTCACGACCAGCTAATGGCCAGCAGTCGTATAAATGACAATTACTGTGTAACCAAGTTACAGCCACGACTGCTGGACGGGAGCCCATCTCCACAAACAAGACAGACAATGAACACTCAATCAGACCTAAATGTAAATTGTCATGTTGCCAAAGCTGTTTATACTGCCCCCGGGCTTTCGCAAAAGAAAGATGTAAATCCTGGTGCAGCAGATTGTTACTTGAGAAATTGCAAATTAAAATCTGTGAAAGTGTTTCTTGTGTGACTCAATTGTCTTGTGTAAAACCTGTTTCAAATGTCAAAAATGCTGCACAAAATCTGCCTGTAGGGGCCAGACTTTTGGTTAACTTGGCTGGATCTAGGTGCCTTTTTGGATCCGGCCAAAACTCACACAGTCATAAGTCTCCCACAGTCATAAACTGTTATGTCAATCCCCACAGGAACAGCTACCTGCTGGAGGCATTACATCAGCTTATAGACAAAAATGCAGTGGAGCTAGTACAAAATCAAACATCTCTGGGTTTTTTCAACCGAATATTTTTAGTCCCAAAGCCAACAACAAGTGGAGGCCTATATTAGGTCTGAGCAAACTGAAACTGTTCCTCAAGGCGGAGAAATTCAAAATGGAGACACCAGAAACCATCGTGACATCCCTCCAACAAGGGGAGTGGGTCACCTCAATAGATTTCAAGGACGCTTATTTCCACATCCCAATAAAGGAACCGTCCAGGAAATATCTGAGATTTCATGTCCAAGGTCGGACATACCAATTCAAAGCTCTACCTTTTGCTCTGTAGTAGCAAAAGAGGTGAAACTGATGGCCATACACAGGGGTATAAGAATCCACCAGTACCTAGACGACTGGTTGATGAGAGCTACATCCCACCAGGTTTGTCTCCAGCATACGCAAGATCTAGTGAAGATATGCCAAGAACTAGGTTGGTTGGTAAATTTAGAAAAATCAGAACTGGAACCCAAGCAGATCTTCAACTTTGTAGGTTACCAATTCGACCTCAAGGCCGGTCGGGTCCAACCCACACCAGACCATTGGCAGAACCTTCAGGACAAAATACTGGAAATGCTCTCAGTGGATGCACTCAGTCTGCCATGGGAGGATCTGGACGCATACGCCTTCCCACCAGCGGCCATATTGGGCAAAGTGGTGGAGAAGCTGCAGGACTCCCCATGCAAGAAAGTAATACTAATTGCACCAGGGTGGCCCAACATTTCCTGGTTTTGGGATTTGGTGGCCATGTCCAATCAAATTCCATTGAGCCTGCCTCATTTGCCCAATCTGTTGACACAACCCTTCAATCAGATCCCTCACAGAAATCTGACAAATCTAAATCTCCATGCATGGCTCCTAGAGCCTCAGCAATCAAGGAGCAGGGCTTCTCTGAAGCAGTGGCAGCAAGAATTGAGGCTCCTCAAAGGGGATCAACCAGGTCAGTCTTTGCTAATCAGGTGGACTTAAGGGCACCCCCTATAAAGTCAGTAGCTGACTTCCTTATGTACCTTTTTCAGGACAGGAAGTTACAGCCCAGTACCATTGATGGTTACAGGTCAGCCATTGCTGATAAACTGGGAAATTCACCCATTAATATCAGCAAACATGAAAATCTCACTCGTCTCTTGGATAGTTTCCACAGAGACATACCCAAAGGTCGGAGGGGAATCTCCTCCTGGAACCTGTCACTGGTCTTGCATCAGCTGACAGAGGCTCCCTTTGAACCATTAAAGAGGCGTCTCTGAAGCACTTGACCTTCAAGACAGTTTTCCTCTTAGCCCTTGGGTCGGGCAAATGTAGAAGTGAGATTCATGCTTGGCAGAACAGAAATATCAGACAACAATCTGACTGGTCAAAGGTGTCCCTGTACCCATCACCCAGCTTTCTTTCGAAGAATCAGCTGGCCAAACAGGGTCCAGACAGTGTGGCCCAAGTGGTTATTCCAGCCCTGGCCCCAACTCTGGATAGGTCCCTCAAGTCTGACAGGTCCCTCTGTCCGATCAGAGCATTGCCCTACTATTTGGACAGGACCTCAGACCTCAGGCAGAATAAGGAGTTGGTCTTTGTCTCCTTCAAGAAAGGTTTCGACAAAGATAACCATGATGTCAGGGCCTTTACTGCTTTTAAGGCCTTCCAATCGGGAGTCTCCTTGGAACAGATTTTATCAGCCTGTCACTGGAAATTGCATGATACCTTCACACAGTTTTATCTGAAGAATGTGGCCTGGGCTGATACAGAGCTCTACCACCTAGGACCTGTAGTGGCTGCTCAGCAGATCCTCCAGTAGCTCAGGACATAGAGGAGATTTGTACATATGTAATTAATTGTACATTTGTAAATAGTTGTACATAGATATAAATTGTTGTACATATGTACATATGTAAATAACTGTACATTTAAAAAATAATTTAAATCAAAAAACAAAAAAACTGTGACATGCTTCCTTCAGGAGGTTTATTTCTTCTTCTTATGGGACTGAACTCATCCCTCTCTTCCCCTACCTCAGAGCAGGTCTGTAAAAAAAGGGGGGGGGCAACGTCAGTGCAGCCATGTGACCGGCTGTGTAGAATCGACCATGGCCCCTAGGGGTATTCGACCTCAAGGTCAACCTAGGCCTGGAAAGTTTGTTATTTTTTGTCTTGAGTTCACTAAAGTCCCTAGTAACTTACCCACCTTCCAAGCGGTAGTTATTCAGCAATTGTCCATTGGATAGGATGTATTAACGACCACCTCCCACCGACCCCGCTATTAAGTTACTAGGGGTCTAATAGGTTTAGACAACGAAAAAGATGCTATGATGTCACGCTCTCTAGACAGGAAGGAAATACGATGCGCCAGCTGGCGAGTGCACAGTACTGGGACCGGCTGGCCGATGGAAACACACTCAGGACATCTGTTTCTGAAATTTGGCGGGCCAGTCTGCGCCGACCGGATTAGCAATTGTCCATTGGATAGGGTATTAACTTATAAAAATTTAATTTACTTATTAAATTTGCAATCTTCATCACAAAACAGTAGTAGCCTCATTCTTACAAACTTGAGTACATTTTCAGTGAGAAGATTAAGGCACAAGAGGGTGTGGCTTGTGAAAAGGGAGATGTACTTGAAGAAGATGAGGTGAGAGGAGGTGAAAACACTAATATGTGTGAAGACATGCCTGCTAATCAGTCACCAGTGCTTGCAGTAGTTGTGACCAAGGTTTGTAATAATCAGCACATTTCTGCTGCTGCCTGTTTACTTCAGACTTACATCAGTTGTTGTGTATTTCTTTGTCCCTGTAAATTACTCAGGGCTGGAAAATATGAGCATGCATTTTTTTGACATATAAGAGGGACAAAACATATACTGGCATAAGGTTTCTCTATTCTTGGAGTGGGGGAATATCTGTTTACTCTTTGTATTAAGACTTCACTTTGAAAGCCTACCTATTTTGTTCACATTCACAGTACATGTACTTTATTACTTTCTACATTTTGCATTTTCAGTAACACAGGGTTGTGCTGTTATTTTAGGTTTCACTGCATCAAATTTCAAAAGTAAAAAGTGAAAAATGTAATTAATATTTTCAGTATCTTGGATTTTTGCATCAAGGAAATTGTTAATATAGTTAACCTCAGAAAAGTGGATCCAGGAGAAAAGTCCTCACCAGAATCGCTCTGTGGAGAAAAGCCCTCAGGAGAAAAGCCCTCAAATTTCTCCTGTGGAGAAAACCCCTCAGCCAGTTTTGCAGCCTGTGGAGAAAAGCCCTCACCCTTTTTGAGGGCATGTGGCGAAAAGCCCTATATTTTATAAAAAGCCCTCAATTTTAAAAAAAAAATGAATTAGTTTTTATAGAGAAAAAAAAATAATTGGAATTAGGTGGCTTTTAAAGTCTTCTAAGTATAATATAAGATAAGTAGTTGTTCTGACAAAGTTTTGATTGGCATAAATAAGTATATTTTTCCAAATATTTCAGAAGAAAAACACAGTAGTCCATGATGATGATGTGTATGATATGGAGCTATCCCTAGAACCAGTACCAGATAATATCAGACCAAAACGATTGAATGAAAGACAGGTATGAGCTGAAATCTCTAAAAAGCTTATTCATTACTTTTCTTTCTCATAAATCTAGGTGGGTTGTTTTAAGAACGCCATTTTATTACTTTTCTTTCTCATAAATCTAGGTGGGTTGTTTTAAGAACGCCATTTTATAACACATTTTTACAATACCATGTTATGTAACTTGGCTGTGCAGGTATAGTTTTCACCTGTGGCTTCAGGCTGGGGGCCAAGCAGGGGGAACAATCTTGTCCAGGCTGTACCTCAGAAACTGTGAGGTATAGGAAGCTCATACTTGGTAGGGACATTGCTTAGGGGGTATTGGTGTGCAAGGATATGGTGTTAGAAAAGTGAAAAGTCACTGAAGAATCAACCATCAGTTGCAATCAGTCGGCTTGTTTCAACCATTGCATAAGCAAAACCACAGACTAAGATCCATGAAGTGTGAAAGTGCTTTATCAAAAACTTGGCAAAGGCTGAATAAATTCTAAATAAGCCCTAAAAGCCTTGGTGGGGTTAAAAGACATGACTACCTTTAATTATAATGTGTCATTTAGAATGAGCAAAGCTATTCCACATGTGTATGACACTATCTTAGTCCAAGTGGAAGCCGTCAGAGGACAGTAAGTCTTCTCCATAAACCGGTCAGAGCTCTGACCATTCTGGATATACTTTGGTGCCAGAGGTTGATCAAGGGGAAAAGGAAAAGTTCTAAATGCTAGGGACAGGCTGCCATTGCTTTGCAGACTTGGCCCTCATTAGTTTCCAGCCTAAGGGTTGTCTAGTTTTTAAAGGAGGGCTACACCCTACCTTGTCAAATCAAAGCCCTTCTGACCAAATCAAAGCCTTCTGAGTGGCTATGGTAATTCTATTACGAGTAGTTTCCAGCTGGAGGCAGTGGCAGCAGTTTCAGATGTGGCTCTAAGCCTTCCTGGGGCAAGTCGGAGTGTAAATGACATTTACAGTTCTCTCTGTTACTTTTGGAGGGCAAATCTTATATGAACTCAGTTACAGAGTCTGTAAATGCTCTAGATGTAATTTATGGGCGGGTCGCATGTAACCAACCCACCTATTAGACTGATGTGTCTGACATCTGTGTGTTTGTCTGTTAACATTTTGGTTTCGGCTGATCGATTTGAAATAAAGAGGGTGGTAGGGCACCAAGGCTAGCTTGCTTTCAAAATTAGTGCCATTTAGAAAAGTAAGATGGCTGCCATCCTGAAATTCCGTTTCCGGTCTCTACTTCAAAGACACTTCTGCTGATTGATTTGAAACTTAACAGGATGGTAGGGCACCACCTAGGCTAGGTTGCTTTCGAAATTGGTGCCAATTTGAAAAGCAAAATGGCCGCCATGGTCACTATCTGGAAATTCCGTTTCCGGCTTGAAGATGCTTTAGCCAGTCGTTTTGAAAGTTAACAGGGTGGTAGACCACCATCTAGGCTTGGTTGCTTTCAAAGTTGGTGCCATTTGAAAAAACAAGATGGTCACCATGACAGCCATCTTGAAATTCCATTTTCGGATTCTATCTCGAAGACGCTTCAGCCGATCGATTTGAAACTTAGGAGGGTGGTAGGGCACCACCTGTCAGCTATTGTGTTGCATACATCTGGCATACATCCATCCTGTAGACATGGCAAATACTAGTATGTGTTACCATCCCTGATACTGACTTGCGCAACCCGCCTTTTGGGGCTACAACCCAAGTTTCTTGTACCCACTATTGCAAAGACAAATGTGTGTTATTCAAGTATTGCAGTTCTTGTACTTTTTTACAAATTCAAGAGGTGGGCATCAACAGAAGAAAGGTGTAAAGTTATACACAGGAAAAGTGAAAATAAAGATTGTGAAAGGTGCTTTTAGAGAGTCCTTATCTTTCTGTCCCTCTTGTTTCAAGTGTTTACATTGTTATGGCAAGTCATCCTGTTGGAAGCAGGCTACAAAGGTTTTAGTAAATATGGGCCTCTCAAAGTTTGAGTCCAAGGGTGGTCTCAATTTCAAAGGAGGGCTGTCACCAGACTACCTGTCATCAAGAGCAGATATGCCAAACTTCTCAGGAACAGCTACCTGCAGAGGCATTGAATTCCCTCTGGCAAAAGCAGACAATAGAGCAGGCCAAGGTTCAAGGTTCTCTGGCCTTGTACAATAAACATTTTCTGGTTCAAAAACCAAACAATAAGTGGTCCAATCTTGGACCTAAACTGTTTAAACTTATATCTCAAGGTGAAATTTTTTAAGGTAGAAACACCAGCATCCATAAAGATTTCACTATAGAAGATACACTGTGGGTTATCAATAGGATCTATTACAGGGAGTAGTTACCAGTCAGACCCACCACACAAAGGTGTCAGGGTTTGAATTCAAAGATAAAATCTCTGATGTCAAGACCAGTTTGTTCAGTTGGACAACTCATGTCTCAGAGGTTTGCAGACCGCCACAGAGAAGCAAGTGTCCAAAGCCGTGTTCATACAAGGCCAATTCAGTGGCACCTGAAAACCAATTCACATTCCCTTGAGAAGAACATTCCTTTCCCCAGGTCTGTCCATACCTTTTTACATTAGTGGCTAGAAGACACAATATGCTTCTGGTCAACCTCTGTATCCCCTTCAACTTTCTCTGCAATTTTTTTACAGACAAATCAAATGAAAGTTGGGGTGCTCACTTGGGTATTGCATGACAAGAGACATCTGGTCAATTACAGAAAGCAAACTGCAAATAATCTTCTTGGAACTAAAAGCCACTTGTTCTGGAGTCCAGACGGTGCTGGTTGACACTGTCTGTTAGTCAAATCTAGTCTAATGTGGACTTTTATAGTGCTTCATCCCCATCAGTTGACAGACTCTAAGGTGCAACTGAAGAAAAAAGCAAGGTGAATAATCGTAAGACTTGTTCATCAGATCTGGGTCATATTTCACAACAAGGTGGAGTCTAAACAATGGCTCAGTCCTCCTGATAGATGGTTTGAATCTGCAAAAATACTGCCAGTCAACCTATTTATGCCAGTCCAGCATAATGTGGGTGCTTTCAACTTTCATCTGTTTCTAAAGCCGATAACACACTACAATTCCACTGAATTATTGTGAAGTTAAAGCCTTCATAGATAAGGCACTTAATATTCCATCTGGGACCCTTTACGTAGGGTCCTAAGGTACCAGGTTTTGGGTTCACCAACCCTGTGTTCACTCTTATCATGGGCATCTCTGGAGTCCCTGGGACTGGACTCTAATAGACTTGCTTTACTTTGTACCAGTCTTTATTTATTTATTTTTTCGAGACAGTGAATGAGTGCATCTCATACTGGTCAAGAGCTGCACTCTTACTGCTTCCTTATGGAGGGAAATGTTTTCAGAGAATCATAGTGCATTATGGAAGGACCTTGCACTAGGTCTAATCTTAGAGGAGAAAAGGAAAAAAAAGGATGTTTTGTTGTGTACACTTGGCTGGAATATGCCTTAGAGGGGGGTGCCATTTAGTCCAGCAACCTGTCAGCCAATGAGGCCCTGGAATATTGTCGGTGTCAGTTTTTGCTTTAGAGTTTGTCACAGTTCTTAGCTGTCCACCATCCACCTGGTAGTTATTCTGAATTTTGTTTGTTAGGTAAGATATAGTAACGCAATAAAATAGTGATACAAGTGAAAATTAGTGAAGTCAATATTTTGTATAAAATAGTCTAATTTTGCCACATTTTGTAACATAGATTATGTTACTTTTTAAAGAATTTCTTAACATCTTTAAAAATAATTTCAAAGAATTCAGTATTTCGTGGTGATGATCATGTTGCCAATTCATTGTATAAAATAGTCCATTATTTGTCTTAATAATGCATTAATTTTACTCTGTTTCAGAAAGTCAAACAAGTATTGGCTGTAATCCGGAAAATGCACAAAGAATTTAGGTACTATCAGCAGAAATATGAATCTCTGTTTAACAGAAATGCCAATCAAGGTAAGGCTTATGCAAAAAGAGTGGCCTAATCGGGGAAAGTAGATCAGCTACCCAGTGTTGAGGAAAACTAAGAATATGTTCTGTTAGTAGCAATTCTGGTGTAACAATTGTAGTTAATTGCTTTGGGTAAGTAAAAAAAGGCGAGTCTTTAATGTGACTTCCCAGACACAATCTCATCAATATGATTACATCGATTTTAAGGAATACAGTAGATTTTTGTTATACTAGAACTTCCAATATACACAGGATTTTGTTTGTTGGCTGAGAACTTTTGACTGTGTTTCACCTTTTCCCAAAACCAAACAGTTCTGATTCATGGACCTCAAAACAGGTTCTATTTATTTGCTGTAAAATTCCCAAGTGGATAAACTTCTGAACTCTTGAATGTCTGTGAAAATCTTCAAATGGTAAATGACTTTCAGATTTGTTTAACTCACTATATAGCATTACATTTATTTATAATAACAGAAAATACCCTGTATTATTATTAGATAGGCAGGCATTCCCTAGTTCATTAATGGTTTTTTAAAGGTCCATAAAACACCAACCATATTTGCACAGGTTCTTTCATTATCCGCCCGCTATTTTGGGAATAATAATATTAATGCATGGTTTTATGTGTCTCGTAAGTTTGTTTACAAATGGTTTGTTCCCACTTGAAATTTTCAAAATGCTATATCTCCCTTATTATTTGATGGATTTTGATCAAATAAAAAGGAGAATCAAGAGTTTAAAAGCAAGCATTTTTACAATGGTATGAGTACAAATGGTATGAGTTAAAGTTAAGAAATGAAAAAAAAATCATTAGAAAGTGAATGTTTTGAATGAGTGCATTACTGATGAAGGAATAAATAACATTTTACAGGTTCCGCGTTTCTGAAACTCTGTGGCCGTGAGTGTAAAGTGCTCAATGTTTTAATTGTGAGGTTGGGGTTCGATTCCCAGCAGGACAGTTTATTTTTATTTTTTTTTTTTTTTTGCATTCAGCTTTTTTAAGCAATCTTTTTAGAAGGGTTTTAACAGTAAAAATACGCTATCTGTAAAAACCTTTTATGCCCTACAAAATCACATTATTGTACTAATATAGTGGAAAGGCTTACTACATGTAATTATCATTATCCACTGGTTCATGCTATTAAAACCCATGCCCTGCTGAGACAAACTGGTTAAAACAACATTTTTTTTCATCCATGAACCTATGTTTTTCTGGTACACTTGGCTGTAATATTTCCTTAGAATCTAATGTATTTAAAAATTAAGCACTTTGACCTTCGCATCCGCTGAAGGGTCCACCACTTTGTATAATTTAAAGCAAAGCCTGATAGGGCTTAATGGATTTCATCTTGTGTTTTGATGTATTTTTGTCGGATTTTGCAGTTCTGGAGGCTAATCCACAAGATACACACAGTACACCAGTGACTTCAGTGGAGCTGATGTATAGCTGTACACAGTCTCAGGCAGCCAATACTCAGGTACAGGACTCATTTCAGGGTTATATATTAGGCTCATTTAGACATTCATCTTCATCCTCAAAATATTTTCTGTTGGTCATTTTGGAGCCATCTTGATCCAAATGTTAATCTACAAAAGTCATGGATCAAATTCCAAACTCAATCCAAAATTTAATTGTATGCATTTTAAATGCAAACCTGAGCTGATTCAAAAATCTGATCAAATGTTTTTTTTGTTTTTTTTCTGCTCAAATTTGAAATGATCTTCACTTTTTCATGCATGTTGGTGTATAGCGGCCCTAGTTTACAGGAATAGAAAGTAGTTAATGTCTAATGCACATGCTATAAATGTACATTTACTGGTACATTTTTAGTGAACTATAGTAATGATAATAGTAGAAGCTCCAGTTTCCATAGCATTTAGTTCTATTTAATGGTTAAGCCTAGCTTGTACCAACAATAAATATTATATTTACTGTTGCAGCCTTACAATTAGTTCCATTTATACCTGAATGAAACTTACACCCTTTTATATATGCAATTTACTGTGTAGTAGTTTTAGTGCTTTATATTTCAGTCATTTCAACTTAATACAAACCAGAACTTCAATTGTAAGTTGCTGGATAATAGTAAAAGGTGCAGTTTTTTTACTATTTTGTATATTACACATGTATAATGGTCTTTTTATTGTTGCTGCCTGTTGGGTAACACACTGGTCCCTTACCTCCCAACTCTTGGGTTTGATTACTTTGCAGGCCTGAAGTTTTTAGTTGGTTACCAGTGCCCAATTGTTTCAATACACTGCTTTCTACCATCCCTACAGCTATCATTGTGGTATATGCAGAGTGTTCCAAGATAATTTAAACCCCAAATTAATCTCACATTAAGTCATAATGTCCTCATACATCATAGGTAATGACATTAAAGAATGCATTATTCACTTATAAACTGGCGCAAGTTTATTTTCAGTGTAGACCTGGGAGTATATTCTTCAACAATACTTTGCTAAGGTCACCTTAGATCCAAGTTAGGAATGGTTTTCTACCTACCAAAGTATTACGTAGATTTCATATTCATCAACCTCCATTTTGTTAAATATTACTTATATTGTAAGTCAAGAAAACTCCCTATATATTGTTCTCTAACTGCAAACCTGGAAACCAGTATATCTAAGTTACGAAGAGTCTTATTCCACAACAATTATTACATAAAGTGTCTTTGTTTTTTACTGAATCATTGTTTTGCTAAAAATGGTGAAAATGTTCATTTTCTTTAGGGAAAATGCTACTTTTAATATTTTTTCATAGTTTAATATCAATAAAACACAAGATTCCCTGCAATAATTGCATATTCTAAAAACATCCTATCCTCTAAGGTACCTCTGCAGATAAGTTGAAATCTAAGTAGAGGTCTACGGTGACCTAAGAATTATGAATGTTGATGAATACCATTTTGATCTAAGTTAGTAAAAGCTCGAGAAAAACTTAGAATCCAAGTTAGAAACAGTCTATAAGTTTTGTTGAAGAATACGGCCCCTGGTGCAATGTCCTGCCTTAGTGCACTATGATTCTCTTTGTACATTTTCTTCTGGAGGGAAATTCTGGGGAGAGCTTAAAATTCAGACTGTTAGAAAAATGCACTCATTCATTGTCTGAAAAAAAAAACGCAAAGAAGAGACTTGCAAGCAAGTCTGTTTTCAATGTGGTCTGAAATTTTGATTAATTGTGATGCATGAGATGAAAGCTTTAACTACTGTGTAAAGGAAGGCAGAGCGAGTTCTAATGACAGCTATTCTAACATGCTTTGTTTATGGGGAGGGACAAAAAAATGGCACATCAGAAAGCTCCTTACAGAACAGTGCACATGTATTGATTGATTATCATCTATCAATTCAGTGGCTTTAAAAGTCATTGTAATTTTCCAGTATTTATTTGCTTACACATTTTCCCCGTTTTTTTCTTAGAATTTTATATCCCAGTCTTCAACTAGTCAAGAAAGAGAGAAGCTCTATTCTGAAGCAAAATTTGTTGCTGGACTCTCACAGGGTAACACCGTGCCAAATGACCTAACAGAGGAGTAGGTGATCCAGGGAGAAAAATTTAATGTACTTTGATTGCTGAAATTTTCTTACGTTTACTGATTGGAAGATTTGTAGTAATTCAATCAGTACATATTTTCTTTATTTTATTTGCTAGTTAAGTCGTGTTTAATAAAGAATTGGAGATATAATAGGAAAACTTCCTGAATGATATATACAGAAAAAATATATCACAAATGAAGATGACAATATTATACGAGTGCACAGCACAAGTATTATATTGTTAATCTTCATGAGTGATATATTTTTTCTGTATACTGTGAATGACCTATTTAGCGCACAGTGCACTAAGGAAAGACTATTTTTGTTCAATATTTGTTGGGAAACAATTCCCCTTTTAGCGCACCCATCATGAAACAATTTCCAGGATGAAGTATAGGTCAATCCAGTAAGAATAACGGTGTTCCGACATTTAGAATCTACTAAAGATACCCACTTCCTGTAAATATGGCGGTAGATATAAACAAACGCAAAATACATGGCAAAATTGTCAATTTATTAAGTAAAAATACGTACAATATATAAAAAATATGTGGATATTGTTGACTGTCATCGGGAAAAAGAGACAGGGTGCGGTTACAAGGGCGGATGCAGTAAATAGGTCATTTACGGTATGTCCAATGAGGAATGTTTTACTTTTATTATCCACCACTTTGTTTAATGACTTAAATAAATTCATATTTAAAGAGAGAACTTCAAAAAGACTTTCATATATACAGGGGCACCAGTGAATATAAAACCTCAAACTTTAACTTGTGATTTCTCAGCAGAAGTGCTATAAAAAGACCTTTCTAATGGTAAATAATACATATTTGTAGGTTACATGGTTACTAATTTATTACTGAAAAATCATCCTGCTCCATATATTCCCATATACAGGTCAAATAAAGCTTGCGATGGATAATAAATTTTGTTTTATCACTATCGCATTTATCAGACCTTTTTCACCTGCCCTGTGTTTCATCATAATGGCCTTTTTAAATCCACTTGGCTTAGTTAGGACCTATTAGATTTCCACTTCTATATCTGGCTTTTCTGAACATGTTTTAGTCTCACAAAGGCTGCATGTTGCAAATTCCAGACGTAACATATACATTGTAAAATCTTGTACTGAAACTGATTAAGTAGTAGATCTGTATCTTACCTATAAAAGCTTACCATGTGGGACTGAATGCTGTTCTCGGATGGCCGCAGGCCCGGCCTGGACATCTAAGAAAAATAGACATTTATAGTTGGCTGTAGCCTCAGGTTGTCCTCTCGTGGAACTCTACGAGATCTCTTCCTACGTTCTCGTTGCAATTTTAACCATACCCCTCAGCTGTAATACAGCGGGGAGAGAGGGTGGGACTCTCCTCAGTCCCACATGGTAAGCTTGTAGCTTATAAAAGCTACATTTATGTAATCAAAATTTTCAATTTTATTGCGCTACAATAGCTTACCATGTTGGACTGAATGCTGAATCCAACCGCTCGGTGGAGGGATTACAGCTGAGACTGGAAGATATGTTAATTATTTTTCTTAGATTTTGAATGAATAGATTAGAATGAAGTTTAGAAATACCAGTCTGAGTCCCATTTACAGTGCCCCAATCCCGAAGACTGGGCCTGTAAAGAGCCAAAAACCTGAATTGAATGAGTGATAGTGCTAAAAAACTGTCTGGATGTTTTTGATTGTAGGAGAAAAGTACAGCCATGCTCACTTACGAAGAGTAAGGCCCTTAGGGCCAATCCACGATAGAAAACCAGCCCTAGGGTTGGACTTTTCATAATTTTTGCCACCTAACATGAGATTAATGACAACCTTGATAAGTCCTTAATACATAATACACTATATATACTGATAATAAAAAGACCTTACCCATAACATCCTGCGAGGTAAACCTATACCTAGACCCTGGGATTACACTCCTGAAGACTTGGTTGTAGCAGATGTGCCCCCACCCCCCACCCCCTTCTTTTCTTTCCGAGGATAACTGGTCTGAGGGGAAGGGTCTAGGACTTGTTGTGCCGCCACTACTGGACCCAGATACATATTGTTGTCGTTGTCTGACCAAGTAAGGTCTTTTAGGTAAAAATTTGTAAAAGTGTTGTGAGCTTTCCAGTGACAGGCTTGCATGATTTGGTCCACCGATACCCCACTGTAAAAGGCCTTAGAGGCCACAAAGGCCCTAATGTCATGTGCTTTAACTTGGACCAGGTCCAAGGCTTGTTGGTCTGCTTGTTTATAACAAAGTAGAATGGTTTGTTTCAACCAAGAAGAGAGTAGCGGGTCTGAGGTTTGTCCTTTCTTGAAGGAGATGAAAAGGAGGGATCGAGACCCTCTCAAGTCTTTGGTTTGATCCAAATAGTACCTCAGGGCCCGCACCGGACACAAGGTCCTGTCTTCTTTGAATTGTCTATCTACAATGGTAGTCAAAGCAGGAATAGTCACCGGAGACACACTTTGGGAACCTTCTCTTGCTAGTTGGATTTTGGCTATAAAGTCAGAAGAAGGGAACAAGGCAACCTTTTCCCATTGGCCTAGATTAGATACTTTGTTTGCAACCCAGGCATGGATTTCGCTGCGGCGTTTGCCGGAGGCCAAAGCTAGCAGGAAAGCAGTTTTAAGAGTAAGATGTTTGAGGTCTGTGTCTTTCATAGGCTCAAAGGGTGCTTTTGTGAGCTCATTGAGTACAATAGAAAGGTTCCATTTTATTACGCTCCAATAGCTTACCATCTGGGACTCAATGCTTATCTCGGGTCGCCGCACCCGACACGGCCAACTCTCGAAAAATGAGTTCTAATGACCGTCCGAGTATTAGTACCCAGCCTCTGGTGACCCAGTGAGTGAGCATGCGCAGTACGTCCTTCTTCTTGTTGGCCGCCATATTGGAAAGATCATGTATATTTTTCAAAGACATTTTTTGTTTTTCAACAGTGAAATATTCAGTGTTTCTCATCAGATTCCATGTAGTTTTATATATATATGCACAGTGAATGTTTCAGTACGTTTTTGTGTGCAGAACAGCATTATTGAAGTTAAAAATCGGATATCACTCTGTTATCGCCCTAGTATAATCCTGCAATATGTCTACCGCTAGTGCTGGCAATAGGTCCAGAGCCCTTAAATGTCGTCATTTTTGCAATCCTTGGGATTTGCACAACTACTGCCCTACCTGTAGGGAATCATCTAAAGGCGACGACTATTGTGTTACTGGCAAGGGAAAATGTATGGTGTGTGCTTCGTTTACTGAAGAACAAAAGCAAAAAATTATAAATAGAAAGCGGTATGTTAAAAAAGATAAGGCTGGGGTATCCAACGTCTCCAAAGATGAATCCGAACTCCTGGGAGAGCCGGATCAGGGTGATATTTTTGAAGGTTCCCAGCAAGAGCTCGAACAGGCAGCTCAAAGCATTTATCAATCCCCACCCAAACCCAGCAATGACATACTGGGAGATCCCAGAGCCCGAGTACTGGGACTAGATAACCTTTCTTTAAGAACTCCCCAGCATGTACCCGAGACCCCAGGTACTATAGGATAGAAAAATCCCTGGGTGATCAGTTCCAAGAACAAATGGGTTCTTTTCAACGTTCTATGATGGACGCCTTTAACAAACTCGCTGCCACAGTGACTGTATCTAAACATCCCAGGACCCCAGCTCCCCACAGGGGGACCAGAGTAAGTCACATTCAAAACCGGGTCCGAGCTCAGCTCCTAGCCCTCCCAGACCTCAGTATCAGCAAGTTCCCAGCCATGAACCCATGGACACTACCACAACCCAGGAAGGCCCAGAGTTGCCTCCCAGATTACGGGCCCAATACTCGGATATTTCCTCAGACCCAGAAATTGAGCCTCCCAGAGCTAAATCAGTTGAAAAGGTAAGAAACATAAAGACAAATCTAAATACAAGTCCTCCCATTATGTCAGCTCCTCATCTGAGGCATCCCATCACCATTCCAAATCCAAAAAATCGGGCAGACCTTCCCCTAAGCAAGGGAATATCTCCAGTGATAGAGATCAGGAAAAATCAAAATAAATGGCTTCCACTATTGTATATAGGGATGTGAGGGAGTTGGACAAAGAAAGAAGGAGGTCTCATGAAGTCAGGCGGGAATTGCCCCCTGACCCAATTTATTCTCGGGAGGTGGACCTAAGTGACTTACCATCACAATACACTGAAGACATAGAAACCTTCAGACAGGTGCTGGGTATTCCTGACCCAAAACATACAATGCCAGTGTCAAATTTGATTATGGGTCTTAATGAGGAACAAGAAAAACAGGAAGCCAGACCAAAGGGTCCTTCCACCTTTTTACCTGCTAATCCAGCTTTAAAGGAGGAACTAACAAAGTGGGAACAAGATTTTCAAAAGTTAAATCTCACAGAGGGAAAATTCCCTAAACCTCCTCAAGCCACAAGAAAGTATTACAAAATGGTGGACCCATGTTTTGAGGAAATAATGCAGGAACTAAACAGAAAGTTTGGAAATATTTGCATTTCCCCCAGACCTCAAGCGGCTCCCAGGGTAAGGGCACCCCTTCATGTGGCCAAAGAGCTTGAACATCAAGCCAGACAAAACATCTACACTCAATTTTTCAGCAGTGTTTAACCACACAATTTCAGAGTGCAGTAGTGTTATGGATCGCTGTCAGGACAGCATCAAGTCCACTATTAAAAAAGCCAAACATCAGATCCTAAAGGGAGCCGACCCTGAGAGGGCCATCAAAAATGCCTATGATACAACCAGAGACTATATGGATATCTGGGACAAGAGAATCCAGATCCAACAAAGGGCACTAGCATGCCAAAGCAAGGCCATGACCCATATGTTACGCCAAAACTTACATGTCATGGTCTATGCAGGTCTCATGAGGCGAGATGCTGAAATGACAAATCTTCACCCAGATTTGGGGGAAACCAGAAGACAAGAGCTACGCAATTCCCCCTTCCTCCCCTCTCCTTTGTTTCACTCTCAGCTGGTTCAAGAGGGCGAGGAGTTCCTTCTAAAAAAGGGTTCTTCCAAGTCTCAAGGTCAGACCTTCAGACCCTACCAAAATCAGCCCTTTCAGGGCCCTCAGAGAGGCAGAGGATGTTTCAGAAACGACCCTATGGACAATCTACTCCTGGTAGTTCAGCCTCTTCAAGCAGAGGTAGTTTCAGTAGCAGAGGTAGCAAGGGCCAGTTCAGACCCCATCGCAGGGGCAGGGGTCGTGGAAACCCCTCAAAACAATGACTCACATAGAGACCCACCAGTTGGAGGCCGTCTCATGCAGTTCAGGAGACCCTGGGTAGAAGAAAATTGTTCAAGCTCCGTCTTAAACATTATTACGAATGGTTATGTGCTTCCATTTCACCTCAAGCCCAAACTAACCAGACATCCACTGATCATATCAGAATACAAAAATCAACAAAAAGACCAAGTTCTAGCCTCCTGTATCCAGTATCTCCTGCACAAACATGTGATGGAAAAAGTACGAAACACAGAGTCTCTTGGTTTTTACAGTCACCTGTTTCTAATCGCAAAGCCACATCTAAAATGGAGACCAGTCATAGACTTAAGCAGGCTAAATCAATTCCTGAGGATAGAAAGATTCAAGATGGAGACCCCAGAATCAATAAGAACATCCTTGAATACGGGGGAATGGGTGACATCAATAGACCTACAAGACGCCTACCTCCATATTTCAATTCACCCAAGATCCCAAAAATACCTGCAATTTGCACACAGGTCTCAGATCTATCAGTTCACCTCTCTTCCATTCGGGCTAGCCCCAGCTCCTCAAGTATTCACCATGATAGTAAAAGAGGTAAAACTCATGGCCTTATCACGGGGCATAAGGATACACCAATATTTGGACGATTGGCTGATCAGGGCTCAATCTCTGGAGGAGTCATCTCACAACACAAAAGTGGTGGTAGACCTAACCGAATCTCTAGGTTGGATGATAAATCAGGTCAAATCGGAGTTGATTCCAACTCAAGTATTCTCTTTTGTGGGATACGAATACCATTTAAACTCAGCCCTTGTAAAGCCCACTCGGGAGAGGTGGCAAAAACTGCAGGCATTAATCCTCAGGATAACCAACCAGTCTGCCCTGACTGCAAGACATTTGATGTCACTCATTGGGTTGCTAGCATCAACCAAAAAAATGGTCCCAGAAGGCCGCCTTCACATGAGACCTTTTCAGTGGCATCTCAAGGAGAACTGGACATTTCCTCAGTCGTTGGACAAGCTCCTTCCCTGGTCAGACTCCATAATAACTCATCTGGACTGGTGGCAGAATCCACAAAATGTTCTTAAAGGTGCAGATCTCCACCCCCAAGAACACAACGTTCAAGTGTTTACAGACGCCTCAAACGTAGGTTGGGGCGCTCACTTAAATCAAGATTCTATCAAAGGACTGTGGTCAGATCTAGAAAAATCATTGCACATAAACGTTTTAGAACTAAAGGCAGTGTTCTTGGCCCTAAAACACTTCAGGCTTCAATGCCAAAATCAAACAGTCCTGGTTGCCACGGACAACTCAACGGTAGTAGCCTACATCAACAAACAGGGCGGGACTCACTCTGTAGAGATGTGTGCCCTTCTATGGAGAATCATGAGCTGGTGTCATCGATTCAAAATATCTCTACATGCCAGACACATTCCAGGGTGCCTAAATGTGATCGCGGACTCCCTGTCCAGATCAACTCAAATTCAGTCAATGGAGTGGTCACTACACCCTGAGGTGTTCAAAAGAATTTGCACAAAGTGGTTCACACCTCAGGTGGATCTGTTTGCCACTTGTCTAAACCACAAGTTGCCACTATACGTCTCTCCAGTTCCAGATCAAAACGCATGGAACATAGATGCTCTAAACATAAGCTGGTCAAGCCTTGTAGCCTATGCTTACCCTCCAACAGCTCTACTTCCAAAAGTAATACAAAAGGTCCACCAGTACAACTGCCTCCTAATCCTGATAGCCCCGGGCTGGTCGGGCATGCCCTGGTTCTGGGATCTGGTCCATCTATCAGTGGAAATTCCACTTCAGTTGCCTGCATCTCCAAATCTACTCAAGCAGTCAAGCAACCAGGTGTTTCACAACAGTCCGCAATATCTCAACCTCCATGCTTGGTGTCTAGGAGTGAGCAACTCCAAGAACAAGGTTTCTCTTCTGAAGTGGCAGAGAGAATTGCTGCCCCTCAAAGGTCATCAACAAGATCTATTTACCAAAAAAAGTGGGCCCTTTTTGAAAAATGGTGCAGAGAAAATTTGGTGGATGTCTCCAAACCTTCTATAAAACAAGTTTCAGACTTCTTTATGCACCCATTTCAAGACTTAAATAGACGCCCTTCTACCATTGATGGCTATAGAATGGCTATTTTGGATTAATTGGGCCCCATAGGCCTCCATATAGCTCAGAGTACAGATTTAAACAGGCTTCTCACAAGTTTTCACCGAGATAGGCCGAAGGCAACTAGAAACATTCCCAAGTGGAACTTATCAGTTGTACTCAATGAACTTACAAAGAAATGTTTTGAACCAATGAAAGACTCTGACATTTAACACTCAAAACAGCATTTTTACTAGCTTTAGCTTCGGGCAAGTGCCGCAGCGAAATCCACGCCTGGGTTGCAAACAAGGTGTCGAACCTTGGTCAATGGGAAAAAGTGGCTTTGTTCCCCTCATCTGACTTCATTGCAAAGAATCAATTAGCTCACGAAGGAGCTCAAAGTGTATCACCAGTCGTTATTCCTGCCTTAACAACAATAGTAGATAGACAGTTCAAGCAAGACAAATCTCTGTACCCAGTACGTGCCCTGAGATACTATTTGGATAGAACTAAAGACCTTAGGGGCGACAGATCACTCCTATTCATATCCTTCAAGAAAGGGCATTCAACAGACATCAGACCAGCTACCCTGTCTTCGTGGCTTAAACAGACATTTTTATGGTGTTATAAACAAGCAGATCAGCAAGCCTTGGACTTGGTCCAAGTCAAAGCTCACGATATTGGAGCCTTTGCAGCCTCTAAAGCCTTTTACGGTGGTGTCTCGGTAGACCAAATCATGCAGGCATGTCACTGGAAAGCACACAACACGTTTACAAATTTCTACCTAAAAGACTTGACATGGGCAGATAACGATAACAACTTATACCTGGGCCCAGTGGTCACAGCCCAACAGGTCCTAGACCTTTTCCCCTCAGCGAGATCATCTTCGGGAAAAGAAAAAGGGGGAGGGGGGCTCAGCTCAACGGACCCAGCCATTCAGGTACTGCACATCAACATACAATATCTGGTAAGGTTGTTGTCTTATATTTCTCATATTATCTTGTATTGTTTTGTCAAACTTTGTGTAACTTAAGTACCCTCAGGTGACCTTGGCCTAGTGGCCAGGGTTAATCAGTATAATGTAACCTTGTGATTACAGCAGTTAAGGTGAATTTAGATTGCACCTTCCTCCTTAAAATCCAGATATCCAGGGGCATATGCTGTCTCAAGTGTGGAGAATATATTTTGTAAATTATTAGGACTATTACGAGTGAACACATATGTTATAACTGTCCTTGGGACCCTCCTGTAGTAAAAAAAAAAAAGAGGTTCTAATGACAAATCACAGTCTCAGCTGCAATCCCTGCCTCCTAACAGTGGGATTCAGCATTGAGTCCCAGATGGTAAGCTATTGGAGCATAATAAAATTGAAAATTTTAATTAAATATAGCTTTTTATAAGCTACAAGCTTACCATCTGGGACTCAGGAGAGTCCCCCCCCCCCCCCCCCTCCCCGCTGAAAATTGCAGATGAGGGGTGGGGCCAACAAGAAGGAGGACGTACTGCGCATGCTCACTCACCGGGTCACCAGAGGCTGGGTACTTATACTCGGACGGTCATTAGAACTCTTTTTTTTTCGAGAGTTGGCAGTGTCGGGTTCAGGGACCCGAGATAAGCATTGAGTCCCAGATGGTAAGCTTGTAGCTTATAAAAAGCTACATTTAATTAAAATTTTCAATTTTGGAAGATTCCTGGAACTTTTGGGACGATCCCTATGAATACTGGAGAGTAACCTGTGTAGGTCTGAGCTTTGTGAAATATGGTGCCCCGCTGGGCCCAAAGTGTCAACAATGGCCGTCCTGTAACCATCAATGGTCGAGGGGCGCCTGTTTAGATCTTGGTACAGGTACATGAAAAAGTCTGAGACTTGTTTCACAGAGGGAGTGGAGAAATCCACCAAATTTTCTCTACACCATTTCTCAAATAGGGCCCATTTTGACTTGTAGATGGTCCTTGTTGATGACCTCTCAGGGGCAGCAATTCTCTCTGCTACCTCCACAGAGAAGCCTTGTTCTTGGAGCTGTCCACTCCTAGACACCAGGCGTGGAGGTCGAGATGTTGTGGATTGCTGTGGAACACATAATTGTGGGACTGTTTGAGAAGAGTTGTTGACACTGGAAGTTGAAGTGGGATCTCTGTCGAGAGCTGCACTAGGTCCCAAAACCAGGTCATCCCTGGCCAGCCTGGGGCTATTACGATGATCAGGCAATGGCATTGCCTGATTTTTTTTATCACCCTGTGAAGGAGAGTCGTCAGAGGGTAAGCATAGGCAGTGAGACCCGTCCAGTTTAAGTTCAGAGCATCTATGTCCCAAGCATTTGGGTCTGGGACTGGAGACACGTACAGTGGAAGTTTGTAGTTCAGATGAGTGGCAAATAGATCTACATGAGGAGTGAACCACTTTTGACAGATCTGATGGAACACCTGCGGATGCAGTGACCATTCTGTTGACTGCACTTGGTTCGACCTGGACAGAAAGTCGGCCATCAGACACCCTGGGATGTGTCTGGCTTTTAATGTTATCTGGTAGTGATGACACCATGTCATTATCTTCCACAGGAGAGCGCACATCTCTGCTGAGTGAGTTCCCCCTTGATTGTTTATGTAGGCTACCACTGTTGAGTTGTCCATTGCAACCAACACTGTTTGGTTCTGACACTGGTCCTTGAAGTTTCGAAGGGCCAGAGAGACTGCCTTCAACTCTAGAACATTTATGTATAGCCTTGACCACAGACCCTTTGTAGAGCTTTGTTCTAAGTGAGCGCCCCAACCTTCGTTTGAGGCATCTGTAAAGAGTTGGATGCTGTGGTCTTTGGGATGAAGGTGTGCACCTCTCATCACGTTTGTGGGATTTTGCCACCAGTCTAGGTATGCAGAAATGGTTTCTGTCCAAGGAAGGAGGCTGTCCAGTGACGGAGGATATCTTCAGTGCTCCTTGAGATGAAACTGAAAGGGCCTCATGTGAAGGCGTCCCTCCGGGACCATTTTCTCCGTTGAGGCAAGCAACCCAATTAGCGACATCAAACATCTTGCAGTCAAAACATGTTTTGACTTGAGTCGTAGGATCAAATCCTGAAGTTTGAGCCATCTCTCTTGAGTGGGTTTTACAAGGCTGAATCTAGATGGTATTCGTAGCCCATGAACGAAAACACCTGAGTTGGCTTTAGTTCGGATTTTTCCTGATTTATTATCCACCCCAAGGATTGGGTTAGGTCTACCACTGCCTGAGTGTTCACTTGGGCTTCCTCCTGAGACTGGGACCTGGTCAGCCAGTCGTCCAGGTATTGGTGAAGTCTGAGTCCCCTCGAGAGGGCCATTAGCTTCACTTCCATTACAATCATTGTAAAGACCTGGGGGGCTGTGGCTGGTCCGAAAGGGAGGGAGGTGAACTGGAACACCTGTGACTTGTGGCAAAACCTTAGGTATTTCCTTGAGTTTGGGTAGATGGGGATGTGAAGGTAAGTGTCCGATAGATCTATCAATGATACCCATTCTCCTGGAATCAGGGAGGTCCTGATGGACTCTGGAGTTTCCATTTTGAACTTTTCTACGTGTAGAAAAGTGTTGAGCCTGCTTAAGTCTATAACTGGCCTCCACCTTTGGTGAGGCTTGGGGTCTAGAAACAGGCGACTGTAAAACCCAAGAGATTTTACATTTTCCACCCTTTCTATTGCGTTCTTTGACAGAAGGGACTGGATTCAAGTGGCCAGAGCTTGATCTTTTTGAAGGGCCTTGTATTCTGACTGAATCAGAGAGAATCTGACCAGACTTGGTTTTGAAATGAATGGCAGAACGTAGCCATTGGTGATAATGTTTAACATGTTGGATGAACATTTGTTTGTTTGCCAGTCTCTTCTGAAAGAACGGAGGCGACCTCATACTGGTGGACTGAGGGAGGCTTTTAAGGAGTCATTGGGGGGGAGGGGTTTCCATGCCCTCGTCCCTTAGGGTGGGGTCAAAAACGACCCCTGGAGCCTCTGAAGTTCGGTTTCCCCCTGCCTGAGGAAAACGATTGGTTACTGCTTTGTGAGGAGTTGCCCCCATAGGGGCGTTTCCTGTAGGAGCCTCTTTTGTTGTTGTGGGGACCACAAAAAGGCTTGTTTTGATAGGGTCCAAAACCCTGAGAGTCTTTAGAGGTGCCTTTTTTGAGGAGGAAGTCTCTCATTTCCCCTAGTTGTGGTTGTAAAAGGGTCATCTCGGCTTCACGCCTTAGCAAGCCGGTATTACCCATAGTATATAGCTCCCTCTGGAGTATAACGGCCAAGGATTTGCTGAGGCATGTAAGAGCTCTGTGTTGAATAAAAACAGTCTTATTCCAGATGTCCAAATATTCACAAGCTTGTTCATATCCACGTTTGGCTGCTTCTCAGGATTGGCACCTTTCTGGATTTGAGATTTAATCTTCTTAAAGGTTGACTTCAGGCTGTATTGACACTTCTCAAGAGTGGCATTACATGAAGAGGAAGTCTTGGCAAAGGCAGCAGTAAAATTGAGGGTGGATATATACTGCCTAACTTGATGCTCCAATTCCTTGAGAATTGGTAGGGGAACTTTGCCCATAGGGTCCCCAGAGGGTGTAGGAGTAATACAGATTTTTGCAAAATCCGTATTCAACTCCTGAAGCTTGTCCTCATAACAAGGCTGTCCCATATCTGGACCTCACTTTGTGTTTGCTTCTATCTGCATGTTTTTTAGGTCTAGATGATGCAACCCGAAGCTCATCGGATTGACCTGAATACTGATCCGAGGCGGACCTTGGTTCAATGTCATGCTTTTTATGAGTGAGAATGCTTTTTAGGCCTAGCCGATGCCACCCTAGTAGGTTCATCGGATAAACCTGAATGCTGATCCGATGCGTTGACATGTTGAGATTGATCAGCACCGAGACGTGGTGGCAGGGAGGGATCATAGTCCACCTCCATAGCCTCAACTGAGTGTGAGGCCAAGGTCTCGGAGGGGGTGGGTCCAGAGTTACAGCTTGATTCGACGAGCCAGGCTTAGAGGCCGAAGCGGAGGTCTGATCCACCTCCACTTCTGGTTGTTTAGATGTCTTTTGAAAAGACGAAAATTTGTCTTGGAGAGACTGAAATGCCTCTAGCATGGAAGCCTGGAAAACGCCCATTTTATTGCGTTAATACATCCTATCCAATGGACAATTACTTTACCGGTCGGTACGACCGGTCCTGCCAAACGCCAGAAAAAGACGTCCTGTATATACTACCGGCAGGACCGGTCACAGGTGGTGCCTCGTACTTCCTGTCTAGACAGCGTGACGTCATAGCATCTTTTTCGTTTGGCGCGTGGAGTTCAAATAGATGAAAATATATCTGTTTGTAACAGAAGCTACCAAAACACGCGGCCAACGAGAAAGTAGGAAGAGATCTCGTAGAGTTCCACGAGAGGACAACCTGAGGTTACGGCGAACTATAAATGTCTATTTTTCTTAGACGTTGGCCGGGCCTGCGGCCATCCGAGAACAGCATTCAGTCCCACATGGTAAGCTATAATGTAGTGCAATAAAATAACATATTTTGTTTAAAACTGTATTTCAGCCTTGTGATGTCTTTTTAAAAAAATTTGGCATGGTGTTTTGTGGGGTCTGAATCTCTAGGTTGTCTATAATTTTAGATCAATCTTTTCCTTTACTATATGTTCTATGACACATACTATAGAATTCTAGGCATTTAAGGTATTTACTGTTAAAGTAGTTATTTTAGAGGAGAAAATATCATTACTAAGATGATTTGTATTAATGTTTGAAAAAAGATTTTATTCAAAACATATGCAGTCATTTACTTTTACTGTTATGAAGCTATTCACCCTGTTCACACTACAATAGGGGTTGACAAGGATTGAGGGTTGAAGCAGATTGAAGCAGATTAATCTCAATCCGGGTTGAGTGTCCACACTACAGAATTTAATCTGGATTGAAAAGCCTCAAAAACTGAGTACAGTAAAACCTCCAAATTTAGATGAAATCATGTAAAATTGTTTAAATGACATTTTTTATCAAGAAGGATAAAATGATAAAATTAATAAAATTATACAAAATCCCTACATTGTGTTATATATCATACAGTAAATAGCTTAATAACATAATTAAAACAGAAATTTATATTATTAAATCTCTGTCAGTTTTTCAGCAACAGATCAATTGCAATCTTTTTTAAATATTCTGGTTATTAAACATTCCTACTATAGTTACAAATATTCATGTATTTTATGTTAAATTCCAATCATCTAGAAATCACACAACAATCACTTTTGGTGGCCTTTGTGTTAATCATGTAGTCCTACTTCAAAAAGGATAAAGATATATAATATTATGTATATATATTCAGTTAAGCAATTGTTTAAGGCAGTAAATCAGTTGGTTACAGTAACAATACACTCGGATTGAGAGGGTTCACACTACAAAGGGGGTTGAAGCAATCTGCTTCAATCCACCTTTTGAGTGGGGTTGAGATTTACCCTTGTCAACCCGGATTGTGACCGTTCACACCTAATTCCAATCTGCTTCAATCTGTGTCAACCCGGGTTGAATCACCAGTCTGAACACCCATATAGTCAGTGCCATTATTGGGAACCCTGTTGTCAGTGACACTTGACTCTATTAACAATTAATCCCCTGATTATTGTATCCCCGGACGAAAGTCATTTTTGGCGATATTTTCACACTTAATGTACTGAAAGCATGAAAACATAATACTCTGTGTGTCACGCTTCAATCATGTCCCGTCCGGGGATACACTGCGTCGAGACGCAATGTCTAGTTCATTACAAGACTTATTATGAGAAGACACTACAAGAAAGTGCTTTCAAATATCAATACAATTCATTATTTTTTATTTTTTGGTACAAAATGTCCTAGGGAGGGTACGAAATGTCTGGGTACGAATTGTCCCAGTACGAAATGTCCTGGTACGAAATTTCCGAGTACGAAATGTCCTATATCCGTATATGTCACAGAGGAAACTCTAAGGTCAATCTCCAGTTGTAACCTCCTCTACAGGGAAAACTGATCCACATTTAAAGGCTTGTAATTACCATTTCCCTGAAGAGAGATACTGTAAAATATTGGTAGACAGATTATTTTTGCTTTTTTTTTTTGGACATCTTCCCTCCTGGATCACACTTCATTTCTGCTTATTTGAAGGAAAAAGTATTTTACATATCTCAGCCAAATTCAGAATGTAGGCCTGATGGTGCTAATAGCTGGTATGGTACTGCTTTGCAGCCACATGGAAACATTTTTGGCCTTTTCATGGCAGCTTTTCGAAAGTTACCTTATCTGACCATTTAAACAACAGTATGTTACATGCCTCGACCAAATTTCGCATGAAGGTTTATTTGGTTTACAGTTTGTATTTCAGCCACATCCAACAATTTGTTACCCCACAAGCACATTTGAAAATGTCTATAGTAAGTGTTTAAACATTGCAAGATATGGCATTTTCATAGGGTATTTTAAATTATATACAAAAGAAATTCAGAGAAATTATATTCTTTTATCCTGTACTTTGGCATTCAATGAATGTCCTTTGATGAAGAGCTTCAAAGGCAAAAAGTCTGGCTCCATTTAGAGCACATATATAGCTGTTTAATGTATCAACCAGATAGAGATTCAAACTTCTACAGCTGAGAACTAGCCACAACCTATGAGTACAAGAAGCTTGATTACTTTCAAAGAAAGGCCGTGGTAGGCATCTTCCTGTTTAGAATTAATCCCAGCGACAAGCCTTTGTAACTTGAGCACTCTGAGAGCACATATCTTCACTAAGGCCCAACACCTTTAATATTGCCTATTTTAGCAATGATAAAAAATCCTTTTAAATATTCCTGGATGCAGATGGTGATCTAAAGCACCATTAAAGTCAAATCTTCTGTTCTTTGTGCCATTCAGCCATTGTCGACATTTCCCGAAAATTTCATCAAAATCTGTCCATAACTTTTCAGTTAATTTGAAAAAAAAAACACACTGCACCAAAAACATAAGCCAGTTGGCAGAGGTAATGAAGAGTAATTCAGTATACCATGTAAATATCAGGAGCCAGACACCTGTTTGTTTTAAATAAAAATACATAAAATGGATGTTTCCTTTATGGAAAACAATTTATTAAGAGAAACATTTTAGGAAAATGGAAATTGAACAAAAATGAACAAGGTATACATCACTGAGTAACTCTACTACACTGTAAAGTGTAAAGAAATTCAACATTTTCAGATAAACATAATTGCTGTAAAAGTAAAAGTACCATTTGACACAATATAAAAATGAAAGTGACATGTGAAGGAGCACAGCAATAATTTCCCTAAAAGTTGGACAAAAGAGCCTCTGCAGAAATGGGCAATTCAACACTCTTAAAAACTCTGATACTCGTATTTCGTAAATTGATGGTTAAATGGATACATTATTGTATCCCCGGACGAAAGTCGGGGATACTTAGGATTCAGTACGGTCACGCTGCCGCCGCAGAGATTTCCTTTTGGACGCGATAACTTAAAAATATTTTAGTTAGACCTTTCAAATTTGGTATGTGGGTATATATGGGCAATGCCACGAACACTATTGTTTTGTGACCTTGACCTTCAATTTCAAGGTCACTGGTTGCCTCTTAAAGGTCACATTTTGGCCCAGTTCTCATATTCAGAAAGTTAGATCATCCTATGGCTGGTATATATAATACATATATATGTCCTCTGTAAGCATGCTGAAATTTGACCTTGAGGCTTTTAACTGAAGGTCATCCACAGACCGCCAAAGTACCTCACCGAGGCCATATTTGGCCTTTTTGGAGATACTTTCACACTTAGTGCTGACTATACTGCATGGAAACTATTGAAAATGGCTTTGGAGATTGAGTACATGATGGAGTACCAGCATCCAGTTCGTTGACCTTGACTATTGTTTTCAAGGTCACCTTAGGCATGCTAAAATGACTCAAAATGGTACCTTAGACTGTGAGGCCATATACCTCCTTTATTATTGGCTGTTACCGCTCTAACAAAAAAAAATATTATACCTAGCCTTCTCAAATTTGCAGGATATATTCATAACCATAAAATCTTGCCTGGGAATATTTTTGTCCTCATTTTGAAAAACAAGATGGCCGCCAGGGACGTTTATTCGACTTAAACCAAGGACTTTGGTTGGCCCTCTAAAGCAAAGGGTATTATTATAGGTAGAGATCTCAAATTTGCAATATATGTTTCGCATTACAAAATCTTTACCGGAAATATTTTTGGCCTTATTTTGAAAAAAACAAGAAGGCCGCCAAGGGCGTTTTTTTGTCAGTCATGAAAAGTGCTTATATCTCCCTTATTATTGATCCTAGAGGTTTGAGATGGTAAATCAACCTATAGGAAATCATAGGCTTGGAATCTTTTGGTGTGGTCAGATTTGACCTTGGACCTCTCCTTCAAGGTCAAACGACGATAGCCAAACTTAAAAGTGCTCATAACTCGCTTATTATTGGTCATACAGGTTTGGGATGGTAAACCAACTTATAGGAAATCATGGGCTGGGAATCTTCTGGTGCGATCAGATTTTACCTTGGACCCCTCCTTCAAGGTCAAACGAGGATAGCCAAACTTAAAATGATTATAACTCGCTTATTACTGGTCCTAGAGGTTTGGGATGGTAAATCAACCTGTAGGAAATCATGGGCTGGGAATCTTTTGATGTGGTCAGATTTGACCTTGGGCCCTTCCTTCGAGGTCAAATGAGGATAGCAAAATCTAAAGTGCTTATAAATCGCTTTTTCTTGGTCCTAGAGGTTTGTAATGTGAAAGCATCCTATAGGAAATCATGCGCTAGGAATCTTTTGATGTGATCAGATTTGAGCTTTGGCCCTTCTTTCAAGGTCAAATGAGGATAGCCAAAATTAAAAGTGCTTATAACTTGCTTATTCGTGTTTCTAGAGGTTTGCAATGTCACACCAACCTATTGGAAATCATGGGCTAAGAATCTTTTGATGTGGTCAGATTTTACCTTGGGCTCCTCCTTCAAGGTTAAGTGATGGTTGAATGACGAGTTTTCTTTCTGGTGGATACAATTTGCATCGGTTCTAGACCGATGCGCTATGTCTAGTTACATTTGTATCTTTCATTAATCAAACATTTTGTTTACTTAGTGTCAGTACAAGTTGTACCCATAAACACTTAGGCCCCTTCCCCACAGGGGTATATTTGTGTCAACCATAATACTCTATGTCACGCTTCAACCATGTCCCGTCCAGGGATACACTGCGTCGAGACGCAATCTCTAGTTTTTTTCTTGTAACCATATCAAACTGCATTGCTTGTATTAAATCATTTAAATGTTGCATTTTTTTTTTCAAATAAAGGTGTGATGGTGTTTGCTTAACTTTAAAGAGGGGAAATTTCACATTTTTTGGGGGAAAAATTGCACTGAAAGAGTACTAACATTTTCATATCAACATTGATAACTCATTTTGTAATGTACTACACACACAAAGCTCAGTACAAGAGATGAAGCAGTTAAAATCTAAAGACTGAATTGAGAGTGAATACTCTTTATAGATAGCAGCTTTTGTAATCAGCTTTGATATATATATATATATATATACACATGATTTTATAAAGCTAATCCCCTATTTTCTCAAATGTAATATCATATTGTCTTACTAAAATGTTTGTCCTCCTCCCTGCCATATTTCTTTATTAAGTAATACTCGCAACTAAGCATACATTTTTTTTTCATAACAATAATACTGTAATTACTATGTGCCTATTGCATTAAGCTGTAACTTTGATATTAATAGTATAACACATGCTGTTAACATGTGTTTGTTAAAATGGTTTTACACAATGTTGTTGACTTAAAACTTGTAAAACATATTTTATGAAACAAAGGCTTTGATCCCTGTGGGTTAAGTTAACGCATGGATGTAGGCAGATATGTGCAGGCATGAACAGCATAGTACACAAACAAAAGGCTTGGTGCACATAGTTTTGTAACACCTGACTACAAATTATTGGTGCTACAAGCAATACTGTTTTATCACTTTTATGTAATACTATACCATGTCAGCTGTGTGACATTTAAAACAAGAAATATTAATAGTACTCTTTCACATAAATTTTTGCGAAATGTAGCAGTATTAATTGATAGTAGTGTAACCATGGCAGCAAACATCATATTGAACTATAAATTCCTTTCAGCACAAATCCTATAAGTCAAATTCCTTTTCCAGTAGAAGTGTACTTTTCAACTGAAATTAAACTTGGTATATAGAATTGCCAAGTAAGTAGAAGTACTTTTGTGGTCACCTTGATATAACATTAACCATGGTTAAACTGTGTAACAATAACAGCTTGCCAATACACAAGAAACGAGATCTCTTTGAATGGAATGAAAAAAAAAATTTAGTGAGCTGTAACAGATAACTGCAAATTCTAACTAGAAAGCACTTGTAGAGGGCAGACCTCCACCATCAGGATTATGATTCTGATCTTTTCCAAAATGTAATCCCTACTTTGTTTGGCCTGACCCTACCTACATAAAAAAAATTATGGAGATCCACTCGTTACTTTATTAGTAATGTTAATCAGAAAGCCAAAGTCGCTGGAAACACATTAAAAATGGGACCTTTAAGGTTCAAGTTTTCTTTAATCTTTTTTTTTTTTCACTTTGTATCCAGAATATGATTCTGATCTTTCTCAATGTTTAATCATTTATTCATTTTGTAGGACCCTGCCCACATTAATTCATAAAGATCTGGTTTGGTTTTTTTTTGGTTTTTTTTTTTTTAATTTAAAAAAATCACTAACACAAAATGACAAATGAATACACCCAAAAACATAACCCCCTGATGGAGGTAGTAAGTCTATATATCATAGCAGTGGTACATAAAATAAATTTAGATACTCCTAGTGTATGACAAAGACAATTACCTTTATGTAAAATATTGAAAAAAATCTACACAGCAACCTTTTTATATTCCCTTGGGTTAATGTATATGCACTTTTCACAAAAGAAGTACTCTAAACATAGACAATGATAGATTTTACTTATTTTGAACATTTACATATGATTACATAATTGAAGACATTATACAAATGGATAAATGAACATAAGTATACCAACAATTGTGATTTTGTGCCAAATATTATACATCTCTATTCCCCATAGTGAACAGTGACACATTACTACACAATAAAACACAAAGTATGACGAGTACATATGACAAAAAATATGAAGTATACCTAATGAGTTTCCTAGCTGGTTAAACTACTTATTATAAACACTTGTTAAGTGTCAAGTTTAAGCAGATAAATTCAAATATCCATTAAACATTTGGCAAAAAAGGAAATGTATCACATTTTAAAATTAAAGAAGGCTAATAAAATTTCAGGGAAAATTCATGTGAATTAAAATATACTTGTTTCAACAGTCAGAAAACCCTAAATTTTATCAATTGTCCTCTATTTCGAGCAATAGGAAGGCAAACCAGGGAACAAAATAATGCACTTTTTTCAGAGCAAAATCAGATATAGTATTCTGTAGGATAACCACACATACAACTTACTATTAGTTGTATAATGACATAAATAATTCTCTCCTACTGGATACTGATCCTCACAGGTGTGTGATGGCTTAAAAGTTACCATAAACACAATTCTGGCATTTTATAGAAAAATTTAAAGTATCACAATAATTAGATATGGTAGGTTAAAGACCAACATTTAAGACAACTTCTTTGTATACAACCAATTCAGCTTACCTCATACATAATAGGCACTGTTAAAATACATCCAAAACATATGTTAATTACCATTACTTTTTATTGATAAACTAAATTGAGCAAAGTGTTCTTTAATCACTTCATATACACCATAATTACTTTCATCGTCATAGCCCAATTAACCCAAGATAGATGTTTTTTTCCCAAGTTCAAAGTGATTCATCTTATTTTGGAAAAATTCAAAGCCCCTTGGGCATTTACCTGGATGTTTACTGCAATGAACAGCTATATGGAAGACTTATGGGACTGTCCCATTATTGCAATCTGATCATAAACTTCCTGGAAAAAATGAAAACATTCAGGATCGATGCATGTAGTTTAATATAAGTTTAAGATAGGTTCCTGATATTTCAAGATAGCTTTCCGATTAATGCTGTGATTGCTTCAGGAAGTCTTCCGATAGGTTCCCAAAAAGTTTGTGATAGTTGCCTGATCCATCTGATTGGTTTACAAACCTTAAAGATCAACTTTAGATGAAAAACATAGCTTAAGATCGCTATGAGATCAAAAAAGATGACTTTACGAATGGCTTCATAGGTTTATGATGGGTTTAAAATATATTCCAGATTGCAGGATCTGATTGCACCAGGAGCAATTTACGATAAATTCAAACACTTTAATATTGTCGTAAACCATTCCCGATGGACTGCTGAATGCTGAATCGGGCGCTCTCTGGAAGCACCAGAACTTCTGTACACGATCAGCCTGATTGTAGTTGTTGATGACTTTAAGATCATTCTGACAGAAAAGATCAACCTCCTGAACAGCAAGAATGAGGGATCGTATTCCAACTGGGGACATGATCGCAATAATGGAACATCACCTCCTAACATTCACAACACCTCATTCAGTAGAACTTCTAACATGTTTAAAAGGTACCAGACATTTTCTGGCTTATGGATTAGGGCATAAATTCAGATGGCTATTTGAAATATACAAACTGATGCAAATAAACACAAGAAATGATCCAACTGGATAAGAAGCCATTTTCATTTGGAAGAATTCCCTAAGTTTAATCAGATCAGAGTCATCAGCGTACAAAATAGAGCTCAATTCTTCTGCGTAGTATAATTGGTGAAAAAAAAGATTGTTGCAATTGTTATTCAATTTCATTTGTATCTAATTAGTTTTGTGGGCATGGACCTCCTGTCATGTGGAAGATGTTTTACTTATGCAGGGGTAAATTGCAGGGCGATATTTGTGAATATAAAGAACATACAGAGATTCTTACATCATAAATATCCGGGCCCATAATCACTAATATTCTTATTCTTAGAATTTTCCATGAAAACAATTTTCTAAGAAGAATTCAAAGACAAAAAAAAAATTCCAACAATAATAATTTTTAAATTCATGAGATTTTTAAGACTTCTGAAGTAATAATGCCTGAATGCAATACCTGTGTGGAAAACAGGTAATATTAGTATTTCAGTTGTTTACCCACGTTCAGGTATTATTTGTATACAAAAAAAAAACAAAAAAAACATTGCAAATACACTTTACTAAAAGTTTGAAAATTTTTCATCATTAGAATTTTTTTTAAAATTTGATCTAAGAATTTTTTCTAAAAAAATTGCAACATTCTAAGAAAACTCTTATTCTTAGAGTGTTAGTGAATATAGATCCTGGTAAGTTAAGCATGCATTATCATATATGTAACTGTATACATGTGTATATATCCCCCTATACACACAGACTAACAAGATGATCTCTTAAGATTGTGGAGAAATAGTGATTAATATATCTGTCTTCTTACACTAAATGCTAGTACTACTTTGAGTTTCTTCACACTATGTACATTACCGGTATGCATTTGGCAATACAGTTTAAGTAATAAATTTTAATATTACTTCAAAGTTATATAAGCTACTAATGTGAATAATACCATAGCAAAATGGCTATGGCTAAATTTGTGAAACAATTTATTCCCTGATATTAATTTATTTTTTTCCATTTTTTATCAATTTCGTAATTACCTAATGTGAAAACAGATCTGTGACCAAGATTAGTCAGACACTATGAAGCATAATCCCCTGAGTGTTTCTTTGTCTAGTTTTTCATCCAGCAAAGGAGTATTTGCTAAATGTTGCTTATTTAACTTGATGTAAACCACAATACCACATCATTTGGTTGTATAATACTGGTAATACACTGCACATGCAGTATTTCTCTGGTTAATAGTTCATGGTTAATTTCAATATGCTACACAAGTTGCATTACCAAGTAAATGATCAAGACTATACAACCAAGGATTGAAATTACATTTCAAACCTATAGTAGCACTTGCATTTGTGCTGAGTGGCCTTGTGCAAAGTGATTAATTCTTAGTGGAAATGTTTCAAAGTTACAAGTCTACATGTAACCTTTGCTATATATAGGTAGTACTGGTCCATATGTTTTGCAAAACAGGAAATACCATGTGTTTACCAGGAAGGCCGGGTGTTTAATATTTGTGACCAAGAATTTGATTTTTGTTTTTTCCTTCCTTTTTTTTTTTTTTTTTTTTTTTGATTTAATTTTTCCACTATTTTATCTTCCATTGTATTCAAGTAACAGAACTATATTTTAACTTGAAAACTCTACATCATTATTTCTTCTTGAGGAAATGATTTTCAGGAATATGACATATTGTATAGCTAAGACATTTAAACTTGTGAATGTGTATATGAAATGCGTAAGTTCCTGTGATTTTGTTCAAGCTGTCTACAAGCAGCACAACAGTCCTTTATTTCCTACATAAATATAATACATCCAGAAACTGTTATTTCAAGCAAATATACAGCATATCACAGAGCTGCCACCATGTAGATGTATATTACAAAATCATTCAGTGACCAATATAATTAGTCCTCTATTTCAGGTTTAGGTTTTTACAATTGCCAGGAAACTTGAAAACTAAGAATATAAATTGAATCTCTTAAACTGTTGACATTAACCTGTGTTCTACAATTGCTAATATAGAGTACCTTTTGTGTAATATATCAGACTAATACTAACATCATTCTAGATGATGTTCAATGCACAAAGTGTCACCAATAAAGTGAAACCCACAAGTCTTGATATTCAGAAAGAATAGAGATTGGTGATAGAACCAACACATCTTTGTGCCAGTGTTGTGATAGAACGCCCATATGAATGAAAATCAAGTGTGAGAGAGTTAATCCATCACCAAAGACTGTAATTATAGATTCAGATCCCATTTTCATAATACTGAGCAACCATCAGAGTTTCTAAAGGGGTCCCAGTTAAAAATAAGATCTGATTAAAAACATTTCACACATTTATCATACATATAACATTACAAATTACTGCCTTTATTTGTGGTGACACTAACAGTCAAAACAATTGAAAGTTTCATGTTTAATTCAAGTGAACAAAATTTCTTTCACTCCAGTCCTTCTTTACACACCTACTTCTTCTGAGGTTCCTTAAAAATTCTTAATTTGGGAAAAAAACTTCTGACATAACAGTAAGTTTTGCGTCAATTTGCCAATCCTGATTAGTTTCATGTTTATTAAATGATCACTGGACTTCCAGTCTAAAGTAAATGATAAACAATGCTTAATTTGAACATATTATTACCAGTAGTACAAACTGAGATAATCTAGTGTAAACAAAGGGCAAAGTTGTGTTTTTTTAACTTCACTTTCAACAGGTAATGTGTTGAGTTTGCACCCTTTGAAAACAATACTTTCTCAATTACTTCTGATTTTAAATAGATGTATGCCAGTAAATAATCAGAAAAGATGAACCTCACGTTTCTTGTAGCAGTTTTCTTACATTTACATAACCATTTCAGCACTAGTAATTAGATGGACAAGTTGGAGGGTGAACATAACCAAAGATATTGAGTTCATACAAGATGGCCAGCACATTAAAGAGGATGTAGAGAATCATGAGGAAAACTCCATACTTCTTAGTCAACTTCCAGCCATTGATGTGAATGCTTACAAGTAGCACAATTACTGTGCTAAGTAAAGTCAGCGAGGAGTAGGTCAAACCTGAAAGCAAGGCAAGAATTAAATATTAGAAAGTGTAATATACAAGTACATTTTACAATGTGTAGGGCAAATCAAACTGATGATGTTACGTCCAATTTTAGAAGTTCAAGCTACAAGTACAGAACATCCAAAAGACATTGTAGACATCCACAGAAAGTGTGTACGTTTAGACTGTATTTTCAGAGTTAAAGTCATCTTTAATGAAAATAACTTTAAGGAATTATGGATTTAAATGTTATAAATCACAAATATAATTATATGTATGTTTATGAATTTTCTTCTCCAATAATACCATTTCCTGCCTTTTTTCATGTACTAGTACTTGTATCCTGAAGAGAAAATGCAAATATGAAACATGTTTGGGTACTTATTAGTTCTGCAGTAATGGGACTCTTAAACTCTTTAGTGCATCTCTACATTATACAGATAATTCTACTACAGATAATTCTACTGAGTAAGGTTCAAGGAAAGAAATAGCGTCAGAGATGCCCGTACCCCACAGCCTGGGGAAATATTTTTCAACACCATGAGATATAGAAGTAGTGTAACAGTACAAAGTTCAAGATACTTTCAGAGCAGTGTAAGTTATATTAAGGTCCAAATAATGCTTAAGTAGAGAAAATAATATCGAAGGAAAATAAATGTATATAAAGATGAAGTATTAAAACAAGACAATTCAACAATAAAATGACAGCATTTATCAGTAAACCAAAAATGGCCGAATTATGGTTTGGATGTTTTGAATATTACCCATGCATACAGAAGTGGCATTACATTCAATGAATGCTTATGTGTGGTGTTGGAGAAAAGCCTATGGCTCACTTGATGAAATTCCATCTGTTACAATGGGAACTTGCAAAAGGAAATTCTTACTGAATTCTAATATGACTTTAACAGTGCTTAATCTGCATCAACAGACAGACCCAAAGGTGCAACAAGATTTTACAGCAAGGGTCAATACAGCAAGGTCAAAGGTCAATCAGTGTCGCACCATGACGTGGGCACACCTAAAACCCTCAACCAATGTCCCTACCAAGTATAAACTTCCTACACCTTACAGTCTCTGAGATATAACCTGGACAAGATTTTATAGGTCAAGGTCGCTACAGCAAGGTCAAATGTCAAATCAAGGTCACATGACGTAGCACACCTATACCCCCTAACCAATGTCCCTAACAAGTATCAACTTCCTACACCTCTTACGGTTTCCAAGATATAGCCAAGACCAGGTATTATAGGTCAAGTTCACTAAGGCAAGTACAAGGGTCAAATCAAGGTCACACCATGACGCTGCACACCTACTACCCCCAACCAATGTCCCTACCAAGTATCAACTTCCTACACCTTACAGTTGCTGAGATATAGCCGGGACAAGGTTTTATAGGTCAAGGTCACTACAGCAAGGTCAAAGGTCAAATCAAGGTCAGACCATGATGTTGCACACCTACAACTCCTAACCAATGTTCCTACCAAGTATCAACTTCCTACACCTTACAGTTTCCGAGATATAGCCCGGACAAGATTTTATAGGTCAAGGTCACTACAGTAAGGTCAAAGGTCAAATCAAGGTCAGACCATGACGTTGCACACCTACAACCCCTAACTAATGTCCATGCCAAGAATCAACTTCCTACACCCTTAAGGGCTGTGGGGTAAAAGTGGACATCATTTCACCTTGAAGGAAACATCACAGATTAAATCTAACATCACCAAAGGTTTCCTGTAACTTCTCATATTCCAAACCCTAGGACCAAAACTTAGGGAGATGTATGGCCTTTTGTGCGAGTCTATCCTGTTTGCATTTGGTGCAAGGGTCAAATGTAAAATCTGGCCATCATGAAAAGATGAAAAAGGTGCACAAGACCAAGGTAATCATTAGCATATAATCAATACATCACACTTTTCTTAAGCTCTAAATGTAGATTTGAATGGCTTCCAGTCTCTATTTCAACAATTACAAATTAAATATATCAAAATATGGCTGAAAAGGGTATTGGTGGGAGACTTGCAATGTCTAGGTGACCTCCAATGAAGAAATTCAAGGGCAAACCTTTTCAAGTTTACATATGTATCTATTATCTATTTGAAAAAATATTCTCAATATCATAACTGACCTTGAAATAGAAGGTCAAGATGCATGAAAAATGGGCTTCATGTCCTTAGCCATAAATACTTGCATATATCAATTTTTGTCAGATTTTACATATTCTTTCACCATTGCGTTAAGTTTACCCAGACGCAAATTTTGACACCAATAACTTTAAATATTTACATAATATGTGTCCTATGTTGCTTGCGGTAGCTTGTGGCTTGCAGCAAAACTTGATCCCTGACCGAAAATAAATGCACTAATTTCAAGTTATTACTAGTACTTGTATGTACATATGTTCCACAGTATACATTAACTGAAACAACATGTTACAGTATTTAATGTTCTATACACAAACCCAGATAATTAATATGAAAGGTAAATGCAACAGCTTTAGTTACTGGCAACTATTAGTATCTATGATGCTGAAAATTAAAGCATTTCCTGACAACGTTACTACTTTAGGAAAAGTGATATGAAATCATGTGAAAACTCAAAATTTTCCAAATCTTAATAATTGCAGTCTATTTAAACTTTTACACTTGAGTCTAGACGTACCAGCACTGTACACTTGTACAGGGTTCCCTTTATTGAACACCAAGGACTTGAAGAAATAAGGCAAACCTAGGCACAGCAGGATATCAAATACATTGCTTCCAATTGCATTGGACACAGCCATGTCACCTAAGCCTGTCAATAAAGTAAGGGGACATGGATAGGACTAGAGAGAAACAAACACCATAAGTTGAGGAAATAATTATTTAACTAGTTTAATAACATTTGCAAAGATTATAACTATATTATCATACCTTGTGCATTTTATCTGGTATAAACAAAACAAAGCAGGTTATTAGCTTAAGACATGTCATATGATAGCGATCATAATACTTTTGATGAGTATTTATGGAGAAAAGTTAAAGGCAAAATATGACTCAACAATATTGTATCTAAGTGATTGTAGTAGGAAGAAATTACATTAATTTTTAGATTTAAAAAAATGACTCCCAATACCTTTCAACAATCATGGTAGTTTTTGCTTAACAGATAATATAACAATGTAAAATTTATCTTTGTTTTAAGGCTTGACCTCATGAATGACTTTTATTCGTTGTGGTCAATTTCACATTCCTGACACAAATGTTCTTTGGCTTACCATCTCTAGTAACCAATAAACTGGCAATTGCATCAGGCACACTGGCACCAGCAGCAATGAATGTAAGACCCATTACTGTGTCTGGAACACCCCAAGTCTCTCCTAAATAAACAACACAGTCAGTGTTCCAAGAACTATGCAAAATAAAAGACTCATTTTCTATGTGTAACTCATTTCCATAAATTAGTCCCTTTTAACCAGAACAGTTATAACATTCAGACCATGAGCTAGGAGAAGGCTACAATCAATAAACTGAATTATTTCAAGGGAAAAACACAGATACCTAAAATTTGGCCAGTTCTTAATTAATGCACACTCATGACAGTGATTATGTAGAAATCAGTACATAATACTCAGTCTGATAGAAATTAATGAAATAAAAATTATGTGTAACACAACTTTACATACCCACTACAGTGATCATCCAGACCATGAGGTAGGAGAAAGCTGCAATCCACACACAGGACATAACAAATGTCATCAGCCACCACTTGCGCCAGCGCTCCTTCCTACAGTCTGGCACAGTGACCAACATGAGCAGATTTATGGGTAGTGACATCACCCACAGCAAGCGCTTACAACAGCCCTCTGGAAAACTCAGCACCGACTCCTTACTCTCTTCCAGGTGGGTCTTCACTGTATGGTAAGTATGGAGAGTTAACGTAGAAAAGAATGGATAATTAATGGTCAAAGTATGATCAGAAAATAAAGTATGGACAGTAAGTGAGCAATATTAGTGAAGAGTTATATCCCAATCACATTACTGGCGGTACTTCAACTACTGTCTGACATCCATATGTGAGCTTGTGACCCAGTCGTGAAACATCAAATTCCTTATGTATGCTACGGAAGTTTTAACATTTTAAAAATTTCCGCCTCTGACCATCTCACCATGACCATGCGCAAAAGGATTTTTTGATATGGTAACTGAAGGTGTGGTCCACAGTGTATAAAAAGTTGTGACCCGGTCATGCTTCGGAGTAATACAGCGACATGAGTGGAGAGATTGGACGTTTGGCCACTGTGTCACCAGTTCGCATACAAACCCCTGGATGGTAGTTGAAGGAAAGGGCATTTCATCCAACGCCTGTAACAATGGGTCATACCACCAGCAGTGTGAATGGATACACCAAATCTCGGAAGGTATGAGGCATCCTTGGAGGCAATTCCGCCACTGAGTAAAACCTCTTAACTGCGGGATGTACCGCCTGTAGTCTGACTGGGTACAAGTATTCGGGACAAGAAACCATATCTGGGAATATATTTTCATGTGCAAAGTTCAATATGGGTTTGTCTGGTTTACCTGTACGGGCTATCAGTGTTGAGTAGTAGATACAGAAAAAAATACAATACAGAGTGAAATACAGATATCTTAATTTTGGTGAATTTGTACACTAAAATTAAACACAGGAAATCCTGACTCCTTGAAATAATGTCCATCTCTTCCTCCACTATTAAATAGAGCACTGAAACAAAATTCAAAAGACAAAATCCACAATTAATGTTGAAAAATATGGGACACACAAATGTTATAGATTTCAGGAACAGGAGATACCTCGTACATAAATTAAATGTAGCACCGAGAAATCTCAAAATTCTGGACACAATTCTGGAGGACAAAATGCTGATCAAAATTGCAAGGGTGGATAAAATGCTGTTCAGTTGTGGGACAGAGATGTTCACAACAACCCTGGAAAAAATTTATGAATTTAAATCATTCTTGGTTTAATAAAATAAAATGAAATGGTAATCAATAATAATACAAACAACCTTAAAAGAAAAATTTCCAATATCTTCAGCATTTATTAATAGCACATCAAATAATATATATACATATAATGGCTGAAAAACAATAAAATTTAAAACTTTAATTACTTAAATGTAGCTTTTAGGCCAACGTCTAAGAAAAATAGACATTTATAGTTGGCCATAGCCATAGAATGAATGTTTTAAAAGTACCAGTCTGAGTCCCGTTTACAGTGCCCCAATCCCGAAGACCGGGCCTGTAAAGAGCCAAAAACCTGAATATACTGAATGACAGTGCTAAAAACTGTCAAGATGTTTTGATTGTAGGAGAGAAATGCAGCCGTGCTCACTTAGGTGGTGTAAGGGCCCTTAGGAGCCATCCACGAGTGAAAAACCAGCCCTATGGTTGGAATTCTCATAAATTTTTAGCCACCTAACATGAGATTAATGACAACTTTAATATGTCCTTAATATATATTATGCTTGATAAACTAACAATACAAAATGACATTACCCATAACATCTTGAGAGGTAAACCTATACCTAGATCCTGGGATTAGACTCCTGAAGACTTGGTTGTAGCAGATGTGCCCCCCCCCCCCCCCCCCCCCCCCTTCTTTTCTGGTCTGAGGGGAAGGATCTAGGATTTGTTGTGCTGCCACCACTGGTCCCAGATACATATTGTTGTCGTCTGACAAAGTAAGGTCTTTTAGGTAAAAATTTGTAAATGTGTTGTGAGCTTTCCAGTTGCAGGCTTGCATGATTTGGCCCACCGATACCCCACCGTAAAAGGCCTTAGAGGCTGTGAAGGCCCTAATGTCATGCGCTTTAACTTGGACCAGGTCCAAGGCTTGTTGGTCTGCTTGTTTATAACAAAGTAGAATGGTTTGTTTCAACCAAGAAGAGAGAGTAGCAGGTCTGATGTCTGAGGTATGTCCTTTCTTGAAGGAGATGAAAAGGAGTGATTGAGACCCTCTTAGGTCTTTTGTTCGATCCAAATAGTACCTCAGGGCCTGCACTCTTCTTTGAATTGTCTACCTACAATGGTAGTCAAAGCAGGAATAGTCACCGGAGACACACTTTGAGAACCTTCTCTTGCATAGGCTCAAAGGGCGCTTTTGTGAGCTCATTGAGAACAATAGAGAGGTTGCATTTTGGAAGATTCCTGGAACTTTTTGGACGATCCCTGTGAAAACCGGAGAGTAACCTTTGAAGGTCTGAAATTTGTGCAATATGGTGGGCCGCTGGGCCCAAACTGTCAACAATGGCCGTCCTGTAACCATCAATGGTCGAGGGGCGCCTGTTTAGATCTTGGTACAGGTATATAAAAAATCTGAGATATGTTTCACAGATGGAGTGGAGAAATCCACCGAATTTTCTCTGCACCATTTCTCAAATAGGGCCCACTTTGACTTGTAGATGGTCCTTGTTGATGACCTCTGAGGGGCAGCAATTCTCTCTGCCACCTCCACAGAGAAGCCTTGCTCTTGGAGTTGTCCACTCCTAGACACCAGGCGTGGAGGTTGAGATGCTGTGGATTGCTGTGGAACACATAATTGTGGGACTGTTTGAGAACAGTTGTTGACACTGGAAGTGGTAGTGGGATCTCTGTTGAGAGCTGCACTAGGTCCCAAAACCAGGGTATCCCTGACCAGCCTGGGGCTATTACGATGATCAGGCAATGGCATTGCCTGATTTTTTGGATCACCCTGTAAAGGAGAGCCGTCACAGGGTAAACATAGGCAATGAGACCCATCCAGTTTAAGTTCAGAGCATCTATGTCCCAAGCATTTGAGTCTGGGACTGGAGACACGTACAGTGGAAGTTTGTGGTTCAGATGAGTGGCAAATAGATCTACATGAGGAATTAACCACTTTTGGCAGATCTGTTTGAACACCTGCGGATGCAGTGACCATTCTGTTGACTGCACTTGGTTCGACCTGGACAGGAGGTCGGCCATCACATTCAGACACCCTGGAATGTGTCTGGTTTTTAATGTTATGTGATAGTGATGACACCATGTCATGATCTTCCACAGGAGAGTGCACCTCTCTGCTGAGTGAGTTCCTCCTTGTTTGTTTATGTAGGCTACCACTGTTGAGTTGTCCGTTGCAACTAACACTGTTTGGTTCTGGCACTGGTCCTTGAAGCTTCGAAGGGCCAGGGAGACCGCTTTCAACTCTAGAACGTTTATGTGTAGCCTTTTTTCTCGGTCTGACCACAGAACCTTTGCAGAACTTTGATCTAAGTGAGCGCTCCAACCTTCGTTTGAGGCGTCTGTAAAGAATTGGATACTGTGGTCTTTGGGATGAAGGTCTGCACCTCTCATCAGGGATTGAGGGATTTTGCCACCAGTCTAGGTCTGCTGAAATGGTTTCTGTCCAAGGAAGGAGGTTGTCCAGCGACTGAGGATATCTCTAGTGCTCCTTGAGGTGAAACTGAAAGGGCCTCATGTGAAGGCATCCCTCTGGGACCATTTTCTCTGTTGAGGCAAGCAACCCAATTAGCGACATCAAACATCTTGCAGTCAAAACATGTTTTGACTTGAGACGTAGGATCAAATCCTGAAGTTTGAGCCATCTCTCTTGAGTGGGTTTTACAAGGGCTGAATCTAGATGGTATTCGTAGCCCACGAACAAAAACATCTGAGTAGGTTTCAGTTCGGATTTTTCCTGATTTATTATAAAACCCAAGGATTGAGTTAGGTATACCACTGCCTGAGTGTTCACTTGGGCTTCCTCCTGAGACTGGGACCTGATCAGCCAGTCGTCCAGGTATTGGTGAAGTCTGAGTCCTCTTGAGAGGGCCATTAGCTTCACTTCCTTTACAATCATTGTAAAGACCTGGGGGGCTGTGGCTAGTCTGAAAGGGAGGGAGGTGAACTGGAACACCTGCGACCTGTGGCAAAACCTTAGGTATTTCCTTGAGTTTGGATGGATGGGGATGTGAAGGTAAGCGTCTGATAGATCTATCGACGATACCCATCTTCTGAAAGAACGGAGGAGACCTTCTACTGGTGGACTGAGGGAGGCTTTTAAGGAGTAATTGGGGGGAGGGGTTTCCACACCCTCGCGCCCTGTTGTGGGGTCGAAAACGACCCCTGGAGCCTCAGAAGTTCGGTTTCCGCCTACCTAAGGAAAACAATTGGTTACTGCTTTGTAAGGAGTTGCCCCCATAGGGGCGTTTCCTGTAGGAGCCTCTTTTCTTGTTGTGGGGGCCACGAAAGGGCTTATTTTGATAGGGTCCGAAACCCTGAGAGTCTTTAGAGGTGCCTTTTCTGAGGAGGAAGTCTTCCCCCTCCTTCACAAGATGAGACTTGAACAAGGAGGAATGCCAAAAGGGTGAGTTCCTGAGTTCTTGGCGTCTCGTTAATAAATAATAAATCAAATAATAAATAATAATAAATCTACTGCTTTGCAGACGCAATATCTTCCCCAAGGGGAAGTCAGTGCGCTAACTAATCATGTATAATTTCCAAGTCATAGTGGGGGACGAGTCCAGGTCTGTATTCCGATGGTTGTGGGTGTGAACGTGGGGAAGAATCTAGGTCGGAAAAGCAGATTTAAAAAGGTGAGTTTTCAGGTGCTTCCTGAAGGATGTGACAGATGGACTGGTTCCCCTAAATGTGGTTGCAAAAGGGTCATTTCGGCTTCGTGTCTAAGCAAGCCAGTGTTACCCATAGAATATAGATCCCTCTGGAGTATATGGGCTAAGGATTTGCTGAGGCATGTGAGAGCTCTGTGCTGAATGAGAACAGTCTTATTCCATAAGTCTAAATATTCACAGGCTTTCTCATATCACGTTTTGCTGCTTTCTCAGGATTGGCACCTTTCTGGATCTGAGACTTAACCCTCTTAAAGGTTGACTTCAGGCTATGTTGGCACTTCTCAAGAGTGGCATTACAAGAAGGTGAAGTGTTGGCAAAGGCAGCAGTAAAGTTGAGAGTGGATATGTTTTGCCTAGCTTGGTGTTCCAATTCCTTAAGAATTGGTAGGGGAACCTTGGCCATAGGGGCCCCAGGGGGTTTAGGAGTAATACAGATTTTTGCAAAATCTGTATTCAACTCTGGTATTTTCTCCTCATAACAGGGCTGTCCCACCTTGTACCACTTTGCAGTGGAAGGAGGAAGTTTGATTTATTTACCCTCAGGTAAATTAGCAGCCTGAAAATCATGTTCAAACTTATCAAAGGCATCTTTGATAACTAAGCTGAATGGTAGCATAGAGGAAGGACCTCCAGGTCTGAGGTCTTGACGGCCTTTTTCACCATCCAGACCCATAACTGATGTTGAGGACCTGGGCATAGACTCCCTGGGGTCAGGGAGAGAAAGAATGCGCCTGAAGGTGTCCACCTCCTCAGCGTATTGGGAGGGAACATCAAACAGAGCTACTTCCCTATAATAAGGGGGGTCTGGATCATGTTGAGGTTGGTCTTGGTCAGAGAGAGCCCCAGAGGACTTTGAAGACCTGTGTCTGGTTGCAGAGGACTGATTCTCCTCTGAGGAAAATGACACGTATCTGGACCTGACCTTATGTCTACTCTTGTCAGCATGTTTTTGGGGTTTAGAAGATGACATCCAAGGTTCATCAGATTCATCATAGTATTGATCCGAGGCAGACCTCGGTTCAATCTCATGCCTTTTGGGAGAGTGAGAGTGTTTTTAGGTCTATCCGAGGCCTTCTTAGAAGGCTCCTCGGATGCATTAGAATTCTGATCCGATTCATAATGAAGGTCAGAACCGAGACGTGGGGGAAGTGTTGGACCATAGTCCACTTCCATTTCCTCAACATGTGAGGTAGTTCTAGGTCTCGGAGGGGGTAGGTCCAGATTTACAGCACTAGTGAAGAGTCCAGGCTTAGAAGCTGAAGCCGAGGTATGATCCACCTCTGCCTGTCTTTTAGTTGTTAATTCGTCTTGAAGAGACTGGAAAGCTTCTAACACAGATGCCTGGAAAGAACCCATTTGTTGCTGCAAATGGATGTTCAGTGTGTTACCCAGGGATTTTTCTAAATTTGATTCAATCTTATGCTGTAAGGCAGTACCTGGGGTGGGTGGGACAGTTTTGGCTGGTGTTTTGATGGACTGAAGGGTAGGGGCTGAGGACGCGGGGGTGAGGTAAATAAGTTATCTGCAGCACTCTCAAGGTCTGCATGGGAACCAGTAAATGAATCCACGTCATCCCCTAAAAGATCTAGTTCATCGTCTTTTGAACTAGCAGTGTCCCTCTTTTGCTTCTTAATATAGCGTTTTCTTTGTGAAATTTTCAACATTTGTTCTTCTGTAAAAGAAGTGCATATTTCACATGGATTTTCAAAAGTGACGCAGGGGTCATCACCCTTGCCAGATTCCCTACAGGTAGGGCAATAATTATGTGTGTCAAACACGAAGCAAAAGTGATGACACTTACTAGATCTAGGTTTATCTTTGTTCATTTGGTGAGCAGACATCTTGAAACGTAATAAAAAGATGTAGATGAAAGTCTGAACCGAGGAAAACTCAAAACACACGAAAATAATAAAATATATGTATCCTGTCAAAACTGAAATTTTACAGAATAATCTATGATATATAATGTATGAAATGACCAAAAATCAACATCCAACAATACGTATGTGTTGAGAAATAGATAAAAATATCTGTGTAAATGACAGACGCTACAAATCACGCAGCCAACGAGAAAGTAGGAAGAAATCGCATAGTGTACCACGAGAGTACAACTTGAGGCTACGGCCAACTATAAATGTCTATTTTTCCTAGATGTTGGCCTGATGCCTTGCAGCCATCCGAGAACAGCACTGAGTCCCACATGGTAAGCTATTGCGCAATAAAAGATAATTCTGCTGTAGATACTTGGACTGGAAGAGGTCTCTTCAAGGTAATGGTAAGACCGTTGAGAAATTGAATCCATTATTATCACATTTAGATACATGCTCACCTATGTTAAAAGCTTCTGTGCTTCACTTACAGAACAAATGTTTCTGTATTGTAAGTTTCAATAATTGATTTTATCTTGCCAGTGTAGCAGATATGTTAGGCGCTATCCAAATATATAAGCTTGCTAATTGTTAAATTTCTCAAAAAAAATATTGCCTTAAGTTTATTTTTGGGAACCAGTCAATATGATATTCAAATTAAATTTAAAAATGGGGTTATTTTTGAAATACAAATAGATATAAAGTAATACATGTACACGAAAATTTGCAATTTATTATAATGTAGGAGTAAAATTAAACCAAGGCAATATTTCGGAAATTTACAGACATTAAAGATACATTGCTGACACTGTAGATTATTACTAACACTTGTGACAATCATGCCTTGCATGTAATAAGTTTGTTCTCTCTCGTTATAGAGAAAGGGAGCCATATATTTGTACAATATGTTTCATTCAGAATTAGTACAAGCTGTCATAGAATGTCTTTTGATGTCTGAAATGGCAGCTGTAAATCTGATTAAACATTAAAGTTAGAATGCCTAGAATAAGAGATTACTCCCAAACCACTCTGTTATATGCATTAGCTTATTCCCTTGTTAATAATACAAAGTAATATTGATTGATGTCATTACATTTTAAGTCCTTCCAGCATGTTCATGTTATCTAGATTATTCACAAAAAACATTGTGGTCACATTACAAAAATAAATATGATAAAGTGTGAAAGGTTATAAAAAAGACAATAAGTGTATACTTCTTCATCTATTGATCAATAAGCTATGTTCATTATATCCTAGTGAATATTGTGATAGCATGTCTGAATGATCCCAGATAGGAGACAAAATAATAAATGGAAATAATGGAAATATAGAAATGCGTATATAAACTAGACCAAGGACGCATCTGTGGCCAGATGCAAGATGTATCCACCAGAAACGGCCAACTAACATAGTTTAGAAGATAAACAGCATTTTTCAATAATAAGCAAGTTGAAAGCACTTTTAAGTTTGGCTACCCTCATTTGACCTTGAAGCAGGGGCCCAAGGTCAAATCCAACCACACCACAAGATTCCCAGCCCATGACTTTCTATAGGTTGGTTTACCATCCCAAACCTCTAGGACCGAAAATAAGCGAGTTATAAGCAGTTTTAAGTTTGGCTATCCTTGTTTGACCTTGAAGGAGGGCCCAAGGTCAAATCCGACCACACCACAAGATTCCCAGCCCATGATTTCCTATAGGTTGGTTTACCATCCCAAACCTCTAGGACCAATAATAAGCGAGTTATAAGCACTTTTAAGTTTGGCTATCCTCGTTTGACCTTGAATGAGGGGCCCAAGGTCAAATCCGACCACACCACAAAATTCCCAGCCCATGATTTTCTATATGTTGGTTTACCATCCCAAACCTCTAGGGCCAATAATAAGTGAGTTATAAACACTTTTAAGTTTGCCTATCCTCGTTTGACCTTGAAGGGGCGGCCCAAGGTCAAATCTGACCACACCAGAAGATTCGCAGCCCATGATTTCCTATAGGTTGGTTTGACATTCCAAACCTCTAGGACCAATGATAAGGGAGATATAAGCACTTTTCATGACTGAAAAGAAACGCCCGTGGCGGCCATCTTGTTTCTCAAAATGAGGCCAAAAATATTTTCAGTCAAGATTTTGTAATGATGAACATATCCTGCGAATTTGAGATCTCTACTTATAATTCCCTTTGTTCTAGAGGGCCAACAAAACTCCTTGCTGAAAGTCGAAAAACGCCTGTGGTGGCCATCTTGTTTTTCAAAATGAGGCCAAAAATATTCCCAGGCAAGATTTTATGGTTATGAATATAACCTGAAAATTTGAGAAGTCTACCTATAATACCCTGGCCTCTAGAGGGGTAACGAGAAAATCTCTACACACTGTGGTGGCGGCGGTGGCATACTCATTTAATCCATAGTATCCACCGGATGCTATCCGGTGGATACAAAAATGCTGAGCCAACAACAGAAACTACACATAAATCAACCACTGACCATTCAGAGATGACAATAAATTATGTTGTAATTCACAGGAACTCATATCATGACCCTGTTTCAAAAAAACCCTGCTTGACTGACTTTCCCTGAGTTTTGAGAATAAAAACAATACAATCTAACAAAAGAAAGTAGTACTTTGAACAAACAATTAAATTGCTGTGGCCACATTAAAAAATAAGAATATATACATACACAACCATCCTGTGCTTTCAGAGTGAAATAATTCGATCTAGCAGCAGAAAGTGCCAATGCACTAACTTTAACAATTGACAAATGGTTTTGATCACTTTAATAAGACGGTGCACACTTCTCCCCTGTAACAACTTAATTTTCCCAGGTGAATGAGCATCCAAAGTCTGACAATACGTCACATCCTTTTATATAAATCGTGTATACCTTAATTTTGAATTTGTCTTTAGAACTGCTATGATGGTTTGAATCTATTCAATACTACTGAGGTTCAAATCCCAAACGAGAAATTTTTGGCCCAGCAAGGGAACAGACTAAGCATGTTAATGGTTAAGACACTACAACATTATTCAAGGTATATCTGCTACATAGGAATTCTATTTGTGGCATCACAAATTAAAATAGAAGAAAGTTACCATTTTAAAAGTACATTTGACAGGGCTCATTTGACTATTTCAGAACTGAAACAGACTTGTCTGGAGATATGTGAACAAAGCATAAGCTGGTTTGAATGAACAGTATAGAATATTTACCCACAACCTTTGCCAGGGTGTTCTTTGTGCTGCCATTCATAGCAGGAGTTGTGGTTTGTGGACCCTGCTCTCCAAGGCTTTGTTTTAAGGCAACGGAGGAAGACAATAATCCGTGAAACTCAGTCACATCCTCCACTAATACCGCACATTTACATAAAAAGAAACAAGCCACCTCTTATGTACACAGAGTAGGGATCAAAAATAGGGGTTTGACATAAAGACTAACAAAATTATATTGTAGTTGTCTAATTTTTCTACACTGAAAAGTTTCAGTTAAAATGTTTTGTTTTTTATAAAGTACACAGCTTGATATGTTTCTTCACATGATTAATTCTCCAGTCCAACCAGACGATAACAATAAAACATCTAGTGCATATTTTTAAAATTTGAGGTATATTTTTATTTAATTTGAAATATCAGCATCACATTTGATGGTAATTGTGTGAATCATTCACAAAACTTAATCATTAACAAACATAACTTGATCAAATACTAATTCAATATTAATTAAAATATTATTTAAGTAAGTTCCATACACGAGAAATATCTGTGAATGGGTTACAAACATGCGTGTTGATTGATAATGGTGAAAACAACAAATGTAAAATGAAGCAAATGAACACATTAAACAGCGACTTAAAGAAATTTTCATCATGACAACTGCTATGATATCAACAGCAAAACAAGAAAGGGGTAACAGCCATAATTTTATGAAAAGTGGGACATTAATTAAATATATAGATGGATCACTTCTAGTCATGTGACAACATGTACAAATAGACTGAGCATTGTGATTATTAATCTGAGAACTTTAATTGATATCACATTTTCATCCATTAGTAATACAGTTTTCTGAATCTACTTTGATCAAATGATACGGTACTCTATTTTACAGACTTTTTAATTTAAATTTCTTCATTAACATCCCTGGGAAATGGGAGGTATACTATTACATAGGTATATCCACCAGTGCAAATGGAAAATTTGAAATGCAACATGTTTTACTCCAAGGTTTATAACTTTTGGCTTTCTTTCCAGACACATTAAATCATGGGCTTAATGATTAAGATTATATTGAAGCATGGTTTCAGGTTATGAGATGGATCCACAAAAAATCCATGATTTTCTACTGATTCTTCTGAAGATTTAAAATTTCTGCCTTTGTTTGAACAGGTCAATTACTAGTTTATCCACAGATGAAACATATTTTCTACTCTTTCGCACTGGCATTATATAAATCACACACTAGATTTGTCTTGTAATATTCTCAAGATTTGATGACAGTATTGGTTAGATAAATGTCTCGGTTACTCATTCCTGAGTAAATTCAGTACTATAGGGTCAGATTGAACTGCTTAAAATAAGCTTCTCCATACATCTTAATGTGTGAAGTAAGTGCACTAGTACATTAGTTTAGATTCATATCCAAATGTGAGTCTGTGTGTGCTTTTTCTCCAAAATTTTAGTACAAAACTTCATATTGTCTCACAAAAAATCTCTTATCACAAAATCTTAGAAAGAATATCATGACTATGCAATTTCCTTAACAATTTCTTCTGGAAACTTTGTAAATATGGTTTTAAATTTGTTCATGAATAAGTTTAACAAAATATCTACATTTCATATTAATGCATAGATTTAAATTTTTATTTGTTGCAAATTATATTAATATGCAGGATTAAAAAATTATTATTTCATCTACAGCTGGCAGTTATTAGGTTGAGTATTAAAAATACCAATTTTTTTCAATAACTTTGATGTCTGAAGAAGATACATATATCTTGAAAGATACACAGACTGAAAGACAATTGTATGATTTATTTTATTGGTTAGCTGATTATCTGTATATTTTATTATCCACCACGCGACGTATTTGCCCTAAATACGGGGAAATACAGATCGGGATGTATTTTTTTTGTATACACCGGCGCCCCGGTACTATGGATATTGAGTGTGATTAACTTCCGGTTTTTGAACAATATCTCGGAAAGTATGTAACTTAAAAATATGTATAATATATCATTAGAAAGGTGTTATTCTAGCGCTTCTGCTCATGTATGTTGCATAAATATCCATGCAGAAATGACTGAGATATTGCAAGGTAAAGATTGAAGTTTTATATTCAGTGTTGCTCATTCTTTTTGACAGTCTGTTTCACGTTTTCTCATTAAATATTCATATTATTTGACCCATAAATCACACAAAATGGTGGATAATAAAAGTAAAACATCCCTCATCAGACATATACAGAAAAAATATATCACTCATGAAGATTAACAATATAATACTCGTGCTTCGCACTCGTATAATATTGTTATCTTCATTCGTGATATATTTTTTCTGTATATGTCATTCGGGACGTTTTCCTATTTTATTAAAATATAGCCTAATCCAGCACAAATATTATAATGCAAATGTTAAACTAAACAAACTATGGTTCTGTTAAACATATAGCAAAATAGAACATATATACAGATTTGCTGAAAGAAAAAAAACAACATAAATTAAAATTGTGAAAAAAAATAATGGAAAATCAACACAAAAAAACGGCAAAAAAGAAAACAGAGGTAAAAATCAATTCTCCAAAATCATGAAGCTACAACAAATAGATTAACAGTCACAGTTATTCGGGGGAAAGGTAACATAACTGATAAAACAATTATTGTCAAGTAACATGTACAAGATATACAAGGCTGAAATTGTTGAACTTAAATCAAGACAAACACAATAGAGATTGTGAGTAAAGAATCAAAGAATCTTAAACTGACACATTTCAAGAAGCAATTCATAAAATTACTGTCATGAAATGATGGTAACAGATAAAAGAAGAAACCAGACATATAATTGGTTTAGATTCCGGTCTGAAAACTAACATGACGAATGGTAGGTACAGAAACTATTTCAATTGCTACCGGCAGCAAGATTTCTACCCACTGAACCAAAGGTAGGAGATACGAGTGTCACTTCTGTCTTAACTGATGGTTTTAATTATTGCAGTAAATGACCAACACAGAACTGAGTTATATCAAAGGTACCTGTTTCATACACACTTGGGATTGTTTGAAAAAAAAATGTTGCTGAAAGAGCAGTTCATACATTTAAAGACATATGAATTTCTAAAGTTTATTTTTATAATTCTATTTCAGAGGTATTGGTTGATATACCACCTCATTCGTATTGACTTAATAGGAGAATTTTAGTTGTACACACTTTTACTTGCTATCCAAATTCATCAAGTACTTGTAAAACTGGAGCAAAGTATAAATATTATAAATTTAAATTACCATTTCAAGCAATTGGTCGAAAATAGCATTAAAGATGTTGGTACCCCACAGCCTGGGGAAATGGTGTTGGACACCATATACAAAAGAGATGAAACAGAAAAAAAGGCAGGAGACTTTCAGAATAAACAGCATAAGTTATGTAAAGGTGTACAAGAAATAACTCATGAAAGAGAAAATGTATGCAAGGACAAAGTATCGAAACAAGACAATTTAAAAGGAAGACGAGAGCATTAAGTTTAAAACTTAAAGATATAAAGCTGTAAAATTTTTAAACTTATCTATTTATTAATAGCCTGGATAAGATTTCAAAGGTCAAGGTCACTACAGCAAGGTTCAAAGTTAAATCAAGGCCACATCTACATCCTCCAATGCCTCCCCCCCCCCCCCTTCATTCACCCCTGTATGAACATCCTATACATCACAGTTTCTAATAAAAAGTATGGACCAGATTTTCCTGTCGCCCGCCTGCCAAACAAGATGCCATCGGTGAAAACAACACCCACTCAGCCTTTTTTTAAAGGATGTCGGGTAAAAACCTATTTTCAAAATCATGGGGATTAATTCAGTAAAAACATTTTTTAAAGATCAAACAGGGATCTCACTTGACACTAGATTAAAACATTTCATAGAGTTCTGACATTTTTGTACATCTTATCTAGTTTAATAACAATACATATTTTAAGAGCATGAAGAGTAATGTCAATAGATGTACAAGATTGGTGCTAAATTATTTTCTGAATACCGTCAATTTATTAAAAGTCAATAGATTTCTTGGTGAAATACTTACCCAAACTACAGAATATATAATGGCTTATTTCTGCGATATGAACAGGAAAATTCAAATATGACATGTACTTTGCCTTCATGTATTTTGCCTCCTAAAGTATAAGTTCTGCTACTTTAACTTAATTGAGGAAAAAAAAACCCATAAAATTTAAGTTGAAAAATAACCTTGGGAAATGTTGAGACCTTTTCATAAAACCTTGGAAAACAAAGGTTCCAGTAAATAATGACACTGAAAAGGAGAAATAAAAAAGAGCATATTACAATGGCAATCACAGAAATAAACAAATGAAACTATTAACACAATGAAGATGAGAACCACGTATCATAACTATGCATGCAGTGACACAAATATACAGGGTGGTTATTTTTCAGATATCACACATCAACCATGAATATAATTCTTTACTTGTTTCAAATTGCTGATTATGGTGAAATTCTGACAATTGCAATTAATAGGGTTATGACTCTTTGGTTAATTAAAGACTTTTTTTGAAGAACTGTAAAATAAATCGGCTATATCCTGTAAAAATGCTTGATAAGACGAGTTACAACAACCTATACATATCAGATAGCAACAAAACATAAGGGACAATATTTTATGTAAAATTAAATGAATTAATATATTGTTTTGCCTTCTGTCACACAAACAACAAGGCTGTATAAAGATTGGGATGTTGGTATCAAAGAAGGAATAAATCTATGGCTAATAATACAGGATTGCATAATCTGCTGAAATATCCACAATTTATTAGACAGAAGAGACAAATATATTTCAAAAAGCTTGTGTAGTATCAGACATATTTACAGTGTCAATGGATCAGTAATATTTGACATTTATTGTACATAATATATATATATACCATGAACCCATTATAAGGCAATGGGAGTTTATCTGTCCATCTTTTTGTGGCACCCAACTGTGAAATATAATATTTAATAAGCATAACCTGTGAAAATGAAACCTAGTTCATTTAAAACTTAGGTGGCTCAGTTACAATAACTATCGTTTTGATCACATTTTAATACACACAGCCAAAGCCTTTTAAAGCAGAAGCATGCAATCAGGGAGAGCTTTGTGAAAAAGTTTTAAAGTGATTTCTTTAAGATGTTTTGATTATAATTGTTTAGATTTATATATGTTTCACTTTTTTCACTATATATTACATGTTCTGAGTTTATTATAGAAGTTTACCGATTATAAAACATTAACCATTAAACGCCCAGCGCCTGTTCAATCGGACTTCCTCCCTGTTATCTGTAATTATCAGCAAAGTAAAAGCTTTTCTCTTCTCCCTAAAGTGTGTTCAGAGTACTTGTTTCAATTATTTGATTTGAAAAAAGTGAAATAACATAAACTGTTTATATTAAGAATTAATCATTATTCTTTCATTCACACAACTGGGTGTTGTTGTATACAGGTAACTTTAGGTCAGGTAAGTTAGTACATGTATCTAGTTTTGTAAGACAGCTACATATTATCCGTACATTCACATGTAATCAGCATACTCTCTAGTGCCTCTTTCTCCTTTTACAAGCCTAGTTCTTGTCAACAGTTAAACACAGTTTTCAATTATTCATGCTACAAGGGTCACACCATAAGCTTGAGTTTACTGAAATGCAAGCACCACTGTTTCCACCCTGTATAATTGGAGTTTCAAACACACATGCACAACAACGCTTTATGAATATATGAAAACCACCAACAAAACGCAACAATGCTCAACTACAGTATGTCTGCTGTCTTACCTTGGATTTCTATCAGAAAAAATATACAATATGAAATTAAGGCATTTCTATTGTATTGTGTGCACACAAATAGCATTAAATTACAACCAAAGACCACTGAAAATAAAACTCTGTCATGAAGTGATTCCTTTTTGGGAGAAGAGAATGTCAGTTCCTTAGAGGATCTCTTCCATTGATATTTCCTTGTTATCTACAATTCCTCGTTACGTTAAAGTATTTTATCTTTCAAAATTTAACACGGTTCAACTGTATATATGTTACAAGAAAATTCAAAGGCTTGTGATACCCACAATAAAGTTGCTGTTTGGGGTGTGTGGAAAGGTAGATGCCTAATAAGTGTACATATCCATGGTAAGGGCTTGCAGGTGTGGCTTACATGTATAGTTGTCTTATTTTGATGCAATATAAATTAACATAGATAATAAGATTTCTGTAAATGATTGTACCTTCCTTATTTGTGGTCAGATTTTCATATTTTTCACCATTGTGTGTGGTTTAATGAGATGAAAATATTAAGAGCAAATAATTTTAAATATCTCTAGAATATATGTCCTATCTTGCTTGTGGCTTGCATGAAAATTTAGTCACTGCTCGAAAAAGAAACATAAGCTGCAAGCCATACCCACCAGCTATATTCCATAAGCTGTACACAGGAAACCCTCCTTCTTTAACTATAAAGTTTGAATTCTTTTACCACAATCTATATCCACAAGCTAAATACAAGCACATGGCTACGTACAGTAAGAGGAAATCAAGTCCAGACTTTTCCCTTCAGCATGGGACACCTACAGTAGACTCTGTATAGCTAGAACCTCTGATGTATTAATGAAGTGGTTCTAACTATGACTGTATTCCATTTATATCTACAAGGCCAGTTGTCATGGCAGTAATTAATAATTATCTGTCAGGTATTCCTATGGTCCATCCTGGAGTGATAACTGTAGCAAGTAGCATTAATTACAGTAGCTTATCTTGTGAAATATAAGGTTACCACAACATGGACATTTTCCTAGGGCCTAAATTACACTGGTCATCCACAAAGTAAATATATATGAAATCAGCCATATACATGTAGTTTTAAAACAATTAATTAGCAAAATTATAAAACATGGCGAAACTCACACACTGACCCATGCACGAAGAGACTGCATTTTATAATCTCCCACCCGGTAGGCCAGTGGGACATAAAAATACATTTTCTGATGGCGGAACCTGAAAACAAGTTGAATTCATGCTTGAATTCAGCTTGCAACTAGTTCTACTTAGGCAGAATCTACTTAAAGTATGATGTACTGAGCTGGGAACAAAAACTCTACATATGCAAAGAAATGCCACCTGCTGAAGGTTATTCAACAAATAGAAAAGAATTCCATCTATTACCAGATATGCAACATTGAGAGGGGGGGAAGAATACAACTACATGCAAAGAGATTTAACAGGAAATTTTTACTAGTTATCAAGGCTATGTAAGGGACATTTTGAATGAAGTTTTACTGGGTAAATATTTTTAAAAACCTCAAATACAGTGAAAGTGAATCCTTTTAGACACAAACCTAATTTGTACATTTACTCTCATTCTGACAATTTAAATTTCATGTTTAATTTTTCTAATTGCTTTAATTTTAACTGCCGTTTACAACCAAGGTATATCACCAACAGAAAAGACATCCCTGAACATCCTAACAGAAAAAAGTTGCAAATATATCTCAAAATATATTTCCAAATAAGGAGTTGGATTTTACTAATATGTACATGTACAACAGTTATCTACATCCAATATTATCAGCGCTCAGTTTGGGATGTTTGTATGCTTACGTGTTGGTCAATAATGATATATTTGCTGCTTGGCTTAAAAATCTGGCATGACCAGAACACTAACTTTTTATTAGCAATTCTATGGTTTAATTTATTGTGAACTTTATTTAAATGAAGTATGATCTGACACAAGTGCAACTTAAAAATATATTTAACACAAAAACAGCCTACTAATTCAACTTTTAGGGAGCTTTTTCAAGGGGCAAAAATGAAAAAAAATTACCACATCAGTGCTCTAACCTGGCACATGGCTAATCAAATGGCAATTGCAGATGTGTGCCAAATTATCCAATGAAACAGTTTAAATGGTTTCCAAACTTATAATTAATGTTGCATTAATCTGATATGAACAGTTTTAATTATTTACCCAGGCCTGACGTTTCCCCTTCACTTTCTGTGTCAGTTTGTTCAAACGTGTTGTGATTGGTCTGAGTAACATTCTTGTCTTTGACTGGAGTCGCTTCACTCTTGTCAGAGTCTCCCTGGTTATCTACCTGCAAGGCAAGTCACCACAAACGTATCACTTTAAAACTCAACATGAAAATGTTTGAAATGCATCTGCATGCATATTGGAACCACAAGTGTTGAGTTCTGACATAGGGCATAAAGTACAACTGTGATGTAAGAGTTTTACAATAATAATACCACAAAATTTGGAAAATGAAAATATTAAACACAAACTTATTGCTAAATAAAGCTATATTACTGGAGCATTAACATATACTGATGATGTCATAATAGTTGGCCATACTTTGACTTCTATAAAATTATTGCTCAAAGGGAACATTAATGTAAACTAATGCTCAATGGGAGCATTAATGTGTGTGTAACTAAAACTTATGAAGCTATAAAAGTAATTACCTGAAACAGAAGTACAGCTTTAAATGGATATAGCACAATTTGGTAAAAGTACAATTAGTTATGGCAATCAATATAACTTTGTGAAAGAAGAAAAATGTTGCAAACATGCCTATAGAGCTAAGGTTGAAGGTCATAGCAAGGTCACACCATGAGGTTACATAACTACATCTCTCAATGAATATCTGTGCCAGGTTTGAAATTCTTTCACCCTGCACATGATGTTTCTAAAAATGTTTCTTTGAGCCATGGTCAAAGGTCAAACCATGACATTGCACAGCTACATCATATGATGGACATCCTTGTCAAGTTTGAACTTCTACCTTTTTAGTTGCAGAGATCTGGTATGGATATCTAAGTTAAAGAGCATGGAATTAAGGCCAAAGGTCACACAGAGGTCAACATGATATTGCAAATCTACATCCCACAAGGAACATCCCTGCCAAGTTTGAACAACTTCTTCGATTGTGGAGATCTGGCTTGGATGTGACTTATTAAGTCCGAATTCAGAAATTTTTCTAAGTCCATGTCTTCAGAGCAAAGGTCAAAGGTCACACGTGGGTCACACCATGACACTGCGCAACTACATCCACAACTGCTTCCCTGTAAGAACCAATATCAATCGACACTGAAATATGTATATATGATATAAAAACAGTATTGTAAAGGTGTACCTCCTTATATCCAAAACATGAAAATCTGGACACAAACCATGCTTCTAGTTTGGTATTGATGACCATTGTCAGAATGTACAAAACATACAGCAATAGCAGACACAAAGCTTCATACCTAAAAATAAACAAAACTTAAACTGTTGAAGTAAGATCACATTTTAGACAAAAAAACTTTAACTAGAGGAATGCTTTTGCTCACAAAAGCGAAACGTCCCTTAAAGTTTAAAATGCTTTGTGGTTTTAATAAGCATGCTGTAAAGCTAAGAATGCACAAAGCTACACCGTATGCTTTCCCAATACCTCTTAATACATTCTGAAGCTATAAAAGCAACAATAAAGGAGATATAAGGCAAAAACTCCAAAGCAGCTATTTATGACCCCAGTTTGGCCCATAAGGGAGGGTGGGGGGGTAAAACTGACCGGCTATTTAGACTCTCCACATATGCTTTTCCAATACCTCTTAATACATTCTGAAGGTCTAAAAGCAACAATAAAGGAGATATAAGGCAAAACTCCAAAGCAACTATTTTATGACCCCAGTTTGACCCATAAAGGGGAGTCGGGGGATACAGCTGACCGGCTATTTAGATTCTCCACATATGCTTTCCCAATACCTCTTAATACATTCTGAAGCTATAAAAGCAACGATAAAGGAGATATAAGGCAAAAACTCCAAACCAGCTATTTATGACCCCAGTTTGGCCCATAAGGGGGGGGTCGGGGGGTAAAACTGACCGGCTATTTAAACTCTCCACATATGCTTTCCCAATACCTCTTAATACATTCTGAAGCTATAAAAGCAACAATAAAGGAGATATAAGGCAAAAACTCCAAAGCAGCTATTTATGACCCCAGTTTGGCCCATAAGGGAGGGTGGGGGGGTAAAACTGACCGGCTATTCAGACTCTCCACATATGCTTTTCCAATACCTCTTAATACATTCTGAAGGTCTAAAAGCAACAATAAAGGAGATATAAGGCAAAACTCCAAAGCAACTATTTTATGACCCCAGTTTGACCCATAAAGGGGAGTCGGGGGATAAAGCTGACCAGCTATTTAGATTCTCCACATATGCTTTCCCAATACCTCTTAATACATTCTGAAGCTATAAAAGCAACGATAAAGGAGATATAAGGCAAAAACTCCAAACCAGCTATTTATGACCCCAGTTTGGCCCATAAGGGGGGGGTCGGGGGGTAAAACTAACCGGCTATTTAAACTCTCCACATATGCTTTCCCAATACCTCTTAATACATTCTGAAGCTATAAAAGCAACAATAAAGGAGATATAAGGCAAAAACTCCAAAGCAGCTTTTTATGACCCCAGTTTGGCCCATAAGGGGGGGTCGGGGGGTAAAACTGACCGGCTATTTAGACTCTCCACATATGCTTTCCCAATACCTCTTACTATATTCTGAAGCTATAAAAGCAACAATAAAGGAGATAAAGGCAAAAACTCAAAATCGGCTATTTTATGACCCCAGTTTGACCCATAAGGGGGGGTCGGGGGGTAAAACTGACCGGCTATTTAGACTCTCCATATATGTTTTCCCAATACCTCTTAATACATTCTGAAGCTATAAAAGCAACAATAAAGGAGATATAAGGCAAAAACTCAAAATCAGCTATTTTATGACCCCAGTTTGACCCATAAGGGGGGTCAGGGGGTAAAACTGACCGGTTATTTACACTCTCCACATATGCTTTCCCAATACCTCTTAATATATTCTGAAGCTATAAAAGCAACAATAAAGGAGATAAAGGCAAAAACTCAAAATCAGCTATTTTATGACCCCAGTTTGACCCATAAGGGGGGGTCAGGAGGGTAAAACTGACCGGCTATTTAGACTCTCCACATATGCTTTCCCAATACCTCTTAATATATTCTGAAGCTATAAAAGCAACAATAAAGGAGCTAAAGGCAAAAACTCAAAATCGGCTATTTTATGACCCCAGTTTGACCTATAAGGGGGGGTCGGGGGGTAAAACTGACCGGCTATTTAGACTCTCCATATATGCTTTCCCAATACCTCTTAATACATTCTGAAGCTATAAAAGCAACAATAAAGGAGATATAAGGCAAAAACTCAAAATCAGCTATTTTATGACCCCAGTTTGACCCATAAGGGGGGGCCGTGGGGTAAAACTGACCGGCTATTTAGACTGTCCACATATGGTTTCCTATTACCTCCCAGTACATTTTATAGCTCTAAATGAAATACTTAAGAAGATAATAGGGGGGTTGGTCTAAATTTAAGGCATTCAGATTGGAAGGTGTCAGAAAATCACTCATAAATGAGACATTTTTCAAGGGATTGCTCCCAAAATCTAATCAGCTCGCGTTTTCGATAGTATGAACAGGTGTGTCAAATTATAAGGCTCTGTAGCAAGTAGTTTTTCCTGAACTGTGATGACGGGGGTGTACTTCAAAAAATAGTTTTTGATCATGTGACCTTCATAAAGGTCAAATTTAAGCATGCAGAAAAATTTTCCCATGGTATATAACTGCCAAATATGGTTTGAAACCTTCTAATAATAAGGGAGATATTCAAGGGAGACCATAATGCGGCGGCGGCAGTGGCGGCGGCGGTGGCGGCGTGGAAACTGAGGCGAAAACAAATAAGCGCCCTTTCAGGGACGCTTAATTAAAACACTGATTCTGATGCAATCAACTAGAAATAAGACGCCCTGTTGATAGTAGCTGCGACATATGAATAGAAATAGGAGAGCACAGAAGAACACACATTATCATGTGTAATGTCCACCCAATGAACCTTTTGCCAAAATTGTACAGTAGTCTTACAAGACCCTGTTTCATTTGTAAAATATATCAATGATGCTTAAATATTTATTAGTGTACATGTTAATTATTTCAGCTTCATGCCTTTTTGCATTGGTTGGGTCGAAAATTTTGACGAAGTCACTCTATGTTACACAGTTAAGAAGATAGAAGCAAATTTCTGTTTTTCTATTTTTGGCAAAAATTTGAAAATTCAAAATGGCCGCCATTTTTGGGAAGAGGAAAATTTTTTGAAAATTGCCAAGAGTACATTTCTTAGATACCCTATGGGTCGAAAATTTCAACGAAATACTGTATTTTGCACGGTTAAGGAGATAGAAGCAAATTTGTGTTTTTCCATTTTGGGCAAAAATTCGAAAATTCAAAATGGCTGCCATATGTGGGGAGGGAAATTTTTTTTGAAAATTGCCAAGAGTACATTTCTTAGATACCCTGTGGGTCGAAAATTTCGACGAAATCGCTCTATCTCGCACGGTTAAGGAGATAGAATCAATTTTGAATTCGAAAATTCAAAATGGCCGCCATATGTGGGAAGAGGAAAATTTTTGAAAATTGCAAAGAGTACATTATGAAATCGCTCTATCTCACACGGTTAAGGAGATAGAAGCAAATTTGTGTTTTGCCATTTTTGGGGAAAATTCGAAAATTCAAAATGGCCGCCATTGTTGGGGAGGGGAAAATTTTTTGAAAATTGCCAAGTCTTAGATACCCTGTGGGTCGAAAATTTCGACGAAATCGCTCTATCTCGCACGGTTAAGGAAATAGAAGCAATTTTGAGTTTCGCCATTTTTGGGAAAAATTCAAAAATTCAAAATGGCCGCCATTTTTGGGGAGGGGAAAATTTTTTGAAAATTGCAAAGATTACGTTCCTTAGATACCCTGTGGGTCGAAAATTTCGACGAAATCGCGCTATCTGACATGGTTTTAGGAGATATGAGCACATTTGCCTTTTTCAGTACTCAAAATAGCCAATTACTCATTTATTTAATTAATTACTCACTGATCTATGAAGCAATTCCCCATACAAGCAATCCCATACAAGCTATTAACCCAATGAACCTCCATACCAAATTTCAGAAAGATAGGCTTAATAGCATTTGTTAAAATGTCTGGAAACCAAAGAGATACTCAAAAGTAGCAAAGTAGCTATTACTCAGTTAGCTATAGAGCTATCATCACCAAAAGCAATCCCATACAAGCTATTAACCCAATAAACCTGCATGCCAAATTTGGTAAAGATTGGATAACAACTGTTGCCTAAAATGTCTGGAAACCAAGTGTGACACCGGACGGCAGACGCCGGACAGCGGAAAAAGCAAAAATAATATGTCCACCCCCCAGTGGGTGGACATAATAACAAAAATAGCCAGCCTCGGCAGGCAAGAACCCCAGCCAGCAGGTACAGCTAAATGGCCAACAACATTGAGATTTGGTACAACTTCTGTTGTAAGAAGTATAGAGAACCCACAAAGTCTTCTACAAAAGATTCACAGGCCATGATCTCTTAGAAGTAGTTTTCATATTTTGAAGCCCAAGAAACAATTGTAAGGGAGATATACGGCCTTTTTCATATGATGACCCACCTATTTGGCATTAAAGATGTGATATGGTGACCATTTTGTTTCCAACATAATGACACAATTACTCTCAGGCAAGCTTTCTTATCCATTTACATTTTATGCAAATCTGATAAGCTAGCTGCAATACTTTAGGTTACAGAAAACATTAAAGATTTTAGAACAAACTTTAAGACCCAAAAATTTTAAAAGTGTTGCCATGGCAACAGTTGCCACTGGATACCCCCCAAAACCTAATCAGCTGTAGATCCTCTTGGGGTAAACATAGCCTGAAAATTTGGTGAAAATCCATGCATCGGTTAAGGCAGTGGAACACCCACAAAGTTTAAGACCTGAAAATTTTAAAAGTGTTGCCATAGCAACAGTCCTACCTGGATACCCCTCAAAACCTAATCAGCTCTAGATCCACTTGGAGTAAACATATCCTGAAAATTTGTGGAGGGGTTTAGTCTGTGGAACACCAACAAACTTTGAGACTTAAAAATCTTAAAAGTGTTGCCATGGCAACAATTGTTACCGGATCGCCCCCCAAAACCTACTCAGCTCTAGATCCTGAAAATTTGGTGAAAATCCATGCAGGGGTTTAGGCTGTGAAACACCCACAATCTTTAAGACCCGAAAATCTTTAAAGTGTTGCCATGGCAACAGTTGTAACTGGATACCCCCCCCCCCCCCCCCCCCCCCCAACTTAATCAGCTCTAGATCCTCTTGGGGTAAACATACCCTGAAAATTTGGTGAAAATTCGTGGAGGGGTTTAGTCTTTGGAACACCCACAAACTTTAAGACTTAAAAATCTTAAAAGTGTTGCCATGGCAACAATTGTTACTGGGTCGCCCCCCAAAACCTACTCAGCTCTAGATCCTCTTAAGGTAAACATACCCTGAAAATTTGGTGAAAATCTGTGCAGGGGTTTAGTCTGTGGAACACCCACAAACTTTAAGACTTAAAAATCTTAAAATTGTTGCCATGGCAACAGTTGTTACCAGATACCCCCTTAAACCTAATCAGCTCTAGATCCTCTTGGGGTGAACATCCCCTGAAAATTTGGTGAAAATCTGTTTAGGGATTTAGGCTGTGGATCACCCACAAGCTTTATGCCCCCTGCCACCGAAGCCCCCCCCCCCCCCCCCCAGACGGCGCAGGGGATGACTATAAGGCCCATAAGGCTGGGGTTAAAAATATACCATGTTGCTCATATGTAAACACGTATCATTTCCGGGGAAAAATTGTAAAATTTAAGTGGAATATGGCCTCTGAGCACCTGAAATTTATCTTTGAGTTCAGGGGAATTCTGCTTAAAAGGGCAGATTGCATTTTAATCTTATATTTATATTAAGTGATACTTATGTTTAGTTAAGGGTTACTTATGTTTAGGATTATTTATGTTAAGGGATACTTGTTTAGTTAAAGGTTATTTATGTTTAGTTAAGGGAACTTGTGTTTAGTTCTTTTTTATTTATGTTTAGTTAATGCAGTGTTTCCACTGAAACCGACAGGCCGGTAACTATGCATTTTTGGAGGGTCGGGACCAATGTTTACATGGTCGGTTAGTGTCGGTTGCAAGTTACCAGCCTGTCGGGGAGAGTCTGTGAAATATCAAACATGTTTGATATTTCTACGACCGTTCCCGACCCTTGTATCCGACCCTAATTTCAGCCCCCTAGCAACAGGCCTGTCGGTTAACTTAATGGCCTGTCGGTTACACTTCCCAGCTTATTGGTTAATCAAACAGGCCTGTCTGTAACAAGTATCCAGCTTGTCCCAAATATGGACTTCCAGACTGTATGTGATGACTCACCGACCGTACGGGAAGTGTTACCGTACAGTCGGTAATTTTAGCCAGCCTGTCCGTAACTGTTCCCAACAGGTCTCTAAAGTTTAGAGGCCAGTTGGTAACTTTTACAGACTGGGTCCTAGAGTTGGGAAAATTTGTAACCGACAGGCCGTAAACTGAAACAGACAAGCCGTAAACAATAACCGATAGGCCTGTAACACTAACAGACAAGCCGGGAAATGTAACCGACAGGCCGGCAATATTTTTGCGTCTTACGGCCTGTTGGCTTCAAAGTCTGTGGGTATAAAAAGGCGAGTTGGTAGACAATCTGCGTATACTTGGTCTTGACTTGTCGAGAGACAACTTGGTGTGCAGCTTTGATTTTAGGTTTTTATTTTTTGGAAATTAGCTTAAGTACTGAGCTAAGCTGGACTGGTTGGGAGTGAAATCTGTTCTGTGACGTTTCACTTTTATTTTAAGTCTCCCAAAACCCCACTTAAAATAAAAAGCCACATCCACACTGACACACCAACAAACGTGAGGCCTAACAAAATTTACAAAAATGTGAGTGGCAATGGATTGATAAATTGAAAAAAAAAACAAATTATTTCAGTGGGACTGCAAAGCTTGTACAATTTTGTTTTGCACATTAACTAGCATTTTTTTTTCAATTCTTGTAAATTCTGTGCTGGAAATATTTCCAATTATTTTTGGGGAAACTTTTTTTCAATACCACTTTGGAAATTGCAAATTTAATAAGTAAATTAAATTTTTATAAGTTAATACCCTATCCAATGGACAATTGCTTTACCGGTCGGCGCAGACCGGCCCGCCAAACGACAGAAAAAGTCGCCTTCTATGAGTGCATAATGCCCCCACAAGCTGGCCGGTCCCATTGTGCACTCGCCAGGTGGCGTGTCGTACTTCCTTCCTGTCTAGACAGCGTGACGTCATAGCATCTTTTTCCGTTGTCTAAACCTATTAGACCCCTAGTAAGCTGATAGCGGGGTCGGTGGGAGGGTCTTGTGTGTCCATTGGATAGGGTATTAACTTATAAAAATTTAATTTACTTATTAAATTTGCAATTTTATTGCGTTAATACATCCTATCCAATGGACAATTGCTGAATAACTACCGCTTGGTCGGCGGGTAAGTTACTAGGGACTCAATTGAACTCAAAATGAGAAATAACAACTTGATGGAAGCCTGGGTGGACCCTGAGGTCAGCAAACCCTTAAAGGCTAAGGTCGGTTAACAGAAACCGGCTAACCAGTTCCAACCGACCTACCTCCCCCCCCTTTTTTAAACAGACCTGCTCTGAGGTAGGGGAAGAGAGGGATGAGTTCAGTCCCATAGAAATAAACCTCCCGAAGGAAGCACGTCAGAGTTTTTTTTGTTTTTTTTTTGTGCTTTTCTTAGCTATATGTGCAATATATACAGATTTACAAATATTTACATATGTACAGATCTCCTCTACATTTTGGGCTGTTGGTGGATCTGCTGTGCAGCCACTACAGGGCCCAGGTGGTAGAGCTCTGAGTCAGCCCAAGCCACATCCTTCAAGTAGAATTGTGTGAAGGTGTTATGCGACTTCCAATGGCAAGCTGACAGAATTTGTTCTAGAGAGACTCCCGATTGGAAGGCTTTAGAAGCGGCAAAGGCTCTGACATCATGGGCCTTGACCTGATGTAGAGAGTGGGACTCTTGGACCGAGAGCTCATAACATAGGATCACAGTTTGCTTGATCCATGAGGAGATAGTGGCAGGGGAGATATCTTTGTCAAACCCTTTCTTAAAAGGAGACAAAAACTAACTCCTTATTCTGCCTGAGGTCTGCGGTCCTGTCCAAATAGTAGCGCAAGGCTCTGACTGGGCAGAGGACCTGTCAGACTTGAGGGATTTGTCCAGGGTAGGGGCTCTGGACCTTCCTTGGCCAGCTGGTTCTTTGAGAGAAAGCTGGGTGAGGGGTACAAGGAGACTTTTGACCAGTCAGACTGGTGCCTGATGTTCCTGTTTTGCCAAGCATGAATCTCACTTCTACGTTTGCCCAAGGCAAGGGCCAAGAGGAAAACCGTCTTGAAGGTCAAAAGCTTCAAGGAGGAGTCTCTAAGAGGCTCAAAAGGTGCTTTGGTCAATTGGTGTAAAACCAGGGAGAGGTTCCAAGAAGGAATGCCCCTCCGACCTTTAGGCCTGTCTCTGTGGAAACTGTCCAGGAGACGAGTGAGATTTTCATCCTTGCTGATGTTAAGAGAGGAATTCCCTAGCTTATCAGCAATGGCGGATCTGTACCCATCAATGGTACTGGGCTGTAACTTCCTATCTTGAAAAAGATAGAGAAGGAAGTCGGCGATTGAGGTTACAGGGGGAGCCCCGAAGTCCACCTTATTAGTGAGGCACCACTTTGTAAAAATGGCCCACTTTGCCTCATAGACTGATCTGGTGGATCCTCTTTGAGGAGCCTCAATTCTTGTCGCCACTGCCTCAGAGAAGCCCTGCTCTTTGATTGCTGAGGCTCTAGGAGCCATGCATGGAGATTTAGCCCTGACAGATTTCTGTGAGGGGTCTGGTTGAAAGGCTGTGTCAGAAGGTTTTGTAGGTTGGGCAGACTCAATGGGATTTGGCTGGACATGTCCACTAGGTCCCAAAACCAAGGCATGTTGGGCCAACCTGGAGCAATCAGGATCATCCTGTTGCCTGGGGAGTCTAGTAGCTTCTGCACTACTTTGCCCAAGATGGCTACTGGTGGGAAGGCATAGGCATCCAGATCCTCCCATGGCAGGCTGAGTGCATCGACTGCAGTGGCCAGGGAGTCAGGTACTGGTGAGACAAACTGAGGGAGTTTGTTGTTGAACCTCGTGGCAAAGAGGTCTATTTGAGGTTGGTGCCACCTGACGCATATGGTCTGAAAAATCTCTGTGAGGAGAGACCATTCGGTTTGAATAATCTGGCCTAGTCTGGAAAGTTTGTCCGCTACCACATTCAGCCGGCCTGGAATGTGCCTGGCTTTGAGGGTAACTTGGTTTACCATACACCATGTCAAAATTCTCCACAGTTGGGCACAGAGTGGGCCTGACCTCATGCCGCCTTCCTTGTTTATGTAAGACACTACTGTGGTGTTGTCTGTAGCTTCAAGGACTACTCGGTTTGCTACGTGTTGCTGAAACTCCCTTAGAGCTAGAAGGACTGCCTTCAACTCTAGATAATTTATGTGTAGCCTGCTTTCTGGTAGAGACCAGACGCCTCTGGCTGTGTGCTCGTTTAAGTGAGCGCCCCACCCTTCTTTTGATGCGTCTGTAAAGATCTGCAGAGCATGTTTTAGTGGGTGTAACGGTTGGCTGTGTAGCACGTTGTCTTCTTCTAACCACCATTCTAGATGGGGGTGAAGAGAAGTGGGTATTGGAATCACCTTTTCTAGTGATTCCGGTACTCTCCAGCTGTTTTTCAGGTGCCACTGAATAGGCCTCATGTGTAGTCGGCCTAGATAAACTTGCTTTTCTGTGGCCGTTAGGAGACCTATCAAGGACATGAACTGTTGGACCGGACAGGAAGGCCGGGCTAGCATAGCTTGAATCTTGGCTTTGAGATTCTGCCACCGTTCTGGTGTGGGTCGGACCCGACCAGCTTTGAGGTCGAATTGGTCGAAGTCAAAGACTTGTTTCGGTTCCAGCTCTGATTTGTCTAAGTTGACAATCCAGCCCAGGTCTTGGCATAATTTCAGCAGGTCCTTGGTATGCTGGAGACAGACTTGGTGGGACTTGGCTCTCACCAACCAGTCGTCTAGGTACTGGTGGATCCTTATACCCTTGTGTATGGCCATTAGCTTGACTTCCTTGGCTACCACTGTGAACTCCAAGGGTGCTGTGGACAGACCAAAGGGCAGGGCCTTGAATTGGTATGTCTGACCTTGGGCGTGAAATCTCAGAAATTTTCTGGATTGTTCCTGTATTGGTATGTGGAAGTAGGCGTCTTTGAAGTCTATTGAGGTGACCCATTCCCCCTGTTGCAGGGAAGTTCTGATGGTTTCCGGTGTTTCCATTTTGAATTTCTCCACCCCGAGAAAAAGATTCAGTTTGCTTAGGTCTAGAATGGGTCTCCATTTGTTGTTGGGTTTTGGCACTAGGAAAAGTCTGTTGAAAAACCCTAGAGATTTTGGATTTTGCACCCGTTCGACTGCATTTTTGGAAATAAGCTGATGCAAAGCCTCCGACAGGTAGCTGTTCCTGTGGCGGTTCACATAACGGCTTATGACCGTAGGGTGCCTTGACAGTAGGGGCCTGTTCTGGAAGGGGAGAGTGTAGCCTTCCTTTAAGATCTGGACTATTTTGGGGCTGGCCCCCAGGTTATGCCAAACTTGCCAAAAGTTTTGAAGTCTGGTCCCTACAGGGGGATTTGTGACAACATTTCTGACATTTACCACAGATTTGACACAAGATAATGGGGTGACACAAGAAGCAAGTTTCACAGATTTTATTTTGTAATTGTTCTGAGAAAAACAAACTGCTGCCCCGGGACTTATTTCTTTCTTTTGCGAATGCCCGGGCGCAGTATGAACACGAGGCACAACATTTAAGTTTACAAAAGTGTCTGTTTTTCTGTGAACTGTGCTCCCGGCAAGCAGTCTACCTGTCAAACTGTTTACACAATAACTGTCATTTGTAAGACTGCTGGCCCTTGGCCGGTCTCGAAGAGTAGTAGGAGGCCTTGCCCCTAGCTTTCTTGCCCTGTCCAATGTTTTTCCATGCTGGTCGTTCCTGTTTTCTGTTATCCCCACGCTTGTCAGGACGATCATAGGGGTGGAACCGACCTTTCTTCCCTGGTTGATGTTGACCCTTGCTTTCAAAAGAGGCAATGTCCTGTTCTGCCTGCCTGAGGGCTTCATCAGGGAAAAGTGTTGAAATGTGGAGAGGTGCGGTCCTGAGAGAGGCTAGGGTGTCTGGTTTGATACCAGCTTTGAGATGCGACAAATAAGAGTCTCTGCGAGTCAAGGTCGTATTGGCCACTGTCACAAAAACAAAGTCACTCAGATGCTCCAGAGTCTTTGCCATGGCCTGGGTAATACTAGCATTAAAGTTCATAAAAAATTGCAGCTCGTCGGCTGCGCCAGCTGCTTTGGAGGACGACTTCCCTTTGGCCATGTCCGTCTTGATGATCTTTAACTGTGTTTTCATGTTATCCTGAACTCTGTACAAACACCGGTTGAAGCCAGCAGCCTGGTTACATACGGTGGAAGCTTCCCTTGCCGACTTTTCCCAACGTCTTAGGTTGTCCTGAGAGATTTGTCGGGAGGCTGGTGGTGTAGAGGACACACCTGCTGCCTTAGCAATACGGCTATAAGTACTGTTGACCTTACAGGCGTCTGTATTCCAAGAGGTAACAGTTTTCTCAGTACCAGTGTCACTTTTCTGTTGATCAGATACAAAGCCGTACCATTTTGCCTGTGAACGTGCCGGCTTAACAAACTGGTCCTTTAACAGACCTCCCGCTTCTGAGCTACATGAGGGGTAACCCTCCACTAGAGTCAGGTTTAGCTTTCCCATTTTCTTGCACAACCACTCGTCGGTTGGCATTTTAATGGGGACCTTTCCTGTAGGCTGTGACTGTGGACCAGCAAAAGGGTTGTCGTCGGATGTAGCAGCCGTTATGTCCATATCAGGTATATGCGACCACCCCATGTAGGACCTGATCCCTCTCATAGTTTCTCTATAGTTCTGGTCCTCTGAGAGGGTCTGGTCGGGGTCGGCAGAAACAGCATCCGGGTCTTGGTCGGACAACTCCCCTTCTTCAACAAAGAGGTCCACTGGCGGTTGATCAGAGAAATCAGAGTCGGAATCAGTATCCATAGCCAGTGGGCTTTGTCGGCCGGTCAGTGCTGAGGACGACCTGCTGGAAACCTGTTGAAAGGGTGGTGGGTCGGTACCAGCAAGGTCTGAGGGTCGGTCGGTGACAGATTTCTCCTTACGCGACTTACTGGTCGACTGAGCTCTGCAAGCAGTCTGAGATACACCATGCAAATCTGAGGTAGATGGGCGTTGGCTATCAGAAGCGTAAGAAAGCGACTTGTTGGTGGCCTGACTCTGAGGGGAGTTGTGGCTACCGGCCAAATCTGAAGTCTGAACAGTATCTGATGGTCGGATGAAGGGTTCCGTTGACTTGGAGATACCAGCCGGAGCTGATGTAGTGGGAGCTACTTTAACAGTTGAGAAGGTCGGTTCATTATCCACAGTCTTTGCAAGCAAGATAGCCTCCAGTCTGTTAAACCTATCGGACCATTTCTGGTCCAGCTCATCAATCCTTGCGTCAGCTGAGGATCTGTGAGGGGTAGGCGACTTAACCGGCTTCTCTGAAGACTTAGCATGTTTAGAAGAGGAAACTTTCTTCTCAGTAGATGTAGACTTCTTCTTTTTTGTAGATAAACCTGAACCAGGAGACTGAGTCATCCCCTGGCCGTCCACAGCCCCCACTACTGTCACAGAGGACGGGTCGATGAGGGTGGAACTGTCAGATTCCTTGATGGGAGTATCAGAAGACTTCTTTAAGTCACGCTTTTCCTTCTTTAATCGATAACTGGGGGTAGACAACTGAACGCGTTGTTCCTCAGTCAAAGAATTACAGGCCTGGCAATCATTATGGTTAATACAGGGGTCTGTACCTTTTCCCTTCTCTCTGCAACGTGCGCAGAAACAATGGCTGTCAAAACTAGCCATGATATGGCCACAGCTACCATGCTTCTGGCCCGGAGAAGACATAATGATCTGATGGCAAAATATAAATTATTCCAAAACGTTCTATAGACTCCCAGAATAAAGTTACAATAAGTTTTGAAAACAATTCTCACCAATGTATGTGATTATCTGAAGATAAATTTCTGTGCAAAAAACTCTGTGTACACAAAGCATGCGCCAAACGAAAAAGATGCTATGACGTCACGCTGTCTAGACAGGAAGGAAGTACGACACGCCACCTGGTGAGTGCACAATGGGACCGGCCAGCTTGTGGGGGCATTATGCACTCATAGAAGGCGACTTTTTCTGTCGTTTGGCGGGCCGGTCTGTGACGACCGGTAAAGCAATTGTCCATTGGATAGGATGTATTAACGCAATAAAATAATTTTTTTCAGAGAATAAAGCCAGGTCATGTTTGGGTGGGATTGCAACTTTGTTGAGTGAGGACCTGGGTTTGAATCTGTAAGTGATATAATTTAAATTTTTCAAGTGAGTGTGGGATGGGTTGGTATTTGTGATGGGGAATATTTTTGGTGAAATTGAATTTGAATTAAATAGTTGGAAAGTTGGAGTTTATTTTTGGGGAGGCAACACTTTGCTAAATAAAAGTTCTTGGATTATTTGGGTAGTCCTGAAAAGGACTGATATATGACAGCATCTTCTCCCCCTCAGTCTTCTGCCCTCAGTCTTCTTAAACTCTGTCCTCCTGCCCAGCCAGCGCCCCACGTGATTGAAGTAGTCTTTCAGTAGGTCTCGATGTTTGGCCTCCCTCAATGGGTTTCTGAAGTTCTCTTGATGTCTCTGTTTCCCCTGGTCCCCCTGTGGTGGTTGTATGTTGTCAGCTGGAGTGGGTGGTCTGTCTGCTCCCCCCTGATGGCTTCTTAACATGTTCTGTAGTACCACACATGTTAACACAATGTCTCTGACTACTTTTGGCCTCTGTTCCATGGTGGTCAACAGCACCCTGAATCTCTTGACAAGTACACCAAATGAGTTCTCGACCACCCTCCTCCCCCTGGATATCCTGTAGTTAGCTATTCTCTCTTCTCTGGTCAGTTGACGTCTACTGTAAGGCTTGACCAGCCAAGGCATCAGGGCAAAGGCGTCGTCCCCCAGCAAGAAGTAATGTAGATCTGGCCCCCCAGGTCCAAGTGGTTCAGGTGGTGGTAGTCCCATGGTTCCATTCTCAATTCTTCTTTTCAGTTTGCTGCGGTTGAAAATCTGTGCATCAGATGATGACCCACTGGCCCCCGCGTTGACCCACAGGAACTTGTAATCTGCATCGACTAAAGCCAAAAGTACCAGGGAGAAGTAGCCCTTGTAGTTGAAATATCCACTGCCTGACTTCTTGGGCTTCTTGATAGCAATTTGTTTTCCATCTAATGCACCGACTGCATGGGGGACATTCCATCTGTTTCTAAATCTTTCTTCAATTTTCTTCCAGTCTTCAGGATTAGTGGAGCACACCAGATAATCTTGTTGAAATTCCTTCAAAATGGCTTTGCATACCTGGGGGACAAACTTGCAGATGGTCGATCTTTCAACCCTCCAGTGGTATTGCAGTGAAGTGTAGCTTTCCCCTGTGGATAAGTGTCTCAAAGTAACTGCCAGTTTCATTCCGACTTCCAGTGGCTTCCTGAAGTTGGTGAATGACTTCCTGAGGTGGGGGGTGATTCTTTCTTCAATCAAATAAAAAATGCTGGCTCCATCCTGGTGAAATTTCCATAGTCTGGTACGTCAGTAGTGATTAGCTCATCCAGGAGTGTTCGGTAGCAACCTCTCTCCTCTCTCTGGAGTATCCAGGGAAGGACCCATGGATTCTGTGGCTTCCTTCTCCTTCTGGGTGCTGGGGGTGGGGGTGATGGTGATGCTGGATGGGCAGGTGCTGGGTTCTGCTGTCTTTTGTGCCTTGAAAATATCAAGTAAAATAAAAATTAAACTCAATAAAAACCAAAAAAACCCTCAAGTGATCTATCAGTTGCTCTTGGTGTGTTCCTGTCATCCTTGAAGTGTGTAATGAATGGCATATCACAGAGGAGGGGGTTTATATAGTGTGATATGAATCCCGATTCTGGATCCCGAACCACAAAAACAATCAGTCCTGTCAGGAAGGGTCGGAAACATGCTCCAGGCCTGTCTGTTTGTCTTTACGGCTTGTCTGTTTGTCTTCACGGCTTGTCTGTTTGTGATCCGGCTTGTCTGTTAGAGGTTTAGGGCTTGTCGTAGAAGTTCTACGACAGGCTGTGTGAAAAACGTCCCCGACCCTACGGCTTGTCGGGATGGCCATTACGACCTGTCTGTAACTTTACTGTCCTGTCCGGGATTTCATAACCGACCCACCATTTTCCCGCGCTTTTTCTCCCAACTCTACGACTTTTGCAACCAACCCTAGGGTCGTAGCGTTGGTTACAGGGTCGGCTCAAGTGGAAACACTGCATAAGAGATACTTATATTTAGTGAAAGGTTATTTATGTTTAGGGTTATTTATGTTTAGCTAAGGGATACTCACATTTAGTTAAGGGTTATTTATGTTTAGTTAAGGGATACTTAAACTTAGTTAAGGTGAGTTCTGCTTAACTCAGTGCTACTTAAATGGACTGATTTTCACATATTAATCTTACATTTTAGGCAAATGTTACAAAGATAAATATAGACTAAAACAACATTCAAAAATAGCCGGCCTTGGGAGGCAAGAACCCCAGCCAGCAGGTACAGCTAAATGGCCAAAAACATTGAGATTTGGGAAAACTTTAGGAACAACTTCTGTTGTAAGAAGTATAGAGAACCCACAAGACGTTCTGCAAAAGGTTCACAGGCCATGATTTCTTAAAAATAGTTTTCATATTTTGAAGCCCAAGAAACAACTAGAAAAAGGACGCATCTGTGGACAGATGCAGGATGTATCCACCGACAAAGGCCAAGCAACATAGTTTAATTTATCAATATGCAATATATTAAATATTTTTTACTAAATTGTGATATTGTTTTATTTAGTCTGGTATGTATTGCAAAAGTTAAAAGTGATTTGACTCATGATGGAAGTTAGTGAAAAATCCAAAAGTAGCCATTACTCACTTAGATATTGAGATGGACATCCAAGTTACTCAACATGTTGTAGCTATGGAAAAAATAGGTGAATAACATATTTTAACAAAGTGCTCTAAATGCAATACTTTTCAAGTTATAATTGATTTAGTGCATGATTTCATTAATTTTAATGCATTAAAAATTATTTAAACAATTCATAAAAAAACTTTAGCATGTGAAAGCTCTCCCAAAAGTAGATGAATGAGTTATTCGAGAAAAATTGGCTATCTGCAATACTTTTAGAGATAATTCGCATTTACTCATTTTGAGTAGGTGAGTAATTAGCTACGGATCCGAAACTTTACCAAGTGAAAGCTCTCCCAAAAGTAGGTGAATGAGTTATTGGAGAAAAATTGGCTATCTGCAATACTTTTAGAGATAATTAGCATTTATTCATTTTGAGTAGGTGAGTAATTAGCTACGAGTCTGAAACTTCACCAAGTGAAAGCTCTCCCGAAAGTAGGTGAATGAGTTATTTGAGAAAAATTGGCTATCTGCAATACTTTTAGAGATAACTCGCATTTACTCATTTTGAGTAGATGAGTAATTGGCTACGGGTCTGAAACTTCACCATATGAAAGCTCTTCCAAAAGTAGGTGAATGAGTTATTTGAGAGATATTGGCTATCTGCAATACTTTTAGAGATAATTCGCATTTACTCATTTTCAGTAGGTGAGTAATTGTCTACGGGTCTGAAATTTCACCAAGTGAAAGCTCTCCCAAAAGTAGATGAATGAGTTATTTCAGAAAAATTGGCTATCTGCAATACTTTTAGAGATAATTCACATTTACTCATTTTGAGTAGGTGAGTAATTAGTTATGGGTCTGAAACTTCACCATGTGAAAGCTCTCCCGAAAGTAGGCGAATGAGCTATTTGAGAAAAATTGGCTATCTGCAATACTTTTAGAGATAAGTCGCATTTACTCATTTTGAGTAGGTGAGTAATTGGCTACGGATGTGAAACTTCACCATGTGAAAGCTCTTCCAAAAGTAGGTGAATGAGTTATTTGAGAGAAATTGGCTATCTGCAATACTTTTAGAGATAACTCGCATTTACTCATATTGAGTAGGCGAGTAATTGTCTACGGGTCTGAAACTTCACTATGTTATAGCTGACCCAAAAGTAGCTGAATAACATATTTACACAAATTTCTGTACATGCAATAGTTTTCCAATTACAGCTGATTTACTCAACAGTGTGAACTTCAAAGTAGCTATTACTCAGCTATGCAATGAGCCACAGGTGTGGAACTTCACTATGTTATAGCTGACTCGAAAATAGGTGAATAACATATTGAAACAAAATACTCTAAATGAAATACTTTTGAAGTTATAAGTAATTTACTCAACAGTGATAACCTAAAAGTAGCTATTACTCAGCTATGCCATGAGCTACAGGTCCGAAATTTTACTATGTTATAGCTGACCCAAAAGTAGCTGAATAACATATTTATACGAAATTCTGTAAATGCAATAGTTTTCAAGTTACAAGTGATTTTTCTCATGATGGAAGTTACTGAAAAGCCCAAAAGTAGCTATTACTCACTTAGCTATTGAGACAGACACCCAAGTTACTCACCATGTTGTAGCTATGAAAAAAGTAGCTGAATAACATATTTTAACAAAATGCTCTAAACGCAACACTTTTCAAGTTATAAGTGATTTAGTGCATGATTTCATGCATTTTAATGCATTTTAGACATTTCTGTCTACCACAGGCCTAATTTGGACATAAAGCCTACCAAAAAGATAGGGTGGTGAGTCCTCTAGCGTACCAAGTCACCTGCCAAATATGAAAGAAATCTGGAAAGAAATGTGGACTGTAGGTCGCTAACAAGCAATATTCCACATTTTAGACATTTTTGTCTACCACAGGCCTAATTTAGACATAAACCCTACCAAAAAGATAGGGTGGCGAGTCCTCTACCGTATCAAGCCACCCGCCAAATATGAAAGAAATGTGGAAAGAAATCTGGAGTGTAGGTCGCTAACAAGAAATCTCTGCGGACGCGGACGCGGACGAGGGCGCGGACGACGACGATGATGAATCCATAGTATCCCCACTTCGCGTCGGGGATACAATTACCAGGGAGATATACGCCCTTTTTGATATGATGACCCTCCTATTTGGCATTAAAGATGTGATATAGAGATATAGAAGTAGCGAAACACTGAAACAGTACAAAGATCGGGATACTTTCAGACCAGTGTCAGTTATATTAAGATATAAAAAATGTTTAAGTAGAGAAAACAACATCTAAGAGAAACAAAATGTATGCAATGATAAAGTATTAAAACAAGACAATTCAATAGAAAGATGCCAGCATTAATCAGTAAACTAAAAACTATGATGCACACCTACAACCCCTAAGCAATGTCCCCACCAATTATCAAGTTCCTACACTGTACAGTTTCCGAGATATGGCCCAGACAAGATTTTATAGGTCAAGGTCACTACAGCAAGCTCAAAGGTCAAATCAAGGTCACACCATGATGTTGCACACCTACACCCCTTAACCAATGTGCCTACTAAGTATTAACTTCCTACACCTTACAGTGTCTGAGATGCAGCCCAGACAAGATTTTATAGGTCAAGGTTATAACTGCAAGGTCATAGGTCAAATCAAGGTCACATCATGATGATGCACACCTACATCCCCTAACTAATATCCCTACCAAGTATCAACTTCCTACACCTTACCGTTTCCTAGATATGGCCCAGACAAGATTTTATAGGTCAAGGTCACTACGGCAAGCTCAAAGGTCAAATCAAGGTCACACCATGACGTTGCACACCTGCACCCCCTAACCAATGTCCCTACCAAGTATCAACTTCCTACACCTTATGGTTTCCGAGATATGGCCCGGACAAGATTTTCAAAATCAAGGTCACTATGGCTAGGTCAAAGGTCAAATCAAGGTCACATCATGATAATGCACACCTACAACCCCCAACCAATGTCTCTACCAAGTATCAACTTCCTACACCTTAGGCTTTCTGAGATATAGCCCGGACAAGATTTTATAGGTCAAGGTCACTAAGGCAAGCTCAAAGGTCAAATCAAGGTCACACCATGACGTTGCACACCTGCAACCCCTAACCAATGTCCCTACCAAGTATCAACTTCCTACAGCTTACAGTATACGAGATATAGCCCAGACAAGATTTTATAGGTCAAGGTCATTATGGCAAGGTCAAAGGTGAAATCAAGGTCACGGCATGACGTTGCACACCTATACCCCCTAATCAATGTCCCTACCAAGTATCAACTTCCTACACCTTACGGTTTCTGAGATATAGCCCAGACAAGATTTTATAGGTCAAGGTCACTACAGCAAGGCAAAGGTCAAATCAAGGTCACACCATGACATTGCACACCTGCACCCCCTAACCAATGTCCCTACCAAGTATCAACTTCCTACACCTTACAGTTTCTGAGATACAGGCCTTGACAAACTTTTTCCCGCTGCCCATCCGGACACCATGGGTGAAGACAATACCCCGACAACCCTTAAGGGTGAAATTTGGTAAAAATCCATGCAGGGGTTTAGGCTTTGGTACACCCACAAACTTTAGGACCCGAAAATCTGGTAGCCGGATACCCCCAAAAAAGCTAAACAGCTCTAGATCCTCTTGGGGTAAACATATCCTGAAAATTTGGTGAAAATCCGTGCAGGGGTTTAGGCTGTGGAACACCCACAAGCTTTAAGACTTGAAAATCTAAGTGTTGCCATGGTAACAGTTGTTACCAGATACCCCCCAAAACCTAATCAACTCTAGATTCTCTTCGGGTAAACATACCCTGAAAATTTGGTGAAAATCTGTGCAGGGGTTTAGTCTGTGGAACACCTACAAACTTTAAGACCCAAAAATACTAAAAGTATTATCATGGCAACAGTTGTTACCAGATACCCCCCAAAAACTTAATCAGCTTTAGATCCTGTTGGGGTAAACATACCCTGAAAATTTGGGGAAAATCTGTGCAGGGGTTTAGTCTGTGGAACACCCACAAACTTTAAGACTTGAAAATCTTAAAAGTGTTGCCATGGCAACAGTTGTTACTGGATACCCCCAAAATCTAATCAGCTCTAGATCCTCTTGGGGTAAATATACCTTGAAAATTTGGTGAAAAACCGTGCAGGGGTTTAGGCTGTGGAACACCCACAAGTTTTATGCCCACTGCCGCCGCATGGGCAGCGCAGGGGACGACTATAACTACAGCCTATATGTTCTGGAGTTTAAAACATAGTTTAATTTCAATATTTGATCATATTGAAAGGATGTAATTTTCATTAAACTGTTATTAAGAACTCAAATGCACAGGAACATCAAAGAGACTTGAACTTACCAATGCACTTGTTCATCCAATATCATCACCACCAATGCCAGAATACTAATGGTATAAAAGACACAGTCACGGAACATTGGCCACCAGTGCAAATACACCACCTGATAAAAACATTTATTCAGTGTAATACAGTGAAAACATTTCAAGAACTAAGAGAAATGTAAAATTTGTGTATTTGCTTAAGGGCTAGAGTTTCACTATGTCATGGAAATAATTGTTCAAAATCTAGAAAAACCTAAAAATGTCAACAGTACCAATAACAAGATACTGCTATCCTGCAATTCAAGCTTAGCCATTAGCCATTTATTTTTGTTGCCCATGCCTTTTGACAGCCCCTTTCAAATTCACTCATTAAATATTCATTTATTTAACTGATAAATCTTACAAAATGCTGGATAATAAAAGTAAAACATCCAACATTAGACATATACAGAAAATAATATATCACTCATGAAGATTAACAATACTCACGCTGCACACTCATGTAATATTGTTATCTTCATTCATGATATATTTTTTCTGTATATATCATTCAGGAAGTTTTCCTAATATATAAACATTAAACAGCCTCCCATCTCTCTGATCCTGGGTTCAATTCTCAGTCTGACCTCAAGCGGGAAAGTTTGGTAGTAGCTTGCTGGTGTCTAATGTTGACTGATTAGTATGCACTGCTCTCCTCCATCCTCTCCAACTAACCATTGTGATGTTACCTTTACCATGTGTTGGAAACGATAATGAACCCAAATCAATATATTTCCAAGGTTCCCACAAGAACAAATTTTCATGACTTTTACAGTCATATAAATTTTTTATGCAGTCAAATATCAGTTTTTCAGACAGAATTACCACTATATCCTTTTTCACTCTGCTCAACTTTTAGTTTGTAACTAGAAACTGTATCAATTTGACTCAACAGATCCCTTCATGGGACATGCTGAAGTGCAATGAAAGTCTAGGAGCAATAAGCAGGGTGATATAAAGCTTTGTAAATGGTAATCTCCCTTTAACATTGAACAAAAGGTCAAATCCAACTCCAACCCTTCCATAAGATTTCCAGCCTATGATTTCCTATAAGTTGATGCAACATTCCAAACCATTCAGCCAATAATAGAGGAGTTATAAATGAAAATATAAACAAGAGGAGAGTGCCCGTGAACGGGCACTGTGTCAGCTTAGTGTTTTTGATTTGTGAAGGTGATAATGAGAGGAATGCATAATTATCAGGGAAAGTGCTGTACAGAAGTACAGTAAATGGTAACTGAACAGCATGTTGGAAAGAAATTCCGAAGCTGACAGAAGAAAAGGACAAGAAAGTTGTGCCCTGCAAATGGTATTATGAAGGAAAGTAACAAGGTAACTGTTTAAGTGTAAAAAGTAGGTTAAAACATATTTAAAGAAATACTGCAAATGCAATATCCTCGTTCCACCTTGAAGAAGGGGTCCAAGGTCAAATCCAACCACACAAAAACATTCCCAGCCCATGATTTCCTATAGGTTGGTTAACCATCCCAAACCTCTAGGACCAATAATAAGCGAGTTGTAAGCACTTTTAAGCTTGGCTGTCCTCATTTGACCTAGAAGGAGGGGTCCAAAGGTCAAATCTGACCACACCAAAAGAATCCCAGCCCATGATTTCCTATATGTTGGTTTACCATCCCAAGCTTCTAGGACCATTAATAAGCGAGTTATAAGCACTTTTAAGTTTGGCTATCCTCAATTGACCTTGAAGGAGGAGTCCAAGGTCAAATCTGACCACACCAAAATAATCCAAGCCCATGATTTCCTATATGACTGTTTACCATCCCAAACCTGTAGGACCAATAATAAGCGAGTTATAAGCACTTTCAAGTTTGGCTATCCTTGTTTGACCTTGAAGGAGCCAAAGGTCAAATCAAAGGTCAAATCTGACCACACCAAAAGATTCACAGCCCATGATTTCCTACAGGTTGGTTTACCATCCCAAACCTCTAGGACCAATAATAAGAGAGATATAAGCACTTTTCATGACTGACAAAGAAACACCTGTGGTGACCATCTTGTTTTTCAAAATGAGGCCAAAAATATTCCCAGGCAACATTTTATGGTTGTTAATATATCCTGCAAACTTGAGAAGGGTAGCTATAATATTTTTTTTTTCATTAGAGCAGTAATGGTGAAATCTTTCTACACACTGCGGCTATACAGTGGATACAATGATTTACTCAACAGTGAGAACCTGAAAGTAGCTATTGTTCAGCTATGCCATGACATACAGGTCTGCAATTTCACTATGTTATAGCTGACCAAAAATTACGTGAATAACATATTTAAACAAAATACTCTAAATGCAATAGTTTTCAAGTTACAACTGATTTACTCAATAGTGATAACCTCAAAGTAGCTATTACTCAGCTATGCAATGAGCTACATGTCTGAATTTTTACTATGTTATAGCTGACCCAAAAGTAGGTGAACAACATATTTAAGCAAAATACTGTAAATGCAATAGTTTTCAAGTTACAACTGATTTACTCAATAGTGAGAACCTGAAAATAGCTATTGCTCAGCTATGCCATGAGTTATGGGTCTGTAATTTCACTATGTTATAGCTGACCCAAAAGTAGGTGAACAACATATTTTAACAAAATACTCCAAATGCAATATTGTTCAAGTTACAACTGATTTACTCAACAGTCAGTACCTGAAAATAGCTATTGCTCAGTTGTGCCATGAGCTACAGGTCTGTAATTTCACTATGTTATAGCTGACCCAAAAGTAGGTGAACAACATATTTTAACAAAATACTCCAAATGCAATATTTTTCAAGTTACAACTGATTTACTCAACATACAGTACCTGGAAATAGCTATTGCTCAGTTGTGCCATGAACTACAGGTCTGTAATTTCACTATGTTATAGCTGACCCAAAAGTAGCTGAATAACATATTTACACAAATTTCTGTAAATGCAATAGTTTTCTAATTGCAACTGATTTACTCAACAGTGAGAACTTCAAAGTAGCTATTACTCAGCTATGCAATGATCCACAGGTGTGGAACTTCACTATGTTTTAGCTGACCCCAAAATAGGGGAATAACATATTAAAACAAAATACTCTAAATGCAATAGTTTTCAAGTTATAAGTGATTTACTCAACAGTGATAACCTAAAAGTAGCTATTACTCAGCTATGCCATGAGCTACAGGTCTGAAATTTTACTATGTTATAGCTGACCCAAAAGTAGCTGAATAACATAATTATACGAAATTCTCTAAATGCAATAGTTTTCAAGTTACAAGTGATTTTACTCATGATGGAAGTTACTGAAAAGCCCAAAAGTAGCTATTACTCACTTAGCTATTGAGATAGACACCCAAGTTACTCACCATGTTGTAGCTCTAAAAAAAGTAGCTGAATAACATATTTTAACAAAATGCTCTAAATGCAACACTTTTCAAGTTATAAGTGATTTAGTGCATGATTTCATGAATTTTAATGCATTAAAAATTATTAAAAAAATTTATTAAAAAAAAACTAAGACAGATCCAGGTCTCACACTCACACAAGAGAATCTACCTCTGGCCTAGTACATATATGCAAGATATGAGAGAAATCCCTGCAATAGTCACTGAGAAAATTGTGATAAAGTGTTGAAATTTTCACACTTTTGGTGGGGGTACCTCCCTTATAATGTCTCTAGCAAACAGACAAACAGACAGATTTGCATGCCTTGAACAATTTTTCATCCTCGATAGATAAGGTATCTTTTAAAAAAACAGCATGTCTCTAGGCCTTGTAGCTTTGGAGGAGAAGACGTTCACGCGGACGCATACGCGTACGCCCACGCCGCAGAGAGACGACATAAAAATATAGGAAACAAGGCCAAAAAGTGTTTCGGTCTATATGTGCGAACCATCAGAGACATGAGTAGTGCTGTAGAATTTAAGTCTTGTGACAAAAACTAATTCCAAGTCAGATAAATCCCATACCTGGCCTAAAACTCGGACAGTCACCCATCCAATTGCTAATATAGTCTATTGCTACTTAACTTCAGTGCCACACTTCATAAAAGTTCAGTGATATAAAAAATACAAAAAAAATGTTCTCCAGAAGTGCAAGCATCACTACAGCTTGCGCCTAAAAAGGCCGACATGGTAATATTTTAGAGGCTATTCATGACTGTGAAGAAAGAGGTTAAAATTTAAAGTAATGCCCCAAATTTTACCTTTACAAGGCTGTCATTAACTTACAGTGGAAGGACGAGGCCAAAAAAAAAAATAGGCTCTGAAACTTTATCCGTGTATTCCCACTTATCAAATTTGAACATGTCTGAACTTTATTTTTACATTTTAGGTTATCACTTGTGAAAGGAAATCTCTGGCCTTTTGGGTATGTAACCATAGTTTGACTTGAAGCAAGAGTTAAAAGGTCAAACTAGGTCCCACCATAAGATTCCCACATCATGAACCCTTCTACTAATAATAAAGGAGTTGTACATGAAAATATAAAAAAATGTAGGGAAAATAACCAATACGCTGATGTTTGGAGCCCCATCATGACCTTGAAGGAAGAGGTCATAGGTTAAATTTTGCATGCTTATAGGGGACCTAGAATGATCTATTCCTTTGTATATTATTATTATTATTATTATGTATTTATACTCAGCGCAATATCTGAGTAGCAGATATATGAGAAGCAGACCAAAATAACATATGGTTGTTATTTATGCTGGTAAATTATGAAAGATATTCTATTATATATCTCATAATTCATTGACTTGATACAATGTATGTCATTATGTTTTTGACACTCTGTGACATGACAGTCTTACAGATAAAGTTTGCTTGTTTGATTTACAGGAAATTTGAAACCATCTACACATATGCTGAACTACTCAACACTGCCTAACTTTACTCTAATTGAGTGGAATTTTATGCTAATAAGACTGTTTATAACAGATGTTGTATGATTTATATTTTCACAAAATGTCAGACAATATACCATATGGTTGTACAACAAACTTATGGTAGGCATTGGATCAGCATATATTTATTGTCCTCTTGTTTTTATTTCAAACAGATATACAGATATGGTCTTGACATGTAATCACAATATTGTACATGTATTTTATGATTGAAAATTGAGGGCCTGATGTGGGTTTCTCTTGTCACACAATACAATTAAGCATCATATGATGTAGTTTTCCATGAAACTAGTTCAGACTTGTACTTTAATATACCTATGTTATGTATATGATAAACACAAATATGTCACAGTGTGTAGCTGATGATGAAAGTTATCACCACAATGGCTTTTATAACTTATCCTTCTTATTTGAAATGAACCAGAAAGATACATTAGAAATGACCCATTGGGGTCAACTGACAATCCTCACTTGTAACAAGTCTGTTGCAACACCATGTCTGACATGCATTAGCCTAAAGCAAAGACTAGGTATCCTATACACAATTAACATGTTATGCAGTCCTGATAACTCAACCTTATATAGTGACATTTATGTCCTGTGCAGAACACACTCTAATTGGTGACCTCGGGGATATGATGGCATTTTAATAATTTTAAATAGTATCTTCAACAGAAGTGCAGGTTCAAGTATTTGCTTTTCGTTACATCAATTTGTCTGTCTGTTTGTATACATTTTGTACAAATTACACATGAACATGGGGTGTGTTTTGAGGAAAATTAGCAATAATAACCTTTGAAACTGATAGAAATAACTGCTTTTAAGGTAATCCAATCCAAAAATTGCATCCAATAAAAGAAGTATCCGATATACCAGAGAAGTGAGATTGGGCCTATACTCAGTTACCTTGAATTCTTAAGTTTCTTACAAATTATCAGAGATATACCAGAGAAGTATGATTGGGTCTCAACTCAGCTATCTGGAATTCTTAAGTTGCTTAAAAGTGTTTTTTTTCCTTGAAGAGTCAATTTAACCAAGTTTAACGGTATTATGTATTGTATCTCTACCATCAACACAACAGTAATAATGATCAAGATTAACTTTACTTACTTCAAAGGATCAAAGTGGATTTTTACCCCCACCAAGGAGGTATTAGAGTAGAACCTCTATTATCTGACCCTGATAACGGAGTGACAATTATGTTGGATTTAAAAAAGAAAGCTTAAAATAACAGGTTTAAATGGAGTTGAGCGAGTGGGTTTGAGGTTGGATACTTGAAAATTCAGATAATAGAGGGTCAGATGATAGAGGTTCTACTGTATGATTACTGTTTGTCTGTTTGTTTTTGGCAGGATTACGCAATTACTACTGCTTGAATTTTCATGAAAAAAAAATCAGAAGATTGGTCTTGGGCCAACTTAGATCCCAAAATTTAAATTTTGGAAGTGATTTGGATCACTGTCTGGATGCAAAAAAAAAAAAAAAAAAAAATCAAAGATCCACATTTTCTCAGTTACTTATTATCATGTGTCTTGGCCAGTTGGAGGTCTGTGCTCTCTGAGTGCTCTTATTTTGGTATAACTTGCAAGTATAAAGACATTAAAAGTTATCTAAATGCCTAATGTAAACTGGGCTTAACCAAAAATACATTGATGGTTAATATTCTGTACATTGAAAAAAAAAATGAAAACTGTAAGTATATTGTATATATAATTGTATTATTTAAATATATTTGAATTTGTCCCTAAATCTGACATTTTATTATCCACCATGCACTGTAGATGACCTATTTAGGGGATATATAGAGTGGGATATATTTTTTGTATACAACAGCACCTCCATACCATGGATAATAAGTGTCCATAACTTCTGTTTTTCACTAATATCTCAGAAACTATGTAACCTATAAATATATATTATATGTTACTGGAAAGATATTTTTATAGCACTTCTGCTCCTTTTTGTTGCATAAAAATCTATATAGAAACAACTAAAACTAGAGGATCGCTCGCAAAAAAAAAAGATAATGTTTTGTATAGCAAAAACAAAGCGTCCCGAAAAGGATATAAAGGTGAGTGTTAAAGTATTAAGAAAATGCTTCGTTTCTAGCCTTATACTGTTGTGGCAACCAAAGTCAGCGCAGTCTGCTCTATCTAGCACGGTTTTCAAGATATAAGCATTTTTGTGTTTTGCAAAAAATAAAAAAATTAAAAATGTCCGCTATATTTGGCGAGACAAAAATATTTTGAAAATTGGCATGGCTACTCTGCAGAGATACCCAGCAGGTCCAAAATTTTGTTGAGTTCGCTCCATATAGCACGGTTTTCGAGATATAAGCATTTTTGTGTTTTGCAAAAACTTTGAAAATTCAAAATGGCCACCATTTTTGGGGAGACAAAAATTTTTGTCAAGACCACTGCCGCTGTGTGTATCTCCCGCCGAGCATTAAAGCGGAAGAAATAGCTTTTCCGAGATATTCACAATTTTTCATTTTCGTGTGTGAAAGCTCTTCCAAAAGTAGGTGAATGAGTTATTTGAGAAAAATTGGCTATCTGCAATACTATTAAGAGATAATTCACATTTACTCATTTTGAGTAGGTGAATAATTATCTATGGGTCTGAAACTTCACCAAGTGAAAGCTCTCCCAAAAGTAGGTGAATGAGTTATTTGAGAAAAATTGGCTATCTGCAATACATTTAGAGATAATTCTCATTTACTCATTTTGAGTAGGTGAGTAATTAGCTATGGGTCTGAAACTTCACCATGTGAAAGCTCTCCCACAAGTAGATGAATGAGTATTTGATAAAAATTGGGTATCCGCAATACTTTTACAGATAATTAGCATTTACTCATTTTGAGTAGGTGAATAAATAGCTATGGGTCTGAAACTTCACAGAGTGAAAGCTCTCCCAAAAGTAGGTGAATGAGTTATTTGAGAAAAATTGGCTATCTGCAATACTTTTAGAGATAATTCACATTTACTCATTTTGAGTAGGTGAATAATTAGCTATGGGTCTGAAACTTCAAGTGAAAGCTCTGCCAAAAGTAGGTGAATGAGTTATTTGAGAAAAATTGGCTATCTGCAAAACTTTTAGAGATAATTCGCATTTACTCATTTTGAGTAGGTGAGTAATTAGCTATGGGTCTGAAACTTCACCAAGTGAAAGCTCTCCCAAAAGTAGGTGAATGAGTTATTTGAGAAAAATTGGCTATCTGCAATACTTTTAGAGATAATTCGCATTTACTCATTTTGAGTAGGTGAGTAATTAGCTATGGGTCTGAAACTTCACCAAGTGAAAGCTCTCCCAAAAGTAGGTGAATGAGTTATTTGAGAAAAATTGACTATCTGCAATACTTTTAGAAATAATTCGCATTTACTCATTTTGAGTAGGTGAGTAATTAGCTATGGGTCTGAAACTTCACCAAGTGAAAGCTCTCCCAAAAGTAGGTGAATGATTAATTTGAGAAAAATTGGCTATCTGCAATACTTTTAGAGATAATTCGCATTTACTCATTTTGAGTAGGTGAGTAATTAGCTATGGGTCTGAAACTTCACAGAGTGAAAGCTCTCCCAAAAGTAGGTGAATGAGTTATTTGAGAAAAATTGGCTATCTGCAATACTTTTAGAGATAATTCGCATTTAATCATTTTGAGTAGGTGAGTAATTAGCTATGGGTCTGAAACTTCACCAAGTGAAAGCTCTCCCAAAAGTAGGTGCATGAGTTATTTCAGAAAAATTGGCTATCTGCAATACTTTTAGAGATAATTCACATTTACTCATTTTGAGTAGGTGAGTAATTAGCTATGGGTCTGAAACTTCACCAAGAGAAAGCTCTCCCAAAAGTAGGTGAATGAGTTATTTGAGAAAAATTGGCTATCTGCGATACTTTTAGAGATAATTCGCATTTACTCATTTTGAGTAGGTGAGTAATTAGCTATGGGTCTGAAACTTCACCATGTGAAAGCTCTCCCACAAGTAGATGAATGAGTTATTTGATAAAAATTGGGTATCTGCAATACTTTTACAGATAATTAGCATTTACTCATTTTGAGTAGGTAAATAATTAGCTATGGGTCTGAAACTTCACCATGTGAAAGCTCTCCCAAAAGTAGGTGAATGAGTTATTTGAGAAAACTTGGCTATCTGCAATACTTTTAAGAGATAATTCGCATTTACTCATTTTGAGTAGGTGAGTAATCATCTACGGGTCTGAAACTTCACCATGTGAAAGCTCTCCCAAAAGTACATGAATGAGTTATTTGATAAAAATTGGGTATCCGCAATAGTTTTTGAGATAATTAGCATTTACTCATTTTGAGTAGGTGAGTAATTAGCTACGGGTCTGAAACTTCACCAAGTGAAAGCTCTTCCAAAAGTAGGTGAATGAGTTACTTGAGAAAAATTGGCCATCTGCAATACTTTTAGAGGTAATTCGCATTTACTCTTTTTGAGTAGGTGAGCAATTAGCTATGGGTCTGAAACTTCACCAAGTGAAAGCTCTTTGGGATAGCTGCTCTGCAGAGATACCCTGAAGATAAAAAATTTCGTCGAAATCGCTCTATGTAGCACGGTTTTCGAAATATTAGCATTTTTGTGTTTTGCAATTTTTGCGCAAAAATTCGAAAATTCAAAATGGCCGCCATTTTTGGCAAGACAAAATTTTTTTGAAAATTGGCATGGCTACTCTGCAGATATACCCTGTGGGTCAAAAATTTCGTCGAAATCGCTCTATCTTGCAGGGTTTTCGAGATATAAGTATTTTTCTGTTTTGCAATTTTTGCGAAAAATTCGAAAATTCAAAATGGCCGCCATTTTTGGCGAGACAAAAATTTTTTGAAAATTGGGATAACTACGCTTCAGAGATACCCTGCGGGTCAAAAATTTCGTCGAAATCGCTCTATCTAGCACGGTTTTCGAGATATAAGCATTTTTGTGCTTTGCCATTTTTGTGAAAATTTCGAAAATTCAAAATGGCCGCCATTTTGGGCGAGACAAAAATTTTTTGAAAATTGGGAAAACTACTCCGCAGAGATACCCTGCGGGTCAAAAATTTCGTCGAAATCGCTCTATCTAGCACGGTTTTCCAGATATAAGCATTTTTGTGTTTTCCTTATTTGGAAAATTCGTAATGATTAATTAATCATTAATTACTCGGCCATTTCTTGACCAATCAATGCCAAAATCTAATGATTTCCAGATTTTAATAGAATGAATGTATTTGCCAAGTTTCAGGTGAATTGATAAAATTCCTTTCAAGTTATCATCCGGACAAGCTTCCCCATCGAAAAAAGACATTTTTGGTCATGTGACCTCTCTGATTGGTTGAAATGTCACTGCAGCATATTCAAAAAAATTCCCCAAGGCTACTGCCTAAACCTGCCAAATTTGAAAAGAATCCGCCTAACGGTTACAGAGTTATAAGGAAAACAAAATGCGGAGCCGGCGGAGCCGGCGGAGCCTGAAGCTCTCCCATACACAAACAGGCGTCCCTTGCGGGACGCTTAACAAGTCAGCTGACATAAAAATTACAAGTTAAGAATTCAAGTTTTTATATTCATTTGTGTATATGACAGTGTTTTTTTGTATTATGTCTTTAATATAGCTTAATTTTACTCAGAAATCATTAAAAATGGTGGATAATAAAAGTAAAACATCCTTCATTAGACATATACAGCAAAAAAAAATATCACTCATGAAGATTAACAATATAATAGGCACTTGTATAATATTGTTATCTTCATTCGTTTAGATATTATTTTATTTTCTGTACATGTCATTTGGGAAGTTATCCTAGTATATCAAGTATTGTCCTTTTTCACTGGTTCACAATGATGTAAGCCAATTCTTTAGATTTTTTGGTAATAATATTTGATCAAAAAAAAAATCCAATGCAAATAGAAATGTTGTGAAAAGTCTTTAAGTTTTGAACAGAGAACACTTAATTACTAGGGAAGAAATGTAATGATGACTGAATTATCTTGTATCAAAAACTTAAGCGATCACAATAATTCCTTATTTGTATGTTAGTGTTGTTGTGTAGTTGTCAAAATTTTTGGTTTATATAGCCTATATGCACATCTAAAAGAAAAGCAAGTTTCATTTCAATAATGCACGTACAGCAATATGAGGACACAATATTACTGAAGTGAGAGATATTTTTTGTTACGCAAATTGTGTAGTACAAAACTTCCTTGCATAGTGTATCACCCACATGAGCTCCCCTATATTAGAGTTTTTTTAAAACAGGAAAGAGAGCCTTCTCTGGCTTGAGTGATATAGACCATGTTTATAATGCTGATGTGACAGATATTGTTGACTTGAAGCCTCCAAGTGATCAAATACAGAAACTTTATAGTCAAAATTGACAGATAGCAAGAATATTACAATGGTGACATTTCAACTGACACTGCTCTGCACAAACTTATAGCAAGGTTTAATATACAATCTCAGATAAAGTTTCTGAAAGTTTAAATTTTTTTTCCACAGATTGAAGTGACAGACTACAAACACAGGAGGGCCGACAACATCTAGAATTTACACACAGAAGTAACATCACACTGAAATCCTAACTCAACAAAATTAGTCAAATTTCAAAATTCTGTTCAAATGTTGACCTTTATCACCAGCATGGAATCCTTTCCAATCAATAGCATAACAATATGTCATTGAACACAAGATAATGGTGTGTAAATACATCCATCAGGTTGGCTATTCTATTTATTTTATGCACTTGTTTCGCACTGTGTCAGAATAGTTTTTTTTTATCTCAGCAATCACTATGCAGACTAAATGACATAAATAGTCTCTGAATCACACCACTATTGATGTGCCTCAAAAGCAGAGCTGTGAACTATAAGCAACAAAATGTACATATATATATACTCTAAATTGGTTGAACATCAATAATCATTGTTCATTCTGAAAACTCTAATTACCCCTTGTGACAGTAAACAATTCATAAATACCCCTTTTTTCACACCAGCAGATGAAGTCTTGCTTTTGTTAAGATTGTACAATAGACATGTCAATTTGTGTCAACCTACTGATTATTATTTTTGATGAATTTTCATTTTATATATCTATTTCTTTCAGAAAAAAATCACTCATATTAACCTCCCAGAATTAGAAAATGAGGTTTATTCTGCAAGATATACGAAAGTATAGTCATTTAGTCATTTTGTATAAAAGGTGTCTTTTGGTTTGCTCCTTTATGATTAACTGGGTGCACTGACAAAAGCAGGTGGACAAAATGCCAGTCAAATTTGCATAGGTGGACAAAATGCCGGCTGGTTTCTGGTCAGGGTGGCAAAATGCCGGTTTCATCAATTTACACTTTACCCGAGTACTTTCTTTAAAGAACCAGATTACAGAGAATGGATTTTGACTGGTGAATATTCCTTAGTCACCTTATTGCATTTTATACAGAGTGGTAACACCTGCAGTTGCTCCTGAGTAGGTTTCAAAGAAGTATGATTCTTAATTTTCTTTTGGTCAAGTTTCAGAGCACTTTTCAAGAGACCATGGTCATTTCTGCTTTATTTTCAAGTGCCCAATTAGGTTAAGTAATATTAATAGTACTTGAAAGAAACTATTCTGTGTAAAACTTAGTTGCATATATAACTATACAAACAAGAAGATATGAAGTAACATTTATATCAAAATACTTCATGTTTTAGATTGAAACATATTAAAATACTGGGATTTACTATGAAACTGAACTAATTAAAAGTTTTTTTAGAGACCGGCATTCTGTCCACCCTGCCCCAAACCCGGCCGGCATTTTGTCCACCTGTGCAATTTTGACCAGCATTTTGTCCACTGGCATTATGTCCACCGGCATTTTGTCCTACTTCAGCCACAGAAATACATATTCAACCTAACCCATCAATAAAAATATCATTTTTCTATGTTACTATATTGCATCAAAAGTACATAAATGGATATTAAAAAAAATAAAAATATAAAAAATACAAAAAAAATACAAAAAAATATAAATTAAAAAATATAAAAAATACAAAAATGAATCTAATACAATAAATAAAACAGCATAGTGGCAGAGCATGTTCACATAGGCTATTATAAGAAGAGACCATGTGTAAAGTTTCTTAAGAAAGATTGTTAAGAAATGTGACCAACTGTCCTTGCTTGTGCTGTTGAAAACAATTTTCACTATCTCATTTCCTTTATGTCCTTGACACCAGTTTACTATTTTTAAATATTAAACGCTTCCCTGGACTTCTATGAAGAGGCATGCACCCAAGTTATTGTTGTTACTTCCCACCATAAATTGGCACAGGGATTGCAAAAATTGTTTGTGTGAGTTCTGTGAAATGACAAGTGAATTTCTTTAAAAATGGGCAATGATCCAATGCACCTTATGTACAGAATATATTCCACCTCCACCAAACCCTCACTTGCCAAACTCCACTGATTAAACATCCGTCAGCCAAATCCTGGCTTCTTTGTCCTCATGGATTGCTTTAATCAAGTTTCAAGGCTGTTGAATAGAAATAGGTTGGTAAATTGAACTAATTGGGGTTCCTTTCTGAGATGATTCTTGGTTATTGCATTCTTCAACTGTATTTCTTTATAAATAGAAAATCATATGCTTTGGTTATGTTGTATCTTGGTAGTGAAATGGTTGACCTACTGAAATTACACTGCACACTTATTTGTGACACATTTTAATGGATGAAAGTCCTTATTTCCATAGAGGCCCCAAACTTAGTCATGTGCACTGGACTGAGCAAAAAGGTCATCAGTGGTAGATATTAAACACTTACTTAACAACACACTTGAAACTGCTCCACTGACATATACCACATACAATTTTTTTACTATGTTATAATAAGTGCATATTCATGAAAACAGAGTTTAACTCCCTGGTAATACAGAAACCTTCAAGTGCTTATTTCAAAAGAAAAGAAACCCAATTCACAGGACCAAAATTATTTGCAACTTCGAGTTTGTGAAGAATTTGTATGTTCTGAATAAGAGTACAAGATAAAAGTTATAAGCACAAACCATGGCAGCAAAAAACTCCAGATAAATAAAACTAGAGTATTGCTTTGCAAGAGAAAAAGGAATTGTTTTGCCACAGCAAAAACAAGTGTCCCAATGAGCATTAATGATTTTATTGAAATGACTATTTTGCTCTGTTTAATATGCTTTTCCATTGATGCAAAAATTTAACCAGCCTGCAAAAAATGGCAGGAAAATGCTTTCTTGAAAGAGTGACAGATGACTCTGTGTATAGCCTATGGGCCTATACATATCAGAGATAAATGCATTTTTGCAAGTTATGCAGAAATTCAAGATGGCCGCCAAAAATTTCAGATATGTGCAAAACGATATGTGCAAAAAAGTGGAAACTGACTCTCTGTACACCTTTGGGGTTCAAAAAATTTTGTCAAAACACTCTATCTCACACCATTTCCAACATAAATGTGTTATACTAAAAAATTCAAGGTGGCCGCCAAAAATGGCTGGAAAAACAATTTTGGGCAAAAACTGGCAGATTGCTCTGCATATACCTGGGGGGGGGGGGGGAATATTTCAATGAAATTGCTCTATCTCACACCGTTTCTGAGATAAATGTGTTCTTGACCTTTACATAGAAAATCAATATGGCAAAAAATGCCAGATGACTCTGCATATATCCTTTTGTCGAAATCACTTTAACTCGCACCAATTGGGAGATACTGTGTTTTTTTCACATGCAGATATTCAATGTGGCCACCAAAAACGATTTTCGGCAAAAGGTGCTGTGGACCAAAAATTTCATCAAAATCGCTCTATCTTGCACCATTTCTGAGGTATTAAAGATTTTTCATTTTCACAGTTAACCAAAATTGTGGCATTTAGTTAATCATTACTTATTCAACCATTTAGTATCAGATCAATTCCTCAAGTTAATGAATTTCAAACATCTATATAACAAACTTACTTGCCAAATTTCATGTGAATAGGTGAAGCGTTTTTTAACTTATTATCCAGACAAGCACACCCATTTTAAAAACACGTTTTTGGTTACAAGACTTCACTGATTGGCTGAAATGGCATGACACCATAATCAGAAATTTCCCAGGGCCACTACATACATGTGCCAAATTTGAAGAGAATCTGCCCAGTGGTTGCTGAGCTATGAGCAATAGAAAATGCAGGAGTTTGCAGTGCCACTACTGGCTGCTGAATGGACACATCCTAACTTTGAACTCTGATGGACTGAAATATGAAATGTGTAAGATCAAACATATAACTGAAAGCTAACTTTTTTGCCATGTATTTAACAATTCTATGGCTCTTTAAAGAGAGGGAATTAACAAAAAAAACTTAGCAGGTTTTCAAGTCACTCCTTACATCATCTATTCGATTGCAAGTTTGGACTTTGACACTAAGTCTTATATTTAACCCACAAAGAAATTCACTAATGACCTGGTTTCATAAAATTCCAGTCTTTCCTGAACTGCAGTCTACAATACTTAAATGCTGATGTAAGTCTTCAATATTCTTCAAAACAGATATTATAAATGCTTCAAAAGTACGTTAGGATGGGATATAACAAAAACTCCCCACAAATGCAATTTTCTTTAATAGCTTCTTGACTCTATATCTAAAATCTACTTTACTAGTGGTTCGGGTGCAAATTAGTTCCAATTAACTGAGCCAAGTAGAAATATAATGTGACCTGAACAATCTTATAATTGAATCAACAGCAGAACCTCTGACTACATGCACAGTTTGACAGCTTCACATCTAGCCTTGTCAGGGTTCCTGAATCAAGTCAGAATTGAAACTTTTACATTCCTTTTGATAGAACCTATAGTAAGAAATCTAAAATTTGCCAGGAATCTAAAATTCGCCACATCTAAAACCTTAGTTAATTTTATGAAGAAAATGCTGTTTTTTGTCTAAAAAATGGCATTTTTCAGTTCAAAAAGCCTTAATTTACTATACGTTCCACAAATCTCACCACAATTCATATATTTTATTAGTATTTTCACATGTGGCGAATTTCAGATATGTGGCGAATTTTAGATTTCTTACTCTATATCAGGGCAGGTTCTCAGTTAAATCATAAATTGAGTTGCCTCTGAATGCATGGTCACTGATGTGTCAATCAACTGATTATTAATACTAAACTTATAAACCACTGAACCCCTGCGTTTAAATCAAGGAAAAACTTGAAGAAAATTAAACAAAAGCTTGTGATAATTCTTCACTGTATGTGAGAAAGTATAAGCAGACCCTCTGTGTTTTAGATGGTAAAGTACACTCTCTAGAAACTACAACAAGTGTAAGTTGAATACAGGTATAAGTGGAACCAGTGTTAATGTCCCAGCATTTTAGGGGTTAAAGTTACCATAGAGTATATTTCATTCAATTTCACAAAATAAATTTTACAACCCCAAAATGATATTTTCCTTAACTTAGATTACCTTTTATATTTCACAAACCTTCTACTATCTGAACAAAATCTTCCTATCCTATGAATGTTCATAAATCTTGTCTGATGTCTTCAAGTGTTTCTCTAGATTTCAAATCAAATTTCATCTAATAAGAAGTTTTGTAGTGCTTTATCTCCCTGCTCTGACAGACTCTATGGTGCTACTATCCATAAACATATCAAATCAGAGTTAGTCCATTCATATAGCCATGACGTACCAGACAAGAGATGGGGATGGGGTGACTATGGTGGCTCAATGATCATATATTAAAGCAAGATGTCTGTGGGGAAGGTAAACATATTTTTTAATCATTTGAATCCAACCTCTGAGGTTATGATTTCCATTCCAGTGTACATCAACCATGTTCAGACAAGCTGTTGTAGTTTGTATCAGTGTATGTCTCCTTGTGGATAAATGCTTGTTGACAAAGCTTGTGGGTTAAACCTGCCATTTTATTTTTTTAAATCTACAGCCTAAAAATGTTCTTGTTTCTGAAACTATAACTTCCTTATTTGTAAACAGATTTAATATTGCTTGGTTTTTTTTTCAATAAGATGAAAACACTGATACAAAGAAACCATTAGCAGTCAAAGCCATGCAAACTGATACCACATGAAAGGTGACTGATTGAATAATTTTACACATATTCTTTTAATTTCACATTAACAAATACAAAAGTCTGTCTGAAACCCCTATCCCTTCATATCCTCCCATTTACACCAACACATGCCCATTAAAATGAAATCACGGTGATGAATTCTTCAAATTAAAGATATTTACCTCCATCTACTGAGGACATCTTACATACCATTGGAAAGGTTTGATTCTGAACTTTTTAACCATATACAATTCATTAAAACCTAAATAATGGTAATGGAGAAATCACCATATATAAACAGATGTCATTTTCGTGCTTTTACAAAAATATTATATTGTTACATCTTTTAATAATGTTTGTTGTAAGAATTACTATGAAATTAAGTTAGTTATCAAAACCAATTCAAGATCTGTTTCACATATCACTATTAACTAGCATATTTCTAGATACTGATTATAAATGACAGCTGCGCCTGCAGAAAAGGTTAGACCACCCCCACAGCCTGAGTAAAAGCAGAGTTAGCCAGTATAATGGATAATGGAATCAATAGCTTCATCCTACCTCTTCAAAACTATCCCTTACTAAGTTGGTATTACAGCATTAATTTTACATGAAATACTACTCGAAGTCTAAGCCTTCCTGAAACATATGGGACTTGCCTGTGGGCATTAACCCAAGTATTGCAATCAGCAGCAAGCTAAGTCTAGCCCATTTTCAGTTGTTGTTTTTCAACAAGACTAATCTGTAATAAGTAAATTCCAAAGTGCAATTTACTGGCAAAATGGGCCATTTAATTAAGTTTTAAAATTTTAATCAAATAAAGGAATACAGAAAGTAATATCAGTATGTGCTCACTCAAGTATTTTTCAGACTTGTCACATGATAATGAAGAATTATACTTTGTTTTATACTCCTCACATTTTAAAACATAATTGATTATTTTTCATAAAATATTGCTATTAGTCACAAGCTTGTTAGACACGTTTGACTGGTTGTTTTTTTATAAAGTTATAGATTAAGAAATAGAAAATGGTTTTATGGGTATGTACATTTTTTTTAGATTATTTATGCTGGCCACAATAAGTCCAGTAGTAAACAGTAGTAAGCAGGGTGAGAAACTAACAAGAAACCAATTCAGTTTCACACATATATACATTTTCCCCTATAAAACCTTTGAACATCTGTGTTATTTAATTATATTGAATTATGTTGCAGCTGAAGCTTAATCTGAATCTTATGAAAACTGCCAATAAAAATGCGAGAAGTATTGTGTTTCACAGAATGAATTTCAAAATGAATCAAGTAGATTTCTTTTCTTTTATATAATTTGTCTAAATACCTCCCTTTAGGTAACATATTGTATTATTAAGAACAAAAATTGCTAAGTTTAATAACAATATTGCCCTATTTGTGGATTTGCAGATTATAACTCATTAATAAGCCTTTTCAGCACAGTATATAATTCATCTCATTCGGTCATGGGTGCAATCTTTTTACGCCTTTAAAGAAGGTTTTTTTTTTTTTGCAATACTGTATATGGATGTGGCTACTTTATAAGGTCTTTGGAGAAAACCAACCCTTTTCAAAGAATAATGTGAGCTTTCAAGATGTTCTTTAAAAAGATGCTCTCAATGAAGTTTATCAATAACAAAACTGACTTATTGTTATAGCTTACAGGGAGGCAACCTGGAGGTTTGATTCAATTTGCAAATAGAAAAGAGATGCAAGGCTGGCTCTCTACTGTCATAATACAGAGGCCAAATTTCCAGAAAGCTAAAATTTATTACTCTTTCCAATTTAGAAACAGCAAGAAACAAGAATTCATTAGAATTGTATTGTGTCACCAGCTTTGCTTGAAGACTGAAGCGGATGATATTCGAAAGGACAAAAATTATGCTGGATAGACGAAAATAGTTGGCTGACTGGCAGTATTTTTGAAGATCCAGACGATCTTTCAGAAGGCTTGAGCAATGGTGAAGCCCAACCTTGTTGAAAAATAGAACCACTTAAACTGCTAGTCATCTGACCATACAAGTTAATGCATTATGCAAGATGGGTCTTGTCTTCCTCCTCCCTTCATTGAGGAAAGAAGGACGTATATTTGTCCACCTCCTCTCTTCATGGAGGAAAGAAGGACTTAGATTTGTCCACCATTTTGTGGGAGAGCAAATGAGCAAGATCATTGTCTAATCTTGTGGAGTATTAGGTCACTTTACCATACAGGTCTTCTTTTTATATCCACAACCTAGAAACAGAGAAATTGCAACACTTGCTGCCAGATATTGCTGAAAAGCTAACCAGATCCTATTCATGCAGAGGTTTGGAATACAAAAACCCACAAAAATACAAGTCCAAGAAACAGAAAGAACGTGTTGCCATGGCAACAGTTGTTGCCAGGTGTTGCTTAAAAACTAATCAGCTCCAATCTGTGCAAGGGTTTGGAATGTAAAGAATCCCGAGAAAGATTTTTAAGCCCAAGAAACATAAAAAAGTGTGCCATGGCAACACTTGTTGCCAGGTTTTGCCAAAAAAATAATCAGCTCCAATCTGTGCAGGGGTATGGAAAGCAACGAACTCATGAAAATATTTGTAAGTCCAAGAAACAGAAAAAAGTTGTTGCCATGGCAATACTTGTTTCCAGTTATTGTTGAAAAGATTATCAGCTCCAATCCATGCAGGGGTTTGGAAACCAAAGAACCCCCAAAATGTTTTTTAAACCCAAAAAACATGAAAAAGTGTTGCCACAGCAATACTTGTTGCCAGATATTGCCAAGAAAGCAATCACACACAAATTCTCATGCCATTAAACCTCCACACCAAATTTAGCTGACACCTGTAAAAACTGTGCCTGTAAATGAGCAGCAATTAACCCTTTCACTACCATGTCTGTCGACTAGCAGTCGACATCAATGTGTATTACAGGGGACCATGTCTGTCGACCAAGGGTCGACGGCAATAATATATATTTCTTCTCTCCCTTCAGTGTACTGTTATACGTTTTCTTTGGTGTATCACTATTAAACCGATTTTTTAAGTATTTTATATGAAAGTTATGCTATATTTTAAAAAAAAATTCACCATTTCACCTATTTTTACTGGTTTCTGTATATATTGCCGTATTTACCGCATATACCTGCATATTGTTTACTCATAGTTATTTTTATTTGGGGAATTCCCACGAATTTTCCCATTCGACTTTCATCAATTCCTAATGAAATATGCCGAAAAATACCGCAAATAAAGTGCATAAGGTAGTGAGTTATTATTTTACTTCATTGCCGTTTCTGACGTGATATGACGTCATATGGCTACAGTCTGGTGGAATAATGTTCCTTCAGTAGCGAAAGGGTTAAGGGTGATTCAGAGGGAAAGATAAAATAATATCCATGTCCGGCAGGATTGATATAACACTTAAAATAAGCTGCAACCTTAAACTCATTTCTTTAACTGTCAGGTTTTCATGGTAACTTTACAATAAAGATTTGTTTTGCTCTAGATACGTGTACATATTTAATTTAAATGAAAACTCTCAACTACCACTTTAATATTGCTAAAATATAATAAATATTTATCTTAACCTTAAACTGAATGTAAGTCAATGCAAATATTGAGAGTTTAAGGTCACGTTAACCATGCAGACTCAGTTAAATGTTAGTTATATCCAAAATTTAAATGTGCTTAAAATCCATTGCAAAAAAATTAAAGATATTAGCCAAAATTTTAAAAGAAAAGTAATTATAATTGTGCTATTACTGGGAGTTTAAGGTCACCTCATTGTAGTGTTAGGGCATTTCTGTAACATCACTTACATGTACGTGCAAAAGATAGATCAAATATGTCATGCCATTTTTGGTATACTTTGTGGATCCATAGAAAAACTTGAGCGCAGTAACATTCTTTTACACATGAGAGTTTAAGGTCACCTTAAAATAGGGCACACCTTCACTACTAGATATATCAACATACCAAATTTAAATGAAATCTGTCATGCAGTTTGGAAAGATTCTCCAGAAATGAAACACTTTAAATTCAATATAATTATGTTTTCACTAGGAGTTTAAGGTCACCTTAAAATGGGCCACACCTTGACAACCAGTTACACTCACATACCAAATAAGATTTAAATCTGTGGAGCCTTCTTTAAGTTATTGCCCACAAATCTCAAAGTTAAACTAGAGGGTCGCTCGCAAAAAAAAGATAAGCGTCCCGAAAAGGATATAAAGGTGAGTGCTAAAGTATTAAGAAAATGCTTCGTTTCTAGCCTTATACTGTTGTGGCAACCAAAGTCAGCGCAGTCTGCTCTATCTAGCACAGTTTTCAAGATATAAGCATTTTTGTGTTTTGCAAAAAATTCGAAAATTCAAAATGTCCGCCATATTTGGTGAGACAAAAATATTTTGAAAATTGGCATGGCTACTCTGCAGAGATACCCAGCAGGTCAAAAATTTTGTTGAGTTCGCTCCATCTAGCACGGTTTTCGAGATATAAGCATTTTTGTGTTTTGCAAAAACTTGGGTATCCGCAATACTTTCAGAGATAATTCGCATTTACTCATTTTGAGTAGGTGAATAATAAGCTATGGGTCTGAAACTTCACCAAGTGAAAGCTCTCCCAAAAGTAGGTGAATGAGTTATTTGAGAAAAATTGGCTGTCTGCAATACTTTTAGAGATAATTCGCATTTACTCATTTTGAGTAGGTGAGTAATTAGCTATGGGTCTGAAACTTCACATGTGAAAGCTCTCCAACAAGTAGATGAATGAGTATTTGATAAAAATTGGGTATCCACAATACTTTTACAGATAATTAGCATTTACTCATTTTAAGTAGGTGAGTAATTAGCTATGGGTCTGAAACTTCACGGAGTGAAAGCTCTCCCAAAAGTAGGTGAACAAGTTATTTGAGAAAAATTGGCTCTCTCCCAAAAGTAGGTGAACAAGTTATTTGAGAAAAATTGGCTATCTACAATACTTTTAGAGATAATTCGCATTTACTCATTTTGAGTAGGTGAGTAATTAGCTATGGGTCTGAAACTTCATGTGAAAGCTCTCCCACAAGTAGATGAATGAGTTATTTGATAAAAATTGGGTATCCGCAATACTTTTACAGATAATTAGCATTTACTCATTTTGAGTAGGTGAATAATAAGCTATGGGTCTGAAACTTCACCAAGTGAAAGCTCTCCCAAAAGTAGGTGAATGAGTTATTTGAGAAAAATTGGCTATCTGCAATACTTTTAGAGATAATTCGCATTTTTCGAGTTACATTTTGTAAAAAAGTGTTAATTACTATTTCTTAATATCCAGCTGTATAACATTTTTTCTCTCTCTTTTTGTTCTTTGTACTACTGTACGAATAAATAAATAAATAAATAAATTTACTCATTTTGAGTAATGTTAAAGTTACCAGCCATATAAAGCCCCTACGTACCCAGAATGACTTTAGCTTTTACCATAACTGTAATTAGGTGGACATATTGGATTATGCTGTTATGCCACCACATTTGGTGCAGTCAGATTTTACCTTAGACCACTTAATTAAAGTCAAACAGAGTTGATCAAACTGGAAAATACCTATGTGTCACATTTTATTGGCCATAGGGGTTTGGGATCTGAAATCAGCCTGTAGGAAATCATGGGCTTGGAATACTTTGATGCGGTCAAATTGGACTTTGAACCCCTGGTTCAGTGGTGCTAATACTTCACCAATTATTGGTTCAAGATTAGAGGTTTGGGATGTGAACCAAAATATAGCAAATTAATTTATATAAATAATATATAATAATAATTTTTATAAATTCTTTCACATTTTTTTTAAATTTTTCATTAGCCTTCAATATGCCTTCAAATTTGAATAGTCAATTAATGAAAGTTTGTCTACTCAGAAAAAATAATGTGTATCCCTACACCAATGTTTTTGTACTTCAGTTTTGTTAATGTGCCCTACTTTTGGATGGCAAACAGAGTAGTCATTGCAAAAGTGTATGATCGTAAACTAATCCAAGTACCTTTCCAACAAAAACTGATGAATAAGCACTATTACGCAGGTTTGCTTTCTGATTACGCCATCTGATACAAAAAAGACACTCAAAACAAAAGTTACCAGTTTTGGTCCTTCCACAGAATTTGTCTTTCAATAGTAAGAGGGAAAGGCACAACATCTTGAGATTGACATTTACTAAGTATACTATAAATTCCAACAAGAGAGCCCAGAACAACTGTGATAGATAATCAATCATATGTGTGTTGGTGAGACTGGAGTAAACATTGCAGGCAGGTGATAACCACATAATCATCATAACCTTTAACCATGTGAATCAGCCATCCATTAACTACATCCAGAGAGGCTTTAAATTTTAGAGGCTACTCAATATGGCAGCACTTTCTCTCTAATATAAAGTCAAACTTTGCAAGTGGAACTCCGTTATGCAAACCTGTTCCAGAACTAAAGAACAGGTCAAAAGAATAAAAGCCTATTCCTACTGAAAATTACCCAGTGTTATCTGTAATACTTAGGCAATTAGAAGTCTGTTTATGGTGCTTTTTTGATTTAACTAAACAATGTTCAATAATATACATGATTACCTCTTAACTCCATGATGGAGGAAAGCTGTGCTGCTCTCTTGTAAGTGTGACCTAGTTGCTTTATACTCACCATACCTCCACATAGTGCACAGATACTGATAACAAACATGATGTTGAACACAGCTGAACCCACCACTGTACCCAGGCCAATGTCATCCTGTGGAATAAATTTACATTTCATTTTTATAATAATTTCATTATTCACATACAAAACTGTATTATGGTGAATAAAGTAAATGTCAGTGTAAATCTTGTACAATAAGCTCAAACCTCTGTGAATTGTAAACCACCTTTTTCTGTTATTGCTTTTGCATTTTCAATCCGTGTTTAGTAACACTTTGTGAAATATCAGTCCCTTTACACAACATGGATTAAGATGAGATCAACTCTGGGAGAAAAAATTCAAGTGAGCCAGTGGAACAAATTAGGTATTCACATAGAACAGATTTGTTGAGCTGAAATGATTAAACATTTGATCTGTTTTTATACCTGTCGCATTTTTTGGATAGGGTTCTTCATCACTTAGGATATCAAAAGGGTCCATTTCATACCCTCTGCCTCTGTAGTGACAAATTAAAGCTTTATCTTCTTCCCTGAGATAACAGCCATTTTTGATCCATCTTGATCCAAAAGTTAATCCACAAAGAGCATGGATCAGAGTTAATTCAAAATTTAATCCAAGAATCAGATCACATGATTCATGAACAGGAATCCAAGCTGATCCAATATTCTACACAAAAGTTTATGTTTTTGGTTCAGATTTGATCTGATCTTCACTGACCATGTTTGTGAATACCGGCCCAAGGGCCATCTATTCATAATCTTGGGCCATCCCTTGCCATAACTCTGCTCTATTTTTATACCAAAGTGCAATGCCTAACACTTTGCTAAGGTCTCCCTGGAATACGAATCCAGGTTCTTAGGGCACCTTTTCCTAGAAACATTTACTCAGTAATATCAAATTTACAGTTAACTAGAATTTCTTTTTCTTGTCTCTTTAGACTGGACTGAAGAAGGTTCAGCTTTATTTTGTTTCCCACATATATAATTGGTGTCTTATAAATACCTTTTCACAGAAGACTAAAAGATTTTAAAATAATAGACCTGAAATGTGTTAAGGGGACACTGAGCCCTTATTCACAAGGTTGATTGAGTTAAGTGAAAAATTAGCTAATTTTTATGGAAAAATGGCTTAGCTAATCTTTGAATTAAATCAGTATTCACAAAAGGTAAGCTAATTTTCGGATTAATTGTAGCCACTTAACCAAAAGTTAATCTGTTTTTATAGGTTTATCAAAGTTAATCCAAAAGTGAATCCAAGAATGAGCTCAACTTCTTTGTGAATACAAACCTTAATCTTAATCCGATTTTTGGATTAACTTAAGCTAATTTTTTGCTGATCTTTCGCCAATCCCTTTGGTAAATACAGCCCGGCTGCTTTCCATCCTGTGAGAGTCAGGAAGAGGAGGTAGAAAAATTATTTAAAGTTAAGGATGTAGTCAATTACTTCTAATTGGAATTATTTCATAAATATCTAGAGTTGTGATAAAAATACAGAAAACATGAGAGTTTAATCCTGCAGCCTGTGACAAAGCAATCAGAATTTCTGTTGCAAACCTCCATCTTCCTAATACTGTACATTTTATACACCTGACAACTGAGGGAAACACCTGATAAATAATGCTACAGTGACAGACACATACTGGTAAAGCAATCTAATGAATCACTTTTATGTCAAAAGCCTTCCTCTAAGTGCAGTACTCTTTCATCAAATTAATTTCATACATCATCCTCATGCAAAGTTATTGTGTGGCTGTACTTTTCATAAATATAACACCTTAATCTAATTCTAAAAAGCAACATAAACTGTTGAGTAGGCAGAAGCATTGTTTTGATAGTTTGTGAATAAAATTTAATGGGATTTAAACATGTTACTATGAAATATGAATGAAAATTTTGAATAACAAACTGCTCACCTTGGTTATGAAAACACCTATAACAGAAGTGGCTAATTCTGGGGCAGAACTACCAGCTGCCATAAATGTTGCCCCCGCAACATCACTCTGGAGGTTTAAAGCTGAAAATACAGGGGCAATCAACTCGCCTGGCTAAAAAATATGCAGTAAATTCTTTCTATGAGCTCTTACTAAAACATTATTCAAGTGACTTACTGAATTATTCAAGTGACTTACTGAACATTATTCAAGTGACTTACAGAACCGAGTTTAAAGTTTCAGTTTGAGACTGAGTTTAACGTTCAGTTTGAAATTTTCTGTGATTATTATCAATCTAATTCTTTTCTGAAACTCACACTTTGTAACTGGAATTGGTGACATCTTGCTGAGAATCAAATATGGATTGGAACGAAATTCAAATTTAAATAATAATATAGGAATTACACTTGAAATGAAATTTGAGTTTTTTTAAAAGCCAACCAAGGATACAGAAAATGTAATTTTTGTAATTTCATTTTTTTCCCAAAATTTGTAATTTTTTATGTATGTAAGAAAAATTTATTTAGAACTTATTTTTTTTCTTCCTTTTACAGCTAGCCATAGTTTTAAGGTAAATGTTTATTATTAGGATTTAACACAATCACAAAAATGTGGTGAATTATTACAAATATTGTTGGTACACATATACTACAAAAAGCTACACATAAAACAAACAAGACATTATTTTTTCAAGGTTTTTTTTTTCAAAACATACACGACTTCTGCTACAGATAAAAAATGCAAACATATTACATGAATATTACAAGAAAAAGGTTATTATTTTTATTCTTATATATATATTCTTTCAGTGCATAACATCAATGGTTTGGCCTTCTTATGTTTAACCATGTTTTTCTGATAAATTAAATACAATATCAAAGATGTATCACAGAATAATACCAACTCTTACCATTACTTACAAAGTAGATTATAAAAGCATTCCCCACACATTTTGGCTCTCAGGATTACATTATCAAAATCTGCACACACACTTATACCTCTAATACCATTTATAAGAGATTTAGCCTAGTATGAAATAATCACTTTCTGGTTAATTGAATGCATTATCAATGCTCACTTCAACATAATACATTGTTATCCTTTCAGCATTGTTCCAGATATATGTAAATAGTATTTTCACAGCCCACTTCAATCGTTTTTTGTAAAGCTGACAAAAGCAAATTTTAATTATTCAATTATTCAGTATTCAATTTTGATAATGGTGTGATGGATGGAATAAATTTCCTAATTCACTAGCAGCATTTGTGTAATATTATGTATTCTATTACATATAGCTAAACTTTTAAAAAAAAAATGTACTATAAAGGAAGTTTGCAAGGCTATCTAAACTTTCTTTATTACATCTAATTGTACTATAAATAGGATTTGCAGTAAAAAATAACACCTTCAAAAAAAGCTTGAAAATTAAATACTGGTATTTGACTTTGAATTTAACTAGACAATCTTGTAAAAATAAAGAAAAGGTTGGTATTCTGATGACAAAGTTTTTACTTATTCAATTGCAATGTATTACAGCAGTCAGCCAAATAGAAGAAATCTCAACGCAGCTTTTATTACGTTATCCGTATAATGAAAGATGTTTAAAACAAAAATGCCGTAAATGCAATAGTTTTCAAGTCACAACTGATTTACTCAACAGTGAGAATCTCAAAATAGCTTTTGGTCTGCTATGCAAAGAGCTACAAGTCTGCAATTTTACCATGTTATAGCTGATCAAAAAGTAGGTGATTAAGTTTAACATATTTACAAAAAATACTCAAGTTACAACTCATTTACACAACAGTGAGAACCTCAAAGTAGCTATTGCAGAGCTATGATATGAGCCACTGGTCTGCAATTTCACTATGTTATAGTTGACTGAAAAGTAGGTGAATAACATATTTAAAGAAAATACTCTAAATGCAATAGTTTTCAAGTTGCAACTGATTTACTCAACAGTGAGAACCTGAAAGAAGCTACTGCTCAGCTATGCCACAACCTGCAGGTCTGCAATTTCACTATGTTATAGCTGACCCAAAAGTAGGTGAACAACATATTTAAACAGAATACTCTAAATGCAATAGTTTTTAAGTTACAACTGATTTACTCAACAGTGAAAACCTGAAAGTAGCCATGGCTCAGCTATGCCATGACCTACAGGTCTACAATTTTACTATGTTATAGCTGACCCAGAAGTAGGTGAACAACACATTTATGGAAAATACTTTAATTGCAATAGTTTTCAAGTTCCAAGTGATTCACTCAACAGTGAGAACCTGAGAATAGCTATTACACAGCTATGCCATAATGATAAGAGAGAAATCCCTGCAACAGTCAATGACAAAATAAATGATTTAGTACACGATTTCATTAATTTTAATGCATTAAAATTATTTTTAAAAATTCATAAAAATTAAGACAGATCCAGGTTTGATACTCACACAAGGGAATCTATTTGTGACCTAGTACATATATGCAAGAGATGAGAGAAATCCTTGCAATATTAGTCAATGAGAAAATTGTGATAAAGTGTTGAAATTTTTGGTGCGTTTACCTCCTTTGTAATGGCTCTAGCATACAGACTAACAGAAAGATTTGCATGCCTTGAACATTTTTTCATCCTCGATAGATAAGATATCTTTTAAAAAGACAGCATATCTCTAGGCCTTGTTGTTTTAGAGGAGAAGTTGTTCACACGGACGTGGATATGGACACTGCAGAGTGATGCCATAATGTCAGCTGACTGACAAGTCAGTTGACAAAAAAACAACAACCAACCTCAAATGTACATTTTAAATTCCTGTCTTTGGTACAATTTCAATTATCAAGCTATCCCCTCTTTCTGCGTACCTGGGACAACAGTGAAATTGAATGTGTGGGAGATAGAGTAAGAAATCTAAAATTTGCCACATATCTGAAATTCGCCACATGTGAAAATACTCTCAAATAAATGAATTGAGATGAGATTGGTTTAATGCACAGTAAATTAAAGCTTTCTGAACTGAAAAATACCAATTTTAAGACAAAAAATCATTTTTTTTATAAAATTAAGTAAGGTTTTAGAGGTGGCGAATTGTAGATTCCTGGCGAATTTTAGATTTCTTACTCTATAGTTAACTCAGATGGATCTATCATCACTCATATAGAAGTTAAGATTTTATACATTTCTGTATGAGTGATGACAGTTGATAATCATAAGAGTAAAAATTATGATCAAAAGCTTCATCAATAAATATAAAACAAACACAATTTTTACAATGTCAAGGGCTTTCTATGTTAGAACTATATTTCAGTCACCAAATGGTAGGAAAGATTTTCACAAAATATTCATGCAGTATGAAGCTGATGAGCTTGTATGTTAAGAAATATGGTCCAAAAATGATTGTAGTAATAAATACCTCATGCTCGGGCATTTGTTACAGGATATACGCCCGGCAAAAATTCCAAATAATGCCAGAGCACCGTTAGGCGCTCTGGCATTATTAAGGAATTTTTGCCGGGCGTATATCCTGTAACAAACGCCCGAGCATGAGGTATTTATTACTATTATAAAGACTGGCCTACCTGGTTGAAAGAAATATCTATTTATTTTTACGAGGTGACACAAACAAGGACGCCGCCATATTGTTTTGAATGCATGATCACTCTTGTAAAAGCAGACAATTTTACTATCGACATACAATCGAGCAATCAAAACAGCACTTCCGTTTCTCAGCCGGCCGTTATTGGAGGTTTTACTCCGTGCTGATTCTATGTGCACAGACGGGTTTTCGTTCACTGCGCATTACCGGTCTTTATAATTTGATGTAAATGATGAAAGTTGGTAAAACATGTTTAAAGTTTGTATGAAATCAGTCATTGATAATGACCTTGTCTGGTTTTCTGACCCCTAATTTTTATACTTATTTGCCTGGTTTTCTGATCCCTAAATTGTATACTTATCATTGTTCAAAATTATATCTTTTGCTGTGCCAAATATAACTGTAAATAAATATATATTTCCTCAAAAAAAAACTTTAGCCATTATAAACCAGGCTATATCTTTTGCTGTGCCAAATATAACTGTAAATAAATATATATTTCCTCCAAAAAAGACTTTAGCCATTATAAACCAGACTGAAACAAAATTCAATAAAAGATGGAAAGTGGGGCAAAATCTAATTGAACAACAATATGTATCAGGAAAATATGCCATTTTTTCACTCTGAGCCAGCAAAAACTGGTAGGTGAAACAGTGAAAATAGGTAGGTATGGAAATAATATTATTACAAAACAAACTAGGTTTCACTGAAATGAATAGACAAAAAATGTGTCACAGAGAATTATAGGTAGGCAATATATATGTATTACATAAAAACATATGCTTTGAATATTGTGCCAGTGTTTTGAACCTTATTGTATATGTTTTCTTAAGGAAACAAAAATATAAAAAAATTCGAGCATTGCTTTGCAAGAGAAAAAGAAATTGTTTTTGTACAGCAAAAATAAAGCGTCCCAATGAGCATTAATGATTGTGTCGGAATGATTATGTTCCTCTGTTTAATGTTTTTCCATTTATGCAAAAATGCAAGGTTTAAGACATAAATGCATTTTTGCCTTTTACGAAGAAATTCAAGATGGCCGTAAAAAATGCCAGATGACTCTACCCTGAGGATAAAAAATTTCGTCAAAATTGCTCTATCTCATGCCATTTCCAAGATAAATGCGCTTTTTCGTTTAATGCAATAATTCAAGATGGCTGCCAGAAATGGTGGGAAAAATTTTTGTTGAAATCACTCTATCTGGCACATTTTCCGAGATAAATGTGCTATTGCATTTTACACAGAAATTCAAGATGGCCCCCAAAAATTGCAGGAAAATGATTTTTGGGAAAAATTGCCATTTTACTCGGTGAATACCCAGGGGGGCCAAAAATTTCACTGAAATCGCTCTGTCTCACAGTTTCCCGTATAACTGGGTTTTTGCATTTTACACAGAAATTCAAGATAGCTGCCAAAAATGTCGGGAAAACAATTCTTGGGAAAAATTGCCAGTTGACTCTGCCAATACCCTGGGGGTCAAAAATTTCATTGAAATCACACCCCATTTCCGAGATAAATGCATTTTTGCATTTTACACAGAAATTCAAGATGGCAAACCAAAAAGTAGCCAGATGACTTTTGCAGTTACCCTACAAGTAAAAAATTTCATCAAAATCACTCTATCTTGCACCGTTTCTGAGATAAATGCGTTTTTGGGTTTTACGCAGAGATTCAAAATTGTGAGGAAATGGATTTTTGGGGAAAGTCCCCAGTTGACTGTGTGGATTCCCTGGGGGTCAAAAATTTCCTGAAATTGCTCTATCTAACATGGTTACGGAGATAAATGAGTATTTGTGTTTTACGCAGAAATTCAAGATGGCCACCAAAAATGGCATGAAAACATTTTTGGGGAAAACTTGCCAGTTGACTCTGTGAGCATCCTGGCAGGGGGGAGGTGTCAGCAATTTAACCAAAATCATTCTATCTCGCACCGTTTACGAGATGAAGGCATTTTTGCATTTTACACAGAATTACAAGATGGCCCCCGAACTGCTTTGGGGGAAAATCACCAGGTCACTCTGTGAATACTCTGGGGGTCAAAAATTTTGTTGAAATCGCTCTTGCATCGTTTTTGAGATATTTAAGATTTTCATTGTTGAGAAAAATTTGTAGGCTTGCATGATTTTGGTCCACCAATACCCCACCGTAAAAGGCCTTAGAGGCCACGAAGGCCCTAATGTCATGCTCTTTAACTTGGACCAAGTCCAATGCTTGTTGGTCTGCTTGTTTATAACAAAGTAGAATGGTTTGTTTCAACCAAGAAGAAAGAGTAGCGGCTCTGATGTCTGAGGTGTGTCCTTTCTTGAAGGAGATGAAAAGGAGGGATCGAGACCCTCTCAGGTCTTTGGTTCAATCCAAATAGTACCTCAGGGCCCGCATGGTACACAAGGTCCTGTCTTCTTTGAATTGTCTATCCACAATGGTAGTCAAAGCAGGAATAGTCACCGGAGACACACTTTAGAGAACCTTCTCTTCCTAGTTGGTTTTTGGCTATGAAGTCAGAAGAAGGGAACAAGGCAACCTTTTCCCATTGGCCTAGATTAGATACTTTGTTTGCAACCCAGGCATGGATTTCGCTGTGGCGCTTGCCGGAGGCCAAAGCTAGCAAGAAAGCAGTTTTGAGAGTAAGATATTTGAGGTCTGTGTCTTTCATAGGCTCAAAGGGTGCTTTTGTGAGCTCATTGAGAACAACAGAAAGCTTCCATTTTGGAAGATTCATGGAACTTTTTGGACGATCCCTGTGAAAACTGGAGAGTAACCTGTGAAGGTCTGAACTTTGTGCAACATGATGGCCCGTTAGGCCCAAAGTGTCAACAACGGCCGTCCTGTAACCATCAATGGTCGAGGGGCGCCTGTTTAGATCTTGGTACAGGTACATGAAAAAGTCTGAGACTTGTTTCACAGATGAAGTGGAAAAATCCACCAAATTTTCTCTGCACCATTTCTCAAATAGGACCCACTTTGACTTAGATGGTCCTTGTTGATGACCTCTGAGGGGCAGAAATTCTCTCTGCCACCTCCACAGAGAAGCCTTGTTCTTGGAGCTGTCCACTCCTAGACACCAGGAGTGGAGGTTGAGATGTTGTGGATTGCTGTGGAACACTTAATTGTGGAATTGTTTGAGAAGAGTTGTTGACATTGGGGGTTGTAGAGGGATCTCTGTTGAGAGCTGTACTAGGTTCCAAAACCAGGGCATCCCTGGCCAGGCTGGGGCTATTACAATGATCATGCAATTGATTTTTTGGATCACCCTGTGAAGGAGAGCCGTCGGAGGGTAAGCATAGGCTGTGAGACCCGTCCAGTTTAAGTTCAGAGCATCTATGTCCCAAGCATTTGGATCCGGGACAGGAGATACGTACAGTGGAAGTTTGTAGTTCAGATGAGTGGCAAATAGATCTACATGAGGAGTGAACCACTTTTGACAGATCTGTTTGAACACCTGCAGATGCAGTGACCATTCTGTTGACTGAACTTGGTTTGACCTGGACAGAAGGTCGGCCATCATATTCAGACACCCTGGAATGTGTCTGGCTTTTAATGTTATGTGATGGTGATGGCACCATGTCATGATCTTCCACAGGAGAGCGCACATCTCTACTGAGTGAGTTCCTCCTTGTTTGTTTATGTAGGCTACCACTGTTGAGTTGTCCGTTGTAACTAGCACTGTTTGGTTCTGGCACTGGTCCTTGAAGCTTCGAAGGGCTAGGAAGACCGCCTTCAACTCTAGAATGTTTATGTGTAGCCTTTTCCCGGTCTGACCACAGACCCTTTGTAGAACTTTCATCTAAGTGAGCACCCCAACCTTCGTTTGAGACATCTGTAAAGAGTTGGATACTGTGGTCTTTGGGATGAAGGTCTGCACCTTTCATCATGTTTGCGGGGTTCTGCCGCCAGTCGTCCAGGTATTGGTGAAGTCTGAGTCCTCTAGAGAGGGCCATTAGCTTCACTTCCTTTACAATCATTGTAAAGACCTGGGGGGCTGTGGCTAGTCCGAACGGGAGGAAGGCGAACTGAAACACCTGTAACCTGTGGTAAACCTTAGGTATTTCCTTGAGTTTGGGTGGATGGGGATGTGAAGGTAAGCCACTGATAGGTCTATCGACGATACCCATTCCCCTGGAATCAGGGAGGTCCTGATGGACTCTGGAGTTTCCATTTTGAACTTTTCTATGTGTAGAAAAGTGTTGAGCCTGCTTAGGTACTGGCCTCCACCTTTGGTTAGGCTTGGGTACTAGGAACAGGCAACTGTAAAACCTGAGAGATTTTACATTTTCCACCCTTTCTATTGTGTTCTTTGACAGAAGAGACTGGATACAAGTTGCCAGAGCTTGGTCTTTTTGACGGGCCTTGTATTCTGACTGAATCAGAGGGAATCTGAACAGACTTGGTTTTGAAAGGAATGGCAGTATGTAGCCATTGGTGATAATGTTTAACACGTTGGATGAACATTTGTTTGTTTGCCAGTCTCTTCTGAAAGAACGGAGTCGACCTCCTATTGGTGGACTGAGGGAGGCTTTTAAGGAGTAATTGGGGGGAGGGGTTTCCACACCCTCGTCCCCTAGAGTGGGGTCGAAAATGGCCCCTGGAGCCTCTGAAGTTCAGTTTCCCCCTACCTGAGGAAAACAATTGGTTACTGCTTTGTAAGGAGTTGCCCCCAGGCGTTTCCTGTAGGAGCCACTTTTCTTGTTGTGGGGACCACGAAAGGGCTTATTTTGATAGGGTGCGAAACCCGGAGAGTCTTTAGAGGTCCCTTTTTTGAGGAGGAAGTCTTCTGCCTCCTTCACAAGTTGAGACTTGAACAAGGAGGAGTGCCAAAAAGGCAAGTTCCTGAGTTCTTGGCATCTCGTTTCCCCTAGATGTGGTTGCAAAAGGGTCATTTCGGCTTCGCGCCTTAGCAAGCCGGTGTTACCCATAGTATATAGCTCCCTCTGGAGTATATGGGCTAAGGATTTGCTGAGGCATGTAAGAGCTCTCTGCTGAATAAGAACAGTCTTATTCCATAAATTTTAGTTTATCACAGGCCTGCTCTTATCCACGTTTAGCTGCTTTCTCAGGATTGGCACCTTTCTGGATCTGAGACTTAACCCTCTTAAAGGTTGACTTCAGGCTATGTTGACACTTTTCAAGAGTGGCATTGCAAGAAGATGAAGTCTTGGCAAAGGCAGCAGTAAAGTTGAGCGTGGAAATATTTTGCCTAGCTTGGTATTCCAATTCCTTAAGAACTGGTAGGGGAACCTTGCCCATAGGAGCCCCAGAGGGTTTAGGAGTAATACAGATTTTTGCAAAATCTGTATTCAGATTTTTGCAAAATCTGTATTCAACTCTTTTATTTTCTCCTCATAACAGGGTTGCCCCACCTTGTACCACTTTGCAGAGGAAGGAGGAGGTTTGATGTATTTACCCTCAGGTAAATTAGCGGCCTGGAAATCATGTTCAAACTTATCAAAGACATCTTTGATAACTGAACTGAGTGGGAGCATAGAGGAAGGACCTCTAGGTCTGAGTTCCTGACGGCCTTTTTCATCATCCAGACCCATGACTGAAGTTGAGGACCTAGGCATGGACTCCCTGGGATCAGGGAGTGAAAGAATGCGCCTGAAGGTGTCCACTTCTTCAGCGTATTGGGAGGGAACGTCAGACAGAGCTACTTCCCTATAATAAGGGGAGTCTGGATCATGTTGAGGTTGGTCTTGGTCAGAGAGAGCCCCAGAGGGCTGAGCCCCAGAGGGCTGAGCCCCAGAGGGCTTAGAAGACCTGTGTCTGGCTACAGAGAACGGATCCTCCTCTGAAGAGGGTGACATGTATCTGGACCTGACTTTATGTCTACTCTTGTCAGCATGTTTTTTGGGTTTAGAAGATGAAATCTGAGTTTCATCGGATTCATCATAGTATTGATCCAAGGCAGACCTCGGTTCAACATCATGCCTTTTGTGAGAGTGTTTTTAGGTCTATCCGAGGCCTTCTTAAAAGGCTCCTCGGATGGATTAGAATTCTGATTCGATGCGTTATGAAGGTCAGAAACGAGACATGGAGGAAGTGCAAGACCATAGTCCACTTCCATTTCCTCGACATGTGAGGTAGTTCTAGGTCTCGGAGGGGGTAGGTCCAGATTAACAGCACTATTGGAGCGTTCAGGCTAAGAAGCTGAAGCCGAGGTCTGATCCACCTCTGCTTGTTTTTTAATTGTCAATTCGTCTCGGAGAGACTGGAAAGCTTCTAACATAGATGCCTGGAAAGAACCCATTTGCTGCTGTAAATGGATGTTAAGTGTGTTACCCAAGGATTTTTCTAAATTTGATTCAATCTTCTGCTGTAAGGCAGTACCTGGGGTGGATGGGACAGTTTTGGCTGGTGTTGGATAGACAATGAAGTGGAGGGTAGGGGCTGAGGACGCGGGGGTGAGGTAAATAAGTTATCTGTAGCACTCTCAAGGTCTGCATGAGATCCAGTAAATGAATCCACGCCCTCATCACCTAAAAGATCGAGTTCATCGTCTTTTGAACTAGTAGTATCCTTCTTTTGCTTCTCAACAGAGCGTTTTCTGTGTGTAATTTTGATCAGTTGTTCTTCTGTGAAAGAAGCACATATTTCACATGGAGATTCAAACATGACACAGGGGTCATCACCCTTGCCAGATTCCTTACAGGTAGGGCAGTAATTATGTGCATCAAACGCAAATCAAAAGTGACGACACTTACTAGATCTTGGCTTATCTTTATTCGTTTGTTGGGCAGACATCTTGAAATGCAATAAAAAATGTAGATGAAAAGCCTGTACCGAGGAAAACTAAAAAAACACAAAAAAAAAAAACTTATCCTGTTGAAACGGAACTTTCACAGAATAAACTATGAGATATATTACATAAAATACCCAAAAATCAATATCCAACAATACGTACGTGCTGAGAAAAAGATGAAAATATCTGTGTAAGTTACAGAAGCTACCAATTCACGCAGCCAACGAGAAAGTAGGAAGAGATCTCGTAGTGTACCACGAGAGAACAACTTGAGGCTACGGCCAACTATAAATGTCTATTTTTCTTAGACGTTGGCCATGATTTCCTTGCTTCAGTTTTGCCTTTGATGCTCCCACTGTTTGGAATTCACTTCCTGAAGACATCCGTGCATCACCCACTATTGCCTCTTTTAGAAAGAAGCTCAAAACCTATCTCTACGCAAAGGCATATCCGCCTTAGCTAATTTTCTCTTATGGCTTCTCCATGGTGCCGACCTGTATTTGTCCCTGGACTTTGAATTTGCATATTGCTATTGTCTTGTTGCACCTTAGAGTCCACTACTCAGTGGAGATTAAGCACTATAAAAGTCAAATTAGAACTAGATGAATGCTTTTGCTAACAAAAGCGAAGCGTCCCTGAGAGTTTAAAATGCCTTGTGGTTTTAATAAGCATGCTGTAAAGCTAAGAATGCACAAAGCTGTACCGTACTGTTACATAAACCAACCCCCTTAGTGATATCATGACAGGGAAAATCCTACAAAGGTCTTCTTTAATTAATATAAACAAGCGTTGTAGACATAGACAAGCTGGAGAAAGTGTTGTACATTGGATGTACAACATTGGATGTAACTTTAGTAAATTTTGTGTAAATGCTACAAAGCATTTCAGTAACGAGTATTGATAACTTCATATATAATCAGGTGTGCAAGTATGTATTGCTATTTAGATTGTCCACAGGGTTTTGCAATAGGTTTTAATACATTGTGAAAGCATAAAAGCAACAATAAAGGAAAAGCTATTTCATGACCCCAGTTTGACCCATACATGGGGGTCAGGAGGTAAAACTAACCGGCTATTTAGACTGTCCACATATGGTTTCCCAATACCTCTTAATACATTCCGAAGCTATAATAGCAACAATGAAGGAGATATCAGGTAAAAACTCCAAAACCGCTATTTTTTACCCCAGTTTGACCCATAAGGGGGGGGTCGGGTGGTAAAACTGACCGGCTACTTAGACTCTCCACATATGCTTTCCCAATACTTCTTAATACATTCTCAATCTATAAAAGCAACATTAAAGGAGATATAAGACAAAAACTCGAAATCAGCTATTTTATGACCCCAGTTTGTCCCATGGGGGGGGGGGGAGGGATCAGGGGATAAAAGTGACCAGCTATTTAGATTCTCCACATATGCTTTCCCAATACCTCTTAATACATTCTGAAGCTATAAAAGCAACGATAAAGGAGATATAAGGCAAAAACTCCAAAGCAGCTATTTATGACCCCAGTTTAGCCTATAAGGGGGGTTTGAGCAGTAAAACTGACTGGCTATTTAGACTGTCCACATATGCTTTCCCAATACCTCTTAATACATTCTGAAGCTATAAAAGCAACGATAAAGGAGATATAAGGCAAAAACTCAAAATCAGCTACTTTATGACCCCAGTTTGACCCATAAGGGGGGGTCGGGGGGTAAAACTGACCGGCTATTTAGACTCTCCACATATGCTTTCACAATACCTCTTAATACATTCTGAAGCTATAAAAGCAACAATAAAGGAGATATAAGGCAAAAACTCAAAATCAGCTATTTTATGACCCCAGTTTGACCCATAAGGGAGGGCCGTGGGGTAAAACTGACCGGCTATTTAGACTCTCCACATATGGTTTCCTATTACCTCCCAATACATTTTATGGCTCTAAATGCAATACTTAAAAAGATAATAGGGGGGTTGACCTAAATTTAAGGCTCTCAGATTGGAAGGTGTGAGGAAATCACCCATAAATGAGACATTTTTCAAGGGATTGCTCCCAAAATCTAATCAGCTCGCGTTTTCGATAGTATAAACAGGTGTGTCAAAGCATAAGGCTGTGTAGCAAGTAGTTTTTCCTGAACTGTGATGACGGGGGGTGTACTTAAAAAAAATTGTTTTTGATCATGTGACCTTCATAAAGGTCAAAGGTCAAATTTAAGCACGCAGAAAAATCTTCCCACGCCTAAGGTATATAAGTGCCAAATATGGTTTGAAACCTTCTAATAATAAGGGAAATATTCAAGGGAGACCATAATGCGGCGGCGGTGGCGGCGGCGGCGAGGAAACTGAGGCGAAAACAAATAAGCGCCCTTTCAGGGACGCTTAATAAGAATGCCTGCGGCCATCTGAGAACAGCATTCAGTCCCACATGGTAAGCTATTGTAGTGCAATAAAATGTGGCATTTTGTTAATTGTTAATAAGTCGGCTATTTTGTATTGGGTTACTTGCAAAAGTTAATTATATCCAGACATCTATATAACAAAGATACTTGCCAAATTTTTTGTGAATAGGTGAAGCGCTTTATAAGTTACCATCCAGACAAGCACACCCCTTTGAAAAACATGTTTTTGGTCATGTGACTTTTCTGATTGGTTGAAATGTCATGACACCATATTCAGAAATTTTTCCCAGGGCTACCACATACACATGCTAAATTTGATGAGAATCTACCCTGTGGTTGCTGAGCTGTAAGCAATAGAAAATGTGGGAGCCAGCGGAGCCAGCAGACTCTCTCTCCTCTAAATATAAATAAGTGTCCCACAAGGGACACTTAATTTTAATTCAACCCAACTGCCATTTAAAAAATATCCAACTAGTATTGCACAGGTTTTATTTTACTTGACAATTGATAAATTTTTAGTTTTGTTTGAACCAACATTGTGTATGCATAAATAAAATCTATAGGATATTGAAATATGATATATGCATATACACTCTGTATGTTCCCTTTTTTAAATTTATAAAACTAATTTCTATTTTGGCAGAGGAAAGACATAAATGCTACCTACCTTTACAAAAACTATTGGTTAAAGATTGGGAAAGTCTAGGTGTATGCATCCATGTGTATATGTAATTTTGAATTTTTCGAAAAATATTATTTACAATTTATGTCTTTTCTTGTCTGGTTGAGCTTGCAGATCTGGTAAAATCAATCATTGCTAAAAAATTAACACAAGCCACAATTCGCAAGTTGTATCCACAAGCTATGCACAAGGAAAAACTCCTTCTAGAACTACCGGTTATACTGTTTGAATTTTTTACTGCAAGCCATATCCATAAGTTGCATACTACATATGTGTGCATGGATCCATACACTAAAACATTTCCTACATGGCTATAAAACTGACCATCATTGACCAAAGATAATTCGTCAAACTTTGAAAGTTTACATGCAAAAGTGGGCCTTGCCCAATTAAACCTTAAATTTGTTTGAACACATGCAATTATAGAACAGCGTTTTGTTGGAGCTCCTCTCAATAAATTTTTGTATATATAAAAAACTATGTGCTATTTGAGCTTACCATCACAGATTTTCTCACAGGCAGGTACAAAATAGTCATCACAGGCAATAGCTAGGGCAAGGAACATATAGGCCCCCAACAAAATGTGGACGACAACACCACCTTCTTTCCGAACCTCTTTGGACATCAAAGGGTAAGGGAACTTTTCTATGGCAGGAGGTGTGCAATTTGGTAATTTAACTGAGAGCAACTTTCTGGAATTTCCTAAAAATAAGTACAAATACCTTTTTATTTAAATTGTGAATGTATTTAGTTCTGTCACTTTTACACAAAACCACAGAAAAACCAATAACATTCCTGTCATGAAGTAGAAAAGGTTTTCAGACAGCCATCATATTTCATATGATATAAACTGTCATACCCAATATTGTAAAATTCAATCTGATGCTAATGTAGCTTTTAGGCTACTTGCCTGAAGCCATATTTTCAAACTCCTTACTTGTATAGAGGCTTGCTTTCCATAACGTGCACAAAAAGCTCCTTCACATATTCTTCCATGCATTTTTAAAAACAATACACCAATATATACAGCTCAAAAATACTTTAACTTCTCCCAATGAAAAGAGAAAATAAGAATCTTGAGGATTATAATGCCTGACATTTGCATCTGTTGTAGTGCATTTTGAGTCTTCATTATATAGCTGCACCACTGACAGGAATTGCACTCCAAACTGAGATAAAAATGGAAAATGTGAGGCCTCACAGGATCTTCATGCAGACTTCTGGAATATGTTCTTGATATTGACTGTGCATTCCTAGAAATCGGGAAATTTACTGTCACATCAACCGTTCAAACTGTTGGTAACATATCACCTTCAGGAGTAGTTCCTGAAAGTCACATTTCTTGTTTAATTCCTTTTTTATTCCTATGTCACTCTGGATATTTGGAGAATGTTCATAAAGCAATGCTTATTAAATTTTCTCATCTTAATACAAACCTTGGTAAATCTGATTGATTTGGCAAGGGCTTTAATCCCCCAAATTAATCCCAAACATCACAGTAATTACTCCTGACTGTCAAGATCACTCGTGTACATTACAGGATCATTTCCAGTGCAGATGCTAAGTCATTCCTTAACTAAGTAAGGCTCAGGGTGTATCCACTTAATTTCAATATTTTTTCAATGACTTTTCAATGACTTCTACATGACCAAAGCTTTAAAATCAAGGACATTTTACATGCTTCATGGCATGAAGCTACATATACCGAGGCCACAAGCTCCCACCGCTTTTGCCTTTGAGAACCACACACAAGGTTCTAGTCACAGTACAGGAACACGTGGAAGACACCAAAATTTGATATGATTACATAAACGTATCCTTGTATTGAAATGCTGGATGAAAGAAAGGAGTAACACCGTTCGCGAGAGGATGTCTTTTAATTTCCATGACTTTTTATGAATTTTCCAAAACCTGGAGTCAATTTCCATGACTTTTCCAGGCCTAAAAAGAAAAATGGAATTCCATGACTTTTTCAGGTTTTCCATGACTGGATACAGCCTGAAGGCTTTCACCTTACTGATGCAGATGAATCAGGATTCAGTCAGACGAATACTTTACTTTTTGGAGTTTGGGAAGGTGATAGGAATTTGCATTAAATCACACACTATTGCTCTAGAATAGACTCAAAATGAGATCGAATGACTTGTGTCAGTGCAGCCAACATCTTAGACAACCATTTGACATAAGTATACTGAAAAACTGATAATGGTTTGACAGATTTTTAGTGAGGTCAGTTTGATACAATGTGCAACCAAAGTAGTCTACTCAGTTTCTAAATGAGGTTCCATTTAATACTTTCCAACAGAGACACAACATGGTTAGTATGAATTCAGTATTATAGCAATTATTTTTTACAGTAATATGACAAAACTGTCCATGAGGTAGTTTCACAAAGATTTTAAGTTAACCCCTTATCTGCAAACCCTTTACTAAACCTCACTTGTGTGGGGTAAATGGCCAATATTTATTAATAATAATTAATAATATTACAGTAATGCACCAGTGGCACTACGGGCAGTATACCCCTTTCTTTTTAGTTTTACTCGGCGGCGGAACCACCTCCCAGATTTGGTGTATCCATAAGGTATGACGTGCACAGCCACTGATTGGACACAATGTGTAGCCGTAAATAATAGTAGCATGGCAGTAGGACGAGAGTAGTATGAACATGTGTCAATGAGAGCAACCTCCATTTACCTCCACTCACCTTATGTTGCCGTCGCACTTATGTGTTACACCGACACATAACCGAGTCACAACCTTATATAACAACTAGACCACATCTTCAGTTACTGTATGAAAAATTCATCTGTGCATGAAATTTTAAACATTTTAAAACTTCTGTAGGACGCTCAAGGAATGGGACGGCAGGCCACTGTATCACTAGTTTGCATATGTGCGTCAGGTGGCAGCTGATGCGGGGGGGGGGGGGGGGGGGGGGGGTTGCCTAATGCCTATAACCGCGGATTATATCGCCAGGGGTTTAAGTATTGTTTCTATGCCCTTGCATAGCTAAAACAGAACACTTGTATTTATTTACTCACATTTGCTTTGAGTGAACATATGTTTACAGGGTGTGAGAGTTGATTTCCTTTTTAAAAATATATTGTTATGCTGGTTAATATTACAATAAACATGTATTCATGACTAAAATGTTAGTACTATTTATTGTAATTTTAAATTTGCATTTCATTAGGTTAAACTATTAAAACAAAGTTAGTTTTATACTTTGTATGATATATCATGAAACAGTATCCAATACAATACATCCACAGAAACTGAAGATATAAAAAATAAAGTATATCTTGTATATACTTGTATATATATAAAGAAACACACATAAAGACTCCTTATTACATACAGTACATGGTTTATGATGTCACTAACCTGTCACACACCAACATGGTGACATCACAGTGACCTAACTACGTCAAGAATACATTGAGAATTAATATTTTTGTGACTAAAAGTTTAATTTTAGTACTTGGTAATGGTTAATGTACAAGTTATATCCAATCCATAAAATTGCCCATTTTCTGAAATAGGCAAGAATTTTGCCCACTTCATGAAATAGGCAAGTCAGACATACAGATACAACTAAATGGGCAACAACATTGAGATTTAAGAAAATCTTAGAAACAACTTCAGTCGTAAGAAGTATACAGAATCCACCAAATGTTGTCAGATGTAAGATTCACAGGCCATGATTTTTTACAAGTTGTTTTCATATTTTGAAGCCCTAGAACTAATTATAAGGGAGATATAAGGCCCTTTTAGTATGATGACCCTACATGACCTTGAAGCAGGGGTCAAAGGTCAAATTTGACAGTGCAAAAGATTTGCTGGCCACGACTTCCAACAAGTTGTTTTCTCATTCCAAATACCTAGGACCAATAATACGAGAAATAGTAGGGCTTTTTGATATCCCCCCCAACCAATTTGACATTAAAGATGTGACATGGTGGTCATTTTGTTTTCAAAACAAGGCCAAAATTACTCTCAGGGGAGCTTTCCTAGCCATTTACATTTTGTGCAAATCTGACAAAACTAGTTTCAATATTTTAAATTTTAGAAAATACTTAGGATTTTCAAACAATTGGCTATGGCAGCCATGTTTTTTTTAAAACAAGTAAAAAAATTTTACATACATGTTTTCATAGCCATAAACGTTCTCTGCAAATTTGGTGAAGATATCTTCATAAATGAATGAGATATAAAGGTTGATGAAAAAATGTGACAAACACACATGCAAACCAACACACATGCACACACAGAAGGCATTTCATAATCCCCTAACCCCGACCTTGGCAGGCAGGAGATAAAAATGCAACACTTTATAGTGCCCCTTTTTCAATTAAGAAGTTTAAGACTGAAAAGTATGTAAAGCGTTGCCATAGAAACAGGTGTTAAGAGATACCCTCTAAAACGTAATCAGCTCTAAATCCTGTTTTGGTTAACATTTCCTGAAAATTTGGTTAAAATCAATGCATTGGTTTGGCCAGTGGAAGACCCACAAGTGTTAAAAACCACAAAATATACAAAATGTTGCCATGGCAACAGTTATTGCCAGATACCCCCAAAGCCTACTCAGCTCTAGATCCTCTTTCAGTTAACATGTCCTGAAAATTTGGTGAAAATCCATACATGGGTTTGCGGCTATAGTACACCCACAATCATTAAGACCCAAAAATCATAACATAGATGCCATGGCAACAGTTGTTGCCAGATACCCCCCAAAACCTAATCAGCTCTAAATCCTCTTGAGGTAAACATATCCTGAAAATGTGGTGAAATTGATGCATGGGTTTAGGCTGTGGAACACCAAAACTCTTTAAGACCCAAAAATCTTAAAAGTGTTGCAACAGTTGTTGCCAGATACCAACCAAAACCTAATCAACTCTAGATCATCTTAGGGTAAACATATCCTGAACATTTAGTGAAAATCTGTGCATGGGTTTAGGCTGCGGAACACCCATAAACTTTATGCCTGCTGCAGCCTCCCGGACGGCATAGAGAACGACTATATCTATAACCCTAGCCTTAATGGGCTGGGGTTAAAAAGCAATCCATATATCTTTGTCATAAGAGAGATATTTCTCAAATATGGCAAGTGAACATGTTTTGGTAGAGCCAAGGTTAAAGGTCAAACCATTATTTAGCATGCATATACTCACCAACCAACGACCCATCCTGGAACAACTTCCTACACCTTCCAGATTTGGCCCAGACAAGATTTCAAAGATCAAGGTCACTATGGCAAGGTCAAATCAATATCACACCAGGACGTTGTTGCATACCCATTGCACACCCTAACCAATGTTCCTACCAAGTATCAACATCCTACACTTTATGGTTCCGAGATATAGCCCAGACAAGATTTTAAAGGTCAAGGCCACTAGTCTACAGCAAGATCAAAGGTCGAACCAAGGTCACACCATGACATTACACACCTACATCTACACACCCAACTAATGTCCCTACTACGGTAGTACTACTGGTAAGTTATCCACTTCCAACACCTTACGGATTTTGCGAAAAAGCCTCAAACACATTCCAGCTGCCCATCTAACCGACCGCCTCTCCATCCAGATACCATGGGAGAAAACAATACCTGCACAGTCCTTAAAGGCTGTGGGGTTAAAAACTGAGCTCAGGAATGCAACTTATAGAAGTTAAAAACCAGGATACGTTTGGTCACACTTTAGGTTAGGACTGATGTCCTATTAAATAACATTCCTGTGACATAACAGTATACACACAACAGGAATAAAACTCTATATTTTCAGTCATAATCATACGCAGTTGTAATAAACACATTGATATAAAGGTTGGTTTAACACACGCAATCAATGAAAAAGACAATTTCTGTGTACTCTGAACAGTTGATTCTCCATCATTTTCACGTGTACATGGAATTGTCTTCTTTCCTGTTGGGGAAACTTTGAACAAAGAGCTATCCTCCTGTGTATACAGTCAGGAATAAGTCTTTGATGTTGATGGATTAGAGAATACAACCATGCTGAGTCACAAATGCCACAGAAATTTGATTGATACACTTTGCTCACTTGTCGATATTCTATTCTAAAGTTCAACAATTGTAAATCTACTGAAATGCAAAAAAATCAAACACCTTAACATAGTTTAAAGCTGTGTATATAAAATTGATTTGCTTCTATAAAATAGTTCTGTGAAAGAAGGTATAAGCTAATTCTATAAATACTTGATCTCTTTAGTCAATGGAACATGGAACATGTTCTGGGTATGAGCTCTCTGTATACAATACTTTCAACAGAATAAAAGCTAATTAAGCATCCGTGAAAGGGGACTTAATTGTTTTCACTTCAGTTTCCTCACTGCTGCATTATGCTCTCGCTTGAATATCTCCCTTATTATTGGAAGCTTTCTAACCATATTTGGCAGTTATATACCTTAGGTGTGGGGAAATTTTTCCACATGCTTAAATTTGACCTTTGATCTTTATCGAGGTCACATGATCAAAAAAATTTATTTTGGGGTACACCTGCCCATCATCGTCACTCGGCAAAATCTACTAACCGAAGAGACTAGTAATTTCATACACATGTTCATATTATCAAAAACGTGAGCTGATCAGATTGTGGGGAGAGATCTGATAAAAATTGACCGATTTATCAGTAATTTTCTCACAGTTTCCCCCCCCCCCCCCCATTATCTTCCTAAGTATTGCATTTAGAGCCATAAAATGTATTGGGACACAACTGATTTGCTCAACAGTGAGAATCTCATAGTAGCTTTTGCTCAGCTATGCAATGAGCTACAGGTCTGCAATTTAACCATGTTAAAGCTAACACAAAAGTTGCTGAATAGCATATTTAAAGAAAATACTGTAAATGCAACAGTTGTCAAGTTACAACTGATTTACTCAACAGTGAGAACCTGAAAGTAGATACTGCTCAGCTACGGAATAAGCTATAGGTCTGCAATTTCAATACATTACAGCTGACCCAAAAGTAGGTGACTAACATATTTAAACTAAATTCTCTTGATGCTTTAGTTTTAAAGTTTAAAGCAATTTACTCAACAGCAAAAACTTGCAAGTAGCTATTGCTCAGCTATGCGATGAGCTACAAGTCTACAACTTTATTATGTTATAGCTGACCCAAAAGTAACTGAATAACATATTTATACAAAATTCTCTAAATGCAAGAGTTTTTTTAAGTTACAAGAGATTTACTAAACAGCAAGAACCTGAAAGTAGCTATTGCTCAGCTATGCAATGAGCTAAAGATCTGCAATTTGTCTATCTTATAGCTGACTCAAAAGTTTGTGACTAACATATTTAAAGAAAATACTCTAAATGCAACACTTTTGAAGTTACAACTGATTTACTTAACGGTGAGAACTTGAAAGTAGGTATTGCTTAGCTATAACATGAGATTCCGATCTGCAATTTTACTATGTTACATATATAGGCACTGTGTCTGTGCATTATTTAATCTAAGCTTTATATGTACATATTAATATTTAAAGTAAGGGAGTTATTGATTTTGTGTTATGTGGTACTGATGTTTATTAATCTATTTATAGGCTGGGGGGAATCCCTCTAGGCTAACCCCAGTGATGCTATTAATAGATTAAGGGAAGCCCTATAAGCTACCTGTAGCTTCTAGAACTCCCTCACTTGATCTGGTTACTGATGCTAACTTCAAGTTGGTTCTGTAACATTCTAGAAGCTTCCATAATGATATATAAGGACTGTACATCTGACCACAAGTGAACATAGTATTTGCTGGTAATAAGGAAGGCTACTTGTGTCTTAGAACTAAATAACAAGTGGATATAAATTGTGTTGTTCTGAACTACTGCTGGAGTGAACTTTTTACAGTATCTGGATAGATCTGCTGTACTTTGGATATTAATTACTTATTATCTCCCGCTAGCCCGGAAATTATAAAACGCATTCCATGCGTGTGTGCGGGGGTGAGTGTGTGTGTGTGTGTGGGGGTGAGTGCGTGTGTGTTTCACGTTTTCAAAAAGGGCTATACATCACACTGGTTGTTTCTCCTTGGCCTTTTCAATGTTTTATGACCTTATAGCTTATGTCTTTTCATTTGATGCTGTTTTTTCAGACCTAGGCCCATAGCTAAGTGAGTAATAGCAATGGTGGCTACTTTCAGTAAAGTGCTCATAACTCAAAAACGACTGAATTTAGAGCATTTCTGTAAAATACGTTGTTCAGCTACTTTCTCTATGCCTACAAGATGGTACCATTTTTAGGGATCTATCTTGATAGCTAAGTGAGGAATAGCTATTTTCTATTTTTAACAATGACCAAAATGAGTAAGTTGCTTTTATCTTTGTAACTGTTACTTACAATATTGTTCTCAAATATGCTCTTGAACAACTCCTTCATGTACTATATCATGGTGGGGTTTCCAAGGTGTAGCACCATAGCAAGCTGAGTAATAGCTACAGTAAGTTTAACATTTGACCATTGAGCAAGTCATTTATAACTCAAAAACTATTGAAAATACAGGATTTTTGTCAAATATGTTGTTCACTTACTTTTTGATGTACTGTGTCGTGATAAATTTTCAGAGCTGTAAGTTCATAGCTAACTGAGTAATAGCTACTTTGAAATTTCTTAATTTCAACATTCAGTAAATCACTTATACCTCCAAAACTATTGAATTTAGGGAATTATTGTCAAATATGTTAATCAGTTACTTTTTAATGTTCTGTGTCGTGGAAAAGTTTCAGAGCTGTATCTCCATAGCTAACTGAGTAATGGCTACTTTGAATTTCAAGATTGAGTAAATCACTTAGAACTCCAAAACTATTGAATTTAGAGAATTATTGTCAAATCTGTTGTTCACTTACTTTTTGATGTACTGTGTCATGGGAAATTTTCACAGCTATATCTCCATAGCTATCTGAGTAATAGCTACTTTGAGGGTTTTCCATTGAGTAAATCACTTAGAACAGCAAAACTGTTGAATTTAAAGGATTTTTGTCAAATGTGTTGTTCACCTACTTTATAATGTACTGTGTAATGGCAAATTTTGAGAGCTGTAGGTCCATAGCTAACTGAGTAATAGCTACTTTGATGGTTCTCCATTGAGTAAATCACTTATAAGTGCAAAACTATTACATTTACAGGATTTTTGTCAAATATGTTGTTCACCTACTTTTTAATGTTCTGTGTCGTGGCAAAGTTTCACAGCTGTAAGTAAATATCTAACAGAGTAATAGCTACTTTCATTGTTTTCCTTTGAGTAAATCACTTTTAATAGCAAAACTGTTGAAGTTAGAGGATTTTTGTCAAACATGTTCTTCACCTACTTTTTGATGTACTATGTAATGGCAAATTTTGAGAGCTATAGGTCCATAGCTAACCGAGTAATAGCTACTTTAATGGTTCTCCATTGAGGAAATCACTTATAAAAGTAAAACTGTTGAATTTAAAGGATTTTTCTCAAATATGTTGTTTAGCTACTTTTTTATGTACCGTGTAATGGCAAATTTTGAGAGCTGTAAGTCCATAGCTAACTGAGTAATAGCTACTTTGATGGTTCTCCATTGAGTAAATCACTTATAAGTGCAAAACTATTACATTTACAGGATTTTTGTCAAATATGTTGTTCACCTACTTTTTAATGTTCTGTGTTGTGGCAAAGTTTCACAGCTGTAAGTCCATAGCTAACTGAGTAATAGCTACTTTCATTGTTTTCCTTTGAGTAAATCACTTTTAACAGCAAAACTGTTGAATTTAGAGGATTTTTGTCAAATATGTTGTTCACCTACTTTTTAATGTTCTGTATCGTGGCAAAGTTTCACAGCTGTAAGTCCATAGCTAACGGACTGTTTTCCTTTCAGTAAGTCACTTTTAATGGCAAAACTTGAATATCTCGAAAACCATACGAGATAGAGCGATTTCGAGCGAATTTTTGACCCACAGGGTAGTACAAGAGGGTCCTATGCAAAAGGGAAAAAATTCAATTTTCGCCACTTTTGGCGGCCATCTTTGATTTTTGCGGAAAATGAAAAAGTGTGAATATCTCAAAAACCGTAAGTGATAGAGCGATTTCCAGCAAATTTTTTACCCACAGGGTAGTACGGGAGTGTCCTATGGAAAAGGGAAAATATTCAATTTTCACTACTTTTGGCGGCCATCTTGGATTTTAGCGGAAAATTAAAAAGTGTGAATATCTTGAAAACCGTAAGAGATAGAGTGATTTCGAGCGATTTTTTGACCCACAGGGTAGTACAGGAGTGTCCTATGCAAATGGGGAAAATTCCAATTTTTGCCACTTTTGGCGGCCATCTTGGATTTTAGTAGAAAATTAAAAAGTGTGAATATCTCAAAGACCGTAAGAGATAGAGTGATTTCGCGTGAATTTTTGACCCGCAGGGTAGTACAACAGTGTCATATACAAAGGGGAAAAACTTCAATAGTATCTTATGCAAAGGGGAAAAAAATTCAATTTTCACCACTTTTGGCAGCCACCTTGGATTTTAGCGGAAAATAAACATTGAAAATATCTTCGAAATGGTAAGAAATAGAGCGATTTTGAGCGAATTTTTGACCCACAGGGTAGTACAACAGTATTCTGTGCCTAGGGGAAAAATTTCAGTTTTCACCACTTTTGGCAGCCATCTTGGATTTTAGCGGAAAATGAAAAATTGTGAATATCTCGGAAAAGGTATTTCTTCCCCTGTAATGCTCGGCGGGAGACAATACCACGGCAGTGGCCTTGTTATAATTTTATACAGTGTGTGATTCTACCAGAGAGTGGATTTACTGCATTTTGGACATTGTCCATATCTTGGAGTGGACAGTACAGTTGTGCAAACTTTCTGAATATCTCTATACAGACATTTTGTGTGATTGGATATCAAAAGGATCACAGTATAAGGCCATTTCTTGTTATTGAACATTGAACAGATCACAGGATACAGATATCTGTGTGTTATTGGACACTGAACGGATCACAGGACAAATCACAGGACAGAATACTGGCTATTAGAGCTGTTATCATTAGCGATTTCTGTAGATCAACGCTCGCCTGTTAGATGCGAGTTGAACTCGAGTAAATGACACAAATATAAATAAAATAACAATGTCCAAATATTGTCATCAAGGGATCCGCCATTAACGTGTTTAGTACCATTTTATTCCAAGGAAATATATTTTGTTGCCTGTTAAATTGTGCAGATATGTATAAGCACTTTATGGAACAGCCACATACATAAGGGAAATTAAAAAAACGACCATTGCTCATTGATTTTTTATGTCTTTATGATTAGACAAATTGCAAAAGTGCTGGTTTTATAACAAGATTAGTATATCATAATTTATTTCATAAAAACTCGAGTTAAATTGCGTAAATTAATGTGATCCCCAAGTACCGCCCACTGAGTTACGACTCGAGTTTCGGTCAACTCGTTACAGCACTACTGGCTATAGTCAACAAACTTAACTGTCAGTTACAGTGGTCAAGTCAGATTGTTTTGATTATTGTGTTATTGTATGTACTATTGAGAGCATACCAGTTGATTGTAATCATTATCTTTAATTGTTAAATAAATTTGTTAAGTTAAACTTTTTGCCATTTGTTAAGTTAAAACTGTTGCAACCTAAAAGCAACCGGTAATTGCTACCAATTGCTTGCCCCGTGACCATAACAACTGTGTCATAGCAGACCCAAAAGTGGCTGAATAAAATATTTATACAAAATTCTAAAAAAATAAAAAATTATGAAACATCCAGGCCTGATACTCACATAAGAGTATCTACTTATGGCCTAGTAGATATATGCAAGATAAGAGAGAAATCCCTGCAATAATCAATGAGAAAATTGTGATAAAGTGTTGAAATTTTCACACTTTGGGTGGGGGTACATTTACTTGTAATAATTCTGGGGAGCAGATGAACAAACAGAGCTGCATGCCTTGAACAATTTTTTATCCTCAATAGATAATAACGTATCTTTAAAAAACACAGCATGTCTCTTGGTCTTGTAGTTCTGGAGGAGAAGTTGTTCATGCATATGCCAACGCCAGACAGTAATGACATAATGTCAGCTGACTGACAAGTGACGAGTCAGCTGACACAAAAATGACAAAATGTTGATGAATACCACAATGATTGATGTAAAAAAAACTAACAACCAGTTTCAAAAATTGATAGCTGGTCTTTGCATTCAGTAAAAGCTGTGTACCTAACATTCTTTTAACACTTCAAATAAAATTTTGCAAAAGATTATAAAAGACTAGCAGTTTGATAAAATTTAAGAGTGATTATTTTAACCTTATTAACTTTGTTATGAAGATATTTTCAAAAAGATTACCAAATAGACATGCAACAGGCCTCTTTTACTTTTTAAAGACAATTTCAATGCAATGTTTAACTTGTAATTGGTTGATTTTCAAAACACCTGGTTTAGGAAAATTTAATCTCTGAGTCTACTTTGGGTGGTTTTAATGATAAGCAAGCACTGTAAAACTAGTCAAAGTTAAAATGGTATATTATAATGAAAGAACTTGTTTAAAAAGAGCAATATGTTCCTGAGATATAATTTCAGTCCACTTTTTTCTGGCAACAACTTCAACTGTTTTTTGTTTTTGCTTGCACAGAGCGCTCTTATGTAATGTTACTGGCTGAAAACAATTTCAAAATCTTGTGAAAAATTTTATATTTATTGAGTTCTAATGTACCACATCTGTCCCAAAATAAACTAGACATTGTTCTATTTGTTTCCATATGTGAGACACAGCAAAAATTTTGACAGTGTTAAATTAAAAATAATAGCAGATAAATTCAGAAATTTTAATGGGAGCTCCAGTACTCTTGGGTACCCTGCAGGATCAAAGATAAACTTGAAATGTCTTACCATTTATGATATCATCACAAGCTCAATTTTAACATTACAGTCACAAAAATAAGCCAAACTTGAAACTTTTTAACAATTTCTTATTTTTCTAGCACTCTAACATACCCTGTAAGACTGAATATAAACTTAAAATCACATGTCTCTTGCAATTTCCAGGATATTTATAATTTTCAAAATACTGAAAAGTCCAAAAAATAGACTTTTTTATTGCACGTCAAAGAAGTCTTGAATTTCCTTGACCATGAGTTCAAAATGAAACTAGAAATAGGCCGCCCTGTTGATAGTAGATGCGAATAGAAACAGGATAGCATAGAAGAACACACATTATCATGTGTAATGTCCACCCATGAACCTTTTGCCCAAATTGTACAGTAGTCTTACAAGACCCTGTTTCATTTGTAAAATATATCAATGATGCTTAAATATTTGATAGTGTAGATGTAATTTATTTCAGCTTCATGCCTTTTTGCATTGGTTGGGTTGAAAATTTTGACGAAATCACTCTATCTTGCACGGTTAAGAAGATAGAAGCCAATTCCTGTTTTTCTATTTTTGGCAAAAATTTGAAAATTCAAAATGGCCGCCATTATTGGGAAAAGGAAATTTTTTTGAAAATTGCCAAGAGTACATTTCTTAGATACCCTATGGGTCGAAAATTTCAACAAAATAACTCTATTTTGCACGGTTAAGGCCAGTTTGTGTTTTTCCATTTTGGGCAAAAATTCGAAAATTCAAAATGGCTGCCATTTTTGGGGAGGGGAAAATTTTTTGAAAATTGCAAAGATTACATTCCTTAGATACCCTGTGGGTTGAAAATTTCGACGAAATCGCTCTATCTCGCATGGTTAAGGAGATAGAAGCAAATTTGTGTTTTGCCATTTTTGGCAAAAATTTGAAAATTCAAAATGGCCGCCATTTTAGGGGAGGGGAAATTTTTTTAGAAATTACCAAGAGTACAATGCTCAGATACCCTGTGGGTCGAAAATTTTGACGAAATCACTCTATCTGGCACGGTTAAGGAGATAGAAGCAAATTTGTGTTTTGCCATTTTTGGCCAAAATTCGAAAATTCAAAATGGCCGCCATTTTTGGGGAGGGGAAAATTTTTGGAAAATTGCAAAGATTGCATTCCTTAGATACCCTGTGGGTCGAAAATTTCGACGAAATCGCTCTATCTCGCACGGTTAAGGAGATAGAAGCAAATTTGTGTTTTGCCATTTTTGGCAAAAATTCGAAAATTCAAAATGGCCGCCATTTTTGGGGAGGGGAAAATTTTTGGAAAATTGCAAAGATTGCATTCCTTAGATACCCTGTGGGTCGAAAATTTCGACGAAATCGCTCTATCTCGCACGGTTAAGGAGATAGAAGCAAATTTGTGTTTTGCAATTTTTGGCAAAAATTCGAAAATTCAAAATGGCCGCCATTTTGGGGGAGGGGAAAATTTTTTGAAAATTGCAAAGATTACATTCCTTAGATACCCTGTGGGTCGAAAATTTCGACGAAATCGCTCTATCTCGCACGGTTAAGGAGATAGAAGCAAATTTGTGTTTTGCCATTTTTGGCAAAAATTCGAAAATTCAAAATGGCCGCCATTTTTGGGGAGGGGAAAATATTTTGAAAATTGCAAAGATTGCATTGCTTAGATACCCTGTGCGTCGAAAATTTTGCCGAAATCGCTCTATCTCGCACGGTTAAGGAGATAGAAGCAAATTAGTGTTTTGCCATTTTTGGCAAAAATTCGAAAATTCAAAATGGCCGCCATTTTTGGGGAGGGGAAAATTTATGGAAAATTGCAAAGATTGCATTCCTTAGATCCCCTGTGGGTCGAAAATTTTGCCGAAATCGCTCTATCTCGCACGGTTAAGGAGATAGAAGCAAATTTGTGTTTTGCCATTTTTGGCAAAAATTCGAAAATTCAAAATGGCCGCCATTTTTGGGGAGGGGAAATTTTTTTGAAAATTGCAAATATTACATTCCTTAGATACCCTGTGGGTCGAAAATTTCGACGAAATCGCTCTATCTCGCACGGTTAAGGAGATAGAAGCAAATTTGTGTTTTGCCATTTTTGGCAAAAATTCGAAAATTCAAAATGGCCGCCATTTTTGGGGAGGGGAAAATTTTTGGAAAATTGCAAAGATTGCATTCCTTAGATACCCTGTGGGTCGAAAATTTCGACGAAATCGCTCTATCTCGCACGGTTAAGGAGATAGAAGCAAATTTGTGTTTTGCCATTTTTGGCAAAAATTCGAAAATTCAAAATGGCCGCCATATTTGGGGAGGGGAAAATTTTTTGAAAATTGCAAATATTACATTCCTTAGATACCCTGTGGGTCGAAAATTTCGACGAAATCGCTCTATCTCGCACGGTTAAGGAGATAGAAGCAAATTTGTGTTTTGCCATTTTTGGCAAAAATTCAAAAATTCAAAATGGCCGCCATTTTTGGGGAGGGGAAAATATTTTGAAAATTGCAAAGATTGCATTGGTTAGATACCCTGTGTGTCGAAAATTTTGCCGAAATCGCTCTATCTCGCACGGTTAAGGAGATAGAAGCAAATTTGTGTTTTGCCATTTTTGGCAAAAATTCGAAAATTCAAAATGGCCGCCATTTTTGGGGAGGGGAAATTTTTTTGAAAATTGCAAATATTACATTCCTTAGATACCCTGTGGGTCGAAAATTTCGATGAAATCGCTCTATCTCGCACGGTTAAGGAGATAGAAGCAAATTTGTGTTTTGCCATTTTTGGCAAAAATTCGAAAATTCAAAATGGCCGCCATTTTTGGGGAGGGGAAAATTTTTGGAAAATTGCAAAGATTGCATTCCTTAGATACCCTGTGGGTCGAAAATTTCGACGAAATCGCTCTATCTCGCACGGTTAAGGAGATAGAAGCAAATTTGTGTTTTCCCATTTTTGGCAAAAATTCGAAAATTCAAAATGGCCGCCATTTTTGGGGAGGGGAAAATTTTTGGAAAATTGCAAAGATTGCATTCCTTAGATACCCTGTGGGTCGAAAATTTCGACGAAATCGCTCTATCTCGCACGGTTAAGGAGATAGAAGCAAATTTGTGTTTTGCCATTTTTGGCAAAAATTCGAAAATTCAAAATGGCCGCCATTTTTGGGGAGGGGAAAATATTTTGAAAATTGCAAAGATTGCATTGCTTAGATACCCTGTGCGTCGAAAATTTTGCCGAAATCGCTCTATCTCGCACGGTTAAGGAGATAGAAGCAAATTAGTGTTTTGCCATTTTTGGCAAAAATTCGAAAATTCAAAATGGCCGCCATTTTTGGGGAGGGGAAAATTTTTGGAAAATTGCAAAGATTGCATTGCTTAGATCCCCTGTGGGTCGAAAATTTTGCCGAAATCGCTCTATCTCGCACGGTTAAGGAGATAGAAGCAAATTTGTGTTTTGCCATTTTTGGCAAAAATTCGAAAATTCAAAATGGCCGCCATTTTTGGGGAGGGGAAATTTTTTTGAAAATTGCAAATATTACATTCCTTAGATACCCTGTGGGTCGAAAATTTCGACGAAATCGCTCTATCTCGCACGGTTAAGGAGATAGAAGCAAATTTGTGTTTTGCCATTTTTGGCAAAAATTCGAAAATTCAAAATGGCCGCCATTTTTGGGGAGGGGAAAATTTTTGGAAAATTGCAAAGATTGCATTCCTTAGATACCCTGTGGGTCGAAAATTTCGACGAAATCGCTCTATCTCGCACGGTTAAGGAGATAGAAGCAAATTTGTGTTTTCCCATTTTTGGCAAAAATTCGAAAATTCAAAATGGCCGCCATTTTTGGGGAGGGGAAAATTTTTTGAAAATTGCAAAGATTGCATTCCTTAGATACCCTGTGGGTCGAAAATTTCGACGAAATCGCTCTATCTCGCACGGTTAAGGAGATAGAAGCAAATTTGTGTTTTGCCATTTTTGGCAAAAATTCGAAAATTCAAAATGGCCGCCATTTTTGGGGAGGGGAAAATATTTTGAAAATTGCAAAGATTGCATTGCTTAGATACCCTGTGCGTCGAAAATTTTGCCGAAATCGCTCTATCTCGCACGGTTAAGGAGATAGAAGCAAATTAGTGTTTTGCCATTTTTGGCAAAAATTCGAAAATTCAAAATGGCCGCCATTTTTGGGGAGGGGAAAATTTTTGGAAAATTGCAAAGATTGCATTCCTTAGATCCCCTGTGGGTCGAAAATTTTGCCGAAATCGCTCTATCTCGCACGGTTAAGGAGATAGAAGCAAATTTGTGTTTTGCCATTTTTGGCAAAAATTCGAAAATTCAAAATGGCCGCCATTTTTGGGGAGGGGAAATTTTTTTGAAAATTGCAAATATTACATTCCTTAGATACCCTGTGGGTCGAAAATTTCGACGAAATCGCTCTATCTCGCACGGTTAAGGAGATAGAAGCAAATTTGTGTTTTGCCATTTTTGGCAAAAATTCGAAAATTCAAAATGGCCGCCATTTTTGGGGAGGGGAAAATTTTTGGAAAATTGCAAAGATTGCATTCCTTAGATACCCTGTGGGTCGAAAATTTCGACGAAATCGCTCTATCTCGCACGGTTAAGGAGATAGAAGCAAATTTGTGTTTTGCCATTTTTGGCAAAAATTCGAAAATTCAAAATGGCCGCCATTTTTGGGGAGGGGAAAATTTTTTGAAAATTGCAAATATTACATTCCTTAGATACCCTGTGGGTCGAAAATTTCGACGAAATCGCTCTATCTCGCACGGTTAAGGAGATAGAAGCAAATTTGTGTTTTGCCATTTTTGGCAAAAATTCAAAATGGCCGCCATTTTTGGGGAGGGGAAAATATTTTGAAAATTGCAAAGATTGCATTGCTTAGATACCCTGTGTGTCGAAAATTTTGCCGAAATCGCTCTATCTCGCACGGTTAAGGAGATAGAAGCAAATTAGTGTTTTGCCATTTTTGGCAAAAATTCGAAAATTCAAAATGGCCGCCATTTTTGGGGAGGGGAAAATTTTTTGAAAATTGCAAAGAGTACACTCCTCAGATACCCTGCGGGTCGAAAATTTTGCCGAAATCGCTCTATCTCGCACGGTTAAGGAGATAGAAGCAAATTACTCAAAAGTAGTACTGAAAATACACAATGAAGTACCTAAATGGCTATTACTCATGTACTGACAAAGCTATCAGTCCCAAATGCAATACCAAGCGAGCTATGGACATAACAATCTTGTATTCAAAATTGTAGTAAAATATCTTTAATTATTTTGGCTTAAATGCACGGAAACCAATGGGTACTGAAAATAGCTGTACTTAAGTATTACTCAGTAAGCAAAAGAGGTACAACAGCCAAAAGCAATCCCAAGCAAGCTACTGACCCAATAAGCCTGCATACCAAATTTGGTGACAATAGCTCTAATACTTTTCCTTTAAATGAGCGGAAACCATGCGTGACGCCGGACATCGGACGCCGGACGCCGGACATCGGACATCGGACAACGGACATCGGACAACGGACATCGGACATCGGACATCGGACGGCGAAAAAAGCAAAAATAATATATCCACCCCCCAGGGGGGTGGACATAAATATGTCTTTAGATTTACATAACTCTAATCAACTGGTTAAATTTCTGAAACTTTGTCAGAATGTAAATTGCTTTTCAGTTCAGTTTTACTATAGTTAATTTAGCAAGTGCAAATTAAGAAACTCATATATGATACAATTTAATGGTTGATCAATTGCCAACAGTATATGTAAGTGAAAGATGAAGGCAGTAAAGTTTAAACAAGAGGAGAGTGCCCGTGAACGGGCACTGTGTCAGCTGACTGAGTGTTTTTGATTTGTGAAGGTGATTAGAGGACAGAATAATTATCAGGAAAAGGGCTGTACAGAAATACAGTAAATGGTAACTAAACAGCAAGTTCGAAAGAAATTCCGAAGCTGACAGAAGAAAAGGATAAAAAAGTTGTGCCCTGTAAATGGTATTATGAAGGAAAATAACAAGGTAATTGTTTAAATGTAAAAAATAGGTTAAAACATATTTAAAGAAATACTACAAATGCAATATCCTCGTTCGACCTTGAAGAAGGGGTCCAAGGTCAAATCTAACCACACAAATACATTCCCAGCCCATGATTTCCTATGGTTTACCATTCCAAACTTCTAGGACCAATTATAAATGAGTTATAAGCACTTTTAAGCTTGGCTGTCCTCATTTGACCTTGAAGGAGGGGTCCAAAGGTCAAATCTGACCATACCAAAAGATTCCGACCCAATGATTTCCTATGGGATGGTAAACTCTGTCACCAATAATAAGCGAGTTGTAGGCACTTTCAATTTTAGCTATCCTCATTTGACCTTGAAGGAGGGTTCCAAGGTCAAATCGGACCATATCAACAGATTCACAGCCCATGATTTCCTGTCTGTTTACCATCCCAAACCTCTGGGACCAATAATAAGCGAGTTATAAGCACTTTTAAGTTTGGCTATCCTTGTTTGACCTTGAAGGAGGGGTCATTGAAGGTCAAATCTGACCACACCAAAAGATTCCCACCCCATGATTTCCTACAGGGTTGGTTTATCATCCCAAACCTCTAGGATCAATAATAAGGGAGATATAAGCACTTTTCATTACTGACAAAAAACACCTGTGGCGGCCATCTTGTTTCTCAAAATGAGGCCAAAAATATTCCCAGACAACATTTTATGGTTATTAATATATACTGCAAACTTAAGAAAGCTAGCTATAATATTTTTTTTCATCAGAGCAGTAATGGTGAAATCTCTCTCTACACACTGCGGCTATCCAGTGGATACAATGATTTACTCAACAGTGAGAACCTGAAAGTAGCTATTGCTCAGCTATGCCATGACATAGAGGTCTGCAATTTCACTATGTTATAGCTGACCAAAAATTCTGTGAATAACATATTTAACAAATTACTCTAAATGTAATAGTTTTCAAGTTACAACTGATTTACTCAACAGTGAGAACCTCAAAGGAATTATTACTCAGCTATGCAATGAGCTACATGTCTGAAATTTGACTATGTTATAGCTAACCCAAAAGTAGGTGAACAACATATTTAAGCAAACTACTGTAAATGCAATAGTTTTCAAGCTACAACTGATTTACTCAATAGTGAGAACCTGAAAATAGCTATTGCTCCGCTATGCCATGAGCTATAGGTCTGTAATTTCACTATGTTATAGCTGACCCAAAAGTAGGTGAACAATATATTTTAACAAAATACTCCAAATGCAATATTTTTCAAGTTATAGCTGATTTACTCAACAGTCAGTACCTGAGAATAGCTATTGCTCAGTTGTGCCATGAGCTATAGGTCTATAATTTCACTATGTTATAGCTGACCCAAAAGTAGCTGATAACATATTTGCACAAATTTCTGTAAATGCAATAGTTTTCCAATTATAACTGATTTACTCAACAGTGACAGCTTCAAAGTAGCTATTACTCAGCTATGAAATGAGCCACAGGTCTGAAACTTCACTATGTTATAGCTGACCCCAAAATAGGTGAATAACATATTGAAACAAAATACTCTAAATGCAATAGTTTTCAAGTTATAAGTGATTTACTCAACAGTGATAACCTAAAAGTAGCTATTACTCAGCTATGCCATGAGCTACAGGTCTGAAATTTTACTATGTTATAGCTGGCCCAAAAGTAGCTGAATAACATATTTATACGAAATTCTCTAAATGCAATAGTTTTTAAGTTACAAGTGATTTTACTCATGATGGAAGTTACTGAAAAGCCCAAAAGTAGCTATTACTCACTTAGCTATTGAGACAGACACCCAACTTACTCACCATATTGTAGCTATGAAAAAAGTAGCTGAATAACATATTTTAACAAAATGCTCTAAATGCAACACTTTTCAAGTTATAAGTGATTTACTCAACAGTGATAACCTAAAAGTAGCTATTACTCAGCTATGCCATGAGCTACAGGTCTGAAATTTTACTATGTTATAGCTGACCCAAAAGTAGCTGATAAACATAATTATACGAAATTCTCTAAATGCAATAGTTTTCAAGTTATAAGCGATTTACTCAACAGTGATAACCTAAAAGTAGCTATTACTCAGCTATGCCATGAGCTACAGGTCTGAAATTTCACTATGTTATAGCTGGCCCAAAAGTAGCTGAATAACATATTTATACGAAATTCTCTAAATGCAATAGTTTTTAAGTTACAAGTGATTTTACTCATAATGGAAGTTACTGAAAAGCCCAAAAGTAGCTATTACTCACTTAGCTATTGAGACAGACACCCAACTTACTCACCATATTGTAGCTATGAAAAAAGTAGCTGAACAACATATTTTCACAAAATGCTCTAAATGCAACACTTTTGAAGTTATAAGTGATTTAGTGCATGATTTCATGAATTTTAATGCATTAAAAATTATTAAAAAAATTTATTAAAAAAAAAGTAAGACAGATCCAGGTCTCATACTCACACAAGAGAATCTACCTCTGGCCTAGTACATATATGCAAGATATGAGAGAAATCCCTGCAATAGTCACTGAGAAAATTGTGATAAAAAGTTGAAATTTTCACACTTTTGGTGGGGGTACCCCCCTTGTAATGTCTCTAGCAAACAGACGAACAGACAGATTTGCATGCCTTGAACAATTTTTCATCCTCGATAGATAAGGTATCTTTAAAAAAAACAGCATGTCTCTAGGCCTTGTAGTTTTGGAGAAGAAGTTGTTCACGCGGACGCATACGCCCACGCCGCAGAGTGATGACATAATGTCAGCTGACTGACAAGTCAGCTGACATAAAAAATTAAATTAACATCCTAATTAAAACACAGATAGTACAATACTAAATCTCTTGTTTAACTAATTAACTTTATAAAGCAAGTTATATATATCAACAAAATATATAATCCATGAGTTGGGTCCCACTAAACACCATATGGAGGCTCCACACGGTATCTCCACACGGTAAACATGCAGAGTTTTAAACACCCCTAAAACCTGCTTTGTATACACATTTATTTGTTGTCAAAGAAATAAATTGAGTGTCAGAAGAATTCAAGATGTAAAATATGTGCAAAATTGTTAGAAAAATTAGACATATCATACAAATATTATACATGCATGTAAGGAAATGGGGCTTAATGCTGAGGGTATTGCTCTGAGGTCCAGAATTTTTGTATCTTTATCCCTATTATAATATTTTATGTTTATGTATCGGAAGAGATAAATTGTGAGGTATTTTATCCAAACTTTATTATTATCTGTCTCTAAATCTTTTTGGCTTTAAACCTGCATTTAATCTCTTTGCAGTCTTCATTAGATCACTTTACCATAAATATCTCTTTGAAAAAAACCTTTATCATTCACTCTAGAGATCTGTTTGACTTGTGATTATCCCCAGATTTTCTGTCTATATTTATACCTGGCAGAGGACTTATTGCAATTTGAATAGAATAGAATCCTTTGATAAAACTAGACCAAGGATGCATCTGTGGCCAGATGCAAGATGTATCCACCGGCAAAGGCAAAAGTAGCTATTACTCAGCTATGCCACGAGCTAGAGGTCTGAAATTTTACTATGTTATAGCTGACCCAACAGTAGGTGAATAACAGATTTGCACAAAATTCTCTAAATGCAATAGTTTTCAAGTTACAAGTGATTTTACTCATGATGGAAGTTAGTGAAAAGTCCAAAAGTAGCTATTACTCACTTAGCTATTGAGATAGACACTCAAGTTACTCACCATGTTGTAGCCTTGGAAAAAAAGTGGCTGAATAACATCTTTTAACAAAATGCTCTAAATGCAATACTTTTCAAGTTATAAATGATTTAGTGTTGAGTAAGAACCTCAAAGTAGCTATTACTCAGCTATGCAATGAGCCACAGGTCTGGAATTTTACTATGTTATAGCTGCCTCAAAATAGATGAATAACATTTTGAAACTAAATAATCTAAATGCAACAGTTTTCAAGTTATAAGTGATTTACTCAACAGTGATAACCTAAAAGTAGCTATTACTCAGCTATGCCATGAGCTACAGGTCTGAAATTTTATTATGTAATAGCTGACCCAAAAGTAGATGAATAACATATTTGCACAAAATTCTGTAAATGCAATAGTTTTCAAGTTACAAGTAATTTTACTCATGATGGAAGTAAGTGAAAAATTGAAAAGTAGCTATTACTCACTTAGCTATTGAGATAGACACCCAAGTTACTCACCATGTTGTAGCTATGGAAAAAGTAGCTGAATAACATATTTTAACAAAGTGCTCTAAATGCAATACTTTTCAAGTTATAATTGATTTAGTGCATGATTTCATTAATTTTAATGCATTAAAAATTATACAAAAAATTCATAAAAAAACTTTAGCATGTGAAAGCTCTCCAAAATGTAGGTGAATGAGTTATTTGAGAAATAGTGGCTAGGTGCAATACTTTTAGAGATAATAGGCATTTACTCATTTTGAGTAGGTGAGTAAGTAGCTACGGATCTGAAAATTCACTAATTGAAAGCTCTCCAAAATGTATATGAATGAGTTATTTGAGAAAAATTGGCTATCTGCAATACTTTTACAGATAATTCACATTTACTCATTTTGAGTAGGTGAGTAATTACCTATGGGTCTGGAACTTCACCATGTGAAAGCTCTCCCAAAAGTAGATGAATGAGTTATTTGAGAAAAATTAGTTATTCGCAATACTTTTAGAGATAATTCGCATTTACTCATTTTGAGTAGGTCAATAATTAGCTAGGGGTCTGAAACTTCACCAAGTAAAAGCTCTCCCAAAAGTAGGTGAATGAGTTATTTGAGAAAAATTGGCTATCTGCAATACTTTTAGAGATAATTCGCATTTACTCATTTTGAGTAGGTCAATAATTAGCTATGGGTCTGAAACTTCACAATGTGAAAGCTCTCCCAAAAGTAGGTGAATGAGTTATTTGAGAAAAACTGGCTATCTGCAATACTTTTAAAGATAATTCACATTTACTCATTTTGAGTAGGTCAATAATTAGCTAGGGGTCTGAAACTTCACCAAGTAAAAGCTCTCCCAAAAGTAGGTGAATGAGTTATTTGAGAAAAATTGGCTATCTGCAATACTTTTAGAGATAATTCGCATTTACTCATTTTGAGTAGGTCAATAATTAGCTATGGGTCTGAAACTTCACCATGTGAAAGCTCTCCCAAAAGTAGGTGAATGAGTTATTTGAGAAAAAACTGGCTATCTGCAATACTTTTAAAGATAATTCGCATTTACTCATTTTGAGTAGGTGAGTAATTAGCTATGGGTCTGAAACTTCATCATGTGAAAGCTCTTCCAAAAGTAGGTGAATGAGTTATTTGAGAAAAATTGGCTATCTGCAATACTTTTAAGAGATAATTCGCATTTACTCATTTTGAGTAGGTGAGTAATTATCTACGGGTCTGAAACTTCACCATATGAAAGCTCTCCCAAAAGTAGATGAATGAGTTATTTGAGAAAAATTGGCTATTTTGCAATACTTTTAAGCGATAATCCACCTGCCAAATATGAAAGAAATGTGGAAAGAAATGTGGACTGTAGGTCGCTAACAAGTAATATTCCACATTTTAGACATTTTTGTCTACCACAGGCCTAATTTAGACATAAACCCTACCAAAAAGATAGGGTGGCGAGTCCTCTAGCATACCAATCCACCTGCCAAATATGAAAGAAATCTGGAAAGAAATGTGGATTGTAGGTCGCTAAGAAGCAATATTCCACATTTTAGACATTTTTGTCTACCACAGGCCTAATTTACACATAAAGCCTACCAAAAAGATAGGGTGGCGAGTCCTCCACCATATCAAGCCACCTGCCAAATATAAAAGAAATCTGGAAAGAAATGTGGACTGTAGGTCGCTAACAAGCAATATTCCACATTTTAGACATTTTGGTCTACTACAGGCCTAATTTACACATAAAGCCTACCAAAAAGATAGGGTGGCGAGTCCTCCACCATATCAAGCCACCTGCCAAATATGAAAGAAATCTGGAAAGAAATGTGGACTGTAGGTCGCTAACAAGAAATCTCTGTGGACGCGAGCGATAATGAATCCATAGTATCCCCACTTCGCGCCGGGGATACAATTATAAGGAGAATGGAAAACATAAGACTATTGTCATTATTTAATTGTGATTTGAATGCATATACTGTGGACACAAACAATTTAGCCTTGATTGCAATGAAGAGCAATTAGATTGAGAGGAGGTGTGAAATGAGATAATTCTTTGATCACATTTAAAAGGTGAACACAGAATATTAATACAATTACTTACTTGTATTGAATCACTCAGGTATACTGTATACACAATTGCCATTTAGTCTTATATATATAGAAACAGATGAATGTTAATGATAGTACTAGTACAAATTGTGTTTTAGCCCAGAAGGAATATTGTTTCTTATATTAAAGTCGTGGGATTATAAAACTGAATAATAATTTCATTGGCTTTTGTATCTAATATTTAAAAGTCATTACTTAAATATATTCTTATTGTCAACCAGCAAATATATTCTGGGGCTTCTACATCAATCTACATAAAAGTGACTCCAAAAAAGTCTAATCTGGGGCTTTTACAAAACAATCAACCTGAAAGTTACTCCCAGAAACTTCGATTTGGGGGTTTATACAACTCTATCTTTGTAAAAGTGACTCCCAAAAAATTCAATTGTGGGGTTATTACAACTCAATCTTTATGAAAGTGACTCCCAAAAAATTAAATTGTGGTGTTATTACAACTCGATCTTTATAAATGTGACTCCACACGTTTACCGTTCGGAGAGGAACGGTATTTAGAGGGACCGCATGAGTTGTTTCGCACAAGACTTGACTTGGTATGTGATGGGTACATAAACCTTTTTTTCAGAATATAAAAGCTTGGTCATAGAAGTTTTCCCCAATGAAGTTGTGTCAGTTTGACAGTATCACAGAATAATTACTCTCACATTAAACAGATATTATTCTGATCGGGGAAAGCTGGGATTGATACAGGGGGCGGGGATGCAAGAGGGGGTGTGGAGGGTGAGAAAACTTCCATGACCAAGCTTTTATATTCTGAAAAAAGGGTGTATGTGGTGGACCAGTTCACGCCCGGGTACCAATTCACGCCCACCCCTAAATTTATCCAAAACAATCACAGTTAAACAATAAATTACAAATGTATATGATCAATTTGATGATTATCTATAATGTGGTAAACATCTTCTTTATGAAAAATCATAAATCTTCAAGAAAATTGAGGGTGGGCGTGAATTGGTACCCGGGCGTGAACTGGTCCACCATCACTACCCATCACACCCACCCAGATCTGGCTCTATGAGTTGTGGACTATTAGTCGAATTGGCCTTTAGATGATGATTTAATATTGACACAAATATAGATAACTGTGTACATCATTTATAAATAAACCAAAACTAAATTAAGTATGGGTTCTATGTGGTGCAGTTGTCATTCAATGATATTTTCTTTCCATTTCTCTTCAATCTGAATGAAAACAAGTCAATTCTAATCCACTTCTACTTAGAGTACTTTATTATATGCACATTAGTATGGTTATTATTTGCTTAATATATTTTTTATTCCATATAATGTAGGATGGAACTATAGTCCTTACCTTAAGTACCTAACAAGGTTGGAACGTTTAGTTAATATAAATTTAAACACACAAAATTAAATAATTTCCTGCAATTCCTCTTTTGTTTCATTTTTTCATAAGAAAATAAATTAAGTAAGTCTCCAAAGAGAGTGTCGACAACTGAAAGACTTGTTGTCAGCACAAGATAAAACTGAATCTATGAATAATGCAGTATAAATAATTTAAAATGAATCTGCATCAACAACAAAAAAATCATTTTCTGATTTTTTTCTTAAATAACTTATAATATATATCTTATATCAACCTAGTTTCAGCAATATTTATGTTGTACTTGCCTGAAGATAGGTGACTATCAACCGGCTCACTGTTTACAAAGCTGAGTACATTCTCGTGTATCAACATAAAAAAGCCAAAAAACAGTAAAAGCCAAAATGACACTATCCTTCGTTTATGTCTAATTCTTGAGAACAACATTTTGTATTATATATCCTTTTGGTATCCTTAGTATAATTTTAAAAGTTTATTTAAATCGAAATAGTTTTAGCCCATCTCAGTTCTGTCAAATTTTAAAATACTGTCTGCAATGTTTTCGCTGGGCTAGTCCATTATATATGGGTATCATGAAATATAAAAGGAAAGTTAAAATGGGACGACTTATGGTTATATTTGGGCAGAAACTTTGACATATACTTGATTTATACATAAATTATCGACAACATAGTATCTGAAAAAAAAACAGGAAAGGGGAATGTGTTTCTAGAAAGCTAACTACCTGCTAAAAATGTATTCGGCTGTATACTTGAACTGGTACCCGATGTGAAACACCATGAATGTAAGGGCATCTATAATAATTGATTTCTGACGCTTGTCGGATTTTCACTGATGAACATAAAAATATGAATAATTCCTTTAACACAATTAATTCGGAAATAATTAAAGACCGCAGGGCCGGGATTCACAAAAGGTCTTAAGTCTTAGGCATTTTTTTTTTTGCTTAGACCAGTCTTAAAGTTATGACTTTTGTCTTAGCTAAGATTTCTCTTAAATTGGGATTCACAAAAAGTGCTTAGCAAAATCTTAGCTGAGACAAAATTTGTGCAAAAAGTCTTAACTACTTTGAATTCAAATTAACAAATTTTAGTAAAACAAAAACATTTTTCATCGATAAATACACCAAACATACTCTTCAAAATTATAAAACAGATTTGTTACCTTTTTTTGTAAAATTATGTAAAAATAGTAGTCTTAATGTTTCATTGCGAGTCAGCCATTTTTATGACAATATTTTTACCACAAGAAGGTAAAATGTGGAAATTTATAGGTAATTAAATTATGTAAATTTACAATCCACAGAAATTACTTTTATAGGAAGTATAGATAGATCATCATAGTATATCTTTTGTTGGCATAACAAAGGGTAAAATGTAAATACATGCAATGGAATATTTAAAAAAATGACTTAAGTCTGCCCTGCAGTGGTCTTAAAGTTATGACAAAATCTAAGACAAATTTTTGTCTTAAACCTTTTGTGAATCCCATTTTGTCTAAAAAAAAAAGTCTTACCTTTATGACAAAATTCTTGCACAGTTAAGACTTTTCTCTTAAAGTTATGACAATTTTGTTTTGCTTAAGACCTTTTGTGAATCCCGGCCCTGTACTCAGCAAAAGAAAATATATAATTATGATATACTATGCGAATTAATTCACCCCTACACTTCTTCTAGAAATACAAGAGGTAGCAGCCCTAAACTTAAGCTCCTTCATGCGCCCAATTTGGACTGTAGAGTGCATAAATCAATTAAACACTTTTCTAATTCTTTCAGTCACTTTGCCCCTGTTCTTTGGAACTCCTTCCCCTTCCAAATAAGAAACAGCCCCTCTGTCACATCCTTCAGGAAACACCTCAAAACTCGTCTGTTCAACTTCAGTTTCCCAACTTAGTTTCCTTCCCTCTTGGTCACACACAACACTCTGGACCACTGAAGTTAACCACCCCTCGATTGTCCTTATGATAAATGTATTTTGTTAACTAGTGCACTGAGTTCCCCTTTGTCGGGAAGATATTGCATCTGCAAAGCAGTAGATTACATAAGATTAGATCAGATAATATGCTTACAGTAAAGTTGTAACAGACACATCCCAGCAGGCATGCAACTTTGAAATCATGTCGAATCCAACAGTAAAATTTGTTTGATATTCGTGTAGATTTTGCAAACCATTTTTTTCGTTGGATCCAACCAGTGAAAAGAGGTTGAATCAAAGAGATGAAGTCAGAAATCCATACATATTTTACAAATTGTTTCATGGATCCAACATTGAAATATATAGTAGTCCAACTAAGGCATAGTTTTCTCATGGAATCATGTCATTTGAGGCTTTATTTCTCATTTATTTATTTATTTATTTCACGTTAGCACTTTAACTGATAATTTTCCATCTTATTCACAATGTAATGACATGTCCATTGAAGATAGCTACTGTATTGTATCTCTTAATAATTTTATATTTGGAGTCAACTTCAAAGACTCTGGATTGTATATTCTGTTATTTTATTTTGCAACTAGATATAAATCATTTTATGTTACTCTAATATCATAATCTAATTTCCTCAATCCAATTCTCTGATATCATAATCTAATTTCCTCAATCCAATTAAGTTTAAAATAACCAATGTATAGTGATAAAGGAACTATCCAATAAAAGTGCAACATTTAGTTTCTCTCTTTAAAAATATTATGAGTTCAACTTTTTATGTTGCTTGAAGGAAAAACATCAATCTAAATGTAGGTAACTTCACATCTGTGCTGTCCAAACTTAATTAGTTTTCAGTTCTGATCACAAAAGTGTTCAGCTAGACAAGTTCATACCATGCAGTTGAGATAGGGTAAATTATCCTCATTGTGTGATCCTTAATGTAATTATGTGCAGCACAGAGTACTGATAACAATATAGGCAAGAAGTGTATGACATCGCTGAGTTGTTTTTTTCAAAGATAAAATGATTTAACTGGAGTGTTTAGACTCATGATGTTTTGGACAAGTGATTTTCTATTTCTAAAGTTTTCTGCATCTTGCAAGAGTGATTGTACTTCATATATTTTATACATGGGTACATCCATTACATACTTCTTACTTTAGTTATATCAGTATCTGCTAAATTGCACTATTTTATTGCAGATAGAGTAAATATTATAAATGAGATTCTCTTGGATATTGTCCTGGATATTGAGTAATAATCAGCACTATGATATTCTTGTAGGAAATCATGTCATTACCTTCTACCACAGTTACAAATGCCTTAGTTAGCACATACTCTTTATGCAAGAAAAATTGTGTCCCAAGTGATGCTCCTATAAGCTCCAAGATGACTGGCTCGCCAATTTTTGCCCTGCCTCTTTGTGAACTTGATTTAAAGAACAGCTCAAAAACCTACTTAAAACCTATGTGAGGTATCAGTAGCAAGGCAGATAAAAGTTCAATCTAGTCATTTAATCACTTAATTAACTCTCATCTGTGGCAGTTGGTGTATATCCATCCAGTCCATAGTAACACAGATGATGCATATGGTGAAAGTCCTGGTATATGTTTTTTTTCTTATTACATATATGTATATTGGATATTTTCAGTACTGTTGAGGTACATTATTTCTTTATTGTGACACAGTTTAAGTCTTATATAACTAAATCCACTGAGCTGTAGATTGGAACCAAATTCTACCTAGTACAAGTAGGGCACAAATCCGCCAATCTGTAGGTTCAACCCTAAAACTTGTCCAATATGAAACTTAAGATCTACAGATATTAAGTTATACAGACAGTCTTGCAACATTGATGGATGGGTGTCTTAGTCACACTGTTTTAACCTTGGGGTTTACCTTACAGGTGCATCAATTGTAAAACTCACTAACACTGATACAGGGAGTTATAGCTATAGTACATTTGTTTGGATGGAATTAATGAACATTACCACTATACTTTTTCATAGACATCCTTGTTGATCACTTGATTAAAAAAAACGACCAAAAATGCTGGTTAAAGTGGATTATACGGGAAATAATAATAAAAATAGAAAGATGTACATGTCACAAACTTGGTAAAAATTCTCTTCTGTCCTGGAATCCCAAATAAGGACAATCAAGTCCAAAACCAGAGTTCATGACCATGTGCCTGCCTGGGAAGGATGACTATGTTATGGGTATGTAAATCTGAACAGGTATGTTTTGAGTTGACCTCCTGAAACTGGAACTGGTCTGTTTGGATCGAATAATTAATGGCACCCTCTTTCAGTCAACTAATGCGACAGTGGCAAAACCATGCCTGCCTATTGCCTTTTGAGTTAATAAGAAAACTGATAGCCTATTTCCACGAGTGAGACTGCTAGACTGGATCAAACAGGCCAAATAGAAAGTTTGCGAGAAAATTATGGCCTTAAAAGTAGTATTAGGGATTGGTCTAAAAATAAGAATTGATTAATCAGTAAATCTTAACAATTGATTATTGATTATAATCGTTTTTCTGCTCCTTTTTCTAGAAAGACAGAATATTCTTTTTAACATCATAATACAGCACTTTCAATAGGTCAGGCATAAATAATTCTAGGTTATTTGGTTACAGTTTTACAGTCTAGCACCAACTTCAAAGATGGCACTATCCATCCACTCCAAGATTGAAATTAGACAATCAGCACAACAATACTAGAATCAAAGTTCCTAAAGTCTATTAAGAAATATATCTGGGTGTCACCAGCATACAGATGGTGAGCAACATTGAACCTTGAAATTACTTGACTGAGGGGAATGATGTTGAGAGTTAAAAGGAGGGGCCCAGAATAGAATCTTGTGGGACGCAAAAAGAGATAAAAAGTGCCTCTGAAAAAACATTTCCAAAGTTTAATCCTTTTATTTGCCATGTGAAAGGTAGGAATTCACCTACATCAATACAGCACAATCAAAACCAGTCTTTTAGACAATCATGTAAAATGGAGTGATCAATCCTATCAAAAGCTGCAGAGAGATCAAACTGTGTAACAGTACTGCCTTCCCTGAGGTCACAGATGTAGATTTGTCATTTTGGATCTTTGTCATTTGATAAGTTTACCAACAATATAAACAATATGTTTGATGTTTTCCATGAACAGCAACAATCTCTGTAATCATGCTCCCACCTTCATAAGTGAAACAAACCCTTACATATGGGTAGTGCTGAAAGAAAAAGTTTTTTCCAGTCCAGTTTTGGATCAACTTTGAGGAACAGGGGTATCATATAACATAACGAGTATTGTAATTATTTTGAAGTAATTTGCCCCTAGAAAAGATTTAGTTTTGCATTTTGTCAAATATCAATAATTATAGTTACAAATAATTTTCTACTTTAAAATTGAAAAAAGACAATAAGAGAAAAAAAATTGTTAATCACTATCCACAATAAGCTACTGCCACTGGATTATAAAGCAATTTCTAGTTTTTAAAAAAAAATGTAATAGTCAAGACACGATTTTTCCCATCAAACTAACATTGAAGCAATAATGCCAACAAGGCAAGCGTGGAGGCAATTATCTGTTCTTTTGAAGTTGTAGCAGGTAAAGCAAAGTTATTGACAAATTTATTTGACAATCAAAACAATAATTACAATAAACTGAGGATACACTTAATAGTTCACACAATAATACAAAAAGTGAAAGCAACCTGACCTGACCACAGTCCTATCTGTCTAACTAAACAAATTTGTGCACTGTATCCAGCATCCTATCCAGGGTTCCTTTCAACATCCAATAGCACAAAATGTCTGTATCCAGATATCTAGAGTGTCTGCAAAACTATGCTGCTTACTCCAAGATGTGAACAATGTCCAATATACAGCAATAATATATAAGGAATATATAATATCTGCATCCAACTGTTCAGTATATTTCTCCACTCTGTTTGCTCCAAGATGTCAACAATATTCTGTATACAACCAATCCTGTCTCTGGTAGATTCACACACAATATCCAGCGTTATGCTGTTTGTTATTGTTTTCACAATACCTTATCTCGATTTATGTTTTCTTTTTAGTTCTGTGTACATGAGTTATAGCAACAGCACTTGCGTATTATTAAAATAAACATATCTAGATGTGGATATAGTTGTGTTGTTGACTTTGTAATTACCTGACGTGGTGGCAGCAGTCCTACCATGCCGAGCTAATAAATAAACACTTAAAACTTGATTTCCACTAAACTACACTGTTTACTATATACACTATGGCTGCTGGTGGTGCCTCTACAGATGATCCTAAACCTTGAAAACTAACAGAAGAGGAGTCATTTTCATCATTTATCAGCTGGAAGCACAACATACTGTACTCTTTACCACAAGAACCAACATTTCCAACATTTAAACCTTTACTAGAGTCTGGGGCCACTTGGGAAAGACTCACTTCTGATAATCCCAACAGGGGATTCACTGATTCTGATGGCTTATCAAAAGAACAGAAGGATGCCAATCATGAACAGATGCTTGGACTGATCACTCAGTGGGTCCCCCACTACCTTGCTAATGACATAATCAAGCAGGGCATGTCCATAGACAGCATTTGCCAAATCATCACACCATTGACAGGCTAGCCATCTCACACTGAATGGAGCTCATTCACCCTTCTCTCCAAGCTTTGGTATAACACAACTTTGCCTATGAATTACAGAGAATGACTCTGAAGGATTTACAACCACAAATTGCTGATGCCCTGGAAGGATTCCTAAAAGAGCTGCATCATGATGATATTAAACCTGCTCCTGTATTTACCCCATTTAAGCAAAAGAAACTATTCTCTAACAAAAAAAGCAAAACTCTAAATTTACTTCTCAAGCTCGCCAAAAAACTACTCCTAAACTACAGTGCAGAGTTTGTCAAGCTGAAAAGAGAACTTATAATGGACACTCGATGTCTCAATGTGATTGCATCTCCAGGGCAGATAAGCACACCATGATAAGGTCATTCAAGGTGGATACTGACACCTGACTGGAAGTAAGTGCTGACATTTCAGATGAAGTCAATCAACTGAGCATTACTTGATAATGACTAGAAGCCTCCCCAGATGACACTCCAACTTCCATCAAGAGAGTTACAACAGCTGCCTCCCCATGTTTCAGTGTATTTTATAACCATAACCCTGTTAACCTTACTTGTGACTCTGGGGCTACATCACCACTCATATGACATGACTTTGCAATCAAGCTACAGATGCCCATCTCCCCAACCTCTCATTTTGCCAGTCAGGCTGATGGCAAGATTCACATTAGGGCCTTTGGGGAAGTCAAATTAGCCAGAGGTCCACTGTCTTTCTCTCTACAAGCTATTGTCGTTTCTGAACTGGACTGTAACATACTTGCTGGTCTCCCATTCATGAGAGACAATGATATTCAACTTGATGTACCCCGCAACTGTATTATCATTCAAGGTAAGCATAAAATCTCATACAACCCTGGACCAACACCTCAGCTTGAAGTCATTTTTGATAAGAAGCCAAACACATGAGCCCTGTTCCCAGGTGATTTTCTTGAGGTCAAAGCCCCTGAGTGTTCAGATTGTACTAACATAGCCGTGGAGCCAAGATATAACTCCCACTCAAACTTATGGATCCTACCTGATATTACTTCAGATATCACTTCAGCTGTGATGCAAAATCCGCATCATAAATTCATCACCTAATATGGTGGCTGCTGCAAACACTAACACAAAGTTCAGGCACATTACTTAAAAGAGGGCCATCATCTTCACAACATAAGCTACTCTTCTACAGACCACCCTGGTCTTACACAAAACCCGCTGGTCACCTATAACCTACACTGTAGTTCTATCGCCATTGACCCTGACAATCAGCTATGACATGATGACAAATCCTGGTTCAGGTGTCTCCATAAGCATTTTAATAAAGTGTTCAATAAGCATGTTGACAAGTACAATGACTCTGGTCTTGTATGAGCCTTTATAAACATGGGCCCTGTTGACCCCCCTCGTGAAAGCCAGACTTCCTAGCTACAACACTGAAAAGCTTAGACTCTTACAGAAAAATTTATGATCTAGAGGACCTAGGTGTCTTTGCCAGACCAAAAGACACAGGTGTGAAGGTAGAACATGTGTCCCCCAGCTTTTTCGTAAAGAAAGGTGACCGTGATTATTAGGCGTATTTCACAACCGTAATCCGTCGAATCTAGATTCGTCGCTTGTTTTGTGACTTGAATCTGAATCTGGATTATGAATCCGTTGATCTACCTCTCGAGGTAGATCAACAGATTCAATGTCCTTGGATTACCCATAATTCTTTGTAAAATAATGGCAGCAACATGTGGCAAAAAATTTTAACATTTGGGAAATTTTTGTTATATTGTAATATGATAATATTATTTTACTATATACTGGCATATATTAATATATTATATTTATGTCGGTTCATCTTATTTTCATATTTTAGATTCAGATCTATAGAAAATTGCATTTCACTAATCTAGCTAATCCAACGAATCCAAATCTGAATCTAGATTCGACGGATTATGCAGATTCTTGGTTGTGAAATACGCCTAGTGGCTTGTCACAGCCTTCAACACTATTGGTCCCTATGGCTAGCCTTCACCCACCTGTACTACCACAACGAATGATGTGTTCTGCTTCCTTGCCCAACATAAATATATTATCAAGACAGATATGACAAAACAGTTCTTTCAACTCCCAAAGCAGAAGTCCTGACTAAAATACCTTGGTGTCATCACTCCATTCAAGGGCCTACGGGTTTACACTAGAGCAACAATGGGCATGCTCGGTTCAATTGAGCATTTGGATGAGCTAATGTCCAGAATGGTGGCTTTATGCATGAAGGAAAAGTGATCAGAATTGCAAATGATCTTACACTGGTGGAAATACAATTGATGAGCTCCTCATCAATTGTTAGCACATTTTACAAAGATCCTTACAGAACAGCCTTTGCCTCTTAGCAACTAAAACTGTTGTTTTCCCTGTCACCACTACTATATTAGGTTGGGTCTGGTCCTCGGGAAGAATACAAGCCTGTCCACACAAAATCACCCCACACCTGAAATCACCTCTACCAAGGACAGTTAAGGCACTGTGATCATGGTGTGCCTTCAAACACCTCAAAGCCTAGCTGTATCCCACAGTATTCTCAGCAGGTCTCACCCCTGGAAACAGCCACATCTGGCCTGGACTCCTCCACCATTGTCAATTGGACAGAAGAACTTCCATCACACTTTTCAGCTGTCCAGAAATCTCTCAATGATATCAAAGCTATTGTCATCCCTTCCCCCAGTGACATCCTAATAATAACCACTGATGGTGCCTCTTCCAATGGTGGCATTGGGTCCATCTTGTATGTCCTACAAAAGGGGGTAATGCATGTCGGTGGATTTTTTTCAGCTAGACATAAACAGCACTAGGTCAACTGGTTACCCTATGAAATTGAAGCTCTTGCTATCAATACAACCATCAATCTCGGTCCTGTGTTCAAGCCTATGATAAATTATGTTGGGGTCAGTTTTCTTCAAGTGGATGTGTGTCTACATTTTTGTCAGCCCTGAGTCACTACAAAGTATCCCTGCAACATATCTCTGGTGCTGCCAATCTTCCTGCAGCCTACCAATCATGACATCCAATGGAATGTTACACTCCATTGTCAAATCTGTCGCTTTATCCACAACTCAGCTACAGTTACTGTCCAAAAACAGTTACTGTATCTCTGACATACTGGATGGCAAGTTCAACATGCCTTTTTTATCTCGGACAGCATGGAAGGTTACACAGCAGCAGGATTGCCCCTCACTCATAATTCTTAAACCCAACCTTTGCTTCCAGTAAGCACACTAATACCTATTAGTAATCTTCACATTTATTTTCTTTTTCATCATTTACTTAGTTTTTATCTTCAGGTTTTATCACTCTTTGTTCAGTTCATGAATAACATAGAAAGTACTGCATCATGATAATATCCTGTAATTGTTCTGGTGGATACCATGGTTTTCGCGCGGGTACGCCACCGCCGCAGTGTGTAGATGATTTCTCGTTACCCCTCTGCAGCCAAAAGTATTAGCAGTAGAGGCCTCAAATTTGCAGGATAGGTTCGATGGTACAAAAGCTTGCCTCAGAGTTTTTTGGCCTCGTTTCCAAAAACAAGATGGCCGCCACGGCCGTTTCATTCAAATTTTTAGGGACTTTTGCTGCCCCAGTATATCAAAGGGCATGCAATGTACACTTTCCAAATTTGCAGGATATGTTCATCATGGTCAAAGCTTCCTTGGGAATTATTCTGGGTGTTTCTTTGACCGTTTTTTTACAAAATACAAAAAGTGCAAATATCTCGAAAACCGTAAGAGATAGAGCGATTTCGAGTGAATTTTTGACCCACAGGGTAGTACAAGAGTATTTGGTTGCAATATGAAAAATTTCAAATTTTACAACTTTTGGCGGCCATCTTGAATTTTTGCGGAAAATGAAAAATGGCAAATATCTTTGAAACTGTCAGAGATAGAGCGATTTCGAGCGAATTTTGGACCCGCAGGGTAGTAGAAGAGTATTCTGTTGAAACATGAAAATTTTCATCAAATAACTCATTCACCTACTTTTGGGATAGTTTTCACTTGGTGAAGTTTCAGACGCATACCTAATTACTCGCCTACTCAAAATGAGTAAATGCAAATTATCTCTAGAATTATTGCAGATAGCCAGTATTTCTCAAATAACTCATTCACCTACATTTTGGAGAGCTTTCAATTAGTTAATTTTCAGATCCGTAGCTAATTACTCACCTACTTAAAATGAGTAAATGCCTATTATCACTGAAAGTATTGCAGATAGCCAGTATTTCTCAAATAACTCATTCACCTACATTTTGGAGAGCTTTCACACGCTAAAGTTTTTTTATGAATTTTTTGTATAATTTTTAATGCATTAAAATTAATGAAATCATGCACTAAATCAATTATAACTTGAAAAGTATTGCATTTAGAGCACTTTGTTAAAATATGTTATTCAGGTACTTTTTCCATAGCTACAACATGGTGAGTAACTTGGGTGTCTATCTCAATAGCTAAGTGAGTAATAGCTACTTTTGGATTTTTCACTTACTTCCATCATGAGTAAAATCACTTGTAACTTGAAAACTATTGCATTTAGAGAATTTTGTGCAAATATGTTATTCATCTACTTTTGGGTCAGCTATTACATAATAAAATTTCAGACCTGTAGCTCATGGCATAGCTGAGTAATAGCTACTTTTAGGTTATCACTGTTGAGTAAATCACTTATAACTTGAAAACTGTTGCATTTAGATTATTTAGTTTCAAAATGTTATTCACCTATTTTGAGGCAGCTATAACATAGTAAAATTCCAGACCTGTGGCTCATTGCATAGCTGAGTAATAGCTACTTTGAGGTTCTTACTCAACACTAAATCATTTATAACTTGAAAAGTATTGCATTCAGAGCATTTTGTTAAAAAATGTTATTCAGCTACTTTTTCCATAGCTACAACATGGTGAGTAACTTGAGTGTCTATCTCAATAGCTAAGTGAGTAATAGCTATTTTTGGACTTTTCACTAACTTCCATCATGAGTAAAATCACTTGTAACTTGAAAACTATTGCATTTAGAGAATTTTGTGCAAATCTTTTATTCACCTACTTTTGGGTCAGCTATAACATAGTAAAATTTCAGACCTCTAGCTTGTGGCATAGCTGAGTAATAGCTACTTTTGCCTTTGCCAGTGGATACATCTTGCATCTGACCACAGATGCGTCCTTGGTCTAGTTTAATAATGTAATTTGCATGGTGGCTGTGATGTATTTTTCATTTTAAATTCTAAAAACACAGAAACAACATTGTGCCATGTTGTTAGTTATTGTTTTCACAAAACCTTATCTCTGTTTATGTTTTGTTTTTAGTTCTGTGCACATGAGTCATAACCACGGCACTTGTGTATTATTAAAATAAACATATAGTTGTGGATATAGTTGTGTTGTTGACTTTGTAATTACCTGCCACAGTTTATTCCAATAAGAGTTCACCCAAAAAACATATATAAGCAGTTTGTATCCACTTGACGCACAGATAAATTAATTCAAGATGTAGCAGCTGCCCATATAGCACACTAGTTGTACACAAAAATTGTGGTCAGGTTTTCAACCCATTGTATACTGCTCTGGATACTAGAATATTCTAGAAAGAATTGCAAACAACCCAATACATTTACAGGAAAAAGAAAATAGACACAAGGTTCTAGAAACCTCCCCAACTAACATGCTGTCACAAGTACAGAATACATGAAAGATCAGTACTAACTGGACCAGATTTGTAGAATATAAAGACAATCAATAATTCCATGTCCTTACATATAGCAAAAATAGTTCTGCAGCAGCCACTCACAGCATTATCTTTTTAAAAAGACATACTGGCAGTGTCTTTATATATGACTGATACCAAAAATAGCTCAATGTATTTCACATATGAATTATACTTTAACTTTATTTATCTCATGGTTACAACTACATGTATTTAAGATTACAGCTTTTATAAATTACAAAAGTACAAAACTGCAGTTAGATGTTAACCATGTGGCAATTTTGAAATGGAGAACTTGTGATATGAGTTATCACCAAAATCAGTCAAAATATTCTGCACATATATGCTATAAACTATGGTAAAATGAAAGGATTGTTCTGAGGATTTTACAAAATATGTGTCTCCCTTTCATTCAATCAAACAGGGTTAAATTGCCTGACATTATTATGCAGCTCTCACAAGTTTTTAACAGTGTGTCCATCAGTTAGGAAATTGACACAGGTTTGGTGATATAGAGGATAAAGAATTTCAATACAATGTTTTTCTGTCACATATAAGGTACTCTGCTGAGGCCTTTTTAAGCACAGACTCTAGCAAGGGTCGTGCTTTTAGATAACTTTTTTTGTCTCCAGACTTTCATGAAGTGTGGTGTAGCGTGATGAGTATCTGTATGTTCACTGAATTTAAGCAGCAATGGACTATGTTAGTACTGGGGTGGGTGACAACTTCTGTGCACTACTCATGTCTCTGATGGCTTTGTGCTCATGCTAGTAGACTGAAAATCCTTTTGGCATTGTTCAATACAAAGATACTGAAGTATAAATTTTCTCTAAATTCCACAGAATTGGTCTGCATACTTAGTAATAGTCTTTCTTGTACTTTGCAGAGTGTTATATTTATTGATTGAAAGAAGACACACCTACACTTCTAGAATTAACCTTCTATGTATTTTTTCCTGAAAAAGGATTGATCTGCTTATATTTTCTTCCAGAACCTTCTGGAATCCAAACTGTATATACAGAGGGCAGAAGACCTGAGCACAGAATTAGTGATGATATGGAATTAGTGATGATACGGAGTGCTGTATGGTCAAAGGTTTTTGAATTTGCTATGCTTAATTGTGGATTTATTTTATGTATGTCAAGTGCTGACAAACTGTGGTGAACTGGATTTTGTGTCTGGATCTACTAGAGAATCAATTGCTGAACGGTGGGTAAATTTTTCACATCTTGGAGCTAGCATCAGAGGTTTTTAGACATACAGACTATCAGGATATGTACAGTACGTTTGTGCTGGTAAACACTGGATCTTTGGATAGATTACTTGATGATATAGCCGAACTGGTCTCAATTGTTAGGTGGCTAGAACTCTGATCAAATCAGATTGGTTTCATTATTGTATTAATCTTATTTTATTAACCATCAGAGTATCTCAGTTGACTGTAATTATTTGACTGTTAAATAAATATGTTAAGTAAAACTTTTTGTCTTTTACAGTTACAACATGAAAGCAACCAATAGCTGCTACCATGCCTGCATCTTTGACTGTAACATGAAAATAAAACACTTTGATCATATTTTATTGCACTACAATGTACTTAACTACTGCAACAGGGTGCTATTCCATTTATTACTGGAATAGCTACCAGTGGGAATAAAAGTTGTTGGATTTTTCAGTTAATGCAGAGACGACAGGGTTTCTGGAACTGGTACTTGAGGCAGGATTACCTATCCAATCACTGGTATAGCAAGAACTGTGCATTTGTGCATCATGTGATTCTTCCTTATTTCTGATGCCAGCCATCTTGGCAGTACAAAACATTTTTCCTCTCACTTTGTGAGTTCTTTTATTTATTTGTACTTGGTGTAGCTACTTAACTTTCACAAAAACTTTAGACTTTAGTGTATAGACACTTGTGATATTACTTTCCATGAAATGTCTGCCTTATTAGCAGTTTTATTGTGATACTCATCATGGTAGGCACTCAAATTAACCAGAAGAGGGCTAAATGTGGAGACTGGATGCTGACTTTTGATACCCATCTCAGATGCTATATTTGTAATTCCCAGGGTGAAGACTCATGTGCATCTCTGCAGTCCATGTGGAAGCTTGCGCTGCTTGCTCAGCCCTTTCAGAGGTAGAATGGCACCAAGTGCAAAACGGGCTGCTTCTAAGACCCTGTCAGTGGATAACCTGGTCTATGACTCAGATAAAGAGCTGGAATCTGGTGAAATAGATAACTCCATCTTGGATTTAAATAATAATGAACCTCAGCCTATCCAGCAACATTGGATATATCACCTCATCTGGAACAACATCCCTGACAAGTCTATTTTCTCGTTAACTGGCATCAACAACTCCAGGTGGATTACGTGGATTACACAGCCTTGCTCTACCTGCTATTAACATGTGTTTCCAGATCAGTGGCTTTTCAACAGGGTCAGGTTCTGATGCCTGTTATTCAAGACACAAGTGCCCCACCACCGCTATCTACTAACTGTAAGCAGGATCAACCTTTGCTACAGCACTCGACCCTCAAGGGGTAGCTCTGCTGCCTACCCCATGCACAACAAAAGCAAAAACAAATCTGGGATATATCTTCAAAGCTCCAAAGCAGACTTCAACAATTCCTGTTACTCCTCATTGTCTCAGGCTAGCTCAACTTCTACTCCAGTCAACCAATCTTTGGTGCCGAGTCAGGTTAAAGGTCAAGACCCTCACCCCAACTACAGGTACGTATAGCACAACCCCAAAGTATGACTCACACTAATTTGGAACAAATGGATACTACTCAACAAAGCAAAATGAAACTCACAAGATCAAAGGTTCAGCTTCCATAGTCACTTTTCAATCAGGGCAGTCGTTCCCCTCTCTACCCATTCAAACTCAACCCCCACCTACAAACTCAATCTCCCCTTTAGTGTTTGTAGTTTTGAGGTTTCGAGATGGATGGTACTACTTCATGTTCATCCCCATCACAACCTGGCTCCTCCACCCAAGGCAGACTTCCATGCTTTTATCGACTGGGTCCAGGAATACATCAGACAAGATTACCTGGCAAAAAATGAGGACTATAAACTAGGCTTAGGCCAAGGATGAGCCCCACAAATGTTTAAAGTCGAACGGTCCTCTCATCCCCTGTCATTAAATTTGCCGCTCATGGATGTCACAGCAAAATTCAGCAAAACCAGGATAATTCTGTCAAGCCAGGACCCTCCTCATCAAACCTGGAGATGGGTCAATTTGTACTAAATCTCCCAAACAGGGGCAACTGGTATCCACTCACAGGTAACAAATTTGAGTAAAAGTAGTCCCTCAGGCCTTCTCAAATATAGCCAAATCAGCCTACAAAGAACATCTACCAGCATCAATAAATCAGTGGAAACTGGTCAAGCAATCAGGATTGGGAGTGCATTGCCACCTCCAATTTCTTTCAACACTCTACTACAGCAAAACCACCCTTGATCTTCAGACTACTAGAGATCAAAAGGAATGCAATTTTGGACTCCTCACTTCAAACCCAGACCCTGGGGCATGGCACAAATAAACAACATGGGGTTAAGACAGGAAATCAGCAGGGATCACACTTCTACCCCTATTCAAGGGGCAAAAAGAAATCAAAAGGCATGGGCAGGGGAGCTTATTCCAGTGGCTACTATCAGGTGCCAGTACCTGCCTCACAAGATTGGCAAGAATAACAAAATCTCCAACAATGACACTCATTTCCCCCCAGAGTCCTGAATTAGCTCATTTAACCCATTCAGGGCTTATCTTGGATTACAATCTCCCTCACACCCTCCCAGAGACAGTCAAGACACTGAGTATGCAGTCCCTTCTGGAGAGGGCAAATACTCAATGTGTTCAATCCCTTCAGAAGAGGACAGGGAATTTTAAACAGCCTACCAGAAGGAGGCAGGCTAAAGTGGTTTGTTCATCGGTGGGAAGCATAGGGATCCCACAAATTTCAACTAGGGCTCCTGAGAGACTTATACAAACTACCCTTCAAAGCCCACCCAAAGTTACCCAGGACCCCTTGTGCAGAAGGAAAAAACTCTATGTATACAGTTAGGAAATATTTTTACCAAAGAATTTTAAACAGCCTACCAGAAGGAGTCAGGCTAAAGTGGTTTGTTCATCGGTGGGAAGCATAGGGATCCCACAAGTTTCAACTAGGGCTCCTGAGAGACTTATACAAACTACCCTTCAAAGCCCACCCAAAGTCACCCAGGACTCCATGCATAATCAGTGGAAACAGAGAATGAGACAAACACAATGCCTTATCTATTCAAGATATGTTGGCCAAAAATAATTTAGAAAAAATACACAAACATGACAGTCTTGGCTATTACAGCTGCCTATTTCTGATCCCAAAACCAGAGAACCACTTGAGACCAGTTATAGATCTCAGCTCACTAAATCAGTTCCAAAATTCAAAATAGAAACACCAGAATCAATAGGGTTGTTCCTCCAAAAGGGAGAGTGGATCACCTCAATAGACCTGACAGATGCATACCTCCACCTCCCGAGAAACCTGATTGACCTAAAGAAAACATCCATTTAAATCAGGACCTTGACGACTGACTCATCAGGGCACCTTCTCAAGCAGAAACCTTATCAAACACAAAACATCCCCTAGCCATGGTACACAAACTGGATTTCCTAGTCAATATCAAGAAGTCAGAACTCAACCCTACCCAGAGGTTTGACTTTATAAGGTACCACTTTTTGCTAGACATGGCACTTGTCAAGCACACACAAAACAGATGGACCAAAATTCAGGAGACCTTCAACAGAATAGTAAAGACCTTTGTTATGAGTGCAAGGACTCTTACGTCCTCCATTGGATTACTAGCATCCACAAGGACAGTAAAGCTTGGCAGGATACAAATGAGACCTTTTCAAGGCATCTCAAAGTTCACTGGAAATTTTTGATACCTCTGAATTCTCCCATCCCCTGGACTCAGAAAATACGGAATGGTGGCTGAACCCACAAAACATATCACAAGGAGAAATCTTACACCTCGGGGAACATGACGTCTTAATCTTTACAGATGCCTCAAATGCAGGTTGTGGCACACACTTAAATCAAGACTCCATAGAAAAAGGATTACACATAAATCTTCTAGAATTGAAGGCAGTAATCCTTGCCTTAAAACACTTTACTCCCCAGTGCAAGGAGAGACAAGTAATGGTTGCCTCAGACAACTCCAGAGTAGTAGCCCACATCAACACTCACTCAGGAGAACCATGTGCTCTTATGTGGATACTCCAAATCTGTTGTCAGAAACATCATATCACACTTAGAGCACATCACATACCTGAATCCATCAATGTGATCCTGATGGTCTCTCAGGAAGAAACCAAATCCAACACACAGAGTGGTCCCTGTCTCATCAAGTTCTCAAACAGATCACAAGGATATGAAAACATCCTCAGGTGAAATTATTTATGACAAGCCTAAACAAACTTCTCTTGTATATCTCCCCAATTCTGAATCAAGAAGCACATGGGTACTGCTCCAAGCATCTCCTGGGAAAACCCGGTAGCCTATACCTTTCCCCCTTCACCATTACTCCCAAGACTATTACAAAAGTTGATGTCTCACAATTGCAGTCTCATTCTGATCGTCCCAGGCTGACTGACAAAAACATGGTTTTGGAACCTGGTGGAACTGTCACTAAACCTCTTGCTAAAACAACCACTGAACAACTTATTCCACAACAACCCAGTATCCCTGAATCTCCATGTTGTTATCTAGGAGTATTGCTCTACAAAACAGAGGCTTCTCTATGGAATTGGCAGAGAGATTGCAGCCCCTAAAAGACCCTTTACTAGAGCCATTTGTGCCTCAATGTGCACAATGTTCTAATGGTGGTACATGGATACACAAGTTGACATTGTGCGACCCTCTATAGGTGACATCTGTAATTTCCTATGTTTCCAATTCAATACCAAGATCAAGCCCTGTATTCAAAAAAATTCTTATTCTTGGAATTTTTCTTAGAATTGTTCTTTTTCTTAGAAAAATTCTAAGAATAAGAATTTTCCTATTCACAAAGATTTTTATTCTTAGAATCACACTTATTCTTAGAATTTTTCTAGGAATGGTTTTCATTCTTAGAATTTTTCTAAGAATAAGATTCTTATTCTTAGAATATAGTGCAGCAACTGATTGAAAATTGTCACCCAAAACAGAGTGTTGCATATTAATTGTCCATTGTGTGTACTGCACTGAAATGCAGTATCTTTATATTATTACAAAAAGTTCTAACTTTCTGTTCACATATGCCAAAATCTGTATTCTCAAAGATTAATAGAATTTTTGTTCGAATTATGCTTAGTCTAAGAAAAATTCTGAGAATTGCATACATTGCTTTTTACTTCTATTCTTAAACTTATTCTTAGCCAAGAATTGTTTTGTGAACAGGATTTTATTCTAAGAATAAAAAAATTCTTAGCATAGAATTTTTCTTAGACTTAAGTGTAATTCTAAGAAAAATGGTAAGAATCTTTGTGAATACAGACCGAGAACCCTTCCAATGTTGAAGGTAACAGGACAGCTATTGTGGACACCTTAGGAAATACCAGAATGGATATCAGCAGCAATGCAGAGATATCCAGACTGATGGCTTGTTTTTGAATGGGACAAACGAAAAGCTACATTTAAAATAAAATTGAAAATTGTCTCAGCATTCTCAAGTTCATTTTTTTAGAATTGTCCCTTTTAAATCTTGCAGCAGTTTTGGAAAGTTTGTGGAAGGGAAGAGAGTAAGAAGTTTCCCATGGAAATCTCCCAGTTTGACATGTAAATGAAGGATGGAGAAAAGCACTACATACTTGGATGATCAGGATTTCGGTAATGACTTCTTTGATTTTCTGGGGCAGTCAGTATTTTGCACAGAACATTTATTATCCCAGACAATAGAAAATTGGGAGAGTGGACCATTTATTAGCCCATTGAAGTTTAATTAGTTTAAGGTCACAAATATCCTTTCTTTGGAGATTTAAAGAGACTGGCATCTTGTCCTCCCTACCCCCAAAATGGCATTTTGTCCGCACATGAGTAGGAGTTAAGGGAAGTCAGAATATTTCAACCCCCCTTGCAAAATACTGTCCCCAGTCAAAAATTTGGGAGAGACATTTTCTCACACTACACTAGAAGCCATAAGGCACTGGCAAGTAACTACCAACTTTCCAGCTTCCTGATTTATTCAAATAAGGGAGCAAGGGGTATAGTGTCACCTAATATACAATAAGAGGAATATTATTACACAAGCTGATTGATGCGAATAAGTTAATGGTTGGCACATCCAAAATACATACCAATTCTTTGGCACTGTGCCTATGCTGAGTATCTGGGTTGATTATAGTGCCTGGCCATTCAATCACACTGAATCTCCTGTGTTTGTGAGAGTGGTGTTATTAAGTGGAAATGCTAGGGTTAGTTTAACATATTTTCAGTATTTTTGGCACTGGTAACTATGCTTATAATCCTATCTCTAAATGGATTTATCTTTCCACCAATTATTTGGTTAACCACATTAGAATCAATTCATGAGAGTGTTGCCTTCTCCTTTATTGTGGGTTGGCTGGATAAGTGTCTCTTCAGTACACCTGATGCCATGGCTGCTTATTAAAGCAGTTGTAGAGAGTCATCACTTAGCACAGATTGGGTATTAAGATGCCCATTGTAAGTGTGATAAAGGTGGTGGACTTTGCGGCCCAAGTGTACATGGCGCAGTGACAGTAGTCTGACCAGCATTAGTAGACAAATGGTGCCCGCAGACAAAACTGAGAAAAAGCTGTCTTGTGCTAGTCAGAGGTAAATGCCTGATATATTGCTACTTTTAGGAGCATATGTACTCAACATAGGGACAGTGCCAAAGAATTGGTATGTATTTGGGATGTGTCAACCATTAACTGGACAAATGCTAATCCAGCTGGCACAGACCGGCCCGTCAAATGTCAGAAAAAGATGTCCTGTGTTTCCATCGGCCGGGCTGGGCCGGCTAGTACTGTGCAGACACCAGGTGGCGTATCGTACTACCTTCCTGTCTAGACAGAGTGACATCACAGCATCTTTTTCCTTGTCTAAACCTATTAGATCCCTAGTAAGCTGATTGCAAGGTCGGTGGGAGGGTCTTGTGTGTCCATTGGATAGGGTATTAACTTAAAAAAATTGAATTTACTTATTAAATTTGCAATTTTATTGCATTAATACATCCTATTCAATTGCTGAATAACTACCGATTGATCAGTGGGCAAGTTACTAGTGAACTCATAAACAAAACTAACAAATTTCCAGGCCTGGGTTGACCTTGAGGTCAGGAAACCCCTCTACAGCCATGATCGGTTATAAGCAGCCAGTTACCCAGGGCCAAACCGATGTTTCCCCCCCTTTTTTACAGACCTGCTCTGAGACAGGGGAAGAGAGGGATGAGTTCAGTCCCATAAGAAGTAGAAATTTGAAAAATTTTGTTGTAATTTTAATTTTTATTAGAAAAATACTTACCATTTCCTGACCATTGCTATATGTTGGTGCCATCCAACTCACTGGCCAACGTTGAGAAACGTTTTAAGATACCTTAAGAGGCCAGTGAGTGAGTGTGAACTAGCATGTCCCCCTAGTGGTCATGTGACCATGCTAGTAAACAACCTTCATTATTTTTGTTGCAGAAAATACTCCCCTAGTACTGAATCTGCGGGGAGGTAGGGGGGGACTATCCTGGTCAGGAAATGGTAAGTATTTATCTAATAAAAATTAAAATTACAACAAAATTTTTCAATTTTACTGCGAAAAATACACTTACCATTTCCTGACCATTGCTGAATGCAGCCTTCATGGAAGGAGGGCAGTACTAGAATTTAAAGACCCAGTACACCACTCTGCACAGCTATCATACACAGCACAAACCTATAAGCATTCAGATCCAAACTCACCTCCCAGATGAGGCAGTGGAACTGTTGAGCACTACAAAACAACACAGCCTTGTTGTTGTTGTTGTTGCTGTTGTAGAAAGGAAGTAATCATTACAGAGACTCACTACCTAGCCTACAACTAAAACATTATGAGAAGTTTACATTGAAATTTACATGCATACAACAACATATAAACTTCCAACAGTCACCACATACCATACAGATCCCCTAAATCATAGTATGTAGTTGAAGTTCTCACAAACTGACAGTAATTGCCACAGTTGAATGCTGTATCTAGACAAACATCCAACACCCACACAGGTGACACAACTATTGGAAGTGTCATCAGCATATTGTGTAATTCCAAGCCTGAAAGAAGTCAACAATTCTGCCTAATATAAATACAGATAGTATGACAGACATACAGATACAAATGCATACTAAAGTATCAAAATAAGTATCACACATATACTTATAAGATAACAAACTGTAGGACACAATATCAAAGTCTGACCACAAGCAAACCAAGCAGGTGAGACTGAAAATTGGTAAAAAAGTTATGGCTTCCAGTAACAGGCATCTGAAAATTCATATACCCTAAAACCTAAAGATTCTTGCTTTGACTCACTGCTGTTGAGAGTCAGAATTTGACTTCTCCTCAGTCAAAATGCTAATCTGCCTACAGCAAGATAAGATAGTTGACCTGAAAATATCTGCTGTAAAGCCTTCCTAACTAGGCACAGACAAGACATAAAATTCCTCATTGAATCCTTTGTCCCAAGTAAAAGTATTACAAAACCTCACAAGACAAAGAGATCTATCTTGAGTAAAACTGCTGTCCCAGTGATTGAGAGCTGGCATATCGACCAGCTTAACTGAAGTAGGCCCATCCGAAGGCAACTGATTCTTGGGTAATAAATGGCCAGAACCATTTGTGAGCAATACTCCTCTTAAGTAAGGGAAGACAATGCTAACAAAAATTACCCTTTTTCCTTTGCCTGATGCCAAAGTCAAAAGAAAGATCATTGTGAAAGTTAATAACCTCCAAGAAATCTTCCTCAAAAGGCTCAAAAGGCTGTCTGGTGAGACCAAACAAGAACCAGAGACAAAAGGTAAAGAAGGCTTAACCTATTGGCTACTGGATTGTCTCTATAGAAACATGTCAACAATCTATACAACTGAAGAGTTTTGGAGACTTATTACCCTTCAAGTAAAGCAATCTACAATTGTTATTCTGTAACCAGTAATAGTAGATAGCTTTAGATTCTTTTCCTTAAAGAAATAGTTAAGGAAATTAGCTACATGTAGAAAAGTATTATCTGAGATGTTCACCACAAAAAAGCCTCAGATGGAGGTTTGTGGATAGATCTACCAGGCCCCACAACCAAGAACATCCACCATGACCATCAAGATTCAATCATGATGAATCTGCACCTGAAGGTGGTCATCTTCTAAATCATCTGAAGAATCCTTGGCTATCCTGGTGCAATCATGATGATTCTGCACCTGTAGGTGATCATCTTGAGTCACCTGAGGAATGAGAGCCACTGGAACAAACAAAGCTGTCCAGATCCTCCCAAGAAATGTGTAATGCATCTGTTCCCCAAGCCCCACAGTCTAAGGCAAGGAAACACATACACTGGAAGCTTAAGATCCAGGTTGTTGGATACCAATGGCATAATGATTGAACTCACCTACAAGGGAAGCCTTAAAAGGAACCTTTGTGGAACAGATCCACCAGATCCCAAAAATAAGACATCCCTAGCCACTCTGATGCAATCAAGATGATTCTGCACCAAATCTTGAAGTAGCCCCTCTTAATAGCTACAAAAAGAATTTCTTGCCTTTCCTGAGATCTTTTGTCTTATCAAGATAACCTCTCAAGGCTCTCACTGGACAAAGAAACCTATCTTGCACCAAAGCATGATCTAAAGAAGGTTCCAAAGCAGGAAAGACTACAGGTTGAAAAACCAAAGGAGCCTTAGAAGCCAAATGATTCACCAGCATCACCTGAAGAATCAAGGTCACAGGACCAAACAAACTGTTCAGTCCATCCCAAGAAAAATTGAAAAAGACAAGCTTGTGGTTCAAACTTGTTGCAAAACAAATCCATCATTGGTGATTGTAATCAAAGACAGATTTGATTGAACACCTGAATCAGAATAGAAGATTGAAAAGTCATCCAAAACACATTCAATTTGAATCATCTTGACTCTCATGAACAAAGAATTTGTTAGAACATTTGTATACCCTGGGAAGTGATATGCCTGAATCTGAACCAATGGCATTCGTCCAAGGAATGATTCTTCAGATAAGGAAACACATTCCTGAAAGTGGGTACCTCCCTACCTGTTCAGATAGGAAACCACTGAAGAACTGTCTGTGGAAATCAAGAGATTAGAATCCGAATCAGACTTCCAAATGATTCTAATAGTAGTAGCCCTGTTAATAATATAACAGACCACTGGCTGTTTGATGCCATAATTGCGCATCCTAACTCTTAAAGAAAGCTAATAACAGAAGGAGATTGTGCTCCTTCTGATGAAGTAGTGGGACCTCCTTCAAACTTGCAAAGTCAGTCCACCTCTGAAGATGATCCCTGAGAACCTGAGAACAGAAAAGTGGGATATCACAAGACTGAAGATATCCTTTGTACATTATCAGAAAACCTTGGGGTCACCTGATAAACTGTCTTCTCCTATGAAGCCATGCTGCCAACCCAAGACATGGCTTCCTTAGGAACCATTAACTCAAGAAATTGCTTTGCTTTGCATGAAAGATGTACCATAGGGTCGAATCTGCAATCCAAATTAAAAACCCTGGAGCTGAAAATCTGATGTAAAAATCATGATCCAACTCTGCTTTAGTGAAGAAGTTTTTTTTTTTTTTTTTTTTTTTAAATGGTGACACCCAATGCCTTCTACTGTAGCCATCAGGTTCACTATCCGTTGATATAATAGTAAAGTCGCAAATAAACCATTTCCAAGAGCAAGGCAATGAACTGGTCTATATATCAAGATGCATTCTTATAGATCCCACAAACTCACCATGTACTAACATAGCAAACAGGCAGTGAACTGGTGTGATCTGTCATCAACACTGAAGTGAAGATAAAAATTCTCGTGAATCCGGCTACGAAAGAATGCCACTGTAAGGAAAGGGACAAATACCTCCATTCACTTACTAGAAACAAAAGCAAATATTCCAATATTGAGAAATTAAGGTACATGTAAAGGCCTGTTTAACTGACCTCAACTATTGGTGGTAGCCATCTCTTCCCAGCTTATGACAACCGATAAACTGTAAAATTGCAGCGATATCACCATCTTACCGGTGTTATCGCCCTTTTGTCGATCATTTCATAAACAGCTTCTATCAAACTGTTGTCTCTCGCCCCCCTTTTTTTTTTTTTTTTTTAAACTTTAAAACCTATGTCCACAACTACTTTCTGCATATGGATCAGAACTACTTCCTGCTACTGTCGCTTCTGTGAAAAAATTTGATGAAAATAGTCCTGTTACTGTCTGAACAAGTAAGGAATTGTATATCTGCGAAAACTGGACATACATTCCTCCTAAACGATTACTCCATTAAAACATTTTTTTACTTCTAATTCCCCCATGTCTATCTGAGGAACAGAGTAAGTGGAAGAGTTGTCATAAAAGGGACAAAGAATATGTTGTAGGGCCTTTTATGATGTTTCCAGTCATATGTCAGATTTGGCCCTTCCTAAACATAAGAATCCCAATACACATGAGATTACAAAATGAAGTTTTTTGGGCATCTGACATGTGTCCACCAAGAAACAACTTCATTAACAGTGAAAATGCACTCCTTATCCCACTAAAAATATTTTAAGAGATAAGTTAGAGCAATGAATTGAAGAACTGGGTAAGCACTTCCCAACAGAAAAATCCAGGATCTTTGAGGACTGTAATTGCAAATACTCTGGTGACAAACCAAGAAATTGCTGATACCCTATGATATGCAGTAATCTCAAGATCCTTGATGAAGTCCTGGAAAAGGTCCCGCCAGACAACTTCCAAAAATTCTTATCCAAGATTTGACATGTTCTCTAGCTGCTGTACTGCTGAATAAAATTTGACAATGGGTACTAGATAATGTGTACCGGTGCCAGTTCCCAGCAGAAACTAGTAAAAATCCACAGAATGAAAAGCCAAGTGGTGAGATAAATCACAAACTCCGGTCGTCTGTCAACCCGATTCCAGACATATGAGGAGGTATGGAAACTCGATTGTCTTCGGATGACGTCATGTGGGTATTTTCCTCTGTGAAAAGTTCCGACTGAACCTCACCGGAGGAATTAAACGGTGTAGAAGCTCAACTCTGCATCCGGAACTCGTCCACTCCGTAGCATTCAAGAAAAAGTATGATGTCTGCCCCCATAGGGAAATCCATCCGGTGACCCATTCGGCAGAGAATGACGTGGTGAGATCTTGCTGCCAAACACCTGGCTATAAGAACCCGACCTGTGATAAGCTTATTTGCGACAATCGAATTGCCTCCATGGCTTCCTTTGTCGCCTAGCAACATGTAAACTGTCCCTGCCAGAGCTAGTATGACTGCCGGCAGTTTCAGAGTTAAAAATGAAGTAAATCTTCAATCCAGTGGAAAAACCATAAACAAATAAAAGAAACTCGTCCCAATCTGAAGTAAGACGAGATCTTTGAAGAAAAACATGCATTCTGAGCAGAAGAAGGTCTCCATCCAACGACGAACATCCCTGCCGCCATGTTGCAAATGGTGGTCATCAAACGCGAAAAAATGTCCACAAAAGCACTTTTCCTCTGTGCTTTTCCTCTTAATTTTTTGTCCTGAGAAGACATAGTCAATACAGATGTCTTACAACAGAACTGAAATCCACAAGAAGTCCAAAAATAAATAAAAATCCGAAATGAAAATAAACATCCACACTCTAGGATGGCCAACAAAAATAATGAAGGTTGTTTACTAGCGTGGTCACATGACCACTGGGGGGGACATGCTAGTTCACACTCACTCACTGGCCTCTTAAGGTATCTTAAAACGTTTCTCAACGTTGGCCAGTGAGTTGGATGGCACCAACATATAGCAATGGTCAGGAAATGGTAAGTGTATTTTTCGCAATAAAAAAACCTCCCAAAGGAAGCATGTTAGAGTTTTTTTAAATTTTTTTATATTTATATATCTATGTACAACTACTTACATATGTACAAATCTCCTCTATACCAGTGGATCTGCTGAGCAGCCACCACAGGAACCAGGTGGTAGAGCTCCGAATCAGTCCAGGCCACATCCTTCAGGTAAAATTGTGTGAAGATGTTATGTGACTTTCAGTGGCAGGCTGATAAGATTTGCTCTAAGTAGACTCCCGACTGGAAGGCCTCACAAGCAGCTAAGGCCCTGACATCATGGGTTTAACCTTATGTAAAGTGTGGGCCTACTGGTCAGAGAGCTCATAACATAGGATTACAGTCTGCTTGATCCACGAGGAGATAGAGACAGGTGAGATGTCTTTGTCGAAACCTTTCTTAAAGGAGACAAAAATCAACTCCTTATTCTGCCTGAGGTCCGAGGTCCTGTCCAAATAGTAGCGCAATGCTCTAACCGGAGAGGCCTGTCAGACTTGAGAGACCTATCCAGAGTTGGGGCCAAGGCTGCTATAACCACTGGGGCCACACTGTCTGAACTTTCTTTGGCCAGCTGATTCTTGGAAAGCTGGGTGATGGGTACAGGGACACCTTTGACCAGTCAGATTGGTGCCTAATGTTTCTGTTTTGCTAAGCATGTACTTCACTTCTATGCTTGCCCAACCCCAGGGCCAAGAGGAAAACCGTCTTGAAGGTCAAATGTTTCAAAGAAGCCTCTTTAATTGATTCAAATGGAGCCTTTGTCAGCTGGTGTAAAACCAGGGAGAGGTTCCAGGAGGGGATTCCCCTCCGGCCTTTGAGTCTGTCTCTGCTATTGACCATGAAACTGAAGGCCAAGGTCATGAAGAAATAGGATGTTACATATACGGGCACTGTGTCTGTACATTATCTAATCTAGGCTTCATATGTATGTATTAACATTTTAAAGTAAGGGAGTTATTAATTTGTATTATGTGATAATGATGTTTATTGATCTAGTTATAGACTGGGGGAATCCCTCTAGGCTAACCCCAGTGATGCTATTAATAGATTTGCGGAAACCCTAGAAGCTACCTGTAGGTTCTAGAACTTCTTCACTGCCTCTGGTGATAGCTGTTATGTTCTATAAGATTCTAGAATTTCGGTAAGTAAATAGAAGGGCTGTACATCTGACCACACATGAACTTAGTATTCGCTGGCTATAAGGAAGGCTGCTTGTGTCTTAGAACTAATACCAAGTGGATATAAATTACTTGTGTTGTGAACTTTTGCAAACTCTCTGAATATCTCTATACAGACATTTTGTGTGATTGGATATCAAAAGGATCACAGGATAAGGACATTTTGTGTTATGGAACATTGGACAGATCACAGGACAGATTACTGGATACGGTGGATAAACTTAAACTCTCGGTTAGAGTGGTCAGGTCAGATTGGTTTCATTATTGCATCATTGTATGTGCCATTGAGAGCATACTAGTTGACTATAATCATTATTTTAAGTTGATAATAAATTTGTTGAGTTAAACTTTTTGTCTTTTCCTGTTGCAACTTAAAAGCAACCGGTAATTGCTACCATGCTTGCCTCATGACCGAAACAGAGGCTTCTTGAACTTACTCATATATACCCCACAACAAATTTGAAAGTGATGTTTCAACTTTGAGTTTTTTTTTTGAAAGGAAATCACTTAAACAGCTTTGTGAAAAGTTATAAACTTATACATCCCTGACTTTTATCAACAGGTAGAAGTATCATTACTCACTCATAAAAATAATTTTCACAAAAAACCACACGGTACGACTGGGAATTCAGGACATAAAACAATTTCAAGAACTATTTTAAGCTTTATTTTATTAAAAGCAAAAAAAGCACAATCAGTAATTATAAACCCACAATAATTCATACAATAATTCGTAATAAGACACAAACCGAGACAATATTTCAACTTCCCAAATTAAGTCTGGATGTTTGTTTTTCACAAAAAATATAAACATTTCATAGTAACTTGTAAATAGCCTATGCAATTAAAAATAATTGATGGTTAAATATAAATAAAATCATAATCTATGGATATTAAAATTAGACATTAACATGGTATATCAATTTATCAATGATTTTAGAACAGTACAGTTCTTGAAATATAATTCTAAAAAATGCAAAATTGTCAATATTATTCTTTGCAGTACTGACAACAGGAACACACATTCAAACTGTGCAAAATAACAACTGGAATGTATTTGAGCAAGAACAATTATCAGTAATAGGTTAGAAACCACAATAATGATTTATAAAACAGATACTGATAATGAGCGTTGGTATGCTCATTTCCAATATTCTCTTCGTAAGAAAATGCCATAAAAGGGACAATATGATAACTTTAGAAACATTTATTACCAATGAACAAAACCCCAATTAAACATTCTAAACATATGCAACAAAATAAACAACATGTCACAACCAACAGTCAGTAAGTGAAACCAGAACTTATCACATACATTTTTATCAACATGAGGGATAAGTCCTAAACAACAGAAGTTCAACAAAAAAGACACAGTAATAGATAACAGCTAATTAAAATATAACATAACAGATAACATTACAGCACACTATTACCCTGTTCACACTACAATCCGTGTTGACAAGGATTAAGGGTTGAAGCAGATACAGTCAGATTTATCTCAATCAGTGTCCCCATTACAGAGTTAAATCTGGATTGACAATTTTTAAAAATATAAGTACAGAAAAAGCCCCTCAAATTAGCTTATGACACATTTAACAATTTTTAATTAATTTCTAATGATGACAAAATTAACAAAAACATACTAACTATTTGTGAAGTTATTATCATTAATCAAAGAAAAATATTTTATAATTAAAATCGTGTCACTTTTTCAGCATCAGATCAATTGCAATCTTTTAAAACATTTCTGCTTATTCAATTTACCTGTTTTATACACAGATCTACATACAGTTTTTGTCTAATTATAATCAGTGAAAGACCACACAATTACTTCATGTGGCCTTTGATTGAATTAGGTCCTCCTGTTAAGTACATGTACATGTATTGAGACAATAGCATTAAGTTAAGCAAAAGTTTTTAAGCAGTAAGTCAACTGTGAACAGCCAATGCACTCAATTCTTGTCAACTGGGATTGAGAGGGTTCACACTACAAAAGGGACTGAGCCAATCTGCTTTAATCTGCTTCAATCCACCCCTTGAATAGGGTTAACATTTATCCTTGTCAATAGGATTGAGAGTGTTCACACCTAATCCCCAATATGCTTCAATCAGTGACAACCCCAACTGAACCACTAGTCTGAACAAACCAATATTTTTGTCACAAGCAAGTTAAAAGATTCAAGAAAAGTTTAAAACAATACTATGAAAATACTTAAGCTTTCAAAATTTTTTATCAGACATGTTATTTTCTATTCACAATATACAAATAAAAATATTTATTCTCTCATCTTACACTCTCAAAAGTTTTAATGGGACTAACATTCAACACAATTATTTTCTGACGAATTCTATTTTAAAAGCACTCTTTTCTCCATCAGCTGTAGTTTATATGATTGAGATTTTTGGAAGCTTTTCAAGACTTCTAAAATAAAATTAATATGGACTGGAACCATGCTAAAGATACACTTAATGTATCTTTCAAATGAGAATGAGGAACTACCCAATTCAATATGGTATTGTTATTATATAAGAAACAGCAATATTGTAAATGTTGAAGTATGACAAAATAACATACAAAGTCCTCGTATAATATAATATCTATGAAAATAATATCTCTGGGTGACACAGTGAACATAAAAGTGGAACCAACAGTTTCACAATATTTAATATCTAGTATAAAGTATCAATCATTGCAATAGTTAGCAAAATACATTTACGATTATAATCAGTGACAATTTGTGCAGGACAAAAAGTAACCATTGATTTTTTAACCTTGTTTTATGCTGCAATATGGGAACAGATGTAAAGCAACCGACAATCCTCAGGTTCAATGGTTAAAACAAATTCACAAACCACTGTGATAACAAGGGGTTTCTGACAGTTATCTGTATGAAACAATAACCATAAAATAATTTAAAAAAAAAAAAAAGATATGTCAATTTTGTTGGACAAAATGACCACAATATTGCCTAAATATTATAACTTTTCAAAACAGTTTCAATAATTCTTGTGCTTTATAATTGCCATAACAATATAATGTAATGTATTATTGCATTAGCTAAACATCACTGTAAATTCTGAAATCAAATTCTGAAAAAAAAACAAAGTCACAAAATAGAAAATCTCCATGATATTAATCCTTTGGGAAACATTTTTAGGTTCACAAAACAGCATAGGTTTTGTATAATTTTACAAAATTTTGGCATGATTAAAAATGTTTTGTCAATCAAAGGGGCAAAATATGCTTTGGAAATAATAAATAATTTATATATAATGTATATGAGTAAGAACTGCAGGAATATACCACAGCATGTGAAATTTCCCAAGGAGGAAACCCATTCCTATTTCCTTGATTTTTCATTGGATGAATTTACAAAAGGGATTAAGCTCAAGCTGAGCTAGAAATCAGCTCACCTTGAGGCAAATATTGGATCAGAATCAAGCTTGAAGTCACTGAGAAATCAAATTTCTTTTTGGCTCAACTTCTGGCTTAACTTTGATACACCAAGGTAGATGTTTTAAAATATGATGAAACACTCAAATCTGATTGGATAAGAGCCAAAAATCTGCTTAACTTTTGGATTAGTTAATCTGTCCTTAGTGAATAACGATTTGAACAAAGTCTCAGATAAAATTTTATCAATACAAAGTTAATTGTTCGCTGAGCTTGATCCACCTTTGTGAATATTGGAAAAGTACTTCTACGGCTGAAATGATAAGCATATTTTGGTCGCTAGGTAGCTAACTGCATTAGCCATCGACTAACCGGTCAACTGGTTTCCAATGTATACCTTCATTGAGGAAATTCCAAAGTGAAATATGCATGCTGCATGGATGTAAACATTGCAAACAATATGGTGCATTTCAAGGTGCTTGCACAGTAGAAAAGTAAAAAAAAATATTGTTTGGTAATTTGCAAGTCAATGTATAAAATAGCATCAGAGATGCCCATACCCCACAGCCTAGGGAAATATTTTCAACACCATGAGATACAGAAGTACTGTACCAGTACAAACTTCAGGATACTTTCAGAGCACTGTCAGTTATATAAAGGTCCAAACAATGTTTAAATGGAGAAATAATGTTTAAAAGAAAGATCATGCATATAAAGATGAAGTATTAAAACAAGATAATCCAATAACAAGATGACAGCATTAATCAGCAAACTAAAATTCAACACTCTTTATCTACATCTGCATGGCCGAATTATGGTTTAGATGGTTTGAATATTACCATGCATACAGAAGTGGTAATACATTTAATGAATCCTTATGTGTGGTGTTGGAGCAAAATCTGTGGCTCACTTGATGAAATTCTATCTCTTACAATGGGAAGTTATGAAAGTAAAATTCTTAATAAATTCTAAAATGACTTTAACAGTGCTTAATCTGCATCAAAAGACAGACCCAAAGGTGCAACAAGATTTTATAGGTCAAGGTCACAACGACAAGGTCAAAGGTCAAATTAAGGTGACACCATGATAATACACACCTATAGCCCCTAACCAATGTCCCTACCAAGTATCAACTTCCTCAACCTTACGGTTTCCAAGATATAGCCCGGACAAGATTTTATAGGTCAAGGTCACTACGGCAAGGTCAAAGGTCAAATTAAGGTCAGATCATGACGTTGCACAACTACACCCCCTAACCAATGTCCCTACCAAGTATCAACTTCCTACACCTTACGGTTTCCGAGATATAGCCCGGACAAGATTTTCGAACTCAAGGTCACTACGGCAAGGTCAAAGGTCAAATCCTGGTCAGACCATGATGTTGCACACCTACACACCCTAACCAATATCCCTACACAGTATCAACTTCCTACACCTTACGGTTTCTGAGATATAACTTGGACAAGATTTTATTGGTCAAGGCCACTATGGCAAGGTCAAATCAAGGTCAGACTATGACGTTGCACACCTACACCCCCTAACCAATAACCCTACACAGTATCAACTTCCTACACCTTACGGTTTCTGAGATATAACTTGGACAAGATTTTATTGGTCAAGGCCACTACGGCAAGGTCAAAGGTCAAATCAAGGTCAGACTATGACGTTGCACACCTACACCCCCTAACCAATATCCCTGCACAGTATCAACTTCCTACACCTTACGGTTTCTGAGATATAGCCCGGACAAGATTTTATAGGTCAAGGTCACTACGGCAAGGTCAAAGGTCAAATCAAGGTCACACCATGACGTTGCACACCTACACCCCCTAACCAATGACCCTACTAAATATCAACTTCCTACACCTTACAGTTTCCGAGATATAGCCCAGACAAGATTTTATAGGTCAAGGTCACTACGGCAAGGTCAAAGGTCAAATCAAGGTCACACCATGACGTTGCACACCTACACCCCCTAAACCAATATCCCTACCAAGTATCAACTTCCTACACCTTACAGTTTCCGAGATATAGCCCGGACAAGATTTTATAGGTCAAGGTCACTATGGCAAGGTCAAAGGTCAAATCAAGGTCAGACCATGACGTTGCATACCTACACCCCCTAACCAATAGTCCTACCAAATATCAACTTCCTACACCTTACGGTTTCCGAGATATAGCCCGGACAAGATTTTATAGGTCAAGGCCACTACGGCAAGGTCAAAGGTCAAATCAAGGTCAGACCATGACGTTGCACACCTACAGCCCCCAACCAATGTCCCTACCAAGTATCAATTTCCTACACCTTACGGTTTCCGAGATATAGCCCGGACAAGATTTTCAAACTCAAGGTCACTACGGCAAGGTCAAAGGTCAAATCAAGGTCAGACCATGACGTTGCACACCTACACCCCCTAACCAATAGTCCTACCAAGTATCAACTTCCTACACCTTACGGTTTCCGAGATATAGCCCAGACAAGATTTTATAGGTCAAGGTCACTACGGCAAGGTCAAAGGTCAAATCAAGGTCAGACCATGACGTTGCACAACTACACCCCCTAACCAATGTCCCTACCAAGTATCAACTTCCTACACCTTACGGTTTCCAAGATATAGCCCGGACAAGATTTTCAAACTCAAGGTCACTACGGCAAGGTCAAAGGTCAAATCAAGGTCAGACCATGACGTTGCACACCTACACCTCCTAACCAATGTCCCTACCAAGTATCAACTTCCTACACCTTACGGTTTCTGAGATACAGCCCGGACAAACTATTTCCCGCCGCCCGCCCACCCGCCCGCCCGCCCGGATGCCCGCCCGCCCGGACGCCCGCCCGCCCATCCGGACACCATGGGTGAAAACAATACCCCGACAGCCCTTAAGGGCTGTGGGGTAATAACATAATATACAGATAAAATGCTTAAACTGAAAACTTTTAGGTTTTTCCTCAAAATATTGAAAATTCTAATGGTCATGCAAAGTCCCGTATCAGATGATTTACATGAGAAAACCATTAACTGGTCTACCAATAATGACACTATCTAGTGCTTTACCTTACATATGCTTACTATTGCTTATTGTTTCAGCTCCAAGTACCACACACATTTGTGACTTTTGTAAATAGTTTAGGCCTCAGATGTCTCCTGATGCAAAATTGACATGTAACTATAACTTTTTCTCATTTCTAAGGCTGCCCTCACCCATGGCATATTTCACATAATGTGGTAAATTTTAAATTACTTCATCACACACAAAGAAATTTCGAAATTAATATACTGTATATATTACTCTGCAACTCTCCTTTAACATAACTTTCCAAGCAAAGCAAAAAAAAATTATTTTTTTTCCAGTTTAAATGTTTAAAGTAATCCTATAATAAACAAGAAAATATTCTATTTTTATTTTCAAAGCCAATATAGACACAGAAACCCCAGACTAGTCCTTTATCTCTAGTGAGCAAAGCAAATCTACACACAAATTATACACAACTTCACTTATTTGATAAGTTTCATAAGCATCACAAGAGTGCCTCACAATATCTACAATATCCATCTCATTTACATATATTCATTCTGATGAGTCATATTATGCTTTCATTAAAAATAAACAAAATGAACATTTTACTCTTTACAAGAATAAAATGAGCTACTTTCAACCTATTTTTAGATAAGTTCCAAGTCAAATTGTATGTGATTCAATTAATTTGGTAAAAGAGGGCAAATTGTCCATATATAGGCATCACCTTAAATATATAAAATTGGTAAATACAAGTACATGTACTTTTACTGAACCTTTCAGTCTATCTCCAAGTAAATATCCCCAAATATTTCAATAAATTATACTTTACAAACATCTATTCTGCATTTTGAGTTTAATGGCCAGTACACTCAATTAGAATTAACATTCCATTTTTTGTATTGTCCAAATAAAAAGACCAATAACAGAGCAATCATAAACTAGACCTACGCATCGCAGAACCAATGCAAATCTGTATCCACCGCAAAGACAACTCACCAAAGCCAGTGAACCATCATTTGACCTTGAAGGAGGGGCCAAAGGTCAAATCTGACATCAGAAGATTCCCAGCCCACAATATCCTGCAAATTGGTTTCACATTGCAAACCTCTAGGATCAATAATAAACGAGTTATTAACCCTTTTAAGTTTGGCTGTCCTCGTTTGACCTTGAAGGAGGGGCTCAAGGTCAAATCTGACCACATCAGAAGATTCCCAGCCCATGATTTCCTGTAAGGTAGTTTCACATTGCAAACCTCTAGAACCAATAAGCAAGTTATAAGCACTTTTAAGTTTGGCTATCCTCGTATGACCTTGAAGGAGGGGCCCAAGGTCAAATCTGACCACATCAAAAGATTCCCAGCCCATGATTTTCTATAAGTTGGTTTACCATCCCAAACCTCTAGGACCAATAATAAGCGAGTTATAAGCACTTTTAAGTTTGGCTATCCTCGTTTGACCTTGACGGAAGGGCCCAAGGTTAAATCCGACCACACCAGAAGATTCCCAGCTTATGATTTCCTATAGGTTGGTTTACCATCCCAAACATCTTGAACCAATAATAAGTGAGTTATAAGCACTTTTAACTTTGGCTATCCTCATTTGACCTTGAAGGAGGGGCCCAAGGTCAAATCCGACCACACCAGAAGATTCCCAGTTCATGATTTCCTATAGGTTGGTTTACCATCCCAAATCTCTTGGACCATTAATAAGTGAGTTATAAGCACTTTTAACTTTGGCTATCCTCGTTTAACCTTGAAGAAGGGGCCCAAGGTCAAATCTGACCACACCAGAAGATTCACAGCCCATGATTTCCTATAGGTTGGTTTACCATCCCAAACCTCTAGGACCAATAATAAGCGAGTTATAAGCACGTTTAACTTTGGCTATCCTCGTATGACCTTGAAGGAGGGGTCCAAGGTCAAATCCGACCACACCAGAAGATTCCCAGCCCATGATTTCCTATAGGTTGGTTTACCATCCCAAACCTCTAGGACCAATAATTGGTGAGTTATAAGCACTTTAAGTTTGTCTATCCTCGTATGTCCTTGAAGGAGGGGTCCAAGGTCAAATCTGACCACATCAAAAGATTCGCAGCACATGATTTCCTATAGGTTGGTTTCACATTGCAAACCTCTAGGACCAATAATAAGGGAGATATAACCACTTTTAAAGTCCACTATGTGGGTTACTTTGGCACTCCGTGGATGACCTTGAATTAAGAGCTTCAAGGTCAAATGTCTGCAAGGTTGTAGAGGACATATATATCTGTTATACCTATCACCTATGAAGACATTCAACCTTCTACCTATGAGAAACAGCCAGTAGAAAAATGTAGATAATTTTCAAAGAAATGCCCGCGGCGGCCATCTTGTTTTTCAGAATGAGGCTAATTTCCTTACAGAGAAGCTTACCCCCCAATGAAGATATCCTGCAAATTTGGTGAACCTAGCTGATGTAGTTTTCCTCTTAGAGCGTTAAGGCTGAAAATCTCTCTATGCGCGGCGGCGGCGTAACGAACGCTAAACCAAAGTATCCACCGGATGCCTCCGGTGGATACAACTAGGGTTGGACAAGTCGAGAGTGGCCTCCCAAGATAACAGAGTATCTGATGGTAAGCTATTTTAGTGCAATAAAAAAATAGATTAGAGGGCAACTGGTCCTATATAAGTACATATACATGGACACTTAGAACTGCATTTGTACACATCAAAAAACTTGAAAACTAACAAAATGTATTCCCTTTACATATATGTAGTCCCTTTGCACACTGAACCTATATCCTGGTATTTTTACAGTATTATAGTTAGACCCAGGTAGGTAACCTTAAAGTGACCACAAAAAGATATACAGAGAACGAAGTAAAGTCTTTTTTCAACATTATATTAATAATCATTGTTACTTTCACTATTCTTCCTATCCATTGAATTCCACAGAGAGGACTAACAAAAATATCCAAGAATACCAACACAACTCCTCTGTACAGTTGCTAGAACGATTAGCTCTCTCAACTGTAAATACATTCCTAGAAAACATTTCACAAACTATGCATTCAAATAGTTGAAATATAAGTACCAGGTAAACAATTTGCAAATTTCACATTTGAATGCAACTTTTATAAGCTACAATCTTCCTCTTTGGGACTCATTACTATTCAGGGGGCTTGCCTCTCAGGTGGCCGAACTTCTTTAGAAAAGAAATATACTAGACTTGGCTGCCTGAGACTATTGTTAAGTGAAATTTGCTGTCAGGTGATAGAGAGAGTTTGTTGCTCTGCCTCTTATTCATTTGTGCCCACCACCCCAGCTGTATCAGCAGGGATAGAGGGTGGGAATCATCTGTGTTCTAAACGGTAAGATTGTAGCTTACAAAAACTAAATTTAAATATAAAATTTGCAATTTCATTGCTCTACAATATTGGGACCCTTTAGGAGTCATTGCTAAATCCAACCATTTTGTTGAAATATTCCAGGAATGACTAGATTTTGATTTATAATATAAATCTTTTCTGATTTTTTTTAGGCTTTGATCTGGAAATATGGTCCAAGTTCCCCCCAAAATTACAACATTAGCCAAGCTAGTTATCGAAGTTCATAGCAGATATATATACCACATTTTAATAACCTTCAACCATGTTCTTTGAACTTTGAATTTACACAATTGGATGTAGCCTTACTCTATCCTATCTCATACATTTCTGAGCCAACTCGGGCTTTATTTATGTCACCTGTTTTCCAGACTCAGGATGACTTGGCAGAGGAGGCTTCCCCAACTCCTTCTTTCTCAGAGGTTGGCTGTGTTGAGGGGATGATGTGTCCACTACCTATTGAACTGCCACCACTAGATACAGGTACATACTGTTATTGTCTGACCATGTCAAGTCTTTTAGGTAGAAGTTGGTGAAAATCTTTTGGGGCTTACAGTGACATGCCTGCATTATTTGGTCAAATGATAACCTACCATAAAGGCTTTGGCTGCTGCAAAGGTTAATCTATTTCTGTGCCTTGAATAACTAATCGCCCAAGTATTGGTGTATTCTGATTTCCCTCAAAAGGTCCAGAACTTTCTTTTCCTTTACAATCATAGTAAAAATCATTGGATAGGGACTTCCAACTGGTACATTTTTTTCCTGTGAGCAAATCAAATGTATTTTCGTTCTCTGAGATGAATTGGGACAGGGAGGTATACATCTGACACTCCTCTCAATTGAGTGAAATCAATCATCTGTGATGTGGTCTAAAGTGTCATCATTCCTTGTAAGATTAACAGCCTCTGGAGGATTGACACTGACAAAGTGAGGAGCTTGGGGAATTTGATATGAGTGCCTATGTCTAAATTGTCCTTGACCCATGGGTGCACCACCAAAGGGATAACATTGGCTATATGTACTGGCGTTGACGCCTTTTGGAGCAAGAATTCCTCACCCTCAGAATCCCTTTGAAACTGAAGGAGGGTTGAGGGCATCAAAGGAGAGTTTCTTAGTTCCTGTCTTCTATTGTCTTCTAAATCTGTAAGGAGGTTGGACATCTCTACATTGCAAAGGATCAACCCTGAATTGGCCATAACATAAAAATCCCTCTAGAGCATATGTTTGAGGGTTTTGCTCTGGCACACTAAAGCACTATTTTGGATGTCAACCCATACATTTAAGATATGCAGACACTCCTTTTAGTGATCATAAGTGCTGCCCAACACTCTGCCTTGGTCTGCTTCTTTCCCAATTTTTGTGCATGGATTTTTTAAATGTGATGACTGACCTGTAGGAATCTATACTAGAGTTGCACTCTTAGATGACCTCAAAGGAGGTTGCTGAAAAGTTGTGAATGCAGCCGTTTGCTTTTGACTTACGTTTGACTTACGTTCTAGTTCTTTCAAAACATGCAGTTATTTTACATTTTAATTCAGAAGTTTTTTTGTATCAGCCATAATTTACTTCCAGTTAGTGTGTGCTTATACACGCATACCCAGATTTGGGTAATTTTTTGGGGAATACGTCCATCCAGAACTTTTGCATTTATTTGGTCACATTGCCCATTGGCACTTGAGACAGCAGATACTTATATACCCTGTTACAGACACTTTGAGAGTAGAAAAAAAGAAATCTATATGTTAGAAGTTTTTAAGAATCTAAAATAATCTAATGTGGACTTTCATAGTGCTTAATCTCCATCAATTTACAGACTCTAACGGGCAGCTGAAGGTACATTATTGTAAGTCCAATAACATTACCAGGTCGTACCAGAGAAGGTGCAGAGGTGACTGGAAGACTATGGCAGGTAGGCTTTTGCAACAGGTAAGTTTTGAGCTTTTTTCTGAAGGAGGTAGTATTATGGTGCACTGTGTACATCATTAGAAAGATTATTCCAAACTTTAGGAGTATCAACAGCAAAACCAAGTGTTTGACTGGCTTGTAAAGTGAGGAGTAGAAAGGAGGAACTGTTTGGTAATGATGGTCAGGGTGACCTGGCCTGGTCCTGTAGGAGCAGCTGATAAGACAGAACTACTGACATATGACAAAAAAAAAAAAAAAAATAGCAGCAGCAAAAATGCAGAACCACCTAAATTTTCTGGAATATGTTTTATGTTAATGCTATATTCTAGATACAACTGAGGTCGAACACACTGGCTGCAGATTAACAGAATTATCTGCACTAGCTTTCAAAATAACAATGTGCATATGGCTGTTTGGAAATTATTATTCTATACATCTGTCTGCACTTTGGAGAAACACGCTATTTTTGTGATATTTCGTTGTCCACATTCTCCACACTTCTTTTCCTTCTTTTTATCAACCAGTATGCCTTTTTGAAGTGGTACTTGGCTACATGTGACCGTGCTTTGGGAATGTTGTCAGCAGTCTTACCACACAGTTTGCAGCTGTAGACTGATGATGTGTTGTCACACTGAGCATAGCACTGCCTCAGTTTGGGAGGGGTTGGAATGTGGCTGTTATTGCTTGAACGGAACTTTGCCAGTTTTCTTGCATTTCTTATTAATTCTTCATCATCTAAAAAAGAAAGACAAAAATGTAAAATAATATTTTCAAATGCTACACAACAAATATATGAAATGCTTAGACTAGTTTACCAAAACACATTAATTTATAAGCACTAACAAAACACTGTCTTGCAAAGGTCAAACTATAGTTTTATGTTCCTTTCTTCAAGACCCATAAAGGTGGTTCAGAGATATAGTGGGCAACACACTCGCCTCCCACATCTGTGGTCTGCATGTCTTTTCATTTATAACACACAACTCATTTATATGTAATGACAGAACTTAAAATCTGACAGAATCAAGATAATTTTTGCCAATGGACTTCTATTTCACCATGTAAAACCAACAGCACCAACTTACACACTGAATTCCTACCATGTGTATTTTAATGGCTTTATATTTGTTGGTAATGATAAAGCCCAGAAAGAGGCTGCTCACTAAATTTGTCCAGAGTAACCCAGAGACAATACTGCCAACATGGTTTATCTGAAGCTGTCTGGGAATATCAGTTGACAACTTACCAGCATGCTGGCTCCAGATGTGGCCTTGATATGCATAAACCTCTGGATACCCCTGAGAACATAGATGACAGTAGCAATGTAACTGTAGTATGTGCTGGATGACTGATACCATACTACTGAAATGCTCCCCTGAGCAAAGGAGACATTTAAATGCTGTTCCTTTCTCTGCAGAGGTCAAAAGGTCATGCGCAAATATCATCTGCTCCATCATTGGGTCATCTGCATCCTCTTCTGATGATAGATCTTTTGAGCTGGAGCTATCATGGTCATCTATCCTAAACTGACGGGGTGATACAACACCAACAAGTTTACACAAATCTTTCTGCCCAGAGTTCCCTGATTCCTTGCTACAGAAACTGTTGAAAGCCAAATGAGCCGTGTGCGGTAGATGTTCCTGAGCTTTGTTCCTACTAAATGGTCCAGCTTTATTTGAATATGCTGAATTTTCATGTTTGACAATATCTGTTACTGAGTCTGTAACTATAATTGTAGGACTGCTTTTATTATTGGTCAAGTCATTGCTTACTACTGTGTCTGTATTTGTGCCAATTCTTGAAGATTCCTGATGTTGAGTTGCACTATTTTGGCCCACCTGTTTCTTTTCTATAAATTCCATCTGATCTACCATTTCCTGAGAGTCTCCTGTAGACATTTTGCACAATTTCTTGTGCATTTTTAAGTCTGTGGTGTGTTCATCATACTTGGAAACATGTGCAACACTGTGTGTGGACAATTCTGTTTTTTCATCATCATTACTGGAACCTTCTTTGTTGCTATTGTCAACTAAATCCTTTTGCCTTTCTAGGTCTGCCAAAACCTGATCAGTTCTGTTACCTTTTACATGTACATTGGATGAATTTGACATTGCAACCATCATTTCAACCTCTTTAACACTTTTTATAACATTTGTTGCCTTTTCAGCCATTTTATTGTCAATTATTGGAAAACTAAAAGAGTTTTCAGAGCTATTTAGTGACATACAGTTTCCATCTTGTAGCTCAGACCTGGTTGATTTTTGGGAAAGATCTAAAGCACTTTCAGCACATATGTCTGTATTTCTTACATTGGTCATATCTGACAATGTATCATTACATGGTACATTGACCTTTGAAAAATTAAATGCATCAGAATCACAACTGGTTTTAGAAGTCACTTTCTTCATGTTATCCTCACAAGAATGAGTAAAGTTCAAGAGAGCCTCATTTGTTCGTTGACATTCTTGTTTTTCATCTACAATATGCCATGATTCTCTGGAAGGCTTACCACTTGGTTCACAATACGACTGTTTTTCACTGATACACTGATCTGACTGTGATATACTGGCTACATTTTTGTCAACAGTATGATATGACAGAGCAAAATTCCTTGGTTGCTGAGCTTTGTTATCAGATTCACTACAAGTGTCTGACAAACATAAATCAATGACATTTTCTTCAAATGTATCAAGCTTCTTAACTGAATCACCAGTATGCAAATGTTTATGAACAGGACTATTTAAAGTAGCTGTACAGTGTGACCAAGGAATTCCGATACCTTTAGATTTGGGAGTGTCAATTAATGCAGCTTTTGTATCTTCAGATTCTGAATTTTGCTTGGTTTCTATACTGTCCTTGGAGCATGGTGTACTTGTAGGGGGTAAAATGACATCCTTTAATTGAAGAACTGTATCAGCTGCCAGCTTACACAAAGACACTGACATATGTTTTTCATTTTGATTTGCATCTACTTTGTTCACTTTGTTCTGGACATTTTCTTCAAGATTCTGTCTTTCATCTTTAATGTCTGTTTCAGCATCACTTGCAGTATTGTACATATTCTGCATAATACCGATGTCTTTGTCTTCTGCAGCATGCAAACCATTTCTTTTTATTGGCTGGCTTGTGTTACTTACTTTCTCATTCTTGTTATTCGACTTTTGCACTTGATTTCCAAGTTCCTCCTTTCCAACTCCTGCAAAATCAAGGTTGCATGTGTTATGCTCATCACCCTTGTCGGAACAAGCACCTTCAGATAACTGTTTATTATTTTCAGTGACCTCTTTCATACATTCAGCAGTTACACACATCGTAGAATTTGGTTTATTTTCTGAATTGTTGTCAAGGTACTGAACTCCTTTGTTGCTTTTTTTGGCATTTTGTTTATTCCTGTTGATCTGAGAATTCTGTTTTTCTGCTTCTGTGTCTGTTTCAGTGTCTGCATCATTGCCCCAGTCATGATCCATGTCACTGCTTAATACTCTTTCAAGGCAAAGTTCCCTGCTTTCTGGGAAAGAGGTGGCATGTGACCAATTCTTTGGAGCAAATGGATTATTTCTGATCTTTGAGGGCGAATGTAGATTTCTGGGTTGAGGATAAACATGGTGTTCTACTATCGGTGCTTCGTCCCCTGACTCATCATCAGGACCTGAAGAGATGTCCAAAAACTTTGATGTCACTTCCTCAGTTGAACAATTGGCACTGTTATGGGTTGATGGCAAAAGGCTAGGAATGTTTTTTTCAGCCACCATATTTTCATCATTAATACTATGGTTTTCAAGATCTTTTGACAAGGTGGTGATGTCTCTAATATCCGAAAAGAGGTTACGTACTTTTCCTAATGTTGGCAACCCATTCTTGATATCTTGGTCAAAGTTTTGTGCTTTCTGACTAGGAGTAGTAATTGAGGGGTTTTCTTGATTTTTTTCTTGCACTTTATGTTGTTCAGCAGCTGGATCACAAACTAAAGATATAGAACTGTTATTGTCTGATGATTTTCCACTATTTTCTGCAGGTGGAATTTGATGTGAAATCTTTGGTTTAAGTTTTGCAGTTACACTGTCTGAAAAATATTTAAAAAAATAATTTAGTAAATGTGATATATGTGTGTGCTCCACTATTTGTAATGTACCAACTATTAGATATTGTACATACAATGTATATATAAGATTTTGTTACGTGAAATCTGGGAATTTTAGAATAAATGCTAGTAGTGTCCAGACATATCTTGTTGTCTGTTCTTAAATGACGATTAACATTAATTAAGCTCCAAAGAAACCCACCAAATAACACAGTAAATACTAAATAATTAACAAACTTAGCAGTTTCTTCAGGTGGAACACTGCAGCAACCTATACACAGAAATTCTGCAATTATTATGAACTTTATGATTTCCCAGATATTTCACATTATAATAACCAATAATAATGACTTTGAGAATATCCTATGAATAATACTGGGAATAAGTAACCAATACTTCTAGGGCTCATTTAGTTTTTTCAAATAAGATATAAACTGATGAATTATGTTTAAGGAAAACTGTGGCACAATCTTATGACTGGATCAGGATTATTTGAACAAAGATGCTTACACATCACAAGTTTTGCCTGAATTATTTCATGTGTAATGGAAATTAAACTGATGGAGAAAATTATTATGAAGGATTCCTAATACTTAAAGTAAAAGGTTTGTTGCACATACCAATAAAAGAAATGACATAATCAGATGTTTCAGTCACAGAGTTAATGCGGTGTATATGAATTCGTAGTTCTTTTCCCAGAGCCCCAGAAAACTTGTTCTTTTTAGACTTGTGTTTCCTTCTCTTACTGTATGATGCACTTTGTTTTCTTTTTCTTTTACAAGTAGTAGTGGATTTCTCACCATCCAGCAAAGGCTTGACATCTATCAAGTTTGCGTTGGGATGCCCCACATTGCTGGCTTCACTGGGGGAGGCACAAGCATACTGTGAGGAGCTGTGTTTATCTGGAATAACATCATTGGAAGCAAACACATGATCAGCATTCAACTCCCCTGAATCTTTGTCACAATGTTCTGATATAATACTTTTTGGAGATATGGATGATGAATTTAACACTTTTTCATTTCTTTCAGTCATTTCTGTGCCATCTATATTCAATTTTTCAGAACTTATATCACTGGAAGTATGGCTATCCATGGGGCTGTCCCAGCTGAAGCCATTCCCTGCTGCTACAGTCTGACCATTGGGCAATTTATAGCAAGTGGACATTGGCTTTACATTACTTGTTCCTGGCACACTGCCTGAGGCACTGCTCCCATTATCAATGGTGTTTGGACCTTTCACCCCATTCTGAGCTCTGATCTTTTTACTTCTTTGACCTTTTGTGCTCCGTTTGGGTCCCACAGACTGGTGTACTGGCATATTTTGTGAGTTCAAAGAGCCTTCACGATCACTGTAGCACTGATTAGCTGACACACGTCCTGTGGAAAATTCAAACTGTTTTCCTAGCAACACAACAGAAGCAAAAGAACTTTCCAGAATAGTCTCCTTGATTTCAGGGGTGCTGCGCTTCACCAATCTCCCACTCCTTGTAGACAGAACATTCTCTTCAGCCTGCTGCACCACCAGTTTTGGAAGACAAAGCGACTTACCAAAGGTAGGCGAGTCTTCATAAGTATCCTCAGTAGAACTGGACATGAATGGAGATGTGGCAGTGTGACCTCCATATACTGGTTTGTGTTCGGCAAAAGGTTCTGGGAGGAAACTCTTAACATCTGTGCTGCTTTCACTGAGTATTGCTGAGTTGGTAGAGGAGGTTGGGGAGGGCAAAGGAGTGTTATCTACAACTAATCTTGGCTTTTTTAAGATCACTTTGAGAAAGCCGTTGTTTTTTGAACCACCTGAGCCATGGCCTTTATCAGAGGATGAGCTTGACACACTGCCTTTAGAGGAGTTCTTTCTTCTCTTACGCATATTTGGTGTGATTAATATAAGGTCACTTTCTGGGTCAGATGATTTATCTAGGTGGGATACATTCATTTCAGATAACAGCCCAGAGTGACTGGCTACCTGGAGGTTCTCTTTGTTGCTGTTATTAAAGTCATTCGATGTTACTGGCAAAGGCTGCACACTGTTCTTGTGTAATTCCTGTTTTTCAATATCTTCAATGGCAGCAAATGTCTCTGTTTGTGTTAATCTCTCAGATTCTCCTATTTGTTCCAAGAGGAAATCTTCTGAAACTCCTTCATACACACAATCAGGGGTTTCTTCACAGCAGCTTAACCTTTGTTCCTCAGCAAAATTTGTGGAAGTTGTCATAATTGGGGATGGACATATAGTTCTCTCTTTGCAGATTTCCAGTGAATTATTTTCGACTTTCTGTCTCCTTTCCAACTCTGTCATGTCATTGTTTTCTGAAGAGTTATCTTTCCTCTTTCTCCTAGACTTCTGAGTATTTGCAGACTCCCAATTGTCTTCACTCAATAACTGAGACTCGGAGATGTTCTTTTTGACCTTGACAGGGACATTATCGGTCTTCTGTTCTCTTGTTATTTTACTGGCGTGCTCTGCAACACACAAATATGTATCTATGTATTGAATAAATGCTGCACTGACAAATCAATACACCAGCTGCTTGTTTATATATAAATTACCACCTGTAACTGTACCTTCTTTCATGAATTATTGAACCAGCATTTTATCCAATTTGTAAAATCTTCAGTTGCCAGTGTAAATAAATTATTCTTTATTTAAATATGGAAAGTTACAATTGGCAAGTATCTTTTTTAATAGTATAAATATTATAATAGAATAGAATAGAATAGAAACATTTATATAGCGCAAAATTGATGCAACATCCTCTAATGCGCTTGAAATCAAAAAGGCAAAGTCGAGGGACGTTCGAGGTCATGATCCAAGGTTAGCGCCCGCCAGGGAGATGTACTATGGTGGAGGATATGCTAATCTAAACAAGTAGGTCTTTAGCTGGCTACGGAAACCTGTTATTGTTTGTTGTGATCGTACTGATTGTGGGAGTCTGTTCCATTCTATGGGGGAAGCCACTACAAAACCTCTCCTACCGATGGCCTTTTTGTGAGAGGCTGAGGAAAGAGAAAGACGATTTCCACGTGTTAGACAACTGGTTTTGATCAAGGATGATAGGTATATGGGTTGAGAGAAATTTATAGCCTTGAAAGTAATTAGATTGTACTTAAACAATATACGGTAAGTGATAGGAAGCCAGTGTAGTTTTTGAAGAAAAGGAGTGACATGGCTAGTTCTATCAAGTCTAAAAACAATTCTACAAAGGGCATTTTGTATCTTTTGGAGTTTAGCAACATTGTACTTACTGATGCCATAAAGTAGGGAATTGCAGTAGTCAAGTCGACTACTGATCATTGAGTTTGCAAGCAAGGCTGCAGTTTCCACACTGAGGAATTTACGAATACGTCTTAGGTCCTTAAGGTGGTAGTAGCAGGCTCGACACATATTAGTTATGTGGTTGGAAAAGGTGTTTCCAGAGTCAAAAATTACACCCAGGTTCTTGACTGTATCAGTAGGGGAAATAGAATTTCCGAGAAGTTGAGTAGGGAATTTATTAATGAGGGACTCTCTGGCTAATTGTGTAGTTATAATACTTCTATACATATATGGACCTAAAATTTCTGCACAATTATGAAAATTAATTGACAAGACCAATAAAAGTCAGGCAGGGCATCTATTAGTAAATGATGGCATTTTTATTAAAGCACAAAGATTCCTCAGCTTATTTGTCCCAATAATGATGAAGTAGCAGAGATTTCACCTTTACTCTCCACCTGTCTGCCAGGTGAGCTTGGATTCACTGCTGATGAGCTTTTCCTTTTCTTTGTGTGACCACTCCACTCCTTCTTATTAAAATGATCAACTGCAAATACAGGTAAAAATATGTCCTTTCTTGTACTACAATTGGTGTGCATTTTTTTTGTTTTAAGAATAATACTTTAACTATCACAGTTGACCACAAATATCACTTAAATTTTGAGACTACAAGATGAAATGACAATAAAAAGCTAAAACACTTATTAAAGTGATATACAAATGTTTTTTTTACTTGTTAATATCTGTATGTTGCTATAAAAAATGAAATATTCCTTTCTATTGTAAATACGACAAGTTCTACTTCTGTGAAATCTTTTAGAATTTTTGGTTTGATGTTTAGTATCTTTACAAGGATTCAGACTTTAATCTAGTTTGATCATTAAACCAATGCTTTTAAAACCAGCAAAAATAAAGAGATACAATAATATGTTTACTATCTTGTCATTATGTTGAAAATATGGTTAAAAACATAATAACCATAGATATTTTGAAAAAAACATATGATAAGCAAAATAGCATGTTTTTGTGCAATATTGATGATTTAAAATGTTTTGTGAAGTTCAAATTTCAGATGTTTCAACCAAACTTCATTTTCAGGGTAATGAAGTAGAAGAGAAAACCTTCGAACTTCTAACACTAGAACTTCTATAATCGTAACTATCACCAGAGAACTTCCTCTAACCATTACTCATGACAAATATATCAATGTGAGAGTGATGTAAATGACTGTAATGTATACAAGAATTTATGTCAAAGAACGGATTCCATATGGTGCACTGTGAATATGCTAGTACTTGAGCTATGTACAAACACACGTGGTTTCACCATGTGTGTTACACAACTTTTAGTGTGACAAAATTAGTATGTATATCACTCTATGATGGGTATAAGATGAACTTACAAAATAGGTATTTCAATTAACAATAGTTACTGTATGACACTTGATGCTTAAATTTTTGGTGTATACAAAACTTTTTTCAATGAGTATTAAACCAACATCTGACAACAGAACATGGTTTAGATACGGTTCCACTTCAGTGTCAGATGTTTCAGTGTTCTACATCCTATAACCATGTAATACCCCTTTCATGCTACAGGCAATATAACTCATGATTTTAGGTGTTAGACAACACAACCCTGTTTTCAAATACCGTCTGATACCTGTATGTGAGCTTGTGTAAAATGGCACGCCATCCGATTCCTTGAGCATCCTAATGAAGTTTTAAAATGTTTAAAATTTCCGACTCTGAATTTGGAATCATGAGCATTCATAGATGAATTTTTCATATGGTAACCAAAGGTGTGGTCCGCGGATTATATAAAGTTATGTTTCAGTGATGTTTCGATGTAATATGTTAGTGTGACGGCAACATAATGTGAGTGGAAGTACATGGAGGTTGTCTCTTGGTGACACTCGTCCTACTGCCATCCTACTGTTACACCATGTCCAATCAGTGGCCATGCGCGTCATACCTTGTGGATACAACAAATCTCCGAAGATATGAGGTGTCCTGGGAGGTGGTTCCACCGCCGAGTAAAACTTCTAACCACTGGGTATACTGCCCATTGTGTGTGAATGGGGGATAAGATTTTGGTTAATTATCTGGAACGTGGGTGTGTTTTGCACTGATAACACATCATGCTTATGTCTCCATCAGTTTGTCCTTGATCCCATTTCTAGGAAGAGAAGTAACAATCACCACAGTATGTGAAATTTCCCACCCAGGAACACCCTTTAATTATAACAAAACAAGAGCACTCAGAGAGCGCAGATCTCCACCGAAGCACGTAGTAATAAGTAAATGGAAAAAATCTGGATTTTTTTTGTACACAAATGGTGATCCAGATCACTCTCAAAATTGATTGGGATCTACGTTGGACCAAGACCCATCTTCTGATTTTTTTTTATGAAATTCCAACAAGTAGTATTTGCATAATCCTACTAAAAAACGAATGGTCATGAAAATAATACCTCCTTGGTAGAGCTTAAATTGGTACCAATTTTACATCTAAAGCAATTAAAAGCATAATACAGAGGTAAAAATCACAAATGTATAAATATCTCTCAAAAGTGAAAGAAATAGGAGTTTTATTACTGGCAAATGTCATATACTGAGGTGAGTTTCACATCTGTGTTTGTACTTCTACAAAGCCATATAGAGGAGTGTATTTCAGGTGTACAACAATGTCTATACTTTGACTCCATATACATGTATATAAAATACCATATCCAGTTCCATGCACATGGAGGACACCCTTGAAATGGTCTAGTTAATTTTCTCAACCAGAACGTGGTACATATTACTACATTATATGAATTGTCTTGTTCCAGATAAATATACAGGACTAGCTCAGAGTAGTAGTTATCTGACAAGGTAGACATCTGTATCTCAGAACATTCAACCCCATTGAACTGGAAATTATTCAATTATGACTTCCATTAAATTAATACATTATTCATACAGGTAAGAAGAGGTTAAGGCATTATTCACAACCCAATATGAGAGTATGATTAACCATATTTCTAAATCAATTACCCCGTACTTTCCTGTATTGGATGTTAAATATCAGAATTTGAATCTATATTCTTTCTCAGTCAAATTTCCACACATTTATACACTATAACTGACTTCACAAATAAGTAGAATTAACCTCAAGCAAACACATTATATATGGTTCTAGTTATGGCTACAATTTCAAAATACAGTCACAAAAATTAAAAGGATTTTTCTAACAAGGGACCTCTAAATGGGCATCACTTTCATGTACTTAAATTCAACTTACCATTGTTCCACTCTTGTAGTATATTCACACTTTCTTTACACTGGACCAACTTAGAGATAAAAATTATTCCCAGACAAGAGTTATAATTTACAAATATAAGACTCAAGTAACATGGTTCTATTACTAGTATTTCAAATTTACTATGATCTAACAACAGATGTTCTGTTTCATTTGAACTACAACTTGTAAATGAGTCTTGCTGACTTGGGAGCAATAAAAATCAATACCTTTCTTTGCATTAACATAATTAATGCACACAATACACAACATTTTCTGAATAACCTTGTTGATGATACTCATGATAATTCATTTATCATTCACAAATTCAATTGAAACCATCTATTCATTGTATTCAACATGCTGCTAATGCACATATGTGAATATGGATGACCTAGAACTTCAGTGGACTTGGTAAAGTCAACTACAGGTGTACAAAATAGAACCAAGTCTCTAAACATTAAAAATGTAGAATTTTGTGGGACAAGTAAAAGTTGTTAGAGTTTCTGGTTACATATACTCTACTGAATTAATTTATTCAGATTTGATGATATCACTGACCTATTTATGATATAAAGACAATAGAAAATTGTAATTAAAAAGTACCATTAAAATACCACAGTGATTTAAATAGAAAATCATTGACAAAATATCACACAAATAAACCTACGACACTGTCATTAAACTGAAGCTTGCATGGACACACAACCATTTAATATTTACCCACCTTTGTTCCGATTTCTCTGAGTATTCACATTATGAGATTGCCCATGTTCTTTTTCACTAGTACAATATGGTTCTTTCCTTGGAAATCCTGCAGTAAACACCAAATATTGTTATGAGTACAACAAGCAGCAAAATGTCCAGTGTCAATATCCAGTTTCAGACTGATTATGTAAAGGAAGCAGAACGAATAATTTATACCAGATAGAGTACACAAGTATTATTGATATCCTTGTATTTTCATGTACAAATGAAACCTTTGAATGTACCAAAAATAAACCATGTATACTGAATATGTGTATGTGTCAATTAATGTCTAAAAATCAACCTTCTTCATATCTGCTGCATATACAAAATTCACATCTACAAAACTTGTGAACTGAACAAAAGCATCTACCATTCTAATAATTTTGTCAGTATTTTCATAAGAATGCAAGAGTCAATAATTATCTCATTTTTTCTTTCCTGAACTGTTTTCACCAAACACGATCTGTTCATATTGCAATTGTTCAATATGCAGTGTGTATGTCTGTACACTTCTGTGGCCTGAAGTGTTTGGGAATTCCCATTGATTTTTCACCATATTCACACACACTGGCAGTTGCATTCATTAATTGACTCCACAGGAATATTACAAGTTTTCTTGTACAGTCACCACTGACTGATCTGTCTTTTTCAGTGTACATAAGACAATAATGAGCAGCCACAGTTCATTTTAGCCATATAGAATTTCACATGTAAAAACATAATTATCAATAAGCGCTAATTCTCTGTGGCATAATGCACTGTCTCTATATAGACAGTGCTAATTAATGTGACACATAATCCTTTTCCGATGAATGAAAAGGGAAATGTGTAGAATCTTGCTCTTAATCTAAAAGACATTTATACCAGCTTGTCTGTTGTTTCCTACATTTTCATATTAACACAGATCTTTTGATCGCAAACATCTAACATTATTGCATATGTTATAGAAATAGAAAAAATAGTTCTTTGGTTTTGTACATAAACACATATGTCCCAATATATTGTGCACAAACTGTATATCTGCATTGTGTATATAAATGCACATATAATGAAAGCGGTTTACGGGATATATATAATCACATTAAAGACATAATAAAGATGCATGTGGACATACATGTACTTATAAAAACCAACATACAACAGTGGGCCTGTATACAGATATTCAACACTTTGATACAGCTTTATATGCATGTACAAACATAAATGTCTGTATATAGGTTATCTTATTTTGAAAAGTGCACAAAAAATTACTGTCAGCAGTTCAAACTGCATCATGTAACACTGATAAAAAGATCCTGTAATAAAGAAAAAAAATCGAGTAATACACTAAATGAAATTCAAGGATAGATTGATATATTCATTGTATAATCAAATGAACTTTATCATATGTCATTTGAGAAGCCAGTACTCTGGCAATCAACTGTAGCAACAATAGTCAGATGTTACAAAATCCTCATTTCTCAGAAAATATGTATGGTTTCATTATAAGCAGCTTCCTGCATGATGTCTATAAATATATCTTTTAGATTAGCTGGAAATTTATATTTAGCTTATGTCAATTTTCAGCAGAATGGGTTTCACAATGATTGTAAAAATCATGTTTACTATTCTTCACTATAAGTTAGAAATTAAATTTAGTGCCAAACATTTCAGATTAACCTTTTTATACTTTGTGAAAGGTAAAAACAGCTGTGCAACATCCGTTTCAGAAATTTGATCAAACTTTTTCCATTGTGATCGATCTATTTGATTATTGATATCCCCTCTTTCAAAAACCTAATCAATACAGAATTTTACATCAATCAAATATTTTATAAAATATTTCCAGCCTTTTTCTCATTATGGGGCTGTTCACTTTACTTAATTATTAATGTAATCCTCTTTGCATGATCATCTTGTTTCTGTTCTCTGCCATTTTGAAGCAAGTTGTTTTCTTTCAACAAACCACTCCCAACACAATCCCAAAATGAAAAGAATGTTTTTGGAAGGTAAAGAATGTGTCCTCAAAGTAATCAACAGATCTTTATACAAATGTTATTATGTAGGTAGTGCCTCACCAAAGGAAGAAGAGATTTGATTTTGGAACAGATTATCGATACAATTTTCATGGTCATGATATCTGATTGTGTGGGTTCAAGCTTAAAAACAGAATTTGGGTGAAATTTCAATATGAAGATACTGGCCTGTCTTGGCAGAGGTCTGCACTCTACTGAGTGCTTTGTGTAGTTTTTTTATTTTTATATCTTAGCAGAATTATACAAGTAGCATGAAAAAAGATAAATTTACTTATAGTATATGAAATTTGCAATAGAATTATACAAGAAATGTGAAAAAAGCAAAACTAGCCACAGTTATATGAAATTTACAATGAAGTGCATACTTTAAGATAAAGACAAAATACCACTTATTGAAATTTTGCTTTAATTTTGCATCATATTACTTGCTCTACTCAACAAATTTAAAGTACTGATACAATTTAGTTTTAAAATTCATATTTTAGTATGGTTCAAAGAAAAACTGACCAATTTCAGAAACAAATGAACCAATATCATTTGTTCACAATTTTTGACTATGGATAAATCCCTAAGACCTCTTTCAGATAGGAGAACATTAATTAATCACTAGAACATAAAGTAAAATTGCTTTTATTGTGGAGGTCTGTGTTTTATATGATTTCAGTATTGTCATTTTTTTCTATATATGCTAAAGATTGATATTTGTCAAAGTATACTGCAAATGTACACAAAAGGTTCAAAAATTCTTTTGCGGTATTCCCGATGCAATACATGTTCTAATCCAGAAACTTATAAGCAGTCTAACTATTCAAAATATTCCCTTAATGTTTGTGTATTGTAGACTAGTTCTATTAAGTTATCAAGTTCAAGTGTTAAGCAGAATTCTATTTGTACATAAGAATACACACAAGACTTTATAGTTTTTTTGTTTAAACTGATATCAGAAATTTCTGAAGTAATTTTCCAGTCTACCTGAATTAACTTAACATGGTTAAATTGTATATATATTTACGATCTCACCTGTTTCTGCAACGTTCCTCCTTTCTTCTTTCCACTGATTCCAATCGCTTGCTTTCAGCCTGTATAAAGACACACTACACTTCTTACTCAGTGCTTTCTCCTGTAGTTCTTCCATCTTTTTCCTGTCCAAGAAATTCATTTTGCCCAAGCATTCAGTCACCTTTAAGTTATCCTCAACACTGGATGATACTACATTCCATGGCTTTTCAGTTCTGTTTACTTCACTATTAATTTCTGGGTTCTGCTCTAACTGTGAGTCCTGCAGTTTGGAGTCATACTGATCTTTCACAACATTACACTTCTTTGTTTTCACAGAACAGGATGTGGGAGAATTGCCCAGTACTTGTTTGCTTATCACACATTTTATTTTTCCATATTTTCTGTTCTCTCCATTAGAGGTTGTTTCATTTGCCAAGCTACCTTCTGTTACAGGTGGGCATTCAGTGTAACACTTGTATAATGTGTTGTCCTCACAATCAGCATCTATTAACAGTTTGTGTTTCCTCTTGACTTTGTGCTTTTTCTTTGACCATTGTGTACCTGCATTATCGCCATCAATATTCATGTCACTGTAATCAATGAAACTGAATGGAGACTCATCAGTGGCATGCTTTAATTGTTTTTGTTTCTCTGAGGACTTGCTCTTGCTGCTTTTCTTAACCTCTACTGTTTCTGATTGATCTTCAGCCCTCTCCAGAATATTCTTTTGTACAGACTTCAAATGGTTCTGATCTTTACCGTCAGGGTTTTGTGGTTGTATGTCCATTGCCACATCAGCCAGTTTACTGGTTATCGCATTCTGTTTTGACACTATCTGCCCTTTATCTTCTTCCCTGATTCTGCCTCTTCTTGTTCCAGTCATTGCTCCCTGTATATTCTTACATTTCTGTGTATGGTCAGCTATACTTGTATTCCCCTTACACTCGTTCCAGTGGTGACAATAAACCTGAGGTCCATGACTCGGCAGTGTGAGATTATGACTGAAGCATTGATGGTTTGCATTGATATCTGCCGCTCGAGACCATGTCTCAACTATTTGTGCATCACCCAGCCCTCCAGTCACTGATCTACTTGCTATACCAGCGGCTGTTGCATACGCCTGTTTAGCATGGTTCACATGTTCAAGACTTGTATTAACCTGCAGAGCAGAAATGCCACTATCACTCGGTGCAGTCACCTTTCCTCTAGCCTCAGATTTCTTACTCTTCCACTTGTCAGTCAATGGTGTCTTGTTATTACTTTCACTTTCATTTGGCTTTGACACACATGTGAAACTTGTCACAGGTACCCTCGGTGCCAGTAACTGCTCTTCTTCCGGAACACGAACACATTTAGACTCAGTCATCTCTGATTTATTGCAAGGACTGACAAACCTTGAGTCTTCAATCTTTCCCAACACTGTTACATCACCTCTTGCCACATGAGTTGTATTGTAAGTATTGATATTTGTCGTGCAATTAATCTCAGGCTTTTGTTCTACAATCACCTTACTGTTTTCACTTTCACACAACACTTTTTTTTGCAAATTTGTCTGCTTTTGCCCAGCATTTCTTGAATATTTAGCTGTAGTAACAATATTAGACTGTCCAGTGTAATCCACATTTGTCTTTGTATTGGTGTAGATGTGTTCTTTGTCAGGGATCAATTTGTGAGTAGTTTCTGATGGATTCACTTGGTGTTCAGAAGTATATGGAGAGTCACAGCTTTTCCAGTTCAACCATGGACCATGAGAAGACTGCACTGAAGTTGTCGGAGATTGTCCAGATAAGTCGTAGTGCAGTTGTTCTTTGGTTAAATTTATTCTACTAGACCCACCCGTTTGATTTAAATAGTTCTTTTCACATTTAGTAAACACTGTTAATTGGTTGTTATTGGTGTTCTTTTGTGGCAAGCCATTTACATCACACTTTGGAGCAACAAAGCTCATATTTGGTCTACAAGGAAGAAGATTTGTCATTCGCTCCAAATTTTGAAGATCAACATTCATATTCTGGGAAGCAGGTGGTCTTTTTCCTGCAGCCATATTATCTGTAATCAGAACCAGTGACAAGACTTTGAATCAGAAAAGTACTTAACACATTTAACTCAACGTATCTTGATTTAGTGTTACACAAATTGTACAAAGTTCATGCTTTATCAAAATAAACAATATGTTTCAAAAGTCAAACAATATGTTAAGATTCAAAGAAAAAACTTCATTATCCATAGTGTTCATCTGCCTCCATTGCATAAAATTATAATTTCACTCATATTTTCACTGTTTCCAAACATTGGTCAGATTCATTATTTGTCCTTCAATTTAGTTACCCTTATTTTCATAGTCTGAGTGCCGTGTTTCATGTATTTTAGCTTTCGTATCATAAATTATCACAAACTAAAATAGCAATAATAGCCAACATAATAGACTATGAATTGCCAAACACATTAAAAGTTATGCTTTTAAATAAACTTCCTATTTTAAAATTATCAAAATATATGCATCAAGAAGTTTCTAGTACAAGCCCACAAATATTTATAAGCATGACCCTGAAGTCTATATCATAAGCTTTGAGGAAAATATATAGCATATGTAATTGTAGTTTTATCCATATAACTGACCTGATGTTGAGGTGGTTCCTCTCACACTGCAGAAACTTTCACTCACACAGGGTAGTAACTACAATTAAATGTAATTTTACTTTAGTCAAGCCCAGAGGCTGTATTCATAAAGAAGGGCTGTATTCACAAAGAAGGGCTGTATTCACAAAGAAGGGTTAAGTTGAGCCAAAATATTTAAGCTTTCAAAAATGGCTTAGCATGTCTTTATATTAAATGGATAAAAGTTACTTTAATTTTTGGACTAAGTGGGGAAGATTCAACTATATTTAATCAAAAGTTAATCTAGTTTGATTGAAGGACTAAAGTTAATCCAAAAATTAGCTTAATTCTTCTGTGAATATTAACCTGAATATTTTTTCCCAGCATAAATCTTCTTTATTCAACCTTTTTTCACAGAATTTGGGCATTACCCTTAACCTATACTTTCTTCAAGTCCTTTTAGTTATTATATGAGGACTGAATGACTTTTTTTACCAGAATTTACAGCTGACAAAAGTATTTAATCAGACATAAGGTCCCCCACTCATCCAGTAGATTCATAATGATTCCATGTATATCAGATTTGGTGGAATGAGCAAGTCTACCCTTAACCTTAATTAACCTTAATTTTATTTCAATTTTTGGAATAACTTAAGCTAAGTTTTCGCTGATCTTTCACTTATCACTTTGGTAAACACGGCCCTGTCAAGTTGAATCTCAAAGGACCACAAAAAATATTCCTCAACTGAAAGTTTCCATATAACTAGGTCAAAATCTCAAGAAATTTTTGACTGAAAATCTGATAGAATAAGAAATCTAAAATTCACCAGAAATCTAAAATTTGCCACCTCTAAAACATTAGTTAATTCTATGAAGAAAATGTTGATTTGTCTTAAACTTGGTAATTTTCAAAATGCCTTAATTTACTAGACATTCAATAAATCTCACCTCAATTCATTTATTTTATTAGCATGTCTACATGTGGCCAATTTCAGATATTTCAGAATTTTTAGATTTCTTACTCTATGTACTTCTATTGAAGGGGAATTCTATTAATTAGAACTCTAATTCAGGAGGTTCAACTGCGTATTTATATTTAATTGCACTCTGTTTCTAATATCAACACAATTTATTCATACTTCCAAGCCACAGTTGTTATGGTTTTATGTCCTGTTCAAATAGTCAGGGTTGTTTATGCTTCAAAGTAGGGTTGGTATGAGTTATAATTTTTGTACTTAAGTTTCACTCTTTCACCATGTATTCTACTCTTTAAAACCCCAGTTACACATCCACGGATGTCCCGCCGGATCGCATAAGGATTCCTAACATGGAAAATTGTGAGTGATTTACGGATCATATTTTACATCCGTATACTCATCCGTAACTTCCCTATTGTCACGGATGCAACTGGTCTGCAAGCACTCTACGGAAAAATCAAACTGCTTGATTTTCCGTAAAAGGTTTGCGGATGTTAGGTGTAATTAATATCCGTAACTAATCCATATGCAATCTGTAAGTTGTCCCTAGCGTCCTTAAAGCACCCGTAGATGTCCTTGTGGCATTCGTGACATCCTTGACTCATCCTCGCCAATAAAGGCTTGGAAAATTTCTATTGATATTCCTGGAGGGTGTTCAGAGGCTGTAAGGACGCCACCGGAAGTTAACGGACATTGCCGGAAACCACAAGGACCAATAGGGATGGTCACGGATATGAAATTTGTCTGCGGATATGCATGGATATTTACGGATCTATCCACGGACAATAGGGACGGGGTTTGCGGATGATACGGACGCCTCAAGGACAATAAGGACAGGGTTTACGGATAGAATTGTAGTTTCCAACGACACTCCGGAACTTACGGAAAGACGCTTTCTCATGGAGAGAAGCCTATATAAAGGGCACTTGGCTTGGGTTTTGCTCATATTTGCATTGGCATCTTGATGAGGATACATGAATTTTTGGAACTTTACAGCTTTTACTGCATATGTTTGAGGATATATTTTGCTGGCATACATATTTAGTAAAAAATTTTGAGGTTTTTGTTTGTTTAAAAACAGGAAATTTGGTGAATAGTTTAAATAGTGTAAAATGTCACCAAAGAAGAGGTCCAAGAGGAGAGGCAGTCAGGAGACAGAGAGGATGTCCACCAGGGTCCGGAGTCCAGAGGTGGATGAATTGTACCAGAGACTCAGCAGGCAGCTGGGGTGGAGGAGTTGGAGGTGGGAGTGGAGAATCCTCTAGAGATGTCGGATACAGAACAGGGTGACATTGGGCTGGAGACGCAGCATGAATTGGATATAAGTGATGAGGATACACCGGATACACAAGCTGTTGGAGGTACACAGAAGGGCAAGGGCACAGGTAAGGGCAAGGCTAACAAAAGGAGCAAGAAACGCCCAGTTCTATTCAGTGCTGAGCAGGAACAGAAGTTGGTGACTTTTTTGCGTGATAACAAGGATATGTCCAAGAGGGAGGCTGTGTGGCCAAAGTTTTGTGAGGAGAACAATTTGGATAAAGATGCCTGCCAAAAGTGGTTCCAGAGCCTTCGGGAAAGTCACTCACATGAAGTCCGACCAGGGGGAACCACAGCTGACAGAGAGGCAGAAATGGACCAGAGACAATGTATTCAGGGCTCCCAAGGGGTCTGCTTCTCAAGCCAGTGCAGCAGCGGGCTCATCATCCAGACGGGAGACTGTGCAGACGGAACCGTTCCAGGATGCTTCTCGTCCAGAGTCAACTTGTGACCCCTCAGACACCTCGCACCTGGATACACATATGCCTACTTCCCGATCATGTGCTGTCAGTGTTACATCAAGTTTAGCAGATTCCGACCTCCAAGCAGCACTTGCCAAATCACAGAGGGGGATAACAGAGTTAAAAGACATTGTGGTTAAAAACTTTGGTGAAGACAAGCCTGATAACCCAAGATTGGGCTTCTGTGACTTTCTGAAGGTGGAGGTGGTACAACTAACAAGCGATTCATATGACGAATTTCAACAAGAGACATTCAACTTATTGGTGAGACTTAAATGTAGGGACAAGCAGCAGCAAAGGTACCAACACGGAATGGGCACAAGCATGGCGCAGACCGTCACCTACAGCCAAGCTTTGACGTCACACCATTACCCAGTGTCTCACACACAGATGCAGGCACCACATCAGCAGATGCAACAGACTTTACACACGTACCGCAAGGACTTTCACAGCAGCAGTTGCAGCATTCACAGCAGCACTTTCAACATTCACTCAGCCACATGCACAGCTCAGCAGCAGATCCATGGACACGCTCCACAGCAAAGCATGCAGCCACAGCAACACTTGCAGCCGATGCAGCAGCAGCAGGCAATTCATCCACAGCATTCCATACAGTCACAGCAGCCAGTACATCAGCAGCTGTAGCAACAGAAAATACTAACACATTAGCCAATACAGCAGTAGCATCAGCAGCCCACACAGCAACACAGTCAGCAAACATCACACCAGCAAAGGTCACAGACCACCACTTCATCATCACAGCTGCGTGTAATGTCACCACCCGTTACAACGCCAGACATTAGATGCCAAGGCAGCCCACCACTCACCAGCACATCAACACGATTCACCCTCTCACCACCAGCGAATCCACCCTCAGTTGACAGCCAGTACTTCAGCAACATTCCAAACACGTCACAGGATGTCAGCTTCGGTGCCATCAACACGCCTCAGTTCCAGCCAGTAGAAGACACATCAACCACTCAACCAGACCAACCAGCCTCAGGAGACCAGTAGCCAGCCCGCCAGCAGATCAGCAACAGCTGATAATTTTATAGGCCCTTCACAGGGCCGCCAAATCTTCCAAAAACAATTATTTGAGCTCTGTTGTTGTTTTCCAAAAATTTATCTCCCGCCGTATAAATTAGATGTACTAAAGATAGTGGAATATAAATTTTCTTGTGAGATGGAGGAACATGTAGACGTGACAACAAGCAAGAGGCACTTTAATGTTTGATTGCAATACTTTTAAAGACAAAAGGCATTTACTCATTTTAGTAGCTATTACTCTGCCATCCAAAGAGCTACAGTTCTGCAACTTTATTATGCAGTAGATCAACCCAAAGTAGGCGAAGGACATATTTAGAAGAAATTGCCTATCTGTAACACTCTCAGAGATAAAAGGCATTTACTCATTTTGGTTGCTATTACTCTGCCATCCAAAGAGCTACAGTTCTGCAACTTCACTATATGGTAGATCGCCCAAAAGTAGGTGAAGGATTTACTTAGAAGAAATTGTCTATGTCCAATACTTGTAAAGATAAAAGACATTTACTCATTTAAGTACCTGTTACTCAGCTATGCAAACAGCTACAGTTGTGCAACTTCACTATGTGGTAGATCACCCAATAGTAGGTGAACAACTTATTCAGAAAAATTGCCTATCTGCAATACTTTTAGAGATAAAGACATTTACTCATTTTAGCAGGTATATGACTCAGCTATGCAAAGAGCTATAAATGTGCAACTTCAATATGTGGTAGATCAACCAAAAGGTGAATCAGTTATTCAGAAGAATTTGCCTTTTCATAACACTTTTAGAGATAAAAGACATTTAATCATTTTAGTAGCTGTTACTGAGCTATGGAAAGAACTACAGTTCTGCAACTTCATTATGTGGAAATTCACCCAAAAGTAGGTGAATGACTTATTTAGAAGAAATTGCGTATAATCAATACCTTTACAGATACAATACATTTACTCATTTTAGTAGCTATGACTGAGCTATGTAAAGAGCTATAGATCTGAAACTTCACTATTAGGTAGATCACCCAAAAGTAGGTGGATGACTTATTTAGAAGAAATTGCCTATCTGTAATATTTTTAAAGATAAAGGGTATTGACTCATTTTAGTAGCTATTACTCAGTTATGCAAAGAGCTACAGTTGTGCAACTTCACTATGTGGTAGATCACCCAAAAGTAGGTGAATGACTTATTTAGAGGAAATTGCGTGTATGCAATACTTTTACAGATAAAAGACATTTACTCATTTTAGTAGCTATGACTGAGCTATGCAAAGAGCTATAGATCTGAAAGTTCACTGTGTGGTAGATCAGCCAAAAGTGAATGACTTATTTAGAAGAAATTGCCTACCTGTAATACTTTTACAGATAAAAGACATTTGCTCATTTTAGTAGCTATTACTCAGCTATCCAAAGAGCTACAGTTCTGCAACTTCACTATGTGGTAGATCAGCCAAAAGTAGGTGAATGACTTATTTAGAAGAAATTGCCTACCTGTAATACTTTTACAGATAAAAGACATTTGCTCATTTTAGTAGCTATTACTCAGCTATCCAAAGAGCTACAGTTCTGCAACTTCACTATGTGGTAGATCAGCCAAAAGTAGGTGAATGACTTATTTAGAAGAAATTGCCTACCTGTAATACTTTTACAGATAAAAGACATTTACTAAGTTTAGTAGCTATGAGTGTGCTATGCAAAGAGCTATAGATCTGCAACTTCACTATGTGGTAGATCAGCCAAAAGTAGGTGAATGACTTATTTAGAAGAAATTGCCTATCTGCAATACTTTTAGAGATTAAAAGACATTTGCTCATTTTAGCAGGTATATGACACAGCTATGCAAAGAGCTATAGATGTGCAACTTCACTATGTGGTAGATCACCCAAAAGGTGAATCAGTTATTCAGAAGAATTTGCCTTTTCATAACATTTTTAGAGATAAAAGACATCTAGTCATTTTAGTAGCTGTTACTCAGCTGTGGAAAGAACTACAGTTCTGCAACTTCACTATGTGGAAGATCACCCAAAAGTAATTGAATGACTTATTTAGAAGAAATTTTGTATATTCAATACTTTTACAGATACAAGACATTTACTCATTTTAGTAGCTATGACTGAGCTATGCAAAGAGCTATAGATTTGAAACTTCACTGTTAGGTAGATCACCCAAAAGTAGGTGAATGACTTATTTAGACGAATTTGCCTACCTTTAATACTTTTAGAGATAAAAGACATTTGCTCATTTTAGTAGCTATTACTCAGCTATCCAAAGAGCTACAGTTTTGCAACTTCACTATGTGGTAGATCAGCCAAAAGTAGGTGAATGACTTATTTAGAAGAAATTGCCTATCTGTAATATTTTTAAAGATAAAGGGTATTGACTCAGTTTAGTAGCTATTACTCAGTTATGCAAAGAGCTACAGTTGTGCAACTTCACTATGTGGTAGATCACCCAAAAGTAGGTGAATGACTTATTTAGAGGAAATTGAGTGTATGCAATACTTTTACAGATAACAGACATTTACTCATTTTAGTGGCTATGACCGAGCTATGCAAAGAGCTATAGATCTGAAACTTCACTGTGTGGTAGATCAGCCAAAAGTAGGTGAATGACTTATTTAGAAGAAATTACCTACCTGTAACACTTTTAGAGATAAAAGACATTTGCTCATTTTAGTAGCTATTACTCAACTATCCAAAGAGCTACAGTTCTGTAACTTCACTATGTGGTAGATCACTCAAAAGTAGGTGAATGACTTATTTAGAAGAAATTGCGTGTATGCAATACTTTTACAGATAAAAGGCATTTACTCATTTTAGTAGCTATGAGTGTGCTATGCAAAAAGCTATAGATCTGCAACTTCACTATGTGGTAGATCACCCAAAAGTAGGTGAATGACTAATTTAGAAGAAATTGCCTACCTATAATACTTTTAGAGATAAAAGACATTTACTCAGTTTGGTAGCTATTACTCAGCTATCTACTCACTTAGCTATTGACCTAGATCTGCAAAAGCAACAAAAGTATAAAGGACACAGGAAAGTAAGCTTATCAAAAACTAGATGAATAACAAATGAAAAGATTTGCCTAACTTTAATACTTGTGAAGGTATTTGACATTTATTTCCATCATAATTTTGCTACAAATAAGAAAATAACTATTGCTCACTTATGACATGCAATGGAACCCCAAACGATATGCCATGTTATAGTTAAAGAAAAAGTAGCTGAATACTGTAACTGCAGTAGTTTTTGAGTTGCAATGGATTTACTCAACAGTCAGAATTTCAAAGTACCTATTACTCAACTATCCAATGTGCAACAGGCCTGCAACTTTACTATCTGATAGCTTATCAAAAACTAGATGAATAACATATTTGAAAAGAATTCCCTAATTTTAATACTTTTGAAGATATTTGATATTTACTTTTGTCATTATTTTGCTACAAATAAGAAAATAGCTATCACTCACTTATGGCATGCAATAGAACCCCAAACTATATGCCATCTTATAGTTAAGGACAAAGTAGCTGAATAACATATTTGAAGAAAATACTCTAACTGCAATAGTTTTGGAGTTACAATGGATTTACTCAACAGTCAGAATTTCAAAGTAGCTATTACTCAGCTATCCAATGTGCAACAGGTTTGTAACTTTACTATGTGATAGCTTACCAAAAACTAGATGAATAACATATTTGAAAAGAATTCCCTAACTTTAATACTTTTGAAGATATTTGACATTTACTTATGTCATTATTTTGCTACAAATAAGAAAATAGCTATTACTCACTTATGGCATGCAATGGGACCCCAAACTATGTACCATCTTATAGCTAAGGACAAAGTAGCTGAACAACATATTTGAACTGCAATAGTTTTTGAGTTATGAGCCCTTTACTCCAAGTAGCTAAGATTGCCATTACTCACTTATCTTTAGGCCTAAGTCCATAAAACCAAACAAATTTTCAAGTGCATGAAAGTTCATTGGGACAATTAATTTACAAAAAATCTGTAGCTGTAGTAGTTTTGGAAAAATCTGTGTGACTAACTAATGCACGCACACACAGGCATCATTTCATAATATCCCTCCCGGGCTAAAGCCCGACGGGAGATAAAAAAAATAATTTTAAAAATGCCCCACACCACACAACACCATCCCCCCACCCCCCAAAAAATAATAATAATCATAACACAATAATTGAACATAGTTCACCCATAGTAAATAGAGTTAAATAGAAATAGTAGTTCTTCCCAAATTTTGTTAAAACCTGTGCCCACAATGCTGTGGACCCCTCACTGCACCTCTCATGTAGTGGTGTGGGGCATCTTTTTCTGAAATATTTGCACCTTGTGGGACAAGGCCTTTCTTGCTTGCCTGTCCATTTTTTTAAAGCATTGTGTTTCAACCCTTTCAAAACCAAAGTTTATGCTACATTATTCAGCCAAAGATGTCATTTAGGTCCAAATAGATGCAGTTATTCTTGATGCTATTTTCAAATAAAATAAATGCACAGAAAATGAAAGCTTTTATTGGTAATACAGTAGAACCTCTATTATCTGACCCTCTCTTATCCGAATTTTCAATTATCCGACCTCAAACCCACTCTCCCAACTCCATTTAAACCTGTTATTTTAGGCTTCCTATTATCCGACCTTCCTATTATCCGGCTTAATTGTTACTCTCCCTAGAGGGTCGGATAATAGAGGTTCTACTGTAATATAACATCAAAATGATAATATATACACAAGCAATAATGTGTGACACATGAATAGCAGAAGACAGGAATTATCTTTAAAATTTAACAATCATATAGTTGTGTACAAAAGTTCACAGTCCATGTAGCACTATTTAAATTTGATAACAAGTGCTTAAATGTTCTATTTACATTTAGAGAGTAACAGTATAACAATATTTCACATTTTATCTGCTGTCCATTGGACCGGAGAGCTGCCCCTCATTCATGAAATAGTCTGAGAATATTCCTCTGCCTTTTAGCTGCCCCAACTGCGTTACAGCCATTATATGGAATGTGATTGCCCTCGAGCACTATCGTACGCTGCCCTCCCCAAAGTCTTCCTGTTGAGCTTTGGGGTATCTGATCCTCAGTAGGTTGTGCAGTACTAGGCAGGCCATGACAACCCTGTTGGCCACCGGGGGCTCCTGCTGCAGCAGGCTCTGGAAAATCCTAAAGCGAGACGTCAGGATCCCGAAGGTGTTCTCAACCACAGTTCTTCCCCGCCTGATCCTATAGTTGAAGACCATCTCCTTCAAGTCCATACTGTGGCTGGAGTAGGGCCTCATTAGCCAGAGCATGAGGGGGAAGGCGTTGTCCCCGAGAAGGAAAAAGTTCACCTTTTGTCCACCAATCGCCAGAGATTCACTGTCAGGGAAGCCGATGCTGCCTTCCTCTATTTTGTGCCTCAAATTGGTGTGCCTGAAAATCTGAACATCTGAAGTTGACCCAGCTGCCCCCACGTCCACCCACAGGAACTTGTAATCTCCATCCACCAGGGCCAAGAGTACAATAGAGTGGAAGCCCTTGCAGTTGCGGAAGAGGCTGCCTCAGCCTTTTGGACATCTGACTGGAATATGCCTTCCATCCAGGGCACTCTGGGCATGTGGAAAGTTCCACCTCCGGCAACCAGCAACCAATCCTCTGGGAGTGTGGGCACTGCATCACCTGATCTTGACAGGCCCTGGTGATAGCGTCACAACCTCAGGCACAAACTTCTCGATGGTCGGACTGGCCACCCTGAAAGCATACTGCAGAGTGGTAAAGCTGTCACCAGTGGCGAGATGTCTGTGGGTTACTGCCAACTTCACTCCTGGACTCACAGGATCTCTCATCAAGGTCCCATCCCTCTGGAACTCAGCAGTGATTCTCTGCTCCAGCTCTTGATAGAGTTCAGGCGGCATCTGGATGAAGTTTCTATATGCCATTGGGTCATCTAAGTGGACCCTTGGCATCGGTCTGCTGTACTGACCCTCTTGTTTAAGCTCTGCCCGGGTTAGCCAAGGCCTGAACTGATATCTTCTGTGTCTTCTCTGTCTAATAACTGGCAGACCCCATCTGCTTCTCAACCGGTCTATCATAGCTGAAATGATGAGTAACTGCCTCTCCATTTCTAACAGTGAGAGTTGAAGTTGTGTAAGATTTCTGTCATGTCTGTCCATAATGACATCTACATTGTATCTGGCTAGTGAGCTGGACCTTACCCCCTTTTATAGCCATTGGCATCCATGCATCCAGTGGTCACTACCTCCCATGGAGACACCTGCAATGTTATGTAAATAAAATTCTGTTATCGATAAGCTGACATCTGCAAGAAAACTAAAGATCCGTAAACCCCATCCGTGAGTGTCCGCAAGGTCCGTAAACCCATCTGGGGTGTCCTTGAGACATCCTGATGCATCCCTATGTTGTCCTGGTGTGTCCTGATGTGTTTACGGCGCACTGTGGGTGGTCACGGACGTTTATCCGGGGGTCATCCGCAAGCAATGAAACGCATCCCTAACGTCCTTGTGGCATCCTTATCATCCGTAGAGTGATCCGCGACGCGTCCGTAAATCACTTTTGTAACATTCCCCCTCCCCAAACCCCATGATCTGCAAAAGATCCTTGGCAGTAACCATATATGGAACCATGGCCTATATCCGTTGGGGATCCGTGAAAGTGTAACTGGCCCCTAAGTGCTCTTTTTGGTAATGAAGGGAAGAAAATATTCTATTTTTTCCAGGAAAATTAACAGAAACTGATTTTTTCTTAATGCTCTGCACAAGATAACACATTGCTCTACCTTATATGAGGTGTACTACTTAGACTTACACCTGAAATCATTCATAACTGTCTGGTGTTGGAACACCATTATGATAACAGGTGCTATTTAGTGCTGGGACGAGTTGACGGAAACTCGAGTTACAACTCGATGGGCGATAATTGGGGTGACATCGATCTGCGCAAGTGAAACTCGAGTTTTTGAAAACGTCAATATTTTCACCATCTAAGGCTGACACTTCACCAAAATAATGGAAATATCTGAAATTTTCAAAAATATATTGCTTTTTAGTTTATTCTAGCTTAAATCAATGAAGATTTAACTTAAGTTATATCGCGAAAGCCCATTTCCAGGTAAAAGTTTTGCCTCATGTACGGTTATGTAAAATATTTTCGCCATATTAATGGCTAACAAACGAAATACTTTATACCGAAAATTACTCGAGTTTAACTCGAGTTCAACTCGCTTCTAACATGTGATGCTCGATCTGCCATTTACGCTGGCGATCCCACCACTAGTGCTTTTTATATCAATAGTAGACTTGGACTGGTTCAACTTATACAGAGTCTTCACATTACAATTAAATCTCTACAGACAGGAAACAAGCAATCAGTGCCCGTGAACGGGCTCTGTGTCAGCTGACTTTGTGTTTTGAGTTTCAGAGTAGAAGTGAAAGAAGGTCACAAAGGTTGTGCCCTGCAAATGGTATTCAGAAGTAAAGTTAGCTGTTAAGGTGTAAAAAGTAGGTGGAAAACATATTTCAACAAAATACTGTAAATTTGAAAATTTTAATTACTTAAATGTAGCTTTTATAAGCTACAAGCTTATCATGTGGGACTTAATGCTGAATTCAACTGCCCGGTGGCGGGATTACAGCTGAGACTGGAAGATATGTCATTTTTTTCTAAGATTTGAATTAGTATATACAGAATAGTGCCAGAAATACCAGTCTGAGTCCCCTTTACAGTGCCCCGATCCCAAAGATCGGGCCTGTAACGAGCCAAAAACCTAAGTAAAAGAGAGACAGTGCTACAACTGTCTAGATGTTTGGTTGAAGTTGATGTTCTGTGGAGAGCTGCACTAGGTCCCAAAACCAGGGCATCCCTGGCCAGCCTGGGGCTATCACGATGATCAGGCAATGGCATTGCTTGATCTTTTGGATCACCTTGTGAAGGAGAGTCGTAGGAGGGTAAGCATAGGCCGTGAGGTTGGTCCAGTCTATGTTCAGAGCATCTATGTCCCAGGCCCTTGGGTCTGGGATAGGAGACACATACAGTGGGAGTTTGTGGTTCAGGTGAGTGGCAAATAAGTCTACATGAGGGGTGAACCACTTCTGGCAGATCTGTTTGAAGACCTGTGGGTGCAGAGACCATTCTGTTGACTGCACTTGGTTGGACCTGGACAGTAGGTCGGCCATCACATTCAGACACCCTGGAATGTGCCTGGCTTTCAATGTTATGTGGTAGTGATGGCACCAGGTCATGATTTTCCACAGGAGAGCGCACATCTCTGCTGAGTGAGTTCCCCCCTGTTTGTTGATGTAGGCTACCACTGTTGAGTTGTCCGTCGCAACTAACACTGTTTGATTCTGGCACTGGTCCTTGAAGTCTCGAAGGGCCAGGGAGACCGCCTTCAATTCCAGGACATTTATGTGTAGCCTTTTTTCCCGATCTGACCACAGACCTTTTGTAGACTTTTGATCTAAGTGAGCGCCCCAACCTTCGTTTGAGGCGTCGGTAAAGAGTTGGATACTGTGGTCCTTGGGATGAAGGTCTGAGCCTTTCATCACGTTTGAGGGGTTTTGCCACCAATCTAGGTGGGCTACAATGGCTTCTGTCCAAGGAAGGAGGTTGTCCAGCGACTGAGGATATCTCCAGTGCTCCTTGAGATGAAACTGAAAGGGCCTCATGTGAAGGCGTCCCTCCGGGACCATTTTCTCCGTTGAGGCTAGCAACCCAATTAGAGACATCAAACATCTTGCAGTCAAAACATGTTTTGACTTGAGACGTAGGATCAAATCCTGAAGTTTGAGCCATCTCTCGTGAGTGGGTCTTACAAGGGCTGAATCTAGGTGGTATTCGTAGCCCACGAACGAAAACACCTGAGTAGGTTTCAGTTCTGATTTTTCTTGGTTGATTATCCAACCCAAGGATTGGGTTAGGTCTACCACTGCCTGTGTGTCCACTTGGGATTCCTCCTGAGACTGGGACCTGATCAGCCAGTCGTCCAGGTATTGGTGAATTCTGAGTCCTCTTGAGAGGGCCATTAGTTTCACTTCCTTTACGATCATCTTAAAGACCTGGGGGGCTGTGGTCAGTCCGAAAGGTAGGGAGGTGAACTGGAACACCTGGGCCTTGTAGCAAAACCTTAGATATTTCCTTGAGTTTGGATGGATGGGGATGTGTAGGTACGCGTCTGACAGGTCTATCGACGATACCCACTCCCCTGGAACCAGGGAAGTCCTAATGGACTCTGGAGTTTCCATTTTGAACTTTTCTACATGTAGAAAAGTGTTGAGCCTGCTTAAGTCTATGACTGGCCTCCACCTTTGGTGAGGCTTGGGTACTAGGAACAGGCGACTGTAAAACCCGAGAGATTTTATGTTTTCCACCCTTTCGATAGCGTTCTTTGACAAGAGAGACTGGATACAAGTGGCCAAGGCTTGGTCTTTTTGTTGGGCCTTGTACTCTGACAGGATCAGAGGAAATCTGATCAAGTTTGGCTTTGAACGGAATGGCAGAACGTAGCCATTGGTGATAATGTTTAACATGTTTTGAGAACATTTGTTTATTAGCCAGTTTCTCTTGAAAGAACGGAGGCGACTTCCTACTGGTGGACTGAGTGAGGCTTTGGAGGAGTCATTGGGAAGGGGGGTTTCCACGCCCCCTTCCCCTATTGTGGGGTCGAAAACGACCCCTGGAGCCTCTGAAGTTGGGTTTTCCTCTTCCCGAGGGAAAGGATTGGTTACTGCTTTGAGAGGTATTGCCCCCATAGGGGCGTTTCCTATAGGAGCCTCTTTTCTTGTGGGGGCCACGAAAGGGCTTATTCTGGTAGGGTGCGAAACCCTGAGAATCTTTTGAGGTGCCTTTTTTGAGAAGGAAGTCCTCACCTTCCTTTACGAGTTGAGACTCGAACAAGGAAGAGTCCCAGAAGGACGAGTTCCTAAGTTCTTGACGACTCGTTTCCCCTAGCTGGGGATGTAATAGAGTCATCTCGGCTTCGCGCCTAAGCAAGCTGGTATTAGCCATGGAATATAACTCCCTCTGGAGAATATGGGCTAGAGATTTGCTGAGACAGGTGAGAGCTCTATGTTGAACAAGAACAGTCTTGTTCCAAAAATCCATGTACTCAGCAACTTCCTCATATCCGCGCTTTGCTGCTTTCTCAGGATTGGCACCTTTCTGGATCTGAGATTTAATCTTCTTGACAGTTGACTTAATGCTATGTTGGCACTTTTCCAAGGAAGCATTGCAAGAAGAAGAAGTTTTGGCAAAGGCAGCGGTGAAGTTGTGGGTTGAAATATTTTGTCTAGCCTGATATTCCAGCTCCTTAAGAACTGGCAGAGGAACTTTGGCTACTGGTGCCCCAGGAGGCCTAGGAGTAATACAGATCTTAGCAAAGTCTGTATTCAACTCCTGGATTTTGTCTTGAAAAGTGGGCTGTCCAACCTTATACCACTTAGAAGTGGATGGAGGAGGCTTGACATATTTGCCCTTAGCTAAATTGGCAGCTTTAAAATCATGCTGAAATTTATCAAAGGCGTCCTTGATAACTGAGCTAAGTGGTAGAATAGAGGAAGGACCTCTAGGTCTGAGCTCTTGACGGCCTTTTTCGTCATCCAGACCCAACACTGAAGTTGAAGACCTAGGCATAGAGTCCCTGGGGTCAGGGAGAGAGAGAATACGCCTGAAGGTATCTACTTCTTCAGAGTATTGGGAGGGAATGTCAGACAGAGCTACTTCCCTATAATAAGGAGGGTCTGGATCATGTTGTGGGAGGTCTTGATCAGAAGCTGCGCCTGAGGGCTGAGCCCTAGAGGGCTTAGAAGACCTGTGTCTGGCAACAGGGGAGTGATCTTCCTCTGAAGATGACACATATCTGGACCTGGATTTATGCTTGCTCTTGTCAGATTGCTTCTTAGGTCTAGTTGAATGGATCCGAGGTTCGTCAGAATCCTCATCCAGTTGGTCCGAGGCAGAGCTCGGTGCTACTGTTTGCCTGTGGCTTTGTTTTTTATGAGAGTACGAGAAATCCTTCGGTATAGCCTCAGAAGGGGCAACGTACTGATCCGAGGTAGTTTGGTTAAGTACTAGTCGAGGAGGGAGTGCTGGACCAACGTCCACATCCATTGCCTCGGACTGAGCATTAGTACTTGATCTCGGAGGGGGTAGGTCCAGATGAGCAGCAATGTTGCTGGATGAACCAGCTTTTGAAGCATGAAACGAGGGTTCAACCTCGGTTGGCTTTTTAATTGTCAACTCCTCTCGGAGTGATTGAAATGCTTTTAACATGGATGCCTGGAAGGAACCCATTTGCTGCTGTAAATGAATGTTTAGTGAATCACCCAGGGATTTCTCAATATTTCTTTGAATTTTATTTTGCAAAACTGTACCTGGGGTGGGAGGAACAGCCTTGGCTGGGGTCTTTAAAGATAAAGAACTGAAGGCAAGAGGTTGAGGACAGGGGTGGGGGGGTGGGGGGTGGGGTGGGGTGAGATAAAGAGGTTATCAGCAGCACTCTCTAGGTCTGCATTGGAACCAGTAAAAGAGTCCCCATCGCCTTCACCCAAAAGATCTAGTTCATCTTTGGAACTAGTTTCCGCTTTTTGCTTTTTTAAGTACCCCTTCCTGTTTTGAATTTTTTGCAATTGTTCATCAGTGAGAGACGTGCAAATTTGGCAGGGGGTTTCGAAGGTGACACAGGGGTCATCTCCCTTGCCAGCCTCCCTACAGGTAGGGCAGTAGTTATGATTATCAAAACTGAAGCAAAAATGGCGGCATTTCTGAGCTCTCGGTTTGTCTTTGTTTGCTTGATGGAGAGACATTTTAACGCAATAAAAGGACGTACAATTGGAATTGCCTGAACCGAGAAAACTCAAAACACGCGGAAGCAAAGAATATACTTAACTTGTGAAAATAATAATTTTACAGAATGATCTATGATATATTTTAAATGAAATATTCAAATATTAGCCTCCAACAATACATAAAGTCTGAGAAATAAACTAGAGGATCGCTCGCAAAAAAAAAAGATAATGTTTTTGCATAGCAAAAACAAAGCGTCCCAAAAAGGATATAAAGGTGAGTGCTAAAGTATTAAGAAAATGCTTCGTTTCTAGCCTTATACTGTTGTGGCAACCAAAGTCAGCGCAGTCTGCTCTATCTAGCACGGTTTTCAAGATATAAGCATTTTTGTGTTTTGCAAAAAATAAAAAAATTAAAAATGTCCGCTATATTTGGCGAGACAAAAATATTTTGAAAATTGGCATGGCTACTCTGCAGAGATACCCAGCAGGTCCAAAATTTTGTTGAGTTCACTCCATATAGCACGGTTTTCGAGATATAAGCATTTTTGTGTTTTGCAAAAACTTTGAAAATTCAAAATGGCCACCATTTTTGGGGAGACAAAAATTTTTGTCAAGACCACTGCCGTGGTGTGTATCTCCCGCCGAGCATTAAAGCAGAAGAAATAGCTTTTCCGAGATATTCACAATTTTTCATTTTCGTGTGTGAAAGGTCTTCCAAAAGTAGGTGAATAAGTTATTTGAGAAAAATTGGCTATCTGCAATACTATTAAGAGATAATTCACATTTACTCATTTTGAGTAGGTGAATAATTATCTATGGGTGTGAAACTTCACCAAGTGAAAGCTCTCCCAAAAGTAGGTGAATGAGTTATTTGAGAAAAATTGGCTATCTGCAATACTTTTAGAGATAATTCGCATTTACTCATTTTGAGTAGGTGAGTAATTAGCTATGGGTCTGAAACTTCACCATGTGAAAGCTCTCCCACAAGTAGATGAATGAGTATTTGATAAAAATTGGGTATCCGCAATACTTTTACAGATAATTAGCATTTACTCATTTTGAGTAGGTGAATAAATAGCTATGGGTCTGAAACTTCACAGAGTGAAAGCTCTCCCAAAAGTAGGTGAATGAGTTATTTGAGAAAAATTGGCTATCTGCAATACTTTTAGAGATAATTCACATTTACTTATTTTGAGTAGGTGAATAATTAGCTATGGGTCTGAAACTTCACCAAGTGAAAGCTCTGCCAAAAGTAGGTGAATGAGTTATTTGAGAAAAATTGGCTATCTGCAATACTTTTAGAGATAATTCGCATTTACTCATTTTGAGTAGGTGAGTAATTTGCTATGGGTCTGAAACTTCACCAAGTGAAAGCTCTCCTAAAAGTAGGTGAATGAGTTATTTGAGAAAAATTGGCTATCTGCAATACTTTTAGAGATAATTCGCATTTACTCATTTTGAGTAGACGAGTAATTAGCTATGGGTCTGAAACTTCACCAAGTGAAAGCTCTCCCAAAAGTAGGTGAATGATTAATTTGAGAAAAATTGGCTATCTGCAATACTTTTAGAGATAATTCGCATTCACTCATTTTGAGTAGGTGAGTAATTAGCTATGGGTCTGAAACTTCACCAAGTGAAAGCTCTCCCAAAAGTAGGTGAATGAGTTATTTGAGAAAAATTGGCTATCTGCAATACTTTACAGATAATTCGCATTTACTCATTTTGAGTAGGTGAGTAATTAGCTATGGGTCTGAAACTTCACCAAGTGAAAGCTCTTCCAAAAGTAGGTGAATGATTAATTTGAGAAAAACTGGCTATCTGCAATACTTTTAGAGATAATTCGCATTTACTCATTTTGAGTAGGTGAGTAAATTAGCTATGGGTCTGAAACTTCACCAAGTGAAAACTCTCCCAAAAGTAGGTGAATGAGTTATTTGAGAAAAATTGGCTATCTGCAATACTTTTAGAGATAATTCGCATTTACTCATTTTGAGTAGGTGAGTAATTAGCTATGGGCCTGAAACTTCACCAAGTGAAAGCTCTCCCAAAAGTAGGTGAATGAGTTATTTGAGAAAAATTGGCTATCTGCAATACTTTTAGAGATAATTCACATTTACTCATTTTCAGTAGGTGAGTAATTAGCTATGGGTCTGAAACTTCACCAAGTGAAAGCTCTGCCAAAAGTAGGTGAATGAGTTATTTGAGAAAAATTGGCTATCTGCAATACTTTTAGAGATAATTCGCATTTACTCATTTTGAGTAGGTGAGTAATTAGCTATGGGTCTGAAACTTCACAGAGTGAAAGCTCTCCCAAAAGTAGGTGAATGAGTTATTTGAGAAAAATTGGCTATCTGCAATACTTTTAGAGATAATTCACATTTACTCATTTTCAGTAGGTGAGTAATTAGCTATGGGTCTGAAACTTCACCAAGTGAAAGCTCTCCCAAAAGTAGGTGAATGAGTTATTTGAGAAAAATTGGCTATCTGCAATACTTTTAGAGATAAATCGCATTTACTCATTTTGAGTAGGTGAGTAATTAGCTATGGGTCTGAAACTTCACCAAGTGAAAGCTCTCCCAAAAGTAGGTGAATGAGTTATTTGAGAAAAATTGGCTATCTGCAATACTTTTAGAGATAATTCACATTTACTCATTTTCAGTAGGTGAGTAATTAGCTATGGGTCTGAAACTTCACCAAGTGAAAGCTCTGCCAAAAGTAGGTGAATGAGTTATTTGAGAAAAATTGGCTATCTGCAATACTTTTAGAGATAATTCGCATTTACTCATTTTGAGTAGGTGAGTAATTAGCTATGGGTCTGAAACTTCACAGAGTGAAAGCTCTCCCAAAAGTAGGTGAATGAGTTATTTGAGAAAAATTGGCTATCTGCAATACTTTTAGAGATAATTCGCATTTACTCATTTTGAGTAGGTGAGTAATTAGCTATGGGTCTGAAACTTCACCAAGTGAAAGCTCTCCCAAAAGTAGGTGAATGATTAATTTGACAAAAATTGGCTATCTGCAATACTTTTAGAGATAATTCGCATTTACTCATTTTGAGTAGGTGAGTAATTAGCTATGGGTCTGAAACTTCACCAAGTGAAAGCTCTCCCAAAAGTAGGTGAATGAGTTATTTGAGAAAAATTGGCTATCTGCAATACTTTTAGAGATAATTCGCATTTACTCATTTTGAGTAGGTGAGTAATTAGCTATGGGTCTGAAACTTCACCAAGTGAAAGCTCTCCCAAAAGTAGGTGAATGATTAATTTGACAAAAATTGGCTATCTGCAATACTTTTAGAGATAATTCGCATTTACTCATTTTGAGTAGGTGAGTAATTAGCTATGGGTCTGAAACTTCACCAAGTGAAAGCTCTCCCAAAAGTAGGTGAATGAGTTATTTGAGAAAAATTGGCTATCTGCAATACTTTTAGAGATAATTTGCATTTACTCATTTTGAGTAGGTGAGTAATTAGCTATGGGTCTGAAACTTCACCAAGTGAAAGCTCTCCCAAAAGTAGGTGAATGAGTTATTTGAGAAAAATTGGCTATCTGCAATACTTTTAGAGATAATTCGCATTTACTCATTTTGAGTAGGTGAGTAATTAGCTATGGGTCTGAAACTTCACCATGTGAAAGCTCTCCCATAAGTAGATGAATGAGTTATTTGATAAAAATTGGGTATCCGCAATACTTTTACAGATAATTAGCATTTACTCATTTTGAGTAGGTAAATAATTAGCTATGGGTCTGAAACTTCACCATGTGAAAGCTCTCCCAAAAGTAGGTGAATGAGTTATTTGAGAAAAATTGGCTATCTGCAATACTTTTAGAGATAATTCGCATTTACTCATTTTGAGTAGGTGAGTAATTGGCTATGGATCTGAAACTTCACCATGTGAAAGCTCTTCCAAAAGTAGGTGAATGAGTTATTTGAGAAAAATTGGCCATCTGCAATACTTTTAGAGGTAATTCGCATTTACTCTTTTTGAGTAGGTGAGCAATTAGCTATGGGTCTGAAACTTCACCAAGTGAAAGCTCTTTGGGATAGCTGCTCTGCAGAGATACCCTGAAGATCAAAAATTTCGTCGAAATCGCTCTATGTAGCACGGTTTTCGAAATATTAGCATTTTTGTGTTTTGCAATTTTTGCGCAAAAATTCGAAAATTCAAAACGGCCGCCATTTTTGGCAAGACAAATTTTTTTTGAAAATTGGCATGGCTACTCTGCTGAGATACCCAGTGGGTCAAAAATTTCGTCGAAATCGCTCTATCTAGCACGGTTTTCGAGATATAAGCATTTTTGTGTTTTGCAATTTTGCGAAAAATTCGAAAATTCAAAATGGCCGCCATTTTTTGCGAGAAATTTTTTGTTTGAAAATTGGCATGGCTACTCTGCAGAGATACCCTACGGGTCAAAAATTTCCTCGAAATCGCTCTATCTAGCAGGGTTTTTGAGATATAAGCATTTTTATGTTTTGCAATTTTTGCGAAAAATTCGAAAATTCAAAATGGCCACCATTTTTGGCGAGATAAAATTTTTTTGAAAATTGGCATGGCTACTCTGCAGAGATACCCTGTGGGTCAAAAATTTCGTCGAAATCGCTCTATCTAGCAGGGTTTTCGAGATATAAGCATTTTTATGTTTTGCAATTTTTGCGAAAATTTCGAAAATTCAAAATGGCCGCCATTTTTGGCGAGACAAAAATTTTTTGAAAATTGGGAAAAGTACTCTGCAGAGATATCCTGCGGGTCAAAAATTTTGTCGAAATTGCTCTATCTAGCACGGTTTTTGAGATATAAGCATTTTTGTGTTTTGCAATTTTTGCGAAAATTTCGAAAATTCAAAATGGCCGCCATTTTGGGCGAGACAAAATTTTTTTGAAAATTGGGAAAACTACTCCGCAGAGATACCCTGCGGGTCAAAAATTTCGTCGAAATCACTCTATCTAGCACGGTTTTCGAGATATAAGCATTTTTGTGTTTTCCTTATTTGGAAAATTCGTAATGATTAATTAATCATTAATTACTCGGCCATTTCTTGACCAATCAATGCCAAAATCTAATGATTTCCAGATTTTAATAGAATGAATGTATTTGCCAAGTTTCAGGTGAATTGATAAAATTCCTTTCAAGTTATCATCCGGACAAGCTTCCCCATCGAAAAAAGACATTTTTGGTCATGTGACCTCTCTGATTGGTTGAAATGTCACTGCAGCATATTCAAAAAAATTCCCCAAGGCTACTGCCTAAACCTGCCAAATTTGAAAAGAATCTGCCTAACGGTTACAGAGTTATAAGGAAAACAAAATGCGGAGCCGGCGGAGCCGGCGGAGCCAGAAGCTCTCCCATACACAAACAAGCGTCCCGCAAGGGACGCTTAATGAAAATGTCTGTATATTTACAAACTGCTACCAGTCCATCGTGGCCAACGAGAAAGTAGGGCGATTGGTCAGAAGTTATCACGTGACGACAACTACCAGAAAATCCGGTGGCTAACAAGAACGATCTTTTTTTCTTAGACGTTGGCCCCAGGTGTGGCAACCTGAGAACAGCATTAAGTCCCACATGGTAAGCTATTGTAGCGTAATAAAAGCAACAGTTTTCAAGTTACAAGTGATTTAATCAACAGTGATAATCGCCAATTAGCTTTTCATCAGCTTTGTACTGAGCTACAAGTCTGCAATAATACTATGTTATAGCTGAGCGAAAAGTAGGTGAATCACAAATTTAAACCAAATACTGTAAATGAACTAGTTTTCAAGATACAACTGATTTACTCAACAGTAAGAACCTCAAAGTAGCTATTGCTCATCAGCGCAATGAGCTACAGGTCTGAAACTTTGCTATGTTATTGCTGTTCAAAAAGTACCTGAATAACATAAGGAAATTCTCTAAGTGCAATAGTTTTCAAGTTACAATTGATTTTCTCAACATAAAAACCCTTAAAGTAGCTACTGCTCATGTATGCAATGAGCTGCAGGTCTGCAACTTTACTATGTTATAGCTGACCCCCAAAAAGGTGAACAACACATTTAAAAAAATACTGTAAATGCAATAGTTTCAAGTTAAAACTCATTTACTCAACTGTGACAACCTGGAAGTAGCTATAGCTCAACTATGCTATGACCTACAGGTATACAATTTCATTACGTTATAACTGACTGAAAAGTAGATGAATAACACATTTACACGAAATATTGCAGATGCAATAGTTTTCAAGTTACAACTGATTTACTCAACAGTGAGAACCTGGAAGTAGCTATTGTTTCGCTTTGCAATTAGCTACATGTCGGCAATTTTACTATGTTATGGCTGACCCAAAAGTAGATTTATAACATATTTGAAGAAAACTCTCTAAGTGCAATAGTTTTCAAGTTACAAGTGATTCACACAAAAGTGATTACCGGAAAATAGCTATTGCTCATGTATGCAATGAGCTACAGGTCTGCAATTCCACTATGTTATAGCGGACTGAAAAGTACATGAATAACCTATTTTAAACAAAATACTGTAAATGCAATAGTTTTCAAGTTACAACTGATTTACTCAACAGTGAGAACCTCAAAGTAGCTATTGCTCAGTTATGCTATGAGCTACAGGTCAGTAACTTTACTATGTTATAGTTGATCCAAAAGTAGATGAACAACATATTTCAAGGAAATTCTCTAAATACAAGTTTTCAAGTTATAACTGATTTACTCAACAGTTAAAACCTAAAAATAGCTACTGCTCAGCTATGCAATGAGCTACAGGTTTGCAGTTTTACTATGTTATAGCTGACCCAAAAGTATGTTAATAACAAAATACTCTAAATACAATAGTTAACTGATTTACTCAACAGTGATAAGCTCAAAGTAGCTATTCCTCAGCTATGCAATGAGCTACAGGTCTCCAATTTTACTATGTTATAGCTGACCCAAAAGTAGGTGAACAACATATTTGAAGAAAATAGCCTAAATGCAATAGTTTTCAAGTTACAACTGATTTACTCAACAGTGAGAACCTCAAAGTAGCTATTGCTCAGGTTTACAACTTTACTATGTTATAGCTGATTCAAAAGTTGCTGAATAACATATTTCAAGGAAATTCTCTAAATGCAATAGTTTTAAAGTTTTAAGTGATTTACTCAACAGTGAAAACCTGAAAATAGCTATTGCTCAGCTATGCAATGCGCTACAGGTTTGCAACTTTTCTATATTATAGCTCACCTGAAAGTAGGTGAATGACATATTTAAACAAAATGCTCTAAATGCAATAGTTTTCCAGTTAAACCTGATTTACTCAACAGGGAGAACCTGAAAGTAGCTATTGCTCAACTATGCTATGAGCTACAGGTCGCAATTGCAGTATGTTCTAGCTGACTGAAAAGTAGGTGAATATTATTTTTAAAGAAAATACTGTAAAAACAATAGTTTCCAAGTTACAACTGATTTATTCAACAGTGATAACCTCAAAGTAGCTATTACTCAGCTATGCAATGCGCTACATGTCTGAAATTTTACTATGTTATAGCTGACCCAAAAGTAGCTGAATAACATGTTTATACAAAATTCTCTAACCACAATAGTTTTCAAGTTACAAGTGATTTTACTCATTATGGAAGGTACTGAAAAGTCAGAAACTAGCTATTACTCACTTAGCTATAGAGATAGACTCCCAATTTACTCACCATGCTCTAAATGCAATACTTTTAAAGTTATTAGTGATTTAGTGCATGATTTCATTAATTTTAATGCATTAAAAATTATTTTTAAAATTCATAAAAAATAATTAAGAGAGATCCTGGCCTGACACTCACACAAGGGAATCTACTTGTGGCCTAGTACATATATGCACGATAAGAGAGAAATCCCTGCAATAGTCAATGAGAAAATAAGTGATTTAGTGCATGATTTCATGAATTTTAATGCATTAAAATTATTTTAAAAATTCATAAAAAACAAATTAAGAAAGATCCAGACCTGATATTCACACAAGGGAATCTATTTGTGGCCTAGCACATATATGCAAGATATGAGAGAAATCCCTGCAATAGTCATTGAGAAAATTGTAATAAAATGGTGAAATTTTCACACTTTTGGTGGAGGTACCTCACTTGTAATGGCTCTAGCAAACAGATGGACAGATAGATTTGCATGCCTCGAACAGTTTTTCATCCTCGATAGTTTAGGTATCTTTTAAAACAAACAGCATGTCTCTGAGCCTTGTAGTTTTGGAGGAGAAGTTGTTCACGCGGACGCCCACACCGCAGAGTGACGACATAAAAAGTGCAGGATGGCAGAGTCTGCCACACAGACTATTTTAATAATCAGTTGTGTGTTGAATGTAATTCGCTGGACAAATACATATTTTTAATGTCTAAATAACACTTTCGCTTTTTTGAAACCAGGAAGCTATGATTTTATAAATACATCATCCCTTCAACTGTTTTGCTCTATGATTATTATTTATACTGGTTCTAAAGTCTCATGTCAGTATACTTTTCAAAATCTCGATTTTTTTTATGAAGACTGTTATTTATGGTCTGTTTTAAGTTTTTAACACCGAAGTTTTCATATGTTCAAAGCATTTTGGGGCTATTAACACTTTGAAAAATGGGCATGAAATTGAATTTAAGATTGGTTTTACTTTTTATATTGGACAGTATTGAGCCCATATCAGTTATGCTTAGGAGCTATTCTGCCAGTTTAATTTGGGTTAATGTAAAAATTAAAACATCTAATTATATAACTATTGGTTTAAGTTCTGACAAGACAAATTCTATAGGGATTCTATATAATATAATACTTGGGAACTCTTGTTTAAAATTTATGCAGTTTATTATTATATAATAATACAAGACCACTGCCGTAGTGTGTATCTCCCGCCGAGTATTAAATGGGAATAAATACCTTTTCCAAGATATTCACATTTTTCCTTTTCCGCTAAAATCCAAGATGACTGCCAAAAGTGGCGAAAATTGAAATTTTCCCCTAGGCACAGGTTTCTCCTGTACTTCCCTGCGGATGAAAAATTTGCTTGAAATCGCTCTATCTTACCTTTTTCTAGATATTTTCAATGTTTTAGTTTCCGCTCCAAGATGGCCACCAAAAGTGGCAAAAATAAATTTTTCCCCTTAGCACAGGATACTCTTGTACTACCCTGTGGGTCAAAAAATTCGCTCGAAATCGATCTATCTCTTATGGTTTTCGAACTATTTACACTTTTTCATTTTCCACTCAAATCCAAGATGGCTGCCAAAAGTGGCGAAAATTGAAATTTTCCCCTATGCACAAGATACTCCTGTACTATCCTGCGCGTGAAAAATTTGCTCGAAATCGCTCTATCTCTTACGGTTTTCGAGATATTCACACTTTTCCATTTTCTGCTTAAATCCAAGACGGCCGCCAAAAGTGGTGAAAATTGAAATTTTTCCCCTTTGCACAGGATACTCTTGTACTACCCTGTGGGTCAAAAATTCACTCGAAATCACTCTATCTCTTACAGTTTTCGAGATATTCACACTTTTTCATTTTCCACTAAAATCCAAGATGGCTGCCAAAAGTGGCGAAAATTGAAATTTTTCCCCTTTGCATAGGATACTCTTGTACTACCCTGTGGGTCAAAAATTCACTCGAAATCATTCTATCTCTTACAGTTTTCGAGACAGTCACACTTGTTCATTTTCCGCTTAAATCCAAGATGGCCGCCAAAAGTGGCGAAAATTGAAACTTTTCCCCTAGGCACAGGATACTCCTGTACTACCCTGTGGGTCAAAAATTCGCTCGAAATCACTCTATCTCTTACCATTTCCAAGATATTTTCAATGTTTTATTTTCCACTAAAATCCAAGATGGCTGCCAAATGTGGCGAAAATTGAATTTTTTTTCCTTTGAATAGGATACTCTTGTACTACCCTGTGGGTCAAAAATTCACTCGAAATTGCTCTATCTCTTACGGTTTGCGAGATATTTGTGATTTTTCACATTTTCACTAAAAGTAGCAATAAAGTAGCCATTACTCACTCGTATATTGAGCAACAGTTGTGAAACTTAAATATGTCACAGTTCACAAAAAAGTAGATGAACAACGTATTTGAGAGAAATTGTGTAGCTGCAATACTTTTGAAGATATACGCCATTTACTCATTATGGTTATCATTAAAAATTGACAAAGTAGCTATTACTCACTTTAGCTATGGAGATACACTTCCAAACTACTGACCATGTTGTAGCTGTGGAGAAAGTAGCTGAACAACATATTGGAACAAAATACTCTAAATGCAATAGTTTGAGAGTTATAAGTCATATAATTATATTAGGTTAAAGTGCTATTACTCACTCCAAAATAGGCCAAAGTTCACCAAACCCAAAAAATATTGAAGGGCGTAAAAATTCATTAGGATTAGTAATTTACCAAAAATGTGTAACTGTAGTAGTTTCAGAAAAAACTGTGTGACACACTCACGCACGGACGCACAAACATGGTGCAAATTATAATCTCCCGCCGGCGAGCTGGGCGGGAGATAATAAGGTAAACTGGTTGTAAATAGAGACAAACCTTTGTTTTGGCTCCTTCACATGCTTTCATCTGACTCCAATGTTCTTCAGTGCTCCTAGACACTCCAGCTCTTGAGACCTGGTTCAATGGTGGTCTTGCTAACTGGTCACTGTAGGAGACTGTGTTCTCAAAGGTTCTTTCTCCAGAATATCCTGGTAACATTGATTGTGTAGTTATTAGATCTTTCACGTTTACATCTTGTTTACGGCTCAGTAATGCGCCCATTTCTGTGAAAAAAAACACACAGGAGTCCACATGAAAACGTAGGTGAACAACCTTACTTATTGAAGTTTAATTCTTCAGTTTTTCAATCATAAGCTAATTAAGAATTGATTTAATTTTTCCAGCATTTGAATTTAGCAGCTAGAAACTTGCACAGAATGATCTGCAAGAAACAGTACAGCTGAACAATAATTTCAGTGAAAAGCTCACTTCCTTGTAATTCTTAGGAGCTTATTATATTGATTTAAGTAGCACAGTAGCTAGAGATTTGAAATTTGCACACAATCTCAATGAAAATGTAGCTGAAAATGTTATTTTCTGAAAGTATGCATACTCTTTCTAACCAATCGATCACATGGGCCTAAATGTGGTAACTAAAAAATTGTTAAACATTGTTAAGATCTTGAGGTTGCCAAAAGTGAAATACTCTGCTGAGACTCTAATTAACCCACCTACAAATCTAATGAGACAAGTATCAACAGTTTTCTTGCAAATAATTTGGACAAAAAAAGGTTTTGATTCCCTTGCACTTAGTAACTTTTTGTCAATGATACTTCAGTGCAATGTAACAATAATTTTTATCTAAATGAGTGCATAATGACACTTACTCGTGAATGAGTGTCAATAACAGAGTCAAAGTCAGGGTTTTATTTCCTGTTCAAATAGCAGTGTCATACTGGGATATACTGGCTCTTAGCAATGCCGCTTGTAGCAGCTGAACCCACACAGAGGTGAGAGCCTATGATAAGATACTGAACTTGCTGACCACTACGCTACATGCTGAGGACATCTATTCTATAATCAATAAATTCCTGATATTAAAAAGAGATTCTTGGAATAACCTATGTTTATCTATATATTTATGAGAGATCATAATAATGTAAATCAACCTACATTTATTGAAAGTATAAAAATGTGATATAATATGTCACTTGACAATTTAAATCCCTCCATAACAGATTATAACTAGAGGATCGCTCGCAAAAAAAAAAGATAATGTTTTTGCATAGCAAAAACAAAGTGTCCCGAAAAGGATATAAAGGTGAGTGCTAAAGTATTAAGAAAATGCTTTGTTTCTAGCCTTATACTGTTGTGGCAACCAAAGTCAGCGCAGTCTGCTCTATCTAGCACGGTTTTCAAGATATAAGCATTTTTGTGTTTTGCAAAAAATAAAAAAATTTAAAATGTCCGCTATATTTGGCGAGACAAAAATATTTTGAAAATTGGCATGGCTACTCTGCAGAGATACCCAGCAGGTCCAAAATTTTGTTGAGTTCGCTCCATATAGCACGGTTTTCGAGATATAAGCATTTTTGTGTTTTGCAAAAACTTTGAAAATTCAAAATGGCCACCATTTTTGGGGAGACAAAAATTTTTGTCAAGACCACTGCCGCGGTGTGTATCTCCCACCGAGCATTAAAGCAGAAGAAATAGCTTTTCCGAGATATTCACAATTTTTCATTTTCGTGTGTGAAAGCTCTTGCAAAAGTAGGTGAATGAGTTATTTGAGAAAAATTGGCTATCTGCAATACTATTAAGAGATAATTCACATTTACTCATTTTGAGTAGGTGAATAATTATCTATGGGTCTGAAACTTCACCAAGTGAAAGCTCTCCCAAAAGTAGGTGAATGAGTTATTTGAGAAAAATTGGCTATCTGCAATACTTTTAGAGATAATTCGCATTTACTCATTTTGAGTAGGTGAGTAATTAGCTATGGGTCTGAAACTTCACCATGTGAAAGCTCTCCCACAAGTAGATGAATGAGTATTTGATAAAAATTGGGTATCCGCAATACTTTTACAGATAATTAGCATTTACTCATTTTGAGTAGGTGAATAAATAGCTATGGGTCTGAAACTTCACAGAGTGAAAGCTCTCCCACAAGTAGGTGAATGAGTTATTTGAGAAAAATTGGCTATCTGCAATACTTTTAGAGATAATTCACATTTACTCATTTTGAGTAGGTGAATAATTAGCTATGGGTCTGAAACTTCACCAAGTAAAAGCTCTGCCAAAAGTAGGTGAATGAGTTATTTGAGAAAAATTGGCTATCTGCAATACTTTTTGAGATAATTCGCATTTACTCATTTTGAGTAGGTGAGTAATTAGCTATGGGTCTGAAACTTCACCAAGTGAAAGCTCTCCCAAAAGTAGGTGAATGAGTTATTTGAAAAAAATTGGCTATCTGCAATACTTTTAGAGATAATTCGCATTTACTCATTTTGAGTAGGTGAGTAATTAGCTATGGGTCTGAAACTTCACCAAGTGAAAGCTCTCCCAAAAGTAGGTGAATGATTAATTTGAGAAAAATTGGCTATCTGCAATACTTTTAGAGATAATTCGCATTTACTCATTTTCAGTAGGTGAGTAATTAGCTATGGGTCTGAAACTTCACCAAGTGAAAGCTCTGCCAAAAGTAGGTGAATGAGTTATTTGAGAAAAATTGGCTATCTGGAATACTTTTAGAGATAATTCGCATTTACTCATTTTGAGTAGGTGAGTAATTAGCTATGGGTCTGAAACTTCACCAAGTGAAAGCTCTCCCAAAAGTAGGTGAATGATTAATTTGACAAAAATTGGCTATCTGCAATACTTTTAGAGATAATTCGCATTTACTCATTTTGAGTAGGTGAGTAATTAGCTATGGGTCTGAAACTTCACCAAGTGAAAGCTCTCCCAAAAGTAGGTGAATGATTAATTTGAGAAAAATTGGCTATCTGCAATACTTTTAGAGATAATTCGCATTTACTCATTTTCAGTAGGTGAGTAATTAGCTATGGGTCTGAAACTTCACCAAGTGAAAGCTCTCCCAAAAGTAGGTGAATGATTAATTTGAGAAAAATTGGCTATCTGCAATACTTTTAGAGATAATTCGCATTTACTCATTTTCAGTAGGTGAGTAATTAGCTATGGGTCTGAAACTTCACCAAGTGAAAGCTCTGCCAAAAGTAGGTGAATGAGTTATTTGAGAAAAATTGGCTATCTGCAATACTTTTAGAGATAATTCGCATTTACTCATTTTGAGTAGGTGAGTAATTAGCTATGGGTCTGAAACTTCACCAAGTGAAAGCTCTCCCAAAAGTAGGTGAATGATTAATTTGACAAAAATTGGCTATCTGCAATACTTTTAGAGATAATTCGCATTTACTCATTTTGAGTAGGTGAGTAATTAGCTATGGGTCTGAAACTTTACCAAGTGAAAGCTCTCCCAAAAGTAGGTGAATGAGTTATTTGAGAAAAATTGGCTATCTGCAATACTTTTAGAGATAATTCGCATTTACTCATTTTGAGTAGGTGAGTAATTAGCTATGGGTCTGAAACTTCACCAAGTGAAAGCTCTCCCAAAAGTAGGTGAATAATTTATTTGAGAAAAATTGGCTATCTGCAATACTTTTAGAGATAATTCGCATTTACTCATTTTGAGTAGGTGAGTAATTAGCTATGGGTCTGAAACTTCACCATGTGAAAGCTCTCCCACAAGTAGATGAATGAGTTATTTGATAAAAATTGGGTATCCGCAATACTTTTAGAGATAATTAGCATTTACTCATTTTGAGTAGGTAAATAATTAGCTATGGGTCTGAAACTTCACCATGTGAAAGCTCTGCCAAAAGTAGGTGAATGAGTTATTTGAGAAAAATTGGCTATCTGCAATACTTTTAAGAGATAATTCGCATTTACTCATTTTGAGTAGGTGAGTAATTAGCTATGGGTCTGAAACTTCACCATGTGAAAGCTCTTCCAAAAGTAGGTGAATGAGTTATTTGAGAAAAATTGGCTATCTGCAATACTTTTAAGAGATAATTCACATTTACTCATTTTGAGTAGGTGAGTAATCATCTACGGGTCTGAAACTTCACCATGTGAAAGCTCTCCCAAAAGTACATGAATGAGCTATTTGATAAAAATTGGGTATCCGCAATAGTTTTTGAGATAATTAGCATTTACTCATTTTGAGTAGGTGAGTAATTAGCTACGGGTCTGAAACTTCACCAAGTGAAAGCTCTTCCAAAAGTAGGTGAATGAGTTATTTGAGAAAAATTGGCCATCTGCAATACTTTTAGAGGTAATTCGCATTTACTCTTTTTGAGTAGGTGAGCAATTAGCTATGGGTCTGAAACTTCACCAAGTGAAAGCTCTTTGGGATAGCTGCTCTGCAGAGATACCCTGAAGATAAAAAATTTCGTCGAAATCGCTCTATGTAGCACGGTTTTCGAAATATTAGCATTTTTGTGTTTTGCAATTTTTGCGCAAAAATTCGAAAATTCAAAATGGCCGCCATTTTTTGCGAGAAATATTTTGTTTGAAAATTGGCATGGCTACTCTGCAGAGATACCCTGCGGATCAAAAATTTCGTCGAAATCGCTCTATCTAGCAGGGTTTTCGAGATATAAGCATTTTTATGTTTTGCAATTTTTGCGAAAAATTCGAAAATTCAAAATGGCCGCCATTTTTGGCGAGACAAATTTTTTTTGAAAATTGGCATGGCTACTGTGGAGATATACCCTGTGGGTCAAAAATTTCGTCGAAATTGCTCTATCTTGCAGGGTTTTCGAGATATAAGCATTTTTATGTTTTGCAATTTTTGCGAAAAATTCGAAAATTCAAAATGGCCGCCATTTTTGGCGAGACAAAAATTTTTTTAAAATTGGGATAACTACTCAGCAGAGATACCCTGCGGTTCAAAAATTTCGTCGAAATCGCTCTATCTAGCACGGTTTTCGAGATATAAGCATTTTTGTGTTTTGCAATTTTTGCGAAAATTTCGAAAATTCAAAATGGCCGCCATTTTGGGCGAGAGAAATTTTTTTTGAAAATTGGAAAAACTACTCCGCAGAGATACCCTGCGGGTCAAAAATTTCGTCGAAATCGCTCTATCTAGCACGGTTTTCGAGATATAAGCATTTTTGTGTTTTCCTTATTTGGAAAATTCGTAATGATTAATTAATCATTAATTACTCAGCCATTTCTTGACCAATCAATGCCAAAATCTAATGATTTCCAGATTTTAATAGAATGAATGTATTTGCCAAGTTTCAGGTGAATTGATAAAATTCCTTTCAAGTTATCATCCGGACAAGCTTCCCCATCGAAAAAAGACATTTTTGGTCATGTGACCTCTCTGATTGGTTGAAATGTCACTGCAGTATATTCAAAAAAATTCCCCAAGGCTACTGCCTAAACCTGCCAAATTTGAAAAGAATCCGCCTAACGGTTACAGAATTATAAGGAAAACAAAATGCGGAGCCGGCAGAGCCTGAAGCTCTCCCATACACAAACAAGCGTCCCTTGCGGGACGCTTAATAAATCACTAATTTAAAAAGCAGTCGATTATTTATATCAAAAAGAAGAAAGATGTATCAAAATACAATTCTTTTTATTCATATACTTCAACACTTAAAAACACTTTGTGCAGAAATTTTAAATGTTTACTCCAACCATTCAGCATGGAGATAATTTAACCCTTGGCAATGTAGAGTAAGAAATGTGACACATGCCAAAGTATGTAAAATTGACTGGTTGAGTGCAGCCCTTAAGTAACAAAAATCACTAGAAAAAGGATTTTTCTGCAAGCTTTATTATGTTTTGTTAGGTACTATATGCCACAAAGTTAATCTAGTGATTCAGAAGGCTATAGGTTGGCAGAAGAGTAATTGTAGCTGTAAACTTTACCTGCTAGAAAGAATGCTTGTAGAGAAATTTACCTAAAAAGCATGCATCTTGCACATTTTGTATACTAGAAATATGCCCCTTGAGAAATAACAAACAAAATCTAGAGGGTTAGAAAATGTTATCATATTTATGGCGAAAAGGAAATTATGAGTTTAAACATTAGTGATTTTTTTCTTTTGGGTAGTTTTACAACATTCTGGAAAAATTGTTTGAAGAGGCCTTTTTTCCTGGTAGAAAATTTTCCAGGAGGTATTTTTTCAGGAGATATTTAATCCTAGATTTATAATGATAAAGATTATATTTATTTAATTTACTACAGATAGTGGCAACCATATATTGTACATCTTTGAGGCTTTCTATGCTTGTGTGAATGTTAATTGCTATTTTATATTTTTATAAAACGAACATGCTTACGATTACCCTCCTTTTGAAATCCTTTATTATTCCATTGTAAAAGGAACAGAGTCATGTTCTCAGATGTTACTGTTATGTTTTTTCACTTACATGGTAAGAAATGCTATATTTAACGGATTACTTTTTCAAATAAATTTACCCTTGATGTGATTTACAGACTGTTTATAGGATGTATTTGTTTCAATTAATTACCATAAAACAATTTTGTAGTCATACCTTCTATTTGGGGTAAATCATTTAACAGGGTGTATCCACTAAATTTCAATATTTTTTCCATGACTTTTCCATGACCAAAACTTTAAAATCAAGGACCTTTTACATGCTTCGTGGCATGAAAGAGATATATACCGAGGCCATGAGGTCCCCCTGCGGCCACGAGCTCCCGCCGGTTTTGCCTTTGAGAACCACGCACAAGGTTGCAGTCACAGTACAGGAAGATGTGGAAGACACCAAAATTTGATCAGATTTCATAAATGTACTCTTATATTGAAATGCTGGATGAAAGAAAGGAACAGCGCCTTTTCGCGAGAGGATGCCTTTTAATTTCCATGACTTTTTATGAATTTTCCACAACCTTGAGTCAATTTCCATGACTTTTCCAGGCCTGGAAATAAAAAATGGAATTCCATGACTTTTCCAGGTTTTCCATGACTGGATAGTGATACACCCTGATTTAAGTTCCGTAAGGTTTATTTTTATCTGCTTCATGCAAGTGATTAAATTTCATATTGTCATGGAACTCTTTGGCATTCTTTCCACAAGACATTACTTCCACACAGCTTTACTTCCTTGGACCTAAAATGTAATACTTTACATTGTTTACCCACAAAAATATTTACTGTCAAGGTATAATATTCATTTTCAGTTAGCTAGAGATTTATAAAATATTGTACAAGAGAAATCTTTTTTTTTTTTGGTCACGATAGATCTTTATATATCAGCTGAAATATTATAAAATTAATATGGGATTAGATGTCAACAGATCAAGGTACATTTTGAGAGTGTAAGTTACAGGGCAAAATATGTGTAAAATGTCAAAAAGGTCACTTAGGTGGGTGTTTAAGGTCCTCATATGCAGCTTAAATATCTATTGTTTATTAATTCCCAGATGAGATTTAAGCTCTATCAGTCACATAGTATGACAGCTATAGAGCTTAAAAGTTGCAAAAAGTATATAAATTGGATCTCTGTGGGAAATTTAGAGACTTTAAGGTGACCTTAAACTTAAAGCTACAGACTTTAAATCTATACACAAAGATTACATATGGAAATTATATCCAACAAAGTTTGAGACTTGTCAGATTTACCATTCTCTAAGTTACAAGGCAAAATATATGAAAAATGTGGAAAAACGTCACTCTATTGGAGTGTTTAAGGACTTTATACACACACTGAATGTCTATTAAAGGTGTAGATTTTTGACACATGTAAGAAGAACATATTAATATGTTCCCTGATGGTATTTCCCCTAGATGACAGGCATAATGTGAAAGCTACAGGGCTTAAAAGTGCAAAAGGTCCATATATTGGGTTTCTGTGGACAATTTTGAGACCTTAAGGTGACCATAAATTATAGCTAGAGGACTCAAATTTTTCACATACAAAAATTACATATAGAAGTTATATCTCATACAATTTGAGACTTATCAGAATTATCACTTCCAAATTACAGGGCAAAATATGTGATAAATATAGAAAAAATCCCTAAGTGGCAGCTTTATGGGCCTCTACCACAATTTTATCCTTAACATAAGGTCTTACTATAGTTTGTGACCTAGAGGGCTTTAAGTGGCCATAGGTCCATTTGAGACTTAAGATGGCCATGTGTTCTTTATTATTGTGAGTTTAAGGTCACCTTAAAATAGGGACCTTCCTTTGGTCTCCCTTAAGATGTGTACCAAGTTTGAAAAAATTTTGATCTGTTTTTGAGGTTTTTTTGGTTTTAAAAAGTCCAAAACTAAATGAGGTACAAGTGAAAACTACACATTTATTATATTAATAGGGCCAAAGCCTCTTAAATACAAGAACTTTAAAGTGAAAAGGTCACATAAATTTTTTCCTTTGGTAAGATTAATCGATGTATCAAGTTAAACTGATGTTAGTTGAAAGGTATGTTATTTTGGGGCTGAAAACCCCCATTTTGACTGTAAGATGGCCATAACTTCACTTGTGTTGGAACTTCAAGGTGGCCAGAAAATAAGAATGTCCCTTCTGTCATCTTTTGTAAGTGTGCAAAGTCTAACTATGGTCAACAGAACAATAAGATAGCTGGAGGCTGAAAACCCCCTTATTTCACCGTAAGGTGGCCATAACTTCATTCATATCAGGACTTAAAGGTGACCATAAGAATGTTCCTTTGGCCAACCATTATTAATGTGCCAAGTCTAATTTTAAAAATTTTAATACTGAGCTGAGAGCTAAAAACATTGCATTTTGGCTATAAGATGACCATAACATTGTTAATATTTAAATCAAAAGGTACCCAGAGTCTTCTTTGATCTACTTCAATATCAGTAATAATTACATTTTGAGAAATGGCAAAATAAATGGGCCAGAGGGTTTTATTTAAATTTTATGACTTCACAGGGGCCACAGCTCTATTAATATTTAATATTTACAGTTTAAGGTCAACATAAAGTCAGGATATTCCTTTGGGAAATCTTAATAAATGTGCCAGGTTTGGCTGAAAAGTGATAAACTAAGTGAACTGGAGAGTTAAACCCCCATTTTGACATTAATGTGACCATAAGGTTGCAGATGCAGGGCTGAAACTTCAGCATATGAAAAATTATAAAAAAGTATCTGAAAAACTTATTTCAACAAAATAACAAAACCCTGACCATTAAATTAAGTACCTTTTTTTTTAAATTGTGAAAATTGAGCACCTCTCAATCATTTGGGCATCCATGGTCTGTTTTATCAGAAAATCCTTTCTGATGTGCGGATTTATTTCTACAATGTACCTGTATTATAGTACTGGTGCCAAGTGTTTTTTTCTGAAACTGCACGACAGGGTGTTTTTGAAAAATGCTTAAGGTAACCTTAAGTGAAGTTTAAGCTCTCCTCAAAGTATCCCCCAAACTTTTCCCATCGCTAAAGCTTAAAAGAAAGGTAGGAAGGAAAAAGAACTTCCAAAACCAAAGAAGTTGGGCAGCAGCAGGATTAGTCAAACCTACACGAAAACAAATAAGGGCCCCTAAGGAGCCACTGATTACATGAGTTGTTAAAATACCATGTATTTCTTAATTATGTGCATCAATATTCAACAAATAAGTATGAAAACTATCCTTTCAAATAACAGAAAATAAAGAACTGGAGAATAAATAATGATCAATTAAACAAAAATTTAATAAAATATTATATGTTGATAGCCAATGTATTGCTAGATAGGTTTCGAAAGAGAAATGTACAATATTATGACATGCACAGACAACCTGAATAAAATTGTGGCAGGCGTTTGCATCAGAAAAAAAATCTGAAGTTACATTTCATCAAGTAATTACCTGCAGCAGACATCTCATTTGAAATTTGATCATTGTATATATAACTAGAATGCACTGTGAACGTGCAGCTCATTTCCATCCCTATATATTTTCCTGCTTTGGATCCTACTATTAGGAATTTTATCAGAATCGAGATCAAACTTAGGTATACGATAAACACTATTGTTCGAGTTCCAAGCAATGTGACCATTATACTTATGGGGGTGTATATAAATAAACTGATAATAGCCATATCTCACAATGATAAAAGATCCTTAAAAAATTCCTGGATCCAGATGATCTGAATCACCACCACCAAAATCGAATCCTGCATCTATTCCTTTTGCCGATGTTAACCTTTCCGGAAAATTTCATCAGAATCCGTCCATAACTTTTTCAGTTATTTTGGATACAGACAAACAAACAAATATTGCCAAAACATAACCTCTTCTATAATATCTAGTTGAAACTTCCTTCAGAAAAGACTTACTACCTGTTTGATAACAGTCTCAATCCAATGAAGTAACTGTAATATATTTTCTGTGTACAAACTAACCGATTCTTTTATGTTTGAATTTTACCACAATGCACGATCGTTAATTTGTTCAAATTCACAGACATTAAAAAAATACAAGTGGCAAATGTACACAAACTGAATGGGCGCCAAGTACTGACTTCTACAAACACACAGCCACCGTATACTTTGTGACAGACAATTTACATACTTGTCATCTTCAAACAGGGTCAAACAACAAATGATTTAGCCTTGCTTCATCTTAAGAAATGCAAGTTGTTTTAACATCCCCTCTTGCAGCCGGGTGTTAACTTTTTCCTCTGTATTTCCTACATGAAGGGCAAAGAGCTGAATTCAAGCATGGACTAAAGAAATGTTAACCAAGTGGAAGAAAAGTCAGGCTTTCAAAGAAAGAAAACCTCAACAATTACACTTCCCTGAGTTTTACTTTTTAAAAACCAATACACATTTATATGTATCACTTTAAAGTATTTGATACAAAAACTACGCCAAATTTATCAATGAAAACCATGAATAAGTCACAGTTGCCTTATAGACAGGATTGTTTTCTCAGGGAAAGCACATTTAGTTTATGTTGTCCACAGTTTGGAGATGTTAAATAGTTCTTTTTTTTCCTTTTACCTATGGTAAAGATCTTATTAGGATACTCTAGCTCAAAATGAGCTCAGCAATTCATCACATTAACAAAATGTACTTCATTGATTTTTCTACAATCCTGTTCTGCATTCTTTATTATTACAGTAAAAATAATATATCCACCACGCACTGTTATATACCCGTATCAGGGGATATACAGAGCAGTAGGGGCTTCACGACTAGCCGACTAATCGACAACGGTTAGAATAGTGCTATTAACCGGTTCATATTTTAAAGTCGGAATAATCGCTGAATGTAGTGTAAAAGATGGCAGAAGGTCTGAATCTATGAAGTATGTCCAAATTGTCACATAAAATAAGTTTAAATCCAAAAACAGCCACATTTTCTGCATATTGTTTATGGATTCATGTAAAACCAGAAGTACCATATGCCTCTTATATCGCCCCCTTTCCTGTCTGAAATAAACGAAGCAGAAGTTGCAGGAAAACGGCAAATTTATTAAACTTTACAGATTATATACCTATATTTTCATTTTATTTCACATATTTATTGTTTTCAATGCTTTTTACAATATGAAACTTAAGGTTTTTGGTTGTTTTATAAATTCGACGGCTATTCGGTGTCGACACGAATAGTACTTACCGATTAGTCGACATGAAATATTTGAAGTCGTGACGTCCCTACAGAGCAGGACATATAAATTTTTGAACATTGTGGCAATTTCTTACCATGGATAATTAGCGTCAACAAGTGTGTAGTTTTCATTAATATCTCAGAAATATTTGGCCTACATATATGTTTATGTTATCATTACAAAAGTATTTTATAGTGCTTCTGCTCATTTTTTTGCATGGGGAGGGGAACATTTTTTTGAAAATTGCCAAGAGTACATTGTACATTGCTCAGATACCCTGTGGGTCGAAAATTTTGATGAAATCACTCTACCTCGCATGGTTAAGGAGATAGAAGCAAATTTGTGTTTTCCCACTTTTGGCAAAGTAGCTAAGTAGCTATTACTCAGTCAGTTATACAGCTATTATCACTAAAAGCAATTCCAAGCAAGCTATCGACCTAACTATTGCTCATACCAAATTTGGTAAAGATATGTCAAATATTTTTCCTTAAAATGCCCGGAAACAAAAGAAGTACACAAAAGTAGCTAAGTAGCTATTACTCAGTTAGCTATAAAGCTATCTTCACCAAAAGCAATCTCATGCAAGCTATTAACCCAATAAACACCGACACCAAATTTGGTAAAGATAGGATAAATACTTTTCCTTCAAGTGAGCGGAAACCAAGCGTCCGGACGCCGGACGGTGGAAAAAGCAAAAATAATATGTCCACCCCCCAGTGGGGTGGACATAATTATGAAGCTGTGAAATATATTAATTGGAGAATACCTGTCAATGAAAAAAGCACACTTATGTCAAAGGGCATATAATCAGTTGCAGCAATCCATATAGTTTTATCATAAGTAAAACATAAGTGAAACATTGCAAGCCTCTAGGACCAATAATAAGTGGTTATAATCACTTTTAAGTTTGACTATCCTCGTCTGACCTTGAAGGAGGGGTCCAAGGTCAAATCTGACCACATTAGAAGATTTCCAGTCCATGATTTACATTGCAAACCTCTAGGGCCAATAATAAGGGAGATATAAGCACTTTATAGTCCGCTATGTGGGGTACTTTGGGACTCCATGGACGACCTTGAATTCAGAGCTTCAAGGTCAAATGTCTGCAAGGTTGTAGAGGACATGTATATCTGTTATACATATCACCTATGAAGAGATTCAACCTTTTACCTACGAGAACCAGCCAGTAGAAAAGTGTAGATAATTTTCAAAGGAACGGCCATCTTGTTTTTCAGAACGAGGCTAATTTCAGTCCCAGAGAAGTTTACCTCCCAATGAAGATATTCTGCAAATTTGGTGAACCAAGCTGGTGTTGTTTTCCTCTGAGAGCGTTAACACTGAAAATCTCTCTACACGCGGCGGCTTGCGTAGCCAATGCTTAAACCAAAGTATCCACCGGATGCCTCCAGTGGATACAATAATGAACTGCAAGTATATGTTTATATTATTCTGGTTATGAATGTTCACCATACAAGAACAACTTTGCTTTTGATGCTCCCACGGTTTGGAATCATTTGCCTGATGAGGTCCATTCTGCCCCAACTCTCGCCTCTTTCAGGAAAAGGTTAAAATCGCATCTCTTCAAAAGGCATTTCCCACTTAGCATACACTCTATCCGGCATGTCCGAGGTACTGGACCTGGCAACGGCTATGGACAGATGATTTTTTAAATTTGATTTTGGTGTTGCGCCTTAGAGTATGCCTAGCAGAGATTATGCGCTATAAAAGTACAGAATAGAATAGAATAGAACAGAACATATGTATACCTATTAATACATTAATACTACAATGTGGTGTAGTGATATCCACAGAGTGAATCTTGGCTGAATCATAAGCCTTTATGGTTGACTTGGCTTTCATAAGGGTTAGGGGTTTTCCTTAAGTGTTTTTCAGACGAAGGAAGACATATATAGTCACTTGAAGAAACAACAATACAGTGCAGTGAAATGATAAGACTTTCACACAAACTTAGCCACAAAAAGTCTTAATAGCAAAAGGAAACTCCAAATATAGTCATATTTTAAAGAAGACAAGAATACTTTTCTTAGCACACAGTGAACATATCTTGTCAGACATACAGAATGTGAATTTTATTGCTTGTTTTATGCTTTCTCCTATGGACAGACTTCCCCCAGTACATTTAATGTCAAAACAAATGAAACACTGGACCAAAGACTCTATTTTGGAGGAATAATTTGTTCCAATATGTGTAGAAAATGTTAAAAATAAGGCCTTAATAAAATTTCATATTTTTAAATGTAAAATACATTTTTATGAAGAAAAATGTATATACTTACCATATGAAAACACTTGGGTAAGCGTGGCTTGGCGTTCGGTGACCGCCACATACACTATACATAGAATTTAAAATATGAGGGGAGACCCTCTTTAAACCTATGCTGACTTGTCCTAATTCACTCTGCCATGCGTAGTAATACAAAAATAGTTCATTCTTTTTGTGAATAAACATAAATGCTGGAAAAAGCGGGGCAGGCGGGAGGGTGATTTGCTGTTTTCATATGGTAAGTATATACATTTTTCTTCATAAAAATGTATTTTACATTTAAAATATAAAATTTTATTTCATAAAAATGTAATATACTCTACCATATGAAAACACTTGGGTTGAATGCCCACATGGAAGGATGGTGGGAAAAAGACAGACTGAGGAAAACCACCCTAAGGTTAAATTGCATAAAGAGGATACTTCCTGGTGCAATTGAACCCAAAACCTCTGTGCTGAAGAAATAACTCTATTGAGTTAAATGAGTAGAATTAACCACTGCAAGAACTTCAGCACTGCTGTCTATACCCTATTAGGTCAGCTCAAAGAAGAGGGCATAAATATGCCACTGTGCTCAGAATAGGAACACGCCAAAAGGCACTAAGAAGCACGGTTCTGAAAATGGAGATGAAGAACAGATTCCCTAAAAGGGAAATGCTACCCCCCTTTTTCTGAGACTAAAAAGTCTCAGAATGACTTAAATTGAGGAATTTAAGTAGAAGAGAGACAATGAGCTGAATGGAAAGAAAAGTCCACTACACTTAAGAAATCACAGAGAATCTTAAGAACAACATCTCTGAAGGAAAATAAGTGAAGTGCTAGAATTCCGAGAGGAATCCCCCATGATGTGAAGCAGTGGAAAACCACCTAAGAGACCAGAATGAAACCTGGGCAAAAACATCAGGGCCTTCACACGTGGAACAGAGATTGAGGGAATAAAGGATAAAATGTTATCCAAAAGATATTGTCTGAGCAGCAATATCACCCTCTTTGACTTCAGAAGAAAGACCAAGAAGAAATCCTCCTAAGAAGGTCAGAAAAGCTAGATACTGATAGATAGTATCTTAGGGATCTAACTGTAGGAAAGGAGAGGCCATCTAAGTCATCCTGCCAAAGACAAAAGTCAAAGCAGGAAGAGCCTTCTGAAGATAACTGGCTTAAGCCAGAAAAGTAAGATCTGACTTAAGGATGACTTAGGCCATCCCTAGAGAGTGAGAGAAAACCTTTTAATAAAGGAATCAAAATCACTCCTTCTCCTTCCCAAAGGGAGTAAGAAAGACTGTCTAATATGTGAAAAACTTGGCTCAGCAAGAAAACAGGGTTCAAGAGGAGCCTTGGTAAGAGCCTGCAGAACCAAGGTTTAAGTACCAAACAGGTAGGTGACGACTACCCTAATTCTGGACTTAAGGAAGCTCTAAAAGAGACTTCCAAGCTCCCTATAAGAACCCAACTCCAAGTAGTACATGGAGAGAGCTGACCTGTATCCCTATTGTCTGAAAAATAGTTCCTTAAAAGGAAGAAACATCAATGAATGGGACAGTTGAAGCATGGCAGAGTGGCCATGTTTCTCACAACTTTTTGAAGCAGTTCCACATTGCTTCGTAGACAGTTATGGAGGATAAATATCCTCCAAGACCCCTCCTGTGAAAATTCTTCTGAAAGGAGACTTCAGCCAGAAAGCTTGAAGAAAGGAACTGCATAAAAATTAATAACAAAACTCTAGATGAGGTTGTTATAGAAAAATAAGAGGAAGAGCCAATGACTTTCTTAAAGGAGATCTTGAGGCCAAAACTTGGCAATTGCCAAGGAAGGCTACAAGAAGCAAGGTACAGCTCTGAAAGTTGATAAACTTCCTGGCCACAGAGGACAAAGAGCTGAAGGAGGGAAGGAATAAAATGAAGTACTCCGGACCAAAACACTCCAGGGCACTGGAACATGAGTAGGTGGAAGAACAAACTTGTTCTTGTAAAAACAATGGCAAAAAGGTGCCAAAATAGATACATATGTCCCAAGAGTGGAAGCTCTCTTGAAAAAAAAGAAAGCACAGACAACAGTGTTGCCTGAGACTATCTGAAGTGTCCCTTGAAAAAAGTACAAGTGAAGAACAAATGTCTTGAGAACAAGACATCTCTGTTGTCTGAGGCTGAAAGGATGATCCTTTGATGAAAGGATAATACAGGAACAAATGCCTGAGCAAAAAGGACAGCTATGAGCTCTAGAACTGATGAACAGATTGGACTGCTACATCAAAGATGGACCTTAAGCGGTCAAAAGAGCACAAAGAGATCCCAAACCCTGAAGTGAAACATCAATGTAAGTAGATGTAAAAACTAGGGAATTAAATGGAGGTATGCAAAGACATAGTTCCCAAGAAAGGACCATCTAAAATGAACCTTCATAGAGGGATGAAAGAATGGACAGTCCCGAGCACCCTTGAGAAGGAAAATCAAAGTGTCCTGAGATGACACTAAAGAAGTGTCATGTGCAGGCGACCCTGAAGAAGTGGATTCCAAGTGGGAGCCAAGAGAAATAAAGGTGCCCAGATGGAGAGGTAATTTAAAGGTGTTCTAAGGCAGAGAAAGGATGAGCTGCTGAATAGACAGAACCTTGTCCCTGTCAGGAACACCTTTGGACAGGTTAAGAACCTGACCCAGGAAGGAGACCTGTTGTAGGAACAGATCTAAATACTTCCTGCTAAGAACCACTCCAAGTTGAATGTCAACTCTAAGAGAGTTGCCAAATGAGCCTCTGACAACTATTGGCTCTAATGAGCCAATTTGTAGTCACATGTGCACTGAGATCCCAACCTCAAAGCCAACTTTCCTTACTTCCTTGATTAAGGAAGTAAATCCTAAAAGGCTAGTGGCTAGGCCCTAAGGCATTGCCACAAAGTGGTACACCCTGTCCAAAAACAAAACTCTGAGCAAGAGAGAACCAAAGGAGCCAAAGGAGAGAAAGGAGGCAAATTGAGGAAGAGAAGTGGTCCACTGGCCAATTAAGAAAATGATCAACTGATAAGTTGCACCCTGATAGTTTGGAAAACCAGGAAAAGATATAAATCTAATGGTGGTTTCCAGTATATCTTTGTCAAGGATAATGCCCTGAAAAAAAATCAGGAAAACAGGAGCTCAAGATACTTGAACTGCTCATGTGAACAGTCAGTGTGAGACTGAATGACAAAGAACAGCATTCTTCTGTGGAGAAGAACTGAAGAAGAAATCAGGAAAGTGGAATCTGACAGACCACTAGAAGGTGAACCAAGTTTCAGATTGCTGGAAAAAGAAAGGCTGCACCCAAACATTTCAAATAGAAATGGAAGAAATCAGTTGACCTCCCACTGGCAAGTGGAGGGATCTGGGAGCAAGAGTGAAAAGTTGCATAATACAAATCCACTCTTATCTCCTGAAGGACATCAACAAAGAAGTGGAGGCTGAGCCTCTGCCTCTGGAAGGCATTCCACCATCAGAATGTTGGAACCTGGAAAGGAACCACATATCCCTTTAGCACTAAGTTAGAGAGAAGACTCCCTAGTTGGGAGGAGAGACTCAGACCTATATTGGTCTGCCCCGAGAGGCTGAAGCAGAGAGCTTAAAAGAAGCACCTTTAATAAGGCAGAATAAAAAGCTCCTACTTATACTGTTAAATGTGAAAAAGGAATCTCTCAAGAGAGACACCACAAAAACAGTATAAGACCAAAAAGGCCCAAATAAACCTCCAAAGTGACTTGACACAAGTGAAGGAAAAAGGATAAAGAATCCTCTCAAAACAAAGAGCAAAGATAACTGATGGCTGGAAAAGGCCATAGATAAACCAGCTGAAAAGGAGCTGGAAGATCCATTGAAAAGATGTCCAAAGCATGGTGGATGAAAAAAAGACCACTGAGAACTACTGTCTGGTCAATCAACTTGAATAAGTGATTAACAAAACAGGACTCGAGGAAAAAGTCCCAGAGTACTAAGGACGCTAAGGTCCATCTCAGATAGCAGAGGACCTTTGCCTAGGGAAGAGAAGGTCTTAAGAACCCCACCAGGCTAGATCCCAGGTCCGGAAACCTGAGCAAGTCAACCCAAAAACCCCGAGGATGGTTTTACCTGGCAAAGTAAGTTTTACAAGGTAAACTTGGGTAATTACCCGACCTACAAAACTTAGAATGAGAAGATCCCAAAAGAATGAGTGACAGAAAGAAAGAATTTGGCCTCACTAAGGAACTTCTAAGCCTGGAAAAAGTGGTTGACTTAGAGAAAATTAGACTGATCAAAAGGAAAGAGCAGTCAAATTTATTCCCTAATTCTGTTGGACAGGAAATCTTGAAAATTTTCTGTGGAGAAGATTAAAGGATGAAGTCCCAAACATCCATATAGTCCAACAGACTGGCACCAAAAATGTTGGAATAGGGTCCCTGAAGTCTGCCTAAAGGTTAACTATAGACAGAGGGACCCCAACATACCCAAAAGGGGGATGTGTCCATTGGTAGTCAGATCTAAAAAATGGTGAAAATGCAATAGGTAACTGTTGAGTAACAGTAGATTTTCACCAAGCCCCAAACAAAAATTTTTCTATATTTATAAAATGAATGGAGCTGTGTTTAGGAAGTAGCAAAATCAGTTGGATTCCACTGATAAACTCTTCTTAAGGGACCCTTAACAAAACTGGTCTTGAAAAGGTAATCCCAGCACCAAACAGACAGCCTGATTAGGCTGAGGCTTAGGGACAAAAGAGGCCAAAGGACTAAAAATGGACTGAGAAAACAAATGACCACAATGACATAAAATTGGAATGTAGGAAGCCGGTAACAGTGAGATGGATCTCCAAAGGTGGAAGACTAAGTTAACCCCCAAGAGCCGTTACCACCATCCTCCAAACTTGAAGGAGGGGAAAGACTGAAAATGGATACCCTAGGTTCAGAATTGAACCCAAAAACACTGAAACCAGGATCCGTATCCCAGAAATGTCCAATGAAAGGACCTATACAAATAATGAACCGTGAATGGTAGGTAGTAAATACCGTAATGTTATGCAAAGAAATATGCGTTAACAAAGGAAATTATTACACATTATGCTCTGAAAGAATAAAACTGAGAGAATTATGAAAAAGGAATGCATACACAGACCTGGGAATGCTGTAATCACTGAGAAAATGAATATTTTCAAACAATCGATCCGTTGACCTCCATTTTGGATGTGACGTCGTCATGTGACCTGGTGAATGGATTCGTATAAAGCTCAAAAGTACGGTCAAAACATGTGGTGAAACGATAAGAATGATGGAAAATCGTAAAACTGGTATTTATAATCCCAGAAGAAGTGAATAAATGAATTAATTCACCATGGAAATAATTATTTCCAATGGAAATCCCATTCTAAAACCATGTGACCAGATGAGCGATAATCATCACATGACCTGGTAAAATGATTCGTAAAAAGCTCCAAAAATATGGTCAAAATACAAGGTGAAACGAAGAATTTCATGGAAAGAATGAAGGAAAAACCGTAAATTAGAATTACAATGCCTGTAGAAGTGCATAAAATGAATAAATTTACCAAGGAAATGAATATCTCCAAAGGCAACCCGACATTCTAACACTACGTGACCAGATGAGCGATAATACGAATTTTGTAACTACGTACAAATATTGCACAAAATATACAATACATTCACCAGAAATCGAAATAAAAGGTAAATAAAATGGAGGAAGTGTGAATAAAAACAACTTAAGGGTACTTACAGAGCACCAAAAACGTGTAAATGCAGGTCTTAGTGAGATAGCAAAAATGCCTGTTGATACATCAACCGCCACAAAAAGAATGAACTATTTCTGTATTACTGCGCATGGCAGAGTGAATTAAGTCACCAGGGGTCAAAGGTAGCAAGTGCATAGGTTTAAAGAGGGTCTCCCCTCATATTTTAAATTCTATGTATGGTGTATATGGCGGTCACCGAACGCCAAGCCATGCTTACCCAAGTGTTTTCATATGGTAGAGTATATTACATTTTTATGAAATAAAATGACATATTTAAACATATGGGATATTTTACAACAATAAATTAGTCAGATCTATAACAATATGTCAGTAACCTGATACCAACTAACATATTAAAAGGACTTGAAGAGGGCCTGTTGCTTTGGTTAAAACATACAGAACAGGACCACTGGTGTGGTGGTTATCTCCTGCCAAATATTAAGCAGGGGAAAAAATAGTTTCAAGCTCTGGAATATAACTATTATATCAAATGGTTAAAAAAAAGTCTCAAAGTAACCACACTGTAGTTATTCCTTGCAATTACAATCACACACATACTGTGCACAATTGTGGAAACGAGGTGAAACATTTACACTTTCATGGCCTCTTAAACTATGGCCAAAAATTTCATGGACATGTTTTCACAAGCGTAAGCATAAGCTCTGTAGATCTGATGAAGACACTTTCATAAACGAATAAGATTTTAAGGTTAATGTAAAAACTTGATGAACGGACACATCCACCTAGGCATTTTATCATTTCCAGATCAACACCTTTTACCTGGGGGATAATAATGTGACATATGAAGATACATTAACACCAGCTTTATTGCAGTACAAGGTCATCTTTACAACATTGCATACTTCACAAACCTAGAGATGAGAGACTGCTACCAGTACTTGTACTACCCAAACATCCCACCCCACCAGCCCAGCAACCTCATCGACAAACACCACAAGTTAATATCTGAATATACCAATGAAGATACAATCCAATCCAATTTTATAATAAAGTTAGAACTGATGTCATATAGCTTGGATAGCTGCACTGGTGACAATGTAAAACAATCTTTATTTTGAACATTTCTGAACAGGTATTGTCAGCACAGAAAATTAACTTTTTGTGGGACTGAGATAAATTTTTTTTCCACCCCAGTCTTCATGCAGTTTAAAGAGGCCTAAAATCTGAAGTTATCATGTTGGATTATATTTGTATTATATTCTGTACTGTATATTTACACTCATTGCAATATCTGTTGTACTGCAATACACAAGCATGTCTGATTGCACATGCACAGTGAAAGATCTCAAGTTACTAATATTCTCCTAACTGAAAGACAGAGGCTCTAGGATGACCATTTATCAACATCCTTGTGGATTTTCATCCTGCCACTGGGGACAGTACCCAAATGGCCACCAATTTAAGCAGTTATCCGATCCACTATGTATCTGCCTGTGCCTGGGATTCTTCCCACACCCTGCGTGATATTGGATCTTATGTTGGTTCGATTTTATTTTTCCTCTCTGTATAAATGATATTTTTTCTTATACCACTGTGTATGGCAAATAAATGAATCAAAAAAAAATCTCCTAAAATACCTGTTTCAGATTCTAGCATTCTGTTAACTGTGGCAGGATATTCTGTACACAAGTTGTGAACCCTCTCTTTAGCAGTGATTTGCCCTGTGCAGAGAAGGTCCCTGAGCTTACTGCTGGGTTCAGGCTCCACCTCAGTGTCTGACATACTCTCTTCTTCACTGTACTCTTGTACCACCTGGGCCTGTATTCACAAACATTCTTATTCTTAGGATTATTACTCATATTGTTAGAATTTTTCTATGAATTGTTCTTTTTCTCAGAAAATTTTACAACTAAAGTAGGAACTTCACCTGTCCTTTTTTATTACCCATATCCATGTCCGTTATTGCCCGTATCTGTGATACCCTAGATCTTTTGGTATAAAACAGTGTAGTCAACCATGTCCATGATTTGGAAGGAAAAAAAGAGCATCAGAGATGCCCGTACCCCACAGCCTGGGGAAATATTTTTCAACACCATGAGATATAGAAGCAGTGAAACAGTACAAAGATTGGGATACTTTCTGAACAGTGTCAGTTACATAAAGGTCCAAATAATGTTTAAGTAGCGAAAATAATGTCTAAGAGAAAGAAAATGTATGTAAAAATGAAGCATTAAAACAAGACAATTCAACAGCAAGATGACAGCATTAATCTGTAAACTAAAAAATATGACGCTGTAAAATTTATTAACTGGAGAATAAACGTCAATGGAAATAGCAAAATTATGTAAAAGTACACACAACTAGACATACGCATCCGAGAACCGATGCAAATTTGTATCCACTGGCAAGACAACTCACCAACCCCAGTGAACCATGATTTTCTATACGTTGGTTTCACATCCCAAACCTCTAGGACCAATTATAAGGACTTACTGCTTGGCTATTATCGTTTACCTTGAACGAGAGGCCCAAGATCAAATCTCTCCACATCAGAAGATTCCCAGCCCATGATTTCCTACAAGTTGGTTTCATACTGCAAATGTCTAGGACCAATAATTAGCAAGTTATAAGCACTTTTAATTTTGGCTATCCTTGTTTCACCTTGAAAGAGGGGCCCAAGGTCAAATCTGACCACATCAGAAGATTCCTGGCCCATGATTTCCTATAAGCTGGTTTCACATTGGAAACCTCTAGGATCAATAATAAGCGAGGTATAAGAACTTTTAAGTTTGGCTATCCTCATTTGACCTGGAAGAAGGGACCCAAGATCAAACCTGACCACATCAGAAGATTCCCAGCCAATGATTTCCTATAAGTTGGTTTCACATCCCAAACCTCTAGGACCAATAATAAGCAAGTTATAAGCACTTTTAAGTTTCGCTGTACTCATTTGACCTTATATGCGTGGCCCAAGGCCAAATCTGAAATCTGATTCCTAGCCCATGATTTCCTATAAGTTGGTTTCACATTGCAAACCTCTAGGATCAATAATAAGCGAGTTATAAGCACTTCTAATTCGGATGTCCTCGGTTGACTTTGAAGGAGGGGCCCAAGGTCAAACTTGACCACATCAGAAGATTCCCAGCCCATGATTTCCTATAAGTTGGTTTCACATCCCAAACCTGTAGGACCAATAATAAGCGAGTTATAAGTACATTGTACTTTCATGTTTGGCTATCCTCATTTGACCGTGAACAAGGGGCCCAAGGTTAAATCTAAACACATCAGAAGATTCCCAGTCCATGGTTTCCTATAAGTTGGTTTCACATCCCAAACCTCTTGGACACATAATAAGTGAGTTATAAGCACTTTTAAGTTTGGCTATCCTAGAAGGCGGGGTCCAAGGTCAAATTTGACCACATCAGAAGATTTCCAGCCCATGATTTCCTATAGGTTTGTTTGACATTGCAAACCTCTAGGACCAATAATAAGGGAGATATAGGCACTTTTAAAGTCCGCTATGTGGGGTACTGTGGGGCACTCTGTGGATAACCTTGAATTAAGTGTTTCAAGGTCACACATCTGCAAGGTTGTAGAGGACATGTATGCCTATTATACATAACACCTACCCTCAACCCTCTACTTAGGAGAACCAGCCATTGAGGCAAGCAACCCTGAATTAGCGACATCAAACATCTTGCAGTCAAAACATGTTTTGACTTGAGATGAAGGATCAAATCCTAAAGTTTGAGCCATCTCTCTTGAGTGGGTTTTACAAGGGCTGAATCTAGATGGTATTCGTAGCCCACGAACGAAAACACCTGAGTTGGTTTTAGTTTGGATTTTTCCTGATTTATGATCCACCCCAAGGACTGGGTTAGGTCTATCAAGGCCTGCGTGTTCACTTGGGCTTCTTCCTGAGACGGGGACCTGAGCAGCCAGTCGTCCAAGTATTGGTGAAGTCTGAGTCCCCTTGTGAGGGCCATTAACTTCACTTCCTTTACAACCATTGTAAAGACCTGGAGGGGTCGTGGCCAGGTCGAATGGAAGAGAGGTGAATTGGAACACCTGTGACCTGTGGGAAAATCTTAGGTATTTCCTTGAGTTCGGGTGGATGGGGATGTGAAGGTAAGCGTCCGATAGGTCTATCGACGATACCCATTCCCCTGGAATCAGGAAGGTCCTGATGGACTCTGGAGTTTCCATTTTGAACTTTTCTACACGTAGAAAAGTGTTGAGCCTGCTTAAGTCTTTTACTAACCTCCACCTTTGGTGAGGCTTGGGGACTAGGAACAGGCGACTTTAAAACCCGAGAGATTTTAAATTTTCCACCCTTTCTATTGCTTTCTTTGACAGAAGAGACTGGATACAAGTGGCCACAGCTTGGTCTTTTTGAAGGGCCTTGTATTCTGACTGAATCAGAGGGAATCTGACCAGATTTGGTTTTGAAAGGAATGGCAAAATGTAGCCATTGGTGATAATTTTAACATGTTGGATGAACATTTGTTTGTTTGCCAGTCTCTTCTGAAAGAACGAAGGCGACCTTCTACTGGTGGACTGAGGGAGGCTTTTAAGGAGTCATTGGGGGGGGGGAGGGGTTTCCACACCCTCGTCTCCTAGAGTGGGGTAGAAAATTACCCCTGGAGCCTCTGAAATTCGGTTTCCCCCTACCTGAGGAAAACGAGTGGTTACTGCTTTGTGAGGAGTTGCCACCATAGGGGCGTTTCCTGTAGGAGCCTTTTTTCTTGTTGTGGGGACCACGAAAGGGCTTGTTTTGATAGGGTCCAAAACCCTGAGAGTCTTCAGAGGTGCCTTTTTTGAGGAGGAAATCTTCCCCCTCCTTTACTAGCTGAGACAACGAGGAATGCTAAAAGGGAGAGTTCCTGGTGTCTCGTTTCCTCTAATTGTGGTTGTAGATGGGTCATTTCAGCCTCGCGCCTTAGCAAGCCAGTATTACCAATGGTGTATAGTTCCCTCTGGAGAATATGAGCCAGAGATTTGCTTAGGCAGGTAAGAGCTCTATGTTGGATAAGAATGGTCTTATTCCAAAAGTCCAAATATTCACAAGCTTGATCATATCCACGCCTGGCTGCTCTTTCAGGATTGGCACATTTTTGGATTTGGGTTTTAACCTTTTTGAAGGTCGACTTCAGGCTGTGTTGACACTTCTCTAGAGTGGCACTGCAGGAAGAAGAAGTCTTGGCAAAGGCACCTGTGAAGTTAATGGTGGATATGTTCTGCCTAGCTTGATGTTCCAGCTCCTTAAGAACTGGTAGGGGAACCTTGCCCATAGGGGCTCCAGAGGGTTTTGGAGTAATACAGATCTTTGAAAAGTCTGTATTCAACGCCTGAATTTTGTCCTCATAACAAGGCTGTCCCACCTTGTACCACTCTGCAGTGGAAGGAGGAGGTTTGATGTATTTACCCTCAGGTAAATTAGCGACCTGGAAATCTTGCTCAAATTTATCAAAGGCATCTTTGATAATAGAGCTAAGTGGGAGCATAGAAGAAGGGCCTCTAGGCCTAAGCTCCTGTCGGCCTTTCTCGCCGTCCAGACCCAGAACAGAAGTAGAAGACCTAGGCATGGTCTCCCTGGGATCAGGAAGGCCAAGAATAAAGTTGTCCACTTCTTCAGCATATTGGGAGGAAATGTCAGCCAAGGACACTTCCCTATAAAAGGGAGGGTCTGGATCGTGTTTAGGTTGGTCTTGATCAGAATTCTATTCTATTCTATTCTGTACTTTTATAGTGCTTAATCTCTGCAAGGCAGACTCTAAGGCGCAACACCAAAAATCAAGTTTAAGAAATCATCTGTCCATAGCCGTTGCAAAGTCCAGTACCATGGAGACGCCGGATAGAGTGTATGCTAAGGTGGGAATGCCTTGTGGAAGAGATATGATTTTAACCTTTTCCTGAAACAGGTGAGAGTTGGGGCAGAACGTACCTCATTAGGCAAATGATTCCAGACTGTGGGGGCATCAAAAGCAAAGCTGTGGCCAAAGTGATTTTTGGATTTATGTACAGATGGACAGAATTGAGGAACCTCCAGGAACCTTTTATCTGGATGGTTGTATCTTGTACTATATCTTCCGCAACGAGTGGGCAGAAGAGGACCAAAGTAACTGGGATGACCACTGTGAAGAAACTTATAAACTAGAGTGGCAGTTTTGAAGATACAGCGAGATTCAACTGGGAGCCAATGGAGTCGTTTGAGAATAGGAGATGCCCGCGTGTATTTGTTACAGTTTGTGACAATCCTGGCAAGTGTATTTTGAATACACTGTAGTTTACGCATATTGAGACTGGACAGACTCCTGAAGAGAGAGTTGCAGTAATCAAGGCGACTGCTCACCAAGGCATTAGCTGCCAGGATAGCAGCCTCATCAGTCAAGTGCTTTCTAACCCGCCTGAGATCACAAATTTGAATGAAGCATGTCTTACAAATATTGCGGACATGGTTAGCAAAGGAAAAATTAGCATCAAACCAGACACCAAGGTTCTTAACAACAACTGCAGGATGCATGAAATTACCAAATATCTTAACTGGGAGATAGAATGAGCCTTAGAAGGCTTTGGAGACCTGTGTCTGTGTACAGAGGACTGATCCTCCTCTGAAGATGAAGACACATAGCTGGACCTAACTTTGTGTTTTCTTTTATCTGCATGTTTTTTGGGTCTAGCTGATGCCACCCGAGTGAGTTCATCGGATAGACCTGAATGCTGATCTGCTGTGTGGATCAGGTTAGTGTCATGTCTTTTGTCTGTATACTTCTGGGGTTTATCCGATGCCACCCCAGAGGGTTCATCGGATGGACCTGAATATTGATCCGATGCGTCAGGATCATGTCTAGAATGAACATCTCTGAGACGAGGAAGCAGGGAAGGGCCATAGTCCACTTCCATCGCCTCAACTGTATGTGAGGTAGGCCAAGGTCTTGGAGGGGTTTGGTCAAGATTAACAGCTAGATTTGCGGGACCAGGCTTAGAGGCCGAAGCGGAGGTCTGATCCACCTCCACTTCTGGTTTATTAGATGTCTTTTTGAAAGACTGGAAATCATCTCGGAGAGACTGCATTGCCTCTAACATAGAAAACTGGAAAGCCCCCATCTGTTGTTGTAACTGGATGCTGAGATGAGAACCCAGGGACGTTTCGAGCTTGGACTCGATTTTCTGTTGTAAAGCTATACCTGGGGTTGGTGGGACAGGTTTTGCTGGAGTTTTGAGTGATAATGCCTCGAAGAGTAGGGGCTGAGGGCGTGGAGGAGAAGTAAAAAGATTGTCAGCAGCACTTTCAAGGTCTGCATGAGAACCAGCAAAGGACTTGACGTCCTCATCCCCTAAAAGATCGAGTTCATCATCTTTAGAAGAATCTTTTTTATCAGACTTCTGTTTTTTAACATATCGTTTCCTGTGTGTGATCTTGATCATTTGCTCTTCCGAGAAACTAGCACAAATGCCACAAGGCAATTCAAACGTCACACAGGGATCATCACCCTTGCCAGATTCTCGGCAGGTGAGGTAATAATTGTGTTTATCAAAAGAAAAACATAAGTGCCTACACTTTAAAGATCTGGGCTTGTCTTTATTTGTTTGGTTGAGAGGACATGTTTATGCAATAAAGGTGTAAACGACAAAGCCTGAACCGAGGAAAAACTCACAAAATATAACTAATTTAAGAAATACTTATCCTGTCGAAACAGAACTTTCAAAAAGCAAGAATAAAGGAGATATAAGGCAAAAACACAAAATCAGCTATTTTATGACCTCCAGTTTGACCCATAAGGGGGGGTCCGGGGGTAAATCTGACCAGCTATCTAGACTCTTCACATAAGGTTTCCCAATACCTCTCAATACATTCTAAAACTCTAAAAGAATAAAAGAGATAAAAGGCAAAAACACAAAATCGGTTATTTTATGACCCCAGTTTGACCCATAAGGGGGGATCCGGGGGTAAATCTGACCAGCTATCTAGACTCTTCACATAAGGTTTCCCAATACCTCTTAATACATTCTAAAACTCTAAAAGCAAGAATAAAGGAGATAAGAGGCAAAAACACAAAATCGGCTATTTTATGACCCCAGTTTGACCCATAAGGGGGGTCCGGGGGTAAATCTGACCAGCTATCTAGACTCTTCACATATGGTTTCCCAATACCTCTTAATACATTCTAAAGCTCTAAAAGCAAGAATAGAGGAGATAAAAGGCAAAAACACATAATCGGCTATTTTATAAAACCAGTTTGACCCATAAGGGGGGATCCGGGGGTAAATCTGACCAGCTACCTAGACTCTTCACACAAGGTTTCCCAATACCTCTTAATACATTCTAAACTCTAAAAGCAAGAATAAAGGAGATATAAGGCAAAAACACAAAATCAACTATTTTGTGACCCCCAGTTTGACCCATAAGGGGGGGTCCGGGGGTAAATCTGCCCAGCTATCTGGACTCTTCACATGTGGTTTCCCAATACCTCTTAATACATTCTAAAGCTCTAAAAGCAAGAATAAAGGAGATAAAAGGCAAAAACACAAAATCGGCTATTTTATGACCCCAGTTAGACCCATAAGGGAGGGGGTAAATATGACCGGCTATCTAGACTCTTCACATATGGTTTCCCAATACCTCTTAATACATTCTCAAGCTCTAGAAGCAAGAATAAAGGAGATATAAGGGGAAAAGATGAAATTGGCTATTTTATGACCCCAGTTTGACCCCTACAAGGGGATCGGGGGGGGGAAATTTGACTTGCTTTCTAGACTCTCCACATATGGTTTCCTACTACCTCCCAATACATTTTATGGCTCTAAATGCAATACTTAAGAAGATAATTGGGGGCTTCACATGAATTTTAAGCTTTCTGATTGGTACCTGTGAGAAAATCACTCATAAATCGGTCAATTTTCATCGGATTGCTCCCAAAATCAGCTCACATTTTTGATAGTACAAACATGTGTATGAAGTTACAAGCCTCTGCGGTCAGTAGATTTTCCTGAACTGCGATGACGGGCGGGTGTACCCGAAAAAACTATTTTTTGATCATGGGAGATATTCAAGAGAGACCATAATGCGGCGGTGGCGGCGGCGAGGAAACTGTCAGGGACGCTTAAATATCTACAAATCAACATCCAACAATACGTATGTGCTGAGAAATAGACAAAAATAAGACTGTGTATAACAGAAGTTACCAAAACACTGCCAACGAGAAAGTAGGAAGAGATCTCGTAGAGTTCCATGAGAGGACAACCTGAGGCTCCAGCCAACTATAAATGTCTGTTTTTCTTAGACGTTAGCTGGGGCCTGCGACCACCTGAGATCAGCATTCAGTTCCACATGGTAAGCTATTGTAGCGCAATAAAATTTCAAACTCAAGATCACTATGACAAGGTCAAATCAAGGTCATACCATGACGTTGGACACCTACACCCCCTACCAAATGTCCTTACCAAGTATCAACTTCCTACACCTTACAGTTTCTGAAATATAAACCAGACAAGATTTTATATGTCAAGGTCACTACGGCAAGGTCGCAAATCAAAGTCGCACCATGACGTTCAACACCTACAATCCCCAACCAATGTCCCTACCGAATATCAACTTCCTACACCTTACGGTCTTTGAGATATAGCCTGGACAAGATTTTATAGGTCAAGGTCACTTCAGCAAAGTCAAACGTCAAATCAAGGTCATACTATGATGTCGCACACGTAGAACCCCTTACCAATGTCCCTACCAAGTATCAACTGCTTACACCTTACGGTTTCCGAGATATAGCCCGGACAAGATTTTATATGTCATGGTTACTATGGCAAATCAAAGCTCAAATCAAGGTCACACCATGATGTTGTACACCTAAAACCCCCAACCAATGTCCCTACCAAGTATCAACTTCCTACACCTTATGGTTTCTGAGATACAGTCCGGACAAACTTTTTCCCGCTGACTGAATACCCGTCCGCCTGCCCATCCAGACACCATGGGTAAAAACAATACCCTGACAGCCCTTAAGAGCTGTGGGATAAAAATTCATTCTTCACATACACAGGCAGCTGCCACACTGTTTTATAGCAGAATATCTAGGGTATTATGGGTACAGGGAATAATGGACACAGATACGGGTGATGGAAAAAGGACAGGTGAAGTTCCCACTTTAGAATGTTCACGCTTCTAGGAATCACTCCTTTTTTGTGTGTGTGTTTTTTTTATCCCGACATTCATGGATTGTGGTATAATGTGTTGAGTATCTGTCTCTCCACTGAAGTTAAGTGGCAATGGCTACGTTAGTACCTGGATGAATGACTGCTTCTGAGCACTACTGCTTTCTCAGATGGCTTTGGGACTCGCGCTAGTAGACCAAAATCCCTTTCAGCCTTGTTTATTTTCTTAGAATCATATTAATTCTGCTTTTTCTTAAACTTTTTCTGAGAATAAGAATTATTATTCACAAAACTCTTACAATATGATTTAAATTTAAGACTGGCACATAGCATATACTTAACATGGCAAAAATGGTTGGTTAGGTTATAGTGGAGCAAGTGATTGCAAATCGACATCTAGAACAGAGTGTTACATACTTACTTATCCATTTTGTGTACTATTATAAATGAAATACAATCTGTTTTTACTGTCTCTTTGTTTTCAATTTATCACTTTCTGTTCACCCATACCAGGTAGTGTTAGTATCAAACAAGAGGGTCAGAGGTGCCCCAAAAGGCGGGTTGCGCACGCAGGAAACAAGGTTAGCTATCTCCCTATCAAGTTTGAATTCGATTGGTCAAACCGTTTTCAAGTTAGAGTCCGGAAACAAAAATGTGGACAAACAGACGGATGGACAGACATACGGACGAAAAACGGACAAACGAACGGACAGAATTTCACCAATATCGAAAGGAACCTAGCTATCATGGTGATCTATGTCCCTGTCAAGTTTGAATTTGATTGGTCAAACCGTTTTCAAGTTAGAGTCCGGAAATGGAAAATGTGGACGGACAGACGGACGTCGGACACATCAATCTAATAGGCGGGTTGGTTACACGCAACCTGCCTAAAAACGAACAAATGGACAGAAAAACAAGACAAATGAACAGACGGATTTACACCAATTTCGAAAGGAACCTAGCTATGATGGTGATGTATGTCCCTGTGAAGTTTGAATTAGATTGGAGTAACCGTTTTCGAGTTAGAGTCCGGAAACAAAAATGTGGACGGACAGATGGATGGACAGAAAAACGGACAAAAACGAAGAAACGGACGGAAAAACGGACAAACAAACAGACGGAATTTCACCAATTTCGAAAGGAACCTAGCTATGATGGTGATCTATCTCCCTGTGAAGTTTGAATTTGATTGGTCAAACCGTTTTAAAGTTAGAGTCCGGAAACGAAAATGTGGACAAACAGATGGATGGACAGACAAACGGATGAAAAACGGACAAACGAACACACAGAATTTCACCAATTTCGAAAGGAACCTAGCTATGATGGTGATCTATCTCCCTGTGAAGTTTGAATTTGATTGGTCAAACCGTTTTAAAGTTAGAGTCCGGAAACGAAAATGTGGACAAACAGATGGATGGACAGACAAACGGACGAAAAACGGACAAACGAACACACGGAATTTCACCAATTTCGAAAGGAACCTAGCTATGATGGTGATCTATCTCCCTGTGAAGTTTGAATTTGATTGGTCAAACCGTTTTAAAGTTAGAGTCCGGAAACGAAAAATGTGGACGGACAGACGGACAGACAGACAGACGGACAGACGGACAGACGGACGTCGGACACATCAATCTAATAGGCGGGTTGGTTACACGCAACCCGCCTAATAAAACTAGACCTAGCCTATCGGAGAACCGATGCAAATTGTATCCACCGTAAAGACAATGCACCAAAACCTCTAGGACCAATAATAAGCGAGTTATAAGCACTTTTAAGTTTGGCTATCCTCATTTGACCTTGAAGGAGGGGCCCAAGGTCAAATCCGACCACACCAGAAGATTCCCAACGCATGATTTCCTATATGTTGGTTTACCATCCCAAACATCTAGGACCAATAATAAGCGAGTTATAAGCACTTTTTAGTTTGGCTGTCCTCATTTGACCTTGACCGTGGGGCCCAAGGTCAAATCCAACCACACCAGAAGATTCCCAGCCCATGATTTCCAATGTGTTGGTTTACCATCACAAACCTCTAGGACCAATAATAAGCCAGTTATAAGCACTTTTAAGTTTGGCTATCCTCATTTGACCTTGAAGGAGGGGCCAAGGTCAAATCCGACCACACCAGAAGATTCCCAGCACATGATTTTCTATATGCTGGTTTACCATGACAAACCTGTAGGACCAAGTTTGGCTGCCCTCATTTGACCTTGAATGAGGGGCCCAAGGTCAAATCCGACCACACCAGAAGATTCCCAGCAGATGATTTCCTATATGTTGGTTTACCATCCCAAACCTCTAGGACCAACTAGAAATAGGCCGCCCTGTTGATAGTAGATGCGAATAGAAACAGGATAGCATAGAAGAACACACATTATCATGTGTAATGTCCACCCATGAACCTTTTGCCCAAATTGTACAGTAGTCTTACAAGACCCTGTTTCATTTGTAAAATATATCAATGATGCTTAAATATTTGTTAGTGTAGATGTAAATTATTTCAGCTTCATGCCTTTTTGCATTGGTTGGGTTGAAAATTTTGACGAAATCACTCTATCTTGCACGGTTAAGAAGATAGAAGCAAATTCCTGTTTTTGGCAAAAATTTGAAAATTCAAAATGGCCGCCATTTTTGGGAAAAGGAAATTTTTTGAAAATTGCCAAGAGTACATTTCTTAGATACCCTATGGGTCGAAAATTTCAACAAAATAACTCTATTTTGCACGGTTACGGCCAGTTTGTGTTTTTCCATTTTGGGCAAAAATTCGAAAATTCAAAATGGCTGCCATTTTTGGGGAGGGGAAAATTTTTTGAAAATTGCAAAGATTACATTCCTTAGATACCCTGTGGGTCGAATATTTCGACGAAATCGCTCTATCTCACACGGTTAAGGAGATAGAAGGAAATTTGTGTTTTGCCATTTTTGGCAAAAATTCGAAAATTCAAAATGGCCGCCATTTTTGGGGAGGGGAAAATTTTTTGAAAATTGCAAATATTACATTCCTTAGATACCCTGTGGGTCGAAAATTTTGCCGAAATCGCTCTATCTCGCACGGTTAAGGAGATAGAAGCAAATTAGTGTTTTGTCATTTTTGGCAAAAATTCGAAAATTCAAAATGGCCGCCATTTTTGGGGAGGGGAAAATTTTTTGAAAATTGCAAAGAGTACACTCCTCAGATACCCTGTGGGTCGAAAATTTCGACGAAATCGCTCTATCTCGCACGGTTAAGGAGATAGAAGCAAATTTGTGTTTTGCCATTTTTGGCAAATATTCGAAAATTTAAAATGGCCGCCATTTTTGGGGAGGGGAAAATTTTTTGAAAATTGCAAAGAGTACACTCCTCAGATACCCTGTGGGCCGAAAATTTCGACGAAATCGCTCTATCTCGCACGGTTAAGGAGATAGAAGCAAATTTGTGTTTTGCCATTTTTGGCAAAAATTCGAAAATTTAAAATGGCCGCCATTTTTGGGGAGGGGAAAATTTTTTGAAAATTGCAAATATTACATTCCTTAGATACCCTGTGGGTCGAAAATTTCGACGAAATCGCTCTATCTCGCACGGTTAAGGAGATAGAAGCAAATTTGTGTTTTGCCATTTTGGGCAAAAATTCGAAAATTCAAAATGGCCGCCATTTTTGGGGAGGGGAAAATTTTTTGAAAATTGAAAAGAGTACACTCCTCAGATACCCTGTGGGTCGAAAATTTTGCCGAAATCGCTCTATCTCGCACGGTTAAGGAGATAGAAGCAAATTAGTGTTTTGCCATTTTGGGCAAAAATTCGAAAATTCAAAATGGCCGCCATTTTTGGGGAGGGGAAAATTTTTTGAAAATTGCAAATATTACATTCCTTAGATACCCTGTGGGTCGAAAATTTCGACGAAATCGCTCTATCTCACACGGTTAAGGAGATAGAAGGAAATTTGTGTTTTGCCATTTTTGGCAAAAATTCGAAAATTCAAAATGGCCGCCATTTTTGGGGAGGGGAAAATTTTTTGAAAATTGCAAATATTACATTCCTTATATACCCTGTGGGTCGAAAATTTCGACGAAATCGCTCTATCTCGCACGGTTAAGGAGATAGAAGCAAATTTGTGTTTTGCCATTTTTGGCAAAAATTCGAAAATTCAAAATGGCCGCCATTTTTGGGGAGGGGAAAATTTTTTGAAAATTGCAGAGAGTACACTCCTTAGATACCCTGTGGGTCGAAAATTTCGACGAAATCGCTCTATCTCACACGGTTAAGGAGATAGAAGGAAATTTGTGTTTTGCCATTTTTGGCAAAAATTCGAAAATTCAAAATGGCCGCCATTTTTGGGGAGGGGAAAATTTTTTGAAAATTGCAAAGAGTACACTCCTTAGATACCCTGTGGGTCGAAAATTTCGACGAAATCGCTCTATCTCGCACGGTTAAGGAGATAGAAGCAAATTTGTGTTTTGCCATTTTTGGCAAAAATTCGAAAATTTAAAATGGCCGCCATTTTTGGGGAGGGGAAAATTTTTTGAAAATTGCAAAGAGTACACTCCTTAGATACCCTGTGGGTTGAAAATTTCGACGAAAACGCTCTATCTCGCACGGTTAAGGAGATAGAAGCAAATTTGTGTTTTGCCATTTTTGGCAAAAATTCGAAAATTTAAAATGGCCGCCATTTTTGGGGAGGGGAAAATTTTTTGAAAATTGCAAAGAGTACACTCCTTAGATACCCTGTGGGTTGAAAATTTCGACGAAATCGCTCTATCTCGCACGGTTAAGGAGATAGAAGGAAATTTGTGTTTTGCCATTTTTGGCAAAAATTCGAAAATTCAAAATGGCCGCCATTTTTGGGGAGGGGAAAATTGTTTGAAAATTGCAAAGAGTACGTTGCTCAGATACCCTGTGGGTCGAAAATTTTGCCGAAATCGCTCTATCTCGCACGGTTAAGGAGATAGAAGCAAATTAGTGTTTTGCCATTTTTGGCAAAAATTCGAAAATTCAAAATGGCCGCCATTTTTGGGGAGGGGAAAATTTTTTGAAAATTGCAAAGAGTACACTCCTCAGATACCCTGTGGGTCGAAAATTTTGCCGAAATCGCTCTATCTCGCACGGTTAAGGAGATAGAAGGAAATTACTCAAAAGTAGTACTGAAAATACACAATGAAGTACCTAAATGGCTATTACTCATGTACTGACAAAGCTATCAGTCCCAAATGCAATACCAAGCGAGCTATGGACATAACAATCTTGTATTCAAAATTGTAGTAAAATATCTTTAATTATTTTGGCTTAAATGCACGGAAACCAATGGGTACTGAAAATAGCTGTACTTAAGTATTACTCAGTAAGCAAAAGAGGTACAACAGCCAAAAGCAATCCCAAGCAAGCTACTGACCCAATAAGCCTGCATACCAAATTTGGTGACAATAGCTCTAATACTTTTCCTTTAAATGAGTGGAAACCATGCGTGACGCCGGACATCGGACGCCGGACGCCGGACATCGGACGGCGAAAAAAGCAAAAATAATATATCCACCCCCCAGGGGGGTGGACATAATAATAAGCGAGTTACAGGCACTTTTACCTTTGGCTATCCTGGTTTGATCTTGAAGGAGGGTCCCAAGGTCAAATCCGATCATGCCAGAAGATTCCCAGCCCGTGATTTCCTATAGGTTGGTTTACCATCCCAAACCTCTAGGACCAATAATAAGTGAGTTATAAGGACTTTTAAGTTTGGCTGTCCTCATTTGACCTTGAAGGAGGGGCCCAAGGTCAAATCCGACCACACCAGAAGATTTCCAGCCCATGATTTCCTATATGTTGGTTTACCATCCCAAACCTGTATGACCAATAATAAGCGAGTTATAGGCACTTTTACCTTTGGCTATTCTCGTTTGACCTTGAAGGAGGGGGCCAAGGTCAAATCCGACCACACCAGAAGATTCCCAGCCGATGATTTTCTATATGCTGGTTTACCATCCCAAACCTCTAGGACCAATAATAAGCGAGTTATAAGCACTTTTAAGTTTGGCTGTCCTCGTTTGACCTTGAAGGAGGGGCCCACGGTCAAATCCGACCACACCAGAAGATTCCCAGCCCATGATTTTCTATAGGTTGGTTTACCATCCCAAACCTCTAGGATTGATAATAAGCGAGTTATAAGCACTTATAAGTTTGGCTATCCTCGTTTGACCTTGAAGGAGGGCTCCAAGGTCAAATCTGACCACATCAGAAGATTCGCAGCACATGATTTCCTATAGGTTGGCTTCACATTGCAAACCTCTAGGACCAACAATAAGGGAGATATAGGCACTTTTAAAGTCTGCTATGTGGGTTACTTCGGCACTCCGTGGATGACCTTGAATTAGGAGCTTCAAGGTCAAATGTGTGCAAGGTTGTAGAGGACATGTATATGTGTCATACATATCACCTATGAAGAGATTCAACCTTCTACCTATGAGGAAGAGCCAGTAGAAAAATGTAGATTATTTTTAAAGAAATGCCCGTGGCGGCCATCTTGTTTTTCAGAATGAGGCTATTTTCCTTCCCAGAGAAGCTTACCCCCCAATGAAGATATCCTGCAAATTTGGTGAACCTAGCTGCTGTTGTTTTCCTCTTAGAGCGTTAACGCCGAAAATCTCTCTACGCGCGGCGGCGGCTGCGGCGTAGTGGACGCTAAACCAAAGTATCCACCGGATGCTTCCGGTGGATACAAATATGCATATCGATATCAAACCATATTTTTACCGTCCGTATCGATCGATATTGAAATATCGGGGGATGAGATGCTTTCCTGGGTGAGACCTTCCAAACTCTTTCGTGAGTTTTAGTAGTATCCTGAAACGTAAATAATTATGGCAGTTATGTTTTTGTGGTAAGTAAAAGTTACAAAAAATGACATGAAAAGGCATAAAATCTTCGAATTTTGTTCTTTATTTTAATGGAAGACAGCAGAGGTGGATCTAATAAGTAGTATGTTTCGATATTGATATTGTATCTTGCATTACCGATATTGTTATATTCAGCATGAATTGATAAATATTTCAATATCGATAAACAATACCGGCACTAATACCAGGCCCTGCCGTTACAGAGTTTGTTAGACTGAATTTTCTTACATTTAAATCTAGGAAAAATTTTAATCAATGTATGTTTTTATTTACTTTCTTGGATAAAAATGCCTTTTACTCTTCGAATTATTCTTATCTAAGAATTGTTCTGTGAATAGACTTTCATGCTAAGAATAACAATATTCTTCAGTTAGGATTTTTGTCAGACTAAAGTGTGATTCTAAGAAAAATTCTAAGAATTTCATTGAATACAGGGCCCAGTTGTACCAAATGGAATGTTTGATCTTTTGAAAATTATCCTGCCAATAATGATTTATTTGTGTAGCATATCCTCATTTTTTTCATCTGTTCATAACTCATCCTGCATTGTACTTTATGACTATAGCCTATTTTACAAATTGATTATGTTTAAATTGAACGGAATGTTTTCAAAAGACTTGGACGTTTCAGTTTTCAAGTACTGGTTAAATACTAGAATAACAAACTATTTATAGTACAAAATTTGAGAAAGAGTACTCTTTTCTTTTTAATGTATGCTAGTCTTTACTTTAAATATATACTGTATAGGTAGAAAAATTAGTGAGAAGAAAATTTCACAAATTCTTCATTGTTAAGTAATTCAGAAAAATTAATTTTGCTTGTGGCTGGTGTCTAATAGACATATTAATACAGAATTGCAAATTTAGTAAGTAAATTAAATTTTTATAAGTTAATACCCTATCCAATGGACAAATTGCTAATCCGGTCGGCGCAGACCGGCCCCCCAAACGACAGAAAAAGTCATCTTATAATAATGCATAATGCCCCCACAAGCTGGCCGGCCTACCCAGTACTGTGTACTCCCCAGATGGCGCCTCGTACTTCCTTCCTGTCTAGACAACGTGACGTCATATCATATTTTTTGTTGTCTAAACCTCTAAACCCCTAGTAAGCTGATAGCGGGGTTGGTTGGGAGGGTCTTGTGTGTCCATTGGATAGGGTATTAACTTATAAAAATTTAATTTACTTATTAAATTTGCAATTTTATTGCGTTAATACATCCTATCCAATGGACAAATTGCTGAATAACTACCGCTTGGTCGGCGGGTAAGTTACTAGGGACTTATGTGAACTCACAAGTAATAGCAAATTTTAACCTATGGTCTAGGCTGACTTCATCAGGAGACCTATAAGCCCAGGCCTGGGTTGACCTTAAGGTCAGGAAACCCTGTAAGGCCATGGTCGGTTGCCAGCAGCCGGTTACCCGGGGCTATACCAACGTCGCCCCCCCCCTTTTAACAGACCTGCTCTGAGGTAGGGGAAGAGAGGGATGAGTTATGTCCCAGAATGCCAATAAACCTCCCGAAGGAAGCATTTCAATTTTTTTTTTTTTTTATTATATACTATGTACATGTAGAACTGTTTACACTATGTACATATATATAAATCTCCTCAATCTACGGGCCACTTGTGGATCTGCTGAGCAGCCAATACCGAGCCCAATTGGTAAAGCTCTGAGTCAGCCCAAGCCACACCCTTCAGATAGAACTGTGTAAAGGTATTATGTGACTTCAGTGGCAGGCTGACAAGATTGGATCTAAGGAGACTCCCGACTGGAAGACCTTAGGAGCAGCAAAGGCCCTGACATCATGGGTTTCAACCTGATGTAAAGAGTGGGCCTCCTGGCCAGAGAGCTCATAACATATGATCACAGTCTGCTTGATCCAAGAGGAGATAGAGGCAGGTGAGATGTCTTTGTCGAAACCTTTCTTAAAGGAGACATAAATCACCTCCTTATTCTGCCTGAGGTCTGAGGTCCTGTCCAAATAGTAGCGCAATGCTCTAACCGGAAAGAGGGACCTGTCAGACTTGAGGGATCTATTCAGAGTTAGGGGCCAGGGCTGGTATAACCACTGGGGCCACACTGTCTGGACCTTCTTTGGCCAGCTGATTCTTGGAAAGAAAGCTGGGTTATGGATACAGGGACACCATAGACCAATCAAATGGGTGTCTAATATTCCTGTTTTGCCAAGCATGAATCTCACTTCTGTACTTGCCCGACCCAAGGGCCGAGAGGAAAAACATCTTGAAGGTCAAATGCTTCAAGGAAGACCCTTTGATTGGTTCAAACGGAGCCTTAGTCAGCTGGTGCAAGACCAGTGAGAGGTTCCAGGAGGGGATTCCCCTCCTGCCTTCTGGTTCTGCCTTCTTTGTAAAAATGGTCCATTTTGCCTCATAGACTGATCTGGTTGATCCTCTTTGAGGAGCCTCAATTCTTGCTGCCACTGTTTCGGAGAAGCCCTGCTCCTTGATTGATGTGGCTCTAAGAACCATGCATGGAGATTTAGATTTGTCAGGGAGGGATCTGATAGAAAGGCTGCATTAACAGGTTAGGCCAGAAGGGCAGGCTCAGTGGGATCTGACTGGACATGGTCACTAAGTCACAACACCAAGGTATGTTGGGTCACCCCGGAGCAATCAGAATGATTCTTTTGCATGGGGAGTCCTGCAACTTCTCCACCATTTTGCCCAAGATGGCTGCTGGTGGGAAGGCATATGCATCCACATCCTCCCATGGCAGATTTAGTGCAACCACTACTGTGGCCAGGCAATCTGGTACCGGCGACACAAACAAGGGCAACTTGTTGTTGAACCTCATGGCAAATAGGTCTATTTGAGGCCGGTGTCACCTGCTGCATATTGTTTGGAAGACCTCCTGAAGGAGAGACTACTCTGTCTGGATGGTATGGCCTAGCCTGGATAGCTTGTCTGCTACCATATTCAGCCGGCCTGGAATGTGTCGGGCTTTGAGAGTTACTTGATTTCTGGTACACCAGGTCAAGATTCTTCATAGTAGAGCACAAAGTGGGCCCGACCTCATGCCGCCTTTCTTGTTTATGTATGACACCACTGTGGTGTTGTCTGTCACTACAAGTACTATCTTGTGTATGCAGAGGTCTTAGAACTCTTTTCAGGCTAGAAGGACTGCCTTGAGTTCTATGTAATTGATATGCAACTTGCTTCCCGAATGGGACCAGGTGCCTCTTGCAGTGCGTTAGTTTAAGTGAGCGCCCCACCCTTCTTTTGATATGTCTGTAAAGACTTGCAGAGCATGTTTAATTGGGTGTAATGTTTGGCCTGTAATGACATTGCCCTCTTCCAACCACCGTTGTGAATGTGGGTGCAAGGACCTTGGAATTAGAACCACCTTGGTAAAAACTGGTAACCTACAAGGTGGAAGACCTGCTTTGGTTCCAGTTCTGATTTTTATAAATTCACCAGCCAACCTAATTCTTGGCATATTTTCACTAGATCTTGTGTATGCTGGAGACAAACTTGGTGGGATGTGGTTCTCACCAACCAGTCATTTAGGTACTGGTTGATTCCTATACCCTTATGATGAATGGCCATCAGTTTCACCTCCTTTGTTACTACAGTGAACTCCATGGATGTTGTGGACAAACCGAATGGCAGTGCCTTGAACTGGTATGTCTGACCCTGTACAATAAATCTCAGATATTTCCTGGACTGTTCCTGTATTGGTATATGGAAGTAGGCATCTTTGAGAACTATAGAGGTAACCCACTCCCCTTGTCAGAGGGAGGTTGGACTGGACAGGAAAGGGAGGGTGTAGCCCTCCTTCAAAATTGTACTACCTAGGGTCCAGCTCCTAAGGTTTCCTAAGTTCCAAAAGGTGATTTAGTCTGGCCCCTTCAGGTAAATTTAGTGCAACCTTAGGGACACTGGCAGAGTGAAAGAAACATTTACTGTCTTTCCAAACATTGGTCCGGCCTGGTGACAATGAAACCAGTTGACAGTCCATCTGTTCTTGTTGTGGTCCAGTCTGGTGGGGCTGAAAAAACTCTTCACATTTTACAGACTCTTGGCCCCGGGCCAGCCGCCTATAAGGTGGAGCATGACATTTGTATGATGGCTGACCCCTGACCGGACACAATGAAAACATGTTTGAGTGTGAACCACATTTGCTTTGCTGTTCAAAAGACCCATTTGTTTTCTCTGTAACCAGCAATTTTGGCCACAGTAATTTTCTGTAGCCCGAGATACTGTAACCAGTAAAACTGGTATACTAACTAGGTGAACCCCAGGTGGGTCTGCCGGTGGGTTCCGGTCCTCTGAAACCAGTATTGAAAAAAGGGGCAAGACAGTAATTGCACCTGATAGCAGGTCAGTAGTCTCTGTAACTAGCTGGTGTGAAGCAAAACTGCTAAGTGAAAACTGTATAGCCGGTAACCGGTTGGTGAGTTCTGTAACCGGTTGAAGCAGTTTCTGTGTAGGAAAAAACTTCCTGTCAGGGACTACACATTATTAGGCCTGTCATCAGTCTTAGGCCGGTGAATAGGCTGCTGATGGGGAGTGGCCAGCTGGTAGAAGACCTTTGGGTTGGTGATTCTTGGTGCTGGTTGGTAATAGGCAGGAAGGCTCTGTAGCCGGCTAATATGAAGCAAGCTATTCAGTGCAGGCTATGTAGCCGGTACCCGGTTGGTACACTGTAACCAGTTGTTGAAACAACTGTACAAGGCCTTGTAGCCGGTACCCTGTAACCAGTTGCTGAAGCTACTGTAAAAGGCTGTGTAGCCAGACGGTACACTGTAACCAGTTGTTCAAGTAACTGTACAAGGCTGTTTAGCCGGTAGCTGGTCGGTACACTGTAACCAGTTGTTGAAGTAACTGTACAAAGCTGTTTAGCCTGTAGCCGGTCATTACACTGTAACCATTAGTTGAGGCAAGTCTACAAGGCAGTGTAGTTGGTGCTGAAGCAACTTTACAACTATCTTTGTGTTGGATTCAGCTTACTGCACGTTGGCAGCCGGTCGATAGACTCTGTAACCAGTTGGTGGGGTACACTGTACAAGGCTGTGTAGCGTGTCGGTATGCTCTGTAACCAGCTGTTGAAACAATTTAACAACTATCTTTTGTGTTGAATCCAGCTTACTGTAGGATTCTTTCATTAATTGAGGTATTTCTTTTAAAAAAACGCACGTCTTATTTGTAGATTTGACAGTTGCTGGGAAAGCCCTTGTGAGCTATTTTTAGAACCAATTGTTGTTCGGCGTGTCACGTGACCAGCTTGCTGGTCGGAAGGAACGCGATTGGCTAATTGGAGATGACATCAGTGGTCGCGTTCTTTGTGTGATACTTAGCCGGCAACTTTACAGTATTCTGACTGTCCACAAAACCCCACTACCGACAACAAGGCCGGGTGTGCAAGGCAGGGACTGGAATCACAGTAGACGTGAGTTCTGAAGAACGCACTTCCGACTTTCTGGTCGGTGAATCACGTGATCAGCTTCGTGATCTGGTTGGTGAATCACGTGGCCAGCTTCGTGGAGATGACGTCAGAGGTCGCGTTCTTTTGAGCTGGCCGGTCGGCTGATGCTTTTAAAGCAGAGAAGCCTGGACCAGTGCGCTCTGAAGATGAAAGTCCTGGTCGATGCCATTCTGAAGTCGGTTGCTCAGCCGGCTGTGCACTCAAACCAGTGTCCTGGCCATCCACTGCCCTTATTACCGACACAAGTGCCGGATCCACAAGGGTGGGACTGAGAGTGACTAAAGATGAAGTTCCTTCTATGTAAATACTAGGTGAGGTCGGCTGAACTTGAGCTTGCCGGTTGATTAATGCTTTACAGTAAAAGATGTCTGGACCAGTGTGCTCTGAAGATAAAATTCTAAAGAATCCATCTCTTGCTTCTGTTGAAAAAACATTAAATATTCGAGCTGGCTGGTGTGACTGATGCTATACAGCAGAGAAGTCTGTACCAGTGCGCTCTGAAGAAATCTGAAGAATGCATCTCTTGGGGAATTCTGTCTATGTTAAATACTGCATAGACTGAGGTTTTCCGTGATTTAACAGGGGAATTCCTTCTACGTCGAAAATACTTGAGAGACGTTTCGTTGGTGAACTGTAGAGGTACATTCAAACAAAAGACACGGATAAAACTAGACCTACGCATCGGAGACCGATGCAAATTTGTATCCACCGAAAAGACAACTCACCAAAGCCAGTGAACCACTGTTTGACCTTGAAGGAGGGGCCCAAGGTCAAATCTAACATCAGAAAATTCCTAGCCCAAGATTTCGTATGAGTTGGTTTCATACTGTAAACTTCTAGGATCAATAATAAGCGAGTTATAAGCACTTTTAACTTTGGCTATCCTCGTTTCACCTCGAAGAAGGGGCCCAAGGTGAAATCCAACCACACCAGAAGATTCCCAGCCCATCATTTCCTATATGTTGGTTTACCATCCCAAACCTGTAGGACCAATAATAAGCGAGTTATAAGCACTTTTAACTTTGGCTATCCTCGTTTGACCTTGAAGGAGGGGCCCAAGGTCAAATCCGACCACACCAGAAGATTCCCAGCCCATGATTTCCTATATGTTGGTTTACCATCCCAAACCTGTAGGACCAATAATAAGCGAGATATAAGCACTTTTAGCTTTGGCTATCCTCGTTTGACCTTGAAGGAGGGGCCCAAGGTCAAATCCCACCACACCAGAAGATTCCCAGCCCATGATTTCCTATATATTGGTTTACCATCCCAAACCTGTAGGACCAATAATAAGCGAGATATAAGCACTTTTAGCTTTGGCTATCCTCGTTTGACCTTGAAGGAGGGGCCCAAGGTCAAATCCGACCACACCAGAAGATTCCCAGCCCATGATTTCCTATATGTTGGTTTACCATCCCAAACCTGTAGGACCAATAATAAGCGAGATATAAGCACTTTTAGCTTTGGCTATCCTCGTTTGACCTTGAAGGAGGGGCCCAAGGTCAAATCCCACCACACCAGAAGATTCCCAGCCCATGATTTCCTATATGTTGGTTTACCATCCCAAACCTCTAGGATCAATAATAAGTGAATTATAAGCAGTTTTAAGTTTTGCTGTCCTCATTTGACCTTGAAGGAGGGGCCCAAAGGTCAAATCCGACCACACCAGAAGATTCCCAGCCCATGATTTCCTACATGTTGGTTTATCATCCCAAATCTCTAGGACCAATAATAAGCGAGTTATAAACAGTTTTAACTTTGACTATCCTCGTTTGACCTTGAAGGAGGGGCCCCAGGTCAAATCCGACCACACCAGAAGATTCCCAGCCCATCATTTCCTATATGTTGGTTTACCATCCCAAACCTGTAGGACAAATAATAAGAGTTATAAGCATTTTTATGTTTGGCTGTCCTCGTTTGACCTTGAAGGAGGGGCCCAAGGTCAAATCCGACCACACAGAAAGATTCCCAGCCCATGATTTCCTATATGTTGGTTTACCATCCCAAACCTCTAGGATCAATAACTTTTAGCTTTGGCTATCCTCGTATGACCTTGAAGGAGGGTCCCAAGGTCAAATCCCACCACACCAGAAGATTCCCAGCCCATGATTTCCTATATGTTGGTTTACCATCCCAAACCTCTAGGATCAATAATAAGTGAATTATAAGCAGTTTTAAGTTTTGCTGTCCTCATTTGACCTTGAAGGAGGGGCCCAAAGGTCAAATCCGACCACACCAGAAGATTCCCAGCCCATGATTTCCTACATGTTGGTTTATCATCCCAAATCTCTAGGACCAATAATAAGCGAGTTATAAACAGTTTTAACTTTGACTATCCTCGTTTGACCTTGAAGGAGGGGCCCCAGGTCAAATCCGACCACACCAGAAGATTCCCAGCCCATCATTTCCTATATGTTGGTTTACCATCCCAAACCTGTAGGACAAATAATAAGAGTTATAAGCATTTTTATGTTTGGCTGTCCTCGTTTGACCTTGAAGGAGGGGCCCAAGGTCAAATCCGACCACACAGAAAGATTCCCAGCCCATGATTTCCTATATGTTGGTTTACCATCCCAAACCTCTAGGATCAATAATAAGCGAGTTATAAGCACTATTAACTTTGGCTATCCTCGTTTGACCTTGAAGGAGGGGTCCAAGGTCAATTCTGACAACATCAGAAGATTCGCAGCACATGATTTCCTATAGGTTGGTTTCACATTGCAAACCTCTAGGACCAATAATAAGGGAGATATAGGCACTTTTAAAGTCCGCTATGTGGGTTACTTCGGCACTCCGTGGATAACCTTGAATTAAGAGCTTCAAGGTCAAATGTGTGCAAGGTTGTAGAGGACATGTATATCTGTTATACATATCACCTATGAAGAGATTCAACCTTCTACCTATGAGAAACAGCCAGTAGAAAAATGTTGATTATTTTCAAAGAAATGCCCGTGGCGGCATCTTGTTTTTTTCAGAATGAGGCTATTTTCCTTCCTAGAGAAGCTTACCCCCCAATGAAGATATCCTGCGAATTTGGTGAACCTAGCTGCTGTCGTTTTCCTCTTACAGCGTTAACGCCAAAAATCTAACACTAAACCAAAGTATCCACCGGATGCTTCCGGTGGATACAATTACCTTGTAAATAGAATATCCAGTATTTTTCCTTATATAGTCGATCTGCCCCTAACAACAAAAATGTTGGGAGGAAACTTGCAACATGGCCGCATATGTAATTCTCATCACTTACTGCCCTATCATCAACACTAATTTGAGTCAGCTAGGGAGTGTTTCCAGCAGATTTCTCAATGTATATCCGTGCTTGATATGTAGATAACCATTCTCCACTAAAATATTTGCAAATATGGTTGAAAATCCATCATAATCCACACTTTTCCTTAAAATATCTGGAGATTGTAGAAAATACGTCTGCACAGTACACGCGCCAAATGAAAAAGATGATATGACGTCACGTTGTCCAGACAGGAAGGAAGTACGAGGCGCCATCTGGGGAGTGCACAGTACTGGGTAGGCCGGCCAGCTTGTGGGGGCATTATGCACTCCTATAAGATGACTTTTTCTATCGTTTGGCGGGCCGGACTGCGCCGACCGGATTAGCAATTTGTCCATTGGATAGGATGTATTAACGCAATAAAATAAAAATTTCACTAGGAATTAATTTTCACTATCAAAGCTGAATAGCTAATGTAATCCAATGTATCCACTCCCTAATAAGTAATGTACTACATACATGCATTGTTTATGTAGACTCATAATGTGTTATTTAGTCTTATAAGCATTTAATATTGAGCTCCTAGATCAACATTATAAAATTTAACAGCTAAAATTAATGTCTAGTGAATATTTCAATGATATAGTATCTGTTATCCAGTGAAGTTTTAAACTATTTGTTTCTATTGCCACATTTCTACTCTATTATATTTTTTTGTATTTCCCGTTTATTTTGGTCAAAACTGTTTTTTCTGTTTCACAAGTTCTGTATTATCCAATCAGAATCTTGCTCCTTCAACATTGTTTAGTTTTAGTTTAGTTTATTATAAGTGACATATGTATACAAGCACATTATAAAAACACAGGTTTGAACATGTAATATTTTATACCCAGACCACTATCGGGCTTATTACATGTAGTTACTGTAATCTTGAGTCATATCATGGAATAATGAGCTAAATAATGCAGTTTCTTCTGCATTCTAATATAATTTCCTCAAATCAATAATACTTTTTTAACCTCTTGTGTTTCACATTTTCAAAGACCCTAAATACCTCAACTCAGTAAATTTTTTTTTTTTAACCTTTGAAAAAAAACAACAAAAACAAATTGTGACTGTTTTTGATGAATAGCAACCTTGGTAACACAACTGCTACATGTTCCAATCTCAGTGAAAATCTGCAGCTTTACATGGCATATTTGTGTTTTTCACATAACCCTAAAGTTAAACAGTTTTTCAATTACTATCAATAGAATTCATTTCTGAACTTTGCCTGCACTTTATATTAACACTTGGCTGTGTATGTTGTTTTTATTCAATTTAATACACTAAGTCATTTAACAATATATATATATTTGGTTTATATCTGATATACACATAACTTTTTACCTGCTATGTGCTGGCTCGCTTGACTTTTCAGAGAATCTGTGCATACAGAGTGTTTATAATCCTGTTTTGGGGTTTTCAGATGTGTGGAAGTGTGATACGTTGAATGCTTACAATATGAATTCTTACAGGAAAAACTCTTTTATTACAATAAAATAATGCTTGAAAAAGCTGTAAATATACCTGGTTGGTCTCCTCTGAATATGATTAAAGAAATGATCTTAAAAAGATCTACTTGTGATAAAAATGAATACAATTTGACCCAATTTTAAGAGACCTTTAAAATGTTCTGGGAACAATATCTTTCCAATAGGTTTTTAGCATGGACAAAAGTATTCATAATACAATCCCAAACAGAGTTGGAACTGAGAAACAATATTTCAGTATAAAGATCCAACTGAATTTTGTTTTGTATATCATTTATTACCGAAATATTGTTGACGTTATAAAATACCTCATTTTATGTACGTTGCAGTTACATATTCCTGACTTTGGCTCTGTCTCTTGCCAATTTTGATGTAGGGACCAAAATTTCAGCAATCATATATGTGGGACAACAAAATCAAGAAGGTTGGAAAAATGATGAAATCACTCCCTATGTGGGATGGCAACATGTTGGCAAACCATCATTTTTATTGCTAACAAAACTAAAGAGAACAGCAGAATAGGGCATTGAAACCCATCATATCCCATCAACAATTTGTCTAATCGTGTTGAAATTGTAAATATTGGGGATAAAAGTCGTGAGTATTCCGAGTTTGGTCAGGATTAGTTGGGACTGGTTCCAAGACAAATTGGGTGTTTGCTAATCTAATCTCAATAGCCAGAAGGCATTTGCATTTACCAAAAAAATGTTATTATTGATGGGCAGAGATTGCTTTTAAACTTTATAACTTTCCTAGAATCTCTCAAAAACTAGATTGTGCCAACTTGACACCAACATATCCCTGGACAGGCCATCTCTCACAACACAGACATTCACTCGGTACTTTTGTACCACCCATTTTGTGTGATTCACAATTATAAATCATTTTTCATTTATTTTTTTTTTTGTCAATTTTAAAAAAAGTCCTCTGGGTAGATTGTTCATGGGTCTCATATACAGGTTAAATGTCTACTTAAAGCCTTGATTTTTGGCACATGTAAAACAAACCTGTTAATATAATCCTAGATGAGATTTCAGCTCTATCAGTCACATAGTATGACAGCTCTAGGGCTTAGACGTGGTAAAAGTCCAAAAATTGGGTCTCTGTGGGCATTTTAGAGACCTTAAAGTGACCTTGAAATTAAAAATTAAGACTTCAAATTTTATACAGACAAAGATTGTATATAGAAGTTATATCTAATACAGTTTGAGAATTGTCAGACTTATTACCATTTCTAAATTACAGGACAATATATGTGAAAAATGTCAAAAAGGGTTACTCAGGTGAATGTTTATGGTCCTCATTCACATTTTAAATATCTATCTAAAGCCTTGATTTTTCACACATGTAAAAACAACATATTAATATGTTCTCTGATGATACTACAGCCCTTAAGGTGGCCATAAATTTTTTATTATTAGGAGTTTATGGTCACCTTAAAAAAGGTTTACTATCCTGACCCAAATACAGGTGTTTGACTGTGTGCCAAGTTTGAATGAATTCCATGAAAGCTTTTTTGAGTTATTGCGCACAAAAGTCGGCATAGGGTATTATCTTATAAAAATTTAATTTACTTATTAAATTTGCAATTTTATTGCGTTAATACATCCTATCCAATGGACAATTGCTGAATAACTACCGCTTGGTCGGCGGGTAAGCTACTAGAGCCTTGGTGTGAACTCAAAATGGTAACAAAATTTTCAACCTAGAGTCTAGGCTGACTTAGTCAGGAGACTTATAGGTCCATGGTGGTTACCAGAGCCCGGTTGCCGGGGCTATACCAGCGTTGCCCCCCCCCTTTTCTTACAGACCTGCTCTGAGGTAGGGGAAGAGAGGGATGAGTTCAGTCCCAGAAGGTAATTAAACCTCCCGAAGGAAAAATGTCATTTAGCCTCATGAACTATTTAAACTATGTACAAGGATACAAATCTCCTCAATATAAGGGCTATTTGTGGATCTGCTGAGCCGCCACTACTGGGCCCAAGTAAAGAGGCTCTAACTCAGCCCTAGCCACATCCTTTAGAAGAACTGTGTGAAGGTGATATGTGACTTACAGTGGCAGGCTGAGAGACTGTTCTAAGGAGATTCCCGACTGGAATGCTTTAGAAGCAGCAAAGGTCCTAACATCATGGGCTTGACCTGATGTAAGGTGAGGGCTTGCTGGTCAGAGGGCTCATAGCATAGGATCACAGTAGCTTGATCCAGGAGGAGATGGTGGCAGGAGAGATGTCTTTGTCGAAACCTTTTTTGGAAGGAGACAAAGACCAGCTCCTTGTTATGCGTAAGATCTGAGGTCCTACCCAGATGGTAACGCAAGGCTCTGACTGGACATCTGGACCTGTCACCCTTCAGTGCCTTATCCAGAGTGGGGCCAGGGCTGCACTAACCATGGGGGCCACACTGTCTGGGCTCTCTTTGGCCAGCTGATTCTTGGAAAGAAGGCTGGCTGAGGGGTAGAGAGACACCATGGACCAGTCTGATTGGTGTCTGAAGTTGTTATGCAGCCATGCATGGATCTCACCCTTCGCTTGCCTGAACCCAAGGCCAACAGGAAGACAGTCTAGAAAGTCAAATGCTTCGGGGAGGCCTCCTTGAGGGGTTCAAAGGGAGCCTTTGTCAGCTGGTGCAGAACCAGGGAAAGGTTCCAAGAGGGGATGCTCCTCTGCCCTTGGATCTGTCTCTGTGGAAACTATCCGGGAGATGAGTGAGATTTTTCTTGGCTGACATTCATGGGCGAATTTCCCAATTGTCAGAAATGGCTGGTCTATAGCCATCAATTATGCCCGGCTGTAACTTCCTGTCTTGAAACAAGTACAGAGGGAAGTCAGCTATGGCATTTTTTTTTAAATTTTTTTATGAGATGGTGTGCTGAAGTCCACCTGATTACTGAGGTACCACTTGTAAAACATAAGTCCACTTTGCCTCATATACTGATCTGGTTGATCCTTTTGAGGAGCCTCAATTCGAGCTGCCACTGCCTCAGGGAAGCCCTGCTTCCTTGGAAGCTGGGGCTCTAGGGGCCAGGCATGTAGACTCCGATTTACCAGGTTCCTTTGAAGGGTCTGGTTGAATAGCTGAGCCAAAGGTCAGGCAGAAAGTGCAGACACAGTGGGATCTGACTTGACATGGTCACCAGGTCCCAGAACCATGGCATGTTGGACCACCCTGGTGCAATCAGTAGGAGTCTGTTGCACGGGTGGTCCTGCAACTTCTCCATCACTTGCCCAAGACGGCTGCTGGTGGGAAGGCATGTGGGTCCAGATCCTCCCAAGGTAGACTGAGGGCCTCTACTGCCCGGGCTTGTGGATCTAGAACTGGTGAGACAGAGATATAGTTGTTGTTGAACCTGGTGGCAAAAGGTCCACTTGAGGCTGGTGCCACCGGCAGTATATTGCTTGAAGACCTTGGAAGGAGGGACTATTCTGTTTGAATGGTCTGTCCTAGCCTGAATAGCTTGTCTGTGATCACATTCGGCCAGCCGTGGGTGTGTCAGGCTTTGAGTCACCTGTTTCTGGTACACCAGGTCAGGATTCTCCGCAAGAGGGCACAAAGAGGGTCCAATTTCACCCCCCTTTATACAGACCGACACCATGGGGTTGTCTGTAGCTATGACAGCAATATAGTTCAAGCAGAGGTTTTGGAACTCTTTTAGAGCCAAAAGACCGTCTTTAATTCCTGAACTGGGATCACCTTTTCTAGTGATTCAGGTAGTCTCCAGCTGTTTATCAACTGTCACTGTATCTGCCTGATGAGGAAGGCCATCTATGTGGACATGCCTTGCTATGGCTGTCAGTAATGTTATTAGGGGGATCAGCTGCCGGACCGGGCACGTCGGTCCGGAGAGAAGTTCCTGGATTGCAGATAACATCTGCAAACGCTCTAGGGCTGATCTCCGCATGCCTTCTTCCAGGCTGGACTGGTAGCCTACCAAGTCGAAGGCTTGCTCGAGGTCCAGTTCTAATTTCCCATGATACCATTCAAACTTATTCCTGACACAGAGCTACTAGAGATTGTGTATGTTGGAGACAGGTTTGGTGGGAACCAGGATTGACCAACCAGTCATGCTGGTGGATTGTGGTACTTAGTAATGTCATAGTTAGACCTCCTTCGCCACCACCAAGAGGACACCTCTGTGTACTGTGAAAACAGACCAGACGGGAGTGCGTGAATTGGCATGGAAGGCCCTGGACGAGCAAACTCTGGCAAATCCTTGTTGGCTGAATGGGGTGAGGGAGTAGGGAACCTTGAGGTTAGCCACTACTCTGGCTGAAGAGAGGTTCGTGTGGTTCCTGGAAAACCATCTGACTCATTTAGGGTACCGAGCCATTATGAGAATTGTGACCCCTGGTCTGATTAACAGATAAAAGGGTTGTAATCTTGAGGGGAAGCTCGAATTTGCAAATTGAGGCCCCTGGCGTCAGCTGATACTGGTCACGAGCTGGGTAAATGGCAAGCTGGGTGGCCAGTCTAGGAGGCTGGATCACTGGTATCTCACTGGAACCAGTAACAAAAAACTGATGAACCTCCAGAATAACTGATACAGCAGACTTCCTGTTGGCAGTATTCTAACCAGTCCGGTTGAGTTCGACATCTCACCAGCAAGAGTAACAGGCAGGTAGTCGGATAAATTTATAGTCACTTTCAACCAGCTAGGAGATCTTAACAGTAGGTTGTCTGACTGGCCAGGTAGGTTGAGACACTGTCATCTCACCTGGACTAGAGACTGGTCTAAGAATTTCTCTGTAACCAGCTTCCTCAGGCTGCAGCTGGTTGGTCTAAGATGTCCATTTGGACCCTTAAAGGGCCTCGGCTGGTCTATTAGCCAGTCCTGTGGACCTGCCCAGTACCAGGGTCTAACTGGTTATAGGTTAAGCAATGCTCTGTAACCAGTTCCTGGTGGGTCCACAGTTCTGCGAAAAAACTCATTTGAGCTGGCAGAACTGGGCGACTACGTCTCAGCAGGGGTAGGCTTATCTGAAAGAACTGCCTTCTTCCTGTCCGTAATGGTGGAATCAGAAAGTTTTCTCTGTAACCAACACTTCTCAGTCACCGGTAAGCCACTTAACTGGTAAAGAACCGGTAAACTGGTGCTTCTCTGTAACCAAAAATTCAGACAGCCACAGGTCTGTATCATTCTTTGATCACTTGGTGGATCTGTCAATCCGGTAAGCTGGTGTTCCAGTTTCAATCAGGTTTCTTCACCGGAATTTCTCTGCCTATAAGCCAGACCAGTGGACTCTGTAACCGGCCTGGTATGAATTTATTTATTTATTTGGGGTTTTACGTCGCTTTCAACACTGTACAGGTCATATCATGACGGGTACTCGGAAGGGCAGAGGAAACCAGTACATACAGTTCGCTAGGGTTCTGTACTGTAGACTGCCGACCAACAGCAAGCAACTACCAGCTTTCCCACTTGAGGCCGTGCCAGGAATCGAACCCCGGCCTCAGAGGTGGGAGGTGAGAGTGTTACCACTCTGCCACTGTGGCCCCACCTGGTATGAAGCTACTGGTCCATAGAGGTTGTGTAAGTCGGAACCCAGTCGGTAGGTTCTGTAACCAGTTGGTTGAGGCAATTTACTGAAGAACTTCCTGTCTATCTGACTGTCACCGGCAAATCTCTGTAACTGGTGACCCTGTTGTCCTCACTGGACTTGTTGACTTAAGTTGCCTTCTGCCCATGGGAACAACTGATTTCTCTGTAACCGGTGAGCCTGCTCTCAGCACTGGAATGGTGGGAGCAGCAGATCTCTCTGTAACCGCTAAACTCTGTAACCAGTGAGTCTGCTGTCAGCACTGGGATGGTGGGAGCAGCAGATCTCTCTGTAACAGGTAAATTCTCTCTGTAACCAGATTCTTGAAGAAGCCAGGGTCAGTCTGGCTAATTCACCTGTATTTTCTGCCTGTAAACTGGTCTGGTGGGCTCTGTAGCCGGCACCCAGTGGGTAGGCTCTGTAACCAGTATTGTAGGTAGCATAAACTCAGTGCAACTTTTTATAACCGGTTCCCGGTAGGGCCATCCTCTGTAACTGGTTGGTAGGTCTTCTTACTCTCAACCTGCCCCAGTACCCGTACCAAGGTAGGGTCAAAGGGGGGGGAGAGGGCTTGCTGGAGACCCCACCGGTAGTCTGAGCAGAGCTGGTACCGGTAAAATTCAGCACAAGGGGTCTAGACCTGGTCATCTTCTTCTTGCTAGCTGAACCGGTCACACTTGGGGATCTGTGGAGCCACAATTTCTTCCGCTAGCCTTGCCGGTCGTGTATGGAGATCTGTGAAGTCACATGACCGGCACTTCAAAAACACGCAGATTGCTGTGACCAAATGTCATCTAATTTCTTCACACCCACAGACGAGTTGCTGGATTTCTTCTTGCCAGTTAAAAATGGGTGTTGAGTAATAAATGGTTGTCTTCTTCTGATGAAAACTTCTGTTGAAAACACGATTCCTCCATTGTTTAATGCGTATCACGTGACCAGGTCCGTGTCACGTGACAAGCATAAGCTGGAAGTGATGACGTCAGACGATGCATTCTTCTTTCCTTCTAATTTCTTCTCGTCGACATACACGCAGTGTTACTCGACAATGTAGAATTTAATGGAGGGTGAATCGTGGTAAACAAATACTTCTGATCAGAAGAAGGAATGCTGCAGGGACAACACACGACCTCTCACCCACGACTTCGTCTCGACAACAAGCACAAAGAAAATCTTCAAAACTGGCCATAAAATGCTGGATACTGCCTCATTTAAGTCCTGGAGAGGCCATGATATGTAAGAAACACAATATTTATATTTTAGACGAAAATAAGCTTTAAATTCGTAGAAAAATCCATCTTTTCTTCAAACTTCGAGATCACTTCAAAAATATGTCTGCACACTACACGCGCCAAACGAAAAAGATGAACTGACGTCACTCTGTCTAGACAGGAAGCAAGTATGATGCGCCACCTGGCGAATGCACACTACTGACCGGTCCTGCCGGTATTATATACAGGACGTCTTTTTCTGGCGTTTGGCGGGACCGGTCGCGCTGACCGGTAAAGCAATTGTCCATTGGATAGGATGTATTAACGCAATAAAATATATGTATACTTTAAGTGATTAACCAGTACTAACCTTTTCAGAGGTTTTAGCTTTTTCCTGACCATCATTGGTCTTCACATCTTTCGGATTTAAAGGTTCAAATAGCATTGGTCTGTCACTGCACGGACTTGCCACTGAATAGGTTCCATTATTACTGGAATACCTAAGTACAGAAGTGCTTGATACCACAGTCTTTTCCAGAAGTGAATGGTTTTGATGAGGTACACTGAGTTTGGATGGCAGCTTGTCTACTGATGTTGCAGGCAGTGATGACATGTTCTTTGAAGAGTTTCTTGAAATGTTCTGATGCAATTCATCTCTGCAATCTAGTGGGTTTTTCAGAGAAGATGCTACAATTTTATTGGCAGCCAAGTACATATTTAAGTGGGAAAGTTGTAAATCATACTGTTGGTGTAACTTTTCAAACAAAGTGGACACGCTACGTGATGTATTCAAACGGTTTATATCTGCCAATCTAACTGTTAATCGCGATGTATCTCTTACTGTGACATCTGATGGGCTTTGCACAACACTTGCTAATCCACTAATAGAACCTGATACATCGCAAGCCTGAGATGAAAGGGGGGAAGTGAACCTGGCTTGGCTCACATGCAAACTTGGACTAGGACTTGTAAGAGACACTTCAGTATGTGTTGTATGTGAGTCCAGCACACTACTTGACTGACTTGTAGGAAGAAGTGCATCAAATTCCCCAAGAAAACTGCTCCAAAAAGATGAACTTCCTGTGGTATTTATTGAACTACTTTGAGAAGAGTTATAGTGTCCTTGCTCACTTTCAATCTGGTGTGTCATATGTTTGTGGTCTTTCAATGGCTGGTCCACAATGGTTGGTCCTTGAGTATTTGGTTTTAAGTTGTCTGGAAAATATGAGGAAAAATGTTGAAAAATATGAAAAAGAAAGCATTTTCAGAACATGTACATAAGTCATACAACACTGTGACTTTGTTATTTTCATCCACATAAGTTTAACCATGTGATCATTTTATTTTTATCATAGAAAGAGAACAAGTTAATGACTTAAAGGTGAATGTACATTCTGTATTGGGTATCCAATAATATGGACATTATAAGATTTGTTTACACCATTAACCCTTTCGCTACCATGTCTGTCCGCTAGCAGTCGACATCAATGTGTATTACAAGGGACCATGTCTGTCGACCAAGGGTCGACGGCAATAATATATATTTCTTCTTTCCCTTCAGTGTACTGTTATACGTTTTCTTTGGTGTATCAGTATTAAACCAATTTTTAAAGTATTTTATATGAAAGTTAAGCTATATTTTTTTTTTAAATTCGCCATTTCACCTATTTTACCTGGTTTCTGTATATATTGCCATATTTACCGCATATACCTGCATATTGTTGCATATTGTTTACTCGTGGTTATTTTTATTTGGGGAATTCCCACGAATTTTCCCATTCGACTTTCATCAATTCGTAATAAAATATGCCGAAAAATACCGCAAATAAAGTGTATAAGGTAGTGAGATATTACTTTACTTCATTGGCGTTTCTGACGTGATATGACGTCATATGGCTACAGTCCCTTGGAATAATGTTCCTTCAGTAGCGAAAGGGTTAATTAATCTTGCCATAAAATTTTACGAAATCACAATTTATAAATTTCAATGTTTTTACTTTTTATTGATAGTGATTTTAAATTATTATCTTTTCCAAAAAATCAATGCCTATGATCCTCAACTTAGATGTTTCACCTGGGACAATGGCTTAGCACTGACAACAGAGCAAACTTGCCTAGGTACTGGCACTTAAGTGTGTTACATTAAATGATCTCCAACAACCTCATGAATTATAACATTTATAAAGGCCTACTTACTGTTAAGGAGGACAATATAAAATTTGACACAATACACCTGGAAAAATCACGAAACTCTCATAATTTTACATTATTTTTTGGTCAGAATCGTTACAATAAACTCATAATACAACCATACTGTGGCCTGTACTAGTGAATGTCATTCTTTGTTGTACGATGTATTTGCTGATAACCAGCATTTCAACCTGGCTTATGATGTATTTTGCCTGTAGTTTAAAAGCTTAAAATAACCATCCCTCTGCAATACAAGATTTTCTGTACTTACACTCATGTTGTATGGAGGAGGTGTCCAACTCTTGAGTCAACAACTGAGGTCCAAAATCAGCTTCAGCTAGAACATCACTAATTGGCTTAGTCATGTCCTCCATTTTTAAAACATTTTATTTGCACCTTTTCTAACTTCTGAAAACAAAAAAAGACCAAATTTATTGAAAAACTAACTTACATTTATTGAATTTTCAAACATTAGTACCTTAGAAATTTGTTCCACTATCCTGTGCCTACATTATTTGAGTTCTACTCAGTACAAATTCTACTGTATAAACTAGCAGGCATCAACAAGCAACCACCTGCTTTGACAAACAAGGCATGGACCAAGTTACACCAAGAGTGGGGCAATGTTGATCTTGAACACTGAAATATGGTAGTTTTTATAGCCTTTATACAGTGTATTGATTGATTGTTGTGGGTTTAATGTTATTTTCAACATATTGTATACATCATATAAATGTCGATGAGACAATGATGGACATTAGTGTATACTATTTGGTCAAGTTTCTTCACTGAAGACCATCAGGCACTAGTTTTCACCTTACAACTTTCAGCACATAGTATAGGTCACATCAGAAGGTGGAGGAAAGCACTGCATACTAGTTGGTCAGTGATTCTGCACTGAAAACCATCAGGCACCAGTCTACAACTTACAACTTTCCCACTTCCAGTTGGGCCAGCAGTCAAACCCAGCAGCTGAGAGGTTGGAGGCAAGAGTGTTACCACTCTGCTACTATGGACCCTATAACCTGGTAGAATAGCCCACAATGCATGCAAATACATGTACAATTTTCCTAAGTTACATACAGGGTAGAAGGTCTCATTATGGTAACTCAATGCCATTTGACCTGGAAATAGAAATCAAATGTTAAATCTAACCTATTACAAAAAGATATGTACCCCATGATTTGCAAAAAGTTGCTTTGGCATTCCACACTCCTAGGAGCAAAAGCAAGGGAGAGCTACGGCATAGTAGTTAAGCCCACCCCATATGACCTTGAAATAGGGATCAAAGGTCACACGTGACCCCCACCCCCCAAAAAGAGGGAAAACATTCACAGCTGATAATTATATTTAAAACATTTTAATTTTTTCTAACAGCCAGGTAGATAATAACAGATATACGAGGCATTTTTGGTATGAAAAATTAGTTTGATCTTTAAGCAGGGGTTCAAAGGTTAAATATAACCCTGTGAAAAGATTCTTAGTCTGTGATTTCTTAAAAGTTTTAACATTCCAAAGCCCTAGGACCATTTAATAACTTGACTGTGCCAACTTAACACCAACATATCCCCAAACAGGCCATTTGTCACACCACATGCATTGATCAGGCTTTTTCATGAGACCTATTTTGTGTGTGCCACAATTATTATGAATCATTTTTCATTATTTTCCAATCATACTACCATGGCAAGATTGATCTATTTTCAAAGTATTTAAATATTTGTATGTACATTGGAAAATAGTTAACCTTAAACGGTTTAATCTAATTTGTACGGATCTGGGTTTTTTTTTGCCTAATACATAAATTTAGTGGAGAGATGAAATACCCTAAAATGTTGTGATTTGATCTTAGCAGATTGACCTATGGCCACAGAATTGTAGAGCTACATGTATTTGACAGATAGAGATCACACTATACAAACAAAAAATCATTGTGGTATTCATCCACAAAGAACAAGCATACCACAAAAATGCTGATACAGTAGAACCTCCATTATCCCACCCTCTATTATCTGAATTTTCAATTATCTAAGGAATACCTCAAACCCACTATCCCAACTCCATTTAAACGAGTTGGGATAGGTTTTGGTATTGTCCAACCTTTCTCTTACCCAACCTTATTGTTACTCCCACAAGAGGGTTGGATGAAAGAGGTTCTACTGTATTTTTCTCAAAGTAGACACTATACTGGACACGTAGACAAGTACTAGTTTAAATATCCCCAATACTCAATAATATGCCAGCTAGATATGTTAGATTTATACAACATGATTTGCATGAAAAGGTAGATGAACTGCTGATTTTGTGGAAAAAACTCAAGTTTCTGTTAGTTTGAAAATTATGAGCGAGTTAATAGAATAGAAACATTTATATAGTGCAAAATTAACGCAACATCCTCTAATGCACTTGAGGCCAAAAAGGGAAAGTCAAGGGACAAGTCGGGTCAAAATCCAAAATTAGCACCAACAAGGGGAGATGTACTATGTCGGAGGGTATGCAAGTCTAAACAAGTAGTGGGATTATGGGAGTCTGTTCCATTCAGTGGGAGAAGCCATTGCAAAACCTCACCTACCATTGGTCTTCTTGAGATGAACTGAGGAAAAAGAAAGCCGATTTCCACAAGTCAACTGGACGAGTATGTGGGTTGGAAGAATTTAATAGACTTGAATATAATAATATTATATTTGAACAAGATACAGTATGAAATGGGGAGACAATGTAGTTTTTGCAAATAGGAAGTAACAGGGCTTGTTTTGTCAAGTCTGAAGACAATTCTACAAAGACCATTTTGAATCTTTTTGAGTCAAACCACATTATATTTATTCACACCATAGAGTAGGGAATTGCAGTCAATATGACTACTGATCATTGAGTTTGCCATCATCTTTGAGATGATAGTAGCGGGCACGACAAACCTTAACATAAACCGATAATTTGTCACTCTCCAATCATGACTTATAAAATTACTGATCAGAAACATGAGGCTATCAATGACGTTAATTTATATAAAATTTTGTATAGCCTTGCTACGATGGTTTCTGAAAAAAGTGGTCCAAAAGGTATAAAAGGGTCCCTGTGTTCAATTTTTGAAACTTTAAAGTGACCTATAAATGAAAGCTATAAGCCTCAAATTTCCCACACATAAAGATCACATGTAGAAGTTATGTGTCATGTAGTTCAGTTTGAGACTAGTCAGTAGTAGTTAGATTAACCATTTCCATATTACAAGGCAAAACATGTGAAAATGCAGAAAAAAGTACCCAGGTGGCGTCTTTATGAGCCTCATAAACCAGTTTAAAGTCAATTTAAGCCTTAATTTTTACCATATAAAAACACATATATTAATATATTATTACCCAAGATACTACTTGGATGAGCAACATAGCTTGAGATCTACAGGATGTAATGTGGAAAAAAATAATAAAATTGGTCCCTGTGGATATTTTTCTTAAACTTTAAGAACTTAGGTGGCCTTAAAATTAATGCGACTGACCTCAAATTTTCCAACGAACACATATAGAAGTTATATCAAATAAAGTTTGTGGCTGGTTAGATTTACATTTCCAAATAGAAGCCAAACTTTATGAAAATCCTGCAAAACATCCCCCAGATGGGGGTGTGCATTGGCCTCATACTCACATTAAATCTAATCTTAAAAGCTTGATTTTTGCCATATACAAAAAGAACATGTTAATATATTCCAAGATGAAATTTTTGCTGGATGAGCCACATAGGTTAAGAGCCAAAGGGCTTAAAATAGCAACAAGTTCATATAATGGGTCCCTGAGGACACTTTTAGACACCTTAAAGTGACCTTAAAATTAAGGCTATAGATCTCAAACATTCCACAGACAAAGATCACAAATAGAAATTATATCTAGTATAGTTTGATGTTTGTCAGACTTATAATTTCCAAATTACAGGGTAAAATAATTGAAAAATGTAGAAAGATATGCCAAAACATTTCCAAAAAATGTCATTGCATGGGTAAATTTTGCGCTCTCTAAATGACCTTAGAGAAAAGAATTTTACAGGACATATATTTTACAGTGTAGACCCTGAGCCAGGAGAATTGGCGATTCCACTAGTGGAGGCCCATTATTTAGAGGTTTTAATTACAGTTGTTGGAATAGACTGAAATTTTAGTGAATGCATATTTCCAAATTAAATTTGGGTATATTCATATTCACCGAGATTTTTTCAGGCAATGCACATATTCTTTGATAACAAATATTCACTGCAATATATATTTTTCAGACTGAATATTTGTACTGGTGTAGGCATCACTACAACAAATAAATTTAAATGGTTACCTTTTAGTTATCATTTCCAGATAAAACAATTAAGCATAAGGTATTAATTTCCACATTGCCTATAAATCCATTGATCAAGAAAACTTTGAAACAAGAAGGTCAAAGATGCCCCAAAATAAGGTTAGCGACTGCTGTAATTAAATTTAGAAACAAGGAAGGAAATGTTAGGTCACCCAGTTAAGGTTAATGTGTTAGACATGCTGAGAAATGTAAAACTTGTAATCTAGGTTACATAATTGTGTCTATGTTATAAACGGATAAACGTACGGATGGAATTACACCAATTTCGACAGCAACATAGCTATGATGGTGATCTATGTCCCTGTCAAATTTGAATTCGACTGGACAAAGCGTTTTCGAGTTAGAGACCGGAAACGGAAATGTTGACGGGGGGGGTTTTACGTCCCGTTCAACAGCCAGGGTCATATTGGGACAGGTCCTCAGAATTGCCACTTGTGGGACTCGAACTCACAGAGGTGACAGCCTATGATTAGATGCCAAACTTGCTAACCACTAGGCCACCGAGGACCTCTGAAATGTTGACGGATAAATGGACAAAAAACGGACAAATGAACAGAGGAATTACACCAATTTTGAAAGCAACTTAGCTATGATGGTGATCTATCTCCCTGTCAAGTTTGAATTCAATTGGACAGACCATTTTCGAGTTAGAATCCGGAAATGGAAATGTGACGGACAGACAAATGGACAAAAAACGGACAAACAAACAGATGAAATTACACCAATTTTGAAACCAACTTAGCTATGATCATGATCTATCTCCCTGTCAAGTTTGAATTCGATTGCACAAGGCATTCTCGAGTTATAGTCCAGAAACAAAAATGTTGACGGACAGACAAATGGACAAAAAACGGACAAACAAACAAATGAAATTGCACCAATTTCGAAACTAACTTAGCTATGATCGTGATCTATCTCCCTGTCAAGTTTGAATTCAATTGGACAAAGCGTTCTCAAGTTATAGTCCGGAAACGAAAATGTTGACGGACAGACAAATGGACAAAAAACGAACAAACAAAGAAATGAAATTACACCAATTTCAAAACCAACTTAGCTATGATCGCGATCTATCTCCCTGTCAAGTTTGAATTCGATTGGACAAAGCATTCTCGAGTTATAGTCCGGAAACGAAAATGTTGACGGACAGACGAACGTCAGACACGTCAATCTAATAGACGGGTTGGTTACACGCAACCTGCCTAAAAACTATACTAATATACTACAATGCATTGAATAAATAAGTTATTAACCTACCTTTAATTATTAGAAAGGGACAAACTACATGAATTTTTTTACCAACATTATAAGAATCTATCCTGTATCATAAAACTTTGAACATGTACCTGCTTGAAAACCAAGCACTTTTATAAGTGAACAATATACTTTTCACAAAATGTGGAAAAAAACAATGAAAGTTCTTATCATAAACAAGACATACAAAGCAATATATTCTTCCACAGTGTGTTACAAACATGAAAACTGAATCAAAATACACTTATTTTAAACAAAAGTGTACACTTCAGAAAAGATTCAGTATTTTTCATTTAATGTGCAAAAAGGCTTACAAAGGTGCACACAAAAAAAATCATGCACACAATGCAATGTACTTGGGAGTTGATATAACTTAGGCACATATATAGGTAAACCTTTTTATACATTACTGAGACACAAACATATCGTTTTTTGTCCACAACCACTCACCCAACAAATGCAGGAACTTTACAAAAGAACTTGTCCCAGAAATATGTTCAAAGCCATAAGCAGTATTTCTGTTTACATAAAATCAATAGATTTTATCCAACATATTCCCTTCACGTATGTCAGTACATTTGTCTTACAATTTATACATAATCATGAAAACTTAACAGGCCATGCAATAAACTCAGTTGATAAACACTGTGTATATATATACCGCATAGGTGGTAATTTTAGCTCGAAAAAAATTTCACCAATAATCAAATCTAAAGAGATTCACCAAAATTAATTTTTGTAATGGTTACTTTCTAACTTAAAGATTAATACAAAATTAAAATTTTGCCATAAATTAAGTTTCACTGTTCATCAACTGTTAAGTTAGCTAAAATTAATACCATAATATGAAAATTTCCACATCTTTAAACTCTTCAATGTATTCATATAAATCCCTGAAAAGTTGCCACCAGAAAAACTTTAAAAAATGGCATCAGAGATGAAAATATGTATATCAATACAAAGTAACAGAACCAGATAATGTAATATTACAATTAATTTGTACTCTAAAAGTTATGAAGCTGTAAAAACCTGTATTAATCTATTTATTAATTGAAGTATATCTGTCAGTGGAGATAGCACAAAAAGGTAAAAAGTACAATAATAACTAGACCTACGCATCGGAGACCGATGCAAATTTGCATCCATTGTTTGACCTTGAAGGAGGGGCCCAAGGTCAAATCTAACATCAGAAAATTCCTAGCCCAAGATTTCGTATGAGTTGGTTTCGTACTGTAAACTTCTAGGATCAATAATAAGCAAGTTATAAGCACTTTTAACTTTGGCTATCCTCGTTTGACCTTGAAGAAGGGGCCCAAGGTGAAATCCGACCACACCAGAAGATTCCCAGCCCATGATTTTCTATAGGTTGGTTTACCATCCCAAACCTCTAGGAGCAATAATAAGTGAGTTATAAGCAATTTTAACTTTTTTTTTTTTTTTTTTTTATCTATTTGTGATAAACATATAAATTACATAATACAACACACACTGTAATAACTACACACAAGACAATGTACACCTAGAAGAAGTGACTACTAAAAACATGAAGCAATACAAAATATCAATATTTGAATGATTATATCATGTTAAACATTTATACACAACAGAATTAGCCAGAAAAAATTGGCATAAAATTTCCCCATATCTTACTAAAATTACCTTCCTTAAATTCCAGTTTGGCAGCATACTCCTGTTCCAAATATATTCTTTTCAAGAAAGTACAAAAACTAGGATAATTTAAAATATGATTTGATTTTGAAACTCGAAAAATATAAAACTTAGCTGTGAGGTAGATGGTATTAAGTGGTATAACATTGGTCTTTGTTAAGAGGTTTCCTAATATAATAGTAGAGGGGGTTATTGCTAGATCAATTCCAAGTATGAGTTGCAAGTGAGTTTTTAGTTCTGACCAAATTTTTTTTACATCTTTGCACTGTACAAAAAGGTGTAATATCGTTTCTGAGTATTGTTTACAAAAACTGTATTTGCCATCATCATGGCTTTTAATTTTAAACAGTAATTCTTTTGTACCTAATATCCTGTACAGCACTCTGTATTGCATCCAAATTAAATCATTCTCTTTTATAGTCTTAAAACACACTCTAAATATTTGTTTCCACATATCTTTATCTATGGTAATACCTAGGGCTTCTTCCCAGAATGAATAATAAGTGGTATCATCTTTAGTGTTCTGATTGAACAATATAGCATAAAAGTCTTTACTTCCTTTATTTGATTTACAAATGATTTTTATTTGATTCGGGATAGTTGGTTTTTTATGTTCTGTAGAAGCATTATTTTGTTTATTCAAGTAAGTTTTAACACAGGTAGTGACTCTGTGGTATTCTAAAAAATTGGTTCTAATGTGATATACCATTTTTAAATCGTTTTGAGATACATAATTTCCATTTTCATATATCATATCAGCAATTGATATAATACCTTTATTGTACCAATATGGTAAAAAAAGTTGTGTCTTAGATACCATTGGATTATTCCAAAGAGGTTCTGAAAGAAGATCATTAATATTTTTAATCGGGATGTTATTGATAAACTTACTCCAACAATACAGAGTATCAGACCAGAATTTATTCGTTGTTTTTCTAGCCATATTTAAACTATAATATGACCCAAGTGAAATAACTTTATTAATTGATCCTAGATAAATGCTGGCTATATTAGCCCATGGTGTTTCAAAATTGTAGTGTAACCTTCGTATCCAAGTTATCTTAATAGCAGATATAAATGTTCCAAGGTCTATCATGTTTTATCCACCATCTAAGTAATGTTTTGATAAGGTTTTCCTTTTTACCTTATCCGGTTTTCCACTACAGATAAATTTATAGAACTTTGTTTCTAATTGTTTCAATATAATTATCCTTTCCCGGTGAAGGCAATGACAGGAACAAGTGATTCAACTTGGACAGGGCCAAACTTTTAATCACGGTTATTTTACCTATTGGAGTTAAGTATCGGTGGCTCCAAAGATTTAAGAGTTTTTCAAGATTATTTATTGCAGGAAGATAGTTTAACTCAATCATATTTGATAAATCTACAGAAAATTTAATGCCCAGAAGAGTAAAATCACTAGCACCCCATATCAAATCTTTACCCACATCGAGTTTATCTTTAGAATGACGTTTTTTACCTATCCAAACTAGCTTGGTTTTATCCATATTTACCTTTAGACCAGACATATTACCAAATACCTCTAAGACGTTGAGAGCGGCTAAGAAGGTACTCCTGCTTCCTGCATAAGCGAGTTATAAGCACTTTTAAATTTGGCTATCCTCGTTTGACCTTGAAGAAGGGGCCCAAAGTCAAATCCGACCACACCAGAAGATTCCCAGCCCATGATTTTCTATAGGTTGGTTTACCATCCCAAACCTCTAGGAGCAATAATAAGCGAGTTATAAGCAATTTTAACTTTGGCTATCCTCTTTTGACCCTGAAGGAGGGGCCCCAGGTCAAATCCGACCACACCAGAAGATTCCCAGCCCATCATTTCCTACATGTTGGTTTACCATCCCAAACCTGTAGGACAAATAATAAGAGAGTTATAAGCAGTTTTAAGTTTGGCTGTCCTCATTTGACCTTGAAGGAGGGGCCCAAGGTCAAATCCGACCACACCAGAAAATTCTCCGCCCATGATTTCCTATATGTTGGTTTACCATCCCACACCTCTAGGACCAATAATAAGCGAGTTACAAGCACTTTTAACTTTGGCTATCCTTGTTTGACCTTGAAGGAGGGGTCCAAGGTCAATTCCGACCACACCAAAAGATTCCCAGCCCATGATTTCCTATATGTTGGTTTACCATCCCAAACCTCTAGGAGCAATAATAAGCGAGTTATAAGCAGTTTTAACTTTGGCTATCCTCTTTTGACCTTGAAGGAGGGGCCCCATGTCAAATCTGACCACACCAGAAGATTCCCAGCCCATCATTTCCTATATGTTGGTTTACCATCCCAAACCTGTAGGACAAATAATAAGAGAGTTATAAGCAGTTTTAAGTTTGGCTGTCCTCGTTTGACCTTGAATGAGGGGCCCAAGGTCAAATCCGACAACACAGAAAGATTCCCAGCCCATGATTTCCTATATGTTGGTTTACCATCCCAAACCTCTAGGATCAATAATCGAATTATAACCACTTTTAAGTTTGGCTATCCTCGTTTGACCTTGAAGGAGGGGTCCAAGGTCAATTCTGACAACATCAGAAGATTCGCAGCACATGATTTCACATTGCAAACCTCTAGGACCAATAATAAGGGAGATATAGGCACTTTTAAAGTCCGCTATGTGGGTTACTTCGGCACTCCGTGGATAACCTTGAATTAAGAGCTTCAAGGTCAAATATGTGCAAGGTTGTAGAGGACATGTATATCTGTTATACATATCACCTATGAAGAGATTCAACCTTCTACCTATGAGAAACAGCCAGTAGAAAAATGTTGATTATTTTCAAAGAAATGCCCGTGGCGGCCATCTTGTTTTTCAGAATGAGGCTATTTTCCTTCCCAGAGAAGCTTACCCCCCAATGAAGATATCCTGCAAATTTGGTGAACCTAGCTGCTGTCGTTTTCCTCTTAGAGCGTTAACGCCGAAAATCTCTCTACGCGCGGCGGCGTAGCGAACGCTAAACCAAAGTATCCACCGGATGCTTCCGGTGGATACAATTAGTTGCAGCAATCCATATATCTTTGTAATAAGAAAAATATGTCTCAAATATTGTAGTAAAAACAGTCTGGTAGAGCCAAGGTCAAAGGTCACACCAAGGTGTATGACATTGCACACCACAACCTAGAGCCAATATATCTATCTAGTAACAATTTCCTACACCTTATGATTTCTGAGATATGTAATATAACCCAGACAATATTTTAATGGTCATAATCACTATAGCAAAGTCTAAAACCCTATCAAGGTCAAACTATGAGATTACATAACAACACCCAAACCAATATCCCTGCCAAATATGAAGTTCCTACTCCTTACACTTTCCGAGATAAAAATATTGATGGTCAGGGCCACTACAGCAAGTTCAAAGGTCAAATTAAGATCTCACCAGAACATTGAACAATATATGCCCTCTCTACCAAATATCAACTTCCTACACCTTACTATTTCCGAGAACAGCCCAAATAAGTTGAAAAAGGTTAAGGTCACTATGGCCAGGTCAAAGGTCAAATCAGGGTCACATCATAATGCTGCACACTTGCACCCTCGAACAATGTTCTTACCACATATCAACTTCCTACATCTTACGGTCTTAAAGATATAGCACTGACAAAATTTTAAATGTCAAGGTCACCACAGCAAGACAAAGGTCAAATCAAGGTCACACCATGACAGTGCACACCTACACCCCCCAATCAATGTGCTTACCAAACATCAACTTCCACAGCTTACAGTCTCAGAGATACAGCTCTAATAAAGTTGAAGGTCATTACTGCAGGGCCAAAGGTCAAATCAATGTCATGCCATGACTCTGCACAACTACACCCCAGACCATATACCAAGTATCAACTTCCAAAGTTGCTTTTGTTTCTTCGAAGAGAAAATACAGTTTTTCTTCAGCCTAATGTTGTTGATTCTGGGAGCATATGAATAAATGGCCAACCAAGGCACTGTTAATTTCATAGTTCACAGTATAGTTAAGCAGTTAATTTCCTCTATCAGTTTATGCTATGATTTTTATGACTCTAATGCACAATGGGTTTCCAATACATACATCATAAAGGCAGTATTGTTACAGAGTGGTCTACCAGATTGAGATATTAGTTACATTATGAATGGACTTGTACTACTTCCTTATTAATAATAGATTATTATATTATTAGCCAAATGATTTTGATATGCAATTAATATTTTCAGGTTCCATCCGTATTTACTCATTATTGTAGTGTGTCATGCTACAGCTATAAACAGAAGTAAAGTACAGCTTAGGTAACCATGTGTAATGATATGCCCAGACAGTTAAGGAGCAATCCCAATTCAGCAGATAGTCTGAGAGTTAATCAGGAACACCCTCGGAGAAGGGCATATCAGAGAATCTTCCCAAATGCACCCCCATGTGACCTACATAGATGGCAAGTACCTTCAAAACTGTTCCCATATCAATCATATATGGACAGGTATTTCTCCTAAATTGGGACATGTACAGGGCCATTCCTGTCCATCCTGCATCACCATGGCTTGTTTCACTCCTGGATAATCCAGGATGTATCTCAACAATCCAGGAATCACTTGCCCCAGCATATAGCAGACTGCCCTTTAAGTCAAAAACCACTGCTTTAGTAGCCTCACAGGGACTCCCACAGACTATGACAACTCCAGCCAGGCATTTTCCCTGTCAGCACTGTCCTTGCAACCCTTAATGTGCCTCTTGTTACATGTAAGGTCATGGGTTGCTTCTTTGAGCCAGTCCTCACTGGTTGCTCCTGTTTATCCAACAGATCAGCAGCAGCAGATTTCTTTTTCTTCTGCAGCCCCTGGCTGTCCTCCTTGTCAATGGCTTCACTGCTATCTCCAGGGTCTTGGGTGGTTTGGGTGAACCTCAGACATCTGTGTAATCTGTGCCTCAGGAATCACCACAATATCCCTCTCTGCTGGGGTTGTGGGTGTATCTGCATCCTCCTGCTCCTCTTCTTGTGCCCTCTCTTGTGTCCCCTCTTGCTCAGGTGGGGTTTATATATTTCCTTCTCCCATGTCTTTTTGTAAATATCACCTCTCTTTTTCTTCACTGGCTTCCATGAGTGAGATGTGTTGTTATACTATCGGCATTCACATAAAAATGACTGCTTCAGCAAAAATGTGGAGGTTTATATAGGGCACCAACATCTGGGATTTATTTGTAGAGAGTCTCAGAAATTTTGGGGTCTACTTGATTGGACCATCAATATTCAGGAGTGTAATTTGGGGCATGGCCTATGTCCTTGGCAGGTACGTGGCAGCACAGGACTATTCCTTTTCATTCGGGATGTGATCATTCATGCCCAGGAGCAATTCAGGAGTGAAAATGGGGGAGCCCCTCACCCTTACTTGCGTCCCCAACCCCTGTAGCTCCTGTCCCTAGTGCTAATATACCAGACTCCAAATGAGCTAAAAATGTGTCGGTCCCCTCCCCCAAAAAGTTCCCCAACACAGTGACAAGAGGTGAGGGAACTCATGTTTATTGTAACTAACAAGTGTATAGGTACATGTATATGTTATGCCCAATCCCATTTTCCCATTTTCTACTGACTTGCCCATTTCGTGAAACAGGCAATTTATTTAATTGTGACTTGTAAAATAGGCAATCTCATGTATGAAAATATAATTTCCATGTATAGATGAAGAAAAAAACTTTGCCAATATCTTTAAGAAACTTCCTATTATGTACAGAAAATCAACAAATATGAAACAAATTTTGACACTGTTACTTCAAAAGGAAAAGCTAAATGAATTGTGTCTTTCTGGTTCAGTTATATTAAATATGTTATAGTTTTGTTTGATAGGTATATGAATGCAACTAAAATATTGCACAAACTAGTACTAAGTAAGTACTTTACAAATCCCACAAATTTGAAAATTTTAATTACTTAAATGTAGCTTTTATAAGCTATAAGCTTACCATGTGGAACTAAATGCTATCACGGGAGGCTGCAGTTCAGTACTGTCCAATGCCTCAACAGGAAGGTAAATTCCATTGTGTAACAATGCTTAAACCTCCTTTTAACTTTTAATTTTGCCTATAACCCCTTAGAGGCAGGGTGGGACTCTCTTTAGTTCTACATAGTGAGCTTGTAGCTTTTATAAGTAATCAAAATTTTCAATTTTATTGTGCTACAATAGCTTACCATGTGGAACTGAATGGTGAATCTAAGAGTGTGGAGTGTGGAAGTATTTCTCAATTTTTCTTGGATTTTGAATTAATTAGATTGGAATGAATGTTTTAGAAAGGCCAGTCTGAGTCCCGCTTATGGTGCCCCGGTTCCGGGAACTGGGCCTGTAGGAAGCCAAAAACCAGAATATTTGAATGAATGACAGTGCTAATGCTGTCTGGATGTCTGGATTTTGAAGGAGTAAGTGCAGCCGTGCTCACTTACATGGTATATAACCCCAAGGGCTTCACCACGAATGAAAACAAGCCCTGTGCTTGAAAATTTCATTAACTTGCCACCCTTATGATGAGATTATGGGATCACCTAAATAAGTACTAAATACCTTATACACGTTAAATACTGTTACTGAAATAAAAGATAAAAGACCTTACCAAACATCCTGCGGAGGTAGTCTTATACCTAGACCCTGGGATTTAGACTCCTAAAGACTTTGCTGCAGCAGATGTACCCCCCCCCCCCCCCCCCCCCTTTTCTTTTCGAGGATGACTAGTCTCAGGAGAAGGGTCTAGGATTTGTTGAGCCGCTACTACTGGACCCAGATACATATTGTTGTCCTTATCTGACCAAGTAAGGTCTTTTAGGTAAAAATTTGTAAATGTGTTGTGAGCTTTCCAATGACAAGCTTGCATGATTTGGTCCACCGAAAAACACCGCAAAAGGCCTTAGAGGCCGCAAAGGCCCTAATGACATGCGCTTTAACTTGGACCAAGTCCAAGGACTGTTGGTCTGCTTGTTTATAACAAAGTAGGATTTTTTGTTTTAACCAAGAAGAGAGAGTAGCGGGTCTGATGTCTGAGGTATGTCCTTGAAGGAAATAAAGAGTAGGGATCAAGACTTTGGTTCGATCCAAATAGTACCTCAGGGCCGTACTTGCACACAGGGTCCTGTCTTCTTTGAATTGTCTATCCACGGTCTAATCAAAGCAGGGATAGTCACTGGAGACACACATTGAGAACCTTCTCTTGCTAGTTGGTTTTTGGCTATGAAATCTGAAGAGGGGAACAAAGCTACCTTTTCCCATTGGCCTAGATTAGATACTTTGTTTGCAACCCAGGCATTAATTTCGCTGTGGTGCTTGCTGGAGGCCAAAGCTAGCAAGAAAGCAGTTTTGATGGTAAGATGTTTGAGGTCTGTGTCTTTCATAGGCTCCACTTTTGAAGATTCCTGGAACTCTTGGGACGATCCCTATGAAAGCTACAGAGTAACCTGTTAAGGTCGGACCTTTGAGAAATATGGAGCCCTGCTGGGCCCAAAGTGTCAACAATGGCCGTCCTCTAAACATCAATGGTAGACAGACGTCTGTTTAAATCTTGGTACAGGTGTATGAAAAAGTCGGATACTTGTTTCACAGATGGAGTGGAGAAATCCACCCAATTTTCTCTGCACCATTTTTCAAATAGGGCCCACTTTGACTTGTAGATGGTCCTTGTTGATGACCTTTGAGGGGCAGCAATTCTCTCTGCCACCTCCACAGAGAAGCCTCGTTCTTGGAGCTATCCATGTGTGAAACACATGGTCGTGGGACTGTTTGAGAAGTGTTGATGACACTGGTACTGGTAACTGGAGTGGGATCTCTGTTGAGAGCTGCACTAGGTCCCGAAACCAGGGCATCCCTGGCCAGCCTGGAGCTATTACAATTATGAGGCAAATGCATTGCCTGATTTTTTGGATCACCCTGTGAAGGAGAGCCGTGGAAGGGTAAACATAAGCAGTGAGACCTGTCCAGTTCAGAACATCTATGTCCCAAGCATGTTGGTCTGGGACCGGAGATACATACAAAGGAACTTTGTGGTTCAGACGAGTGTCAAATAGATCTACATGAGGAGCGAACCACATTTGACAGATCTGTTTGAACACCTGCGGATGCAGTGACCATTCTGTTGTTTGGACTTGGTTCGACCTGGACAGAAGGTCGGCCATCACATTCAGGCAACCTGGAATGTGCCTGGCTCTTAGAGTTGTCTGGTAATGATGGCACCAGGTCATGATTTTCCACAGGAGAGCACACATCTCCGCCAAGTGGGTTCCTCCTTGTTTGTTTATATAGGCTACTACTGTTGAGTTGTCTGTAGCAACCAACACTGTTTGGTTTTGGCACTGGTCTTTGAACCTTTTCAGGGAAAGAGGTACCCCCTTCAACTCTAAAACATTTATGTGTAGCCTTTTTTCCCTGTCTGACCACAGACCTTTAGTAGACACTTGCTCTAAGTGAGTGCCCCACCCTTTGTTTGAGGCGTCTGTAAAGATTTGGATACTGTGGTCTTTGGGGTGAAGGTCTGGGCCCTTCATCACATTTGCGGGATTTTGCCACCACTCTAGTTGAGCTGAAATGGTCTCTGACCAAGGAAGGAGGATGTCCAACGACTGAAGATATCTTCAGTGCTCCTTGAGGTGAAACTGAAAGGGCCTCATGTGAAGGCGTCCCTCCAGGACCATTTTCTCCATTGTGGCGAGCAACTCAATTAGTGACATCAAACATCTTGCAATCAAAACATGTTTTGACTTTAAGCGTAAGATCAAATCCTGAAGTTTGAGCCATCTCTCTTGAGTGGGTTTTACAAGGGCTGAATCTAGGTGGTATTCATAGCCCACGAATGAAAACACCTGATTAGGTTTGAGTTTGGACTTCTCTTGATTTATTATCCACCCAAAGGACTGTGTCAGGTCTACCAAGGTCTGAGTGTTCGCTTGTGCTGCCTTCAAAGACGGGGCCCTAATAAGCCAGTCATCCAGGTATCGGTGAAGTCTGACTCCACTTGTGAGGGCCATCAGCTTCACTTCCTTTAAAATCATTGTAAAGACCTGTTGAGCCATGGCTAGGCCGAAAGGGGGGAAGTGAACTGGAACACCTGTGAATTATGGCAAAATCTTAGGTACTTCCTTGAGTTTGGTGGATGGGGATGTGAAGATAGGCATCTGACAGGTTTATCGATGACACCCATTCCCCTGGAATCAGAGAGGCCCTGATGGACTCTGGAGTTTCCATTTTGAACCTTTCTACAAGTACGAAGGTGCCTGCTTGGGGATTAGAAACAGGCGACTGTAAAACCTGAGAGATTTTACATTTTCCACCCTTTCTATTGCGTTCTTTGACAGCAGAGACTGGATACAAGAGGCCAGAGCTAGATCTTTTTGATGGGACTTGCATTGTGAATGAATCAGGGCACCTCTGGCTAATTTGGGTTTTGTGATGAATGGTAGAATTTAACCATCGGTAATAATGTTTAACATGTTGTTTGAGCATTTATTTCTTTGCCAGTCTCGTCTGAAAGAATAAAGGCGACCTCCTACTGGTGGACTGAGGGAGGCTTTTGAGGAGTCATTGGGAGGAGGGGTTTCCATGCCCTCCTCCCCTTAAGTGAGGTTGAAAACTACCTCTGGAGCCTCTGTTATTCGAATTCCCCCACCTGAGGAAAACAATCGGTTACCGCTTGGAGTGGATTGTCCCCCATAGGGGCATTTCCAGTAGGAGCCTCTTATTGTGGGGACCACGAAAGGGCTTGTTTTGATAGGATCCGAAACCCTGAGTGTCTTTAGGGGTGCCTTTTTTGAGGAGGAAATTTTCTCCGCCCTTAACTAGTTGAGACCGGAAGAAAGGAGAGGGCCAAAAGGGGGAGCTCCTAAGTTCCTGATGTCTAGAATTCCCCAAATGATGTTGAAGATGGGTCATTTCAGCCTCACATCTCAAAAGGTTTGAATTACCCATGGTGTACAGCTCCCTCTGGAGAATATGGGTTAAGGACTTACTTAAACAGACAAAGGCTCTCTGCTGAGTAAGTATCCTCTTATTCAGGACATCTAGATAGTCATAGGTTGTTTCATAACCACGTCTGGATACTTTTTCAGGATTGGCACCCTTTTGAATTTGGCTTTTGACTTTTTGGGCAGTAGACTTGATACTATCCTGGCACTTTTCCATGATGGAATTACAAACATAAGAAGTCTTGGCAAAGGTAGCTGCAAAATTGACATTGCAGAGATTTTGACTTGCCTGATGCTCCAACGTTTTGAGAACCTATAGGGGAACCTTGCCCATAGGGGCCCCAGAGGCTTTAGGGGAGATACAAATTTAAAATTCCTGTAATCTGTCCTCAAAACAAGGTTGTCCCACTATGTAACACTTTGAAGTGGAAGTAGGGGGGTTTATATATTTAACCTCAAGTAAATTAGAGGCCTGAAAGTCCTGTTCAAATTTTTCAAAGGCATCTTTTAAGTAAGGACTGAGTGGAGCTTGGCCTTAGCTCCTGTGGGCTTTTTTCATCATCGAGACCCAAGAAAGTAGTAGAAGACCTAGGCATAGTGTCCCTGGGGTCAGAGAGATTTAAAATCTGCCTAAAAATTTCTATGTCCTCTGCATATTGTGAGGGCAAGTCAGACATATCTACCTACCTATAAAATACAGGGTCTGGATTTATTTGTTGTTTGTCTTGATCAGAAGGAGCCCTTTTGGGCTAAGAAGACTTTCTGACTTGCACAGAGGCCTCAGATTCCTCTGAGGAAGATGATGAAGAAACATCAAATTTGGCCCGAACCTTATGTTTTCTCTTGTCCAAGTGTTTCTTTGCTTTAACCGAACAAACACGTTTGGATTGTTCAGAGTTCTGATCCGATCTGTTCAGATCTGATCTGATCTCGGACTAAATATTCTCACTGAACTGTGGTGGTAAGGCAGGCCCACAAAAGTCTGTCTCCATGGGCTCATCCGTGTGTTTGGATGTTCGGTTGAGTGTTCGGTTGGGTGTTCGGGTTAGAAGGCAAGTCATCTGGTTGTTTACTGGTTCCAGGCTTCGGATCTGAAGCAGAGATCTGATCCCCCCCCCCCCCAACAAAAAAAAAGAAAAATACTTATCCTGTAGCTTTAAAAACGATATAAAATGATCTATGACAATTAATAAAGCAAATGGCTAATTAAAAACATCCAACAATACGTACATCCAGAGAATTTCAATAAAATATCAGTGAGCAAAAATAAAAGCTTCTTAGTCATGCGGCCAACGAGAAAGAAGGAGGTTTAAGCGGTATTACACTACGGGGTTCACCTTCTTGTTGAGACATCGGCCAGTACTAAACGTCTATTTTTCTTGGACATGAATTGGTCCACCGCCCCCACTACAGTAATGATATACAATGCCTATTCATGTAGAATATTTTCACATCCCTCTACCAACTTCAGGCTTGGGGACAGTGCCCTTTATTTCAATCCTCTAATTTGATATAAATATTTATTGTTTGTACTATTGTTATTAAAATTACTAATATGTGATTATTGGTAGAAATAAATGGCCCAATATATGTCATTGCATCTTACTTGTCAGCAGCCTTGATTGGCTATATATTTTATGATTATTTCATCTTTTGGCATCCGACTGTAACCAGTTGTCAGCTGAACCCTCTTTTGGGATTTGATGTAGGATGTGGTAACAACTACAGCATGTAAAGACTTAAGGCATGGTCACTAGTTACCTGCCTGCTCTTTGTCCACCAATGTGTTATACTGCATGCTTGTTGGGATTTACCTGCAACTCGTGACCATGAGAACTCGTTACCACTACCTCAAACCCATAACTTGTTTACAAATCCCTGTGTATTGTGGCATTTACATCACAAGACACAAGTTCAAGTGTTAAATATAAATGATTTTATAATATGTTATTATACTGTTGGAAACCCCATGGAATTCCATGACCTCATATTTCCTCATTAATATTAGTGCGTTAGTACACAAATTTGAAGTATATTGTATTTAAAATATTGTAAGAAAACACCCACAGAATTCTATGACCTCATATTTCCTTAATATTAATGAGTTAGGCATGCATATTAGTTATGAATAATTGTGAGAGTTTTAATGTTTATCTTAGTGTTTCCTTCATAGATAGCAATAACCTACTTTTTAGATATGTAAATTAATCATTTTATTTAACATTTGATTGATTTGAAGTGATTTAAATGCTGCAAAATATAGCAATTTGTGTGGGAGTTGTGGGTATGAGTTAGCGGTAATGAGTTCTCATGGTCACAAGATGCATGTATTCCCTTGTTGGTCATGGGTTCAAATATATCTACATTGCTCTATTTAACTTATTGTAAAATACTGGAATGTATAGTGGTTAATTTTATATAAGGCTTCATTGGTTTCATTGCATGGCTCTATTCTGGCATCATGGGGTTTGAACTTGACCTTCTCTGGACCTTGGCTAAACCCAGGTCATCTTCTTTGGACCAAAATATCAATGAACATAGACATGGTTACTTTGGTTCTACACGCAAGTAAAGTACAGCCCAGGAAAATAGAAGCAGAAATGTATATAAATATCAATTGCTATAATCAATAGTATATAAAATAGACTTTCTAAATTCCCAAATTGACACTAAATAATTTGCAAAGTTGCGAATATGCTTACCATTTAATTTCATTAGAATTAAAAATTTTATCAACGGAATCATTATTCATAAAATTTTTTGAAAAATTTCTACAAATGTATGTGAAAAAGTTATCCCTATAAGTCTAATACCTTGGACACTGCACAACAAAATGGATTTCATCTTCAATTTTCATTTCAACGCAAAAAACACAGACTCGTTTTGACAATTCTTCTTTATTATATCTCCCTTTTTCTACTGCCAATTGTAGTGTACTTGATCGTAATTTTGCCAAAAAAGATCTCTGTAGCCTTGTAAGATTTATTACTAAATATTCTTCTGTGGCAATGTGATCTTTATATTTAGTATATGTTCGTAATTTAGGTTTATATGCTATGGACTCTTTCCAAACAAGGTCACTTTTAACAGATAAGTTTTCTTTTGCTGAATCCAAGTCAATTTCAGTGCTTGTGAAGAGATTTTCTGTCATACCAATCTGATTCAGAATAGTTTCCAGATCTTCAGACCAGTTTTCATTAGAAATATGTTGTAAGTGATTTTCAAATACCTTATGTTTTAGTCTGCTATGGTCCATTTTTATGAGCCGCTTGTAATATTTAATAATCTCTAAGAATATTCTTACTTTCGTAGTTAACCACCCCATGTCTCCTGTCAACACATGAATTGGGGTTTTGGGGTTTACACCCATAAAGTATCTTGCGGCTCTGAGTAGCACTTTTTCAGGAAATGTATGATTTGCAGATGCTACTACAGTAATCTGTTATGGGCTTAACACCATGATCAAACAGTTTTGTAAATGCATGATAGCCAATATTTTTGTGTACTTTAAATTTTGCAATGATACCCCCAAGTACCCGACCTCCTGCCTCTGCTAGTTCTTGTGCAGATTCGTGAAAGTCTAAATTTTCATTCAAGGTTATAACCAAATATTTATACCTTTCAACTTTTTTAATATTCATTGACCCTATATTAAAGGAAAAAGTTGCTCTAGATTTTCTCCTTTTTTCTAAAGTGAACTACTTCTGGTAAATTAAAAAAATAACACAATATTTCTATTAACAGATTAAATTCAGCTACCTAACTTCTATTTAAATCCATGAAGTAATAACTTCCTACATTAGTGTTAAATTTAAACTTAAGATTGTCTTTAAGTGTTCCCCTGTCTTTTACATATTCATCAAAACGGATTTAAGTTTGGGATGTACACTTTCCCTAGTCTTTTTATTATCACTGACTTCACTCAATGTGTGAATGACATCAGCTTTTCCAGAATTCCCCAGTGTATTACCTTTATCTTTGTTATCATAACAAACCAGGCGACCCACTCTGCTGAAGTTTAAAGTGCTGTTTCTTTGTTAATTAGCTGAAGTTTTTCATTTGGATTGGTTTTATGGAGGTTTTATGATTATCTCTGTGAAATGGAATAATAAAAATAGCACCTTCAAAATTGGGGAGTACACCTTTAATGACACCCGTGCAGTATAGACCGAGTTTCTGTCCCGTCGCCAATTGCTATTGATATACTGATGGAAACAATGGCAAGGGACAGAGCTCACATGTACTTGTTTTCTGTGTAAATTTGAACTGTTGGAAATTATTACATTAACCTTAGAAATTCTTTGATATGTCTACATAGCTGTATCTAGGTTATAATACATATGTTGTTGCACTAAACTGCTTTTACAAGCCAGGAATTTCTTATTTGCAGATAGCAGTGCACTGTTAAAGGTTTGTTTACATTTTAAAAATAGGTTGAACTATACACATATCAGTAGGATAGGCATTAAATATTAGTGAACGCCACATATACATAGTTCAAAGAATGTAAATAACACTTTATACTTGAGAAATTATGTGTACAAATATGCCGTTCAAAATTTACACAGAAAACAAGTACATGTGAGCTCTGTCCCTCGCCATTGTGTCCATCAGTATATCAATAACAATTGGCGACGGGGTATACGAGCATCTCGTGACCACAGCAGCTCGTGACCAACAACTCGTACCCACAACTCGTTCCCAAGATTTTACTCCATGGACTTCTGTCTCCCCACGTTTTTTTTCTAATTTGCATATTTTATTTGAAAATATCCCAGCAGGCACACGCCTTGAAATGTCGTTGATTTAGAGTTGAAAACAGGTCCTGATGTTGAAATGCGTATTACCAACTACTACATCTAAGTTAGTTTTCTGACTTGAAAAGGCAGTGATATTTTGACCAGAAATCATGGTGATTTTTGGTTGAAAAACTGACACTGACACAATTTCAACACTATTTCAAAGCTGGATTTCTGACTGGAAAAAGTAGTGATACTTCATAAAAAAATCACCACTAAATCAAGTTAGGTTTTTCGACAGTCTTAGTCATGTTATTGAACAGAAAACAGGTTGAATGTTGGGAAATGAGTGACTGGTGATAGCTGATTGAAAATTCTTTTTATAGAGGGTGATATAGTGATTAAGTCTAACTTTTTGAACGATCTATTGTTGCAATTGTTTTTGAATTTGTAGGTATTTGTAAAACAAAGACTAATTTTTAAAGATTATAAAAATGATAAAGATTATGTGTGCATGTACTTGTACATTTTTATCCATTCTCCTTATTAATTAACTGATGCACCTAAATATAATTTTTATAATTTATAATTATATTTTAATTAATGCAATTCCCGATAATTAAAAAAAAACATTTTGAAGTCAAACTTATATTAAATAAAAATAAAAGATAAATTCAAACTTATTCATCAAAACTTAGTAATTAGAATTTGTTTCTCAAAATTCTTCCATACACAAAGAACTAGTTTTCAGTTTGCAAGTTTACACTGAAAACTTCTCTATACAGAAAACCTAAGCTAAAACTTTTTATCACACACCAGTGAGGTTGGGGGGTTCCTGGTTTTTCTTATCTGTACCCTGCTACACAGAACATTGGACCTGTGACTAAAGTAATTAGATAACACAGCAGGGGTGGAGTTGGGGGTTTACCCTTGCTCAATTGCATGCATGGTGTTTTACTTCTTTAAGTCTGTTTTTGTGGTCAGCACTGACAACTAATTAAGGTTGGGAGTAATGGGTGGAGTTCTACAAATGTGGCTTTTCTTGTGTTTTTTTGTCAGTTTATATGACAAAGTTGTATGAGACACAAGCATCTGAACTGAGCATTGTGGCTTTGCTACATGATTATAGCTTCTTTATAATTACAACATAATTATAGCCAACTTAATAAAAAATTTAAAAGAAACTGATTGGATAAAATACTGAAGCTATAAATAATGTCACAATTGTTTGTTTTTTTACAAAGAAAAAAATATTTTAAAATTTCAGAAAAAGAATTTCAATTGAAGACATTGAATAATACTGGTCCTATTAAAAACATAAAAATGGATATCTAGTTGGATAATATGGATTTACATATCTTGAGCAATTATAACTAGAAATAGGACGCCTTGTTGATAGTAGCTGCGACATATGAATACAAATAGGATAGCATAGAAGAACACACATTATCATGTGTAATGTCCACCCCATGAACCTTTTGCCAGAATTGTACAGTAGTCTTACAAGCCCCTGTTTCTTTTGTAAAATATATCAATGATGCTTAAATATTTATTAGTGTACATGTAAATTATTTCAGCTTCATGCCTTTTTGCATTGGTTGGGTCGAAAATTTTGACGAAGTCACTCTATCTTGCACGGTTAAGAAGATAGAAGCAAATTTCTATTTTTCTATTTTTGGCAAAAATTCGAAAATTCAAAATGGCCGCCATTTTTGGGAAGAGGAAAATGTTTTGAAAATTGCCAAGAGTACATTTCCTAGATACCGTATGGGTCGAAAATTTCAACGAAATAACTCTATTTTGCACGGTTAAGGAGATAGAAGCAAATTTGTGTTTTTCCATTTTGGGCAAAAATTCGAAAATTCAAAATGGCCGCCATATGTGGGGAGGGGAAAATTTTTTGAAAATTGCCAAGAGTACATTTCTTAGATACCATGTGGGTCGAAAATTTCGATGAAATCGCTCTATCTCGCACGGTTAAGGAGATACAATCAATTTTGTGTTTTGCCATTTTGGGCAAAAATTCGAAAATTCAAAATGGCCGCCATATGTGGGAAGAGAAAAATTTTTGAAAATTGCAAAGAGTACATTGCTCAGATACCCTCTGGGTCGAAAATTTCGACGAAATCGCTCTATCTCACACGGTTAAGGAGATAGAAGCCAATTTGTGTTTTGCCATTTTTGGGAAAAATTCGAAATGGCCACCTTTTTGGGGGAGGGGAAAATTTTTTGAAAATTGCTACGAGTACATTTCTTAGATACCCTGTGGGTCGAAAATTTTGACGAATTGCTCTATCTCGCACGGTTAAGGAGATAGAAGCAATTTTGTGTTTTGCCATTTTTGGGAAAAATTCGAAAATTCCAAATGGCCGCCATTTTGGGGGAGGGGAAATTTTTTTGAAAATTGCTAAGAGTGCATTTCTGAGATACCCTGTGGGTCGAACATTTCGACGAAATCACTCTATCTTGCACGCTTAAGGAGATAGAAGCAAGTTTGTGTTTTGCCATTTTTGGCAAAAATTCGAAAATTCAAAATGGCCGCCATTTTTGGGGAGGGGAAAATTTTTTGAAAATTGCAAAGAGTACGTTGCTCAGATACCCTGTGGTTCGAAAATTTTGACGAAATCGCTCTATCTCACACGGTTAAGGAGATAGAAGCCAATTTGTGTTTTGCCATTTTTGGCAAAAATTCGAAATGGCCGCCATTTTTGGGGAGGGGAAAATTTTTTGAAAATTGCTACGAGTACATTCCTTAGATACCCTGTGGGTTGAAAATTTCGACGAAATCGCTCTATCTCGCACGGTTAAGGATATAGAAGCAAATGTGTTTTGCCATTTTGGGCAAAAATTCGAAAATTCAAAATGGCTGCCATTTTTGGGGAGGGGAAATGTTTTTAAAATATGCCAAGAGTACAATGCTCAGATACCCTGTGGTTTGAAAATTTCGACGAAATCGCTCTATCTTGCACGGTTAAGGAGATAGAAGCAAATTTGTGTTTTGCCATTTTTGGGAAAAATTCGAAAATTCCAAATGGCCGCCATTTTGGGGGAGGGGAAATTTTTTTGAAAATTGCTAAGAGTGCATTTCTGAGATACCCTGTGGGTCGAACATTTCGACGAAATCGCTCTATCTTGCACGCTTAAGGAGATAGAAGCAAGTTTGTGTTTTGCCATTTTTGGCAAAAATTCGAAAATTCAAAATGGCCGCCATTTTTGGGGAGGGGAAAATTTTTTGAAAATTGCAAAGAGTACGTTGCTCAGATACCCTGTGGTTCGAAAATTTTGACGAAATCGCTCTATCTCACACGGTTAAGGAGATAGAAGCCAATTTGTGTTTTGCCATTTTTGGCAAAAATTCGAAATGGCCGCCATTTTTGGGGAGGGGAAAATTTTTTGAAAATTGCTACGAGTACATTCCTTAGATACCCTGTGGGTTGAAAATTTTGACGAAATCGCTCTATCTCGCACGGTTAAGGAGATAGAAGCAAATGTGTTTTGCCATTTTTGGGAAAAATTCGAAAATTCCAAATGGCCGCCATTTTGGGGGAGGGGAAATTTTTTTGAAAATTGCTAAGAGTGCATTTCTGAGATACCCTGTGGGTCGAACATTTCGACGAAATCGCTCTATCTTGCACGCTTAAGGAGATAGAAGCAAATTTGTGTTTTGCCATTTTTGGCAAAAATTCGAAAATTCAAAATGGCCGCCATTTTGGGGGAGGGGAAAATTTTTTTTAATTGCCAAGAGTACGATGCTCAGATACCCTATGGGTTGAAACTTTCGACGAAATCGAAATAAATAAATATGAGTAATTATGATTTATATGTCTGATATAAGATCTTGTCTGATATTGGGCCGCTGTCACATGGAGATTTAGGTCCTACAGTGACAATCTTTCATACTTGATCTGAACTGTTTGTGCAAAAACACACAAACAGTATCTAAATCAGGTATCACATACATATATAAAATAATTTATATGCTAACTTTTCTGATATCACACCATATGTCAGGCTGGGAGCTCATAAATTTACATTAAAAACGCATATACAGTAATATGCAAAGTAGAGAGTATGATAAATATTCAAACTAGTGTAACCATAACTGGTCCTTTTTTCGTCCTATATAAAGAGACTGATCATAAAAACTTGCCTTAGCTGAGCATTGCTTTTTATTTAAAAATCATAAACTTATTTGTAAAATAAGTTAATTATATGCATAAAACCTAATATAAATCATAATTACTCATATTTAATGAATTACCAAAAGTAATTCAGTGAGAAAGTTACTGCTGGAAGGATCCCTTTCAGCAATCCCCTAACAGTTCAAATTTGAACTTGTTACCATGCCAACAAAAGAGGATCAAAGAGGAGTCAAAAATCCTACCTCAGGGGAATGAATGTAACTTTATCCTAGCCTCTGATGAGATGATGACACACTAGTCTAATCGAAATACAGTCATTCACTAAATGCATGTATAAGGCAGTTTAGACAATGGTGTGGTGTATATTGTCCAGTTCAATTGTGTTTTGATTCAGTTTGCAAAATCTACAGTATTTCAACCAGATTTCACCCATTGAATTCAACCAGATTTCAACAGTTGGTTTCAACATGATTTCACCGGTTGGATCCAACCAAAAACGCTTTGCAAAATCTATACGTATTTCAACCAGATTTTACCGTTGGATTCAACCAGATTTCAGAGTTGCGTGCCTGCTGGGATTGAAGTAAACTGAACGGACTTCTGTATCCCCACATTATTTTCTAATTTGCATAATTTACTTTAAAATATTACAAGAAAATCCACGGACTTCTGTTTCCTCATGTTTTTTTTCCTAATTTGCATAATTTATTTTATAATAGTTCTAGGAAGCCCTCTGGGAATTCCATGACCTCACGTTTTCTAATTTGCATATTTTATTTCATAATACTGCTAGGCAACCCCCACAGAAGTACGAGAATTCTTATAAAATGTTTGTGTACGAGTTGTGGGTACGAGTTGTTGGTCACGAGTTGCATGTAAATCGACAGAAACTCGGTCTACCGTGCAGTACAGTAATTTTAGAGTAGCAGTCGCCTATAACATCCATGAAGCTCCGTGCTCCATGCTCCGACTCCGCCCTCAATATTTGCTCCGAGTTCAAAACCATCATAATGTCCCCTTCAATAATTGCGAACAAGAAGAGGCTTTAACATGCATGCATATCAAAGTTTCTGGATAATAGTCAATGATTTATTTGGATAGGTTATGTTAATGTGCATTTATTGTATACTTGTACTTATATTTTAAAAAGTAAATTGTTTCTTTAGCTCTTTATTTAGTTATTTATAAGCTTTTTCTTGTGTATATATAATTAAAGAAATAAATATGACAGGTGAAGGTTGGAGGAGGAGCAATATTCACAAGAAGATTGTTTATGGTTAAATAAATGAGGTAGAGGGAGGTTGGAGAAGGAGCAATATTTACATGGAGGAGTTGTATGATCCATGGACTAAGGTTGCTCCATGACACATCTACTCCTCCTCTGACTTCATTTCCTCTGACCTCATTGAAACTGCAATATTGTTAGATTTTGAACAGCCATTTGCTTAAAAATTATTTATTTCCTGGTTAATAAAGTTATCAAACATATTTGATATGGCCTTTAATAATATGTCCTTTTATTATAAACCACTTTATAGTGCAGTCCAATTGAGGTCAGAGGAAATGAAGTCAGAGGAGGAGCACAGCTTTCATGGAACAAATTTTATTGCATGGACCATACAGTGCTCTGTGGTAATTATATCACTCCAACATATTTGAGAAGGAGCAATATACATGGAGTCTTTTTATAGTTGAATCAATAAGCCATGGCGAGGTTGGAGAAGGAGTGATATAATTACCATGGAGCATTGTGTGATCCATGGATCAAAATTTGCTCCATGAAAGCTATGCTCCTCCTCTGACTTCATTTCCTCTGACCTCAGTTTGACTGCCCTATGGAGTGGTTTATGATAAAAGGACATGATATTATTGAAGACCACGTCAAAATATGTTGAATAACTTTATTAACTAAAAATAAATATTTTTAAGCAACAGGATTTTAAAAATATAACAACATTATTGTTTCAATGAGGTCAGAGGGATGAAGTCAGAGGAGGAGCAGATGTATCACGGAGCAGCCTTAGCCCATGGATTGCACAACTGCTCCATGTAAATATTCCTCCTTCTCCAACCTCCCTCTGCTTCATTTATTCAACCATAAACAATCTCCTTGTAAATAGTGCTCCTCCTCTAGCCTCCCCCTGCCTTTTTCATCTAGCACTTGCAATAAGTTAATATTGAAATCCTGACTTCAGGAACTGTTTAAAATATATCTTAATTTTTGGCTCACTAAAGCACATATAGGTCCAATCTGGCGCCACAAAGACATTCAAGACATCATAATATCCTCTTAAATAATTGTGAACAAGAAGAGACTTGAAAAAAATTAATGCAGCAGCATTTACAATATCTTATTCAGAGTTTCTTTTCCGTGATCAGAAGATCTTTCATAAACAATTTATCATACAACAAATAACAATTATTTAATCTGAAGTATTATAATACTTATTTCATGACAGATCTATCTGCTCCTCTGATTTTACTTTCTATGTACAGAGTAGCTAGGGTAATATTAATATTGATCTTTATGAGAAAATAAAGATAAATATAATTTACATTATTATAAATATTATTTTGTTAAATACATTGTTATTTTATGGGAAAAGACATTTCTGACACCATTTTGAGTTCTTATAAAACTTTAGACCGAGTTTCTGTCCCGTCGCCAATTGTTATTGATATACTGATGGACACAATGGCGAGGGACAGAGTTCCCATGTACCTGTTTTCTGTGTAAATCTCGAACTATGGGGAATTGTTGTATTCACTCTATCACCAGGCTTGTTAACTGCTCGTTGTCAGAAGGTGTTGTACCTGATGAATTCAAGAAGGCTATTGTAACCCCATTGATTAAAAAGTCATCACTACCACCCAATGACTTAAAAAACTACAGACCTGTTTCTGGGTTGGGCTTCATATCCAAACTGGTTGAACGTGTTGTTGCTTCTCAGTTGAATGACCATGTTAGTTTGAACGGACTGGAGAATGTCAGGCAATCTGCCTACAAACTAGGTCACTCAACTGAATCTGCATTGCTTTCAATTAAGAATGATGTTCATTTGGCTTTTGCTAAAGGTGAGGCTACTGCTGTCGTTCTCTTGGATCAATCAGCAGCGTTTGATACTATTGATCATGATACGCTACTTAATTCTCTTAGCTCCTGGTTTGGTGTGAGCGGGGTTGTCCTCGATTGGTTTAAGTCTTATCTCTCAGACCGTGTTCAGTGCATTAAGATTGGGTCAATTTTATCTGATGCCAAAAAGTTATTGTATGGTGTGCCTCAAGGCTCTGTCCTGGGGCCAATCCTTTTTTCACTCTATACTACTCCACTGAGTAAAGTCATACAGAATCATCCTGGTATTAGTTTCCAGTTCTACGCTGATGACACACAATTGTATGTACACCTCACACATAAAAATGTTGCCTCGGCCCTTGATAAGCTGTCACACTGCCTTGAAGACGTAAAGAGATGGCTCTCTACAAATAAGCTCAAGCTAAATCCAGATAAGACCGAATTCATTGTGTTTGGCTCAAAGTCTCAGCGCGAAAAACTTAATCAGTCCTTCCCGGTCAACATACTTGGTAATCTCATATCACCAACAGATGCAGTTAGGAACCTTGGTGTCTGGTTTGATTCTGATTTCTCATTCTCTTGCCATGTTAGGAAGGTCTGCAAGGCTTGTTTTGCTCATGTCCGGGATCTTAAGCGACTCCGAGGACATCTGACACATGAAGCTACTCTTATGGCTGCCAATGCTCTGGTCGGAAGTCAACTAGATTACTGTAACTCTCTGTTCAGAGGTCTCTCAGCTCTAGATCTGCGCAAACTTCAATGTGTTCAGAATAGCCTGGCCAGAATTGTTGCCAACACCACCAAGTACTCACACATCACTCCAGTTAGAAAAGCACTACATTGGTTGCCAATTAAGTACCGTTCTATCTTTAAGACTGCCATGTTGGTATATAAGTTCCTACACAGTGGTAACCCCAAATACTTTGAACCCTTCCTCATTCCCAGACATAGTGCATATAACACTCGTCGAAGTCAATCTGATGGCATATTTCTTGAGGTTCCCCACTTTGGTTCAATTTTCAAGTCTCGAAAACATTTTGGACTCAGTTTTGCGTATGACGCACCTATGATTTGGAATGACCTTCCTGATGAGGTCCGCTCTGCAAACTCACTTGCCTCTTTCAGGTCAAAGTTGAAGTCATACCTCTTTGGAAAAGCATACCCACCCTAAATTTCCAATTTCCTTTCTGCTTTCTCCGCGGTGCTGACCCCTGCAATGTCTCTGGTTTTTGAATATTGAACAATGTTTTTGTGTGATGCGCCTTAGAGTCTGTCTTTTGACAGAGATTAAGCGCTATAAAAGTGCTATTAGAATTAGAATTAGAAATCACTTTCAAAACTCCTTGTTATGTCTGTTATAGCTGTATCCAGTTTACAATACATATGCCATTAAATTAAACTGCTTTTGGAAGCCAGGAATTTATTTTGTAGATAACTATGTAATGTTGAAGGTTTGTTTACATTTTGAAAATTGGTTGAAACATATACATGCCAGTTTGATTGGCATAAAATATAAGTGAACGGCACATATACAGACCTTAAAGAAACCAAATAACTCTTTATACTTGTTGTAATATGTGTAGAAATATGCCGTTCAAAATTTACACAGAAAACAGGTGCATGTGAGCTCTGTCCCTCGCCATTGTGTCCATCAGTATATCAATAACAATTGGCGACGGGACAGAAACTCGGTCTAATAAAACTTCAGCAAATAACTCTTCTATAAATCCGTTTTTGTTTATGATTACAGAAAAAAAAATATTGTGTGATACAAAAGGACATTACTATAGGGCAAAATGAAAGAAACTTACTGCATTCTTTCTAATGAAAACTACGATTAAAACATTATAAACAAGTACTACTCTTTTTAAAAAACTATTCTTGTTATGAAATATTGGAAGAGGACATTGTGGTCACTTTGAAGTCGGAGCAAATGAGGTCGGAGGAAATTAGGTCGGAGCATGGAGCGCGGAGCACGGAGCTTCATGGATGTTATAGGCGACTATTATTGTAATTTTAGCAATATTTGTGTGTTGAAAACCAGATATGTAAAACGCTAGCCTTAATACAGATGTTAGTTCAAAATATTTCAATTATAATGAATACCTGCAAGTGACAAGTAAGAGTTGACATATTTTAGATAACACGTGTTGTAACACGTAAAATATTTCATGTAAACACAAGCCAACGTTGTTTACAAGGTATTACAATATTCAGAATATGACCGAATAACGATGAATACTACTACCCGGACCGATCTACTGTAACCGTCAGACAACCTACTGGCAAATAAAACATATCACAATATATTTTACATATGGATGGATATACATGGATAAAAATGTATGATGTATGTAATATTTGCAGCCAAACAGTGTGGCCAAGTGCTTTCCTCACATCAAAATCTAGACACAAGTTGAATTTCAGATAGATCAGGCCACTATATTGAATGACCAACTGACTGATTGATCATCATTCATTAGAAAACATGCTGAAATTGGCCCTTTTGGTCAAACATAGTGTATATCTACTCACATTAACAATCTTACACATGTTAAATGTGACACAAAGTTTAAATTTACTACTGCTTTCAGGATACTTTGAAGAAACTAACCTATGTGATAAAATATTCTAAATATAAAGAATATTTTCATTGGTCATAATTATAATCAGAATATTAATACATGCCAAAAATAACCATAAGGACCCATCACTCTATGATTATGATACTGGATAAGCAAACATACCTTTATTGCAGGTTCTGGTGGGACCAGACCATCACCTTCATGGAGAGACTTTGACATATTTTTCTCCATGTGTAGCTGGTTAGTGTTCTCTGGAAAACAGACACATTGTCTTGCCCTCTCTCCCTAAACCATTTGTCCCAGCTGAGACATCCATGTTTGTGTAGGAAAAACTGTAGCTATAAAAATCTTACAAAACTTTAATACTGTGAAATAACCAAGCATATCTTAACAATGTACAACTGACAGGAATGGATAATAGTGAAACATGATGTGCAATAAGAAAAAAAATGTGAACATTTCCACATTGAAAAGCATATAATTTATCCTATTTCATGAACAATTTGTCTCATAAATAAAATCCAGGAAAATGTTTTTAATCCAACATCGTAATGCTTCATTAATGAAGTCTGTTCACCCTTGAAGCTTCACCATTTATTACATTTCATGCTCATATTAAGAATGCAAAATAAACCTTAATGACTAAGCAGCATTGTCAGTGTTGCCAATTATGTCTATACTGACTCAAAAGATTATATTAATGCACCATGGATAACAACAGCAAACAAATTTTTATTAGAAGCATCAAGAAGGGTTTCATGTGTAATGTAAAATGTTTGCAAAGCTATTCATCTATTTGCAAGGCCAGATTTCTATTCCATCAGGGACATTTTTGTCATCATTGACAAGATAAGATAACTTTTGTATAAAATTCATATTTGTGTATATATAGATTCAAAATAGTAAATAATAAATAAATAAGTAATGCACACACAGTATTATTACCCCCAAGTATTACCCCCAAGGGACACTGTAACTCGGTAGAGTGAGAGGCAGAATGTTAGGCCAAGACTAAAGTGTGAGTGTGCCCAGCTCCAGAGCTCTGAGCTTCTGTGAAACACCTTTCCTTTGATTGGCTGCTAAGATTGTCCAATGGTAAGTTTTGACAAACATGCATGCTCTGCCCACTCAAAGATAAATAAGAGCAATACAGCTCCATTGTGGAATCCATTTTTAGAAGACCCATGTTTCTTAGGAAAGTGTGTTATTACATACCAAGGGGGCACGGAATTCATGACATTTTAAAAAAGGTGATATTACATACCAAAAGGGTATGGGGATATTAAATTCAGATATTGCTTTAAATAGGGATCTTTGATTTGGTAACATGCATTTCTTCAAAAGTAATTTCAAGGATTTAATTTTGTTAAGTAATTCAAATAATTAGGGGAGGAATGACTAGTGGGCTTTCACATTTGTTTGTTCTTTCTTGTTCTTTTCAATTTTTAAGATATTTATATAATACAAGGAAAATCTTGCAGATGAGGTGGATCGTCCTAGATAAAGGTCAAATATAAACTATAAAACCTTAAATCAACATTTTAAAACTATAAACATCAAGTAATGCAATTAATGTAAATTTTCATAAATTTTGTTAAATATGTAACAAATATAATGGAATATGCATTACTTAAAATAGCATTACCTCTAATTTTCAACATCATGAACAAGTCCAAAATATATGAAGGTGATGATATAGTGAATTTATATATGTATAACAAAACACAGCATTTGAACCAGCCATTTGAAAAGAAAAAAGGACACTAAACAACATTTAGACCCAGTTGGGTTGGCCCAATGTACCAGTGGCATTGGAGGTACTAGTGAACCCTGGAGAGACAGTTTTTGTGAGAAACCAGTTTCAAAATTTTGTATGAGAGAAAGGCTGAAGATATGTCTCTCTGTTTTTGCAAATTGTGTTGTTCCAATGTTCCCAAAATTGACACTGAAACAAAGAATATAGAGCCAATGTCTCTATTGGGGTTTTCAGTAGTAAAAGAGCTAAAGGCATACTGGCCCCAATCATCCTTGTTGTGCCGAAAATGAAGCATCAGGATCTTGGACAAAATATCCTGATGGTGGCCAGTTGCCTACAGATTGCTGAAAAGAATGCCTCCCCTCCCATATTAAACAAATGGAGAATTAGATCCACTGGAAGGTTGAGTGGGTTGTTGCAGTTGTTGAAACCATGCATTGAAGTAATTGAAGTAACTGCGACCAAGGGGTTGCACAGGGGGAGGTGCCAAAGGAAGTTCAGGGTGCTAAATTTGAGGTTGAAGGTTCTGATGGTGGTGGGTTTTCTGGTTCCATTGGTGACCCAACATGTTCAAGAGGAGGTAGCAGTGAGTGCACATTCAAATCTTTACTATCTTCCACCGAATAGTCATTCATTAATGACCAGTTGTCCTCATTTGTGTTTGAGAGGTTGTGCCAATTTACAAGCTCTGGAACCATATGTCCATACTGTATTATGGATGGTATTGTCCAAGTGTTTGGATCAAAATTGTGTACTGGTGATAGGTCATTGGGACCACCGATCAGGGGCATAAGATCAGTGAAGTCAAAACCCAATTCAATAACATACCAAAAGTTGCTTTCCAAAATTGACTCAACCCTTTGAATGCAAAATTTTGGGCATCCTGTTCACTAACATAGTTTAATAGGTTGCCATGTAGATACTGCATTTGTGCCACTTAAAATGAGGGTCAAAATGTTAGGTGGAGTGTGTTGTGCCCTTATGCGAACACTTAGCACAACCTGAGCTTGAGTAGGAGGTGTTTGTATCTTGCATTCCTCAAACCCTTCTTTGTCAAAACTTTCTATCATGAAAGTGAACACTTTCAGCACAGAAAAACCGTATGTGGATATAGTAAGTGAGTAACTGCTCATCAAAATTCAGCAGTAAGTCTTAATTGTACCCAAATATGGTGCCTGCACTCTATTGTCAAATTCAGAATATGACAGTTACCTTTGACATAGTTACAAGGTAATGATTACATTAAATTTATGAGTAATTAATCTACTGGCAACTTAATACTGACATTATACCAAAACAAATTAAACACATTAAATACAAGTTCATTAGAATAATTTATACTTACAGAAATCTGTGATTTATCCCCAATATCAAATTTGCTTTTTATCCTTTATTTTTAAGTTGTCACTTGTTACACTTTTATTTGTATCTGAGCAATAAGAAAATATACAGCTCAGTTTATACTGAAGCCAAAAATATACAAATAACAACCAAATAACCAGTCACATAAAACTACACTCAGTGACCAGTAAATCACAATCTAAGCACTCTTTTTGATGATAGTATAAAGGAGGACTTAAGCTAACTTTGATATAACCATTTTCATTGTGCATTATTCTTTGGTGTTCTTTATCTGAAGATACATTATGAGATGAGACCCTAGCTGCACTGCTGGTTACTGTTTAATAGCTTTTATTTGATGCTGTAATAAAGCAACACTATTGGTTAAGCTGAATGATATGGCTAATTAAAAAAAACTATATATACATCACTTGAGTGTGATACAGAACCCAACAATTCTCTTGGTGTAACTACACTAGCATAATGAATATAATTATCAATTTAGAGATAAACAATTGGTGAAGGTCAAAAGGTGTAATGCTTCAGGAGGAACCCTGATCACAAATAGTATTTACCACTTTTAGTGATTCTTGCCCTTTACCTGTTGTGAGCTCTATCACGTACCAGGAACGCAGCTTTAGTAGGTTGTTTCTAAAGTTCGGAATTTCCGTTGGGCGATACGGAAAATCGCCTAAATATCGCCTAAAAATCGCCTAAAATCGCCCAAATATTGCCCAATTTACTTTAAAATGACCTCTTGAACAGCAACATCAAATATTAAATCCACAACTCTTTTAGATTACAGAATACAATTATCAAACAGCTCTTTAATCAATTAACTGGGGATAATGTATCTCCATAACCTAGATCTAGGTAGATTAAAGAATAAAGACAGGCATAGCATGATGACAATTATCAGTTAGGATGCAAACTTCAAATAACATATACGTATAGGTAGATTAAAGAATAAAGAATGAAATACCTTGATTACAATTAAGAGTTAGGGTGTACACTTCATATAATACTGAAGTGCTTGAAGATTAAATGAATTGGAAACCACTTTCCTTCAAGGAAATTCCTTGACAGCAATTAACAGTTTTTGTGGAAGTATTAAAAATAAAGTAAAATAATAAAGTTGATCTTTCAATAAAGATAAAACAAGCAAGCAAAACACCAAAAGTATTCCCATTGACATAAAATATCTTCAAAGTAAGAAATTAATCACCAACATCCACGGAAAAAATCGCCCAATTAAGAAACAATGGAAATTCAAGGGCTTTGTTAAAATACCTGTAAAATGCTCGATATTTGCTTGATTTTAATAAGACAACCACCAAATTGTTTATTAGAGTGTGCAGAATAGTCATAGATAGATAATTAAACTGGAAACTTAACATAAGATAGCTTAAAAGTAAGATATTCATGGAAGAAATCCACGGAAGAAATCGCCCAATTAAAAAACACTGAGAAATCCAAGGCTATGTTAAAATCCTTGTAAAATACTCAATATTTGCTTGATTTTAATAAGACAACCACCAAATTGTTCATTATCATGTGGAGAATACTCGTTGATAGATAATAAAACTGGAAACTTTGCACAACATATCTTAGATCTACAAGTAAAATATTAATCACCAACATCCATGGAAAAAATCGCCCAATTAAAAAACACTGGGAAATCAAAGGCCATGTTAAAATCCTTGTAAAATGCTTAATATTTGCTTGATTTTAATAAAACAACCACCAAATTGTTCATTATTATGTAAAGAATACTCGTAGATAGATAATTAAACTAGAAACATAACATAATATATCTTACATGTAAAATATTAATCACCAACATCCACGGAAAATTCGCCCAATTAAAAACCACTGGGAAAACCAAGGCTATGTTAAAATCCTTGTAAAATACTCAATATTTGCTTGATTTTAATAAAACAACCACCAAATTGTTCATTATTATGTAAAGAATACTCGTAGATAGATAATTAAACTAGAAACATAACATAATATATCTTACATGTAAAATATTAATCACCAACATCCACGGAAAATTCGCCCAATTAAAAACCACTGGGAAAACCAAGGCTATGTTAAAATCCTTGTAAAATACTCAATATTTGCTTGATTTTAATAAGACAACCACCAAATTGTTTATTAGAGTGTATAGAATAGTTGTAGATAGATAATTAAGCTGGAAACTTTGCATAAGATAGCTTAAAGCTAAGGTATTCATGGACCAAATCCACGGAAAAAGTCGCCCAATTAAAAAACACTGGGAAATCAAAGGCTATGTTAAAATCCTTGTAAAATGCTTTATAGTGGATCGATTTTCATAAAACGACCACCAAAGTATTCCTTATTATCTGCAGAATTCTCATGTATTCACAATTGTGTGCTTCTATTGCAGGTCACAGTATTCACAGGCTCAGACTAATTCACTATTTACAGACTATATTGTATATTAGGCGATTTTTAGGCGATTTTCCGTTTCCGTCACGGAATTCCGTCATTTTTCCGTGGTTTAGAAACCACCGCTTTAGTATGCGTCAATGTTCGGTTTTATTCGGTGAATGATTATTCCTTGAATTATCGCTCATATGGGGGTTCTTGCAGGTTCTTGAGCCCGTGTAATCGGCGAGTAGGCGTGTACACCAATCGTGTTCGTAACTACCAATGTGAGGCTTTGAGCGTTCTTCAGGGATTAAGTGAAAAGACGGGGACACGTGAAGATAGAGGCGCCGGCAAACTGACGGAAGATCCACCCTCGACCCATGTTTTTTTTAACGGCGTTTCGACTGAGTGCGCCTCTCTCTTCACTTGATCCGAAAGACGCGCATTCAGTTAAAACATGGGTCCAGGGGGTGGGGGAATCTTCTGTCAGTTTTCCGAGCGGCGCCTCAATCTTCCCTTGTCCTTTCTTTAGTTTTTCCACGGCATGTGTGTTTATATGTGGATCCAAACAAAGTAATTTCACTATCCACCATGTAAAAGATGTTTGTTATACATTTTCTGAGGCTATTTATTTGAAAAAAATTAAATTTTTAGGCATTACTGCTTCCCTGCATAAGTTGGCCGCGGGTCGTAAGTTGGCCGCCATCATCATATTTTGAAATTTCTATAAATCTAAAGGCCTGTATGGTTCTTGAATGGTCTATTATAATAAGATTTATTATAACTACCACTTTTAAAACCTGTGCAACCACACATTTGTCTGTTTCATACATTTAAATGAGTGGCGGCCAACTTACGACCCCCGGCCAACTTATGCAGGGAAGCAGTATATCCCGAGTCTGTAGCACCTAAAGGTCCTAATTACATATCCCAGACGAAAGTCAGGGATATACTGGTTTCAAGTCTGTTTTGCTGCCACCACTGTACGTTTTGACTTGTGTGCGCGATAACTCAAAAAGACTTTTACTGCTCGGCTACCCAAGTTCGTCGCCTACCCAAGTTCGTCAGTTGCCTTAAAAATTGCTGAGAATATGCAATATTTATCCCAAAACAAGTGGAATAAATGCTAATAACGATCGATGATGTACAACTCTACAGTGAAAGATAATTGTGGTGAAGTTTTAATATTGTCAAAAAATGCAAGTGACAAACTTGGGTAGGCGACGAACTTGGGTAGCTGAGCAGTACGGATTTCTTTAAAACTTGTATTTGTGTCAAGAGAAGAACCCTATTTCAAGTTGACCTTTAACTCCCAATAATAAAGAAATTATGTCCACCTTTAGATAAAAGATGCGACTTTTTGCCACTTAATGTTTTCTAGGTCATGAACTATCTTGTTATCTGGTTCAAATTTTACCTGGAAACATCACTATTCTCCTTCTATATGCCAAAAATCATAAGACTTTATGTTAAGGCTACAATTGTGCTTGAGAAATTTTAAGATCTCTAAAATGCCCAATTAAAGACCCAATTAAAAGATTTTTTGCCACTTTTAAAACCTATAGTTGTTATATTATGTGACTGAAAAATCAGAAATATCATCGGAATATTTTAATATGTTCTTTTACATGTGCTAAAAATCAAGGCTTTAAATAGACATTTAACCTGTGGTCCCTAAACACCCACCCAAGTGACCCTTTTTCAACACTTTTCGCATATTTTGCCTTGTAACTTGGAAATGGTAAGTTGCAATCTCAAACTGTATTAGATACAATTTCTATATGTAATCTTGGTCTGTAAAAATTTGAAGTCTGTGGCTTTATTTTCAAGGTCACCTTGAGGTCTCAAAAATGCCCACATAGACCCAATTTATGGACTTTTTGCCATTTATAGCTGTCAAACTGTGTAAATGATAGAGTTGAAATCTCATCTAGGAATATACTGTAAGTGGTTATTATATCCCCAGACGAAAGTCGGGGATATATTGGATTCAGGTCCATCGCGCCGCCGCCGCCGCCGCCGTAGAAATTTCCTTGTGGACGCGATAATTCAAAAACAAATTAATATTTTTTTTTCAAACTTAGTACACATGTTAAGGGTGCCCAAAGGAAGATCCCTACTTTAAGGTGACCTTAAACTCGCAGTAAAAAAGAACTTATGGCCACCTTAAGGTCAGAAATTGGACTTTTGGCCACTTAGAGCCCTGTAGGTCACAAACTATGATGCTCAGCTGGCTGAAATTTTACCTGACAACACATTAATATGTTCTTAGTACATGTGCCAAAAATCATGACTTTAAGTTGAGGAGAAAATTGTCTTTGAGGCCCATAAATACCCCCACTTAGGGATTTTTTGCTATACTTTTCACATATTTTGCCCTATAATTTGGAAGTGGTAATTCTGATGAGTCTCAAACTGTGCTAGGTATAACTTTGATATGTAATCCTTGTCTGTAGAAAATTTTAGGGCTGTAGGTTTACCCAAAGGGGTCGACTTAAGGTCTCAAAAGTGCCCACAGAGACCCAATTTATGCACTTTTTGCCACTTTCAAGCACTGTAGCTTTCAAACTATGTCTCTCATCTAAGTTAAATATCATCTGGGAATATATCTATGTGTTTTCTTATATGTGCCCCAACATTTAGGCCTTTAATAGACAGTTAACCTGTGTATCAGGACCATAAACACCCACCCGAGTGACCCTTATAAGACATTTTTCACATCTTTTTCCCTGTAACTTGGAAATGGTAAGTCTGAGAAGTTTCAAACTGTATTAGATATATATTCTGTGTGTAATCTTAGTATGTAACAGATTTTAAGTCTGAAGCTTTAATTTTGAAGGTCAAATTGAGGTCTCTAAAAGGCTCCCAAAGACCCAATATTTGGACTTTTTGCTACTTTTAAGCCCTGTGACTGTCAAACTATGTGACTGATAGAGCTCAAATCCTATCTGGGAAGATATTAGTATGTTATTTATATATGTGCCAAAAATTAAGGCTTTAAGAAGACATTTAACCTGTGTATGAGGACCATAAATCCCCACCCGAGTGACCATTTTTAGACATTTTTCACATATTTTGCCCTGTAACTTGGAAATGGTAAGTCTAAGAAGTTTCAAACTGTATTAGATGCATATTCTATGTGTAATCTTAGTATGTGACAAATTTTAAGTCTGAAGCTTTAATTTGAAGGCCAGATTTAGGTCTCTAGAAGGCCCCATAAAGACCCAGTATTTGGACTTTTTGCCAATTTTAAGGCCTGTGACTGTTAAACTATGTGACTGATAGAGCTGAAATCTCATCTGGGAATACATTATTGTGTTCTTTTTACATGTGCCAAAAATCAAGGCTTCAAGTAGACATTTAACCTGTGTATGAGGACCTTAAACACCCACCTGAGTGACCCTTTTAAGACATTTTTCACATATTTTGCTCTGTAACTTGGAAATGGTAAGTCTGAGAAGTTTCAAACTTTATTAGATACATATTCTATGTGTAATCTTAGTATGTAACAAATTTTAAGTCTGAAGCTTTAATTTGAAAGCCACATCGAGATCTCTAAAAGGCCCACAGAGACCCAATATTTGGACTTTTTGCCACCTTTAAGCCCTGTGACTGTTAAACTATGTGATTGATGGAGCTGAAATCCCATCTGGGAATGCATTATTATGTCCTTTTTACATATGGCGAAAATCAAGGTTTTTAGTAGACATTTAACCTGTGTATGAGGGCCATAGACACTCGCCCAAGTGCCTTTTTGGACATTTTTTCCGTATTTTGCCCTGTTATTTGGAAATGCTTAGTGTGACAAGTCTTAAACTGTATTATATATAATTTTTGTTTGTTATGTATGTCCCCCAAAAAGTTTCAGATCTGTAGTTTAATTGCTAAGGTCTCTTTAACAATTGTAAAATGCCCACAGAAACCCAATTTATGGACATTATGCCACTTTAAAGCCCAGTAACTGTCAAACTATGTGGGTTATAGAGCTGAAATCTTTGAATTTTTAAAAGGAAATGCCTGTCTATTTAAATTTTGAATATTAATAATGTTATGGCTATCTTAGTCTTTTAAGAACTTATTTTTGTGTGTTATACCTCTGCTTGCTGAGTTTTTAACTTTTTAAAATGAAACTGGTTAAACGCCGGTTAAACATATTCAAGTAGACAAAATGGACACTTTAAGTGAGCTTTAAGTCCCAATATTAATGAAATTATATCCGTATGTAGTAAAAGTAGGGGATTTTTAACCCTCAACTAGCCCAGTTTTATTCAACTTGCCTCAGTTAATTTTGACACAGCTCCTACAGTTATGAACTCATTTCAGTTGATAATCACATACTTAAAATTCTCAATTCTCTTTGTATTTGAGTACCCCTTTTATATAGATTGTTTGTTTACCATTTATGCTGTAGCACTCCATCTCTTTGAGAGAACATGTAAACTGTGTAAAAAAGATGTAGAAGATGAGATACATTTTGTTTGTGTTTGTCCAGCTTTAGAGCTGATTCGTATGAAATATTTCAAAATTTTAAATATAGATAAATCTGAATTATTAATAGATCAATTATCAAGGGTATTAACTCATATGAATGTCAATATGGTTATTAATTTTATTTTTGATTTGTGGCAAGAAAGAAAAAGTAAATTATATTGTTAATTTTTATGTATTGAATTGCTGTCTTTATTTACTGTATCTTACCTCAAAATATGTTTGCTCTGTTTGTTATTAACTCTCTATTTAAAGTGACTTATAAGCCCATATAGGGCTGGGTATTACTTCAATAGTTTTTGTATAATCCTTGTCAACATAATACATGTCACTATAATAAACTACTAAACTAAACTAAGTCCCAACCCACATCCCCCACCCGGATTCCCCCCACCCACCTCTGGGACCTCCAGCTATATTGAGTGACACTAAATAAACAAAGGTATTTAATGATATCAGATGAGAAACAAAGACCTCAATGGGGTTGCAGATCTTGTGTAATAGTGAGAGAGGTGTGGAGAAGGGGAGAGGGGTGGGGGTGGGAGGTGGTGGGCTTCATTACATGTAACACAAAGGGGAGTCAGAACTGAGATTGTGTCACATATTTAGGTTGCATATATATGGACCACATATATAGGTATAGAGGAAATGAATAACTGAAAACAATTTGCAAATTCTAAAAATAATATAATAAAATAATAATATAAATAATTTTTTTTAAAATAATATTTTATTTGTGAACAAATATAGAAACAGATATGCGCTTTTGGGATTATGAATTTTAGAATGGACATTGAATCATCAATCATTTAAATACTTTGAAGGAAGATTGAAAAGTATGATGAGTTGAGTTAAAAATAATATTTTATTTGTCAACAAATATAGAAACAGATATGCTCTTTTGGGATTATTATTTTAGAATGGACATTCAATCATCAATCATTTAAATACTTTGAAAATAGGTTTAGAGTTATCATTGCAGGAAGATTGAAAATATAATTTGAGTTATGTATTCGGTGTCTGGGGATACACCATCTTCCTTGGAAGATATAAACAGAGTAGATTGATGTGCTGAAGTTCATATAATAATGGGTAATTATGTTTTTAAAAATTCCCGATCAAAACCTGTGGCGTGAGTGATGACCTGTCTGGGGATATGTTGGCGCCGAGTTGGCCCAATCTAGTTTTCAAGTGAAAAATAAATAAAACTACTGATAAAGGCCTACCTTCATTCAGTTCATATCCAAGTTAAGTCTTGCTTTGACCTTGCCGTATAACCTTGAACTTTAAAATCTTGTCCAGGCTATATCCCGGGAACCGTAAGTGTAGGAAGTTGATACTTGGTAGAGATATTGGTTGGGGGTTATAGGTGTGCAACATCATGGTGTGACCTTTATTTGACCTTGCCTTGAACTTTAAAATCTTGTCCGGGCTATATCTCCGAAACTGTAAGGTGTAGGAAGTTAATACCTGGTAGGGTCATTGGTTGGGGGTTGTAGGTGTGCAACGTCATGGTGTGACCTTGATTTGACTTTGACCTTGCCATAGTGACCTTGACTTATACAATCTTGTATAGGCTATATCTCGGAAACCATAAGATGTATGAACTCGATACTTCGTAGGGATATTAGTAGGGCGTTGTGGGTGTACAATGTCATGGTATGACCTTGCTGTAGTGGCCGTGACCTATAAAATCTTGTCAGGGCTATAGCTCGGAAACCATAAGGGGTAGGAAGGTAATACTTGTTAGGGACATTGGTTGGTGACCTTGATCTCACTTTGGCCTTGCCGTAGTGACTTTGACGTATAAAATCTTGTTCAGGCAATACCTGGGAAACTGTAAGGTGTAGGGACTTGATACTTGGTAGGGACATTGGTTGGGGGTCGTAGGTGTGCAACATCATGGTATGACCTTGATTAGACCTTTTACCTTGCTGTATTGACCTTGACCTATAAAATCTTATCCGGGCTATATCTCAGAAACCTTAAGGTGTAGGAGGTTGTTACTTGGTGGGAACATTGATTGGGGGTTGAAGGTGTGCAACATCATTGTGTGACCTTGATTTGCCCTTAGATCTTGCTGTAGTGACCTTGAACTTTAAAATTTTGTCCATGCAAATCTCTGAAACAGGAAATAGGAAGTTGATAATTGGTAGGGACATTGATTGGGGGTTGTAGGTGTGCAACATCATGGTGTGATCTTGATTTGACCTTTGGCTATTTTTGGATCCCATAAGGTGTAGAAGGTTGACACTTGGTTAGGGAGTGTAATTGTGCATCATGGTGTGATCTTTAACTTTGGCTCTGCCAAAGTGTGTTCACCTGCCATATTTAAGACATCTTTCTCTTATAACAAATATATATGGATTGCTACAGCTTATTATTACATGTACTTTTACATAATTTTGCTATTTTCATTGACAGCTGCTATTCTCCAATTAATAAATTTTACAGCTTCATAATTTTTAGTTTACTAATTAAGCGTCCCTTGAAAAGGGGACGCTTATTGGTGTCACCCCTGGTTTTCAGTCAGCCGCCGCCGCCTCCGCATTATCGTCTCCCTTGAATATCTCCCCTTGTTATTAGGCCTATCCAAATGATATGTGGCAGTGTTCTTCTATAGGCGTGGGGAAATTTTTTGACAGGCATAAATTTGACCTTTGACCTTTATCAAGGTCACATTATAAAAAATTCAAAAAAAAATTTACTTCCTTTTCACTAGATTTCCTCAGAAAGTATTGGGTGTGGGTCAACCAAATTTGGTATGCACATTCCTGGGGGAAGAATCTAGGCGCCAGTCGATATTGGGATCAATCGGGCCATAATTGACTGATTGACGGGCGATTGATTATAAGTTCATAAAAATTTTGCTAAGATTAAGCCTTGAACTCGCTTATTATTGGTCGTAGAGGTTTTGGATGGTATACCAACATATAGGAAATCATGGCCTGGGAATCTTTTGGTATGGTTAGATTTGACCTTGGGCCTCTCCTTCACGTTCAAACGAGGATAGCCAAAGTTTAAAGTGCTTATAACTCGCTTATTATTGGTCCTAGAGGTTTGGGATGGTATACCAACATATAGGAAACCATGGGCTGGGAATCTTTTGGTGTGGTCAGATTTGACCTTGGACATCTCCTTCAAGGTCAAACGGGGATAGCCAAACTGGAAAGTGCTTATAACTCGCTTATTATTAGTCCTAGAGGTTTGGGATGGTATACCAACATATAGGAAATCATGTGCTGGGAATCTTCTGGTGTGGTCGCATTTGACCTTGGGCCCCCCCTTCAAGGTCAAACGAGCATAGCCAAACTTAAAAGTGCTTATAACTCACTTATTATTGGTCCTAGAGGTTTGGGATGGTATACCAACATATAGGAAATCATGGGCTGGGAATCTTCTGGTGTGGTCGGATTTGACCTTGGGCCCCTCGTTCAAGGTCAAAAGAGCATAGCCAAACTTAAAAGTGCTTATAACTCGCTTATTATTGGTCCTAGAGGTTTGTAATGGTATACCAACATATAGGAAATCATGTGCTGGGAATCTTCTGGTCTGGTCGCATTTGACCTTGGGCCCCCCCTTCAAGGTCAAACGAGGATAGCCAAACTGAAAAGTGCTTATAACTCGCTTATTATTGGTCCTAGAGGTTTGGGATGGTATACCAACATATAGGAAATCATGTGCTGGGAATCTTCTGGTGTGGTCAGATTTGACCTTGGGCCTCTCCTTCAAGGTCAAACGAGGACAGCCAAACATAAAAATGTTTATAACTCGCTTATTATTGGTCCTAGAGGTTTTGGATGGTATACCAACATATAGGAAATCATGGCCTGGGAATCTTTTGGTATGGTTAGATTTGACCTTGGGCCTCTCCTTCACGTTCAAACGAGGATAGCCAAACTGAAAAGTGCTTATAACTTGCTTATTATTAGTCCTAGCGGTTTGGGATGGTATACCAACATGTAGGAAATCATGGCCTGGGAATCTTTTGGTGTGGTCGGATTTAACCTTGGGCCTCTCCTTCAAGGTCAAAAGAGGATAGCCAAACATAAAAATGCTTATAACTCGCTTATTATTGGTCCTAGAGCTTTGGGATGGTAAACTGACATGTAGGAAATCATGTGCCAGAAATCTTCTGGTGTGGTCTGATTTGACCTTGGGCCCCTCCTTCAAGGTCAAACGAGCATAGCCAAACTTAAAAGTGCTTATAACTCGCTTATTATTGGTCCTACAGGTTTGTGATGGTATACCAACCTATAGGAAATCATGGGCTGGGAACCTTCTGGTGTGGTCGGATTTGACCTTGGCCCTCTCCTTCAAGGTCAAATAAGGATAGCCAAACATAAAAATGCTTATAACTCGCTTATTATTGGTCCTAGAGCTTTGGGATGGTATACCAACATATAGGAAATCATGGGCAGGGAATCTTATGCTGTGGTCGGATTTGACCTTGGGGCCCCCTTCAAGGTCAAGCGAGGGTAGTCAAAGTTAAAAGTGCTGATAACTCGCTTATTATTGGTCCTAGAGGTATGGGACGGTAAAGCAACATGCAGGAAATCATGGGCTGGTAATATTTTAGTGTGGTCGTATTTGACCTTGGGCCTCCCCTTCAAGGTCAAATGAGGATAGGCAAACTTAGAAGTGCTTATAACTCACTTATTATTGGTCCTAGAGGTTTGGGATGGTAAACCAAGATGTAGGAAATCATGGACTTGGAATCTTATCTTGGGATCGGATTTGACCTTGGGACCCTCCTTCAAGGTTAAATGAGGATAGGCAAACTTAAAAGTGCTTATAACTTGCTTATGAGTCGCTCATTATTGGTCCTACAAGTTTTGGATATTAAACCAACCTATAGGAGTTTATGGTTTGCAATTTTTTTTTCATTTGTGATTTTGAAATGTTTTGCAGTTGGCCTTCATATCTGTGACAAGTGTATTTACTTTGCAACCTCTTGCTTTTGACTAAAGTTACATATATTTTTTCCTGTAGAGTACAACAACTCTATATATTACTTTGTTCTCTTTCTTTTATATTTGTAAAAAGGAATTTATAATCTTTCCCCTTCATTAATCCAACAAACAGAAACTTCACTCAGTTTACCAGATTTTGAAGTGAATTACCACTGAATTATATTCTAATGATATATATTAGGATAGTAAGTTGTTACAGTTGTAAATGTCTGATGTACTGCATATATTCAAAAAGTATACAGATCCATGCCACCTTAATAGTAGATTCAACCTTTTCTTTACACTCACTCAGAGCCTTGCTTAAGGCTCAAGTACCCTAGTAATTAAGAGAAAAGATACAGAAAACATGGTCATTTTGCATAATGTACTCTTACAATTAACATGTACTGGATTTTACACATGATATGTCTGCTCAGTTTATATCTCAAAACATGCATGAGTGCTTTATGAATACCAAATATCTGTGTACAAGTATGAAAACATATGGTACAAATTTGAGCCTTAAGCAAGGCTAACTCACTCAATGAGAATTTGGAGAAAAGACACTGTTGTATACTTCAAGGATGAAAACAATCATGTAGCCTTGTTCAGGTGCACAGATTGTTTCTGTTGAAATCACCATTTTTATCACCTTTTTAATATCACATCACTTTGTGGCATTGTCTGATGGAATATTGGTGATCGATGTGCCCAAGATGGGCATCATATTTAACAAGTCCCTATAATAATATACATTGCATCATACTCATTTTATTTCCTGTAGTATGTCACAGAACATTGTAGAAATAATATCGTGTGCTACTGACATTATCTACATATAACATAGCTTTCAGATAATTTGTTTTTTTATACACCGGACACATATTTTTGTTAAGGAAAACAATGACCTACAATATTATAATTGTTTCATTTTTAAAGCTGTAGAACTGTTTTTGAAATAAGTAAGGTTAATTGCTGGTGGTTTATATTTACAGTAACCTTGACCAAACATCCTAACCTGTAATGACAAATTTTAAAGTGGTTATAACTCACGTATTATTGGTCCTAAGGTTTGCAATATGAAACCAACCTAAGGGGAACCATAAGCTGGACTTGGGTCCTGTTTCGAGGTATATAGTTACAAATAGAGACTTTGGGAAAGACTAAGATAGTTGTAAAATACAGATGTTAAAAACACAACAAATGTATCAGTTTATGGGAATGATCTCCTCTTGAACTCTAAGATCCTTTTATAAAGGTAAACAGCAATAAAACCACACACATTGTGCAGAACTATGTATAAACATGGTATCGGGTGTTTTACTATTATGGAGGAATACATAGATAGATAGATCTTTATTTAGCATTACATTACAATGTAATAATACAACAATTTAAAATAAATGCTGAAAGTAAATGTCAGAAGTTCAAATGAACTTATAACTAGACATCCCTAAATTTGGAGAGAACTGACAACATAAAGTTAAGAACATACAATAAATACTAAACAGAAATGCCTGAAGTTCAAATGAACTTATTAGTAAATATTACTTAACTTGGACATAACTGACAACAGAAAGTCAAGAAAGAAATACAGCAGATAAAATAGATTTCGATTTGTGACACAAAGAAGCTATTTAGCAATGAATATGCTAATTTGAACTGTTTGTCTGTTAATTAAATTTTAACATACTTGACAAAGTACTTAATGGTAAAAATATAGATTAAGATACACACAGATTTAGTACACAGATCCGTAACTTCCATTTGTCATACCATAATTTGTTGGATAGGCAATGGTTTTTTATATTTAGTGAGGAATTCTTCTTTTAATCTCTTTTTGAAGCTTATTATAGATGGCAACAATCTTACATGTGATGGAATTTGATTATACAGTTTAACCCCTATAATACTAGGACATCTACTTTTCTGGAAAGTTTTGGGGATATTTTGATAAATGTTTCCACAGTTCCTTGTATTATTAGTTATGAACATGCTTGACATATCTATATCTTTCCATTAGTTTAGGTGGTATCAAATTCCTATCAGCTTTGAAAATATGAGTACATGTTTTGAATTTTATTATATCCCGTAACTTTAAACATTTGAATGCATTGTATGTGTTGCTTGTTGAATCTCTGTATCTTAAGGAGCCAATCAGGCACATTCCTGACAGAGGAATCTAAGCGCCAGTCGATATTGGGATCAATCGGGCCATAATTGAGCGATTGACGGGCGATTGATTATAAGTTCATAAAAAATTTACTACGATTAAGCCTTGAACTCGCTTATTATTGGTCCTAGAGGTTTGGGATGGTGTACCAACATATAGGAAATCATGTGCTGGAAATCTTCTGGTGTGGTCAGATTTGACCTGGGGCCCCTCGTTAAAGATCAAAAGAGGATAGGCAAAGTTTTAAGTGCTTATAACTCGCTTATTATTGGTCCTAGAGGTTTGGAATGGTATACCAGCATATAGGAAATCATGTGCTGGGAATCATCTGGTGTGGTCAGATTTGACCTTGGGCCCCTCGTTTAAGGTCAAACGAAGATAGCCAAACATAAATGTGCTTATAACTCGCTTATTATTGGTCCTAGAGCTTTGGGATGGTAAACCAACATATAGGAAACCATGGACAGGGAATCTCTTGGTGTGGTCAGATTTGACCTTGGGCTTCCTCTTCAAGGTCAAACGAGTATAGGTAAACATAAAAGTGCTTATAACTCGCTTATTATTGGTCCTAGAGGTTTCTGATGGTATACTAACATATAGAAAATCATGGGCTGGGAATCTTTTGGTGTTGTCAGATTTGACCTTGGGCCTCTTCTTCAAGGTGAAACAAGGATAGCCAAACATAAAAGTGCTTATAAGTGGCTTATTATTGGTCCTAGAGCTTTGGGATGGTAAATCAACCTGTAGGAAATCATGTGCTGGGAATCTTCTGGTGTGGTCAGATTTGACCTTTGGGCCTCTCCTTCAAGGTCAAATGAGCATAACCAAACTTTAAAGTGCTTATAACTCGCTTATGATTGTTCCTAGAGGTTTGGGATGGTAAACCAACATGTAGAAATTAAGGGCTGGTAATCTTTTGCTGTGGTCGAATTTGACCTTGGCCCTCTCCTTCAAGGTCAAATGAGCATAGCCAAACTTAAAAGTGCTTATAACTCACTTATTATTGGTCCTACAGGTTTAGGATGGTAAACCAACATGTAGGAAATCATGTGCTGGGAATCTTCTGGTGTGGTCAGATTTGATCTTAGGCCTCTCCTTCAAGGTCCAACGAGGATAGGAACTTTAAAGTGCTTATAACTCATTTATTATTGGTCCTAGAGGTTTGGGATGGTATACCTACATATAGGAAATGATGGGCTTGAAATCTTTGGATGTGGTCAGATTTGACCTTGGGCCTCTCCTTCAAGGTCAAACAAGCATAGCCAAACTTTAAAGTGCTTCTTCCTCTTTGCAGCTGAAAACACACAGTCAGCTGATACAGAACCCGTTCATAGGCACTGAGTGTTTTTTTCGTTTTAAGGTCATTCTTGTGATCCTAACATGGTCCTTTTCACGAACATTTCTCTTCACCAATAACATTTACCTCTTCACATTAGTCCTTTAGCATTTTATATAAAGCTTAAAAGCTGTAGGGACGCTTTGTTTTTGTGTACAAAAACTTTTGTCTAGTTAATGCTGTATCTTGCTATTGAATTATCTTGTTTTAATACTTTGGTTTTGCATACATTTTCTTTCACTCAGACCTTATTTTCTCTACTTAAACATTATTTGGACCTTTATATAACTGACACTGCTCTGAAAGTATCCCACTCTTTGTACTGTTTCACTACTTTTATATCTCATGGTGTTGAAAACTATTTCCTTGGGCTGTGGGGTACGGGTATCTCTGATGCTATTTTGCTAAATGGGTCATAGCTAAAAAAATGAAATCACTAACTATCAGATAAAATATCAAATAAATAATAATAAAATAAATAAACAAATAAACTATCAAATGAAATAAAATAAGAAGTAAAAATAATAAAATAAATAAACGAATAGACTCAAATATATTCAAAATTTTTAAATTGTGTGTTATTTCAAAATAGTTATATACTTATGTACAGATATTTATTTAATCATCATGTTTGGTAAACTATGTTTTAACTTTTCCTGTGATATCTTATGTCCAGTTGAAGGATGAATGTGCCAGATTTGCAGTGCAAGAAGAAACATTCACTAATTCCTGTCACTGCCTTGCAGTTCTTTGGACAATTTTTATTCACAGGTGAGACTTTCTGCTGAAGTTTACCCCACTGTTATAGAATAAAACTTTGATGCAAGTAAGCTATAGATGTATTATAAACTATGACCAAATAAACTAAAACTGTGGAAGGATTTGCAATGTTATGTCCATGAGTAATTAAAGTAAGGATGTTTTTGTATGATTAATGCTAAGTATATCTTACATGAGTAATATTTATGTTAAATGAAAATAATGTTATAGTCGTTGCTTCATTTGCTGGTAACATTTAAGGGTTCCTGGCTAATCAAAATCATCTGCAGTAGCGCCCATGGACCCTTCACTGGAGGCACAGGAAAAGTTAGCGATAGGCAATAATGAGAGCATGGGCATATATCTGAATGTAATCAAACCCCTGTAAACCGTAAATGTGATAAAAAGTAAAACATATAAATAGATCGAACAACATACCTGACAAAATGCAGATTACTCTCTTTAATTTAATATTCCATGTCTGACACCCTAGTATTTGTCTTAAAAAACTATATGTAAATGATCTCACAAACAGCCCATCAAATGCATTGTACCTCTGACATTCATGCACAGCAAATCAAAACCCTTGAAATTAAGTTCTCTCTATGGGGATTCACACTTTTATTATGTGGCTATTTTTATTTTTAAAATCATGTATTTTTCGTGAAGTAAAGGAGATGACACTGAAGTAGAATGTCCTTAATCAATCTGGAATCTGCATTTTGTTGCAAAGGATGAGTGTTTACACATGTTTTTGGGGATGGACGATAATGCATACAAGTCCGAGTCCATGGATTATTTTAGTAATTGGTTCAATATCTGCATAATTTATAGGTTATATTAGTGTAAACTATATATAATGAAGATTCTACACTGTAAGCTAATGGACATTGGTAAGCAACAGGCAACATCTGCTCATTAGGGTGGCTTGCGATTTCATCCCATGTTCTCAGGACATGGGAGGCAAGTGTATTACCTTCAAAACCAACAAATTGAATTACAGTGAGTTATGGTGGTTTGCTTGATGTTTTTCCTCTGATGTTGATTCTTTGAAGGTGAAGGCCCATGTCTTACAGTCTACGATACACACACCAATAAACGGTGTGTGGTGAAAGAAGTGTTTAATGATGTTAATATTCATGGAGTAAGGACCTGTAAGTATGTGTGATCATACTCAATTAATTTGTTGAAATTCAGTTTGCAAAATATAATGGATAGACCCTTTTATAAAGTCATAACTTTCCAAGGCTTTGAAATTAACAAAAACCATAACTTCTGTTGTCAATTTGGAATAGTTATTTATGTATTACCAAAATGAGATTAGTTGAAAGCCTGATAAGTGTTTTGGTGAGTTTTAAGGAGTGTGTCAGATTGTTAGTTATTTTAACCATTTATGCAAACCATATCAAGCCAGTACAAACTAAGAAGTCCATAAGTTTATTTTTTAACTTTATAGGAATACAACACAGTCTGTAAAATTTTCATTCACACTTCGCCTTCATAGTGCTCATGGTTAAATTGAAAGACATGTTCAGTTTCAATTGAACACACTTCAACACAGATTAGTTGCCATCTTTATATTGCTAGATGGAAAGAAGTCGCAGGCAAAGAGTGACAGATGTAGTGTTTGTGCATTTGGATCCAAATCTCTCCGCCTACTGGTCTTTGATGTTAAAACCTCCAGGTAAATTTAAACATTAAGAGTAACTTTGAAAAAGAACATGAAATTTTAATCTGGGTGCAGGATTGGTCACTGGTTGTTCTGTATGTAAAATGGAACTAGGTTTAAAAGTGAATTATGTTTAAGTATATTGCATTAACAGAATTGTCTTGTCATAATATGAAGATTTTCCCGTGCAAGTTTAACCTGTAAGTTGTACTTTAGAAGAATAATTGTTGTAGTCCGTTATGGTCAGAGTTGACAGGGTTCTGCTCGTAAATTACACTTGGATTTGATTTGTGTGACTGTACAGTAGATTTCAACCTCTGCTGTAACCAAATAACCGTGTCAATTTCTGTTGTGAATTATTCATTTAAAAAAGGCCCTCGAATGGCCTCGATACATAAAATCTAAAATTCACCACCTCTAAAAACCTTGAATAATTCTTTGAAAAAGAGATGTTTGTCTTAAACTTGGTATTTTTCAGTTCCAAAAGCCTTAATTTACTATGCATTCAACAGATCTCACCTCAATTCATGCATTTTATTAGTATTTCCACAAATTTTACATTTCTTACTCTAACAAAGCTGATGTTCAGATTTTCATACAATGAATATATAAAGTCAACAGTTAACAATATATAACAATATTTAAAGGCTGGGGATAACATCTCCTGTGGTAACATTAGAAGATTGGATCTGGGATATTGCTTGGCTGGAAATATCTGATCTGTTTATAGAAGGTTAGCAGTTCATATTCCATTTTTCTTTAAATTTTACACAGTGCTGATGAGTGTATAAAATAAGAACTAAAAGTCACTCAAATAGTGGGAACACTGTCAAAACATAACAGTAGTGTTATGTAGCTGTAATTATATTTAAAATCTTAATCCAAATTTTCATTGAAAAAGTAAAACCCCTTCCATGTGTTGAATTTTGCAAATTTATTAAATTTATTATTCATCTCGGCACATTATCAATCTTTAATTTCTCAATATACATTTCTATTTTTTATTCATATATTTATACTCTTTGTTTTCCAGGAATGCAGAAGTCACCCGGCGGTATTGTCAATATTAATAATGACTTCAAACATTGTACATCAGAAAGGTTCATTCCTGAGTGTAGTGAGAGAGTAAATGTCTCAAATACAGTGAATGATACTTCCACTGATGACCGTACCAAACATTCTCATGATATTCTTGTTGAGGCAAGAACTAATTCCGATAGCAGGACAGCCTTGCTGGGCTTAGCATGTGTTCTTGGTCACAACTCTGTGTGTTATTTAAGTGTCAAGAATTTAGAATGCTTGGATCACATCCACTGTGAAGAGAAGTGTATTTTGTATCCTCTTTTTTCGGTTTTAAAGATTTCAACTTCGTGCCACTTTTAACATATTGTACAGGTGGGTTAGTTAAGGTATGAGGGAAAGCTATGCATACTGATTGGTCTGTGTAGGTATCATTAAGTTCCCATGACTTGCAACTGAGATTTGAATCTCAAACCCTTGGAGTTGAGAAAGCAAGTATGTGACCACCATACCATCATACACACCTGTATCCTATTTGGGTAAGTCACTAATAAATTGTGTAGAAGTATTGTATTCCTCAAGGAAAGTTCTGGACTGTATTTAACCCTGACCTATAAATGCTAGGGCCTCTTGCAGTATTGATAAATCTGTCCCATTTTGTGGCCATTTGTTTGGCCAAATCACTTAATGGTTTTCCATGTAAAGTTTCATGAGAACTTAAGTAGTTTTTGGAAAGTACTCAGTTTTTGGAAAATATTCACATTGAATTTTGGAACTTTTTCTTTGCTGAAGTTCTATTTACCAAAGGTGTTCATGCTTAATTATGGGGTGATATATATCCATCATAAATTTACACTAATTAGTTTATGGTAATAGATGGCAACCTATGATTGATACCTTTGTGTAAATTAGGAAATATAGCAGTATTTTTGCAGTTGAGACCTTCCCTACTGGCATTATTTCAGAACAGAATAAACTGATTTACTTGACCAGTTGTTCAGATACAGTGCCAGTTGTATAGGACGCACCTGGGATGGCCTTGTGATCGTGTCTGGTACTGTATTCAACCAAGTGGTAATCTGGAAACCGGCTGGTCCTACAAACACTCAGGGCAGGGCTCAAGTCTACCACAGGCTAGATACTCATGAGGTAGTTGCATCGTGTTGATTTTAAGTGTTCAGTGTATGTATATTAATTGCACGTTTTGTGTACTAAAAGACATACAATTGCAGTGTGTGTACATGACATGTGAAAAGTTTAAAGCTGAAATGGATATTCAGATTGTGTTGGGTGATGTTCAGGTCTGTTTTGCATATTCAAATCTTTTTTTAAAAAAATACTTCTAAAAAGATATGCAAACCACTTTCAACAATTTGTAGTGTCATATTTAGCAGAAAACATTAAAAAATTCAAGACTATGGTTGTTAAAACCTAATTCATTAGGCGGGTTGTGTGTCTGTCCACATTTTCGTTTCCGGACTCTAACTCAAAAACGGTTTGTCCAATCGAATTCAAACTTGACAGGGAGATAGATCACGATCATAGCTAGGTTCCTTTCGAAATTGGTGTAATTCTGCCCGATCGTTTGTCCATTTGTCTGTCCTTCAAAATTTCCGTTTCCGGACACTAACTCGAAAATGGTCTTTCCGATCAAATTCAAACTTGATAGGGAGATAGATCACCATCATAGCTAGGTTCCTTTCGAAATCGGTGTAATTCCGTCTGTTTGTTTGTCCGTTTTTTGTCCGTTTGTCTATCTGTCAAAATTGCCGTTTCCGAAGGCTAACTCGAAATCCGTCAAAATTTCCATTTCCGGACTCTAACTCGAAAACGGTTTGTCCAATCGAATTCAAACGTGACAGGGAGATAGATCACCATCATAGCTAGGTTCCTTTCGAAATCGGTGTAATTCTGTATGTTTGTTTGTCCGTTTTTTGTCAGTTGGTCCATCAACATTTCCGTTTCCCGACTCTTAACTCGAAAACGGTTTGTCCAATCGGATTCAAACATGACGGGGAGATAGATCACCATCATTGCTAGGTTCCTTTCAAAATTGGTGTAACTCATTTCTGTTTCCGGACTCTAAAACATTTTGTTCAATCGAATTCAAACTTGTCAGGGAGATAGATCACCATCATAGCTAAGTTGCTTTTGAAATTGGTGTAATTCCATCCTTTCGTTTGTCTGTTTATAACATAGATACAGTCATGTAACCTAGATTACAAGTTTTACATTTCTTAGCACGCCTAACACATTCACCTTAACTGGGTGACCTAACATTTCTTTCCTTGTTTTTAAATTTAATTACAGCAGTCACTAACCTTATTGCTGCCTGCACAACCCGCCTTTTGGGGCATCTTTGACCCTCTTGTTTTGGTACTTGCCTATAATTTCCAGTTTACTTATGCACTGTTAGGCGTTCCAACACACCATGTATGATAAAATTTAGCATTAGTTGTATCCAGATAAAACAAAGTTATATTAAACTACTGTTTAGGATTTTTACCTCACAGCTCTTAAGGGCTGTCGGGGTATTGTTTTCACCCTATTGTTTTTGTATCCGGAAGGGCAGGCGGGCGGCGGAAACTGTAAGGTGTAGGAAGTTGATACTGGATAGTGACATTGGTTAGGAGGTGTATGTATGCCACATCATAGTGTGACCTTGATTTGACCTTTAACCTTGCCATAGTGACTTTTGGAGTTTGAAAATCTTCTCCGGGCTATATCTTGAAAATTGTAAGGTGCAGGAAATTGATACTTTGTGGGGACATTCGTTAGGAGTTGTAGATGTGCAATGTCATAGTGTGATCTTGATTGATCTTTGACCTTGCCGTAGTGACCTTGAGCCTATAAAATTTTGGCAACTGTAAGGTGTAGGAAGTTGATACTTAGTCAGGACATTTGTTAGGGGGTGTAGGTGTGCAACCCGACATAGTGTTACCTTGATTTGACCTTTAACCTTTTTGTAGTGACCTTCAGTTTGAAAATCTTGTCCGGGCTATATCTTGGAAACCGTAAGGTGTAGGAAGTTCATACTTGGTAGGGACATTGGTTAGGGGTTGTAGGTTTGCAACGTTATGGTGTGACCTTGATTTGAGCTTTGACCTTGCCGAAGTGACCTTGACCTATAAAATCATATCTGGGTTATATCTCAAAAACCGTAAGGTGTAGAAAATTGATACTTGGTGGGGACATTGGTTGCGGGTTGTAGGTGTGCAACGTCATAGTGCGACCTTGATTTGACCTGTGGTCTTGCCGTAGTGACCTTGACCTTAAAAATTTTGTCCGGGCTATATCTGAACCCGTAAAGTAAAGGAAGTTGACACTTGGTAGTGGTTGTGTACAACATTATGGTTTGATCTTGATTTGATGTTTGACTTGATTTGATGTTGTAGTGACTGAGTTTTAAAATCTTGTCCGGGCTATTTCTTGGATTCTGTAAGGGGGAAGCTCTGGCAAAGTTGAGACATCTGCCATATTTGAGACATCTTTCTCTTATGACAAAAGATATATGGATTGCTGAAACTGATTATTATATGAACTTTTACATAATTGTCCTACATGTATTTCCATCGACAGCTTGAAAAGGGGACGCTTATTGTTTTCACCCCCAGTTTTCAGTCAGCCGCCGCCGCATTATCGTCTGCCTTGATTATCTCCGTTGGTATCAGGCCTATTCAAATTATATTTGGCAGTTATCTTCTATAGGCGTGGGAAAATTTTTTGACAGGCATAAATTTGACCTTTGACCTTTATCAAGGTCACATGAGTAAAAATTCCAAAAAAAATTTACTTCCTTTTCACCAGATTTCCTCAGAAAGTACTGGGTGTGGGTCAACCAAATTTGGTAATAACCTAGGTGCCAGTCGATATTGGGATCAATCAGGCCATAAATGACGGATTGACGGGCGATTGATTATCGGTTGATAAAAAATTTGCTAAAATTAAGCCTTCAACTCGCTTATTATTGGTCCTAGGAGTTTGGGATGGTAAACTAACCTATAGGAAATCATGGGCAGGGAATCTTTTGGTGTGGTCAGATTTGACCTTGGGCCCCTCCTTCAAGGTCAAACGATGATAGCCAAACTTAAAAGTGGTTATAACTCGCTTATTATTGGTCCTACAGGTTTGGGATGGTAAACCAACCTATAGGAAATCATGAGGAGGGAATCTTTTGGTGTGGTCGGATTTGACCTTGGGCCCCTCCTTCAAGGTCAAACGAGGATAGCCAAACTTAGAAGTGCTTATAACTCGCTTATTATTGGTCCTAGAGGTTTGGGATGATAAACCAACCTATAGGAAATCATCGGCTGGGAATCTTTTGGTGTGGTCGGAAATGACCTTGGGCCCCTCCTTCAAGGTCAACCGAGGATAGGCAAACTTAAAATTGCTTATAACTTGTTTATTATTGGTCCTACAGCAATAGTTACTTTCAGGTTTTCACTGTTGCGTAAATCGCTTGGAAGTTGAAAACTATTGCTGGTAGAGAATTGTGTTTAAAATTTAAACTTTAAATATGTTATTCACCTACTTTTGTATGAGCTATAACATACAGTATAATTGCAGACCTGTAGCTCATTGCATAGCTGAGCAATAGCTACTTTCAGGTTCTCAGAGTAAATTGGTTGTAACTTGAAAACTATTACATTTAGAGTTTTTTTTTTTTTTTAATTTGTTATTCATCTACTTTAGGGTCAGCTATAGCATAGTGAATCTACAGAACTGTAGCTCATTGCATAGCTGAGCAATAGGTATTTTTAGGTTGTCACTGTTGAGTAAATCACTTGTAACTTGAAAACTATTTCATTTACAGATTTTTCTTTAAATATGTTATGCACCTACTTTCGGGCAGCTATAAGATAGTTAAATTTGCAAACACGTAGCTCATTGCATAACAGAGCAACTTTTGTGTCCTTTTATGCTTTCACTTCAACTTTGCAACTCAAAACACAGTCAGCTGATACAGAACCCCTCCACAGGCACTGATTGCTTGTTTGGTTTTAAGGTCGCTCTTGTGACCCCAACATAATCCTTTCATAATTTCTCTTCAATAACATTTACCTCTTTACACTGGTCCTTTAGCATTTTATATAAAACGTCTTAGCCGTAGGGAAGCTTTGTTTTTGTGTACAAAAACCTTTTGTCTAGTTAATAAATTTTACAACTTCATTATAGATATAGTTCGGGACTTTGGAAAGATATCTGAACAAATATTCGAATATAAACCAAATAATGCAAAAGAGTAGCCGACCACAACTTTTTATCCCACAGCCCTTAAGGGCTGTTGGGTATTGTTTTCACCCATGGTGTCCGGGCGGGCGGGCGGCGGGAAAAAGTTTGTCCGGGCTGTATCTCAGAAACTGTAAGGTATACGAAGTTGGTACTGGATAGTGACATTGGTTAGGAGGTGTAGGTGTGCAACATCATGGTGTGACCTTGATTTGACCTTTGACCTTGCCACAGTGACCTTGAGTTTGAAAATCTTGTCCGGACTGTATCTCGGCAACCCTAAGGTGTAAGACGTTGATACTTGGTAGGGACATTGGCTAGTAGCAGTAGGTGTGCAACGTCATGGTGTGACCTTGATTTGACCTTTGACCTTGTCATAGTGGCCTTGACCTTTAAAATCTTGTTGCACCTTTGGCTCCATCTTTTGATGCAGATTAAGCACTGTTAAAGTCATATTAGAATTCATTGTATCCACCGGATAGCATCTGGTGGATACTATGGATTTGACTTTGTTACGCGCCGCCGCCGCAGTGTGTAGAGAGATTTCACCGTTACCGCTCTAACGAAAAAAATATTATAGCTAGCCTTTTCAAATTTGCAGGATATAGTCATAGCCATAAAATCTTGCCTGGGAATATTTTTGGCCTCATTTTGAAAAACAAGATGGCCGCCACGGGCGTTTCTTTGCAGTCATGAAAAGTGCTTATATCTCCCTTATTATTGGTCCTAGAGGTTTGGGACGGTAAACCAACCTATAGGAAATCATGGGCTGGGAATCTTTTGGTGTGGTCAGATTTGACCTTGGACCCCATCTTCAAGGTCAAACGAGCATAGCCAAACTTAAAAGTGCTTGTAACTCGCTTATTATTGGTCCTAGAGGTTTGGGATGGTAAACCAACCTATAGGAAATCATGGCCTGGGAATCTTTTGGTGTGGTCGGATTTGACCTTGGACCCCTCCTTCAAGGTCAAATGAGGATAGCCAAACATAAAAGTGCTTATAACTCGCTTATTATTGGTCCTAGAGGTTTGGGATGGTAAACCAACCTATTGGAAATCATGGCCTGGGAATCTTTTGGTGTGGTCGGATTTGACCTTGGACCCCTCCTTCAAGGTCAAATGAAGATAGCCAAACATAAAAGTGCTTATAACTCGCTTATTATTGGTCCTAGAGGTTTGGGATGGTAAACCAACCTATTGGAACTCATGGGCTGGGAATCTTTTGGTGTGGTCGGATTTGACCTTGGACCCCTCCTTCAAGGTCAAATGAGGATGGCCAAAATTAAAAGTGCTTATAACTCGCTTATTATTGGTCCTATAGGAAATCATGGGCTGGGAATCTTTTGGTGTGGTCGGATTTGACCTTGGACCCCTCCTTCAAGGTCAAACGGGAATAGCCAAACTTAAAAGTGCTTATAACTCGCTTATTATTGGTCCTAGAGGTTTGGGATGGTAAACCAACCTATAGGAAATCATGGGCTTGGAATCTTTTGGTGTGGTCGGATTTGACCTTGGACCCCTCCTTCAAGGTCAAATGAGCACAGCCAAACTTAAATGTGCTTATAGCGCGCTTATTATTGGTCCTAGAGGTTTAGGATGGTAAACCAAACTATAGGAAATCATGGGCTTGAAATCTATTTCTGCGGTCGGATTTGATCTTGGACCCCTTCTTCAAGGTCAAATGAGGATAGCCCAACTTAAAATTGCTTATAACTTTTGGTGTGGTCAGATTTGACCTTGGACCCCATCTTCAAGGTCAAACGAGCATAGCCAAACTTAAAAGTGCTTGTAACTCGCTTATTATTGGTCCTAGAGGTTTGGGATGGTAAACCAACCTATAGGAAATCATGGCCTGGGAATCTTTTGGTGTGGTCGGATTTGACCTTGGACCCCTCCTTCAAGGTCAAATGAGGATAGCCAAACATAAAAGTGCTTATAACTCGCTTATTATTGGTCCTAGAGGTTTGGGATGGTAAACCAACCTATTGGAAATCATGGCCTGGGAATCTTTTGGTGTGGTCGGATTTGACCTTGGACCCCTCCTTCAAGGTCAAATGAAGATAGCCAAACATAAAAGTGCTTATAACTCGCTTATTATTGGTCCTAGAGGTTTGGGATGGTAAACCAACCTATTGGAAATCATGGGCTGGGAATCTTTTGGTGTGGTCGGATTTGACCTTGGACCCCTCCTTCAAGGTCAAATGAGGATGGCCAAAATTAAAAGTGCTTATAACTCGCTTATTATTGGTCCTATAGGAAATCATGGGCTGGGAATCTTTTGGTGTGGTCGGATTTGACCTTGGACCCCTCCTTCAAGGTCAAACGGGAATAGCCAAACTTAAAAGTGCTTATAACTCGCTTATTATTGGTCCTAGAGGTTTGGGATGGTAAACCAACCTATAGGAAATCATGGGCTTGGAATCTTTTGGTGTGGTCGGATTTGACCTTGGACCCCTCCTTCAAGGTCAAATGAGCACAGCCAAACTTAAATGTGCTTATAGCGCGCTTATTATTGGTCCTAGAGGTTTAGGATGGTAAACCAAACTATAGGAAATCATGGGCTTGAAATCTATTTCTGCGGTCGGATTTGATCTTGGACCCCTTCTTCAAGGTCAAATGAGGATAGCCCAACTTAAAATTGCTTATAACTCACTTATTATTGGTCCTAGAGGTTTGGGATGGTAAACCAACATATAGGAAATCATGGGCTGGGAATCAATTGCTGTGGTCGGATTTGACCTTGGACCCCTCCTTCAAGGTCAAACGAGGATAGTTCACAAAATCATGTGCTGGGAATCTATTGCTGTGGTCGGATTTGACCTTGGACCCTCCATCAAGGTCAAACGAGGATAGCCAAACTTAAAAGTGCTTATAACTCGCTTATTATTGGTCCTAGAGCTTTGGAATGGTAAACCAAAATCTAGGAAATCATGGGCTGGGAATCTTTTGGTGTGATCAGATTTGACCTTTGGCCCCTCTTTCAAGGTGAAGTGAGGATTGCCAAAATTAGTGTTTATATCTTGCTTATTCGTATTCCTAGAGGTTTGCAGTGTCACACCAACCTATAGGAAATCATGGGCTAAGAATCTTTTGATATGGTCAGATTTTACCTTGGGCTTCTCCTTCAAGGTTAAGCGATGTTAGAATGGCTTTGGTGAGTTTTCTTCTGGTGGATACAATTTGCATCGGTTCTCCGATGCGATAGGTCTAGTTAAGAATTTTACTTTTACAACTTCCCATTGTAACAGATGGAATTTCATCATGTGAGCCACAGATTTTACTCCCAACACCACACATAAGCATTCATTGAATGTATTACCACTTCTGTATGCATGGTAATATTCAAAACATCCAAACCATATTTCGGCCATGCCACGTGTAGATACAGAGTGTCGTAATGTTTAGTTTACTCATCTTGTTATTTAATTGTCTTGTTTTTAATACTTACAAATAAAAATAAATAAATAATTAAAGAGTAGATGCATTCTCTTAGACATTATTTTCTCTATTTAAACATTGTTTGGACCTTTATATAACTGACAGTGCTCTGAAAGTATCCTGAACTTTGTACTGATACAGTACTTCTATATCTCGTGGTGTTAAAAATATTTCCCTTGGCTGTGGGGTACGGGCATCTCTGATGCTATTTTACTAGCCCTTATCTTTACTATTCCTTTTTGACCATAATACACTTTATTTGCATTATCCAAAATTTCATTCTTAACAAATTCATCAAAGTTATCAATCTAATCAAACTTAATTAGTTTCCTTTGTTTCACTTAATCTGCCCATAGTAGGTTAATAACTAGCCTTATTAATTAAAATTATGGTGTGGTGAACTTTTGTGTCTGAAAACTTAATTAGAAATAGTCTTTACTATCAATTTGGGCAGCATTGCTCCGCACCTTTTTTTTTAGTCTTTTTCTCCACTTCAATACAATTTGGTCATTCTTTTTGTTCATTATTCATGATGCTACCTCATTGCTCACATATTTCAAACGATCCCATATCATTCCATGCTGCTGACATGTTTTCATGCCCAGTTCACAGTGTCTGAAATGTGAATATCATTTTATCACACATTTACAGTCACTGTTTACAGGGCTGGGGAGGGCCTTCAATTTTGAGCCCAAGAAATGTGACGAGTGGAAGAAGTACCATTCACCCCTAAGCATTACTGGTTTTTAGGTGGTGGTTTTATTATTAAGCCTAGCATTGTGTATAATAAAAATGATCACTTCACATTTATCAAATTCACAGTATTTAATAAAATACAAATTTAATGCATTATCAAACAGTCTAACATTTATCTAATTGATATAATTCTCTTTCTCTAAAAAATCATGGAGTATGGCATATGTACTATAGTATGTAAAATTTAGTTTATTTATAAATTGTAATGGAAACACTTTTCTATATCTTAAAGGTCTCCTACCAGTTCACCTTAATATCCCATCTAACCCTTTCTTAAGTCTTCACATAGCCTACCTAGCCCTCCAAGCCCCATTATACCCCACCCTACCTCCTACCAGCCCACCATATACCATCTTCCATCACCTGTACACCATATCACCCAACCAACCAAACACAACCGGACAACCAACCATAGAACACCAGCAGGCCAGTAAGATATAGAAAAGTGGAAAAAGCAATAAGCCTAAAATGTGTGTTTTAATAATATTCATTAAAACAAGCAAAGTATCTGATGTTAAACATTTTCTGATTCTAACAAGAAAATTTAAACAAATAATGGTATTTTTGGGTTAATCATGAAGATGCCGAAATATTGTTGACAGTTAAAATATGGGCATACTCAGGGTATGGATCTGTAAGACTTAGTGTCCAAATAGTCCTGTCAAAACTTAGACGATTGATAAAAGAGAATGCTACTCCTTCCATTTCCAGATCTCTTGGGTGTACATATACAACCACAAATATGTGTGTACGAACATCCCTACTGTATATATTACAGAAAATCATTGACTAAAATTATGTACACACAAAAAGTTATTTTATGTTTTCTGCTACATTTAGGAATTTAATTAAAATTTTAAAAACAAATTGAAAATGAGAAACATATGAAAAGATTGTTTCAAGTTAAGGATTCAAGAAAAGAATTATCCACATACTAAAACACCTCTGTACAGAAAAATTAGCAAGAGCATCAATACTTGTAAATTTGAAAAAAAAAAAAATGCTCAACTAACGCTAACTCACATAAACTATCAATACAGTGGCAGATGCATTATGGGAAAATACTTAACATTAGATAGATTATCAAAAACCTTACAAATAGCATTGTATTCCAGGCTGGGTTTTTAAAACTGCTTCATCTGTGCATTTAAGAAGACTTTAAGATGCAACAACAAGTGGTACTTCCATGGTATTCCAAAATTGCGCCAGTCCATGGGCATAGCAATGGTCATTGCTACTTGGGACGTCACGACTCCAAATATTTTATGTCGACTAATCGGTAAGTACTATTCGTGTCGACACCGAATAACCGTCGAATTTATAAAAGAACCAAATATCTTAAGTTTCATATTTTAAAAAGCACTGAAAACGATAAATATGTGAAATAAAATGAAAATATGTATATATGACCTGTAAAATTTAATAACTTTGCTGTTTTCCTGCGAATTCTGCTTAGTTTATTTCAGATAGGAAGTGGGCGATATAAGAGGTCTATGGTATTTCCGGTTTTACGTGAATGTATAAACAGTACAGAAAACGTGGCTGTTTTGGGATTTTAACTTATTTTATGTGACAATATGGATATATTTTACGGATTCAGACCTTCTGCCATCTTTTACTGCATTAAGCGATTATTCTTACTTTAAAATATTTAACCGGTACATAGCACTATTCTACCCGTTGTCGATTAGTCGGTTACACGTGATGGCCCTAATTGCTACAGAGAAAACTTCAGTGATACCTGTTAAACACTTGTTGTTGAAAACCTTTATTAACCAAGCATTTCTGTTGTAAAATTAGAAAGTTATTAAAAGAAAGAAATAATAATAAAAAAAAAACAATTTGCTTGGAAGATAATGTTGCAGACTTTAAATACTGCTAGTATAACAGAAGTTCAGATAATAAAGATTCTACATAAGCCTTTCAAATGGGTCGCAGCCCAAATACTGTTCTAGAAACACACAGAGTTTATATTTGTTTTTACATGAAGAACTGAGTGGTTCCATTTACCTTAAAGTTTCTGAATTTTCCAAGTTTTCAAATATTTACTAGTATTTCAAGATGGGTCGTAGCCCAAGGATTCTTTGTCATTGTTTAACAATAATATGTTTCTTTTTCATGAAATTGATAAGGCAGTGTATGTTTGGTGCCTATATTAAATATTGTGTTAAATTGGGTCGCAGCCCGTGCACTCTTCATAATCTCCCATACATTTACTTAAGGAAGAAGCCCATTATTACTAAAAACACTTCTGTTGTGAAATTAGAAAGATATTAATAAAAATAAATTTAAATAGAAAGCAATGAAAGCAAAATTATTTGGAAGATAAATGTTGCAGAATTTAAATACTGCAATAATAACAGAAGTTCAGATAATAAAGATTCTACCTAAGCCTTCTAAATGGGTCGCAGCCCAAATACTGTTCTAGGAACACACACAGTTTATATTTGTGTTTATATGAAGAACTCAGTGGTTTCATTTTCCTTTCTGAATTTTCTAAGTTTTCATATGTTTACTAGTATTTCAAGATGGGTTGCAGCCCAAGGATTCTTTGCCTATTATTATTAACATTAATTTGTTTCTTTTTATTTAATTGATAAGGCAATGCATGTTTTTTGCCTTAGTTTATAAAAAATGTGCTAAATTGGGTCGCAGCCCATACACTCTTCCTAATCTCCCATATATTTACTGTATCTAAGTTAAGGAAGAAGCCCATTATTACAATTCATTGTCACAATTAACCTTTATTAACAAAACAGTTCTGTTGTGAAATTACAGAGTTATTAATAAAAATAAATTTGAATAGAAAGCAATGAAAACAAAATTATTTGGAAGATAAATGTTGCAGAATTTAAATACTGCAATAATAACAGAAGTTCAGATAATAAAGATTCTACCTAAGCCTTCTAAATGGGTTGCAGCCCAAATACTGTTCTAGAAACACACACAGTTTATATTTGTGTTTATATAAAGAACTGAGTGGTTTCATTTTCCTTTCTCAATTTTCTAAGTTTTCAGATGTTTACTAGTATTTCAAGATGGGTCACAGCCCAAGGATTCTTTATTATTTTGCTTAACATTAATTTATTTCTTTTTCATTAAATTGATAAGGCAGTGTATGTTTTTTGCCTTAGTTTATTAAAAATTGTGCTAAATTGGGACACGGCCCGTGCACTCTTCATAATCTCCCATATATTTACTGTATCTATGTTACAGTCAATCTGTGAAACCAGTCATTACGCCTAATGACTGAAGGTTTCAGTCATTTCGCGTAATGACTGAAATGACCAGTCATTATGTGTAATGACTAAAATTTTCAGTCATTTCATGTAATGACTGAAAAAAAGGTCTAGTCATTACGTGTAATGGCTGAATTGTGATAAATAGCTTTAAATAGATCCTGATAAGACTCATCCATCATAAAATTTATGAAATGGCTAATGAACAAGGACCTGATCAATAGAAGGTGTTACTAACAAATAGGTCCTATTTTATTCTAATGTACAGATCTGTATGTACGCATGCTTCAACTAGCCCTTTAATTTCATTGGTTCCTTATCTAACCAGTTAATTATTTTGTTACCAACTGATGATGATGTCAGTGTGCAAGCCTGACTTTGTAAATTGCAAGATCTGCATGTAAGTATGTTTCAATTAGAATTTTAATTTGATTGGCTGATTATCTGGGCAGGTTAATAGTTGCTATACTAAATGATGAAATTGCCTGGCCTCACTTAGTAAATTGCATTCTCATGTGATTACTAAAGAGGGGTAATGAAATTCTCACTTCAGATTTGAGCATATTCTGACATGATTACGGATTACTAAAATGGGTAAATAATCAGATTATCAAACTCCTCTGCAGTTATTTTAACTTAGATCCACTTCTTTTAATTTATGTCATAATGAATGACCTTCATATACATGTATTCACTTGTAAAATATGATTGGGGACTTGATGGATAGGTAGCGTTTCTAATGAAAAGGCACCCGATCTGTAGACTCTTGCTAAAATTTTAACTTCTGTGTAGCATGTATATCCAACTGAGGAATATAGGGTAAATCATGTATCTTGACGTTTATTCATAGTTACAATGGTACTCACATGTCAGTTAGAGCTCAGAAATTATTGTACTCAGGCTTAAGGATGGAATAAGTTGTCCCAGATATTGTAGAACATTAAAGGTCACTCCATCTTTGATACCCAGGCTGTTTGTGTGGAAAGGACAAACAACAGTGATATGACCCAAAAGAACATAAAATGAAAAGAGCTACATTGCAATTAAGACAAGAGTGGACAACATTCACTTTCTAAGAACCTGCCACAATAGAACTGAGTCTTTAATTAATAATATAAAAGGCAAAATTGTATTATAAAATATGATGGATAAATGAGGATTAGTCTTCAAACAAGACATAAATTTCATTTTTATTTCACTGACCACAAGGAGATACTTTCATGTTATGACAAACTATAAGTTTAGTTTTGAAATCCACAAATATGAGTTTAGAATACACATAACATTTAAAAAGTAATCAAATACATCCAACCATTCAATAGTTTAATAATATTTTTGAAAATGACAATAAAATTTATTACAAAAGTATGGGTTTAGGTTTTAAAATCCTGAATGTAAATTCAGAAAGCATGTGAGAATTCCCAAGTTATTAATTTGATTAAAATAGTTTAATATTTAATACCAATAACAGTTCTCTAGCACACAAATGTTCACAATGCAGGGGAGCAATATGGGGTCAGCAATGTACACAGGTTTTGAATAATACAAAGGTTTTGATGAAAAACAACTCATAATCAATTACACAGATTGACTGAAATATTTTCAGTCAATCTGTGTAAAGATGAACCATAGATTTCAGTCATTATGCGAAATGACTGAAAATTTTAGTCATTACACGTAATGACTGGTCATTTCAGTCATTACGCAAAATGACTGAAAATTTCAGTCATTACACGTAATGACTGGTTTCACAGATTGACTGTTACATCTACGTTAAGGACAAAGCCCATTATTACAATTCATTGTCACAATTAACCTTTATTAACAAAACACTTCTGTTGTGACAGTAGAATGTTATTAATAAAAATAAATTTGAATGAAATGAATGAATGAGCAATGAAAGCAAAATTATTTGGAAGATAAATGTTGTAGAATTTAAATACTGCTATAATAACAGAAGTTCAGATAATAAAGATTCTACCTAAGCCTTCTAAATGGGTCGCAGCCCAAATACTGTTCTAGTAAGTTAAACAGTTTATATTTGTGTTTACATAAAGAACTGAGTGGTTTCATTTTCCTTTATTAATTTTCCAACTTTTAAAATTAATTATTTTAACATGGGATGCAGCCCAAGGATTCTTTGTTATTATTTTGCTTAACTTTGATTTATTTCTTTTTCATTAAATTGATAAGGCAGTGTATGTTTGTTGCCTATATATTGTGCTAAATTGGGTCATAGCCCATGTACTCTTTATAATCTCCCATGTAATTACTGTATCTAAGTTAAGGAAGAAGCCCATTGTTACAATTCAGTGTCACAATAAACCTTTATTAACAAAACACTTCTGTTGTGAAATTAGGATATTTATAAAAATAATTAAATTTAAATAGAAAGCAATGAAAGCAAAGTTATTTGGAAGATAAATGTTGCAGAATTTAAATACTGCAAAATAATAACAGAAGTTCAGATAATAAAGATTCTACCAAAGCCTTCTAAATGGGTCGCAGCCCAAATACTGTTCTAGGAACGCAGAGTTTATATTTGTGTCTACATAAAGAACTGAGTGGTTTCATTTTCCTTTCTCAATTTTCAAAGTTTTCAGATATTTACTAGTATTTCAAGATGGGACGCAGCCCAAAAATCTTTGTCTATTATTGTTTTACTTTGATTTGTTTCTTTTTCATTAAATTGTTAAGGCAATGCATGTTTTTTGCCTTAGTTTATAAAAAAAATGTGCTAAATTGGGTCACAGCCCGTGCACTCTTTATAATCTCCCATGTAATTACTGTATCTAAGTTAAGGAAGAAGCCCATTGTTACAATTCAGTGTCATAATAAACCTTTATTAATAAAACACTTCTGTTGTGAAATTAGAAGGATATTTATAAAAAAATAGATTTAAATAGAAAGCAATGAAAATAAAGTTATTTTGAAGATAAATGTTGCAGAATTTAAATACTGCAATAATAACAGAAGTTCAGATAACAAAGATTCTACCTAAGCCTTCTAAATGGGTCGCAGCCCAAATACTGTTCTAGGAACACACACAGTTTATATTTGTGTTTATATGAGGAACTCAGTGGTTTCATTTTCCTTTCTGAATTTTCAAAGTTTTCAGATATTTACTACAATTTCAAGATGGGACGCAGCCCAAAAATCTTGGTCTATTATTGTTTTACATTGATTTGTTTTTTTTCATTAAATTGATAAGGCAATGCATGTTTTTTGCCTTAGTTTATAAAAAAATGTGCTAAATTGGGTCGCAGCCCGTGCACTCTTCATAATCTCCCATATATTTACTGTATCTAAGTTAAGGAAGAAGCCCATTGTTACAATTCAGTGTCACAATAAACCTTTATTATTAAAACACTTCTGTTGTTAAATTAGAAGGATATTTATAAAAAATAAATTTAAATAGAAAGCAATGAAAGCAAAATTATTTAGAAGATAAATGTTGCAGAATTTAAATACTGCAATAATAACAGAAGTTCAGATAATAAAGATTCTATCTAAGCCTTTCAAATGGGTCGCAGCCCAAATATTGATCTAGAAACACACAGAGTTTATATTTGTGTCAACATAAAGAACTGAGTGGTTTCATTTTCCTTTCTGAATTTTCTAAGTTTTCAGATACATGTATTTACTAGTATTTCAAGATGGGATGCAGCCCAAAAATTCTTTTGTCTGTTATTGTTTAACATTGATTTGTTTCTTTTTCATTAAATTGATAAGGCAATGCATGTTTTTTGCCTTAGTTTATAAAAAAAATGTGCTAAATTGGGTCGCAGCCCGTGCACTCTTCATAATCTCCCATATATTTACTGTATCTAAGTTAAGGACAAAGCCCATTATTACAATTCATTGTCACAATTAACCTTTATTAACAAAACACTTCTGTTGTGAAATTAGAATGTTATTAATAAAAATAAATTTGAATAGAAAGCAATGAAAGCAAAATTATTTGAAAGATAAATATTGCAGAATTTAAATACTGCTATAATAACAGAAGTTCGGATAATGAAGATTCTACCTAAGCCTTCTAAATGGTCGCAGCCCAAATACTGTTCTAGAAACATATACAGTTTATAGTTGTGTTAACATAAAAAACTGAGTGGTTTCATTTTTAGCTTACTGGCCAACGGCCGTAAGCTAATGGCATGGCCTGGCGTCGTCTTCGTTGTTGTTGTTGTTGTGGTTGTTGTCGGCGTCGTCAACAATTTTTTTCCAGCCTCTTCTCCTCAGAAACTACTTCACCGATTTCTTTGAAATTTGGTATGGAGCTTCCTTGGGTAGAGGACTATCATTTTTCCTCATTGCATGTTTTTCAACCAATCAGAGAAGTCACATGACCAAAAACATGTTTTTCAAAAGGGTGTGCTTGTCTGGATGATAACTTAAAAAGCGCTTCACCTATTCACATGAAATTTTGCAAGTACGTTCGTTATATACATGTCTGGAAATCAATAACTTTTCGAAGTGATCCAATACAAAATGGCCGACTTATTAATGATTTACTAAATGTCACGATTTTTCTTAACGCTGAAACAACAAAAACGCGTGTATCTCCTTAACCGCGCGAGATAGAGCGATTTCGTCGAAATTTTCGACCCACAGGGTATCTAAGCAATGTATTATTGGCAATTTTCAAAAAATTTTCCCTCCCCAAAAATGGCGGCCATTTTGAATTTTCGAATTTTTGCCAAAAATGGCAAAATACAAAATTGCTTGTATCTCCTTAACCGTGTGAGATAGAGCGATTTCGTCGAAATTTTCGACCCACAGGGTATCTAAGGAATGTACTCTTGGCAATTTTCAAAAAATTTTCCCCTCCCCAAAAATGGCGGCCATTTTGAATTTTCGAATTTTTGCCAAAAATTCAAAAACACAAAATTGCTTGTATCTCCTTAACCGTGTGAGATAGAGCGATTTCGTCGAAATTTTCGACCCACAGGGTATCTAAGGAATGTACTAATGTCAATTTTCAAAAAATTTTCCCCTCCCCAAAAATGGCTGCCATTTTGAATTTTCGCCAAAAATGGCAAAACACAAAATTGCTTGTATCTCCTTAACCGTGCGAGATAGAGCGATTTCGTCAAAATTTTCGACCCAAAGGGTAACTAAGGAATGTACTAATGTCAATTTTCAAAAAATTTTCCCCTCCCCAAAAATGGCGGCCATTTTGAATTTTCGAATTTTTGCCAAAAATGGGAAAACACAAAATTGCTTGTATCTTTCTTTCTTAATTTACCAACTTCTAAAATTAATTATTTTAAGACGGGACACAGCCCAAGGATTCTTTGTTATTATTTTGCTTAACTTTAATTTATTTCTTTTTCATTAAATTTATAAGGCAGTGTATGTTTGTTGCCTATATATTGTGCTAAATTGGGTCACAGCCCGTGCACTCTTTATAATTTTCCATGTAATTACTGTATCTAAGTTAAGGAAGAAGCCCATTGTTACAATTCAGTGTCACAATAAACCTTTATTAACAAAACACTTCTGTTGTGAAATTAGAAGGATATTTATAAAAAATTAAATTTAAATAGAAAGCAATGAAAGCAAAATTATTTGGAAGATAAATGTTGCAGAATTTAAATACTGCAATAATAACAGAAGTTCAGATAATAAAGATTCTACCTAAGCCTTCTAAATGGGTCGCAGCCCAAATACTGTTCTAGGAACACACAGTTTATATTTATGTTTACATAAAGAACTGAGTGGTTTCCTTTTCCTTTCTCAATTTTCAAAGTTTTCAGATATTTACTAGTATTTCAAGATGGGACGCAGCCCAAAAATCTTTGTCTATTATTGTTTTACATTGATTTGTTTCTTTTTCATTAAATTGATAAGGCAATGCATGTTTTTTGCCTCAGTTTATAAAAAAAAATGTGCTAAATTGGGTCACAGCCCGTGCACTCTTCATAATCTCCCATATATTTACTGTATCTATGTTAACGACAAAGCCCATGATTATAATTCATTGTCACAATTAACCTTTATTAACAAAACACTTCTGTTGTGAAATTAGAATGTTATTAATAAAGTAAATTTGAATAGAAAGCAATGAAAGCAAAATTATTTGGAAGATAAATGTTGCAGAATTTAAATACTGCTATAATAACAGAAGTTCAGATAATAAAGATTCTACCTAAGCCTTCTAAATGGGTTGCAGCCCAAATACTGTTCTAGAAACATATACAGTTTATATTTGTGTTTACATAAAGAACTGAGTGGTTTCATTTTTCTTTCTTAATTTACCAACTTTTAAAATTAATTATTTTAAGATGGGACGCAGCCCAAGGTTTCTTTTTTATTATTTTGCTTAACTTTAATTTATTTCTTTTTCATTAAATTGATAAGGCAGTGTATGTTTGTTGCCTATATATTGTGCTAAATTGGGTTGCAGCCCGTGCACTCTTCATGATCTCTCATATATTTACTGTATCATAACTTAAGGAAGAAGCCTTTGTTTTACCTAGATATGGCTTTAAATATGCCACATATGCCTTTATTAACCAAATGTTTCTGATTGTGAAATTGGAAGGTTTAATATTGATATTTTTTATTAAAGCATGAAGCAATGAAAAGAAATTAGTTGGAAGACAAATGTTGCAGAATTTAAATACTGCAATAATAACCTTCAGATAATAAAGATTCTTCTTAGTTTGTAAGATACATCACTTGCTTACAAGTTTGCTAGAGTTTAAGGCATAGTAACTGTTTTCTTAGATAAACAAAGTGTTCTCAGTTGTGTTGCAGAAAACATGAGTTTGAAAATTTATACTAAATTTTTGGGTTAGTACTACTTGCTTTGTTATAGTCATTTCATTCTCAAAATATGATAAATATATCGCAATATAAAGATGGTTAAAGTTTCCTGTATTTTGCATTATAAATGCTTCTTTATTCCAAAATTCCATGTAATATCAACATTCTTTCCTGTTGTGCACGTTTTAATCATCTTATAAGATGTAATATGTCAATATATGATGAAGTTTATTTCGTGGGCGATAATCAAGCGAATGACCAAGTCCGAATCGGTTCTTTAAAAATGAGGAATCGAAGCACATTTTCGGGCTCGCTTGCAGCCTTAATAAATATATCGTATCATCATGTCTCGTGAGTTTTAATAGAAGAAAATATATTATACATGCCAAGTCAAGATGGTTACATATTGTGATAATATTCATCTATTTAGCAAATATATAAGTGTTAAAAATGTTCCAGTTTTGAAATGACAACAGTTGAAGGGAGTGCTATGCTTGAACTGTTTGTTAACCCTACATATGTAGTAGAAGTGTTTCTCCAACAGTTTGCAGTTCTTGAAACAAGTATGTTTGTAGTTGCACAAATCACATTGCTTTCCACAGAACAAAAGAGTTTGCCAATGAGAAATTTTGTCTCAAAGAATGCAGCAAAATCAACAGCTGGTTGTAAAGGGGTATCATCATGCTTAAAAAAAATGCACTGACTATACTTGAATAAACTTTGACATAAGTAATAATGGCAACCGTTTCAAAAAGTCAAAGGTCATCTTGTTCAACAACCATGGGGGGACAGTATTAAGACAGAGATTGAATTTCTCATTATGCATACTCAAGTGTAATGCTACAGGACACTGGAAGTATAATCAGTGGGGAGGATTAACATATCATTGACTTTTCTAACCCATCAAGTGTTGGTTATAGTACATTAAAAGTGTGTGAGGTTAGGAATGGGAAATCGTATGAGGTGCTTGGATCTCTCAAGAGAGCTGTGTTGTAGTTTGAGGTAATGAAAAATCTCACAAAGATGACTAGTGTGAGCTGTCCGGTTGTAAGTATACAGTGGTTAAGGTTTAGGTTTAGAAAACACTGTATCATTGCAGGTCTGTTGTTGATGTTGATACCTAGGAAACTGCATTAAAAATGAAAGTTAAAAATAGTCTGGCAATATTTAATGGTTAAAACAAAGCTAACTGCATTTACAGACAAAAAAATTTGGCCTTTTAAGTCCATTTTGCAAACCCATCAGGTGTTGAATAAAAGTTTTAAAAAGGTTAATGTCCTGTCATTAAGGAGATATCGCAATGAGTATAAATACCAATGGGAAAAGATACTGCTCAAGGTGGTGAATATACAGTCGTCCATAGAGTGTTCTGTGTAGGAACATATTTTAAGACCCATCAGGTGTTGATTAAACTACAATATAAACAGTTTTTTGTTTTTTTTTTGAAAAATACTGGTCAAGGTGGTGAATAGACATCAACAGTGTATTTCGTGCAAGAACCATCAGGTGTTGATTGAACAGAGATGAAAATATCTGAAGTTTTCAGGAAAATACTGTTTGAAGCAGTGAATTGATTGACATCAGTATTGTGTTCAGGAACATGCAAGCCCCATCAGGCGTTGATTAAACTACAATAAAAATAGCGGTATGGGGAGAATGCTGATCAAGGCACTAAATTCACAGATCTCAGTTATAGTGTGTTCTTAGTCCGGCCTGTCTGAACCATAATGCAAGCGTGAAATATTTTTGCCACAATGCACACTGTATTAGAGGCCTTTCTAGTCTGGGAGACATCTCAGCAAGCTAGACCAAGTAAATATATGAAAACATGACAAATACTTATAATGCAACCAAACAGTAGTGTCTATATTATATATATAAACGCCTGTGGCAAGGCTAGTGTGTTCTGTGCAGAACATGCAAGACTCGTCAAGTGTTGATTAAACTATCATAAAATAGTTGAGGTTATCATTATTGTAGAAACACTTATCCAGGTGAGAACAGACATCAGTTGTGTTCTATGCAGTAGCATGTAGATTTAGATTTATTTGTTTTACGTCGTGTTCAACAGCCAGGGTCATATTGCGACGGGTAGTTAACGTAGTTTGCAGGTGGAGGAAACCAGTGCATACTGTACTGTAAACTACCGGGTATCGGCAAGTAACTGTCCAACTTTCCAACATGAAGCGCCCGGCCTGAGATTCGAACCGGCGGCCTCAGAGGTTGGAGGCGAGAACTCTTAACCGCTGCACCACCAAGCCCCCTGCAGTAGCATGTAAGACCTATCAGGTGTTGAATAAATTAAGATAACAAATTGTAGAAGTTTTGGGAAAACTACTGATCAAGGCAGTGAATACTCACATAGCAATAGGGTTGTTCTGTTTGGAAATTTTAAAACCCATCAAGTGTTGACTGAAGTACAAGAAAAGTAGATTAAGGATGTTTAGTATGAGCAAACACTGGAAACACTGATCCAGGTGAGAACAAACATCAGGTGTGTGTTCTATGCAGTAGCATGTAAGACCAATCAGGTGTTGAATAAATTAAGATAAAAAATTGTAGAAGTTTTAGGAAAACTACTGATCAAGGCAGTGAATACTAACATAGCAATAGGATTATTCTGTTTGGAAATTTTAAAACCCATCAAGTGTTGACTGAAGTACGAGAAAAGTTAATTAAGGATGTTTAGTATGAGCAAACATGGTCTTGGTGTAGGTGTGGTAGTTTTGAGATTCTGTTTAATTTCAAGGTAATCAAGGATTTGAGATTCTGCTGGCAAGGCAATTGGACCTGAGTCACAAATTGTAGGTGAATGTGAATAACACCTAGGTATTAAACAATACAGTTTCAGTGAAAGTAAGTGTTGAGTACACTCAGCAAGGTGTTTGTCATGTCTTACATATGGTCATATACAGTGGAGAGTGCTTGCTCATGTCCAAATTGAGATGAAGAAAAAGTTTCCAGTGAACCAGTGTGCAGTTGTAGTTGTATACGAAATACATTGATCAGAAGTACAAGTGAACTAGTAGAATACTCCTTTCTGGGCCACTGTGGACAGATCAGATTGGGCAAAGGTAAAGGTAATGTTCAGTTGCCAAACCAAAAACAGAATTCACAGAAGTATTTGGGAACAATTAATAAAATATTGCATGCTATAGTCAGGTTCTCCAAAGGGTCAAAATATGATGGAGGGCTCAAGTTTTTAAAACTAGAAGTCAAAAGCTAAAATTGCAAATATAAATGTTGTTCGAAAACGTGTTCAATCAAAATACAATTCCAATGAAAGTTTTTTAACTGCAAGGGATCAGAGCATCGATAAACAATTGATTCCACAATATTAACCAGTTAGTTTAAGGTTAGTACCCAACCTAATTCACCTATTCCTAACTGTTAGTACTTGTTAATAATGGGGATTAGTAAGCTCAACCCAACCAACTCAACTACTATCAAGTCCTACCATCCCCTGTTAATATTATGGATCCAACAGAATATTCCAGCTATGCAGAACCCTTGATACTTGGTATTGATCAAATATGACTAGAGATAAAGTTGACAGATGTGAATGCTTTGAAAATACCATGCATGCCAAGGTCAGTTGTCAAAAAGTGGTCATGATTGTAAAACTCTAGTGTCACTTGAGTATCAAGTGAATGCTTTGGAAAGAGATATGAAAAGGTCTCAGGGATTAGGTCGATACCCTGTTGATTATTCAGAAAAAAAAAATAGAAAATATCTAGGTGGCAGAAGGATACCAATTTTAGATGGTCAGGATGAAGGTTGCAAGAAGTGTTGTCTCAACTAAAACTTTTACAAACGGCGATTTTGCAACAAATAATGGAAGTGTGTAAAAACCTTGTTGTCTCTGCTAGAATATTTCTATAAATATCGTGCAAATTACAAAATCACAGGGCCGAAAGGTTTTGGGCTACTGGCGCAAGTGCAAAGTCATCAGAGACACGAGTAGTGCACTTAAGCAGTCACACATCCCAGTACCAATGCAGACCATCACCGCTTAACTTCTGTAAAAGACAGTGGTTGTGGCCATGCCAAAACTTCTGTAGAACAGAGAGAGTCATTGTGGGAATGCCACAATTCATAAAGTTTGGAAACAAAAAAAAAAAAAAAAAAAAAAAAAAACAAGAAAAAACCGTGATTTCTAGAAGTGCAAGCCTCAAAATGAGGGTGTTTGCACCATCTTTTCATCACAAGTTCTGCCAAATGGGTATTGGAGTCAGTTTGTGAGTCAGTTTTGATCATTAAAGTTTCAGCATGCTAGACTTAGAGTGCAAGAGAACAAATCACACAGGCAAAGATCAGAAGAATAAAGTCAGATTTGAGGTGCTGTGTTCAAATTTAATGTGAACCAGACAAAGTATTAAACGATTTATGTAGATTTGTCTAGTCAGAAAAAGAAACAAGATATGTGAGTAATTCAGATGGTCAGCATGAGGGCCACATTGAGTGTTGCTTCAGCTCAGGCCAGTGTATCAAAAATTGGTTACAACTCTATCAAAAGATCACAAATTAATTGGTGGATCCATTTTCCAGGACTGTATCATTAGCAATCCAATTACAAGGAGTAGTTGTAAAAAGTAAATACCATATGTTGAAAGGTTATGTAAATCAAGGGTATTGCTATTTACCTTGCAGAAACGTTTATGTAACTAGTTTTGATGATGTTTGTTTAGAGCCGTTTCACCACAACAGAAACAAGCGTTTTACCTTCAACTGTGTCATGTAATTTTGAAAGTGTATAGGCCTACTGATAATTCACCAAAAATACCTTTGTAAAAATCAGTTCAAAGTAAATTATAAAAGCTTTAAAGTACCAAAAAGTGAAAGTACTACTCAATGATTCTTCACCATTCCCACACGCCCAATAATTTATCAAAATTAAATAACTTTTTTCAGAAAGAAATCAGTAGTTAATGCAAAGTAATGATTTTGATTATATGCAAATTCTGTTGACATCAAGAATATTGTAGCTATTCTATAGTCATACTATTAGAAGTAAGATCTACCTTATATTAAATTTAATATGTACATCACCTCAAACAGAACACATTTTTATCAGAAACTTTGATTATATTGAATTCGGTTTAATATCATTTTATAACACAGCAGACATTTTGATTTTAACTAAAAGAGTGTATCTAGTTAGTTAGTTAGTCAAGACTCTGCATTGCAAAACACTAAATGTAAAAAATTACTACATGATGGTGAATAACTTTCAATCAGTTTAACATATATTAAGGTTTTATGTCACTTACAAAACGTTGTAGGATTTGAATTGGCTAATTTGTTAACACTCTGCACTAAAACACACTGAAAGTAAAAAACCTCACATATCAAAATGAATACATTGTCAACTCTATTGCTGCATATCAAGCAGTACAAAGGACAATTTTTAAAACAGAATTAATTAAAACATACTTTTTATCATGGGTAATCACATGTATTTTAGTTATAAACTCAATCAATTATGACAATTGTAATTGCATAACAATTTAATAAATGTTAAATATAGAAGAAATTTAAGAAAAGATATTATAAAGCTCTGACCATATATTTTGAAGTGACATCCAGAGGTAAGTGATACCAGTCCCTTTAATCCTTCACAGGATTTACTTTACCATAATTATACACCTTAACTTTGTAGCCTTCAAAGAAATAAACTTAGACCTAAAATCTAATATTTGTACTATTTACTCAAAAGGTCCAAGTTGAGTTTTACTGCCATTTCTACAGCTAAAGTCATATCGGAACAAGTCCTCAGTGGGTCGCACATGTATGTTGCATGAGTTGGATTCAAACCCACAACCCCAAGTGAGAGGTGAGCTGATATCAGACTTGTTGACCACCAGGTCACCGATGTCTCAGATTGTGTGCAAAAGGCCCCTCAGATAAATAATAGAGTGAGATACCATCTGTGGTCTGATGACCAGGTCAGATATATGTTGAGTTCAGGACCCTAGTTGTTTACACAGAGTATCATTGGAAGTGCAGGATATGTATATGTTATCTGAATCACAATGTACACTAGTAGCTTGGTAATGCACAACAATGTGCACTTGTACTGTAATTGACATTCCCATTTGCACGATGAATTAGGTTAGCCATTGTGTCGCCCATTGTAAGAGTATAGAACACATTTCTGACAAGAAGGGCTATTCAGTGTTAACTTCTGCTGGAGATAATTTACCCCAAGACAGCAAAGTGATTCAATACCAACTTGTTGACCACTCTGTTACTCGGGGCTATTACTGTTTACTCAAGCTTAACATTTTACTGCAGTATGGGTGAAGAATAAAATACAGCATCAAAAGTGCATGAATTTGTGTCACATTCAGCTACAAATGAAGTTGTACTTGTGCAATGTGGACTTGCTCAGTAACTGATATACCAACCGACATTCATATTTGTATCACAAATTCAGCTAACTGCTGTGTAGTCCATTGTAAGATTATGGAACACATATTTGGTAACAAGAAAGAAGAATGCAGAATGTTTTCATGGGGAATGTTATCACTTTTGGTAATATAAAGAATAGGATTTCCATATTGTGTTGATATCTTATCGGTAACTCTCTAGTCGATAAACTTGGCAATTTCTTCTCAGGGAATGTTCACACTGTTGACTATGCCATGAATAGCATTATTTACCCCTCTAGGTTTAGTTTGATTGCTTCCTCTTCAGCTCATCTACTTGGTGACACTATCAGTTCTGACTGAGTTGGTAAGCCAGGACATTATCAACAGGTCAACTTTTGGTGTTTTGGTACAATGAAACATAGCTTCAAAAACTCATGAATTTATGTCAATAATTTCAACAACTCATGAGATTGCACAATTTCCAAAGTTACTATATCCAGTGAATTTGGATAGTTTCTATTAGATAAAACTTGACATTTCAAAATGATAAAAAACAATGTTTAACCAAAAAAACTACACGCCAACAGGAACATCTTCATTCATTAAGTCCAAATGTGGTAGTTGAATACCACAAATGGTGGAATTTTTCATGTCCATTAAGTTCCCACTTCAGTGCTTTGACCTTTAAGAGAAAATGTCAGGCATAATAATAAGTATATTAAGCCTACCTCTGTATAAAGATCAAAATAATTCAGTGTGCAGTATGGAAAACATTTTTGAAAATGCTGAGTATACTCAAAGAAGAGAAACCTGTAATGGAAAACAAAGAAAATACAAACTGAAAATGTCAGACCCCCCCCCCCCCCCCCCCCCCACCCACCCCCCACCCCCGACCCAACCTTCCTAACCTACCACCACAGTACCAACCCTAAAACCCAAACCAACCCCCTTCCCTGTGAAAATATTTCGCAGAGTTTCTCATCTTTATTCACACTGATATTATTCTGAGAAGATGATCAGATATGACGAACTCATAAGACCACGCAGTATCTGAAGTGGGAATGTTAAGAACCTTGAGTTTTCTCCAAGGGATACTTGTATATACTGAGAATTTTTATTATTTCTTCCCTCAACTGAAACCAGATAAGTGTCAAGTAAGGAAATGCAAAGGAACATTTCACATACTTTTTCTGGAATCAAATTTTTTTTCAACTGGTGTTGAGGGGAATCCCTTAACTAGCAGATTCTAGACTGCATGAAACCAATGTTCCAAAATCATATGTGGTAAATAATGTGACAGAAACTGCTGCCAACCCAGTATCTTGACAAAGATGACTTGGGAAATACTACACTGTGCACAGTGAGAATTGCCGAGATTGTATTTTTTTATTGTTTACCCTCTGCGCATTATCTCACTCACTGCAGGGTTCGGAGTACTATTTCACTCATTCCGACTATGAAGTACAGCCCTCTTGTGACTGACATTCCCAAAATCAAATGGAACTTCAGAGGATACTGATAAATTGTGACATTATTATCCGAAGTGGCATCTAGGGGCAAGGGTTGAAATTCCTTTAATCTAAAGGACCCCATAGCCTTGATAATCCAAATGAATGAAGTATGTTGTTCTGAAAGAGTACAGATGTTGACTTTGGTTTTGGCTTGACACTAGTTAGTACATTTTAAAATTTCAAGTTTTAATGGACAGAAACTACATGTACCTAAATTCACCAACTATAGAAATGTTGGTTTTTGTTCAATTTCATGTGTTGCTGAGTTAAATGACATAAATGCATGAGTCTTTGAAGTTATGTTTCTTTGTACCAAAATACCAAATGTTGACTTGTTAATAATGTTCGACTAAACAATTCAGCCCCGAGTGTTGATAACGTTACCAAGTAGATTGGCTGAAGAGCAAGCAATCAAAGAACCTAAAGGCAGAATAAAGAATCCTATTCATGGAATAATCAACAGTAAGAGCTTTCTTTGAGAAGAAATTGTCAAGTTTATCAACCAAAGAGTAACCGCTAGGATATCGACACAATACAGAAACCCCATTCTTCATATGACCTACAGTGGTAACTTTCCTCAAGAAGAAATTACACATTTTTCTTTCTTGTTGCCAGAAAATGTGTTCCATGATCGTACAATGGGCTACACAGTAGCTGACTGAATTTGGAATGCAAATGGGAATGACAGTGGGCATGTCAGTTACTGGACAAGTGCACATTGTAAAAGTGCAACTGCATTTACTGCTGAGTTTGACATAAATTCATTCACTTTTAATGCTATATTTCGTTCAACCACCCATCTTTTGGAAAAATGTTAAGCTTGAGTAAACCGCAATAACTTGAGTAACTGGGTGGAAAACAAGTTACGTATTCAATCACTTTGTTACCTTGTGGTAAATTATCTCCGGGAGAAGTTACACTGAATAGCCCTTCTTTATTGTCAAAAATGTGTTCTACAATCCTACTGTGGGCGAAAAAATAGCTAACTGAATTCAAAATGCAAATAGGAATATCAATTACAAACAAGTGTTCATTGTTGTGCATTACTGTACTACTAGAGTACATTGAGATTTAAGCTGTATACACATCTTATACTTATTTGAATCATACTTTGTGTAAACAACTGTCCTGAACTTAACATACATTTGACGTACTTGTCAGAACACTGATGCTACCTCCCTCTATGATGTTACCTAAGGTAGCCTTTACATACGACTTGAGACCTTGATGGTCTAGTGGTTAACAGGTTTGGCATTTACTCACCTGTCACCTGGAGTTGTGGGTTTGAATCCATCTCATGGAAACACAGGGGTGCACTGAGGGAATGTTCTGGTATAACCTTGGCTGTACACTAAATGTACACTAAACTTCAACTTTAAGTCTTTAACCTTCACATGCAGCTCATATCATCAGTTCAACTGCCATATGCTCAACTACCACAATCTGCAAATAAAAGTAACCAATTAACTAAAGGTATAGTAACAATAAGTTCGGGAAGCCTATATCAATGTTTCATTATAACTTCTTTATAATTAAATCATCAATAGGTAAACCTATTGAAAAAATATTTAAACTATTCAGTTAATTTATTCAATTTTAACTGACAAAGTTGGGCTTTTACATCCCTAAATTTCCACAGCTAGGGTCAAAATTGCCACTTATGGGAACAAATTATGTATAATAATAAATTAAATATAATACAGGTTAAAGAAAGTTGATAAAATAAATTGAATGAAGTAAAAATTTTAAGTAAAATTTTATTCAAGTTTTCATAGTCCTGAATAGTTAATTATAGATAATTATAGAATTCTAGTTGTAAATAATATAAAAAAATTAATCTTAAAAACTTATTCTCCAATATTTAAGTAACATTGTTCACATAAATAAATTTTGAAAATAAAAGGAAGCTGCAAGAAATCACTTATTAAATACTGGACTAAAATACAATTTTTAAGTCTTTACTTTGTGGGGTTTTTGATTCATTAAATGAGTGCGTTTTATAATTAAGAGTCTTGATTTACAGAATCATTACAAAACAGTACACCAAGGGATGACCTTGTATTAGGTCTTATTATATAACATCTGTTTATTTAAATATTAGTTCAACCTGACATATTTTCTATTCATCAAACATTTCTACAAAAACCTAAAATTTTGCTGCTACAGTATACCGTTACTCATAAGTTGTTGAATAAACAGAGGTTCAGTTTTGCAGTAACTTCATTGTTAAAAAGTCAACTAAAACATACATAATAATAAAACTTTAACTCACCTCAGTAATGTATAATATACATCCCATTCAGTAAAATATGTAATAATGGGCTTCTTAATTACAGCAAATACAACACTACTAGTGAAAAACTGAGTAACCTCACATGGAAACTTACATGTATGACAACTAACAACTGAATGAACAATTAAAGATGGCTGCCAGTGGGGTAGCTTATATACCCAAGACACACCCCCACCTGTCAACCAATAAGATTGCTTAGATTTTCCCTCCAAAAAATCTAACTTTCACCATTGCTAGTTTGTTTACTATTGTAATAGTGAAACCAAATGTTCAGTGTCCATTGGCAACTTGACTGAGCAATATTTCACAGAAGTTTCAGAGAAACTTTGACTGGTTAGTATCTTAGTCTTTCTGAAGTCTTCATAATGAATAATCTGTGCCACATGCCAATGTTAGGGTTTTTATGTCACTTTCAACACCTATAGCTGTTGGCATGGGATGTTTTTATTGTGATATTATAAGTACACATACACATATGTAAGATTTTGACATTAGTGTCTAGCTAGGAAAGTAAATTTGCCATTTTCCAGAACAAAGTATGTTTAAAGTTGTATGGACTTGGCTCTGTTTGAATGCATAAAACGCACCATATGATATTGTAATGAAGACTTGCATTTGAAACACTGCATGAGTAAGATTTTTGTGTACATTTTCTGTTCCTGTATAAAATAGGACCACCCTTAATTGACACTTCTCAGCTAATTTTAGAAAGGGTTTTGTTTAATGAAATGAGGCTGACTACAGAGTTTGTGCTCATTTTAGCCTGGGAAAGACCAGGTCTGTTTGGTTTGAAGCAATGCATGGTTTGTTAGACTTTCATCAAGTCCTTTTCTAAGGTATTATATGAGGACTGAATGACTTTTTTTACCAGAATGTGGGGCTGTGTATTTCTGTGTATTTCTCCAGACAGAAGCTTTTTTTACTGATCAAGTGGGTTCATAATTATTTCATGTGTGTCAGATTTGCTGGAATGAGAAATACAAAGACTTGGAACAAGTCTAATGGTTTGTATAACTGATCAGAAAAGGTTGCAGATGTTGAATGGGAGTTTGAAAAAAAAACATTTTCAGTTATCCAGTCAGTTGTGACCATGGTGTATACCTAAGATTAAAAGTGTGTTGATCAATTCAAGTAGAGTATATTATGTAGCAATGTTGAACCTTCACGAAACAAACAAAATAAATTCTACAATGTTTGGCAATTCCTGCACTTTGACAGTCACTTCTTCCACAAACAACAACTTCTATACCTTAAATGTTCGCTGCAACATCATAAAAATATAAAACCATCAAACAATAAATATGTTTATCTTAAAAAACTCTTAAATAATTTATATACTTTAAACAGTTTATTTATTTGGCCACTGTTTGGCAGTTTGTGTTTTATTGAAATAACTAGTCTGCTTGAGATACTGAAAAGGTTAGGATGTCTAAATTTTTATAAAAAATTTTGTGCAAATAGCAGAGGCTGTTAATTAGAAGAGGTATTTACCCAGTGACACATATATGCAAAGGTCAAAGTTTGGGTTTTACATCTTCTTCAACAGCCATGGACAACTACATGCAGATTAAACTCTAAAATTAATTATTTTCAATTTTATATTTGTACCTTGTTGTTCCAAAATAACATTATCTTCTATCTTGTTAAATAGTTCTTACAAATCTTGTAAAGCAGGTCATTTTTCATGCCATTTGGTTTTTACCCAACAGCCTTAAGGGCTGTCGGGGTATTGTTTTCACCCATGGTGTCCGTATGGGTGTTTGGGTGGGTGGTCGGGCGCAGGAAAAAGTTTCTCCTGGCTGTATCTCAGAAACCGTAAGGTGTAGGAAGTTGATACTTGGTAGGGACATTGGTTAGGGGGTGTAGGTGTGCATTATGGTGTGACCTTTAACTTTGGCTCTGCCAAAGTGTGTTCACCTGCCATATTTGAGACATGTTTCTCTTGTGACAAAGATATATGGATTGCTGCAACTGTTTATTATATGCACTTTTACATAATTATGCTTTTTCCATTGACAGCTATTCTCCAATTAATAAATTTTACAGCTTCATAATTTTTAGTCTACTGATTAATGCTGTCATCTTGCTATTGAATTGTCTTGTTTTAATACTTTATTTTTACATACATTTTCTTTCTCTTAGATGTTATTTTCTCTACTTAAACATTATTTGAAGCTTTATGTAACTGACACTGCTTTGAAAGTATCCAGATCTTTGTACTTTTTCACTGCTTCTATATCTCATGGTGTTGAAAACTATTTCCCCAGGCAGTGGGGTATGGGCATCTCTGATGCTATTTTTTCACCATAAAATACAAATGTTTGATCTTACTATAAGCTTTCAACAATTCAATCAGTTTTAAGGTAGTCATGACTCATGAGTTCTTGTGGCCATATTTATGTGCATGATTTGGGACATTTTGTGGGTTGAAAGTTTGTTGTCATGTCTATCCTCGGGGTGTTAAATAGAGAAGAAATGAAAAAGTATGAATTTATTTGAATATAACAGATTACAGATCATGCCAAAACTGGATTTATTGATGGTAGAAAGTTGGTCAAGATTTCAACACTGTTACCCAATGGCTATTAACAAGTTTGTTAATTTTCTTTTTCATTGCGTTAATACATCTTACCTACCAGACGATAGCTATAGCCCGGCGCCAGCCGGTCCCGCCAAACGAAAGAAAAAGACGTCCCGGGTTTCACCCCCGGCAGGACCGGCACACTACAATCCACTCGCCAGGTGGCCTAGTTCCTGCCTCACTCGCCAGAGGGACGTGACGTCATAGCATCTTTTTCGTTTGGCGCGATATTTAAAGTTGTGGATTTTTATCTGTGAACTCTTTAGTTTTTATATTGTGTTATATCTGTTTAATTTGTGTCGGACGTGTTGCCATTAGTTAACTGTTCTATCATGGCATCTCCAGGACAGAAAAAGGGTGCGTGTGGCCATATTATGGCTTCATTTGACAAACATAGTAGGTGTGCGCGTTGTCGCGAGAAAGGACAGGGTGATGACCCTTGTGTTCAGAATCTGCAGTGTGACTTTTGCAGTGTCCTTACCCCGGAGCAAGTGCTCAAGTTAAGTACTCCTACCTATAAACCCAGAAAGGAAAAGGCTAAAGCAAAGGAAGTGTTAGTCGATCCGTCTTCTGTGGTAGTACTTGATGCCCAACCAGAACAAGAACCTGCTGTATCTGTTTCTCCTGCTCCGGATTTGTCCCTTCCTGTGCCTCAGTTTAAGAAAGATCTTCAGGAACTGGACGAAAAGTGGGCCACTCGTATGGCCAGGCTTGAGGCGCTTATCACTTTAGGACATCGCTCCTCACCTGTACAAAATCCAACATTTTCTCCGGTCAAAGTACCGGTCTCTCATGCTGCTCCAGCAGGTGCTCTTTCCCAGACACCCTTTTTTGTCTCTACTTCGGCTTCTTCCGGCCCAGCCGGTCCGGCTGTTGGCCCGGATGAGCCTAGAGATCAGGATTTTTCAATTGCTGACAGACAATCTCCACTTCAAAACCTCTACCCGGAAGCAGAACCTATGTTTAAACACCCTGCTCCGGTGGCTACTGTGTCGTCAGCTGCTATGTCTGCTTCCTCTCAAGCTGCATTTCAACAACCTTCTTCCGGCTCCGGGCCGGTCACCTTCCGCGATGTCAATCCTCAGGAAACATTTGAAGAGGGTGAGTTATCTGACGCAGAGGAATCCCCAGACTTAGAAACCTCAGACCCGGACCGGGTCCTCAGTGAAGATCAAAATTACCGCGAGACTGTGAGAGGCGTCCGCGCGTTCATGGGATGGACACACATTCCTGACCTGGAGTTTTCTCCTCAATCCCGCACTGATAATCCTTGGGCAGGTCACCGTTCTCAACCTTGATTTCTGTGGATCTTCCTCCGGAAGATTGGTTGTGCCGAAAACTAGAGACTCTAAACCTTGTACTGATAGAAGGTTATCCTTCAAAATCTAGTGATCCAGGTGGCCTGCATGTGGACCAATTCCTCAGACCCCCCAAATCCCAGAGCAGATGGTATGGGATACACCCGGCGGAGCCTACAGATCCAACTAGGCCGGGTAAATCAGTGAATTCTTGGCCAAATGATGCGGCGAAGATAAATAGTTCATTCCCCAGGATTTCAACCATATCTTCTGCATCTCCTCAGCCTCCATCCCGCCCACTATCACAAGACACTATGCGTAAGTGGGAGAAAGCAGCAAAAGAGTCTTCATATATTTGCAACCAGTCAGCGGGGTTTAATCGCTGTATTACCAAGATACAGGATGCCTTCCAAGAACAATTGCATATTTTACAAAGTGAACTTAAGAAAGGCAAGTCTTCTGTCAAAGCTCAAGGTGCATTGGATGAACTTTTGTATTTATCTTCATTTAACCAGAATGTCAGTTTCGCCATGGGTAAATCTCTACAACATTTGGCAGACTTTACATTTGTGCAGATGGCAAATTTGACCCTACTCCGTAGGGATTCATACTTGGAAGCTGTGAAACCGGGGATTAAACCAGATACTTTCAATTCCTTGAGAAATTGCCCCCTGAATGGATATGGGCTATTTCCAGATGCTGCTATTAGAAAAGCTGAGGATGAAATAAACCAATTAGAAGCTTCCCGACGTACTTCCCAGCCCGGCCCGGGCCGCGGGGGGTTCGCCGGTAGAGGCAGAAAACAGAGATACCAACCCTACAGTACTGGTTGGAAACCTCAAGACACTGCTAAAACAACTTCTCAAGCCGGAAAGGAACTACCAGCTTGGAAAGCGTTTGGTTCCCGCAATAGAGGCCGGGGCAGAGGCCGGGGTGGTCAACCCGGACGTGGTACCAAGATGGCTCATGAGAAGACACAGTATAAATGACAATTACTGCAAGTCAAGTCCGGTGCCGGTGGCCCGGCCAGTCAGTTCTGTACAAAGTGTCATAACAAGAAACTCTTTTGTATCTGTTCCAACAAATGTTTCTTATCATGTTGTATGTCGTGTACCTACTGTAACAAGGTGGCAGTCGCAAAAGAAAGACGTAAGACCAAAATTAAAGATCAAAAGTCAAATAAAGTGTGTGAAAAGTGCTTCTTTTGTCGGTCACTTTGTTTCTGCTCCAAATGTTCCAAATGTCCCCAATGTTGCAAGTGTCCAACCAGTGGGGGGACGTCTTCAGAGTTTTTGGGAAATATGGGCTCACAAGGGTGCAAACCCAAAAGTAGTGTCCATATTAAAGGAGGGTTATGTTCTTCCCTTCAAAGTAAGACCTCCCTTAGTAAGGGATCCCCTGATAGTAAGTGGCTATGCAAACCCCATCAGAGACTCCCACTGGCAAGCAGCTGTACAAGCTCTGATCGAGAAAAAGGCAGTAGAGAGGGTCAGGGTTCAAACCTCACTAGCCTTTTTCAACAGACTGTTCATTGTCCCAAAGCCGAACCACAAGTGGCGGCCAATCTTGGATCTCAGTACTCTAAATCAGTTTTTATGCGTAAAAACATTCAAAATGGAGACTCCAGAGACAATCCGGACCTCTCTACAACAAGAGGAGTGGGTGACATCGCTAGACTTCAGCGACGCCTACTTCCACATCCCAATTCACTACACATCCCGAAAATTCCTCAGGTTCCACTTTCAGAACCAGTCGTACCAGTTTCGGGCACTTCCCTTTGGCCTGTCAACAGCTCCCATGGAGTTCACTGGTGTGGTCAAAGAGGTCAAGTTAATGGCTCAGTCACAGGGTATAAGAATCCACCAGTACCTAGACGACTGGTTGATTCGAGCCCCTACCAAAGAATCTTGCCACCAGGGAACCCAATCCCTCCTAGCCCTCTGCCAGGAGTTGGGCTGGATGGTAAACATGCAAAAATCAGAACTGGAACCCCAACAAGTCTTCGACTTCGTAGGCTACCAGTACGACCTACTCAACGGAGTAGTCAGACCTACTCAAAATCGTTGGGAAACCCTTCAACAGAAAATAACAGTGCTTTTACAGAACAGATCTTGCCCAGTGAGAACTTTCATGTCTCTTATAGGTCTTCTCACTGCGACAGAAAAACAGGTGACCCTAGGCAGACTGCACATGAGACCTATTCAGTGGCACCTCAAGAAACACTGGAGAGTCCCAGAATCTCTGGAAAAGGAGATCCCAATTCCGAGGTCTCTCCATCAGTACCTGCAGTGGTGGACCCAAGAGGAAAATGTCCTAAAGGGTCAGCCCTTACACCCCCTGCGACACGCAGTTCAAATCTTTACAGAAGCCTCAAAAGAAGGCTGGGGTGCTCACTTAGGCGACTTCACAGCAAGCGGTACTTGGTCAGTGCCCGAAAGCAAGTTGCACATAAACTTCTTAGAACTAAAAGCCGTGTTGTTAGCACTAAAAAGATTCCAACATTTAGTGCAAGGAAAGGTCGTCCTGATTGCCACAGACAACACCACGGTTGTGGCATACATCAACAAGGAAGGAGGTATGAGGTCAGGCTCACTCTGTGCCCTTCTTTGGCGGCTCCTATGTTGGTGCAGCCTCAATCAAATAGTACTGAAGGCCAGACACATTCCAGGCCGTCTGAATGTAATTGCAGACAAATTGTCTCGCCAAAGGCAGGTCATTCAGACGGAGTGGTCCCTCCATCAAGAGACCTTCGACCTCCTTTGTCAAACCTGGCATTATCCCCGAGTGGACATGTTTGCAACAAGGTACAACTGCAAGCTAGTTCAATTTGTGTCCCCAATTCCAGACCCAAAGGCCTGGTCAGTGGATGCTCTGACATTATCCTGGGAGGACCTGGACATGTACCTCTTCCCCCCAGTGTCTCTGATGGGGAAGGTGGTCAGCAAGCTGTCAGATCACTGGTATCGCAGAGCAATCCTGATTGCCCCAGGATGGCCCAACATGCCTTGGTTTTGGGACCTAGTGGAACTATCTGCGAGGGTTCCTCTTTGTCTTCCACACCACCCAGATCTAGTGACCCAACCTTTCAACAAGGCACGTCACAGGGATCTGACAAACCTAAATCTCCATGCCTGGCTCCTAGAGCCCAGACAATCAAGGAGCAGGGGTTCTCTAGCCCAGTGGCGTCAAGAATTGAGGCGCCTCAAAGACGTTCAACCAGAACAGTCTACGAAGCGAAGTGGGCCGTTTTTGTCAGATGGTGTGAAACAAGTCAGGTGGACTTCAGGAACCCATCTATAAAACAAATAGCAGATTTCCTCCTGCACCTTTTCCAGGAGAAGAATCTCCAGCCCAGCACTATTGATGGTTACAGGTCAGCCATTGCAGACAAACTGGGAAATACCTCGGTTAATGTCGGCAAGGATGAAAATTTGACTAGACTGTTAGACAGTTTTCACAGAGATAGACCCAAAGGGCGCCGGGGGGTTCCTGCTTGGAACCTCTCCCTGGTTTTACACCAGCTTACAAAAGCGCCTTTTGAACCACTCAGAAAGGCTTCTCTGAAGCACCTTACTTTCAAAACTGTTTTTCTCCTAGCCCTGGCTTCAGGAAAACGCAGGAGTGAGATTCACGCTTGGTTAAACAAAAATATCAGACACCAAGCTGACTGGTCCAAAGTTTCCCTCTACCCTTCACCAAGCTTCTTGGCGAAAAATCACTTGGCAAAAGAGGGACCAGAGTGCGTGGCCCCTGTGGTCATTCCAGCCTTAGCCCCCACTCTGGATAAGTCTTTAAAGGAAGACAGATCCCTTTGCCCCGTTCGGGCTCTTCGCTACTACCTGGACAAAACGCAGGACCTAAGAACGGGAAAGGAGTTAGTTTTTGTTTCATTCAAACAAGGGTTTAACAAGGACATCTCTCCTGCCACTATCTCGTCCTGGATCAAACAAACAGTAGTGTTGTGTTATGATCTCTCTGACCAAGATTCCTTGACCTTACATCAGGTTAAGGCCCATGATGTTAGGGCCTTTGCGGCCTCCAAAGCCTTTCAAGGTGGCATATCTCTGGACCAGATTCTAGCAGCATGCCACTGGAAGTCCCACAACACCTTTACACAGTTTTACCTTAAGGATGTTGCCTGGGCAGATAAGGAGCTTTTTCACTTGGGTCCTGTGGTGGCTGCCCAGCAAATCCACCACTAGTCCCCTAAGCTTCTTTGTATATAATTATATATAGTGTACATACTAGTTAGTTTTAGGTGTAGGCTCACTTTTAGCCTAGGCCTTGGCTTCTCAAAGTCTTTTACTTCAGAGTAATCCTCTGGGTATAGGACTTTCCCTCTCTTCCAGGTTAACCGTGGGAATCATTGACTTGAACTCTTACTCTCTTCCTCCCCTCAGAGCAGTCAAAAGGGGGGGGGGGGGGGGGGGGGGGGGCAGGTGGGTCTAGTTACCCTTGAGACTAACATGTCTCCTCAAAGGACTAGAACCTCACACCTAGGTATAATATAAGAGTTTCTCCAATCCTCAGAAGGCTGCCCTCCTTCCACTGGGTAGTTATTCTAGCTATCGTCTGGTAGGTAAGATGTATTAACGCAATGAAATTGCAAATTTTAATTAGTAAATTAAATTTTTATTAGTTAATACCTTACCTACCAGACGGGAAATTCCCACCCGGCCTTCCCCGCTTCCAGCCTTCATCATTCAATCTTAGGGACGAAAAAGATGCTATGACGTCACGTCCCTCTGGCGAGTGAGGCAGGAACTAGGCCACCTGGCGAGTGGATTGTAGTGTGCCGGTCCTGCCGGGGGTGAAACCCGGGACGTCTTTTTCTTTCGTTTGGCGGGACCGGCTGGCGCCGGGCTATAGCTATCGTCTGGTAGGTAAGGTATTAACTAATAAAAATTTAATTTACTAATTAAAATTTGCAATTTTTCCAAATTTGGGGTACATATAATTCTCAGTTGCAGAGTTTACAAGTAAAGCTATTACTATGACATTGTCAGGGCCTTAAGTTAAAATGTATTAAAATTATAAATAATGTGTTTACCTCAGAACACACCAGTAGTCCTGTTCAGTATGTGGTTACCAGAATAATTCAGTTGATATTATGCTGTTTCAGGGGGTAATTTTCTCCACATACTACAGCCCACTGCAGTCCATGCTAGCTTCTGTATCAGATGACAGGAGTATTAGGCTGTGGAAAATCCAGCACAAATCACAGAATGCAGAAGCTCTGAATGGTATGTGTGTGTGCATTGCTTAGATGCAGCAGTCTCAAATTTGAGTTCCTTAAAGTCCTCTCATTAGACTATAAAGTCTAGAAAATCCAACAGACAGTCCTTCAGTTATTATGTACCTAGATTTTGGAACTCTGTTAATTTTCATATAAGAATCGGTACCTGAGTAACATCATTTAGGAAACATGACACACCACTTCAACTCAACCTTCCCCACTCAGTATCTTCCCCTCATGTCACACCCACAGCACTAGATTACTGACCTGGAATGTCCCGCGACTATCTCTTAAGTCAACTCTTTAGTCAATTCATTTGTCAGTCGCACACACCGAGTTCCCCTGTGTGGTGAAAATATTGCATCTGCAACCTAGTATATTAGATTAGTCAGTACAGCTTTTCTTTGGAACAGTCTCCCACTTGCTGTACAATCTGCCCCCCATAGTGGCATCTTTTAGGCGAGAGGTTAAGGTCATCTGTTTCATGAAGCCTATCCTCCTTAGTATCTTCTCTGGTTGTGCAAACGCTTTTTGATGCTTACTCTTTTCTGTCCATGGACTTATAATATTCTCTTTACTCTCAGGATTTATTGTGCTTGGGATTTGATTTAAATGAAAATTAAATGATTAAAAAGACTAATCTGTGTATTATTATTTCAATGTGAGTCTACTCTTAACAATGCAGGTTCCTTGTCAATTTTCACATACTTTTATGGAAACAGTCTTCAGATAATTTTAGTGACCATCTTGGTTTTACAGCATTTTGATAAAAAAAATGCAGACGTGTCAGAAAATAATAATAATAATGTGATATATATAGCGCCAATTCCATAGACTGTTCAAGGGCGCTGTGACAAAGTTCAAATGTCACTCTTTTGTGCCCATATAGGCCTCTGAAAACAAGTATGTTTTTAAATGTTTCTTAAAATTTTCTAAATTCTGGATATTTCTAATATATCCTGGAAGATTGTTCCAGTATACAGGGGCAGTAACTGCAAAGGCACGGTCTCCATATTTTGAGTACTTTGTTCTATGAACTTTCAGTGTTAATGCTCCTCCATCTTTTGCCAAGCGAGATGGTTGACGCGATGTGTATGGTTCCAGAAGATCGCTAAGGTACTTTGGACCTTGTCCGTGTAGTGATTTATAGGTAAGAAGCAACAGTTTATATTGAATATGGTGAGGAATAGGAAGCCAATGCAACTCTTTTCTTATTTTTGTTGCACTGTCAAATTTTGGAGCTTGTACAACAAGTTGCGCTGCTGCATTTTGTATCTTTTGCAGTTTTTGAATCTGAAAGCTTGGAATGCCAGCTAAAATACTATTGTATGCATCCAATTTAGATATAACAAAGGCATGGACAAGTGCTTCTGTGGCCTCTTGTGTGAAGTATTTTCTTACTCTTGAGATGTTGGAGAGATGAAACCAACCACTGGACACCATTTTGTTTACTTGTTTCTCCAGTTTCAGTCCCGAGTCTAGATCCACTCCAATATTTGTGGCCACAAGGGAAGGAATAATCCTAGAGTCTCCAATACGTATGGGCGTTATGTTCAGCTTTTTCAGACCAGAGGGTTTTCCAAAGATCATAACTTCTGTTTTCCCTTCATTTAACTTGAGTTAGTTGCTACTCCTCCAGTTTTTGACTTTTGCACAACACAATTCCATTTTGCTGACTGCCTCCTTGACATCAGCATTTGAGTTTGGATTGAAGTGAATGTATTTTTGTGAGTCGTTTGCACAGAAAGATGGTATGATGTCATAATGTCTGATCAGATCACCAAGAGGTCGGGTGAAATCTGAGTACAGGTCTGGTCCTAGCACAGAGCCTTGAGGCACATCACAGTCCTTCACTCTTTTTTTAGATAGCTTGCCATCAGCTATAACAGATTGAGTTCTGTCATGTAAATATGACTTTATCCAGTTCAGGGCATTACCACATAAGCCCTGTTGTGTTTGAAGACGTTGCAGAAGGATTGTATGGTTTACAGTGTCGAATGCAGCTGAAAGATCTAGCATTACTAATAAAGTACACTGATCTCTGTCACAAGCAAGTAAAATATCACTTATAATTTTGAGTATGGCAGAAATGATAAGATATACTTGGCACATAACTTTGCACTTGGCTCAAAACAGAATATAGAATACTCATCAAGAGTTGGGTGTCAGGGACAGTATTAATACATTTCCAAGAGAGCATCACACCATTTAAGGTGAAAACGATGGCAATGGAAATGATCACAGATATAAATTAATAGATTTTGGAATGTTTGTATGCAAAGTCTGAGATTTGTGCCAATTTGGGGGAATAATTAGATTAATACCACTTAAAAAGCTTTTTATAGTTGATTTATTCTAAGCCAAAGTTGCAATCTGTCAGCCATTTATCTCTACTTAGGGTTACTTTTAGTTATACCCACTTTAGAAATATATAAAGTACTAACAATATCATTCAATTTAACTCACTTGCATCAGTTAAACGACATATGAAATTTCATGTTCGCAAACAAATTAAAACTCAACCCTGAGAAAACTGAGTTTATTCTGATAGGCTCCAAAAATAACCATAAACAACTCTTTCCTTACTTTCCAATCAATATTCTCGGCAAGCAGGTCTCACCAGCACAAAGTGTTAGGAACCTCGGAGTGGTGTTCGACTCCAACTTCTCATTCTCAGACCATGTATCAGAGGTCATAAAGTCCACCAGAGTTCATGCCAGAGACCTCTATAGAATTCGACCACTTCTGGACCTTAATACATCAGTTCTTTTAGCAAATACTTTGGTGAGCAGCAGATTGGACTACTGCAATTCCCTATTCTTATCAATTACGGATTTTGAGTTAAGAAGATTGCAGTTAGTCCAAAACTCACTCTGTAGGATTGTCACCCATTCCTCTAAATACTCTCACATTACCCCTCAGCTGAAAAAACTCCACTGGCTCCCTGTCAAACATAGGATACAATTCAAAATAGGTCTCATATAAAATTCTCAACCAGGGTCAACCAGTTTACCTAAGAGAATTAATTCACCCCTACACCTCTTCCAGGAATACAAGGCGAAGCACCCCCAAACTCAAGTTCCTTCACACCCCCACCTGTGACCGTAAGGTTCATAAATCAATCAAACATTTTTCCAATTCTTTCAGTCACTTCCAAATAAGAAATAGTCCCTCTGTAGCATCTTTCAGGAAACACCTCAAAACCCACCTCTTTAATTCAAGTTTCCCAACTTAGTTTCCTTCCCTCTTGGTCACACCCATAACTCCAGATTACTGACCTTGAACGCCCCTCGACTCTCCTTATGATAATTATTTTGTTAAGATAGCGCACTGAGTTCCCCTTAGTGGGGAAGATATTGTGCCTGCAAAGCAGTAGATTAGATAGATTAGATTAGAGTTAACACTTGTGTTATTTTGTCACCTCTTTCACAGATTTCAACTGTTATGCTGTACCCACAAGAATTATAGGCTACTTATACCTTGTTATTCTCATAGAAAAGTTACACCTTTGTACATCAAATTAGGTTCTAGTTATGGCCACTTTCTGAAATTCAAATGTGATAACTATTGGAAATTAAAAAATACTTATTTGAAACAAATTTTGATTATTGTGTCTTACTATGTAAGAAAATGCTGTATATTTGTTTGCATAAGTAAAAACTAAGTACTGTCGATATTTGACATTCTATATACAGAATCACTTGTGTATAGTTTGTGTGACTTCTGAGTACTGACTTCTGACTAGTCTATCAACGTATTTTTGATTTCAGGTGACATCCTTCAGGACTTTCAGCTGGACTGTGTCCAGTTTTCTGAGGACAGGGTCCTGTATGGCCACTCAGCCAGAGTGTGGGATGTCAAACTACTGCAACATTACATTGTCAGCATTGGAGAGGTAAAGTCTCTGGTATCATGTACTTGTTAAGTAAGACCCTCCTTTGAGTTGAGTTGAAGGTCCTCAGTGGCTTAATGGTTAGCAGGTTTGGCATCTAATCACAGGCTGTCACCTCTGTGTGGGTTTGACCCTCACAAGTGGCAATGCTAAGATCCAGTCTCAATATAATCCCAGCTGTTGAACAGGACATAAAACACTGACTTTGACTTTGTGTATCAATATTTTCATACCTAATACCTGCAATAAAATTGCGTTTCTATTGTAAAACCCTGAACTTTGAATTGCAGTCTGTAGTGTTGATGTCATGGTAGTGAGAGCACTTTTCTGAAATGCCAAAACAATATTGGATAACTACTGACATATATGTGCATGTGAAATCTTTGAAAAACTTAAAATATGACTAAGATAAATAAGTTCTACCCTAAATAAGTTGTTTATGTTGATTTTTATGAGCAAGCTTTATTTTTTACCTCTGTTTCTTGTTTGTGAACCTATTCAATTGAGAAAACACACACAAAAAAAACTTTTTTGCCCTAAGAATGGTGCCCAACCCTGTTGAGTAAATTCCCATAATATTGTAGTACTGATTCACTCACTGGAAACTTCTATTGGAAGTTATAACTAGTTATAACTGGAATCACAGTCCTATAAACATGATTTATAGTTACAAATTGGGAATCTGTGTTTCTCCTGATTCTTTTACTGCAATATAGGCTCATAGGACACACATGTATACTGTACATATTTGTCCAGTTTTCAAAGATTGTTCATTCACATTCAAACTTCACTTAAATTACCTCAATGGCTGATGTTGATCTTTTTTGCAATTGCTGATTCAGGACTCAACATGCTGTGTGTGGACTTATGATGGAGAAGTGGTTCAGAAATACAAAGGTCATAAGGTAAACCTCCATTATGTTAGCATGCTGAGAGAGTAATGATACATTATTATAATAGACAGTCATAAAGTACATGGATTAGCATGAAGTGGGTCAATTTTTACCCCACAGGCCTGTCGGGGTATTGTTTTCACCCATGGTGTCTGGATGGGCAGGCGGTCTGCGGGCGGTGGGAAAAGTTTGTCTGGGCTGTATCTCAGAAACCGTAAGGTGTAGGAAATTGATACTTGGTAGGGACATTGGTTAGGGGGTGTAGTTGTGCAACGTCATGGTATGACCTTGATTTGACCTTTGACCTTGAAGTAGTGACTTTGACCTATAAAATCTTGTCTGGACTATATCTTGGAAACCATAAGGTGTAGGAAGTTGATACTTGGTAAGGACATTGGTGAGGGGTTGTAGGTGTGCAATGTCATGATGTGACCTTGATTTGACCTTTGACCTTGCTATAGTGACCTTGACTTATAAAATCTTGTCTGCGCTATATCTCGGCAACTGTAAGGTGTAGGAAGTTGATACTTGGTAGGGACATTGGTTAAGGGGTGTAGGTGTGCAACATCATGGTTTGACCTTGATTTGACCTTGCTGTAGTGACCTTGACCTATAAAATCTTGTCCGGGCTATATCTTGGAAACCGTAAGGTGTAGGAAGTTGATACTTGGTAGGGACATTGGTTGGGGATTGTGGGTGTGCAACGTCATGGTGTGACCTTGATTTGACCTTTGACCTTGTCATAGTGACCATGAGTTTTAAAATCTTGTCTGGGTTTATTTTCTTTGATTCCATAATTGTTTACATACATTTTCTTTATCTTAGATGTTATTGTCTCTACTTAAACATTATTTGGAGCTTTATGTAACTGACAATGCCCTGAAAGTATCAGCGTCTTTGTGCTGTTTGTACACTACTTCTATATCTCATGGTGTTGAAATTATTTCCCCAGGCTGTAGGTTAGGGGCATCTCTGATGCTATTTTTAATGTTTTTTTAGTGTTGTGTTATAATGAAATTACATGGAAACATGATATTTGATAGAAATATTGAATAAAGTATTAGAGGTTACTTTATACATCTAATTTTCACCTAACTTACTTTAAACAACTATAATTTGGCAAAATCTTTGGAAAAACATCCATATAAAATGTTCATGAAGTGGGTGGATTTGTTTATTGAAAAAATTTCTGCCTTATTCTAAAACTTCTAATTAAATCTTTAAATTGTTGATTTTAACAGATAACAAAATAACCAAAAGTATTATTATGTTGCAGTGCAACTTCGTATTGTGAATCATTTCAAATAGTTTTAAATTACAGGTATGTAGCCTTTGCTATTATATGTAAATTCTTGAAAAATCAACCCACTTTATGCCAACCCATGTAGTATTTTAGTGTAGAACAGAAGGGAAATATATGTTTGGGAGAGTCAAATTTATTATCACATAGCACTGTATTTATGAGTCAGTTGTTGTTTTTGCACTAAAAACAGACATATGGTAACTGGTCTATTTTATTGTTAAATAATGATAAGACCTTATGCAAGGTCCTTCCTTAGTGCACTATGATTCTATGAGAGCATTTCCCTGTAGAGTGCAAAATCCAGACTGTTATAAAATGCGCTCATTCATTGTCTCAAAAAACCCCAAAGTAGAGACTTGTGAGCAAGTCTAAATAATGATGAATGATTCCTGTAAATAGACCGTTGTTCAATGGCGTTGACTGTTCCATTAGGCCATATCCACTTTTGTTATTGGTTTAGTTCCTACCATGTCCAACTAGTCCAACAAACTGGTAAAATGACAGAACATGAAATGTAAAAATTGAGAAATACTAGATAATTAAAAACTAATAGTTGTTATAAGTGGTAGAATTTATTGTAAAAATGAGACATTATAATAAAAAGTATATATGTTTTCCTATGACAAACTATAAAATTAATTATTAAAAATATTATTTAATTAGAAACAGCCTGGATAAATATGGAAAATCTTAATGATGTTTTGCACTGACCACATTTCAGACTGTGAGGATTGATGATACAGTTTTATAATAGATTATATTTTTTTTATTTTCTAGTCAGGAGACAATAATAGAATAAAAGAAATATATAACCAAAATTGTCATATTTTTTTTTTGTTTCAAAATTGTGGCACTCCTTGATCTTGAAATAATATCATTTGATTAATGCTATTGTAGTAAACAGGATGTAAATGGCAACTTTCTGTATTTTGATTGAGACTGTAGAATTCATGAGAAATCCTTTTCCAATCCTTCTGTTGGTGTTCTTGTTTAGTGGAAGTATTTTTTTCCAGTTTCAACTTCACATGATTCAGCTGTTTTGTACTATGTTTTTTGTGTTCTTATTAAGGGGAAAAGCATCTGGAGCTTGGCAGTGGCTGAAGATGAAACAATAATTGTGAGTGCAGCTTCATGGTGATACTTTTTAGTAGTAAGATCAAAAAATGCGGGAAAAAAGTTTGTCCGGGCTGTATCTCAGAAACTGTTAGGTGTAGGAAGTTGATATGTGGTAGAGACATTGGTTAGGGAGTGTAGGTGTGCAACATCATGATGTGACCATGATTTGACCTTTGACCTTGCTGTAGTGACCTTGACCTATAAAATCTTGTCCGGCTATATCTCGGAAACCGTAAGGTGTAGGAAGTTGAACCTTGGTAGAGACATTGGTTGGGGTTTGTAGTTGTGCAGCATCATAGTGTGACCTTGATTTGACCTTTGATCTTGTCCAGGCTAACTGACACTGCTCTGAAAGTATCCAGATCTTTGTACTGTTTCACTACTTCTATATCTCATGGTGTTGAAAACTATTTCCTTGGGCTGTGGGGTACCGGCATGTTAGATGCTATTTTATATTCTATATGACATTTTGTTTGAGGGGTGGGGGGATGGAATTTTGAAATTGTAGACTGGATGATTCTTTTTTTTAAGATTTTGCTTTTGTGAACAAATATAGTAAATGTATAATTTTTTTCACAGAAATATCAGTATTAAAAATCATATCATGAGGTAACATGTAGTGTGATTGAATATAAATAAAAATGAAAGTATAAAATAAAGGGAAAATATAAATATTGCAATCACATACACTTCATCAAAATCTATACTATGGTCAAGGAGGAATTGTCATGTATAAATGAACCCTCTACAAGAGCTAGCTTTAGATGCTGTAAAAAGTTCATTTCATTGCGTTAATACATCTTACCTACCAGACGATAGCTATATGCCGGCGCCAGCCGGTCCCGCCAAACGAAAGAAAAAGATGTCCTGGGTTTCACCCCCGGCAGGACCGGTACACTACACTCCACTCGCCAGGTGGCCTAGTTCCTGCCTCACTCGCCAGAGGGACGTGACGTCATAGCATCTTTTTCGTTTGGCGCGATCTTCAAAGTTTGAATTTTGGAAACTGTTTTTATTTTGAGGATTTCTTAAGTTGTATATTGTGTTAAGTGCTACGATTTGTCAGTTAGTTGGATAAACTACCATGGCATCTCCAGGACAAAGAAAAGGAGCCTGCGGGCACATCATGGCTAATTTTGACCCTCATTCTCGCTGTGCCAGATGCAGAGACAAAGGTTTGGGCCAAGACCCGTGCGTTTTAAAGTTGCAGTGTGAATTGTGTGACAATTTAACCCCTGAGCAATTGCTCCAACTTTCAACCCCTACGTACAAGCTGCGGAAGGAGAAATCTAAAAGCAAAGAAGCTCTTGTGGATCCGTCCACTGTAACTATAGTGTCGCAGGTGGAATCTCAGGAAGTTGCTTCAACTTCTCCACCCCATGTTGCTGAGCAAGATCTCTCTTTACCTCCACCTATGTTCCGCCAAGAGTTGAAAGAGTTGGACGAAAAGTGGTCAGTACGTATGGCCCGTCTGGAAGCACTCATTACATTGGGGCAGCGTCCTTCACCTCAACCTTCATTCTCGCCAGTCAAAGCACCGGTATCACATCAAGCTCCCGCTGGAGCTCTCTCTCAGGCACCTTTTCTCTTATCATCTGTCCCTTCCGGCCAAGCCGGTCCGGCTTCTGGCCCGGATAGGATTAAACCTAGTGCCACTGTAACTACCAGCTCAATAGCTATGACGTCTCCTCTAGAAGGCCTTTATACTGAACAGGACCCGGAACCGGTATTCTCTCAACAGAGCTCTTCCGGCCCGGTGGCCTCTGCTTTTCCTCAACCTCCCCCGCAATCCAACTTGTTCAGGTCAGCTCCGGAACACTTTGAGGAAGGTGAGGTATCTGACCAAGAAGACGTCACTGACCAACCTGATCAAGAATCTCCGGACTTGGATAAAACATTGAGCGAAGACCAAAACTACAGAGAAACTGTTAGGGGAGTACGTGCCTTCATGGGCTGGTCACATATCCCAGATCTCGAATATACACCAAGTTCCAGGTCAGACAATCCCTGGATTGGCCACCGGGCACAACCTGTAGGCAAGGTTTCTATTGACTTACCACCAGAGGACTGGCTTTGTAAAAAACTTGAAAATCTAAACCTCGTCCTCATAGAAGGGTACCCTTCCAAGTCTGCGGAGCCGGGTGGACTTCATGTTGATCAGTATCTCCGCCCTCCCAAGTCTCAGGCAAGGTGGTACGGGATCCATCCCGCTGAAAATAAAGACATCACTAGGCCGGGCAAATATGTAACAACTTGGCCCAATGACGCCGCAAAATTGAATAGTGCCTTTGCCCGAATTGGTAAACCTTCTCTTGCTTCATCTCAACCCACCTCCCGCCCTATTGCTCAGGATACACTCCGGAAATGGGAAAAAGCAGCAAAAGAGACCAGTTATGTTTGTAACCAGTCAGCTGGTTTCAATAGGTGCATTACAAAGATACAAGATTCTGTACAAGAACAATTACAAATTCTTCAGGCAGAGTTGGGAAAAGGAAAATCTTCCGCAAAAGCTCAGGGTGCACTTGATGAGTTACATTTCCTGTCTGCATTCAATCAAAATGTGAGTTTCGCAGTCGGCAAATCCCTCCAACACCTCTCCGATTTTACTTTTATACAAATGGCTAATTTAACTCTGGTCAGGAGGGATTCTTATCTTGAACACCTGAAAGCTGGCGTCAAGCCAGATACCTTTTCCGCACTCAGAAATTGTCCTCTACAAACCAAGGCCTTGTTTCCGGACGACATTATCCGGAGGGCGGAAGATGAAATAGCAGCATTTGAGTCACACAAGCGTACCAACCAGCCCGGTCCGGGCCGTGGTGGGTTCGCCGGTGCTCAAAAGAAACAACACCGCTACCAGCCATATTCAACATGGAAACAGGAAGATTCCGGAAACTCAGGGGCTCCCGGCAAAGAGATGCCTGCATGGAAGGCCTTTGGCAATCGCGGGAGAGCCCGTGGCAGAGGCAGGGGAGGTCAACCCGGTCGCGGTTCGCGCCCTGCCAAGGAAGCTAAGGCGTATAAATGACAATCACTGCAAAGTTTCTCCGGAAGTAACATCCTGTCCGGAGTTTGGTGTTGTAAATGTAACAAAGACAGATCTTCCTGTGCTTGTGAAAGACTCTGTAAATTGTCACAATGTTGCTCATCATGTACTTTCTGTAAAAAACATCAGGCAGCCGCAAAAGAAAGGCATAAGTCCAATCTTAAACTCACAAAATACAATAAAGTATGTGAAAAATGCTTCTTTTGTAAATCACTGTGTTTTTGCCCCAAGTGTGTCAAATGTCCTCAGTGTTGCAAATGTTCACTCAGTGGGGGGACGCCTACAAAATTTTTGGAAAATATGGGCTCTCAAGGGTGCAAACCCAAAAGTAGTATCCATATTGAAAGAGGGCTATGTGCTTCCCTTCAAAGTCAGACCTCCCTTAATAAGGGAACCCCTGATAGTAAGCGGCTATGCAAACCCCACCAGAGACTCCCACTTACAAGAAGCTGTACAAGCTCTGATCAAGAAAAAGGCAGTAGAGAGGGTCAGGGTTCGAACCTCACTAGCCTTTTTCAACAGATTGTTCATTGTCCCAAAGCCGAACCAAAAGTGGCGGCCAATCTTGGATCTCAGTACTCTAAATCAGTTTTTATGCGTAAAAACATTCAAAATGGAGACTCCAGAGACAATCCGGACCTCTCTACAACACGGGGAGTGGGTGTCATCGCTAGACTTCAGCGACGCCTACTTCCACATTCCAATTCACTTCACATCCCGAAAATTCCTCAGGTTCCACTTCCAGAACCAGTCGTACCAGTTTCGGGCTCTTCCCTTTGGCCTGTCAACAGCTCCCATGGAGTTCACTGCTCTGGTCAAAGAGGTCAAGTTAATGGCTCAGTCACAGGGTATAAGAATCCACCAGTACCTAGACGACTGGTTGATTCGAGCCCCTACCGAAGATTCTTGCCACCAGGGAACCCAGTCCCTCCTAGCCCTTTGCCAGGAGTTGGGCTGGATGGTAAACATGCAAAAATCAGAACTGGAACCCCAACAAGTCTTCGATTTTGTAGGCTACCAGTACGACCTACTCAACGGATTGGTCAGACCTACTCAAAACCGTTGGGAAGCCCTTCAACAAAAAGTAACAGGGCTATTACAGAACAGATCTTGCCGAGTGAGAACCTTCATGTCTCTTATAGGTCTACTCACTGCGACAGAGAAACAGGTGCCCCTAGGCAGACTGCACATGAGACCTATTCAGTGGCACCTTAAGAAACACTGGAGAGTCCCGGAATCTCTGGAAAAAGAGATCCCAATTCCGAGGTCTCTCCATCAGCACCTGCAGTGGTGGACCCAGGAGAAAAATGTCCTAAAGGGTCAACCCTTACACCCCCTACGACACGCAGTGCAAATCTTTACAGACGCCTCAAAAGAAGGCTGGGGTGCTCACTTAGGCGACTTCACAGCAAGCGGTACTTGGTCAGTGCCCGAAAGCAAGTTGCACATAAACTTCTTAGAACTAAAAGCCGTGTTGTTAGCACTAAAAAGATTCCAACAATTAGTGCAAGGAAAGGTCGTCCTGATTGCCACAGACAACACTACAGTTGTGGCATACATCAACAAGGAGGGAGGTATGAGGTCAGGTTCACTCTGTGCCCTTCTTTGGCGGCTCCTATGTTGGTGCAATCTCAGACAAATAGTACTGAAGGCCAGACACATTCCGGGCCGTCTGAATGTAATTGCAGACAAGTTGTCTCGCCAGGGACAGGTCATTCAGACAGAGTGGTCCCTCCATCAGGAGATCTTCGACATCCTTTGTCGAACTTGGCATTACCCCCAAGTGGACATGTTTGCAACAAGGTACAACTGCAAGCTAGTCCAATTTGTGTCCCCAATTCCAGACCCAAAGGCCTGGTCAGTGGACGCTCTGACAATGTCCTGGGAAGGCCTGGACATGTACCTTTTCCCTCCAGTGTCTCTGATGGGGAAGGTGGTCAGCATGCTGTCAGATCACTGGTATCACAGAGCAATCCTGATTGCTCCGGGATGGCCCAACATGCCTTGGTTTTGGGACCTAGTGGAGCTGTCGGCGATGGTTCCTCTTTGTCTTCCACACCATCCAGATCTAGTGACCCAACCTTTCAACAAGGCACGTCACAGGGATCTGGCAAGCCTAAATCTCCATGCCTGGCTCCTAGAGCCCAGACAATCAGGGAGCAAGGGTTCTCTAGCCCAGTGGCGTCAAGAATTGAGGCGCCTCAAAGACGTTCAACCAGAGCAGTCTACGAAGCAAAGTGGGCCCTTTTTGTTAGATGGTGCGAAACAAGTCAGGTGGACTTCAGGAACCCATCTATAAAACAAATAGCAGATTTCCTCCTGCATCTTTTCCAGGAGAAGAATCTCCAGCCCAGCACTATTGATGGTTACAGGTCAGCCATTGCAGACAAACTGGGAAATACCTCGGTTAATGTCGGCAAGGATGACAATTTGACTAGACTGTTAGACAGTTTTCACAGAGATAGACCCAAAGGGCGCCGGGGGGGTTCCTGCTTGGAACCTCTCCCTGGTTTTACACCAGCTTACAAAAGCGCCTTTTGAACCACTCAGAAAGGCTTCTCTGAAGCACCTTACTTTCAAAACTGTTTTTCTCCTAGCCCTGGCTTCAGGAAAACGCAGGAGTGAGATTCACGCTTGGTTAAACAAAAATATCAGACACCAAGCTGATTGGTCCAAAGTTTCCCTCTACCCTTCACCAAGCTTCTTGGCGAAAAATCACTTGGCAAAAGAGGGACCAGAGTGCGTGGCCCCTGTGGTCATCCCGGCCTTAGCCCCCACTCTGGATAAGTCTTTAAAGGAAGACAGATCCCTTTGCCCCGTTCGGGCTCTTCGCTACTACCTGGACAAAACGCAGGACCTAAGAGCGGGAAAGGAGTTAGTTTTTGTTTCATTCAAACAAGGTTTTAACAAGGACATCTCTCCTGCCACTATCTCGTCCTGGATCAAACAAACAGTAGTGTTGTGTTATGATCTCTCTGACCAAGATTCCTTGACCTTACATCAGGTTAAGGCCCATGATGTTAGGGCCTTTGCGGCCTCCAAAGCCTTTCAAGGTGGCATATCTCTGGACCAGATTCTAGCAGCATGCCACTGGAAGTCCCACAACACCTTTACACAGTTTTACCTTAAGGATGTTGCCTGGGCAGATAAGGAGCTTTTTCACTTGGGTCCTGTGGTGGCGGCCCAGCAGATCCACCACTAGTCCCCTAAGCTTCTTTGTATATAATTATATATAGTGTACATACTAGTTAGTTTTAGGTGTAGGCTCACTTTTAGCCTAGGCCTTGGCTTCTCAAAGTCTTTTACTTCAGAGTAATCCTCTGGGTATAGGACTTTCCCTACTCTTCCAGGTTAACCGTGGGAATCATTGACTTGAACTCTTACTCTCTTCCTCCCCTCAGAGCAGTCAAAAAGGGGGGGGGGGGGGGGGGGGGGGCAGGTGGGTCTAGTTACCCTTGAGACTAACATATCTCCTCAAAGGACTAGAACCTCACACCTAGGTATAATATAAGAGTTCTTTCCAATCCTCAGAAGGCTGCCCTCCTTCCACTGGGTAGTTATTCTAGCTATCGTCTGGTAGGTAAGATGTATTAACGCAATGAAATTGCAAATTTTAATTAGTAAATTAAATTTTTATTAGTTAATACCTTACCTACCAGACGGGAAATTCCCACCCAGCCTTCCCCGCTTTCAACCTTACAATTCAACCTTAGGGACGAAAAAGATGCTATGACGTCACGTCCCTCTGGCGAGTGAGGCAGGAACTAGGCCACCTGGCGAGTGGAGTGGAGTGTACCGGGGGTGAAACCCAGGACGTCTTTTTCTTTCGTTTGGCGAGACCGGCTGGCGCCGGCATATAGCTATCGTCTGGTAGGTAAGGTATTAACTAATAAAAATTTAATTTACTAATTAAAATTTGCAAGTTTGTTAACTTTTTTATAAACACAGCAGACATTATGTTGATTGAAAACAATAAAATTGCAAGAATTTGAAATTAGATTGTTGTTTGAAGGCTACAGGTGGAGGTGACACAAGTATTCGACTGTGGCCAGTCTGCAAGGACACAATATTGCAGTCTTCTCCCTCATTGAATTACACTATACAGATTCCCCCTACACAGGTAAAGCTTGAATTGTAAGGTACATGAAAAGAAAGTAACAAAAGAGAATGCTTTTCTCTAATTGCATATGGAAAAAATATGTAAATTTACAACAATATATTTATGATTCAGAAAAATAGTTCAGTAGAATAGTTTAAAGAAATTAAAGCTTTCTAATAGTAATACTAATAAAAATCTTTGATTTAGTTTCCTTTTCAGTTAAATAATAAAGATATTTTTATGTAAGTAGATATTAAAAAACTGTTGAAGTGTTATTTTGAATGTTTTAGAATTTATAGTTGAAGATAATTTATTAAACTTATGAAAGCATTTTGTTTAAAAGTATGTCTAAATTTTAGTAAAAAATAATAGAATGGACTTATCAGCTGTTAAACTTTAGATCATAAAGTATGCAACAAGTGGTTAATATATAATTAGATCTTGTTAAATGGGAAATTTTTTTGTTTTATTTTTGTTTCCTTCAGGAAAACGATCCAGATTTCCCCCGCATTGTTTGCCTGAATTCTGACTGTGTGCTTACAATGACTAATGAAGGGTAAATTCGTCCTTAATTATATGAACTAGATTGAGTAATCGTTTTGTTTTTACCCCACAGCCCTTAAGGGCTGTCGGGGTATTGTTTTCACCTATGGTGTCCGGATGGGCGGGCGGCGGGAAAAGTTTGTCCGGCCTGTATCTCAGAAACTGTAAGGTGTAGAAAGTTGATACTTGGTAGGGACATTGGTTAGGGGGTGTAGGTGTGCAACGTCATGGTGTGACCTTGATTTGACCTCTGACCTTGCCGCAGTGACCTTGAGTTTGAAAATCTTGTCTGGGCTATATCTCACAAACCGTAAGGTGTAGGAAGTTGATACTTGGTAGGGACATTGGTTAGGGGGTGTAGGTGTGCAAAGTCATGGTGTGACCTTGATTTGACCTTGACCTTGCCGCAGTGACCTTGACCTATAAAATCTTGTCCGAGCTATATCTGGGAAACCGTAGGGTGTAGGAAGTTGACACTTGGTAGGGACATTGGTTAGGAGGTGTAGGTGTGCAACGTCATGGTGTGACCTTGATTTGACCTTTGACCTTGCTGTGGTGACCTTGACATATAAAATCTTGTCCGGGCTATATCTCAGAAAGCATAAGGTGTAGGAAGTTAATACTTAGTAGCGACATTGGTTGGGGGTTGTAGGTGTGCAATGTCATGGTGTGACCTTGATTTGACATTTGACCTAGCCATAGTGACCTTGACCTTTAAAATTTTGTCCAGGCAATATCTCTGAAACTGTAAAGTGTAGGAAGTTGATAGTTGGTAGGGACATTGCTTACTGGTTGTATCTGTGCATCATAGTTTTTAGTTTACTGATTAATGCTGTCATCTTGCTATTGAATTGTCTTATTTTAATACTTTATCTTTGCATACATTTTGTTTCTCTTAGATGTTATTTTCTCTACTTAAACATCATTTAGACCTTAATATAGCTGACACTGCTCTGAAAGTATCCTGATCTTTGTACTGTTTCACTACTTCTATATCTCATGGTGTTGAAAACTATTTCCCCAGGCTGTGGGGTACAGGCATCTCTGATGCTATTTTAATGTTAACTTTGACACTTTGTACAGGTCATAGCATAACTGATAGCTGAAAGCAGTGTATACTAGTTGGTCAAAATTTAACACTTAAAACCCATCTGTCACCTACAAGCAATTACCAACTTTTTGACTTCAAGACTTACTTGGAATCAAACCCACTACCTGAGTGCTGGGTGGCAAGTGTTTGACCCACTCATCCACTGTGCCCTTAAATTTCAGTAGAAAACAAAGGACCAAAAGTAAAGGCATATTCTTTATTCCACTGATAATGACACGGTAACAAAATTTAAATTAAGTTATTGTGTATAAGAATGATGTTAGAAATGCTGGTATAAATCTTTTCATTTGCAATATTTAAGTAAGAGAATAGATTATGAAGTAAAAATATATTAAGTAGGGCAGGGTATGTAGCAGTAGTATCTCAGTATTGAGACCATTTTACTTAAATACTCTGAAGACACTTTACAACTGCCATCTCAAGTATCAGCACATAACAGCATGGAAACAGAATATTAGAAACAAATCATACATCTGTAGAATTTATAAACCTTTATCTCATATTTTTTGTAGATTTTACACTTCTGTAGTGATTTGTGCACAAAAAACTGCTTTGTTTTGTTTTGATGAACTTCACTTGCTGTTAGTGGGCCTATTCGATTTGGATGGGATTTGGATGTGGTATACCTGAATTGAAATGGTTTTGCACTGACAGGATACTGTAATGGAAAATATACTACTGATCCTGCTCTAACACTTAAAATCAATAAATAAATAAAACTGAAAAAAAAATCCTCAAGACTGTGGTGCGGAAAAAAAATAGTCACCGGTTTTAAAATTAAGGGAGTGTAAAGTTTGAATAAACTGAAAAATAAAATCAATAATTTTTGGACATTAATTGTGGATGACTATTGAAATTAAACCCTGAGGATAATTTCTTTTAGCTGTACAGTTATTACGTGGCAGTTCCTTTACAAGTAATCAATAGGAAACAACAATTACTGTGACTATACAATGGATATATTAAGTGACCTAAAATATTAACAAAGCTCACAACCATATCACATACATGTATCTTTAAAACAGAATTTGGTTACTTCCTCGGAATAACCCATATATAATGAAGTAAATTTAACAATTTATTGCGCTATAATAGCTTACCATGTGGGACTGAATGCTGTTCTCGGATGGCCGCAAGGCATCAGTCCAACGTCTAGAAAAATAGACATTTATAGTTGGCCGTAGCCTCAAGTTGTCCTCTCGTGGTACACTACGAGATGTCTTCCTACTTTCTCGTTGGCAGTCCAACATGGTAAGCTTGTAGCTTATAAAAGCTACATTTAAGTAATTAAAATTTTCAATTTCTTACACTATAAAAATACCTGGAATACTTTCAGGGTGTTATGGAAATATGATATCAGTGCCAGTTCTTGGGAAGAAGTATTCAGAGAAAAGTCATTTACTTCCTACAGTGTTGTGAGTTCAACTAGAATTCCAGGTGTATTTGCTGTTGGGAATATCCATGGCTTGCTGAGAGTATTCATGCAAGGTACTTTACTCTTTTAATTGAAAGGTTAAGTGGTTTTTCACATCCTCCTTAGTAACAAGGACATCATAGACCATGGGTATTCTCTGTATGTTTTATGGGCAGGATTAAAATTTACAATATCAGCAACAAGTGGTAACTAGTAAGCGACTCGGGTCCATAAATTTTGTCTTAGAAATATTGTGCAACAATTAATTCTCAAGCCATTTATTCATTAAATCAGGCATTAGCATGCATATGTTTGTTTGAATATTACTGTATGGTTTACAACTAAATTCATATTTTGTTTCTTTCAGAGAGAATTTTGGAGACTTCCGCAGGAACTGGAAAGATTCACAGTGTAGTGTGGCTGTCTTCTGATGACCTCCAACTGACCTCACCTGACCAGTTATTGACCACTGGACCAGAGGGAGCAATGGTATGTATTTTAAAGTTATAGCCTATCATATGAACTTCTGTGAAAACATGTTTGATTTTTTCATCACAGGTATGTTCTCTCATATTTACTATTTCATGTTGTTTTACACTACAATACCTGCATTCATTTATGAACCCACTTCTAACTTGAATAAAAGTTTACTCTTCCAGCATTTTAAGATTATAAAAGTTTCACTACATTTAATACTAAGCAGCTATTGACAGTAGTATAGATTTTCCCTTGATTTCTACTTCAACTATGCCTATAAAGAATCTGTCTGGGATTAATCTTAGACCATTGTGATTTGTGTGGATTTTTTTTTTGATTTTTTTTAGTGTTTTAAGAGTTATAACAATTTTTTGCTTTGCCAGACTCTTTTTATTCTTGAGGATAGTACATATATGTTGCACCTTGAGCCATCATCAACTAACCCTGCATCCACTTCACTATATTTCACATGAAAACTGTACCACTTTATTGTGCTGTCCGTTTTCCACTCTAGCAGTTATAGCGTATTAATGTTTCCATTAGACCATGTGGCAGCTCACCTCAGAGAGCCTGCATCCACTTCATCAGTTCATTCTGCCATACACCAAACAGAGGTGGGTGACTGCTGCTGTCTTCTTGCCACACAAGTCTGTTCTGATTGGTGGAGATAGAGGTGGCACTCTTCATGTGTTCTCGACAGATAAAGAGGTACTCATTGGGAAAATTTTTGTATCAGTCATCTCCCAAAATGTTATAATACTACAGTAAATGTTTAGAAGTTTCTTTTAAGTAGAAGAAACTGTTGTTCTGAATTTGGGTATTTTGAGGTCCATCAACAGGTTACTCTGTCGGATGGGCCTAACAATTGTTAAGCTATTCAGTTTAGTTAATATTATACAAAAAGGTAAATATTGACTTTGCAGTTTCTGTTTTTCTAACAGAAATTTTAAAGTTATTTTCTCCCTGTTTCACACTCATAGCTTATCTCATATTATAAGAAGTCAGCTACCTCAGTGCCCAGTTAGGCACTGATATCTTGTTGTTTTATGAAGGTTGACAATATTTCTTAATTTTGTAGGAATTAGCTTTTGACTCTGCCCATTTAAGACCTGTTCACAGAGTTTGGTGTAGTTGTAAAAATTTGTATTGAATTTCCGTTCACAACTAGTCCTTAGTGCCCCATATATTGACCTTGTATTTTGGAAGTGCACGTTTCAAATTGAGCTGTTCTGTATCACCATTTTGTTCCACCCCTCTTCATTCCTCTGGAGTTTACATTTTAGTTTAACATGTGAGAGCACATCGCAGGTTTTTCAAAAATTTTAAAACATCAGCTACATGTACGAAATGATGTTCATTTTATGGTGAACGTGTCATACCCAAATACAAATCTTGACTTATAAACAAGCCTGGTAATTTAAATATTTTCATCCCATGATGCTTGTGAGGCCATTATGGAACTGTGTAAACTGGGTATTGTATAGTACTTTAGTGGTCTACTTATTTCATGCTCCTAGGATCCAACACAGAGTCTGTGGAAGATCCATGGTAAGACAGGTGTGACTGATATCTGTTGCCATGGTGACCAGGTCTGTTCTACAGGCAGGGATGGTCAGTACAGGGTGTTTGAGCTGTCTGAAGAAGGAGACCTACAGTTGCTTTCTGTGCATAAAGTAAGTCAAAGAAATAGACTAAAAACCTCTTTTATCTAAATTTCAGTTATCTGAAAGAAATACTGTGTAATTGGATGCCGCTGTTTTAATATAAAATAGTCTATTGTTCGTTAAAACAGACTAAAAACCTTTGCATACTAGAAACCTCTATCATCTGAATTTCAGTTGTCTGAAAAGAAATACTGCATTATTGGATGCAGCTGCTTCAATATAAAGTGGTGTGTTGTGTATTTTGTGTTTTAAGCTATTGTGCAGTGTTACTAGCATTCTGTATTATTTCTGGCAGGTCAACAAAGGGTTTGAATGGATTGCAAGATTGCTGGTCACAGATGAAGGAATGATGGCTCTTGGTTTTCATACAGTAAGACATGTTTTCAGTGAAGACAATCAGATCCCCTTAAAGTCAAACTGATAAGTAGAATTCTATTGCAAGTAAAAACTAATCTGTTAAAGTTTTATCTGAAATATTACCGGTTAAGTAAAAGTATTGTTCTGGTCCCTTGAGAATTCACTAAAGATTGGTTCATTTGTATCAGAGTAATGTAAAATAAAATTACATTAATTATATCCCCAGACGAAAGTCGGGGATATATTGGATTCAGGTCCGTCGCGCCGCCGCCGCCGCCGTAAAAATTTCCTTGTGGACGCGATAACTCAAAAACAAAGTAATATTTTTTTTTCAAACTTGGTACACATGTTAAGGGTGCCCAAAGGAAGATCCCTATTTTAAGGTGACCTTAAACTCCCAGTAATAAAGAACTTATGGCCACCTTAAGGTCAGAAATTGGACTTTTGGCCACTTAGAGCCCTGTAGGTCACAAACTATGATGCTCAGCTGGCTGAAATTTTACCTGACAACACATTAATATGTTCTTAGTACATGTGCCGAAAATCACGACTTTAAGTTGAGGAGAAAATTGTGTTTGAGGCCCATAAATACCCCCACTTAGGGATTTTTTGCTATACTTTTCACATATTTTGCCCTATAATTTGGAAGTGGTAATTCTGATGAGTCTCAAACTGCGCTAGGTATAACTTTGATATGTAATCCTTGTCTGTAGAAAATTTTAGGGCTGTACGTTTACCCAAAGGGGTCGACTTAAGGTCTCAAAAGTGCCCACAGAGACCCAATTTATGCACTTTTTGCCACTTTCAAGCACTGTAGCTTTCAAACTATGTCTCTCATCTAAGTTAAATATCATCTGGGAATATATCTATGTGTTTTCTTATATGTGCCCCAACATTTAGGCCTTTAATAGACAGTTAACCTGTGTATCAGGACCATAAACACCCACCCGAGTGACCCTTATAAGACATTTTTCACATCTTTTTCCCTGTAACTTGGAAATGGTAAGTCTGAGAAGTTTCAAACTGTATTAGATATATATTCTGTGTGTAATCTTAGTATGTAACAGATTTTAAGTCTGAAGCTTTAATTTTGAAGGTCAAATTGAGGTCTCTAAAAGGCTCCCAAAGACCCAATATTTGGACTTTTTGCTGCTTTTAAGCCCTGTGACTGTCAAACTAGGTGACTGATAGAGCTCAAATCCTATCTGGGAAGATATTAGTATGTTATTTATATATGTGCCAAAAATTAAGGCTTGAAGAAGACATTTAACCTGTGTATGAGGACCATAAATTCCCACCCGAGTGACCATTTTTAGACATTTTTCACATATTTTGCCCTGTAACTTGGAAATGGTAAGTCTAAGAAGTTTCAAACTGTATTAGATGCATATTCTATGTGTAATCTTAGTATGTGACAAATTTTAAGTCTGAAGCTTTAATTTGAAGGCCACATTTAGGTCTCTAGAAGGCCCCATAAAGACCCAGTATTTGGACTTTTTGCCAATTTTAAGGCCTGTGACTGTTAAACTATGTGACTGATAGAGCTGAAATCTCATCTGGGAATACATTATTATGTTCTTTTTACATGTGCCAAAAATCAAGGCTTCAAGTAGACATTTAACCTGTGTATGAGGACCTTAAACACCCACCTGAGTGACCCTTTTAAGACATTTTTCACATATTTTGCTCTGTAACTTGGAAATGGTAAGTCTGAGAAGTTTCAAACTTTATTAGATACATATTCTATGTGTAATCTTAGTATGTGACAAATTTTAAGTCTGAAGCTTTAATTTGAAAGCCACATCGAAATCTCTAAAAGGCCCACAGAGACCCAATATTTGGACTTTTTGCCACCTTAAAGCACTGTGACTGTTTACTATGTGATTGATGGAGCTGAAATCCCATCTGGGAATGCATTATTATATCCTTTTTACATATGCCGAAAATCAAGGTTTTTTGTAGACATTTAACCTGTGTACGAGGGTCATAGACACTCGCCCAAGTGCCTTTTTGGACATTTTTTCCGTATTTTGCCCTGTTATTTGGAAATGCTTAGTGTGACAAGTCTTAACCTGTATTATATATAATTTTTGTTTGTTATGTATGTCCCCCAAAAAGTTTCAGATCTGTAGTTTAATTGCTAAGGTCTCTTTAACAATTGTAAAATGCCCACAGAAACCCAATTTATGGACATTATGCCACTTTAAAGTCCAGTAACTGTCAAACTATGTGGGTTATAGAGCTGAAATCTTTGAATTTTTAAAAGGAAATGCCTATCTATTTAAATTTTGAATATTAATAATGTTATGGCTATCTTAGTCTTTTAAGAACTTATTTTTGTGTGTTATACCTCTGCTTGCTGAGTTTTTCACTTTTTAAAATGAAACTGGTTAAACGCCGGTTAAACATATTCAAGTAGACAAAATGGACACTTTAAGTGACCTTTAAGTCCCAATATTAATGAAATTATATCCGTATGTAGTAAAACTAGGGGATTTTTAACCCTCAACTAGCCCAGTTTTATTCAACTTGCCTCAATTAATTTTGACACAGCTCCTACAGGTATGAACTCATTTAAGTTGATAATCACATACTTAAAATTCTCAATTCTTTTTGTATTTGAGTACCCCTTTTATATAGATTGTTTGTTTACCATTTATGCTGTAGCACTCCATCTCTTTGAGAGAACATGTAAACTGTGTAAAAAAGATGTAGAAGATGAGATACATTTTGTTTGTGTTTGTCCAGCTTTAGAGCTGATTCGTATGAAATATTTCAAAATTTTAAATATAGATAAATCTGAATTATTAATAGATCAATTATCAAGGGTATTAACTCATATGAATGTCAATATGGTTATTAATTTTATTTTTGATTTGTGGCAAGAAAGAAAAAGTAAATTATATTGTTAATTTTTATGTATTGAATTGCTGTCTTTATTTACTGTATCTTACCTCAAAATATGTTTGCTCTGTTTGTTATTAACTCTCTATTTAAAGTGACTTGTAAGCCCATATAGGGCTGGGTATTACTTCAATAGTTTTTGTATAATCCTTGTCAACATAATACATGTCACTATAATAAACTACTAAACTAAACTAAGTCCCAACCCACATCCCCCACCCGGATTCCCCCCACCCACCTCTGGGACCTCCAGCTATATTGAGTGACACTAAATAAACAAAGGTATTTAATGATATCAGATGAGAAACAAAGAACTCAATGGGGTTGCAGATCTTGTGTAATAGTGAGAGAGGTGTGGAGAAGGGGAGAGGGGTGGGGGTGGGAGGTGGTGGGCTTCATTACATATAACACAAAGGGGAGTCAGAACTGAGATTGTGTCACATATTTAGGTTGCATATATATGGACCACATATATAGGTATAGAGGAAATGAATAACTGAAAACAATTTGCAAATTCTAAAAATAATATAATAAAATAATAATATAAATAATTTTTTTTTAAATAATATTTTATTTGTGAACAAATATAGAAACAGATATGCGCTTTTGGGATTATGAATTTTAGAATGGACATTGAATCATCAATCATTTAAATACTTTGAAGGAAGATTGAAAAGTATGATGAGTTGAGTTAAAAATAATATTTTATTTGTCAACAAATATAGAAACAGATATGCTCTTTTGGGATTATTATTTTAGAATGGACATTCAATCATCAATCGTTTAAATACTTTGAAAATAGGTTTAGAGTTATCATTGCAGGAAGATTGAAAATATAATTTGAGTTATGTATTCGGTGTCTGGGGATACACCATCTTCCTTGGGAAGATATAAACAGAGTAGATTGATGTGCTGAAGTTCATATAATAATGGGTAATTATGTTTTTAAAAATTCCCGATCAAAACCTGTGGCGTGAGTGATGACCTGTCTGGGGATATGTTGGCGCCGAGTTGGCCCAATCTAGTATGTAATATGGAAGCAAAAATTTAAACACTTTGTTTGTCTTTATTATATCAAAATATTCATTATAAGTTGTACTAAGCAAGAAGAGTGTGACCTGTTCCAACTATTTTTGCTTCATTTCCTTAATTGTCTAATTAATCTTATCTTAATTCTTTTGCCATTGGATAACATTGCTGGAGTCCTTACATGTTTTCAGTGAAGACAATCAGATCCCCTTAAAGTCAAACTGATAAGTAGAATTCTATTGCAAGTAAAAACTAATCTGTTAAAGTTTTATCTGAAATATTACCAATTAAGTAAAAGTATTATTCTGGTCCCTTGAGAATTCACTAAAGATTGGTTCATTTGTATCAGAGTAATGTAAAATAAAATTACATTAATATGTGATATGGAAGCAAAAATTTAAACACTTTGTTTGTCTTTATTATATCAAAATATTCATTATAAGTTGTATTAAGCAAGAAGAGTGTGACCTGTTCCAACTATTTTTGCTTCATTTCCTTAATTGTCTAATTAATCTTATCTTAATTCTTTTGCCATTGGATAACATTGCTGGAGTCCTTTCCATAGTTGTTTCATGGGACACACACTGATAAGTTCTTGGTTCAGTTTTTACCCCACGGTTGTTAAGGGCTGTCGGGGTATTGTTTTCACCCATGGTGTCCTGACTGGCAGGTGAAAAGTTTTTCCGGGCTCTTTCTCAGAAACCGTAAGGTGTAGAAAGTTGATACTTGGTAGGGACATTGGTTAGAAGGTGTAGGTGTGCAATGCCATGGTGTGACCTTGATTTGACCTTGCCGTAGTGACCTTGACCTATAAAATCTTGTCCACCCTATATCTCAGAAACTGTAAGGTGTAGGAAGTTGATACTTGGTAGGGACATTGGTCAGAAGGTGTAGGTGTGCAATGTCATGGTGTGACCTTGATTTGACCTTGCTGTACTGACCTTGACCTATAAAATCTTCTCCACCCTATATCTCGGAAACCGTAAGGTGTAGGAAGTTGATACTTGGTAGGGACATTGGTTAGGGGTTGTAGGTGTGCAACATCATGGTGTGACCTTGATTTGACCTTTGACCTTGCCGTAGTGACCTATAAAATCTAGTCTGGGCTATAACTTGGAAACCTTAAGGTGCAGGACGTTGATACTTGGTAGGGACAGTGGTTAGGGGGGTGTAGGTGTGCAACATCATGGTGTGACCTTGATTTGACGTTTGACCTTGCCGTAGTGACCTTGACCTATAAAATCTTGTCTGGGGTATATCTCGGAAACCATAAGGTGTAGGAAGTCGATACTTGGTAGGGACATTGGTTAGGAGGTACAGGTGTGCCTTGTCATGGTGTGACCTTGATTTGACCTTGTCGTAGTGACATTGACCTATAAAATCTTGTCCGGGCAATATCTCAGAAACTGTAAGGTGCAGAAAGTTGATTCTTGACAGGGACATTGGTTCTGGATTGTAGGTGTGCAACATCATGGTGTGATCTTGATTTGACCTTTGACCTCGCCGTAGTGATCTTGACCTTTAAAATCTTGTCCAGGCTATATCTTGGAAACGGTAAGGCGTGGGAAGTTGATACTTGGTAGGGCCATTGGTAAGGAGGTGTTGGTGTACATCGTCATGGTGTGACCTTGATTTTACTTTTGAACTTGCCATAGTGACCTTGACCTATGAAATCTTGTCTGGGCTATTTCTTTGATTCCATAAGGTGTAGAAGGTTGACACTTGGTAGGGACATTGGTTAGGGGTTGTATGTAAATGTATGTGTGCATCATGGTGTGACCAATTTTCCCTGCCAAAGTGTGTTCAGCTGCCATATTTGAGACATCTTTCTCTTATGACAAGGATATGTAGATTGCTGCAACTGTTTATTATATGCACTTTTACATAGTTATGCTGTTTCCATTGACAGCTATTCTCCAATTAATGAATTTTACAGCTTCATATTTTTAGTTAAATGATTAGTGCTGTCATCTTGCTATTGAATTGTCTTGTTTGAGTACTTTATCTTTACATACATTTTCTTTCTCTTAGATGTTATTATCTCTACTTAAACATTATTTGGATCTTTATATAAGTGACACTGCGCTGAAAGTATTCTGGTCTTTGTACTGTTTCACTACTTTTATATGTCATGGTGTGAAAAACTACTTCCCCAGGCTGTGGGTTACGGGCATCTCTGATTCTATTTTTTCAATTGTTACTACCTTTAGGATCAGTTTGTGGCCTATAGTATATCAACCAATCAGAAGTTGCTGAGCATTCCGTGTGGAGGGGGACACAGAGCCTGGGACTTTGAGCTTGATAAACAGTCCGGAGTCTACAACTTTGTGTACATCAAAAACCAGGACATAATACACTGCCAAGGTCAACTGAATGTCACACAGAAGGTTCTTAAGGTAATACAATGGTGAACACAGAGTGGATTGTGCCTCACATAAATATATGTCTTATAGACAGTATAAATTATTTTCCTGTTAATGCAGTGCCTTAATATTAAAATAAACCGTATAAGGTATCTCAGTTTCGCTATATACCATTATCGAGTACATTACCAAGCAGGGCCACTCAAGCTGCAGTATACTCTATAAATAGAACCAGTTTTAAGTCCAATTTTTGTCATGGCTGGATCAACCTGATCCCAATATCATGGAGTCGTGTACTTTTACTGGAACTTAGCAATTTATTTAACTAGAACCAAAGCTATTTAGTTTACATTATGTTTGGGCGGGTTGCATGTAACCAACCCAGCTACTAAATGGATGTCTCCAACACCTGTCTATTGGTCAACATTTGGTTTCTGGACTCTAACTCAAAGATGCTTCCGCTGATGGATTTAAAGTTCAACTTGGTGATAGGACACCACCTGGGCTAGGTTACTTTTGAAATTGGTGCCAATCTGTGAGTTTGTCTGTCCATACATTTGTCCTTCAACATTTTGGTTTCCAGACTCTTAACTCGAAGATGCTTCCGCCTGTCCAATTCAAACTTGACAGAATGGTAGTACAAGATATCTTTTTACAAACAAATAATAAACTTGAAATTTGTTACCCTAACCCTTGATAACGATTGAGCAACACGCCTTTATGATGTCTATAACCCCAGTTTTTACCCCACAGCCCTTAATGGCTGTTGGGGTATTGTTTTCACCCATGGTGTCCGGATGGGCGGACGGGCGGGCGGGTTTGGGCGGCGGGAAATAGTTTGTCCGGGCTGTATCTCAGAAACCGTAAGGTGTAGGAAGTTGATACTTGGTAGGGACAGTGGTTAGGGGGTGTAGGTGTGCAACGTCATGGTCTGACCTTGATTTGACCTTTGACCTTGCCGTAGTGACCTTGACCTATAAAATGTTGTCCGGGCTATATCTCGGAAACTGTAAGGCTTGGGAAGTTGATATTTGGTAGGGACATTGGTTAGGGGGTGTAGGTGTGCAACGTCATGGTGTGACCTTGATTTGACCTTTAACCTTGCTGTAGTGACCTTGACCTATAAAATATTGTCCGGGTTTTATCTCGGAAACTGTTAGGTGCAGGAAGTTGATATTTGGTAGAGACATTGGCTAGGGGGTGTAGGTGTGCAGCATCATGGTGTGACCTTGATTTGACCTTTGACCTTGCCATAGTGACCTTGACCTATAAAATCGTCAGGGCTGGATCTCGGAAACCGTAAGGTGTAGGAAGTTGATACTTGGTAGGGACATTAATTATTGGCTATAGGTGTGTATTATCATGGTGTGACCTTAATTTGACCTTTTACCTTGCCGTAGTGACCTTGACCTTTAAAATCTTGTTGCACCTTTGGGTCTGTCTTTTGATGCAGATTAAGCAAAAGTCATATTAGAATTTATTAAGAATTTTACTTTCATAACTTCCCATTGTAAGAGATAGAATTTCATCAAGTGAGCCACAGATTTTACTCCAACACCACACATAAGCATTCATTAAATGTATTACCACTTCTGTATGCATGGTAATATTCAAACCATCTAAACCATAATTCGGAAATGCAGATGTATATAAAGAGTGTTGAATTTTAGTTTACTGATTAATGCTGTCATCTTGTCATTGAATTATCTTGTTTTAATACTTCATCTTTATGCGCATTATCTTTCTTTTAAACATTATTTCTCCATTTAAACACTGGTACAGTACTTCTATATCTCATGGTGTTGAAAATATTTCCCAAGGCTGTGGGGTACGGGCATCTCTGATGCTATTTTCTTGTTTTTTCAAGTACATGTATTGATATGTGTGTTCAATACAGGTACAGCATTAGCTGTCAGTCTGTTGGCTGATAACTTTTATTGTATACTTTTTAGGAGAGTCTGCATGGCAGGGAAGTATGTGTTGTAAAGCATGTCTTCTCAGGTTAGTGGACAGGAAGTTGTTAAATTTGTGAGAATTTGTACAAAACTAAAAATTTATTTAAAAAAAATCCATTTCTCTTAATGTACTTCATCTTGTAATTGCCATGAGTTATGCTATTAACTTCTCAAGTAACGTCTGGGTATGTGATCCATTGAAGAAATCTATGTCCTGACCATATTCTTTTCTCCAGAATGAATTTTATTAGAAAATATATTTTAAACAGTACAATGTTTTGGTATCACCCTAATGCACACTCTCTGGACGATTTAGCATTTATATAAAAATTGTTGTGTGTAGCCAAATGTTTCATCAATAATTGGTATATCCCCTTTTTCAGTTGTCTGTTAGTGATTTCAAATGACCACTCATATAGTATCTTCTCATAAAATGAATGAACTACTTACAGCTTGTTTTCATTTTGTTCCAGAAGAAGAGAGTCATGTTATTGCCACAGCTGGAGAAGATACCATGATAAATCTACTACGTTTAAATGGTAAAATGACATATTACCATTAACATTACAGATGACATGCATTATTCGTTTAATTAGTACAGGAAATATTTTAGATACTAGAGTCAAAATCAACAGAAAAGGTTCTCAAAGAGGCGCTAACATTTTTATTCTTGGAAAATATTCTAAGAATAAGAAAAACTTTTAAGAAGAATTTTTCAATTTTCCATAAAAAGTCTAATTGCACTACAGTTTTTTCCATAAATAATACTTCAGTTTTGATTAACATCTAAAATACTAATAGTTTTCCACATATCTGTTGTTTCAGATTCATCATTATTACCACAGAGGTCTAAAAATGCCTAACAATTTAAAACTTATTATTCTCAGAAAATTTTCTTATTCAAAGAAGTTTGCGGGGGAAGTGGCTGTTTTTTTTTGTCTGAGTAAATTCACAAAACAAGAATTGTTGCAAGAATAAATGTTAGTGAATATGAGTCCAGACATGTAGTTCCATTTTAAATAATGTAGTTCCAATAAGTTCTTCTGTATCATATTATTTCATAACAAATATAAAGATTTATTATCTGTTGTGCCTTCTTTAAATATCTTTTGGTATATTATTCTGTGGCATATTTCACATGATGTGATGAAGTGTTTACATATCTGTGGGGCATTGATATCCATCTTTGTAAGAAATACTTAGATTTAAAATTGTTCTTTCAATATGCAGGCTCGTCAGAGAGTGAAATGCCTCAAGTTGTGGGAAGGCTTCAGGGTCATTTATCCAGTGTGAGAGCCTTAGCAGTATGTAGCATACCTAACCCAAAACACAGCAATTCTTATAAAAGCAATGGTGAAAGGAAGGTTAATTCTGTCCACAAGACTGTCATGTTCTCTGCTGGAGGAAGAGCAGAAATAAAGGCTTGGTGTGTCTACAATAGCAAGACTACTGAGATAGATGGAAAAGCAGCTTGCAGTGGAGAAACACATCTAATTAATGGCGCTGGTTCATGTGGATTAAAGGAAAGGCCAATAGCTGGTACAAATGGTGATGTAAAGAACAGAAGACCAGTTAAAGATGATGCATTTGACATGTTACAACAGTGTAGTAAGGAAGCATTTTCAACTGACAGTAGTACATCACAAGATGCAAATAAAGCAGAGAAAACCAATGAAAACTGTGATGCAGAGAAGAAGTCCCTGGAACCTGAGTGTGCTAATGATTCCTCCACTCAAGATTGTACCATCAGCGAATCCCTGAGTGGTGTTCAGAGGGCTGTAATCATAAACCAAGACAAGTGTTGGTACAGGTATATGGGAACTCATTCACTCTCACAGAGGACTTTATCGTGTAAACCATGGAGAACTAGTTACAGTAACTCAGACCCAGAGACTAGATACATGGATCTGAGTGCATTTTGTGTGAATGAATTGAGCAGTGACTATCCAAACCATCTATACATTATCCTGGCAGCTTGTTCTGATGGTTTCGTACGCCTGCTGGCATTTAACGAAACGACTGGCTTGTTTACAATTCTTGCAGCCAGTAGCTTTCACCAACACTGTGTGCTAAAGGTGAAACATTTGATTTTGAGAGAACAAGGCCAGTCTAACACAGTACGGACTAGTAAAGATAGCAATTTGCATGTACTTTTAATCAGTGCTGCTACAGACGGAAGAATTGCCATTTGGGATGTATATGGTATTGTAAAAGCCTATGTTACCTACCAGTGTATGACTGCAGATGGACTTTACCCCACTGGTGGTGTCCTGCAAGCAGGCAGCCTCTCAGATAGTATTGATTTTGGCTCAGTCATAGAGTTGAATACACCTGTTGTATCTGTACCCATACACCAGTCAGGCATTAATGCTCTAGTCATCAAGCTTCTGTCAGGTAAGGAAGAGATCTAAATTGTATTAGTATGTAGTTAAATAAGGGAGAGCAGAGAATAACTACCATAAAATTTCTGGAGAAGAATTATTTTACTTTTAGTTGAAATTCAGTGACTTGTGTTATTTATGATACCTAGTCTGTTCAGCAATGGCTTTCAGTTGGATATTGATATTAGTATTATTAGAGATATTTGGAAATATAAGGAACACATGCTTAACCCAGCTTTTATTCCCAAGTTAATGAAGAATTGGTTTAACAAAATGGGGTTTGACATGTGATTTTATACATTTATACATTACAGTGGGTAACTGTAGTATAAGAGGAAAGTAGTTCAAACTCTGTTTTGTACTGTAACCAGTGGGCATTAGCAAGCAGATACAGACATTCTCATCTTAAAAGATAACCCCATGTTTCAAACCAACAACTTGAAAGATTTGAATTAGATATGTGACCATTACACCAGAGAAATTTCAGTATAAAGACAGATATATAAAACATTGTCAGTGAGGATACAAGGTACAGTAATACTAAGCATAAAGTTCCTCTGTATTTTTTTTCAGAGACTTGTTTTCTTGTGGCAAGTGGTGGGGATGATAATATGCTTGCTGTGTCCAGATTTGAAGTGACTTACTCGGACAAATTCTGTATTCACAGTAAGAGTAAATGTCTACTGGATTCAGTGCACTCAGCCCAGATAACCGGTAATCTATTACATTTATATTTAGTTATCAGAGTTTTACATCACTTTCAGCAACATCTCGTATCAGGACAGGCTCTGGGTGAATATCACACCTGACCATGAGTCTGATTCGAACAAGACCACAGATTGAGTCCTGTGACTTGTAAACATCTCTAGCTCACTGAGGCCTCTACCTACAAACTTATGAACCATTATGACTAAGACAGACAAGAAAAATTTATCTGGATAGCTTCAAAAATAAACTGTTTCTTAATATATTATAAAAGCTTGGTATTTAAAGAATCTGGAATTAAAATATCTGCTCTAGAAAAAATGTTTCATGTTAAGGCCATATTTTTTTTTTAAATATATACAGTTCTTTTGGCACCAAACTCTATCTTATTCTTTTCTGAATAGTATTGAATTTCAAAGATGGAAAATGTGAAATCATTGCAAAATGAAAAAAAAAACTCATTATTTTTTACATAAAACTTGCATTTTATTGCGTTAATACATCCTATCCAATGGACAATATGCTAAACCGGTCGGCGCAGACCGGCCCGCCAAACGTCAGAAAAAGACGTCCTGTGTTTCCACCGGCTGGCCGGTCCTCACACTGCACTCGCCAGGTGGCGTGTAGTACTTCCTTCCTGTCTAGACAAGCTGACGTCATAGCATCTTTTTCGTTTGGCGCATACACTGCTTGAACGGATTTTGGAAATTGTTTAATTATTTAGAGATATTGTGAGTTAGAAGAATTGTTGAACTTTATGAATTGGCAAATCTCTTCCTCAAGTATTATAGACTATTTTGGAGTTCTCAGCTTATCTGGAACCTTGTGAGTTTGTTAGAAGTGCTGTGTTTTTACAACCGTGGTATCACTTCCTCACGTTTTTGTTACTCCATTATGTCTTCTCCTGGTCAACGTCGGGGGGGGATGCGGACATATGATGGCGGGGTTTGACCACCACACTATGTGCGCTAGGTGTAGAGATAAGAAGAAAGGCTCTGACCCCTGTACCAAATCTCCACCTACTTCATGCATGCACTGTGACGCCTTAACCCCAGAACAGAAGGATCAGCTTGCCACCCCCTCGTATAAACTTAAAAAAGAGAGGAAAGAAGCCAAGTCATCAACGCCTCTTAAGGAATCAGACACTCTCAGTCCCACCCTTGGGGACCCGGCACTTGTGTCGGTAGTGGGGGTCGTGGATGGCCAAAACACCTCTGGTGTTTCGGGTTTGAGTGGGCCAGTGGAGAAGAAAGCAAAGAAGACTGAGGCTAAGCATTCCACTAAAGCCAAGTCGGATAAGCCGACCAAGTCTACCTCTAGCCGACCACCAACTTCTTCAACTGATCAGGGCAAGTCTACCACCTCCACTACCGACACAAAGATTGCCGACGTGGATAAGAAGTAGTCGGACAGATTTAACCGGCTAGAAGCCTTGCTATTGGCTAAGACTCTGGACCCTCCACGAGACCCTGTATTTAGTACAGTTAAAGTTACACCACCTCGTGCTCCACCAGCAAATGTGGTCCGGACCGACCCATTCCTGAAGCCAGCTTCTCAACCGACCAACCAGGCTGTAGAATCACCGGCCACCAACTCATCTCATACAAAGCTGGCCCCAAGGTATCATCTTCTGCACAGCCCGACCCTCCTACGTCGGTAACTGCTCACAGACAGTTGTCTACTGCCTTTGATGTCTCCCGCAAAGAATCCCTCTTGTCTAGTGAGTCGGACTCTGACTCTTCATCTTCAGACCGACCCCCCTGGACATCCTACCGGAAGAGGGTGAATTGTCGGACGAGCAAGAAGCTAACCTATCTGATCAGGAACAGTCTTTGTCCGAAGAACAATCTTACCGCGAAACCATGCGCAGGATCAGATCCTATATGGGTTGGCATCACATACTGGACACTGACTCAGGTGCTACAACCTCAGAAGATAACCCGTTTGCGGGCCCCAAGTTACACACTCTGGGCAAGACCTCTGTCAACCTACCTACCGACGAATGGCTTTGTCGGAAGATGTCCAAACTGAACATTACCTTAGTCCAGGGATATCCTACCCGCACTTCTGAGGCAGCAGGACTTTTGAGGGATCAGTTTGTTCGCCCCCCTAAGTCGCAGCAAAAGTGGTACGGCTTTCATCCGAACCCTAAGAAGGACTCTGACCAAACTGCCTTCTCTTGGCATACTGGAGCTTCACGACTCAACAGCACCTATCTCAGGATAGCTCGACAGGCCGGTGTAAAAGTAAATCTTCCCCCCCATAAAATCTCCCCCCCCCCCGGGGGGCGAGATTTTCTAGAAAATAGTCCCCCCCGCCATAAAAATTTACCCCCCCACCTGTGATAATGATAAAAAATTATTAATATTTCAAATTGTCTTTATTTAAACAGTGTACAAAGAATACAAGGGAAGTCAATAATTTCTACAATATAAAAGCACCATAAAAGGTAATATAAAATGCAGATTACAAAACATCTAACCTCTTTATGCTAACTGTATTACAGATTACTGACATTGATCACACTTTAAATTCTGCCATAAGCAGGCTATGTGTGTTTTCTTTGAACATTTTTTACAGTTTTTCATAGATCTGTTGTTTGGCTGCCTACATGAACAGTCTATTTCAATTGAAAATGTCCTTTCTTCAAGAGTGGTTACTTTACACTCAGTTGTTGGAAATGGACACATTTCACCCTTTTCTAGGCAATCTCTGAGATGGGGCCGGAGTCTTTTACTGTCCAGCCTTAATGTCTTAACATCTATACCATTTAAAATGGCTGTTGAAAAGACAATATCAAATTCTAAATTACTGTTGAAGATTACACTTTTGAAATATCTTATTTAAATTTCAATGATTAGAAGTTATACAAAAAGTAAACCTGAAAGTTTGGAATGCAAGTTATTATTATAATATACCTAACCAGAAGTAAAGATCAAACCCTAAAATACTGTGCTGTTTAATGGGTGTTCATTCCATTCATAGAATTCACACCATAAGTGACCATGATAGATAAAAATAAATGTTAGGTAATGATGATATTAGAAGTAATCTGAAGTAAAACCATACACTGATAAAGTACAGGTCTGCATAATGAGTTTAATGATTTTTTTATTTCATTCAAAGAAGTTATACAACAAGTAAAACTAATGGATCTTCCAAAATGGAAGGTATTATTAATGAAATAAACATATACAATGCTAAAGTACAGGTACAGGTCTGCATATGTGTCATGTTTTTGTTTCATTCAAATAAGTGATGCAACAAGGAAACCTAATAGTTCCACCAAAATGGAAGGTATTATTATCACAAATCTAAAAGGATAGCAAAATATGAAATGGCAAACAGCAGGTCTGTATGACAGATATTCTAAAAACTAATAAAGTACAAAACTAACAGTTCAAGATTAATGTCCTTAGGTGGGGGGGAAAATTTTCAGGCAGGGGGTATTATTTTCTAGAAAATATCCCCCCCCGGAGGGGAATATTTTCTAGAAAATATACCCCCGGGGGTAATATTTTCTAGAAAATCCTCCCCCCGGGGGGGAAGATTTTATGGGGGGAAGATTTACCATTACACCGGCATTGCTAGTTCTCCTCCCATGTCACGCCCTATCTCTCAAGAAAGTCTGCGCAAGTGGGAGAGGTCTGCACGTGAATCCACTGTAATTTGCAACCATGCAGTCAGTTTTAGCCGGTGTCTGCTTAAAATCCAGGAGAATATGAACTCTCAGTTAAAAGCTATCAGAGTTGAATCCAAGGGAAAGACAGCAACCAAAGTGTCAGCGGCAGTGGACGAACTCCAGTTTCTCCAAGAGTTTAACTCTAGTGTATGCCAGGCCATGGCGAAATCCATGGAACACTTGACTGAGTTCGTCTTTGTTAATATGGCCAACACCACTTTGCTCAGACGCGATTCCTACTTAGCCTACCTCAAGGCTGGTGTGAAAGCTGACACTCTGCATGCCTTACTTACCGCACCTCTCCAGTCGGATACCTTGTGTTCCCGGACAGTGTGGTTAAGAGGGCAGAGGAAGACATTACTGTTTTTGATAAGGGTCGGTCCAGCTCAGTATACAAAGGAAGGAGATATCACTCCTATGAGAGGCAGGACTCCAAGACTGAAGGTCGCCAAGATAGGCCGGCTTGGAAAAATCTGTCCCGCACTCAACGTAGGAAACAGAAAGGCAGGCCCCAGTACTCATCCCGACTGGCCAAGGGTCAGCAGCAGCGTAAATGACAATCAATGTGTAACTCAGTTGAAGCCTCTGCTGCTGACCGGGAGCCCTACAGGAAAGACACTAGACACTCATTTAAATGTAAAGCTAGATCTTGTTCATTTTGCTCATACTGCTCCCGCGCATTCTCAAAAGAACGAAATAAGTCCCGGGGCAGCAGGTTGTTCTTACAAGAAAGATACATTAAAACCTGTGAAAAGTGTTTCTTGTGTCATTCCATTGTCTTATGTAAATCCTGTTTTAAATGCTCCAAATGTTGTCTCAAATCTGCCCGTAGGGGCCAGACTTCAAAAGTTTTGGAAAAACTGGGTGCCGGACCGAAAGTGGTTCAAATCTTGAAAGAGGGCTACACCCTCCCCTTTCGGGTCCGGCCAAACTTGTCAAGAACTCCCACCATCATAAGCTGCTATGGAAACCCTCACAGAAACCTCAAACTGTTAGAGGCAGTACATCAGCTTATGGACAAAAACGCCATAGAACTAGTTCACTAGGTTTCTCTAACCGACTTTTTCGAGTTCCCAAACCCGACAACAAATGGCGACCCATCTTAGACCTAAGCAATCTGAATCTTTTCCTCAAGTCCAAAAAGTTCAAGATGGAGACACCGGAAACCATAAGAACATCTCTACAAAAAGGGGAATGGGTAACCTCCATAGACTTCAAGGATGCTTACTTCCACATTCCGATACAGGAACGGTCCAGGAAGTACCTCAGATTTTATATCCAGGGATGGACCTACCAGTTCAAAGCACTGCCGTTTGGTCTGTTGACAGCTCCCATGGAGTTCACTATTATAGCAAAGGAGGTAAAACTGATGGCCATCCACAAAGGTATAAGGATCCACCAGTACCTAGACGACTGGTTGGTGAGAGCCACATACCACCAGGCCTGTCTCCAGCATACGCAGGTCTTTTTAGAAATGTGCAAACGCCTGGGTTGGCTGGTGAATGTAGAGAAGTCGGAGCTGGAACCCAAACAAGTTTTCAACTTTGTAGGTTACCAATTCGACCTCGAGTCCGGTCGGGTCCGACCGACACCGGACCGGTGGCAAAGCCTTCAGGACAAGATTCTGACGCTACTTTCCCTACCGGCTTGTTCAGTTAGGGAATTTATGTCCTTGATAGGTCTACTGACGGCCACAGAAAAACAAGTGCACCTGGGCAGACTGCACATGAGACCGATCCAGTGGCATCTCAAAAGCAATTGGAGAATACCGGAATCCTTGGAGAAACAGATCCCTCTGCCCAAATCTCTACATCCTCATTTACAATGGTGGCTAAAAGAAGACAATGTCCTCACCGGCCAACCACTACACCCTATCCAACATGCTCTGCAAATCTTTACAGACGCATCAAAAGAAGGAAGGGGCGCTCACTTAAACGAGTCCATTGCCAGAGGAACCTGGTCACTACCGGAAAGCAAACTGCATATAAATTACTTAGAACTAAAAGCAGTCCTTCTGGCTCTAAAAGAGTTCCAAGAAATATGCATGGGAAAAATGGTTCTGGTAGCGACCGACAACACTACAGTAGTAGCCTACATCAACAAGGAAGGAGGCATGAGGTCGGGCCCACTTTGTGCCCTACTTTGGAGAATCTTGACCTGGTGCTCCGGGAAGCAAGTGACTCTGAAGGCCCGAAACATTCCCGGCCGCCTAAATGTAGTGGCAGACAAACTGTCCAGATTGGGACAGATTATTCAAACAGAATGGTCCCTCCTTCCAGAGGTTTTTCAGGCCTTGTGCAGCAGGTGGCACCGGCCTCAAATAGATCTCTTTGCTACGAGATTCAACAAAAAGGTGCCCCTGTTTGTATCTCCAGTTCCGGACCCCATGGCCACTACAGTGGATGCACTCAGTTTGTCATGGGAGGATCTGGACGCATATGCCTTCCCACCGACAGCCATATTGGGCAAAGTGGTGGAAAAGTTGCAATGACTCCATACCGGAGGCTGATCATCATTGCCCCGGGGTGGCCCAACATTACATGGTTTTGGGACCTAGTGGAAATGTCCAGCCAGATCCCACTGCTCTTGCCTCAATTACCAAACCTACTGACCCAACCCTTCAATCAGACCCCTCACAGGAGTCTGACAAATCTAAATCTCCATGCATGGCTCCTAGAGCCACAGCAATCAAGGAGCAGGGTTTCTCTGAGGCGGTGGCAACAAGAATTGAGGCTCCTCAAAGAGGATCAACCAGATCCGTCTATGAGGCAAAGTGGGGCATTTTTACAAAGTGGTGCATCACAAATCAGGTGGACTTCAGGGCACCTCCTGTAAAATCAGTCGCTGATTTCCTTATGTACCTTTTTGAGGACAGGAAATTGCAGCCCAGCACCATTGATGGCTACAGATCTGCCATTGCTGATAAACTGGGAAATACAACTGTCAACATCAGCAAAGATGAAAATCTCACCCGTCTCTTGGACAGTTTCCATAGGGACAGACCCAGGGGCAGAAGAGGTATCCCCTCCTGGAACCTATCTCTGGTTTTACACCAGTTAACAAAGGCTCCCTTTGAGCCAATTAAGGAGGCCTCCTTGAAGCACTTGACCTTCAAGACAGTTTTCCTCTTAGCCCTGGGTTCAGGCAAACGCAGAAGTGAGATTCATGCTTGGCAAAGGAAAAACATCAGACACCAGTCGGACTGGTCGAAGGTGTCACTGTATCCATCCCCCAGCTTTCTTTCCAAGAACCAGCTGGCCAAAGAGGGTCCGGGCAGCGTGGCTCCAGTGGTTATACCAGCCCTGGCCCCGACCTTGGATAGGTCCCTCAAATCTGACAGGTCCCTCTGTCCGGTCAGAGCATTACGCTACTACTTGGACAGGACCTCAGACATCAGGCAGAATAAGGAGTTAGTCTTTGTCTCCTTCAAGAAAGGTTTCGATAAAGATATCTCGCCTGCCACTATCTCCTCGTGGATCAAACAGACTGTAATCCTATGTTATGAGCTCTCAGACCAAGAGGCCCACACATTACATCAGGTTAAAGCCCATGATGTCCGGGCCTTTGCTGCTTCCAAGGCTTTCCAATCGGGAGTTTCATTGGAACAGATCTTATCGGCCTGCCACTGGAAATCACATAACACCTTCACACAATTTTATCTGAAGGATGTGGCATGGGCTGATTCTGAGCTTTATCACCTGGGGCCTGTAGTGGCTGCTCAGCAGATCCACAGGTAACCCAGGTCAGAGAGGAGATCTGTACATATGTATATAGTGCATATATAGTTAAGAAGCATCAAAAAAAAAAATCAGACGTGCTTCCTTCGGGAGGTTTATTTCCTTGGGACTGAACTCATCCCTCTCTTGCCCTACCTCAGAGCAGGTCTGTTAAAAAAAAGGGGGGGAGGCGAGTCGGTTTGGACCGGTTAACCGGTTTCTGTTGACCGACTATAGCCCTAAGGGTCTTGATAACCTTAAATCGACGCAGGCTTAGAGTTGTTAGTTATTATCTGAGTTCGCATGAGTCCCTAGTAACTTACCCGCCGACCAAGCGGTAGTTATTCAGCATATTGTCCATTGGATAGGATGTATTAACGCAATAAAATTGCAAATTTAATAAATAAATTAAATTTTTATAAGTTAATACCCTATCCAATGGACATGCAAGACCCTCCCACCGACCACACTATCAATTTACTAGGGGTCTAATAGGTTTAGACAACGAAAAAGATGCTATGACGTCAGCTTGTCTAGACAGGAAGGAAGTACGACACGCTACCTGGCGAGTGCAGTGTGAGGACCGACCAGTTTAGCATATTGTCCATTGGATAGGGTATTAACTTATAAAAATTTAATTTATTTATTAAATTTGCAATTTTCAATTATGCCCAGTAAGTCCTTTATCTTGTCTTCTACGAAATAAACTTCACCCATCTGGCATCAGGATTCACATGCAAGTATAAATTCCTGTTAGGTTTGTACAAGCCCCTTTATCACTAAGATTTACCCTATTATGAGTAGTTCCAATTATAAGTATTTTTCTAATCTTTTTAGATTTGACTCCTACTGGTGAAATCAAAATAAAATAAAACTATTTGCAGGTATTCAGTGGTTGAACTGTGACCTACTTCTCAGTGTGTCAACAGACCAGAGGCTGTGTGTATGGAAATTCAGAGAACATGATACAAAGGTAGCTAGTGTGACACCAAAAAATATTGAGTGATACAAATTGTTTCATTTGTCTATACTTGATATTAAGTACAGTAGAGTCTGTATGTTAGAACAAGTGAAAGTGAAATTAGGTGAAAATGGAACCAGTTTATGATTCAAAAGTGAGATTATCCTTTTTATTTTATTTTTTTTTTATTTTTTATTTATTTATTTTTTGAATTGACAAATTGAATTCAGTAGATGTTGGAGGCTCTGGCTATACAGAGTCAACTGTATTTTAATATGTCTGAATTGGTGAGTACTAATAGTCCCAATGATAGTTATGAACATAAACCAAAGGAGAATGGATACCATGACACCACTAACACAGTTGACCTTTAAACTCTTAAATCAGTACAAACACATATTTACATACATTTAGACTTTGAGTATGACTAGAACCTTACAGTAGTGATGGTACAGGTTTAGTTATGCTTAATTTTCCAATTTTACCCTCCATATTATTTTCTTCTGTGTATTTTAATACTGGTTTTCAGTTTATGAATTTGGCCTATGCTTACTTTACTTATGCAGTGTACTGTAAAAGATTTGTACACATTATTGTATATTTACAAACTTCATATAAATTATCTTATTGATATGTAGTCTAATGTAGATTTGGGTCAAATTCCACATCACAGATCCATAAGCTTTGTATTTCACAGAAAGCAACTAGTGAGGGTTATACAGTTTATGACACATTATGTTATTTGATTCCAATATTTTACAAATTTATTGCTGATAGCTATGTTTTATAGAATCTATCTTGGTGTGATCTGTCATTATGTGTCATTAGAGTTCCCTATCAAAAATACTCCTGATATTGCCTATTATTTTTACTGTCAAAATACTAAAAATGTTTCTAATTATTTCACTGTCAAAAATACCTAAATCCTAATTATTGCAATAACAGAAATACCTAAATATTGCTTATTTTTTCACTGTCTATCTTTGGGGACCTCTTGACCAATAAACAAAATGTTGGGGTATGTATTTTGATGATATATTAAATCAGGCCCCCTGTTTATTGTTTGTGTTTCAGTTGGAAATCAAGATGTGCAAGTTCATAAACATTTCAGATGTTTCCTCTTGTGATGTGTGGAGGAGCAGGTCAGTGGGAGAATAAAGTCTCTTATTATATCCCCAGACGAAAGTCGGGGATATATTGGATTCAGGTCCGTCGCGCCGCCGCCGCCGCCGCCGCCGCCGTAGAAATTTCCTTGTGGACGCGATAACTCAAAAACAAATTAATATTTTTTTTTCAAACTTGGTACACATGTTAAGGGTGCCCAAAGGAAGATCCCTATTTTAAGGTGACCTTAAACTCCCAGTAAAAAAGAACTTATGGCCACCTTAAGGTCAGAAATTGGACTTTTGGCCACTTAGAGCCCTGTAGGTCACAAACTATGATGCTCAGCTGGCTGAAATTATACCTGACAACACATTAATATGTTCTTAGTACATGTGCCGAAAATCATGACTTTAAGTTGAGGAGAAAATTGTGTTTGAGGCCCATAAATACCCCCACTTAGGAATTTTTTGCAATACTTTTCACATATTTTGCCCTATAATTTGGAAGTGGTAATTCTGATGAGTCTCAAACTGCGCTACGTATAACTTTGATATGTAATCCTTGTCTGTAGAAAATTTTAGGGCTGTAGGTTTACCCAAAGGGGTCGACTTAAGGTCTCAAAAGTGCCCACAGAGACCCAATTTATGCACTTTTTGCCACTTTCAAGCACTGTAGCTTTCAAACTATGTCTCTCATCTAAGTTAAATATCATCTGGGAATATATCTATTTGTTTTCTTACATGTGCCCCAACATTTAGGCCTTTAATAGACAGTTAACCTGTGTATCAGGACCATAAACAACCACCCGAGTGACCCTTATAAGACATTTTTCACATCTTTTTCCCTGTAACTTGGAAATGGTAAGTCTGAGAAGTTTCAAACTGTATTAGATATATATTCTGTGTGTAATCTTAGTATGTAACAGATTTTAAGTCTGAAGCTTTAATTTTGAAGGTCAAATTGAGGTCTCTAAAAGGCTCCCAAAGACCCAATATTTGGACTTTTTGCTACTTTTAAGCCCTGTGACTGTCAAACTATGTGACTGATAGAGCTCAAATCCTATCTGGGAAGATATTGGTATGTTATTTTTATATGTGCCAAAAATTAAGGCTTTAAGAAGACATTTAACCTGTGTATGAGGACCATAAATCCCCACCCGAGTGACCATTTTTAGACATTTTTCACATATTTTGCCCTGTAACTTGGAAATGGTAAGTCTAAGAAGTTTCAAACTGTATTAGATGCATATTCTATGTGTAATCTTAGTATGTGACAAATTTTAAGTCTGAAGCTTTAATTTGAAGGCCACATTTAGGTCTCTAGAAGGCCCCATAAAGACCCAGTATTTGGACATTTTGCCAATTTTAAGGCCTGTGACTGTTAAACTATGTGACTGATAGAGCTGAAATCTCATCTGGGAATACATTATTATGTTCTTCAGTGTTTCCGTTTACGCACAAACGTGCGTAAATTTACGCCGAAATCAAGCGATTTACGCACATATTATTTACCAGGGGGTCAGACTGACGCAGAAGTATTTGTAGAAAGAAACACCCATATTTCGTCTATATATGAAGCAATTCTTTATTTATTCCAATTTCAAAACAAAAATGGCCGATTTCCTGCTGTTTACTTGTCACTGCGCATGCGTGGCATCAAAAGGTCGAGAGGTGAAGAGTTCGCGAGGTTACGAGGTCACGCATGCGCATTCGGGTTATTCAGTTAGACGCAAGATTTTTTACTGAAAGCGTAGATATACATGCAATAAAACAGCACTGAAAGTAAGCTGTATAGTTTAAAATTTCTTGCAAGGCGAGAGCTTCGCAGATGAAATCCATCTTAAACTACCAGTGTTAGAATGTACCCTAGCAAATCTTATTCGAAACGTCATACATCGAAGGAAAACGTGATCTCTGCAAGGAAACAATTGGAAACAACGTCTCCGAATGATGACAAATACCTTGTGCATTAGGAGACACGTTCTACTAAATCTCGGACACTCTTGAATTTTTAACCCCGGAAAATTCCCTGGAAAATACTAGCTGTGAAATTCAAAAATATTCGCAAAAACACTATAACTTTGGAACCACTCAATGGATTTTTGTCAAATAAAAAGCAAAATAAACTACAATAATTTGTCTTTCAACCAGTATAAATATTATATTTGTGGGGTAAATAAAAAAATTTTAGTCAAGTTTATTTTTTGACTATTTTCTTTACCCTGATGTACACAGGTGAACTGATCAGATATCTTTATGAATATACAGCCATGTACAATGTACTGTAATTTTTTTATCAACATCATAAATAAAACAAATTTATTGCTTCTTAGTAACTGGGCATATCTAAAGATCTAAACATTATTTATTGAGGAAAATGTGGCAGAATATTACTTGTACCCCATTTTAAGTACCCCATGGGATACATGGTACCCCACATTTCATAACTCTAATCTGAACACCGGCTTTGCGAGGTATTTCAGCATTGTTTTTCTATTATTTTTCTACCCTGCAGTTTAACTAGAAGGGGTCAAGCCTAACTGACCCTCAAAAATTTGCATTGACCCCCGGTTTTCAAAAGCGGGGGTCAGTTGACCTCCAGAAAAACGAGGCTCAGGAAACACTGTTCTTTTTACATGTGCCAAAAATCAAGGCTTCAAGTAGACATTTAACCTGTGTATGAGGACCTTAAACACCCACCTGAGTGACCCTTTTAAGACATTTTTCACATATTTTGCTCTGTAACTTGGAAATGGTAAGCCTGAGAAGTTTCAAACTTTATTAGATACATATTCTATGTGTAATCTTAGTATGTAACAAATTTTAAGTCTGAAGCTTTAATTTGAAAGGCACATCGAGATCTCTAAAAGGCCCACAGAGACCCAATATTTGGACTTTTGCCACCTTTAAGCCCTGTGACTGTTAAACTATGTGATTGATTGAGCTGAAATCCCATCTGGGAATGCATTATTATGTCCTTTCTACATGTGCCGAAAATCAAGGTTTTTAGTAGACATTTAACCTGTGTATGAGGGCCATAGACACTCGCCCGAGTGCCTTTTTTGACATTTTTTCCATATTTTGCCCTGTTATTTGGAAATGCTTAGTGTGACAAGTCTTAAACTGTATTATATATAATTTTTGTTTGTTATGTATGTCCCCCAAAAAGTTTCAGATCTGTAGTTTAATTGCTAAGGTCTCTTTAACAATTGTAAAATGCCCAGAGAAACACAATTTATGGACATTATGCCACTTTAAAGCCCAGTAACTGTCAAACTATGTGGGTTATAGAGCTGAAATCTTTGAATTTTTAAAAGGAAATGCCTGTCTATTTAAATTTTGAATATTAATAATGTTATGGCTATCTTAGTCTTTTAAGAACTTATTTTTGTGTTATACCTCTGCTTGCTGAGTTTTTAACTTTTTAAAATGAAACTGCTTAAACATATTCAAGTAGACAAAATGGACACTTTAATGAAATTATATCCTTATGTAGTAAAACTAGGGGATTTTTAACCCTCAACTAGCCCAGTTTTATTCAACTTGCCTCAGTTAATTTTGACACAGCTCCTACAGTTATGAACTCATTTCAGTTGATAATCACATACTTAAAATTCTCAATTCCTTTTGTATTTGAGTACCCCTTTTATATAGATTGTTTGTTTACCATTTATGCTGTAGCACTCCATCTCTTTGTAGTCCCAAGTGAACCTACATCCCCCCCCCCCCCCCTGGATTCCCCCCACCCACCTCTGGGACCTCCAGCTATATTGAGTGACACTAAATAAACAAAGATATTTAATGATATCAGATGAGAAACAAAGAACTCAATGGGGTTGCAGATCTTGTGTAATAGTGAGAGAGGTGTGGAGAAGGGGAGAGGGGTGGGGGTGGGAGGTGGTGGGCTTCATTACATATAACACAAAGGGGAGTCAGAACTGAGATTGTGTCACATATTTAGGTTGCATATATATGGACCACATATATAGGTATAGAGGAAATGAATAACTGAAAACAATTTGCAAATTCTAAAAATAATATAATGAAATAATAATATAAATAATTTTTTTTAAATAATATTTTATTTGTGAACAAATATAGAAACAGATATGCACTTTTGGGATTATGAATTTTAGAATGGACATTGAATCATCAATCATTTAAATACTTTGAAGGAAGATTGAAAAGTATGATGAGTTGAGTTAAAAATAATATTTTATTTGTCAACAAATATAGAAACAGATATGCTCTTTTGGGATTATTATTTTACAATGGACATTCAATCATCAATCATTTAAATACTTTGAAAATAGGTTTAGAGTTATCATTGCAGGAAGATTGAAAATATAATTTGAGTTATGTATTCGGCGTCTGGGGATACACCATCTTCCTTGGGAAGATATAAACAGAGTAGATTGATGTGCTGAAGTTCATATAATAATGGGTAATTATGTTTTAAAAAAATTCCCAATCAAAACCTGTGGCGTGAGTGATGACCTGTCTGGGGATATGTTAGCGCCGAGTTGGCCCAATCTAGTTTAGTTTAATAAGAATCTTGAAATTTCTATGTATATGGTAAAAATAATAACTTATGAGAAATATCTTTGGCATAAAGTGAAAGCATCTGTGGGGCTTTGGAGTAAATTTCTCTGGTGCTTGGTAGTCAACAGTGAAAACGTGTGATAGGTATTACTGGTCATTAAGAAAATTGATACACTGTGTTTTAATTGCAAATAATTAGCATGTGATGTTTTCTTTTTCAGGCAACCTGGTTTCAATATTACAATTGGTGGAATAGGATTGCAGTACTTACAGATTTTGTAATATTTTTACCAATGTGAAAATTTATGACTTTTACTATGAATAAAAAAGTGGAATAAAATCTCTGAAAAAAGCACCCAGTAATAATTTAATGTGTTCTTTTATTCCTGTTCTTCCCACATACAATTTCTGTACTCTGACATGGAGAGACAACAATAATTCTTATAACATTTCTTAATAAATCATACAAGTACATTTTTGTGTTCTAATTCTAATAAACTTTTATAGTACTTAGTCTCCATCAGAAGACAGACCCTCATCTATTACAATCTTTTCATAATTTTTGAACTGATATGATTCCAAAAGATCACACTTGCTGAATACAGTGGACCCATTCAGCTACACAAGTGTCTCTTCCACTGTGGATCATAGTACCCAACATGAATGACAACTTCATTTGCACTGGCATGTCCACATCAATTCTTTCATCATTTCCAGGTATTGGAACTATACTGAGGGTGAAACCCATTTTGACATGACACTTCACAAACTTCAATGGTATCTTGCTGTAACAGTTCTTTTATTTTGACAACCACCTTTTTTATGAGGGTAAGAAGTAGTCTTCTAACAGTCTCTGGAACTGGATTCACATTTTTATGTCAGCTGGAAACATGTAAAAAGTGCAAAATTGATGAGGATTCTCTGAAACACTGAAAAGTCAAAAAGAGATGGTCCAAAACCGAGCAAAAGTCAGAACACAGTTAACACCAACCAGAGGCGGATGACTGATGGTGGGTGTCGACACTTAATCCTGCACTTGATATCCCTTCTGTAGTTGATGATTTACTCATTTCTAAGACTGTTTTGTTTTACAAGATTTGGCATGATGTTCTACTTTTGAACATTTTCTACACACACTGTTATGATTGGACATTTTGTCTCTTTCAAAGTGTCCTGTTTTATCACATCTGAAACAGCGTTCAGTTCCACTCCTTTGATTTTATTAGTTTGGCCACAGCCTGATAAAACTATCTTGGAAGCTTTCCTCTTTTGTCAAAACTTTTGAGCTGATCCCAAATATCATTTGTAGGCCGATATTTCTTCATTGAATGTACTGATATACATCTTGTGAACAAGTAAGACAGAAAAATCTTTACGTAAATTGCTGCAATGGTTAATTAACTGTTCCACTATTTTCTAAAATTTAAAATCACAGATAGTAGCATTTGATTGCAACCTGCATACAAACTGATTTAAGGTTTTGCCTGGCCTATGTGCCATTTGGTGAAATATGGGTTTCAAAAGGGTTAATTTTGGCACTGAAAAAACTATAATTTCAATACTTTCCTGAAATGCTTTCTCAGTCAATTCACTACCAGAATCTACTAGTTATCCTTAGAATCCAGTCCACCAGTTTGTAGAAGGTCTACTTTTTGAATGTCAGCTCAAATGTCTTATATTATTGAACTGCATAAAACACCAGCTTTGACACAGTATTTCCATCTTGTAGGATCATCGTTCAGGTTGAAGCAACAAGCGTCCCAATATCTGATGTCTCCAGCAGTGCAGGGTCACTAGTAAATGGGGCTGTTCTATTATTGCAATCTGATCATAAACCTACTTCCTGGTTGGAAATAATAACATTCATGATCCATGGGTAGAGAGTAGGATAAGTTCCTGACATTTTCTGTGATAGCTTTAACATTCACAAAGTTTTCCCACAATCTCCCAAAAAGTTAGCTACAGTTCTCAAATCCAATTAGTTTTTGTGGGTGTTCCTCTGGAGCCAAACTCTAACAGACTTTAGGATCGGGAAGGCAGAAAATGAAGGGTCGGTTGGACCTGCGTGGTCAGATGGCCTGTCTTGATCTACCTCCAAACATGTCTTGGGCTTGGATTGTTTTTCCAAACAATCCAGTGGATTGTGAAAGTATTGGGACGACCTGATAACACTGGAGCAGTGTCCACACAACGACCAGACTGATCAGATAAGATTGCCAGCCCAGATCCAAGCACCACTGTATACACCCTAGTTGCTCTTGTTACTCCTCACATCTCATTGCAAGATTCCAGCTGTTCACCAAAACACTTCCTACAGAAGCTTATCATACTTTTTAATTGCAAGAAGTGTTTTGAATAAATAGTTTAAATCTGAGAAATGATGAGCATAACAGCAGCAACTTGGGGTTTATATAGTAGTGCTTGGATCTGGACTGGCAATCTGGACTGCAAAAATTAATCGGTTCTTGGGTATGTGTCTGTACACTGCTCCAGTTTTTCGGGTTGTCACTATACAGTTTATCGTGATCTGCTATGACTTAAGTGTTTTGATTCTATGGATTGTCATAATACTTTCACAGTGGATCATTCAGAAAAACAGTCCGAACCCAAGACATGTCGGGAGGTGGATCTAGACAAGCCTACACCCTGTCCTGGAGGTCAAACCGACCCTTCATTTTCCCACACTACAATTGCCCTGATTAACATCCTACCTTCCTAATCCTAAAATCTGATGGGATTGTTTCCAGTGGAACACCCGCTAAAACCAATCGAATGGATTGGAGAACTGTTGCAAATTTTTCTGGAACCTTTGGGAAGAGTTCGTGAATGTCAATCAGAAAGCTATCAAGAAAATGTCTCTGTTACCTCTGTCTAGGAAGAGATGTTCATTAAATATTTACCTCTTGAGAATTTTACTCAAGTACATAAAATTGAACTGTAAAAGTCCAATAAAAATATTTATTGATAGCCCTGCACCTAGTGTAATCACTGTCCTCACATGAAGTTTCATTAATGCCAATATTCTGTCTAATGTATTTCTGATACATTAGTCCAACATTTTTTTATTGATCTAAATAAGTGAAACAAGGGACTCCAAGAGGACCCCCCTCGCCTACATGTGATTTAAAAAAAAAGGAATACACATGTGAAAAACTAAAAAAGTACAATAGGAGGCACTTCGAACAACAACAGCAATAAGAATATTAAATTATCTGTCAGTCCCAAGGCCCAAGGTGGAGGAAATAAAAGTTGACAGTTGGTAATCCATGGGTATTAACAAGACCGCACTGCGGAATAAAATTTTACTTTATATTATTAGTAATGTTAGTAATTTACATTTACATCTACACCTACATAACTAGAGTTGCAAGTGGTGACCTTGGAAAGAGGTCACCCAAACTTAGAGGTTTAAACTACATTATAATTAATTGCAACTCATAACAGTATATTAAATTTGACACTAGAGCCCAACATGTATTTGTTTGTAAAAGTAAACGCAGAGTACAGAACTAAGAACACATAAAATTGATTACATTGATAAGATGTATTATAAGAAATTACTGAGTGAGATATATACAAAAATACACGACTCAGCATAGTATAAGACATGTCATTTGAATCACTATTTCAATAAGAAATGTACAGAGAAGTTACACTTGAAATAAGCAAGAGTGTACATTACAGCAAGTTACTGGGCAGTACACTAAACTCAGCAATTGTAATTTAAATCAATACTTCAAACGAATAATATATGTACAGAAAGGTTGTAATTAAAACACATGTAAAAATAATTACATCACAGATAGTTCAACACAGAACTGATAACAAAGCATAAAGCCCTCTTAAAGGGGTAGATGCACATTGATAATGCACTCATTTCAATTTTTATGTCAGCTGCTCATGTAAGCACATTGAGTTAATAACGTATTAAGAGTTGTAAATACATACATAAGTGAGTTGACAGCTGTAAACAAATTGTAACTCACTAAAAGAACGCACCAAACACCCAAACTAAACAGGGTAGTGGTAGATACATATCTGATACTGCAATAAAGAAGATGAAGCCAGCCTTATACATATTAGTTGGCAAACACTCTTCGAAATGTTTCAGCAACTCCATCTGCATTGGATGGGTCACTCACTATATAAGTGTAGACCGAATCCGAGGACCATGTGCCATGGTCTTTAATTCTTTGCAAATCTATGTTCTGATTAAAGGCCAGTGTAGCCCCTGATCGTCTAAATGTGTGGAAATTGTGATATTCTGGATCTAGGCCCAGCCTGTGTAAGATTTTTTTCAAGTGTGACCGAGCCCTAACCTGGGTGATAGGGATGCATTCTATGCAAAACAGAGGGTCATTATCTAAGGCTGGATAGATCTTCTGCATGTTAAGAAAATTGGTAACTGGGCAAAGACTCTGATTGTGCAATTGTGGAAACAAGATAAATGAACCTTGGTTCGAAGCTTGCAATGTTTTACTCCATTTCACTAATACAATGATACTAGTATCATTGAGTAACACATCTCCCCTGCAAAGCTGTTTTTTAATGTCAAAAGAAAGCCGGGAAGAGGGAAGTAAATTTGATATTCTGAGAAAGCCAAAGAATGCAAATAAGTACAATGTTTTGAACACTAGGGAATGTGGAAAAAGGTCACAACATTTTATTATCAGGGTCAAAGAGGAGACATCAAAGATTTCTTTGAATTTAGGAGGGGTCCTGATGGAGAGATTAACAGCTTTTAACATGTGTTTAACTTTGTCATGATCAAAGACAGTAGCTGGAAGCTCAAACCACTTCAATTGAGACTTGATGGCAGAGATGTAATTAAGTATAGATACATGCTTAAGGCCATTATAGGCCAAAAATTCAATGAACATGAGTATTGTACTTAGTTTCAAGTTCAGAATGTCAGTGTTCACGAATTCACAAAAGGCCATGAAGGTTATGAACATGCTTCTGTAGGATGTCCATGTTTTAGGTCTGTAGGAATATGTTAATCTATGAGAAACTCTAGCCATCAAGGCAGAAGCCGAAGGTGAAGGATCTACAATAAAAAGTACAATATCATATGTCATAATTAATTAGAAAAAAATCCTGATTAATATCATGTCATATAGGATTCATAACCAGACTATGAAGTTGAAGGTAGTTGTCTTTCATTTGTCCCCATCTGGACAGTATATCAGCTATATGATTTTGTTTACCAGGTATGTGAATAACTGCAATTTCTATGTCAAATATCACTGCTACCAGCCAGATGTTTCGGTATAGACCTTGTTACCCCAAACTCCCCCCATGCCTTCCAGGCATGCATCTATTTCTATGGACTCATGATAGTCTGGATTCACGTGGTCATATGTGGTCAAACCATTAAATGTGGGCATAAACGCCTGAAACCAGGCTATATCTCTCTTTATATTTTTGTCCACTGTGATGTTATTGCTTGTGGAATCCCATAAGGCATTCAACAATCTGTTGGTAAAATACCTAGAAGATTTCACGCATTTATGAATAAACATGATACTGCCTATGATTGACTGCAATTGTCTCTTTGTGATCGTATTTTGGCTTTGTATATGATTACATTTTTGAATGATCTCTTGCTGTTTTTCATGAGAAATGAAAAGGGTTTTCTTATGAGTGTCAATCATAATACCTAAACAATTACATAGATGGGTAGGGTGGACCAGCTTTTTAGGACTGATAGGAAAACCTAGCCTTTCTAGAAGGCCCAACAAAAAATCACATTGACTGTCAGCATCAGATTTTTTGGCACATCCAATCATATCATCTATGTAGGGGTACATGCAATAGCCCTGTTGGGTCATAAGAAAGCGAAAGAAGCTGGTTAGTCGGGTCATGGCCATACTACCAGATCTGTGGCCAAATGGACAATATTGATCACTGTAATACAATCCCCTCCATTTTAAACATAAGAGGTTGAAGTCACTGGGGTCAATACGTAGCTGCCTATAAAGGCCCTGGAAAGGTCAATTTTGTAAAGTACAGCATCCTCACCTAACTTCCTCAAGGTCTCTGTAATGTTATCTACAGTATGATACTGTAATTTGTAAACAGTGTCTAAATGTATGTTGGTAGGGGTGAAAAAATTTATTGAATTTTCTATGGGCCAACTGAGATCAACAATTATGCGCCTGGTGTCACTATCATGTTTGTCTCTTGACATGAAAGGGGAAATATGAGTATTGTTGCCATAGGGAGGGTCGGGGAAAGGACCAATTATGGCCCCTAGGGCTAATTCTGTATGTAAATAAGTGTCAACATGGTCGGGAAATTTTGTGGCTGAGGAGTGATTTTCAAGGCCATTTTTGAGATATTTCTCTTGAGAATATGGAAAATCTAGAGGAAACCCATATTTGATAAAATGAGGTAGTTGCCAGTCCCAGTAGCCACGGGCTAGATTCTCAAATAGGTCAAAATTAATCTCAGAAGGAAGTAATATACGTGCATCTTGAAAATTATACTTGCCAGTATTTCTAACAAACTTATGAATCGTTATTGGGTCATAATTCTTCTCAGTGATGACAATTTTTGGCTTCAAAGGAGGTCTGTGGTGAGCAAAAGCAAGAATATTAATTGGCAAGAAACCAAATGCATTATTTTGTTGCTTCAAGCATTGCTGCAAGTCTGCACATTTGTCAGTAATGGCCTGAACATAGACCTTTTTAATCATGTCTTTTCCGAGCTTAGTCGCAGCTATGATATCACAAGAGTTTGTAAGATCTACAAATGAATGCAGTTCACTGCACGGGTTACTGTCACGCCTATTCAAGGCTACATTACTACACAAGTCTGTGTCACGCCCATACAAGGTCACACGTGTGGTATCACGCGAGTTACAAAGGTGGTTTGCTGTGTTAGCCAAGCACAAGTCTCTCTTGGAAACTTCACGACCTACCATTGGACTGGTGTCAGCTAACATACAAGTATCACTCTTGTCAGATAAAAAGTCTCCAAGTGTATGATTAATTATACTCTCATCAAGTACTGATTTTTTCACAAAAATCTGTATAACCAACACTCTGTACGCATGTAGAAATGTCTCTGGAGGATAGTTTCTCAGTTTTGTCACATAATCGGTGATTATTATGTTGCATATAAGAAGTGGTACCAGTCTCTAGGTCCATACCTTTGTGTACCATATTTTGATCTGAACTGCCATTACCAGTATTTTTCATTACTGTGATAGCTGTGTTGTGAACATTAAGGCCAGAAGTTTGATCATCTGTGCCTTTGACACCATCTGTCCCCATGTCTTGCCCAGTTTTCTCCCCCTTGAAAAGAAACTCATTGATCTCTTGTTCATCAAAACATCCCAATACAGCAAAACGATTATTGTTTACACTAAGGTTTTGTTTGCAAGCTATGTGTTTGGTCTTCTGAGGTGAAACCTTGTTGTCACTACATACACTGGGACTGATGGTGTCGTTTTTGGTTCTGTAAAAGAACCTGGTTTTAACATGTAAATTACTGTCTGATCTACCATTAATACACCTGTCAACATTGCCTCTTTTGGTGTGATACATTTTCTTACATAGTTCAAAAGTATTGCTGTCAATGTTAGAATTATACACAAATCTATCTACAAAACAACCATGAGGAGCTGAGCTTAGTTTTTTTGAGCCTTGAAACAATCTTTCTTAGCATGTGCCTCATATTTGTTAAAAGTTGAGAAGCAATGTTGGCAGATGTGTTTCAACAACATGTTTTGCCATTCGTGATCAGTGCCACGTGTGCAAGTACCTTTATTATATTTAAAGCATGGTACCACCTTTGTACCTTTAGATTTTTCACTACCTGCACCATACTGAGAAGATGCTGTGTGTGCATAACGCTTTCTAATTTTGTTTACATCTTTTAAGTTATCCCAAGCCACCACACCATCCTGTATTCGGTGCAGTAGGACACTGTGAGCCCCCTTTGCTGCATCCCAACTATAGTCACAGGCATCCTGTAACAATTCTGTGAGATACTCTACCATGTTCTCCTTCACCAAGGGGTCCTGTTCCTCCTGTCTTATCCTCAGAAAACCTAACATCCATTGACAGGTGGTGAGTTGGTCATATGAGGGACGCTTACGTAGACTACCCACAAAGGCTAGATCCTGAGGCCACTTAACCTTCTTTTTGGCATCTTTATGAACCTTTTTCTGAATGGTGTCAAGTAAAATGTCTAAATTACCTGGGGAGACTTGCACTGCCTCCTCTAGCTCCTGATAACGCTTGTTTACCTTCTGGTGGATTGTTTGAGAGTTCCTGAGTGCTTGAAGTGATGGTATGAGTGAATCTTCTTCCACTGTCGCCTCATGTAGCTGCTGTTCTCCCCCTGTCGTTGTTCTGCTCCCTGATGCCTGCTGTAACTGCCTCTGCTGCTGTTCTGACTGATTGCCTGACATCTGGTGAGCTACAGAAAATAAAGTAGAAGAGCCAGGAATCTGGTTTTGACCTGTAGGATGACATGTATTATACAGGGGTGGCAGTGGCCCATTAATGATAGTGGCAGGAAACTGTGGTGCATTCCCTCTCACATCTACTGCAGCTGCACCTGGAGGCTGTAAATGGGGTTGAGACGTTGAAGATACTGATACAGGGGCCTTGGGCAAGACTACATTTGTAACAGTGTGTGGCAAGTGTGATTGTTTGACGTTACCAATAGTAATCAATTTCATAACACTCTGATTAGGTAACTGTGTAAACACTCCCTGTTGACAGCCTGTGATCAATGGCTGATTGACACTAGTGAGGTTTGTGACTGTGTTGAGTACATTGTTACTTCCTTGTTTCACCTGTTCTCTTCTTGGAGAAAACAACACTGTCGTACACTCTGAGTTAAGACGACCCTCTTGTGCTTGAAGCTTGCTAGCCATATCAGCTATCACCAGTCTATCTTTAGCAGCCTGTTGCTCTAACGTGTTGAAACGTTTGCTGATTCTTTTAAGTTCTCTAAGGAGTAAGACTTCTGTACTGATAGTCTTTGGAGTCTGTTCTACACTAGAGTTATCAAAAAGGCCACTGCCACTTACTTGATTCCCTGTAGCCTTCGCTTGTTGTTCTGAGACTAGAGTATCTGACTGATGCAAGAGACTCGCCTGTGTATTAGTGTCCTGGGAGTCATCTGGATCCTCTGAAGTCCCTGATCTGAGGGGGCACCGCCTGTGGAGTGGAGGCTCATGAGTTGATCCACACCCACTACAATCCTTGGCTGCCATTGTCACTGTGATGTCCCACGTGAGTGATATGTAAAATACAAGTACAGATAAAACCACATAAACTACTAAAAATCCAGTTTAAAATCCATAAAGTATACTAAGAAATCGAAGTTCAACATGTAGAAAACCACAATAAAATGGCGTCTTAAAGAAAATTTGAATTATCCTAGTTGCAAGCTAATTACAAAGTGTACAAAGAAAGGCGGGAATGAGCTTAAATAGGGAGAGGTGTATGAATACAGAGTTAAATGGGACAGGTAATTACTAAAACAAAAATGAGGAGGGCCAGTGACTGAACCACCTTCCCTTAATGAGGTAAGGTAGCTAATACCATAACTTAAATGACGACATATAATTGGTTCCCTTTAGTATCTACCATTTAAAGAAACAAAAATGGCGACGACCTTAAGCATGTGTGGAAGAGTTGCAAGAAATTTTTATTGTTTAAATAAGTCATATCTGAATATTGGGCCAAAGATATTGTAAGTACTATTTTGCCCAAATTCATTTGTTAGAATATTTGTTGTGGATACGGCGTATTCAAATTTAAAGATTTTTTTATGGAACAAATCAAAATGTTTCATCAGATTCCGTTTTCAACAGCAGTTCGTGACTTAAAGTAAATTTTAGGTTTTATGGCATTATTAAAACTTCATCGCAGGAGCAGCTTCCTGATAGAGACGTAACATGCACTTGTGCCAAAAAAAAACAACCTGAAGAACTTGCATACTTAAGCCAGTAAATTTCGTCACCCCAGTGAAGTTCGTCACCTGCCATAAAAATGCTCAAGGATAGGCAATATTCTAGTGGTGGTGGTCCAATTCACGCCCGGGTACCAATTCACGCCCACCCCTAAATTTATCCAAACCAATTACAGTTAAACAATAAATAACAAATGTATATGAACAATTTGATGATTACCGTATTTTTCCAAAATATGGCCGGGGCGTTAATTATTTTCAAATGGCATCAGACAAGGCGTTAAATTGAACTAGGCGTTCTTTTGAAATACAAAAACAATAAAATAAATTGTAAACAGTGTGCTTGGTACCAGGCGTTAATTTGAACCAGGCGTTTATTTGAACCTGGGCGTTATTTTGGAAATTTATGGTATCTATGATGTGGTAAACATCTTCTCTACAGTATAAAAAATTATTACTCTTCAAGAAAATTGAGAGTGGGCGTGAATTGGTACCCGGGCGTGAACTGGTCCACCACCACTAGACGTGGTTACCTCGGCTCTACTTTACTTGCGTGTAGAGCCGTGGCATGACCCCACATAGAACTGGAGATTTGTGAAAAATCTTTTTCTGTTGAATAAAAGTTGAAAAAAAAAAATGACTGAAAATAGTTTACTGCCTTGCTACTGCTCAGCCAGTGAATTTCGTCACCCAAGTGAAGTTCGTCACCTGCCGTAAAAATGGCCAAAGATAGGCAATATTCATATTTAAATAAATGGAATAGCTGCTTTCAGCAACAAGGTATACATGTATGCCGAAAGTTCACAGGAAAAACTCTTTAATATTGCCACAAAATGCAGGTGACGAACTTGACTGGGGTGACGAAATTCACTGGCTGAGCAATACCAATTATCGCCGGCTACCAATTATCGCCACAAGAAAATAAAACATTCATATTTCAGTAATGGTCATATACTTTAAAAGCTTTTTGGTGTATATTTGTTCCATTCACTTTGGAAATAGTTTTACCTTTTTTGGTAGACTTGAGATGCTACTTCTGTGAAGTTATATCTATTTGAATTCTGTCTGGCGATAATTGGTACCCGGCGATAATTGGTAGCAAGCCAGTAATATAATTAGAACCAGTTGATATTTAGCCAGGGACATAACAAATACAATACTTGTACAAAATATATCCTATTTAACACAGATTTTATAATTAAAGAACATTTTCAAATTTTTGGAGAAATGGTCCAAAAACCCTGGAAAATCAGGAAATGTCGTTTATTTTTTGTCAATCATGTTTGCATGTTGATTGAATGTTGAAGAAAATGAAACAAAATTGTTGTGGGAACAGTTATGTGCAGTGTTAAAGACGGTAAACCGGAAACCTATTTGCCGACCGAAAGACAGTGATCCGGTTACATTTCGTTTTCTTCAAACCAAAACCGGTTTCATCACACATTTCATTCCTTCACCTCAAGTTCACCAAAATATTGAACTGCAGCAAATATTTCACAGTATTTTATAATATTCTACTGATATATCACACATTTTGTCATCGAAAGTCTTCAAAAACTCCCTTATGGTTCTATATATACAAGTTAAAGCTCATGTACGCGGTTGAAAACTTATTTCTTCGCATTTTATAAATCAAACGTACCTGTTTTTTTGCCGAATTTTTGCTTTCGGAAACCGGTTCTAAAATTCGCATACAACCACAACACTAGTTATGTGTACACATTTGTATGATATTTGTGTTTTAAGCAAATCTCCAGTTCTATGTGGGGTCGTGCCACGGTTCTACACGAAAGTAAAGTAGAGCCGAGGTAACCACGTCTAGCAATATTCATATTTAAATAAACAGAGTGTCTTCGGAACTGACAAGGACGGGTCACAATTCTTTTAATTTCAGAACCGTCACGTTCATATTATAACTATTTGATATGTAGATACATAAAACCAAAACCAGTCTACTTTTCATCTGCAAAGGTGATTAATTTCATTAACCAATGAAATAATTTGTTACTGAAACCTCACTCAGACCAAGTATCACATTTCGTCTGCAAACGTGATTAATTTCATTAACCAATGAAATATTTTGTTACTGAAACCTCACTTATAATTGAGACCAAGTAATAACAAAGCTTGTATATTTTTCTACAAAATAGCTTCAAAACTAAAGATATTCTAAAATGTAATGTTAGAATAGAAATTTGGCGGTTCTGATTTTGTTATGAAAACATTTATAAAATATATCAATGGTAAAGACATATTTCTTTAAAACGGGTCTTAAAGCAAATAATTTGTGAGCCATTTCCATTGGCGGTTCTGAAAGGGATTGTTTTCCGAACCGTCAGTGACTGTTCTGAAGCCACAGTGTTAAATAAATGGAATAGCTGCTTTCAGCAACAAGATATACATGTGTGCCGAAAATTCACAGCAAAAACTCTTTAATACTGCCATAAAATGCAGGTGACGAACTTCACTGGGATGACGAAATTCACTGGCTGAGCAGTAAGAACTCAAATCTCGGGCTTCCTACCAGTAAACGTCCGCCTACCAGTTTACGCCCGGCGTCGCCCGCCTTATATATCGTCGTCTTATGTAACTACGATGCACATATAACTTTGACGTAATACATATATCATTGTTTTTTTAAACGTTTCCAATGAGTTTTGAATCAGACACATTTTGGATGACAATCGCTAATTTTACCTATTTTTGACAAATTTTCAAAGAAAATCCATCAAAATGCGTTCTAAACAGGTATATATTATAAATTTTTTAGCTAAGGCATTTTATAAATAAGAGGTTGTTACCTTAGGCTGCTTTAATAGTCAAAAATACATGTATTTTATCAACTTTCTCAAACTCACCCACGGACATTTTTCTCCTGTTGAAAGATAAAAAAAAACCCCAGTACCCCTGTGTTGCGAACTCGGGACACTTTTTGAACAAATAGTGTAAATACACGACAAAAGATAATAGAATATCTGCTTAGCCTTATCATATGAGAAGAACAGTGACAGTCTAGCAATTAGTGGTGTTGCGATTAGACGTATTGTCGATTAATCGTCGGTGACGGTGTAGAATCGCGGTCGGTCACTGGCGTTTTCTAATGATCGATTATTAAGCTTATATCTTACCTTTCCTGATTTATATCAATATCCACGTATTTTAAAAATATTTTAGGTATTTTTACTTAATAAACAGACAGTTTTGTCTTGAATTTCAAGTTTGTTTATGTTTACCGCCATATTTACAGGAAATGAGTGCTTTCGGTAGATTCTAAATGTCGGAACACCGTTATTTTTACCGGATTGACCTATACTTTATCTCGGAAAGTGTTTTTTAAATAATAAACAATAATGGAGTAAAAAATCGATTATGGGTCGATCATCGCTCAGAAAAATGGAAGAATAATCGACCATGAAAATTGGAGGCAATTCCCAGCACTACTAGCAGTCACAGAAAATTATCCTGTATAAAATGCCTCCTTCTCAACGAAACAACAATAAATATGTATTCCTTGGATTTTCATTCTATTTTTAACTTAGGACACCTTTAAAAGCCATGCTATTTCCTTAAATCAAAGGCAAAAATGATTTTTATTATATCCTGTGTTTATTGATATTTTTTTTTCGCATATACTATGTTATACTGGTATAAAACAAAACATCACACAAATTAACAAACAAAACAAACAAACAAGTTTATTTGTATTTTAAGGCCACAGGCCCACAATACTTTTAATATAACAATATATTGTAAGACACATTTTGTGTTATAGGTTTAGTATTTGCACAAAAGTTTCTTGTGTACCTTTTGAGAATTTTATCTTGAAACAGTTAAATATATAACAAGCCAACAAGCTAGTTGATTTAGATACACTTTTATTGGCAGTATGTTTGCAGCCACAAGAATACTTCCTTGACATCTATAAATTAAGTCTGACCAGCCAGATATAAAGATCTTTTATTGAAACAATGAAATAAGTAACAAGCTAGCTCAGTTATCCTTGATACAGTTTTTGTTGATAATATCTTTATGAACATACTAATGTTACCAAAACGTACTTGAGGGAGATATTTTGTTCTCAGTTCTTCATACAAAGGACAGATGATGTGTACATTACAATGCCTACCATTTTCCACACAAAGGTCATGACTTGACCACCAAAACTTAAACAGCGCAATTTTGTACTTTCTGATGTCAACTACTGATAAGTATTTTTCCATTTCAAAAATGTTTTTGTACTTACAATAGAACTTTAGCTTTAATGTTTCATTTATACTACTAGTCTATTCCTGAACATAGTTGTCTTTCAGCCTCTGTTTAAACAAACATAAGAACTGCTTTTGATCACCAACTTCTTGATATTCAAAAGCAAAACCAAACCCATATCTAAACAATAGGTTTTTAACATGTGAGACCCAGTTAATCTTCCCTGCCTCACATAAGACCAAAGACATATTATAAGCACTCTTTGGTAATTCACCATTTTCCATTGTCAACAATTTTAACCAATACTTAACACATTTTGTATAATATATGACAAAAAGTGGAAATCTACCGCATTCGCCAAGAACTGCGACATTTGGAGTATGAGAACCAACATCAAGAAACTGTCTGCAAAATTTAATCTGGACATTTTCTATTAAATTATAAACTTTGTACCCTCATATTTTAGATGCATAAGTTACTGTTGGAACAATTACAGTGTCTAAAATTTCAAACAATACATCTGGTTGCAGATTAAGGCATTTACTCTGTAACATTCTAATCATATGCAAGGATTTACTTGATTGTATGCTAAGACATTTAGTAGCATAAGACCAGTTAAGTCTTGATGAGAAGAACAGGCCCAAATACTTGTAGTAAGAAACAACCTCGATTGTTTGTGTATTTAAAAACCATCTTTCATTTTCTTTCACGATCTCACCATTTCTGAAAACAATTATTTGAGTCTTGCTAACATTTACTTGCATACCTGACTTAGTACAAAATGTTTGTAAAGTATTTATCTGATCCTGCAAGTACCAAATTCGGTCAGAAAACTGGGCAATGTCATCAGCATAAAGTAATAAAAAAAGGTTTGAAAACATTTCATCAAGAAATATACCCTTACTACCATCATTATAGTTCAGTTCAATATAACTATTTAAATATAGAACAAACAAAAGTGGACTCAATGTACAGTCCTGTCGGGTTCCAATCAAACATTTAAGGAAATTTGTAAGACCTTCATATGTACTCATACAAGCAAATAATTGACTATACATAGACCTCAGAATTTTCAAAAATTTACCATGAATATTCGTAGTAATTAGTCTATGGAACAATAACAGATGTGGCACCCTATCAAACGCCTTCGAAAAGTCTATAAATAAGCAATAAAACTTTCCCCTTGGCTTACAAATGTACATGTATTTGTTTATGATAGCCTGTAAGACATATATATTGTCCACTGTGCTTTTAGATTTTCTAAAACCGATTTTTTCATTAAATAGCTTACTGTTTTCTTCAACCCAATGGTTAGTAATGAAGAACAGTGTTTAAACATTTCATTACACAGACCGTGAAGGCCTCCTGCTTTACCAATTGGAAGCTTTCTATAAATGATTCAACTTCCACTATTGTAAACTGTTTATTAAGGTCAAGGGGCAAGTTTTCATTACATGACATACAAATTCTGTTGTGATAGTCCATACTTGCTTTGACCTCAGTCCAATAAAATTCTCATCTATAACACTTTCAGAAAACACAAATTAGTAAGGATATACGTTGTGCCTAAAGGACATTGATAGCCACTGTATATCTGCACTGGCCAACATCTTAAAAGTATCACTCTATCACCTCAGGAATGATATGGTAAAAATTATTCCAAAAATATATTATTTTGGTAGGGTTATGACAAATACAATTGTGTATTATTGATACGTGGATGGTGCAATTATTTTTATGAAGTTTTTATCACTTTTGTGTTCAAGTGTCCTGAGTTAAAACCGTCCTGAGTTAGCAACACAGGTGCAAAAATGCCACACTAAACCTCAGACTCAAACTAAGTGATGATCAAATGTTGTCAGAGGCTCATTTGGCAACTCTCTCAGAGTTCACTTTCAACTTGGAGTGGTTCTTAACAGGAATTATTTAGATCTGTTCTTACAACTGGTCTCCTTCCTGGGTCAGGTTTTTAACCTGTCTAAAGGTGTTCCTGACAGGGACAAGGTTCTGTCTATTCAGCAGCTCTTCCTTTCTCTGCCTTAGAACACCTTTAAATTACCTCTCCAACTGGGCACCTTTATTTCTCTTGGCTTCCACTTGGAAGCCATTTCTTCAAGGTCACCTGCATATGACACTTCTTCAGTGTCATCTCAGGACACTTTGATTTTCCTTCTCAAAGGTGCTCTGGACTCTCCTTTCTTTGATCCCTCAATGAAGGTTAATTTAAGATGGTACTTTCCTGGGAACTATGTCTTTGCATACCTCCCTTTAATTCCCTAGTTTTTACATCTACTTTCATGGATGTTTCTCTTCAGGGTTTGGGAGTTCTTTGTGCTCTTTGGACCACCTAAGGTCCATCTTTGATGTAGCAGTCCAATCTGTTCATCAGTTCTAGAGCTCATAGCTGTCCTTTTTGCTCAGACATTTGTTCCTGTATTATGCTTTCATCAAAGGATCATCCTTTCAGCCTCAAACAACACAGATGTCTTGTTCTCAAGACATTTGTTCCTCACTTGTCCTTTCTTTAAGGGACACTTCAGATAGTTTCAGGTAACACTGTTGTCTGTGCTTTCTTTTTTGTATCAAGAGAGCTTCCACTCTTGTGTGTATCTATTTTGGCACCTTTTGCCATTATTTTTACAAGAACAAGTCTGTTCTTCCACCTTCTCATGTTCCAGGGGCATGAATCCTTGGCAGACCATCTCTGGAGGTCTTATCTCACCTTTCATATAAAGTGGTCTCTCTATTCTTGGATCTTCAGATGGTAGTCTCAGACTTCTCATCTGATTTAGATCTCTTTTGCCATGTGATTCAATCACAAGCTGCTCTTGCATGTGCCTCCTGTGCTAGATCCTTAGGCTCTGGCAACAGATGCCCTGGAGTGCTTTGGTCCGGAGTACTTGTTTTACTCCTTCCCTCCTTTAGCTCTTTGTCCTCTATGGCCAGGAAGTTAATCAACTTTCAGAGCTGTACCATTCTTCTTGTAGCCTTCCTTGGCAGGTGCCAAGTGTTTGGCCTCAAGATCTCCTTTAAGAAAGCCATTGGCTCTTCCGCTTATTCTTCTATAACAATCTCATCTAGAGTTTTGTTATTAATTTTTATGGAGTTCCTTTCTTCAAGCTTTCTGGCTGAAGTCTTCTTTAAGAAGAATTTTCACAGGAGGGATCTTGGAGGATTTTTATCCTCCATAACTGTCTATGAAGCAATGTGGAACTGCTTCAAAAACTTGTGAGAAACATGGCTACTGTGCCATGCTTCAACTGTCCCATTTATTGCTGTTTGTTCCTTTTAAGGAATTATTTTTCAGACAATAGGGATACAGGTCAGCTCTCTCCAGGTACTACTTGGAGTTGGGTTCTTATAGGGAGCTTGGAAGTCTCTTTTAGAGCTTCTTTAAATCCACAATAAGGGTAGTCGTCACCTACCTTTTGGTACTTAAACCTTGGTTCTGCAGGCTCTTACCAAGGCTCTTCTTGAACCCTGTTTACTTGCTGAGCCAAGTTTTTCACATATTAGACAGTCTTTCTTACTCCCTTTCTTTGGGAAGGAGTGATTTTGATTCCTTTATTTAAAGGTTTTCTCTCACTCTCTAGGGATGGCCTAAGTCATCCTTAAGTCAAATCTTACTTTCCTGGCTTAAGCCAGTTATCTTCAGAAGGCTCTTCCTGCTTTGACTTTTTGTCTTTGGTCAGGATGACTTGGAGGACCTCTCCTTTCCTACAAAATAATATCTATCTAGCTATTCTGACTTTCTTAGGAGGATTTCTTCTTGGTCTTTCTTCTAAAGTTCAAAGAGGGTGATATTGCTGCTCAGACAATATCTTTTTGGATAACATTTGATCCTTTATTCCCTCTAACTCTATTCCACATGTGAAGGCCCATGATGTTTTTGCCCAGGTTTCATTATGGTCTCTTCGGTGGTTTCCCACTGCTTCACATCATGGGGGATTCCTCTCGGAATTCTTGCACTTCACTTATTTTCCTTCAGAGAATCTCTATGATTTCTTAAGTGTAGTGGACTTTTGTTTCCACTCAGCCCATTCTCTCTTTTCCACTTAAATTCCTTAATTTAAGTCCTTGTGAGACTTTTAGTTTCAGAAAAAGGGGGTGGCATTTCCCTTTTAGGGAATCTGTTCTTCATCTCTATTTTCAGAACCGTGCTTCTTAGTGCCTCTTGGCATGTTCCTATTCTGAGCACAGTGGCATATTTATGCCCTCTCCTTTGAGCTGACCTAATAGGGTGTAGACAGCAGTGCTGAAGTTCTTGCAGTGGTTAATTCTACTCATTTAACTCAGTACAGTTATTTCTTCAGCACAGAGGTTTTGGGTTCAATTGCACCAGGAAGTATCCTCTTTATGCAATTTAACCTTAGGGTGGTTTTCCTCAGTCTGTCTTTTTCCCACCATCCTTCCATGTGGGCATTCAACCCAAGTGTTTTCATATGGTAGAGTATATTACATTTTTATGAAATAAAATTTCATATTTGTAAATGTAAAATACATTTTTATGAAGAAAAATGTATATACTTAACCATATGAAAACAGCAAATCACCCTCCTGCCTGCCCCACTTTTAAAAGACCTTTTTCCAGCATTTATGTTTTTTCACAAAAAGAATGAACTATTTCTGTATTACTGCATGGCAGAGTGAATTAGGTGACCAGGGGTCAAAGGTAGCAAGTATATAGGTTTAAAGAGGGTCTCCCCTCATATTTTAAATTCTATGTACAGTGTATGTGGCGGTCACTGAACGCCAAGCCATGCTTACCCAAGTGTTTTCATATGGTAAGTATATACATTTTTCTTCATAAAAATGTATTTTACATTTTAAAATATGAAATTTAGGTTATCACTGTTGACTGTTGAGTAAATCACTTATAAGTTGAAAACTATTGCATTTAGATTATTTAGTTTCAGTATGTTATTCACCTATTTTGGGGTCAGCTATAACATAGTAAAATTAAAACTATTGCATTTGCAATATTATCTCCCGCCCGGCTCGCCATGTGTGTGCGTGCGTGCGTCTGTGTGTGTCACACAGTTTTCTCTGAAACTACTACAGTTACACATTTTTGGTAAATTACTTGTCCTAATGAATTTTTACGCTGTTCAATATTTTTGCGGTTTGGTGAACTTTGGCCTACTTTTGAGTGAGTAATAACACTTTTACCTACTATAATTATATGACTTATAACTCTCAAATTATTGCATTTAGGGTATTTTGTTCAAATATGTTGTTTAGCTACTTTCTCCACAGCTACAACATGGTCAGTAGTTTGAAAGTGTATCTCCAAAGCTAAGTGAGTAATAGCTACTTTGTCAATTTTTAATGATAACCATAATGAGTAAATGGCTTATATCTTCAAAAGTATTGCAGCTACACAGTTTCTCTCAAATGTATTGTTCATCTACTTTTTTGTGAACTGTAACATATTTAAGTTTCACAACTGTTGCTCAATGTACAAGCGAGTATTGGCTACTTTATTGCTACTTTTAGTGAAAATGTGAAAAATCACAAATATCTCGAAAACCGTAAGAGGTGGAGCGATTTCGAGCGAATTTTTGACCCGCAGGGTACTACAAGAGTATTCTATGTAAAGGGGAGAAATTTCAGTTTTCGCCACTTTTGGCGGCCATCTTGGATTTTAGCAGAAAACGAAAAAGTGTGAATATCTCGAAAACCATAAGAGATAGAGCGATTTCGAGCGAATTTTTGACCCGCAGGGCAGTACAAGAGTAACCTATGCAAAGAGGAAAAATTTCAATTTTCGCCACTTTTGGCAGCCATCTTGGATTTTAGCGGAAAACAGAAAAGTGTGAATATCTTGAAAACCGTAAGAGATAGAGCGAATTTTTGACCCGCAGGGTAGTACAAAAGTATCCCATGCAAAGGGGAAAAATTTCAATTTTCGCAACTTTTGGCGGCCATCTTGGATTTATTGGAAAACGGAAAAGTGTGAATATTTCGAAAACCGTAAGAGATAGATCGATTTTGAGTGAAGTTTTGACCCGCAGGGGAGTACAAGCGTATCCTATACAAAGGGGAAAAAATTTCAATTTCCGCCACTTTTGGCGGCCATCTTGGATTTTAGTGGGAAAATAAAACGTTGAAAATATCTTCGACATGGTAAGAGATAGAGTGATTTCGAGCGACTTTTTGACCCACAGGGTAGTACAACAGTATTCTGTACCTAGGTGAAAATTTTCAGTTTTCGCCAGTTTTGGCGGCCATCTTGGATTTTAGCAGAAAATTAAATATTGTGAATATCTTGCAAAAGGTATTTCTTTCCCTGTAAAGCTCGGCGGGAGATACATACTGCGGCAGTGGTCTTTTTTTCTTTAAATATGTTTTTAACTTACTTTTTACACCTCAACAGTTACCTTCTTACTTTCCTTCTGAACACCATTTCCAGGGCACAACTTTTGTGTCCTTTTCTTCTGTCATTTCTACTCTGAAACTCAAAACACACAGTCAGCTGACACAGAGCCCATTCACGGGCACTGATTGCTTGTTTACTTCAAAATATCAATTAAAATTTAATTGTGCCATCCAACTCAGCCTTTCAGTCAGATTCCTCACAGGAATATGGTAAACTTAAATTTTCCATGCTTGGCTCAACAAAAGCATCAGACACCAGACAGACTAGTCCAAGGTGTCTCTCTACCCGTCATCCAGCTTTCTATTGAAGAATCAGATGGCCTTCTTACTTTCCTTCTGAACACCATTTCCAGGGCACAACTTTTGTGTCCTTTTCTTCTGTCATTTCTACTCTGAAACTCAAAACACACAGTCAGCTGACACAGAGCCCATTCACGGGCACTGATTGCTTGTTTACTTCAAAATATCAATTAAAATTTAATTGTGCCATCCAACTCAGCCTTTCAGTCAGATTCCTCACAGGAATATGGTAAACTTAAATTTTCCATGCTTGGCTCAACAAAAGCATCAGACACCAGACAGACTAGTCCAAGGTGTCTCTCTACCCGTCATCCAGCTTTCTATTGAAGAATCAGATGGCCAACAAGGGTCCAGACAGTGTGGTCACAGTGGTTATTCCAGCATTGGTCCCAACTCTGGATAAATCACTAAAGGGTGATTGGTCACTATGCCCGGTTAGAGCCTTATGCTTCTTTTTGGAATTTTGGGTAGGACCTCAGGCAGAATAAAGAGCTAGTCTTTGTCTCCTTCAAGAAAGGCTTTGAAAAACATATCTCCCCTGCCATTTATTTATTCCTGGATCAAGTGGACTGTGATCCTGTGCTGTGAGCTCTCTGATCAGGAGGCAGGGGGTAGCAATGTCAGTATGCTGCCGGCAACCGACTTATGGGACCAACTAATATCCTATGAAAGGCCACTAGTGCCTTAACTTTTTAAGCGTCCCGCAAGGGACGCTTGTTTGTGTATGGGAGAGCTTCCAGCTCCGCCGGCTCCGCCGGCTCCGGCGGCTCCGCCGGCTCCGCCGGCTCCGCCGGCTCCGCATTTTGTTTTCCTTATAACTCTGTAACCGTTAGGCGGATTCTTTTCAAATTTGGCAGGTTTAGGCAGTAGCCTTGGGGAATTTTTTTGAATATGCTGCAGTGACATTTCAACCAATCAGAGAGGTCACATGACCAAAAATGTCTTTTTTCGATGGGGAAGCTTGTCCGGATGATAACTTGAAAGGAATTTTATCAATTCACCTGAAACTTGGCAAATACATTCATTCTATTAAAATCTGGAAATCATTAGATTTTGGCATTGATTGGTCAAGAAATGGCCGAGTAATTAATGATTAATTAATCATTACGAATTTTCCAAATAAGGAAAACACAAAAATGCTTATATCTCGAAAACCGTGCTAGATAGAGCGATTTCGACGAAATTTTTGACCCGCAGGGTATCTCTGCGGAGTAGTTTTCCCAATTTTCAAAAAATTTTTGTCTCGCCCAAAATGGCGGCCATTTTGAATTTTCGAAATTTTCGCAAAAATTGCAAAACACAAAAATGCTTATATCTCAAAAACCGTGCTAGATAGAGCAATTTCGACAAAATTTTTGACCCGCAGGATATCTCTGCGGAGTACTTTTCCCAATTTTCAAAAAATTTTTGTCTCGCCAAAAATGGCGGCCATTTTGAATTTTCGAAATTTTCGCAAAAATTGCAAAACACAAAAATGCTTATATCTCGAAAACCGTGCTAGATAGAGCAATTTCGACGAAATTTTTGACCCGCAGGGTATCTCTGCAGAGTAGTTATCCCAATTTTGAAAAAAATTTTGTCTCGCCAAAAATGGCGGCCATTTTGAATTTTCGAATTTTTCGCAAAAATTGCAAAACATAAAAATGCTTATATCTCGAAAACCCTGCTAGATAGAGCGATTTCGACGAAATTTTTGACCCGCAGGGTATATTTGCAGAGTAGCCATGCCAATTTTCAAAAAAATTTGTCTCGCCAAAAATGGCGGCCATTTTGAATTTTCGAATTTTTCGCAAAAATTGCAAAACATAAAAATGCTTATATCTCAAAAACCCTGCTAGATAGAGCGATTTCGACGAAATTTTTGACCCACAGGGTATCTCTGCAGAGTAGCCATGCCAATTTTCAAACAAAAAATTTCTCGCAAAAAATGGCGGCCATTTTGAATTTTCGAATTTTTCGCAAAATTGCAAAACACCAAAATGCTTATATCTCGAAAACCGTGCTAGATAGAGCGATTTCGACGAAATTTTTGACCCACTGGGTATCTCTGGAGAGTAGCCATGCCAATTTTCAAAAAAATTTTGTCTTGCCAAAAATGGCGGCCATTTTGAATTTTCGAATTTTTGCGCAAAAATTGCAAAACACAAAAATGCTAATATTTCGAAAACCGTGCTACATAGAGCGATTTCGACGAAATTTTTTATCTTCAGGGCATCTCTGCAGAGCAGCTATCCCAAAGAGCTTTCACTTGGTGAAGTTTCAGACCCATAGCTAATTGCTCACCTACTCAAAAAGAGTAAATGCGAATTACCTCTAAAAGTATTGCAGATGGCCAATTTTTCTCAAGTAACTCATTCACCTACTTTTGGAAGAGCTTTCACATGGTGAAGTTTCAGACCCATAGCCAATTACTCACCTACTCAAAATGAGTAAATGCGAATTATCTCTAAAAGTATTGCAGATAGCCAATTTTTCTCAAATAACTCATTCACCTACTTTTGGGAGAGCTTTCACATGGTGAAGTTTCAGACCCATAGCTAATTACTCACCTACTCAAAATGAGTAAATGCGAATTATCTCTAAAAGTATTGCAGATAGCCAATTTTTCTCAAATAACTCATTCACCTACTTTTGGGAGAGCTTTCACTTGGTGAAGTTTCAGACCCATAGCTAATTACTCACTTACTCAAAATGAGTAAATGCGAATTATCTCTAAAAGTATTGCAGATAGCCAATTTTTCTCAAATAACTCATTCACCTACTTTTGGGAGAGCTTTCACATGGTGAAGTTTCAGACCCATAGCTAATTACTCACCTACTCAAAATGAGTAAATGCGAATTATCTCTAAAAGTATTGCAGATAGCCAATTTTTCTCAAATAACTCATTCACCTACTTTTGGGAGAGCTTTCACTTGGTGAAGTTTCAGACCCATAGCTAATTACTCACTTACTCAAAATGAGTAAATGCGAATTATCTCTAAAAGTATTGCAGATAGCCAATTTTTCTCAAATAACTCATTCACCTACTTTTGGGAGAGCTTTCACTCTGTGAAGTTTCAGACCCATAGCTAATTACTCACCTACTCAAAATGAGTAAATGCGAATTATCTCTAAAAGTATTGCAGATAGCCAATTTTTCTCAAATAACTCATTCACCTACTTTTGGCAGAGCTTTCACTTGGTGAAGTTTCAGACCCATAGCTAATTACTCACCTACTGAAAATGAGTAAATGTGAATTATCTCTAAAAGTATTGCAGATAGCCAATTTTTCTCAAATAACTCATTCACCTACTTTTGGGAGAGCTTTCACTTGGTGAAGTTTCAGACCCATAGCTAATTACTCACCTACTCAAAATGAGTAAATGCGAATTATCTCTAAAAGTATTGCAGATAGCCAATTTTTCTCAAATAACTCATTCACCTACTTTTGGGAGAGCCTTCACTTGGTGAAGTTTCAGACCCATAGCTAATTACTCACCTACTCAAAATGAGTAAATGCGAATTATCTCTAAAAGTATTGCAGATAGCCAGTTTTTCTCAAATTAATCATTCACCTACTTTTGGGAGAGCTTTCACTTGGTGAAGTTTCAGACCCATAGCTTATTACTCACCTACTCAAAATGAGTAAATGCGAATTATCTGTAAAAGTATTGCAGTTAGCCAATTTTTCTCAAATAACTCATTCACCTACTTTTGGGAGAGCTTTCACTTGGTGAAGTTTCAGACCCATAGCTAATTACTCACCTACTCAAAATGAGTAAATGCGAATTATCTCTAAAAGTATTGCAGATAGCCAATTTTTCTCAAATTAATCGTTCACCTACTTTTGGGAGAGCTTTCACTTGGTGAAGTTTCAGACCCATAGCTAATTACTCACCTACTCAAAATGAGTAAATGCGAATTATCTCTAAAAGTATTGCAGATAGCCAATTTTTCTCAAATAACTCATTCACCTACTTTTGGGAGAGCTTTCACATGGTGAAGTTTCAGACCCATAGCTAATTACTCACCTACTCAAAATGAGTAAATGCGAATTATCTCTAAAAGTATTGCAGATAGCCAATTTTTCTCAAATAACTCATTCACCTACTTTTGGGAGAGCTTTCACTCTGTGAAGTTTCAGACCCATAGCTAATTACTCACCTACTCAAAATGAGTAAATGCGAATTATCTCTAAAAGTATTGCAGATAGCCAATTTTTCTCAAATAACTCATTCACCTACTTTTGGCAGAGCTTTCACTTGGTGAAGTTTCAGACCCGTAGCTAATTACTCACCTACTGAAAATGAGTAAATGTGAATTATCTCTAAAAGTATTGCAGATAGCCAATTTTTCTCAAATAACTCATTCACCTACTTTTGGGAGAGCTTTCACTTGGTGAAGTTTCAGACCCATAGCTAATTACTCACCTACTCAAAATGAGTAAATGCGAATTATCTCTAAAAGTATTGCAGATAGCCAATTTTTCTCAAATAACTCATTCACCTACTTTTGGGAGAGCTTTCACTTGGTGAAGTTTCAGACCCATAGCTAATTACTCACTTACTCAAAATGAGTAAATGCGAATTATCTCTAAAAGTATTGCAGATAGCCAATTTTTCTCAAATAACTCATTCACCTACTTTTGGGAGAGCTTTCACTTGGTGAAGTTTCAGACCCATAGCAAATTACTCACCTACTCAAAATGAGTAAATGCGAATTATCTCTAAAAGTATTACAGATAGCCAATTTTTCTCAAATAACTCATTCACCTACTTTTGGCAGAGCTTTCACTTGGTGAAGTTTCAGACCCATAGCTAATTATTCACCTACTCAAAATGAGTAAATGTGAATTATCTCTAAAAGTATTGTAGATAGCCAATTTTTCTCAAATAACTCATTCACCTACTTTTGGGAGAGCTTTCACTCTGTGAAGTTTCAGACCCATAGCTATTTATTCACCTACTCAAAATGAGTAAATGCTAATTATCTGTAAAAGTATTGCGGATACCCAATTTTTCTCAAATACTCATTCATCTACTTGTGGGAGAGCTTTCACATGGTGAAGTTTCAGACCCATAGCTAATTACTCACCTACTCAAAATGAGTAAATGCGAATTATCTCTAAAAGTATTGCAGATAGCCAATTTTTCTCAAATAACTTCACCTACTTTTGGGAGAGCTTTCACTTGGTGAAGTTTCAGACCCATAGATAATTATTCACCTACTCAAAATGAGTAAATGTGAATTATCTCTTAATAGTATTGCAGATAGCCAATTTTTCTCAAATAACTCATTCACCTACTTTTGGAAGACCTTTCACACACGAAAATGCAAAATTGTGAATATCTCGGAAAAGCTATTTCTTCTGCTTTAATGCTCGGCGGGAGATACATACCACGGCAGTGGTCTTGACAAAAAATTTTGTCTCCCCAAAAATGGTGGCCATTTTGAATTTTCAAAGTTTTTGCAAAACACAAAAATGCTTATATCTCGAAAACCGTGCTATATGGAGTGAACTCAACAAAATTTTGGACCTGCTGGGTATCTCTGCAGAGTAGCCATGCCAATTTTCAAAATATTTTTGTCTCGCCAAATATAGCGGACATTTTAAATTTTTTTATTTTTTGCAAAACACAAAAATGCTTATATCTTGAAAACCGTGCTAGATAGAGCAGACTGCGCTGACTTTGGTTGCCACAACAGTATAAGGCTAGAAACGAAGCATTTTCTTAATACTTTAGCACTCACCTTTATATCCTTTTCGGGACGCTTTGTTTTTGCTATGCAAAAACATTATCTTTTTTTTTTGCGAGCGATCCTCTAGTTTTAATTCGATCTAGAGTCCCTTGTGTAAAAGTAAATGTTAACCCCATTTATATGCTTATTTTGTTTTTTGTAAAACTAATTTTTTACAGAAGTGGTGTGTTAGCATAAGGAGGCCTGGCAAAGTCTTTTGCGATATTGTTTAATCATCATTCTGATAATTTCTTTTTTGTTGGAAAAGATATGGAACAAAAGAAAACCTGTAACAGAAAAGTTGCTTAGTCAAAGTTCTGATATTAATGTTGTTCATCATTCCTGTATGATGCATGAAATTATAATTAAAAAGTGATTTACTGTTTGTATAAAATAGACACAGTATATTTAAACCAGATATAAAAATATACAAACCAGAACAAATAAATTCTTGAAAAAGTATGGGGTGGGAGATATTTTCTGGTGATGGTATTATTTACTTCCAAAACCAAAGACAACTCTAAACCACAGTATTATGTATCGGAAATTGTTGTCCTTGTGTGGGGGGTAAATTTTCAATTGGGGGTATTATTTTCCAACAAATGTTCTCTGGAAAATACTCTACACTGGTAACTACTGACCTTCCAAGCGGTAGCTATTCTTGCTAATTGTCCATGAGGTTTCAACGCAATACAATTGGAAATTTAATAAGTAAATTAAATTTTTATAAATCAAGACCTTGCCTAATGAATGGACAGGAGAGGCCCTCCCAGCCAACCCTGCATTCACGTTACTAGGGGTCAGTTGTGGTTAGACGGGTGAGAAAGATGCTGTGACTCGAAGTCCTCTAGCCAGGAAGGAAGTACTGCACACCACCTAGCAAATGTTTTTTGTACACTGACAACATTAAGTTTAAATACAATTCAACCTGACTGTAGCTGGCATTCGGCAAGATACACTTGTTAATTATCTCACTTTTATGCTGAAGAAATTATCCTTACAATATAACCTTTTGAATAATATTCATAATGTTGTGACTTTCTATATTGAAAGGAATGTAACAAATCATAACGTTTTAAAGCTTCTTTATAAGTATCATCAATGTTATTTTATGACAACAGTATATTAAGACACGGAGTGACACCATTCGGTGAGAATTAAGTGTTTGAAACCATATGTGAGTGAATCTACATTAAGATATAAACGTTGAGATATTTCTATTCTTTTTAAATTCTGAAAAGGTGTCTTGTTCTATTTTTATGTCCTTTTAGAAGACCTCAGTTTGTAAATTTAAGCAGTGAAGCGACTGAGACAAAGTCCGAGGAGAGTGGTGGATCCCCTGATAAAGAGGCTAAACCTGAGAATGATGCTAAACCTGAGATGGATGCTGAGACGAAGTTCAATGAAGAGAAAGAAGAACTACTAAAGTCCTTAAATGAAATTCAGGTGAGAACTTCTCCCACATGGAGAGTCTATAGTGATTAACTTATAAAGGTATTAGTAAGGCTAAGTGAGAATATGTATGTTCATATTACCATGATTTGGTTATTTCTTAGGGCTGTATAATTACTGAAACTTAATATGCAATTAATTTTATATCTGCTATGAAGTTTTCTTTCATTATTTTTAAATGGACAAATTTGTACTGCTGTATTTATGTAGTGGTTAACTGCTCATGTTTTGCATTGTATGTTTCAGGACAAGTATAAAAGATCGTTGGCAGAAACAGAAAATGTTCGGACCAGGTTGAAAAAGCAGGTGGAAGATGCCAAAATGTTTGGTATTCAGGGATTTTGTAAAGACTTGCTGGATGTGGCAGACACTCTAGGAAGAGCCACAGGGAGTGTACCAAAGGAATCCCTCACAAGTCAAAACCAAGAGCTTAAAACCTTGTATGATGGACTGGTTATGACAGAGGGGCAGCTAGTCCAAGTATTTACAAAACATGGCCTCTCTCAAATTACCCCAGAGGAAGGGGTGGCCTTTGACCCCAATTTCCATGAAGCAATGTTCCAGATGCCCAAAGCAGAAGGCAAAGAGCCAGGAACTATAGCTGCTGTACAAAAAATTGGTTACCAGCTCCATAACAGGACAATCCGGCCAGCACTTGTTGGGGTCTATAAGGATTCATAATATGACACTTGTTTCAGAATGTATTTACTTTGCCTAGGGAATTTTCACTGATTGTTTTATGCAGACAAGTTTTCGAATTTATGTTTCAAAAATGTTTGTGATCTTTTTTTCTGCATGGAAGTAGAAAAAGAAAGGATAAAATAGATACATTTTTTAGCTGAATGTGTTTTAGGTGCACTTTTTGACAAAAATAAAATTACAATAATATGTGTACCATTGTAAATACAATCCTGTCAAATGTTCTATTGTAATGCCATTGAAATGGTCAGATTTCCTTTTATGGCTTCAGATATATTCAAATTTCAAAATAGTTAAATCATTATATGTATTACATTATTCCTGCTTTGTGAAAGTGATATATAAGCTACAGGCAGCTTTGGCTTTACCTATGTTTACAGTGTCAGAATGTTTACAATTTTTTGTAGCCAGTTGTGTTTTCCCCATAAACCAAGACTTATTGACATGTCCAGGCTGTATGCCAGAAACTGTAAGGTGTACAAAGTTGATACTTGGTAGGGACATTGGTTAGGGGTGTAGGTGTGAAACGTCATGGTGTGACCTTGATTTGACCTTGCTGCAGTGACTTTAAGTTTGAAAATTTTGTCCGGACTATATCTCGGAAACCATAAGGTGCAGGAAGTTGATACTTTGTAGGGACATTGGTTAGGGCTGTAGGTGTGTAGCGTCGTGGTATGAACTTCCTTTGACCTTGCCGTGATGACCTTGACCTATAAAATCTTGTCTGGGCTATATCTCGGAAACAGTAGGGTGTAGGAAGTTGATACTTGGTAGGGACACTGGTTGGGGTTGTAGGTTTGCAACATCATAGTGTGACCTCGATTTGACCTTTCTGTAGTGACTTTGACCTATATAATCTTGTCTGGGCTACAATGCAGAGACCGTAAGGTATATGAAGTTGATACTTGTATCATCCATCTGTATGTATGGGTAATATTCCAAAACTTAAAACCATAATTCGACCATGCAAAACAGATATAATGATGGGAGAGGTTTTAAATCTTAACACAAATGTGTTAGGTCACTTTGGTATATTCAAAACATCCAACCATAATTCGACTGTGCAAGATATGTGTATATAAACAGCTTGCAGAGCAAGCAGACTTGCGGGTTCGTAATCTTTTTGACCTGAAGGTTTTTCTGTCGGTCTTGGACTGGCAGATTTTTGTTTATTTTGAACCATGTTGGGGGTGTAGGTGTACATCATGGTGTGATCCTTAGCTTTGGCTCTGCCTGAGTGTGTTCATCTGCCATATTTGAGACCTGTTTCTCTTTGGATAAAGATATATGGATTGCTGCAACTGATTATTATATGTATTTTTACATAATTGTACTATTTTCCATTGACATCTCTTCTCCAGTTAATAAATTTTACAGCGTCATAATTTTTAGTTTACTGATTAATGTTGTCATCTTGCTATTGTCTTGTTTAACACTTCATCTTTACGTACATTTTCTTTGTCTTAAACATTATTTTCTCCACTTAAACATTGGTTGGACCTTTATATAACTGACACTGCTTTGAAAGTATCCCGAGCTTTGTACTGTTTCACTACGTCTATATCTCATGATGTTGAAAATTATTTCCCGGGGCTGTGGGGTACAGGCATCTCTGATGCTATTTTTTTCATTGTCAAACATGTTTATTGAGCAATGTTGTCCAATTATTTTCAGTTTTTCATAAGGGAAGTTTGTCCTTGTCAGTGTGTTAACTGAAATATACCTTAGATGATTATTATGAAAGAAACAAACCAGTATTGTTTTACCGAGACATAGGAACTGAACTTGAGGTACATTTTGATATGATAAAAATATACAAAGTTTTGTATTTTAATATAGTAAATTTTTGGGTTTTTTCTCTCATTTTTGTGACCAACTGCAAAGTTTTTTTTTTGTCCTGTATCTGAATAGAAATGTCTGATTTTTTATTTAATGAGTACAGTACTTAAACTTTTGTCATGCATGTACAGTAAGAAAAAGCCTTCTTAGCATATCTCTCATCATGGATTTCTGAAATCACTTAGAAGTTGAGGCCTGGGTATCCAATATGAATTTTATTACAAGGTGCATATTATGTTGATGTGGAGTTGTAATGGCTTTTAAAACACTGACAATATATAAGCAGGTAACCACTGGCAGTGATATCAAGGTACAATGTGTGTAGTTCAATTTTCTATTTCTACATGTCGTGAGTACTTTCAGTGATCATAATGCTTGAATATCAAAGTAAGTTGGTGTTCATGAATGTAACCATGTAACCATTTATAGATCATGATTTATAAGAAAAAAATTTCTGCTATATCCCCTGTATTGCAAAAGAGTGTATTTTGTTGAGCAGTATACTCTATTTCAGCTTCTGCAGATTTTTAGCAGTTAATTAGATAGGCATTTGACAAGCATTTTAAAAAGGCTTGTCAATTTTAAGAAATCTTTTTCCAGTACTTTGATCAAACAGTTGCTGGCAATTGGTATGTCCTGATGTTCAGTTCAGGGGGGATTGTTCATTAAGCGTCCCACAAGGGACGCTTGTTTGTGTATGGGAGACCTTCAGGCTCCGCCGGCTCCGCAGGCTCTGCATTTTGTTTTCCTTATAACTCTGTAATCGACTCTGTAATCATTAGGCAGATTCTTTTCAAATTTGGCAGGTTTAGGCAGTAGCCTTGGGGAATTTTTTTGAATATGCTGCAGTGACATTTCAACCAATCAGAGAGGTCACATGACCAAAAATGTCTTTTTTCGATGGGGAAGCTTGTCCGGATGATAACTTGAAAGGAATTTTATCAATTCACCTGAAACTTGGCAAATACATTCATTCTATTAAAATCTGGAAATCATTAGATTTTGGCATTGATTGGTTAAGAAATGGCCGAGTAATTAATGATTAATTAATCATTACGAATTTTCCAAATAAGGAAAACACAAAAATGCTTATATCTCAAAAACCGTGCTAGATAGAGCGATTTCGACGAAATATTTGACCCGCAGGGTACCTCTGCGGAGTAGTTTCCCCAATTTTCAAAAAAATTTTATCTCGCCAAAAATGGCGGCCATTTTGAATTTTCGAATTTTTCGCAAAAATTCCAAAACACAAAAATGCTTATATCTCGAAAACCGTGCTATATAGAGCGATTTCGACGAATTTTTTGATCCACAGGGTATCTCTGTGGAGTAGTTATCGCTATTTTCAAAAAAAAAATTCTTGCAAAATATGGCGGCCATTTTGAATTTTCGAATTTTTTGCAAAATTGCAAAACATAAAAATGCTTATATCTCGAAAACCGTGCTAGATAGAGCGATTTCGACGAAATTTTTGACCCACAGGGTATCTCTAAAGAGTAGCCTTGCCTATTTTCAAAAAAAATTTGTCTCGCCAAAAATGCCGGCCATTTTGAATTTTTCGCAAAAATTGCAAAACATAAAAATGCTTATATCTCGAAAACCGTGCTACATAGAGCGATTTCGACGAAATTTTTGACCCACAGGGTATCTCTGCAGAATAGCCATCCCAATTTTCAAAAAAATTTTGTCTTGCCAAAAATGGTGGCCATTTTGAATTTTCTAATTTTTCGCAAAAATTGCAAAACATAAAAATGCTTATATCTCGAAAACCGTAGTAGATAGAGCGATTTCGACAACATTTTTGACTCACAGGGTATCTCTGCAGAGTAGCCATGCCTATTTTCAAAAAAATTTTGTCTCACCAAAAATGGCGGCCATTCTGAATTTTCGAATTTTTCGCAAAAATTGCAAAACATAAAAATGCTTATATCTCGAAAACCGTAGTAGATAGAGCGATTTCGACAAAATTTTTGACCCACAGGGTACCTCTGCAGAGTAGTTATCCCAATTTTGAAAAAAAATTTTATCTCGCCAAAAATGGCGGCCATTTTGAATTTTCGAATTTTTCGCAAAAATTCCAAAACATAAAAATGCTTATATCTCGAAAACCGTAGTAGATAGAGCGATTTCGACGAAATTTTTGACCCACAGGGTATATCTGCGGAGTAGTTATCCCAATTTTGAAAAAAAATTTTATCTCGCCAAAAATGACGCCCATTTTGAATTTTCGAATTTTTCGCAAAAATTGCAAAACATAAAAATGCTTATATCTCGAAAACCCTGCTAGATAGAGCGATTTCGACGAAATTTTTGACCCACAGGGTGTCTCTGCAGAGTAGCCATGCCAATTTTCAAAAAAAAAATTCTTGCAAAATATGGCGGCCATTTTGAATTTTCGAATTTTTTGCAAAATTGTAAAACATAAAAATGCTTATATCTTGAAAACCGTGCTAGATAGAGCGATTTCGACGAAATTTTTGACCCACAGGGTATCTCTGCAGAGTAGCCTTGCCTATTTTCAAAAAAAATTTGTCTCGCCAAAAATGCCGGCCATTTTGAATTTTTCGCAAAAATTGCAAAACATAAAAATGCTTATATCTCGAAAACTGTGCTACATAGAGCGATTTCGACGAAATTTTTGACCCACAGGGTATCTCTGCAGAATAGCCATGCCAATTTTCAAAAAAATTTTGTCTTGCCAAAAATGGTGGCCATTTTGAATTTTCAAATTTTTGCGCAAAAATTGCAAAACACAAAAATGCTAATATTTCAAAAACTGTGCTACATAGAGCAATTTCGACGAAATTTTTGATCTTCAGGGTATCTCTGCAGAGCAGCTATCCCAAAGAGCTTTCACTTGGTGAAGTTTCAGACCCATAGCTAATTGCTCACCTACTCAAAATGAGTAAATGCGAATTACCTCTAAAAGTATTGCAGATAGTATTGCAGATAGCCAATTTTTATGTCAGCTGACTTGTCAGTCAGCTGACATTATGGCATCACTCTGCGGCGTCCGCATCTGTGTACGCGTCCGCGTGACAAACTTCTTCTCCAAAACTACAAGACCCAGAGACATGCTGTTTTTTTTAAAAGATACCTTAACTATCGAGGATGATAAATCGTAAAATTCATGCAGATCTGTCTGTTCGTCTGTTTGCCAGAGCCATTACAAGTGAGGTACCCCCACCCAAATTGTGAAAATTTCAACACTTGATCACAATTTTCTCATTCACTATTGCGGGGATTTTTCTCATATCTTGCATAGATGTAATAGGCCACTAGTAGAGTACCTTGTGTGAATATAAGACCTGGATCTGTCTTAAGTTTTTTTTATTAATTTTTAAAATAATTTTTAATGCAATAAAATTCATGAAATCATGCGCTAAATCAATTATAACTTGAAAAGTATTGCATTTAGAGCATTTTATTAAAATATGTTATTCAGCTACTTTTTCCATAGCTACAACATGGTGAGTAACTTGGGTGTCTATCTCAATAGCTAAGTGAGTAATAGCTACTTTTGGACTTTTCAGTAACTTCCATCATGACTAAAATCACTTGTAACTTGAAAACTATTGCTTTTACACAATTTTGTATAAATATGTTATTCAGCTACTTTTGGGTCAGCTATAACATAGTAAAATTTCAAACCTGTAGCTCATGGCATAGCTGAGTAATAGCTACTTTTAGGTTATCACTGTAGCGTAAATCACTTATAACTTGAAAAGTATTGTATTTAGAGCATTTTGTGTAAATATGTTATTCAGCTACTTTTGGGTCAGCTATAACATAGTAAAATTTCAGACCTGTAGCTCATGGCATAGCTGAGTAATAGCTACTTTCAGGTTATCACTGTTGAGTAAATCACTTATAACTTGAAAACTATTGCATTTACAGTAATTTGTTTGTATATGTTATTCAGCTACTTTTGGGTCAGCTATAACATAGTAAAATTTCAGACATGTAGCTCATGGCATAGCTGAGTAATAGCTACCTTCAGGTTATCACTGTTGAGTAAATCACTTATAACTTGAAAACTATTGCATTTACAGTAATTTGTTTGTATATGTTATTCAGCTACTTTTGGGTCAGCTATAACATAGTAAAATTTTAGACCTGTAGCTCATGGCATAGCTGAGTAATAGCTACATTCAGGTTATCACTGTTGAGTAAATCACTTATAACTTCAAAAGTATTTAGAGTATTTAGTTGTATCCACCGGACAGCAGGATATGTTCCTCATTATAAAATCTTGACTGCAAATATTTGGGTCCTCATTTTGAAAAAAAAAACAAAACATGGCCGCCACAGGTGTTTCTTTATCAGTCATGAAAAGTGGTTATAGGTCGCTTATTATCGGTCCTAGAGGTTTGGGATGGTAAACCAACATATAGGAAATCATGGTCCGGGAATCTTTTGGTGTGGTCGGATTTGACCTTGGACCCCTCCTTCAAGGTCAGACAAGGATAGCCAAACTTAAAAGTGCTTATAACACGCCTATTATTGGTCCTAGAGGTTTGGGATGGTAAACCAACCTAAAGGAAATCATGGGCTGGGAATCTTTTGGTATTGTCGGATTTGACCTTGGACCCCTCCTTCAAGGTCAAACGAGGATAGCCAAACTGAAAAGTGTTTTTAAGTCGCTTATTATTGGTTCTAGAGGTTTGGGATAGTGAACCAACCTATAGGAAATCATGGGCCTGGATTCTTTTGGTGTGGTTGGATTTGACCTTGGACCTCTCTTTCAAGGTCAAACAAAAATAGCCAAACTTAAAAGTGGTTATAACTTGCTTATTATTGGTCCTAGAGATTTGGGATGGTAAACCAACCTATAGGAAATCATGGGCCTGGATTCTTTTGGTGTAGTCGGATTTGACCGTGGACCCCTCTTTCAAGGTCAAAAGAGGGTAGCCAAACTTAAAAGTGCTTATAGCTCGCTTATTATTGGTCCTAGAGATTTGGGATGGTAAACCAACCTATAGGAAATCATGGGCCTGGATTCTTTTGGTGTGGTCGGATTTGACCTTGGACCCCTCCTTCAAGGTCAAACAAAAATAGCCAAACTTAAAAGTGCTTATAACTAAGTCTTGCTTATTATTGGTCCTAGAGGTTTGGGATGGAAAACCAACCTCTAGGAAATCATGGGCTGAGAATCTTTTGGTGTGGTCGGATTTCACCTTGAAACCCTCCTTCAAGGTCAAACGAGGATAGCTAAACTTAAAAGTGCTTATAGCTCGCTTATTATTAGTTCTAGAGGTTTAGAACGGAAAACCAACCTATAGGAAATAATGGGCTAGGAATCTTTTGATGTGATCAGATTTGACCTTTGGCCCCTCTTTGAAGGTCAAATGAGGAAAGCCAAAATTAACAGTGCTTATATCTCGCTTATTTGTGTTCCTAAAGGTGTGCAATGTCACACCAACCCATAGGAATCATGGGCTAAGAATCTTTTGACATGGTCAGATTTCACCTTGAGCTCCAAGGTTAAGCATGTTTTAATGGCTTTTGTGAGTTTTCTGGTGGATACAATTTGCATCAGTTCTCCGATGCTATAGGTCTAGTTTCAGTGTGTTATTCACATATTTTGGGGTCAGCTATAACATAGTAAAATTAAAACTATTGCATTTGCAATATTTTCTTTAAATATGTTTTTAACTTACTTTTTACACCTTAACAGTTACCTTCTTAGTTTTCTTCCAAACACCATTTCCAGGGCACAACTTTTGTGTTTTTTTCTTCTGTCACTTCTACTCTGAAACTCAAAACACACAGTCAGCTGACACAGAGCCCGTTCACGGGCACTGATTGCTTGTTCTCAAATAACTCATTCACCTACTTTTGGGAGAGCTTTCACTTGGTGAAGTTTCAGACCCGTAGCTAATTACTCACCTACTCAAAATGAGTAAATGCTAATTATCTCAAAAACTATTGGGGATACCCAATTTTTATCAAATAACTCATTCATGTACTTTTGGGAGAGCTTTCACATGGTGAAGTTTCAGACCCGTAGATAATTACTCACCTACTCAAAATGAGTACAAGCGAATTATCTGTAAAAGTATTGCAGATAGCCAATTTTTCTCAAATAACTCATTCACCTACTTTTGGAAGAGCTTTCACTCCGTGAAGTTTCAGACCCATAGCTAATTATTTACCTACTCAAAATGAGTAAATGCTAATTATCTGTAAAAGTATTGAGGATACCCAATTTTTATCAAATAACTCATTCATCTACTTGTGGGAGAGCTTTCACATGGTGAAGTTTCAGACCCATAGCTAATTACTCACCTACTCAAAATGAGTAAATGCGAATTACCTCTAAAAGTATTGCAGATAGCCAATTTTTCTCAAATAACTCATTCACCTACTTTTGGAGAGCTTTCACATGGTGAAGTTTCAGACCCATAGCTAAATACTCACCTACTCAAAATGAGTAAATGCTAATTATCTCAAAAACTATTGCGGATACCCAATTTTTATCAAATAACTCATTCATGTACTTTTGGGAGAGCTTTCACATGGTGAAGTTTCAGACCCATAGCTAATTACTCACCTACTCAAAATGAGTAAATGCGAATTATCTCTAAAAGTATTGCAGATAACCAATTTTTCTCAAATAACTCATTCACCTACTTTTGGGAGAGCTTTCACTTGGTGAAGTTTCAGACCCATAGCTAATTACTCACCTACTCAAAATGAGTAAATGCTAATTATCTCTAAAAGTATTGCAGATAGCCAATTTTTCTCAAATAACTCATTCACCTACTTTTGGAGAGCTTTCACATGGTGAAGTTTCAGACCCATAGCTAATTACTCACCTACTCAAAATGAGTAAATGCGAATTATCTCTAAAAGTATTGCAGATAGCCAATTTTTCTCAAATAAATCATTCACCTACTTTTGGGAGAGCTTTCACTTGCTCAAGTTTCAGACCCATAGCTAATTAATCACCTAATCAAAATGAGTAAATGCGAATTATCTGTAAAAGTATTGCAGATAGCCAATTTTTCTCAAATAAATCATTCACCTACTTTTGGGAGAGCTTTCACTTGCTCAAGTTTCAGACCCATAGCTATTTATTCACCTACTCAAAATGAGTAAATGCGAATTATCTGTAAAAGTATTGCGGATACCCAATTTTTATCAAATACTCATTCATCTACTTGTGGGAGAGCTTTCACTTGGTGAAGTTTCAGACCCATAGCTAATTACTCACCTACTCAAAATGAGTAAATGCGAATTATCTCTAAAAGTATTGCAGATAGCCAATTTTTCTCAAATAACTCATTCACCTACTTTTGGGAGAGCTTTCACTCTGTGAAGTTTCAGACCCATAGCTATTTATTCACCTACTCAAAATGAGTAAATGCGAATTATCTCTAAAAGTATTGCAGATAGCCAATTTTTCTCAAATAACTCATTCACCTACTTTTGGGAGAGCTTTCACTTGGTGAAGTTTCAGACCCATAGCTAATTATTCACCTACTCAAAATTAGTAAATGTGAATTATTTCTAAAAGTATTGCAGATAGCCAATTGTTCTCAAATAACTCATTCACCACATTTGGAAGAGCTTTCACTCACGAAAATGAAAAATTGTGAATATCTCGGAAAAGCTATTTCTTCTTGACAAACATTTTTGTCTCTCCAAAAATGGTGGCCATTTTGAATTTTCAAAGTTTTTGCAAAACACAAAAATGCTTATATCTCGAAAACCGTGCTATATGGAGCGAACTCAACAAAATTTTGGACCTGCTGGGTATCTCTGCAGAGTAGCCATGCCAATTTTCAAAATATTTTTGTCTCGCCAAATATTGCGGACATTTTTAATTTTTTGCAAAGCACAAAAATGCTTATGTCTTGAAAACCGTGCTAGATAGAGCAGACTGCGCTGACTTTGGTTGCCACAACAGTATAAGGCTAGAAACGAAGCATTTTCTTAATACTTTAGCACTCACCTTTTTATCCTTTTTGGGACGCTTTGTTTTTGCTATGCAAAAACATTATCTTTTTTTTTTTGCGAGCGATCCTCTAGTTTACTTTCAAATGGACGCTGTGTGTGGCAAAGTTTTTCATAAATTGTCCATATATTGAGAATATCGTAAAGACATAAAAAGTGAATAAGAGTAACCACAATAAAGCCTAAACTCCTTAAATCTATCAAAGAGCATATGCTGAAGTGTTTTATACTTGGAGTATTTAAGTTAATTGCAGCATAATATGATATAACAAAATACAGAAATCACCAACTGTTAATTGCAGCAGAGTATGATATAAAAATTTAGAAACCATTTAACTTTGTGAATCTGTTTGAATTAACAATGGAATTAAGCATCACCTGTGGGATGGTTGTATGTAGGAGAAAATTCACGTGGAAGGGCCATCAGCTCCGCGGGCTCCGTCATTTCCTACAGGCTATGACTAAGCAATCACGTGGGATATTTTTTTTAAACTGGGCATGTACATCCAGTAGCCCTAGAAATTTTTCCGAATGTAATGTCATAGCATTTCAACCAATGAGAGAAGTCACATGACCAAAAATATCTTTTCATTTTAAGGGGTGTGCTTGTTGGATGGGAACTTTAAAAGCACTTTACTTACTTGCCTGAAACTTTGCAAGAGGGTTCCTTATGTAGATGTCTGGAAAACATAAACTTTTGGAAGAGATCTGGTACAAAATGGCTGACTTAAAGGTCACATATCACACTTTCAACATGCAACCAAAAATGTTTTATATTATGTACTAGTTAAAAATTAAACCAATAGGTATATTTCTTGTGGAAAAATTCATTTTATAACCCTAGAAAAAGTGTTTTAAAAAACACACATTTCTGTTAATTTTCTGTCTGCACAATTTCCTGCTTTTGTGATGAGAAACAGATGTGATGTCAGCGGGACTTTACATAATTAAGCTTCACCCTACATAATGTACTCTTACAGATACTGGTTTTTACTACTAAAACAGAGAGTGTTTGATGAGCTTATACCTACTTAATGAAATCCAATTGTTTGTGTGTATGTTTGAAAACTACACAAACTTGAGCCTTAACCTAGGTTACTTTTAACTTAAAAAACACAGTTAAACAATTTTTTAACCTCCACCCCCGCCAAACCCCTTTTCCCTGTCAAACATAAACTTGAGAAAGCAGTGGGAGATAACACTGAACATGTATGAATGTATGCCAATCTATTTCAGTGGAACCACTGTCTACCAAAGTAATACAGTGAAAATTGTTGAAAACTGAGTTCATCCCACATCAGTAAATATTCTTTGCTGTTATTGTATCCCCAGACGAAAGTCGGGGATACTTAGGATTTAGTACAGTCATGCCACCGCCACAGAGATTTCCTTTCGGACGCGATAAATATTTTACTTAGACCTTTCAAATTTGGTATGTGGGTATATATGGACAATGCCATGAATGCTATTGTTTTGTGACCTTGACCTTCAATTTCAAGGTCACTGGTGGCCTCTTAAAGGTCAGATTTTGGCCATTTTTTCACATTTTGGCCCAGTTTTCATATACAGAAAGTTAGATCATCCTATAGGTGGTATATATCATACATCTGTCCTCAATAAGCAGGCAAAAATTTGACCTTGAAGCTCTTCATTGAAGGTCATCCACAGACCACCAAAATACCTCACGGGGACCATTTTTTGGCCTTTTTGGAGATATTTTCACACTTAATGCTGACTATATTGCATGGAAACTATTGAAAATGGCTTTGGAGGTTGAGTTTATGATGGATTACCAGCATCCGGTTTTTTGACCTTGGCTATTGTTTTCAAGGTCACCTTAGACTGGCTAAAATGACTCAAAATGGTACCTTTTACTGCATATATATGCCTATATAAGACTGTGAGGCCATATACCTCATTAAGCGTCCCTTGTGGGACGCTTGTTTGTGTATGGGAGAGCTTCAGGCTCCGGCGGCTCCGCATTTTGTTTTCTTTATAACTCTCTAACCGTTAGGCGGATTCTTTTCAAATTTGGCAGGTTTAGGCAGTAGCCTTGGGGAATTTTTTTGAATATGCTGCAGTGACATTTCAACCAATCAGAGAGGTCACATGACCAAAAATGTCTTTTTTCGATGGGGAAGCTTGTCCGGATGATAACTTGAAAGGAATTTTATCAATTCACCTGAAACTTGGCAAATACATTCATTCTATTAAAATCTGGAAATCATTAGATTTTGGCATTGATTGGTTAAGAAATGGCCGAGTAATTAATGATTAATTAATCATTACGAATTTTCCAAATAAGGAAAACACAAAAATGCTTATATCTCGAAAACCATGCTAGATTGAGCGATTTCGACGAAATTTTTGACCCACACGGTATCTGTGCGTAGTTATCCTAATGTTCAAAAAAGTTTTGTCTCGCCAAAAATGGCGGCCATTTTGAATTTTCGAATTTTTTGCAAAAATTGCAAAACATAAAAATGCCTATATCTCGAAAACCGTACTAGATAGAGCGATTTCGACGAAATTTTTGACCCACAGGGTATCTCTGCAGAGGAGCCATGCCTATTTTCAAAAAAAAATTTTTCTCACCAAAAATGGCGGCCATTTTGAATTTTCGAATTTTTCGCAAAAATTGCAAAACATAAAAATGCCTATATCTCGAAAACCGTACTAGATAGAGCAATTTCGACGAAATTTTGACCCACAGGGTATCTCTGCAGAATAGCCATGCCAATTTTCAAAAAAAGATTTGTCTCACCAAAAATGGCGGCCATTTTGAATTTTCGAATTTTTCGCAAAAATTACAAAACATAAAAATGCTTATATCTCCATAACCCTGCTAGATAGAGCGATTTCGATGAAATTTTTGAGCAACAGGTAATCTCTGCAGAGTAGCCATGCCAATTTTCAAAAAAAATTTATCTTGCCAAAAATGGCAGCCATTTTGAATTTTCGAATTTTTCGCAAAAATTGCAAAACATAAAAATGCTTATATCTCGAAAACCCTGCTAGATAGAGCGATTTCGATGAAATTTTTGAGCAACAGGTAATCTCTGCAGAGTAGCCATGCCAATTTTCAAAAAAAATTTATCTTGCCAAAAATGGCAGCCATTTTGAATTTTCAAATTTTTGCGCAAAAATTGCAAAACACAAAAATGCTAATATCTCGAAAACCGTGCTAGATAGAACGATTTCGACGAAATTTTTGATCTTCAGGGTATCTCTGCAGGGCAGCTATCCCAAATAGCTTTCACTCAGTGAAGTTTCAGACCCGTAGCTAATTGTTCACCTACTCAAAATGAGTAAATGCTAATTATCGCTAAAACTATTGCAGATACCCAATTTTTATCAAATAACTCATTCATCTACTTTTGGGAGAGCTTTCACATGGTGAAGTTTCAGACCCGTAGATAATTACTCACCTACTCAAAATGAGTAAATGCAAATTATCTCTTAAAAGTATTGCAGATAGCCAATTTTTCTCAAATAACTCATTCATCTACTTTTGGAAGAGCTTTCACATGGTGAAGTTTCAGACCCATAGCTAATTACTCCCCTACTCAAAATGAGTAAATGCAAATTACCTCTAAAAGTATTGCAGATAGCCAGTTTTTCTCAAATAACTCATTCACCTACTTTTGGGAGAGCTTTCACTCGGTGAAGTTCCAGACCCGTAGCTAATTACTCACCTACTTAAAATGAGTAAATGCTAATTATCTCAAAAACTATTGGGGATACCCAATTTTTATCAAATAACTCATTCATCTACTTGTGGGAGAGCTTTCACATGGTGAAGTTTCAGACCCATAGCTAATTACTCACCTACTCAAAATGAGTAAATGGGAATTATCTCTAAAACTATTGCAGATAGCCAATTTTTCTCAAATAACTCATTCACCTACTTTTGGGAGAGCTTTCACTTAGTGAAGTTTCAGACCCATAGCTAATTACTCACCTACTCAAAATGAGTAAATGCGAATTATCTCTAAAAGTATTGCAGATAGACAATTTTTCTCAAATAACTCATTCACCTACTTTTGGGAGAGCTTTCACTTGGTGAAGTTTCAGACCCGTAGATAATTACTCACCTACTCAAAATGAGTAAATGCTAATTATCTCAAAAACTATTGCGGATACCCAATTTTTATCAAATAACTCATTCATGTACTTTTGGGAGAGCTTTCACATGGTGAAGTTTCTGACCCGTAGATAATTACTCACCTACTCAAAATGAGTAAATGCGAATTATCTCTTAAAAGTATTGCAGATAGCCAATTTTTCTCAAATAACTCATTCACCTACTTTTGGAAGAGCTTTCACATGGTGAAGTTTCAGACCCATAGCTAATTACTCACCTACTCAAAATGAGTAAATGCGAATTATGTCTAAAAGTATTGCAGATAGCCAATTTTTCTCAAATTACTCATTCACCTACTTTTTGGAGAGCTTTCACTCCATGAAGTATCAGACCCATAGCTAATTATTCACCGACTCAAAATGAGTAAATGCTAATTATCTGTAAAAGTATTGCGGATACCCAATTTTTATCAAATAACTCATTCATCTACTTGTGGGAGAGCTTTCTCATGGTGAAGTTTCAGACCCTTAGCTAATTACTCGCCTACTCAAAATGAGTAAATGCGAATAATCTCTAAAAGTATTGCGGATAGCCAATTTTTCTCAAATCATTCACATACTTTTGGGAGAGCTTTCACTTGGTGAAGTTTCAGACCCATAGCTAATTAATCACCTAATCAAAATGAGTAAATGCGAATTATCTGTAAAAGTATTGCAGATAGCCAATTTTTCTCAAATAACTCATTCACCTACTTTTGGGAGAGCTTTCACTCTGTGAAGTTTCAGACCCATAGCTAATTATTCACCTACTCAAAATGAGTAAATGCTAATTATCTGTAAAAGTATTGCGGATACCCAATTTTTATCAAATACTCATTCATCTACTTGTGGGAGAGCTTTCACATGAAGTTTCAGACCCGTAGCTAATTACTCACCTACTCAAAATGAGTAAATGTGAATTATCTCTTAAAAGTATTGCAGATAGCCAATTTTTCTCAAATAACTCATTCACCTACTTTTGGAAGAGCTTTCACACACGAAAATGAAAAATTGTGAATATCTCGGAAAAGCTATTTGTTCTCCTTTAATGCTCGGCGGGAGATACACACCACGGCAGTGGTCTTGTCAAAAATTTTTGTCTCCCCAAAAATGGTGGCCATTTTGAATTTTCAAAGTTTTTGCAAAACACAAAAATGCTTATATCTCGAAAACCGTGCTAGATGGAGCAAACTCAAAATTTTTGACCTGCTGGGTATGTCTGCAGAGTAGCCATGCCAATTTTCAAAATATTTTTGTCTCGCCAAATATAGCGGACATTTTGAATTTTCGAATTTTTTTGCAAAACACAAAAATGCTTATATCTCGAAAACCGTGCTAGATGGAGCAAACTCAAAATTTTTGACCTGCTGGGTATGTCTGCAGAGTAGCCATGCCAATTTTCAAAATATTTTTGTCTCGCCAAATATAGCGGACATTTTGAATTTTCGAATTTTTTTGCAAAACACAAAAATGCTTATATCTCGAAAACCGTGCTAGATGGAGCGAACTCAGCAAAATTTTTGACCTGCTGGGTATCTCTGCAGAGTAGCCATGCCAATTTTCAAATTATTTTTGTCTCACCAAATATAGCGGACATTTTGAATTTTCGAATTTTTTGTAAAACACAAAAATGCTTATATCTTGAAAACTGTGCTAGATAAAGCAGACTGCGCTGACTTTGGTTGCCACAACAGTATAAGGCTAGAAACGAAGCATTTTCTTCATACTTTAGCACTCACCTTTATATCCTTTTCGGGACGCTTTGTTTTTGCTATGCAAAAACATTATCTTTTTTTTTGCGAGCGATCCTCTAGTTTATTATTGGCTGTTACCGCTCTAACAAAAAAGAAAAAAGAAAAATTATAGCTAGCCTTCTCAAATTTGCAGGATATATTCATAACCATAAAATCTTGCCTAGGAATATTTTTAGCCTCATTTTGAAAAACTGAGAAAGGACTTTTGTTGGCCCTCTGGAGCAAAGGGTATTATAGGTAGAGATCTCAAATTCGCAGAATATGTTCCGCATTACAAAATCTTGTCTGGAAATATTTTTGGCTTCATTTTGAAAAACAAGATGGCCACCACAGGCGTTTCTTTGTCAGTCATGAAAGGTGCTTATAGCTCCCTTTTTATTGGTCCTAGAGGTTTGGGATGGTAAACCAACCTATAGGAATTCATGGGAAGGGAATCTTTTGGTGTGGTCAGATTTGACCTTCGACCCATCCTTCAAGGTCAAATGAGGATAGCCAAACTTAAAAGTGCTCATAACTCACTTATTATTGGTCGTACAGGTTTGGGATGGTAAACCAACTTATAGGAAATCATGGGCTTGGAATCTTCTGGTGTGGTCAGATTTGACCTTGGACCCCTCCTTCAAGGTCAAACAAGGATACCCAAACTTAAAAGTGCTTATAGCTCACTTATTATTGGTCCTAGAGGTTTGCAATGTGAAACCAACCTATAGGAAATCATGGGCTGGGAATCTTTTGGTGTGGTTAGATTTGACCTTGGGCCCTTCCTTCCAGTTTACAATTTGCATCGGTTCTCCAATGCGCTTGGTCTAGTTACTTTTGTATCTTTCATTAAACTTTTTATTTACTTGTGACAGTACAAGTTGCTCCCATAAACACCATAATACTCTGTATGTCACTCTTCAACCATGTCCTGTCCAGGGATACACTGCGTCAAGACGCAATATCTAGTTTTAAGATAGTATTATTGTTACAGGCCAGGATAACTTTATTAATGGATATCTGCGCCCCAGCTAATCTTGAAATAACTGAAACTTTTTACATGGTTTAATTGCTTTTATTTACTAGACCAAACAAAATACTTTTTCTTTGCTATTTCTACAGTATGTATATCCATATGTATCTTATTTAGATGACTCATCTTTTGCTTTCGAAACTGAAACACTGACAGGCTGGGTACATAGGTAAACAAGCCATGTAGGAACTAAAACGTCTTTCTCAAGCATGTACATCTGCATCTGTTGTACATCTGTGATCTGTGCTGTGAACAGACCTGCACTTAGTTCATCAGATAATAGTTGCGCTTCTTTTTCACTATAAATATACATTCCCCACAATCACTTTCACTGTCAAAAGCCATTATAATAAAACAGACTGCCGTTTCTATTCCCGGATGACATCACACTGTTAAACAAATTTTATTTGAAATGTAGCTTTTCCAAGCTACAATACTTACTGTAACAATATGCTTTACCGGTGGTTTACCACAGGAAGCTTCCAACTGGAGTAAAAGTTAAAAACTTATTACCCATGAAATTCAGATAGCCAGGGCTATCCGGAACAGTGGTCACGGGAATACCAGTGCGGGTATACACGCACCAGCTCGCTTGGCCATGATGTGACTTCGGGAACCTATCAGATGCTCAATAGAGCTCTTCCTCAATTTTTGTTGGAACCAACCCTCGAGCCAGTGGAATGACAGACAAGTGGGGAGGATCAGGGAGGGCCTGTACTATTGTTACAATAGGTAGGTATTGTAGCTTATAAAAGCTACATTTAAAATAAAATTTCCAATTTTATTACGCTACAATAGTCCTACCTATTGTAACAATATGCTGAATCCCAGCATATTTGGATGGCTGGGTAGACTGACACTGGCTGAAAAGAAGAAATATTCTGGCAAAGATAGCAACCATCAGTGAGCATTCAGAGACCAGGGTCGAGGAAGAACTTGATGTAGCCCGGCAACATTAAGGGTAATGGCGAGAGTGTAGTTACAGACCACTGGCTATTCTTTTATGCCAATCAAGGGTGAACCAGAAATGGCCACATTAACATGGTGTATGCTCCATAGTATCAAAGATACAACACTGGTAGAATTCTAAGTCAAAATATGACATGTGTGAACACACTCATTTATGCTCTTTATATTCTTGTACTCTTCATATTTTAAGAGCTTAAATCAGCTTGTCATTAACACTTATAGATTCAGGTTGAAAATGTATTAATTCTATAAAAGTGGGTATGTTTTGAACCACCATATACTGTATGTTGCATGTTGCCAGCCCTGAGTAATAATTCCCTTTTATAGTTAAAGGGCCTCAAAGCATAATGTTAATAAAACAGCTGATTTGATATTAAAGTTTTCTAAAAAAAATTATTTCATTGTGAAATCTATTGGTATGACTCAGGTCGCCGAAACATAATATACTATAGAAGAAGGAGAATATACTATTATTTCATGATTATTGTCCTATAATAATTTTGTATTTTTTAAGGTATAAGAATTCTAGTGATGAGTTCATGTTGCAGAAATACTGCTGATTAATGGCTTAATGTTTAGTTATATCTAGTTTTGACATAATAGATATCCACACAACTGTAATTAAGTATGTCACACGACAACCAGCTTAACTGCTCAAGTATCCCAGCTGAGGTTATGTTGGCTTTTTTATATTGTATATATGTGTTTGTGTTTTGTTTTTGTCCACTGCATATTGTATTTGAGGTTCAACCTTACCAACTTTTTTTTGTCTACCTTTTATTAATTGATAAGTTGAATACTTACGTATTGACTAGAAACATCAATAAAAATGTTTTAAAATGTAACATCCACAAGATCTTGTCAAGTACTCCTTGTAATAGCAAGAAATTAAAAAGTCTTTCAGGGGAAATACTGTTGTTTAATGTGGTGACTCTTCAGCTCCACACCTGTAGTAAATGTAATTATGTTGTAAACATTTACCAATGGTAAGAAATTTTCTAGATAAGATCAAAGTGTTGTCAGCAAACTGTAGGGGATTAAAAGATAGAAAGAAAAGATATGATGTCCTTAATTACTTGAAAAACACAGAAGCAGATATAATTTGTCTGCAAGACACACATTTAACTAAGTTAGACTCTGTTGAAGTAAAAAAACAATGGGATGGAGATTTTATTTTGAACGGTGTAGCAAATAATGCAAGGGGGGTCGCCATATTTTTTGGAAATAAATTTGAATACGAAATTCTAAGTAATGAAACTGATAATGAAGGAAATTTATTGATAATCAATATGCAAATAAATGAGATAAAATTGAAAATCATAAACATTTATGGCCCCAACAAGGATGACCCTGTTTTTTATGCCTCTGTTTGTGAAAAAATGCACACCAGTAACCATGATTATTTAATTTGGTGTGGAGACTTTAACATGGCATTAAACCCGACATTAGATAGCTTTAATTATGTTTCTATTAACAACCCTAAATCCAGAAGTTTTGTTAACAATTTCATAGAAGAAAATAATTTTGTAGATCTCTTCAGATATTATAATCCAGACAAAAAGAGGTATACGTGGCAAAAAAAGAATCCGCTTAAGCAATCAAGGCTAGACTATATAATAGTATCATCTGGGTTCACTGACTTAACAGATAGTATAAATATTAGACCTGGATATAGAAGTGACCACTCAATGGTAGAGCTTACATTCTTAATTAGCAACTTTAAAAGGGGAAGGGGAACATGGAAACTTAACAACAGTTTATTAAAAGATTCAAAATATATTCACTTAGTTAATAAATGTATAAGAGAAGAATATCAAAAATATGCAGTCCCTGTATACAAACCTGAATTCTTGGAGAAATGTTGTTACCAAGACATACATTTAACAATAGCCCCTGACCTGTTTTTGGAAGCTTTATTGTTAAGGATTCGAGGTGAATCGATTAAATATGGAGCTTTTAAGAAGAAGTTCAATTCAAATTTTGAGAAATTATTACTCTCAGAAATAGAAAAATTAGAATTAGGTGAAAGCACCACTGATCTTGAATTACTGGAGTTAAAAAAGCAAGAACTCCTTGAATTCCGACAAAAAGAAATGCAGGGACATATGATAAGGTCAAGGACACAATGGGTTATTGAGGGGGAAAAGCCTTCAAAATATTTTTGTGCATTGGAAAAAGGTAACTATGTGGACAAAACAATAAAGCATCTTCAAAAACAAGATAAAAGGTACACAAGGGACCAAAATGAAATTTTGAATGAAATAAAAATCTTCTATGCGGACTTGTTTAGAGAAAATACAGAAACTGAAAGATTCAATCTCGATAACCATTTAAGAAAATACAATATTAAAAAACTAAACAAGGAGCAAGCTAGGGAAATGGAGGGATATCTCTCCATTGACGAACTTGGTATGACACTTAAAAATACTAAAAATAATAAAGCTCCTGGGCTGGATGGATTCTCATTTGAATTTTTAAAAGTATTTTGGAAAGACTTGAAATTTTGTATTACCTATGCGATCAATGACAGTTTTGACAAGGGTTTACTTCCACTGTCGTTAAGGCAGTGTGTTATTACATGCCTTCCCAAAAAGGGTAAACCGCGAAATAATATTAAGAATTGGCGACCCTTGTCAATGTTGTCTGTCATATATAAGTTAGCATCAGCTGCGATTGCTAACAGAATAAAGCCTCATCTCAGCCAGATTATCGATAACACACAGTGTGGCTTCGTTCCAGGTAGATACATAGGTGAATGTACCAGATTAATATTCGATATAATGAAATTTACCGAAGACAAACAATTACCTGGAATGCTAGTCTTGATTGACTTTGAAAAAGCATTCGACTCCATTTCTTGGTCTTTTATCTATCAAACTATGGCTTACTTAGGTTTTTCTAAAGATCTAATAAAATGGATTAAACTGTTTAACCATAATATCAAGGCCACTATAATTCAATGTGGTGTATTTATCAGAATTTATAGATATCCAGCGTGGTTGTAGACAAGGAGACCCCATTGCACCATATTTATTCATAATAGTAGCACAAATTTTAACAATTATGATCAAAAACAATAAAAAAATAAAAGGTATCTCAATTGAAAATGTAGAAATCAAACTAACACAGTTTGCTGACGACACAACTTTGATACTAGATGGTAGTATAGAATCATTACATGCAGCATTTAATACTCTGGAAATTTTTGGCAGCATTTCAGGATTAAAAGTCAATACAGAAAAAACACAAATAGCCTGGATTGGAAAAAAGAAACACAGTAAACATAAAATTAATATTAACAATTGCAGTCTTGAAGCAATTTCAAGTTTCAAGTTACTTGGTATTCTTTTTTCTGTGAATTTGGACGACTGCTTGAAAATGAATTTTGTTCAAAAGATGATAGAAATAAAGGAACTAATTTGTAAATGGAACAAAAGGTATCTGACACCATTAGGTAAAATAACAATAGTTAAGACCTTCCTATTAGCAAAACTGAATCACCTCTTTACATCCTTGCCAAATCCTGACGACTCTTTTGTCAAAGAAATAAACGAGCTTCTATTCAAATTTATATGGTCCTCTAAACCAGATAAAATAAACAGATATACAGTTATGTTGGACAAGAAAATTGGAGGTTTAAAAATGATTAATATTAAAGATTTTGTTACATCTCTGAAAATATCGTGGATCAGGCGGTTATTTATGGCCACAGGGAAATCCTTGTGGATAACTTTATTTGAAAGAAATTTTAATGTTGATATAACTAAAGCAATAAACTTTGGACCTGGCTATTTTCAATTGTTAAAAAATAGAACAACTGACAAATTTTGGATAAACGTGTTTGAGGCTTGGCAAAAATTTTCAGATAAAACTGCAGTTAAAACAAACTCAGACCTATTCAGCAGCCCATTGTGGTACAACAGTAAAATGTCTTGTCATGATATGTATATTCCTATTTGGTTTCAGAAGGGTATTAAAACAATATCAGATATTATAAACCCCAACGGGTTAATAATGACAATGGATGAAGTAAAACACCAATACTCGTTTAGTACTATTAACCCATTGCATTATTTAGTACTATTAACCCATTGCATTATCTTAGAGTAAAGCACAATGTAAAGCTATATATTAAAAAATACAAATTTGATGAAAAGTATATAGTTCAGAGACCTTTTGTCCCATCTCATATTGTACCCATTTGGAAAAATAAAAAGGGTGTTAGTGCCTTTTACAAAACTCTTACAAAACACAACGAAAATGAACATACAATCAAGTTAAAATGGGAAAACGAAATGCAAGTAACTATTAATAAAAGAGAATGGAGTTCAATATTTAATGTAACTTACCAAAGTGCAAATAATAATTTACTAGTGTGGTTTCAGTTAAAACTTTTGTACAGAATCCTTGGTACAAGGGAGTACTTGAATAAAATCAATATTGTTAATAGCTCAGACTGTACCCATTGTCAAAAAGAAACTATAGTCCACATGTTTGTTGAATGTGATAGGGTTAAAGTTTTTTGGAGGGAAATTGAAAAATTGATTTATGAAACAAATGGGCTGAAGATTCATTTTTCAAAATTTGATATATTATTTGGCTACCAAAATTTAGACAGAAACAGAGTTCCATTGAATGTGTTTTTGCTGATTTCAAAAAAATACATCTATGACATTAATCGTAAAAATGGCATCTTAAATCTAATGGCTTTAAAACACAAGTTTCAACAAACATACTTTGATGAGTATTATTTAGCTATGTTAAAAGATAAACAAGACTTTTTTACAAAACTATGGGAAAAGTGGTGTCCTATGTTGTGTGTGCAGTAACACTTTCAGCTTATCAAAAGCTATTGATGTATGTCAAAGTTATGTATGTAAGATTGTTCATTTATTTTTTGTTATAAACCCATGTAATATGCAGAAATAAAAATATACAAAAAAAAAAAACATTAAGGGGGGGCCCATCAAAGACGGGGGTTTTCTCCAGCTCTCCCAAGGTTGAGGTGAGGCACCAAGGGGGGATGTGCACTGTCTTGGTTTGGCACCGCCAGTGCAGGCACTCCAAGCAACAGAAAGACTACAAAATAAAGTACACAAAGTACGATGAAATATATAAGGAAACACTGGAATTACTCCTGGTAATGTTAAGTAAAGAGCAGGAATTATGATACAGCAGGCAAGAGATTGATAAGAATTTTGTAAAGAGTAAGTTACCTTACGCGGGGCTAAAGGCCCGCTCTACGGTGTCGGAGGATTCTGACACACCCCGTCTGTGGTTCTTGGCTTCGTGCCCTCCCTTCTTTTGTCCCTGGAATCTCTTCAGGAGGAGGCATCACCTGCTGTGCTGCGACAAAGGAGCCCAGATGGTAGGATCTCTCTGTTTGGTCTTGTCCTGAGAGGTCCTTGAGATAGAACCTGGTGAAGGTGTTATGTGATTTCCAATGGCAGGCTTCCATAATTTGGTCCACTGACAACCCCCCATAAAAGGCCTTGGATGCAGCAAAAGCTCTGATGTCATGTGCTTTTACCCCCAATAAGTTCATGTCTGCATTTTCCACCTTGGAGTAACAGAATTTGATGGTGTTTTTAATCTAAGACGAGATTGTGGAACACCGGATATCCTTAGTATGGCCCAGTTTAAATGAGATAAACAATAACTGTCTACCCACTCTGGAATCCTTGGTTTGATCCAGATAACACCTGAGGGCGCTGACAGGGCAGCGCAGAGTATCCATGTCCTGAGAGTCTTGATTACACTTCAAGGCTTGAATAACCACTGGTGAAATGGCTTGCAGTCCTTCCTTTGCTAACTGATTTTTTGTTAGGAATGATAGAGAGGGTGATAATTGGACCTGTTCCCACTCTCCCAGGCATAAAAGTCTGTCAAGAGTCCAGGCGTGAATCTCACTGCGTCTTTTTCCTGATGCTAAGGCTAACAGGAAAATGGTTTTCCAGGTAAGGAATTTGAGAGGTGCATCCTCCAGTGGTTCGAAAGGAGGTTGAGTGAGTCTATGTAGCACAATGGATAGATTCCATTTTGGGATGGGTCTGGAGCTCTTGGATTTGTCCCTGTAAAAACCAGCAATCAGTCTCACAATCTCCACGTTGGTGCTAATGTTCAGTTTTTAATTCCTTAAGGTGTCTGCTAGGGGCCACGGTGGCAGAGTGGTAACACTCTCGCCTCCCACCTCTGCGGCCGGGGTTCGATCCCCGTCATGGCCGTAAGTGGGAAAGCTGGTAGTTGCTTGCCGTTGGTTGGCAGTTTACAGTACAGAACCCTAGCGAACTATATGTACTGGTTTCCTCTGGCCTTCCAACTACCCGTCGTGATATGACCTGTACAGTGTTGAAAGCGACGTAAAACCTCAAATAAAAATTAAGGTGTCTGCTATAGCTGTTCTATGCCCTTCAGTGGTAGAGGGACATCGTTTAAGTACATGAAAGAGGTACCAGAAAAAATTGCAGATGTCACTTATAGTGGGATTCCTGAAGTCCACCTGTTCCTCTGTGCACCATCTTTGAAAGACTGTCCACTTGGAAGAATAGATGACCCTTGTTGAGAGTGTTTGAGGAGCAGCAATTCTTTCTGCCACCTCTGCATTGAACCCGTGTTCAAGCGTGGAGGTTCAGGGAAGTTGGGTTGGCATGGAAATGGTTTTTCAGTGGTTGTTTGAGTAGGGTGCGAATGGGTGGTAGTTGTCTGGGTATGTCCAGAGACATCTCCGCTAGATCCCAAAACCACGGTTTCATAGGCCAGCCTGGGGCGATTAAGATTATCCTGCAAATTTGAGACTGGAGTTTCCGTATCATCTTGGGCAGAAGGGCAGTGAGAGGAAAAGCGTATGCAACAAGGTTTTCCAATGGGATGTTCAGGGCATCCACTGCCCATGCCTGAGGATCTGGAATTGGAGAGATGTAAAGAGGGAATTTGTTGTTCAGGCTGGTTGCAAAGAGGTCCACCTGGGGACTCTCCCAAACTTTGGAAATTTTCTTGAAAATCTGTGGAGAGAGGGACCACTGTTGACTGGATCTGATTCCTCCTGGAGAGGCCATCCACGATAACACTGAGTGAGCCCGGTACGTGTCTTGCTCTGAGTGTTACCTTGTTGTGGCACCAAGTGAGGATTCTCCACATCAGCACACAGAGGGCTGCTGACTTTCTTCCGCCCTGTTTGTTGATGTATGACACCACGGAGGTGTTGTCTGAGGCAATGAGGACTAGGTTGTTGATACAGTTCTTCTTGAAGAATTGCAGAGCCAGAAAGACTGCCTTCAGTTTTAGCAGATTGATGTGTAGGTGTTTTTCGTGTTGAGACCAGAGCCCTCCTGTAGATTCTTGATTTAAATGACCGCCCCAACCTGCGTTTGAGGTGTCAGTAAAGATTAGCTTTTCATGTTCCCTTGGATGGAGAAATTCTCCTTGTAGCATGTTTTGAAGGTCTAACCACCATTCCCCGTGTCGTATCATCTTCTGATTCCAGGGAATTGGTGTGTCTAGAGGCATCGGATATTTCCCGTGAGTTTTGAGATGCCACTGAAAAGGTCTCGTGTATCCTGCCCAGTTTCACAGTCTTCCCGTTGATGCAAGCAATCCAATGGTGGACATAAGAGTCCTTGCACTGATAACAGACTTCATAGAGAGGCGATGGAACATCTGAAGGTTTGTCCACCTGTCTTGTGTGGGCTTCACAAGAGCCATATCTAGTAAAAAATGGTATCCTAGGAACTCGAACCTCTGGGAGGGGACAAGTTCCGACTTCTTGAGGTTTACTACAAACCCTAGGTCTTTCACCAGCTTTAGTAGTTTCTGTGTTTGATCAATGCAACCCTGTTTCGAAGGAGCGCAAATTAATCAATAGTCCAGATATTGGTGTAGTCTAATCTCCTGATGTAGAGCTATGAGTTTTACTTTCACAAGATTTCTGAACACCAATGGGGCGGTGGCTAGGCCAAACGGGAGGCTGGTAAATTGGTAGATAATGCCTTTGTGGCAAAACCTTAAAATGAATAGGGACATGTAGGTAGGCGTCTGTTAGGTCTATGGATGTAACTCACTCTCCCTTCCTGAGGGAGACATGTATTGATTCTGGGATTTCCATCTTGAATTTGGGTATGGCCAGGAATTTTTTTAGAGAACTGAGGTCTATGGCTGGCCTCCAGTGGTTGCCTGGTTTGGGAACCAGGAACATTCGACTGTAGAATCCTAAACTGTTTTTGGTATGCACGACTTCGATTGCGCCTTTCTGCAGCAGGTCTTGAATAGAGGTCAACCGTAGTCGCTGGTGATGCAGGGAAACCTGGATAGTTTTGGGCATTCTCAGCTTGTATCAGTCTTGTATGAGATTCCCAGTAGGCCTTTTGGTTTTTCCATTCGGGTAGAAAATGACTCCTGAGTCTTCTCCCAACCGGCACTACTCCCAGTTTTGGATGAGGGGATAGTGGGAAGCATTGGTCTGGGATAAATGTATTTGAAAACTGTACACAAGGAGTCTTTTCTCTCCTGAAGGGACTGTGCACAAAGAGTCTTCCCTCTCCTGTAGGGACTGTACACAAGGAGTCTTTTCCCTCTCCTGAAGGGTTTGCATACAACAAACTTTGTTGAGTGTCATTGAGGAGGCTGCTGCTGCTTGGTAATAGATGTGTTGTCTCCGCGGCAGCGACCTCTACGACCGCCTTGACCTCCTCTACAACCACCTTGAGGGTGGAGAAAGAAGGGCTGTTGCACCATGTACAGGGGTGTCGGCATGGGGTGATAAAGTACCCCTTGTTGAGCATGCTGACACTGATGACCACGCCTGCCCTTCTTTTTTATATGGGTGGAAACGGTCTTTTTTGGTACCTTTTTTCACTCCCAGGCCAATGAAGTGCTGTTCATATTCTTGCATCATCGCCCTGTCAAATAAATTCCCCCCCAGATATTGGGGCTGATCAAAGACTTCTCAGTCTGAAGGCATCTAGGTTGGGGTGGGTGTGTCGGAGATATGCATCTCATCTTACCAGGACTAAGTTAGTCAAGGTGGAGTTGAAATTTGATACCAGATCTGCATAAGCCTTTGACATGCTCCTACTGATATCCAACATGAATTGCATCTGGGATGCTTCTTATTGAGTCATGCTAAATAGTTGTTGCATGATGTTTTCCCTGGGTGGGCCATCAGTGGTTGAGCGGAATTGGTCAAAAAGCCTTTCCCTTTGGTCCCAGGATAGGCAGAGGTTGTTAAGGCATGACTCATTTGCTGTTCCAAAGGTGGACAGGAACTTTTTGCTGTACTGTAGCCGGTGGCCCGCTTCTGTATCCAGGCTTGGCTATGTTAGAGAAAGCCTGGGGCACCACTTGTGGGGTCTGCACAAACTTGTTATCCACCACACTGTACCAGCTGCCCTTGTGTGGTGGGATGCCAGGGAATTTTCCTATATCCAGAGTATTTGATGTGCTGGGTTTCACTAGTTCATCTTGTGCACTCTGGAGGCGTGACAGATCAGCCACCATTGGGAGTTTTATTGATGGAGGCCTGTTGGCCTTCTGTTGCAAAAGGAGAGGGTCACATCCTAAGGCCAAGCCCAGCTTATAATCCTCTTCAGCTGCTGGGTCGGGAATAGATAGGAATTCTCTAACCTTTTGTACAAGTTCTCTGAAGGGAAGGTTAGGATGAACTGCTTTTTCCCCTGGGTCAGTGGGTTCTTCTGACCTATTTGAAGCCATGAAAGATGAGGCTGATGTGTCCGTTCCATAGTCCTCCTGTTCCAGGGCTTGAAGAGGGGATTGGAGCCGTGGAATAGCCATAGCAGTTGGTTGCTGTGATGGTTGAGATGAAGGTATGGATGCAGGCACTTGAATGTTTGATGCTACTGCCTGGATAGATTGAGTGGCAATAGCTGATGAACCTTTCACCCCTGAGACACCCGTCTTAACCTCTGGGAGTGGTTGGGATGGAGCTGAGTCCATCGGTCCTTCAGATTTGGCAGCAAGGCAGACACCGGAGTAATTGACACAATATGTGGTGCGGTTGATGCCGATTGAGGTGGAGGAGCTCTTTGTGGAGGTGCCACTGCACTCCATTGATTATTGCAGGAAAGCTTGCAAGGCAGTTTGAAGTGGAGCAGATATGTCCCTCATCTGTTCTTGATTTCTCTTTTGTAAATCCTACATCAGTTGGAAATTCTGCTGTTCCAAGTGGCTCTTAATCATTTGAGTCCTTGGTGTTTGAGGGACATTGATAGTAGTAGTCCTCTGTGGCTGAGGAAAAGAGGGAGAAGCCATTTTGTCGGCTACTGAATCTCCTCCGGGAGTGTGTGGGACTTGACCTGGAAGCAGAGTATCCTGACTGACTGTCTAGTGTGGAGGTTCCAGCACCTTGAAAAAGGCTGAGGGGCCAACACAGGGTTGATTAACCGGTCCCACAGAGACAGAGGTTGTCAGGATATTCATAAACGAAGTAGCCAGTGGAGCCAATAAGCTTGTCAGAGGACTAATGCCGGTCACCGGTGCAGATGAACCGGTTTGTTCTGGATCGAGGTCTAGAAGAGTATCGTCCACGCGGGAGAGATCTTCACTGGTAAATACCGGTTCTTCTGTGTCTTGCGCTTCGAAGGAATCACCTTGGGAGTCTGAACAACTTCTATAAGCGGACCTCTTCGCAAAACTCTCCCTGAGGTGGGTCCATTGCTCTTCAGATAGTGCTGAACAAGCAGCACATTGAGTAACATCTGCCCCTTGTGCACAGGGGCCTAGATCTTTACATTTGGCTCTACAGCCAAAGCAAGAGCCATGTGAATCAAACTGGGGCATAAAATGTCCACACTTGCCCCGTTTTTGGTAAGGGGGAGTCTTACCAGTAGTGTCCATAAACTGTTGTTAAACAACTGACACAAAAATAAACTGTCTACCCACAGTAAATACGCTGTAACAATTGACTAAAGTGAGAGCTACAAGAAAGCCAACTTATCAAGATGGCTTCCAACAAAAAATGAGGAAGAGCTCTATCGAGCATCTGATAGGTTCCCTAGGTCATGTGGCCAAGCCAGCAGGTGCGCGTATACCCGCACTGGTATTATATCACTGGCATTTCCCGTGACCACTGTTCTTTTACTCCAATTGGAAGCTTCCGGTGGTAAAGCATATTGTTACAATAGGTAGGACTATTGTAGCATAATAAAAGGTGGGTTTTGCGGCTGGAGATTTGCTGTATATATTAAATTGCTTGAATATCACAATTAAACATTTGTGACACTTAAATTCAATACACAAACTGTGTTTTAAGTATATGTAAGAACATCATGGGGAACTTATCTCAATTTGTTTAAAAAGTGTTATGTGTGACCTTTTATTATTAAGCAGGAGACCAATTAATTAAGCAGGGGCACAAATTTTTTTTCACATAGATTCGACTGATCACTGCGGACGCTGCTTATTTTCTCTTATAAATATCTTCTGTGGCTTTGGAATTTTTATGTCGGGTGACTTGTCAGTCAGTCAGCTGACATGGTGTCCCTGTGGCATCCGCATGAACAACTTCTGCGAAAGTACAAGACCCAGAGACATGCTGTTACTTTTAGAAGATACCTTATCTATCGAGGATGATAAATCGTAAAATCCATGCAGATTTGTCAGTTTGTCTATTCCCCAGAGCAGTTAGAAGAGAGGTACCCCCACCCAAAGTATGAAAATTTCATCACGTTACAACAATTTTCTCATTGACTATTGCAGGGATTCCTCTCTTATCTTGCATATATATATACAAGGCCACAAGTAGATTCCCTTGTGTGAGTAACAGGTCTGGATCTTTTTAATTTTTTTTTAGGAATTTTTAAAAAAATTAAAATTTATGAATTCATGCAGTAAATGACTTATAACTAGAAAAGTATTGCCAAAGTTATATCCTTTGATATCCCTATATAAACTATTTAATCCTAACCAGTACAGAAAGATTATCCCTCCCTTTCCCCCATCTCACTCTCTTTCATGCACACTGCAGCAGAGAAAAGAATTGCCTCTGTGTATGGTAGTGTGTGGTTGGGATGGTTGGGGGTGTGTATGTGTGTTTTTCTGCCTTGAGTGTTGCAACTGAAGTAGTGAGTGGGGGAGTTGGGGGAGAAGGGAAGATTTGTGTTGCATACAGGAATACTTTCTGTCTTGCATAACAAATATAAGAAAATCAAAATAAATGGGAAGTTTTATTTTCATTGAGCTTTATTATGTCTAGCTGTGTATGCCATTCTTTCAAATGTATGTTGTTTTTCCCCTTTTTCTCACTTCAGTTGGACATCTAAATTTGATAAATTTTTGTTCAAGTAGGAAATCCTCTAAAGATTGCTGAAGAGTTGGGAGCATGTAAAACTCAAACAAATTTTGGATACCCTGGGTGGTAAGGACAATTTCTACTAGTTTAAAAGGTACCTTATCTAGGCCATGATCTGTGAATTTTTAAAATTATTTTTGATGCATTAAAATTTATGAAATTATGCACTAAATCACTTAAAATTTGAAAAATTTAGAGTATTTTTTTAAAAATATGTTATTCAGCTACTTTTTCTATAGCTACAACATGGTGAGTAACTTGGGAGTCTGTCCCAATAGCTAAGCAAGTAATAGCTAGTTTCTGACTTCCATAATGAGTAAAATCACTTGTAACTTAATTAAAATAGTGCATTTAGAGTATTTTCTTTAAATATGTTGTTCACCTACATTTTGGTCAGCTGTAGCATAGTAAAATTGCAGAACTGTAGGTCCATAGCTACTAACAGGTTCACACTGATGAGTAAATCAGTTGTATCTTTAAAACTATGCAGGAGTTTTGTTTAAATATGTTGTTCACTTTCTTTTGGGTCAGCTTTAACATAGTAAAAGTGCAGAGTAGATCATTGCAAATCTGAGCAATAGCTACTTTGAGGTTCTCACTGTTGAGTAAATTAGTTATAACTTGATTTAAATATGTTGTTCACCTACTTTTGGGTCAGCTATAACATAGTAAAATTGCAGACCTGTAGCTCAATGTATAGTTGAGCAATAGCTACTTTCAGGTTTTCACTGTTGAGTAAATCAGTTGTAACTTGAAAACTATTGCGTTTAGACTATTTTGTTTAAATATGTTATTCACCTACTTATGGGTCAGCTAAAACATAGTGAAATTGCAGACATGTAGCTCATTTCCTAGCTGTGCAATAGTTATTTTGAGGTTCTCGCTGTTGGGTAGATCGCTTGTAACTTGAAAACTATTGCGTTTAGAGTATTTTGTTTAAATATGTTATTCACCTACTTATGGGTCAACTAAAACATAGTGAAATTGCAGACCTGAGCTCATTTCTTAGCTGAGCAATAGTTACTTTGAGGTTCTCGCTGTTGGGTAGATTGCTTGTAATGTGAAAACTATTGGATTTAGAGTAAATATATTATTCATATACTTTTGCATCAGCTATAACATAGTGAAATTGCAGAGCAGTAGCTCATTGCATAGCTGAGCAAAAGCTACTTTGCGATTTCTCACTATTGAGTAAATCAGTTGTAGCTTGAAAACTATTGCATTTACAGTATTTTGTTTAAATTTTTCTCCACCTACTTTTTACACCTTAACAGTTGACTTGGTACTTTACTTCTGAATACCATTTGCAGGGCACAACTTTTGTATCCTTTTTTTCTTTCACTTCTACTTTGAAACTCAAAACACACAGCTGACACAGATCCCGTCACGGGCAGTGATTGCTTGTTTTCCCCTTCCTATCTTTCTTATATTTTCTATAGGGGCAAGAAATGTATTTGGGAATACTTTAATGAGACCTTGAGCTTAAGGTATCCAAAGGAATTTTTTAATAGAAAACACCCTGTCGTCGCATTTAAAATTGCACCTCTGAAAATTTTGCAGGTGCTTTCTGGATCTAAATCGGCACATCTGAAAGGATTTTCTGATCAATATGGATATGATGGATATGGAGTTTTAGTTCCAACATCAGTTAGTTTGGGATTTTAGTCAGTCACACCTGGCACATATCATTTTAAAATTATTTTTTAGTTTTACGAAATTCTGTAAAATTAATTTTGACTAATATAATAACTATTTAAGCAATTGTAAGCATCAGCAACATATTATTCCGTCAATTAGCCACAATATAACAGTACCAAAACACAAATTTCATTCACCAAAGTTACCAGAAGTGTATGAATACACTATCTTTTATCAAAAAAAATAATTCTTTACCAAAACTTCATAAGCTTAAATGTTTTGTTCATGCAAAACAAGATCAACAAAATCAAACTGACAATTCTTTTCTCGCACACTACATACTACCATACAGAATATCATTAAGCTTCAATTTTAATTACATTTTAATGCTTACATCTCTGCAGCTTTTAATAATTGTATAAACCGGATGCATCCGGTGGGTACTTTGGGTTAGCATTTGCTATGCTGCCTCTGCCATGGGTAGAGAGATTTTAAACATTAACGGAAAACTAGACCAGCTAGCTTCACGAAATTTTCAGGATAACTTCATTAGGAGGTAAGCTTCTCTGGGAATGAAATTACCCTCATTCTTTTAAAATTATCAACCTTTTCTCTACTGGCTGGTTCTCGTAACAAGAAGGTTGAGTCTCTTCATACGTGATATATATAATATATATGTCCTCTGCAAGCATGCAGACATTTGACATTGAAGTTCTTCATTCAAGGTCATTGACAGAGTGTCAACAACTCCATGTAGCAAAAATTAAGTGCCTATGTCTCCCTTATTATTGGTCCTAGAGGTTTGGCATGTGAAGCCAACCTATAGGAAATGGGTTGGGAATCGTCTGGTGTGGTCAGATTTGGTCTTGTGCCCTTCCTTAAGATAGCCAAAATTAAAAGTGCTTATAACTCATTTATTGTTGGTCCTAGAGTTTTTCAATGTTGGACCAACTTATAGGAAATCATGGGCTAGGAATCTTCTGATGCATTCAGTTTTGACCTTGGGTCCCTCCTTCACAGTCAAATAAGGATAGCCAAATTTAAAAGTGCTTATAACTCGCTTATTATTTGTCCTAGAGTTTTGCAATGTTAAAACCAACTTATAGGAAATAATGAGTTTCCTCTTTTCCTCCCTAGGTTTTTTACTACCGAACACCGATGGTCCCCTGGTGGCAACCTTATTATGTCTTAAAACTTATAATGTATGCATTACGATTTGGATGGTGTGATATCTGATAAGCTAAGAATCTTTTGATGTCATCAGATTTGATTTGGGTACCTCCTTCAAGGTCAAATGAGGATAGCCAAACTTAAAAGTGCTTATAACTCGCTTATTACTGAGCCTCATAGATAAGCCTAGGAAATCTACACTATCCAAATCCAGCACAGTCAACAAAGAAATGAAGGCATTAGACTAGAAGTGGTCTGAAAGATTGTCAAGCCTTGACGATCTTGTCTTGGCTAAAAACCTTTCAGAAGCGAACAAACCAACCTACTTTCCAGACAGTTATGGTTGCTACCTTTCATTTGCTACTGGCAGGTGCAGTGAGTAAAGCACCATTTCTTCTAAGCTGACCTGGACAAGGCTTCTGATCTTCAGAAGCAGTTCGCAACTGCGTTGGCTACCATGTCGCCTCCACCACAGGAACCGGACTTGGACTTGGAAGTTGGGTTGGATACTACGGTTGGTGTGGCAGACACTCTTTATCACCAGCCAGACCAGTGAAGGAAGAGCTGTCTGTTCAAGATGTAGGCCCAGTGAAACCCACCAGGCATTATCTGAAGAGCAACTCTACAGAGAGACTGTTAGAGGAACACGCTGTTTCATGGATTACATAAACTCCCAGATTTTGAATTTTTTTTAATCTGCTGCTGCTGATAACAACCGTTTTGCTGGGCCCAGATCATGCACGACCAGCAAGATATCTGTAAACTACTGCATGGCTGACAATTGGCTGTGCAGGAAACTAAAGAAACTGAACTTAACTCTTGTTTAGGGTTATCACTCCAGAAGCTCGGATGTCCGTGATCTAGAGGGACTAGGTTACTAAGACTCCTCACTCCCAGAGCAAGTGGTATGGCCTACACGCTGACAACCAGAACCCCTCTGGTACTGCTGTTTCCTCCTGGTATAAGTCGACCACCTCAAAAAGTGGAAGAAAGCCGCCAAAGAGTAAACATGCCTGACTCTAAACAGGTTGAGGGTGAAATCTCACAGTAGGACGATGGGGGGCTATGTTGGTGGATCTCTCAAGAAACAGAGGCATTATCACCCTTATGCTTACTCTTCCAAGTCTTCACATTACAATAGCCATAGCTCTGAACATCCAACTTTGAAGACTGTCCAACTTGTCAAACCAGAAGGGGTTGGGACAGTCTTCATATAAGTGACAATTGCTGTACAACAGATGTCTGTTCTGTAAGATGAGTCAGGACAAGAGAACTTTGTAACTGATGCATTTAACGTGTTGATAGTGTTGAGCGTATTTAAATGTGCCAGATGTGAATGTGTTTTGTCATGTGAATCATGTTACTTGTGTCTAAAGGCAACTGCAAAAGAAAGGCTTAAGATCTATTATAAATACAATTATTTATAATGCACTTATTCAAAAGCAAGGAATAGAAAAGGTCAAAATTCAAACATTTCTGGCTTTCTACAACCGGCTTTTCTTGATTCCCAAACCCAACAACAATTGGAGACTATATATCCTAAAACTTGGCTTACTGAACAAATTTCTGAAGTCAGAAATTCAAATTTTAAGGATCTCTTCAGAGAAGTGAACGGCTGACGTCCACAAACTTCAGGTTGAGGAAAAAGCTGTGAACATGTCATGAATCCTTTTGATTTTTTGATTGAAAAAGGATTTTTCTCACTGAAGAGGAGAATCATCTTGTGGCCTTTATCAAGGACATGTCAAAGTGCCTGTCATAGCTTCTTTGGGTCATGGCTCCTGTTACTAATGACAGTACTATAGTATTCAGCCTTGTCTCTTCTCATCATTGCATTGCACCGGGCAATCTGTCTGTGCAACCTATGCTCAAATGAGACTTATCCTTATGCCACATGTACTCAAATTGATGCCTGATAGATTTGGCCTGCAATATAAATCAGACATCCATCCAACTGGTATTTTCTTGGCTCTACAATAAATCAATAGTACATGCCTGCATAGCATCGACAAGGTCACTAATATACTGATCATACAGGGCATGGTCCCTTCTTTCAGAAGTCTGCTAGAACATATGGAGCATGTGGCACCTACCTGACCTCTAGTATGCCTGGTTGCTACAAGGTTTAACAAGTTGCCTCCGTTTGTCTCGCCAGTTCCAGACCCCCTAGCCTAGGCAGTTGATGCCCTCAGTCTACCCTGGGAAGATCTGGATCCCTGTGATTTCCCATCAGTGGCATTACTGGGGAAAGTGGTGGTGAAACTAGAGGACTATCCACGCAAAAGAATCATCCTGATTGCTCTGCAGCAATGGCCGCACATACTGAGGATCCACAAGGAGGCCCAACCAGATCAGTATATGTAATCAATGAACTGCAGGGTTCCACCTATCAAAGCCATAGCCGACTTCCTGCTGTATCCTTTACAGGACAGGAAGCTACAGCCAAGTATTATTGATAGCTATAGATCAGTCAGAGCAGAAAAACTGGGGAATTTCCCCATCAGTATCACCAAGGATAACAATCTCCCCGTCTCCTGGATAGCTGCCACAGAGACAGACCTCAGAGTTGCAGATGCATCTCCTCTTGGAACATTTCTCTGCTACTTCAACAGCTTACTAAGGTCCTTTTCAAACCCTTAAAGAGGTCTCCTTGAAGCACCTGACCTTCAAAACTGTCTTCCTTTTAGTTTTTGGGTTCTTGGCTCAACAAAAACACCAGACACCAGACAGACTGGACCAAAATGACCCTGTACCCCTCACCCAGTTTTCTTTCAAAGAATCAGTTGGCTAAAGAGGCTCCTGAGTGTGACAAATCACTCGAAACTGACCAGTCTCTAGTCAAGTTAGAGCTCTCCTGGACCTGGACAGGACCTCAGACCTCAAGGCAAACAAGGATCTGCATGGTCTTATCTCCTTCAAAAAAGGCTTCGGCAAAGATATCTCCCCTCTCACTATCTCATCATAGATCAAGCAGACTGTGAGCTGTCTGATCAAGAGGTTAAAACCCATGATGTTAGGGCCTTTGCTGCTTCTAAGGTCTTTCTAAGGTCAGGAGTTTCCTTAGAACAGTTATTATCAGCCTGTCACTGAAAATCCCAAAACATCTTCACAGATTTCTACTTGAAAGATGTGGACTGGGATGACTCAGAGTTCATTAATTTGGGAATTGCTGTGGCTGCCCAGCGGATCCACCACTAGCAGTCATACCTAATCAACCTCTCATCTGGCATAACATGGCTTTCCATGTGGTAGGTCCTGCTTTGATACTACTGGATCCATTCCTCTTCCTTCCAAAGAGGGCCTCTCCAGGGACTGAACTCATACCTCTCTTCCCCCACATCAGGGGAGGTAAAAAACGGAGGGGAGCAACCTGGTCTGGTTATTTACCACTTCGAAGGCAACCAGCCTTTGGGAGCAACTGGTGTAATTTTGAGACAAATTTTCTCTACTGAATTTAATTTAAAGTCCCTAGTAAGCTACCCACCTTCCAAACGATAGGTATTCCAGCTAATTATCCATTAGGTAAGCTGAATTAAGGCAACAAAAAATGGAAAATTTAAGAATTAAGTTAAATTTGTATCAGTTAATACCTTACCTAATAGATAGGAGAGGCCCTCCCAACCAGTCCGACATTTATCTTACTCGGGGCTCATCTAAGGTTAGTAGAATGAAAAAGATGCTAAGATGTTGTGTTCTATAACCAGGAAGGAAGGAAGTCACACCACCTAGCAAATGGTGGGCATGTAACCAGACTCAATGGGGGCCACGGTGGCAGAGTGGTAACACTCTCGCCTCCCACCTCTGAGATCAGGGTTCAGTTTCCGGCCTGACCTCAAGTGGGAAAGCTGGTAGTTGCTTGCCATTGGTCGGCAGTTTACAGTACAGAACCTTGACCAACTGTATATACTGGTTTCCTCTGCCTTCCCAACTACCCATCGTGATATGACCTGTACAGTGTTGAAAATGACATAAAACCCCAAATAAATAAATAACTAAACCATGGAAGAAAATAAATTTCTTAAAATCCACAGTGCATGACAAAAGTTTCCTTATAAACTTTGTATGTGTGTTCAGATCTCCAGAGTACTAAACTCTACATCCTGGTACTGATCATTTCAGACTGCTTACTTTCAATATTAGCAGCAGTGTAGTCCAATATAAAATATGCTATTACACTGAGTCTTGTTTCACACATAAACTGTATAGGGATGCAAAAAAAATAAAAAAATGTGCATTGTGGTCTTTCAAGTGAAGCATGCGGTGATATCGGCAAAATCGGCGTTATTGCGTTTTCACCATTTCATTGTGATACAGTTTGAAATTGATGTATTATGATTGTAACTTGTATTTATTTACCTTTTTAGTGTCATATACTGTTATCCTTGTTGTATATGATTGCTGTAAATGGTTTGTATTGTATCCTCATGTCAATGTACAGAGAGGAAGTTGTAACTTCAAAGTCTGGGGGAATACTAAATTTTAAACCAATAGGATTCCTTGTTTCAATTTTACAGATGCAGACTTTGAGTTATTCTCCCATGTCTGGGATTTCTCTATAAAAGCAGGGTGGATTCTGTCACTCTTTGCTGAATTGGTACAGGTAACAGAAGACAGTCATGTCAGGGTAAAACCTGGCAAGAATTGAATGGACTGAAATGTTATAATTGCATGTGGTTGATTGTGCATGATGTGTTGATTTCAGTCATATGATTATAGGTTTCAGGCTGAATGCCTGTGATTTGATGAATGTTTCATGGGGTAAAACCCATGACTAATTGAATTCATTTCATTAGATACTGAATCTACTATGGTATTTGATAAAGGATGGAACCAGTGTTTTGACATAGAGTATGATCCAAGGTCTAAGTGTTAGTAGACAGTAGGTTTCCAGTGTTATGTCCTGTTTTCAATTCTTTTAGATTATTCTGGGGAATTATTTGAATGTATATAATATAAATGTGATTTCTAATTATTGTTGATACTTTTGTGACTTTAGTGCTTGTACCAATTCAGCCCCAGCAATTGCTGGTAAAATACTTGTTATATTTTGTAAATAAATGTTCTATTATGTGACATAAGGCTTTCTCTTGACATTAGTTCAACTCAAGACCCTTGGCACGTCACACAAGTACACCTAACTACACGTTTGTAAAGGCTCCATGCTTTAGATCCAACCAGGTCACCCTCTGTTCGGTATTTGGTGTTTGCAACAATCATGGCTTCCTTAAGGCAGGTTTCTCGAATTTTCAGTGTGAAGAATGTTATATTTAGAGGTAATAATAAAATAGTTTTACATGACAGCTGTATAGACATACGCTCCAAAGTGTATGGAATATATTTACATCGATGTATACTGTAGCAGTTATATTTAGGTTGATGTATAAGTGTTTATATTTAAACATGGATAAACATTTGCCGTGTCATTGCTGAAAGTTACGTAAGGTTCAGTACACGGGTGTCATTAATGTTAGACAAGTTGTTTTTATATTGTCTGGTTTTATGTTACTTCCTTAAATTATTAAGAAATGGAATAAGCAATCCCTTGTTTATATGTATCCGTGTATATGTATCACATTAAATGTGTTTAGCTACCTATTTTTTATCATTGTGTAACATTAATGACATCTAACATTAATGACACCCGTGTAGGAACCTCACCTGTCCTCACCCTTATTTGTATCCGTTTTCAAGAGAACCCATATTTTTTAACGTAGTGGCTAATGTCACGGATCCGTTAACGGAAAGTTTTTGTCTTGTGTCACGGACCAATATGTTTTAATGTCACGGACGAAGAGTTAACGGGTCGGGCTAAACACCGCAAGGGCACAAACACAGAAAGGACACTGCAAGGACCCCTTTCGCACCACAAGGAGACAGAGTATCTATTTTATCAAGGGAAAATATATGAAGCTGGACCTTATGTGCTTTTAGCAACATTCTCTCTTGCTTTCCTGCTGTTACACGGTCAATACCTTTAGCAAGATTCAACCTACAATAAAATAATGAATATACGGCAGTAATTTTACATTATCACAAATAACATTCATTGTCTAGTCACTTTTCTTTTACAGTAAATCAATTGTTAAATGGTTTGATTATATTATAGTAAATCAATTGTTATTACACTTTTGTTGTAACTAATAGTCCTTTTATTTTTATTGAGTATTAGTATACACACCTCTTAAGTGCAGCGCCAAAGTTATAACCACCTTCTGTGAATGCACACATGGGACAAAAAAGGGAAATAGCACTAGTCTCCGATTCTTGAAGGCTTAGTAACTAGTGGTGGGATTGGCAGTTAAAATAGCAGATCGAGCATCAACTGTTAGAAGCGAGTTGAACTCGAGTTAAACTCGAGTAATTTTCGGGATAATGTATTTCGTTTATTAGCCTTTAATATATGGTAAATATTTTACATACCGTACATTAGCCAAAACTTTCACCTGGAAATATGTTCGCGATATAATTTATGTTAAATCTTCATTGATTTAGGTCAGAATTAAGTAAAAATGCAATATATTTTTGAAAATATTGGATATTTCTGTTGTGTTGGTGAAGTGTCAGCTTTAAATATTGACGTTTTCGAAAACTCGAGTTTCACTTGCGCAGATCGATGTGACCCCTAATTATCGCCCATCGAGTTGCGACTCGAGTTTCAGTCAACTCGTCCCAGCACTATTAGTAACATGCAAGAAGCATGTGTCAGGATTTACAAGAGGAACATTCAATCAAATTATTCCCAACCTCAGCATGACAAACTGAACAGGGGTATTGCACTGTTTCAACTGATATTGGAAGGTATTCTTTCAATTTTTTGGCAGTTGTCTTTTAGCAGCTCTCCTCCGCTTCATCTTGCAAGTTAAGACTATCCTCCCATGATGTAACTCTATGCTGTATCTTTGAATGAATGATAAACTGAGTAAAAGTGGGGGTCTTACATACAGAAAAGCTAGCCTTAATTACAATTACTAAAACTCAGTGTAAATGACACATGCCAACTGGAATTGAAGAAACTTTCCAATGTCATTGTAATTAGCAACCCAACTGTGCCTGTTGTTTGGCATCTGTACCCAGTAAACATTTTTGGGTTTTGCAAACATTTGAAAGGAAACGTTTGGCAAAGGTTAAAAAATGATGGGTAAGAAATAGAATGTTTTAAAAACGTTTTATGCATACCGTTTATTAAACGTGTAACGATAAATGTCAGAAAAACGTTATAAATGAACATAATATAATGTCTGAATAATAATGGGGTCAGAGGTCAATTTCAATATCTTTATATAACCATATATAACTATTGAAAATATTATTTTTATGTCTAAAATTGTAAGATAGTGGCTTAGAAATTGTGCCCCTATTTAATTCCTACTTTTAGGGATTGCATATTGGGCAATTTTTGACAGAGTCCTCTAAAATCCCCTATTGTTGCTCACCGCCATTTTTGTTTGGACATGTTTGAAGGTGAAGGTTTAAAAACATGGGTTTAAAAAACATTTTTGATAGAATGTTTTTAAAACATTTGACAAGCAATGTTGTTTAAACATTTTTTGTGTACTGTTTATCAAACATTTCATGATGAATGTTTGAAAAGCATTTCCAACCAAACATTCATTTCTCCAGCTATTTTATAAATGTTTTAAAAAGGTTTCCAGTCGAACCTAGCTTCTTGAGTTATTTTGTAATCCTTTAATAAAAGTTTTCAGTAAAAAACGTTTGTATAGAGAATGTTTATAAAATGTTTTTTAAATGTCACAGCGTAAACATTTACTTGGAAATGTTTGGAAAACCATAACATAGGGTTTAATTAGGTTTTAAAAACGTTTTGTAAACGTTTAAACCATTTAAAAACATTTCTAATGTTTACTGGGCTAACATAATAAAGGTAATTAGGGCTATCAGTCTTGAAAGGCAATGGGTTACACAGTAGAAATGCAATTGACCCAATAGGGTGTGATATAATTCACATAACCAATCAAAACAAATTAAGAGTACAACTGGTCAACCAGGACAATAATAATATAATTAGTGGGTAATCAATAAAGTAATTAGTGGCATAAGGCCAAATAAACAATATTGGGTACCAGACTAGAACAGCAATTGACATCAAAATATGTGTACAATGGTGAACCAGGACAGTAATTACCTGACGTAAAATGAAAGCTAAAGAGTCATTAAGTAAAAATCATTTTGTAACAGGTAAATTGGGGCCTTGCGGTGTCCTTTCGGTGTTTGCGTCATTGCGGTGTTTAGCCTTGCCGGAGTTAACTATAGATCTCATGCCCATAGCACCCAAGTCGTTAATATTCCTGAGAAGGTATGAGGTCACAGATTTCCCCTGTAGTTTCCTAAAAATGGAGGCATAGACGAAGATTTTAAACTACAGAACTCACGGCCATACTGTAGCACCTAAGTCATTTTATAAAATGGACGTCTCCACGAAGATCTCGTAAATATTCGTGAGAAAACATGAGGTCACAGATTTTCTGAGTTTTTCTGACAATATTTTATAAAATGGAACCTTTGATGAAGATCAAATATTTTAAATTCGAACATGACGCGGATGTGTTCGTCATTCTGATTGGTCGAAAGTGACTTCTAAACCGTCTAAAATTCTGCATCAACATTATGGCTGTTGCATCAACTTCCCCATACATAATTGCTGGCTGTAAAAAAAAAAAAAGTCTATAAGTTTGTTTTCATAATTGTTTTTGAACTGTTTGCTTGTATCTTAATTCCAAAAAAGAGTACAGTATATCTGAAAAAAAATCATCCCTGTTCAATTGATATAACAGTCAATGAATATTGACATTTCCGTGACAGAAGCCTATTCAAATGGGATTTTTTTACAGCCAGCAATTATGCAATGGAAAACTCAATTCAAAGGCATCTGAAAGCCTTATTATGTTTTGATTACAATAATTTTGGTGTACATTTCCTTCTTTCTCTGTGAAGACTTTCTTCTTTTAAGTAATGTTAAAATAAACAAAGATTTAATGAAAGTTATATTTTTCCACTGATGGTACAGGTGAGGGGGGGGGGGGGGGGGGGAGATTCTAGAAAATATCCCCCCCCCAGGGGGATTTTATGGGGGGGGGGGGTAGATTTACTTTTACACCGGGACGTCCCGATATGTAACACATTGGCTATTTGTCGGGAAGTGCTAAGTCGTGAGAACTGAGAAGTGCTTCATCAGGGAAGTGCTTTGTATCAAGGGATGCCTTGCTTTAGGATTGTAGCAATATTTTAAAAAATGAAAGCCACCAAAAAGATCAAATACTTTAAACTCAGAACTCATGGCAGTAGCACCCACTCATTAATATTCATGAGAAGATATGAGGTTTTTCTAACAATATTTCATAAAATGGTAACTTAATGAAGATCAAATACCTTAAACTCGAGAGTTCATGGCAGTAGCATCAACTCATTAATATTCATGAGAAGATATGAGGTCACAGATTTCCAGGAAAATGATAAGAAAATCAACCAATGAATTTATTTCCCAACATTTAGCCAGTATAATTTACATATCGAGATGTCTCGTGATTTAACCACTGCGAATATTTATGTCCTTTTTGTATATTATTGTGTGAAAATTACTTAAATTGTAAAGTTTCTAACATAGCTTCCAGATATCATGAAAACTAGGTCAGTAACCCTGTGACTTATAACCTTTGACATTCATAATTAAATGAATGAAACAAATATTTTTCAGCAGTTTAGGTGATAGTTTCCTCATAATTCGGCATAAATAATGCCTGCAGTATTTTATAGTTGTAGAAAACTTAATGTAGATTAGTGCTGGTATTGTTTATCGATATTGAAATATTTATCGATCCATGCTAAATATACTGATATCGATAACGTAGGGTACAATATCAATATCAGAACATACTACTAAATAGACACAATTAAGCTGTTTTCCATGTAAATAAATCATAAAATTTGAGAAATATATTGGTTTGCCTATCATTTTTTGTCAAATTTCACTTACCGTGAAACCGGAAACGCCATATTTGTTTACGTTTCGGGAAACTTCTAAAACTCGTGAAAGCGTTTGGAAGTTCTTTCTTGGAAAGCACCCATGACCCAATATTTCAATATCGATCGATACAGAAGTAAAAATATGGTTTGATATCGATATACATATTATTATTGTAGATATGTTTTATCATATAGTTTATTAATATTTTTGATTAAGTAGCATGATTACTAGTGCAGCCGACATACTAATAATCACTAGGCTACATAAAGACTAATAAAACTGCCTACACTACATCAAAATAATGAAACAAAAACAAGAATACTAATAACAGACTACACTATAATTGAGATATAAAAGTAACACAGTTCACAGATTAAAACAAAAATGAAGAAATACTAATATCATATTACAAAAAAATAGTATTAATACTGGGGTGCAGGTACAGGTGCATGTAACTGTAATGGCAACTGAGTAGTGGTGGGAATTGGACTTAAAAAAATCAGAATCGATTAATTGGAAAAGTCCAGAGATATTTAATCGAGTTGAATCGATTGTGTGTGATTCTGTTTGTTTGGTTCTGTTTACCAAACCCAATTGCAATCACAACTGGGGTTTAGAAATTGCCGCAATATGGCTTCCCCCACATGAATTGGAGAAATAAAAAAAAATTAATTGAGAATTAACCTTTCTTTGGGATCAATTCATCATGAAACATAAAAATATAACTGAGCACATTTTTATTTATCTTGTGTGCTTTGTATATACCAGGAAAATACTTAAGTATTGACATTGGGAATAAAAATGTGAGTACAATGACACCAAACAGTAAATATTTGCAACCACTGATTGAATATACTGTATTGGTACTTAGGTTCAATGTAGAAGTGAAAAATATGTAATTAGAAGTCATTTGGGGGAAGTAAATCATACCGAACAGTAAATATTACCTGTTCAGTGCACAATATTTATACTGAACGATGATATGAAAACTCCTTGCGGTATTTCAATCTCTTTACAGTATTTCAATCCTTGTTGTAAATAGACTTACCGTATTCTGTAACAATATACTTAGATAAGGTGACCTAGTTTAGATCTAAGTAAGTGAAGGTTTTTCACCATAGTATTTCTTGCACTTTGTATTCACAAAACAAAGGAATATTCAGTTTCATAATTTCTTACTTGAAATCTAAGAATTAGAAATGATCCAAGTATTGTTGTAGAATACGGCCCCTGGTCAACTTCGGACCTCTGCTTATTCCGACCCTTTGCCAACTCGAACTCATCTATGCAGACTTGCTCCCATTTAATTAAAAAATCAGATTAAAAAAATTATTTATATATGAACGGATTTTGATAATCTATGTATTATTTTACAATTTTTATTTGTGGATACAATTGCATGACATCGTCTTCAATCATGTTTGCTCAGGGTAATCTGTTCAAAAGTGTTTTATCAAATCCATTGGTAACAATTTTAATGATGTGGTCTTCATTTGTAAATTACTACCTCCAAGAAACCATTTCCATTGATATCATGTAATTCAGAACATATTTCATGTGCAGTTGAAATCCAGATATAACATACACCGTAAATTACTTAAATACTATAAGAGCAGGACCAACTTTGTGGGGATGAGTTTTTTCAATATTGAAACCACATATAAGAAACAGACAAAAACAAGATAAATAGTAATATTTCCACTTAAATAATTAAGCGTCCCACAAGGGACGCTTGTTTGTGTATGGGAGAGCTTCAGGCTCCGGCGGCTCCGCCGGCTCCGCATTTTGTTTTCCTTATAACTCTGTAACCGTTAGGCGGATTCTTTTCAAATTTGGCAGGTTTAGGCAGTAGCCTTGGGGAATTTTTTTGAATATGCTGCAGTGACATTTCAACCAATCAGAGAGGTCACATGACCAAAAATGTCTTTTTTCGATGGGGAAGCTTGTCCGGATGATAACTTAAAAGGAATTTTATCAATTCACCTGAAACTTGGCAAATACATTCATTCTATTAAAATCTGGAAATCATTAGATTTTGGCATTGATTGGTCAAGAAATGGCCAAGTAATTAATGATTAATTAATCATTACGAATTTTCCAAATAAGGAAAACACAAAAATGCTTATATCTCGAAAACCGTGCTAGATAGAGCGATTTCGACAAAATTTTTGACCCGCAGGGTATCTCTGCAGAGTAGTTTTCCCAATTTTCAAAAAAAATTTTTCTCGCCCAAAATGGCGGCCATTTTGAATTTTCGAAATTTTCGCAAAAATTGCAAAACACAAAAATGCTTATATCTCAAAAACCGTGCTAGATAGAGCAATTTCGACAAAATTTTTGATCCGCAGGATATCTCTGCGGAGTACTTTTCCCAATTTTCAAAAAAATTTTGTCTCGCCAAAAATGGCGGCCATTTTGAATTTTCGAAATTTTCGCAAAAATTGCAAAACACAAAAATGCTTATATCTCGAAAACCGTGCTAGATAGAGCGATTTCGACGAAATTTTTGACCCGCAGGGTATCTCTGGAGAGTAGTTATCCCAATTTTGAAAAAATTTTTGTCTCGCCAAAAATGGCGGCCATTTTGAATTTTCGAATTTTTCGCAAAAATTGCAAAACACAAAAATGCTTATATCTCGAAAACCGTGCTAGATAGAGCGATTTCGACGAAATTTTTGACCCATAGGGTATATCTACAGAGTAGCCATGCCAATTTTCAAAAAAATTTTGTCTCGCCAAAAATGGCGGCCATTTTGAATTTTCGAAATTTTCGCAAAAATTGCAAAACATAAAAATGCTTATATCTCAAAAACCCTGCTAGATAGAGCGATTTCGACAAAATTTTTGACCCACAGGGTATCTCGGCAGAGTAGCCATGCCAATTTTCAAACAAAAAATTTCAAACAAAATGAGTAAATGTGAATTATCTCTAAAAGTATTGCAGATAGCCAATTTTTCTCAAATAACTCATTCACCTACTTTTGGGAGAGCTTTCACATGGTGAAGTTTCAGACCCATAGCTAATTATTTACCTACTCAAAATGAGTAAATGCTAATTATCTGTAAAAGTATTGCGGATACCCAATTTTTATCAAATAACTCATTCATCTACTTGTGGGAGAGCTTTCACATGGTGAAGTTTCAGACCCATAGCTAATTACTCACCTACTCAAAATGAGTAAATGCGAATTATCTCTAAAAGTATTGCAGATAGCCAATTTTTCTCAAATAACTCGTTCACCTACTTTTGGGAGAGCTTTCACTTGGTGAAGTTTCAGACCCATAGCTAATTACTCACCTACTCAAAATGAGTAAATGTGAATTATCTCTAAAAGTATTGCAGATAGCCAATTTTTGTCAAATTAATCATTCACCTACTTTTGGGAGAGCTTTCACTTGGTGAAGTTTCAGACCCATAGCTAATTACTCACCTACTCAAAATGAGTAAATGCGAATTATCTCTAAAATTATTGCAGATAGCCAATTTTTCTCAAATAACTCATTCACCTACTTTTGGGAGAGCTTTCACTCTGTGAAGTTTCAGACCCATAGCTAATTACTCACGTACTCAAAATGAGTAAATGCGAATTATCTCTAAAAGTATTGCAGATAGCCAATTTTTCTCAAATAACTCATTCACCTACTTTTGGCAGAGCTTTCACTTGGTGAAGTTTCAGACCCATAGCTAATTACTCACCTACTGAAAATGAGTAAATGTGAATTATCTCTAAAAGTATTGCAGATAGCCAATTTTTCTCAAATAACTCATTCACCTACTTTTGGGAGAGCTTTCACTTGGTGAAGTTTCAGACCCATAGCTAATTACTCACCTACCGGTACTCAAAATGAGTAAATGCGAATTATCTCTAAAAGTATTGCAGATAGCCAATTTTTCTCAAATAACTCATTCACCTACTTTTGGGAGAGCTTTCACTCTGTGAAGTTTCAGACCCATAGCTAATTACTCACCTACTCAAAATGAGTAAATGCGAATTATGTCTAAAATTATTGCAGATAGCCAATTTTTCTCAAATAACTCATTCACCTACTTTTGGCAGAGCTTTCACTTGGTGAAGTTTCAGACCCATAGCTAATTACTCACCTACTGAAAATGAGTAAATGTGAATTATCTCTAAAATTATTGCAGATAGCCAATTTTTCTCAAATAACTCATTCACCTACTTTTGGGAGAGCTTTCACTTGAAGTTTCAGACCCATAGCTAATTACTCACCTACTCAAAATGAGTAAATGCGAATTATCTCTAAAAGTATTGCAGATAGCCAATTTTTCTCAAATAACTCATTCACCTACTTTTGGGAGAGCTTTCACTCTGTGAAGTTTCAGACCCATAGCTAAGTACTCACCTACTCAAAATGAGTAAATGCGAATTATCTCTAAAAGTATTGCAGATAGCCAATTTTTCTCAAATTAATCATTCACCTACTTTTGGGAGAGCTTTCACTTGGTGAAGTTTCAGACCCATAGCTAATTACTCACCTACTCAAAATGAGTAAATGCGAATTATCTGTAAAAGTATTGCAGATAGCCAATTTTTCTCAAATAACTCATTCACCTACTTTTGGGAGAGCTTTCACTTGGTGAAGTTTCAGACCCATAGCTAATTACTCACCTACTCAAAATGAGTAAATGCGAATCTCTAAAAGTATTGCAGATAGCCAATTTTTGTCAAATTAATCATTCACCTACTTTTGGGAGAGCTTTCACTTGGTGAAGTTTCAGACCCATAGCTAATTACTCGTCTACTCAAAATGAGTAAATGCGAATTATCTCTAAAAGTATTGCAGATAGCCAATTTTTCTCAAATAACTCATTGACCTACTTTTGGGAGAGCTTTCACTTGGTGAAGTTTCAGACCCATAGCTAATTACTCACCCACTCAAAATGAGTAAATGCGAATTATCTCTAAAAGTATTGCAGATAGCCAATTTTTCTCAAATAACTCATTCACCTACTTTTGGGAGAGCTTTCACTCTGTGAAGTTTCAGACCCATAGCTATTTATTCACCTACTCAAAATGAGTAAATGCTAATTATCTGTAAAAGTATTGCGGATACCCAATTTTTATCAAATACTCATTCATCTACTTGTGGGAGAGCTTTCACATGGTGAAGTTTCAGACCCATAGCTAATTACTCAAATACTCAAAATGAGTAAATGCGAATTATCTCTAAAAGTATTGCAGATAGCCAATTTTTCTCAAATAACTCATTCACCTACTTTTGGGAGAGCTTTCACTTGGTGAAGTTTCAGACCCATAGATAATTATTCACCTACTCAAAATGAGTAAATGTGAATTATCTCTTAATAGTATTACAGATAGCCAATTTTTCTCAAATAACTCATTCACCTACTTTTGGAAGACCTTTCACACACGAAAATGAAAAATTGTGAATATCTCGGAAAAGCTATTTCTTCTGCTTTAATGCTCGGCGAGAGATACACACCACGGCAGTGGTCTTGACAAAAATTTTTGTCTCCCCAAAAATGGTGGCCATTTTGAATTTTCAAAGTTTTTGCAAAACACAAAAATGCTTATATCTCAAAAACCGTGCTATATGGAACAAACTCAACAAAATTTTGGACCTGCTGGGTATCTCTGCAGAGTAGCCATGCCAATTTTCAAAATATAGCGGACATTTTTAATTTTTTTATTTTTTGCAAAACACAAAAATGCTTATATCTTGAAAACCGTGCTAGATAGAGCAGACTGCGCTGACTTTGGTTGCCACAACAGTATAAGGCTAGAAACGAAGCATTTTCTTAATACTTTAGCACTCACCTTTATATCCTTTTCGGGACGCTTTGTTTTTGCTGTGCAAAAACATTATCTTTTTTTTTTGCGAGCGATCCTCTAGTTTAACATTTATTATATAAACTCCTTAAAAAGCACAGTTACAACAGAAATAAACTAGTTCAAGTCTGATGCCATGTTTGTTTACATTGGCAGTGACCTACTTCCTATTTCATTGAAGAGATATAAAACCTGACAGCTAGTACACATTAAAGCATGAAAACTCTTGTTTTATGTGATTTTTGTTTAATATACTTTATTTTACATTGCAAAAATGTATTTTTTATGGTGTGTTTTGATAATTTTGTGAAATTTTCAAAGAATCTATGTTATCATCTACGGCTTATGTTAACAGTCCTGATATTGAAAGATTGATCGATCCACCCCTAAATTTTCATTTGATATTGATCCTCAACATGGCACTAGATCCCTACACCACAATTTTGTCTGCACTAGGGATCTCAAGAGTTACAATGAATACAATTAGTCAATAATGATGCATTTTTGTCCTCCATTCTTTGGATGAATTGTAGATAAAACTTAAACTGAATATTCTGAGTTGGTTGCATATGGGAGGAATTCTCGCAGAAGGGTCCGCCGGCTCCGCAAGTTTGCCTACCTATAGCATCTTTACTAGTGGATGGAATTTCGTCAAAATTGGTACATATATTTAGTAGCCCTGGGAAAATTTTCTGAATTTGGTGCCTTGACATTTCAACCAATCAGAGAAGTCACATGACCAAAACCAGGATTTTGCTTGTCTGGATGATAAGTTAAGAAGCGTTTAAAATATTCACCTGAAATTTGATATATGGATGAAAGGCAGCCATTTTGGCAGCCATTTTGAATTTTTGACAAAAATGGTAAAACTTAAAATTGCTTGTATCTCCTAAACGTGCAAGATAGAGCGAGGTAAAAACATCAAAAACAGGTGCTAGAATCTGAGAAAGGCTTTTATTGAGTTGCAACTTGCCCCTTAGCAAGTTTTCCTTTAAATGCCTGATATATTAGTAAGACATTGATATTCATTCTGGCACAATATTTTATCATCAAGATTGAAAAAATTTTTTGCACCACGTCGATTTGGGAATTGATTTGGTTTGCAAAACTTGAGTCACAAATCTATTCGGTTAACAAGTTTATGATTTTTTGTCCCCCTTAGTAGTAAGGATTATTTCTTTGGGAAAAAATTAAATTTTCAAATTCTGACAGTGGTCTTGAATTTTTGTCGAAATGGAAAATGTCATTTATTTAACTGTAAAACATACAGTGATTTTAGCAAATATAACATATCCTGCTCAGTAAATTTGCTTCAAAGTTCAGTTTATCATGTGGAAAAGATCTTTTATCACCCAGTTTATATCACAGTTTTCTCATTGCTATTCCAGCGGTTTCTCTCCTATTTTTCATATATGCACTAATCCACTAGTAGATGCCCTTGTGTATCAGGTTGGGAATTATTGTATCCCCGAACGAATACTCATGCTCATAACTCGCTTATTATTGGTCCTAGAGGTTTGCAATGTGAAACCAACTTTTCGGAAATCATGGGCTGGGGATCTTTTGATATTGTCAGATTTGACCTTGGACTCCTCCTTCAATGACAAATGAGGATAGCCAAACTTAAAATGTTTATAAATCACTTATTATTGGTCATACATGTTTGGGATGGCAAACCAACTTACAGGAAATCATGGGCAAGGTCAAAACGGCATGTCCCTACCAAGTATCAACTTCCTACACCTTACTCTTTCCAAGATATAGCCCAGACAAGATTTTAAAGGTCAAGGTCACTACGGCAAGGTCAAAGGTCAAATCAAGATCACACCATGAAGTGGCACACCTACAATCCGTAACCAGTATCCCTATCAAGTATCAACTTCCTACACCTTACAATTTCCAAGATATAGCCCGGTCAAGATTTTATAGGTTAAGGTCACTACAGCAAGATCAAAGGTCAGTTATAAATTAATTTATATTTAAATGTCAGAGAATATTCAAGTCTTAACTAGTAAGTTACTACTAAGTACTGTCTGTTTTATAACTTGTCCATTGTAATTACATCTATTTATTGTCTAATGTGACCATTGTATTGTCTGTTCTCTGTTTCGTCTATTGTATATTGTCATTGTTATTATAGAAAGAAAAATCAATAAACATATTAAAAAAAAAAAAAGATCAAAGGTCAAAGCTACTTTTTTCCATAGCTACAACATGGTTGGTAACTTGGGTGTCTATCTCAAAAGCTAAGTGAGTAATAGCTACTTTTGGACTTTTCAGTAACTTCCATGAGTAAAATCACTTATAACTTGAAAACTATTGCATTTAGAGAATTTCGTTTTAATGTGTTATACAGCTACTTTTGGGTCAGCTATAACATAGTAAAATTTCAGACCTGTGGCTTATGACACAGCTGAGTAATAGCTACTTTTAGGTTATCACTGTTGAGTAAATCACTTGTAACTTGAAAACTATTGCATTTAGAGTATTTTGTTTGAATGTGTTATTCTTCTATTTTGGGATCAGCTATAACATTGTGAAATTCCAGACCTGTGGCTCATTGCATAGCTGAGTAATAGCTACTTTGAGGTTCTCACTGTTGAGTAAATCAGTTGTAATTGGAAAACTATTGCATTTACAAAAATTTGTGTAAATATGTTATTCAGCTACTTTTGGGTCAGCCATAACAGTAAAATGGCAGACCTGTAGCTCTTTCCATAGCTGAGTAATAGCTACTTTGATGTTATCACTCTTGAGTAGATCAGTTGTAACTTCAAAGCTATTGTAGTTAGAGTATTTTGTTTTAACATCTGATTCATCTACTTTCGGATCAGCTATAACATAGTAAAATTGCAGACCTGTAGCTTATTTCATAGCTGAACAATAGCTATTTTGAGCTTCTCACTCTTGAGTAAATCAGTTATAACTTGAAAACTATTACATTTACAGTATTTTGTATAAATATTAAATATGTTATTCATATACTTTTGGGTCAACTATAACATAGTAAAATTGTAAACCTGGAGCTCATTGCATAGCTGAGTAAGAGCTACTTTGATATTATCCCTGTTGAGTAAACCAGTTATAAATTGAAAAGTATTGACTTTAGAATATTTTCTTTAAATATGTCATTCACCCACTTTTGGGTCAGCTACAACATAGAAAAATTACAGACCTGTAGCTTATTTCATAGCTGAGCAGTAGCTATTTTTAGATTCTCACTATGGAGTAAATCAGTTGTAACTTGACAGCCATAGCCTTTAGAGTAATTCTTTAAATATGTTGTTCACCTACTTTTGGGTCAGCTTTAATGTAGTAAAGGTGCAGACCTGTAGCTCATGGCATAGCTGAGCAATAGCTACTTTTAGATTTTCACTGTTCAGTTAATCAGTTGTAACTTGAAAACTATTTCATTTACAGTATTTTGTTTAAATAAGGTATCAACCTACTTTTGGGTCAGTTATAAAATAATATAATTGCAGACCTGTAGCTCCTTGCATAGCTGAGTAATAGCTACTTTGAGGTTCTCATTGTTGAGTAAATCAGTTGTAACTCGAAAACTATTGCTTTGCAGTATTTTCTTTACATATGTTTTTAACTTACTTTTTACACCTTAACAGTTACCTTCTTACTTTCCTTCTGAATACTATTTTCAGGGCGCAACTTTGCTGTCCTGTTCTTCTGTCACTTCTACTCTGAAACTCAAAATACACAGTCAGCTGACACAGAGCCTGTTCACGGGCACTGATTGCTTGTTTAAAAATTGAGAAAAAAAAATGGTTTGACCTAAAAAAAATAAATAAAAAATAAATGAAAAATAAGTTATAATAATTGTCAATCACACAAAATGGGAGGTATAAAAATACCCAGTGAATGCCTGTGGCATGAGAGATGGCCTGTCTGGGGATATGTTGTCGTTGAGTCGGGGCAGTCTAGCTCAATATATTCTTTTTACTGTATCACCAGGATCATTTTAGCACATTGGGATTCTTTGTCATATAAATAGGTGCAACGAGGGGATACAGCAGACAGGCTGGTGCTGGAAAGGCAAGGTTTGTGCCAGTTGTTCTAGGTGGTGCTGCTGTGGCTGGTGCTTATGGAGTGTATCATACCATACAATCAAATGGGCTGGACTTAACCAAAAGCATTGGGGCACAAGTAGTGCATGCCGCAGCCCAGTTTCCAGAGAGTCAGCCTTCTGTAAGTCTGATTTTAATGTGAGTTCATAAAGTCACCTACTGCCATGGCCATTCATCATAATGTAAATTACCAATTGAAAACCCAATACAACAAAAAGCACAAAGACTGAGAAGCAGTGTGTGAGAAATAGTGTGTGTGTTTTTTGGGGGTGGGGGGAGGGTTGATGGGTCAGTATGAAGTGATTTCACCTGCACCTTGACACCAATTGCTATATCCGGAAATCTACTTGAAAATGCTTTTCCATTATTTCATTTAACAGAAGCTGAAAAGCTAAATTTAGCAATTTTCTTTTGTGATGGAGTTAAAAGAAAAAGGATGATTCCCAGTCTCCCACTCTATCTGTTCTAATATTATCCATGAAACACAATAACATCAGCATCAGTGTGGGGCAACCGTCATTTTGTTATTTGACCATCAGTAAAACTTGCATTATGTGGTGATAGCATTTTGCTGACCTCTTTTAGGATTAAGGATTTGTTATAAATATTGTATGTTTTCTCGTAATTAAGCGTCCCTTGCGGGACGCTTGTTTGTGTATGGGAGAGCTTCTGGCTCCGCCGGCTCCGCATTTTGTTTTCCTTATAACTCTGTAACCGTTAGGCGGATTCTTTTCAAATTTGGCAGGTTTAGGCAGTAGCCTTGGGGAATTTTTTTGAATATGCTGCAGTGACATTTCAACCAATCAGAGAGGTCACATGACCAAAAATGTCTTTTTTCGATGGGGAAGCTTGTCCGGATGATAACTTGAAAGGAATTTTATCAATTCACCTGAAACTTGGCAAATACATTCATTCTATTAAAATCTGGAAATCATTAGATTTTGGCATTGATTGGTCAAGAAATGGCCGAGTAATTAATGATTAATTAATCATTACGAATTTTCCAAATAAGGAAAACACAAAAATGCTTATATCTTGAAAACCGTGCTAGATAGAGCGATTTCGACGAAATTTTTGATCCACAGGGTATCTCTGCAGAGTAGTTATCCCAATTTTGAAAAAATTTTTGTCTCGCCAAAAATGGCGGCCATTTTGAATTTTCGAATTTTTCGCAAAAATTGCAAAACACAAAAATGCTTATATCTCAAAAACCGTGCTAGATAGAGCAATTTCGACAAAATTTTTGACCCACAGGATATCTCTGCGGAATACTTTTCCCAATTTTCAAAAAATTTTTGTCTCACCAAAAATGGCGGCCATTTTGAATTTTCGAAATTTTCGCAAAAATTGCAAAACACAAAAATGCTTATATCTCGAAAACCGTGCTAGATAGAGCGATTTCGACGAAATTTTTGACCCACAGGGTATCTCTGTAGAGTAGTTATCCCAATTTTGAAAAAAATTTTTGTCTCGCCAAAAATGGCGGCCATTTTGAATTTTCGAATTTTTCGCAAAAATAGCAAAACATAAAAATGCTTATATCTCGAAAACCCTGCTAGATAGAGCGATTTCGACGAAATTTTTGACCCGCAGGGTATCTCTGCAGAGTAGCTGCCAATTTTCAAACAAAAAATTTCTCGCAAAAAATGGCGGCCATTTTGAATTTTCGAATTTTTCGCAAAATTGCAAAACACAAAAATGCTTATATCTCGAAAACCGTGCTAGATAGAGCGATTTCGACGAAATTTTTGACCCACAGGGTATCTATGCAGAGTAGCCATGCCAATTTTCAAAAAAATTTTGTCTTGCCAAAAATGGCGGCCATTTTGAATTTTCGAATTTTTGCGCAAAAATTGCAAAACACAAAAATGCTAATATTTCGAAAACCATGCTACATAGAGCGATTTCAACGAAATTTTTTATCTTCAGGGTATCTCTGCAGAGCAGCTATCCCAAAGAGCTTTAACTTGGTGAAGTTTCAGACCCATAGCTAATTGCTCACCTACTCAAAAAGAGTAAATGCGAATTACCTCTAAAAGTATTGCAGATGGCCAATTTTTCTCAAATAACTCATTCACCTACTTTTGGAAGAGCTTTCACATGGTGAAGTTTCAGACCCATAGCCAATTACTCACCTACTCAAAATGAGTAAATGCGAATTATCTCTAAAAGTATTGCAGATAGCCAATTTTTCTCAAATAACTCATTCACCTACTTTTGGGAGAGCTTTCACATGGTGAAGTTTCAGACCCATAGCTAATTATTTACCTACTCAAAATGAGTAAATGCTAATTATCTGTAAAAGTATTGCGGATACCCAATTTTTATCAAATAAATCATTCACCTACTTTTGGCAGAGCTTTCACTTGGTGAAGTTTCAGACCCATAGCTAATTATTCACCTACTCAAAATGAGTAAATGTGAATTATCTCTAAAAGTATTGCAGATAGCCAATTTTTCTCAAATAACTCATTCACCTACTTTTGGGAGAGCTTTCACTCTGTGAAGTTTCAGACCCATAGCTATTTATTCACCTACTCAAAATGAGTAAATGCTAATTATCTGTAAAAGTATTGCGGATACCCAATTTTTATCAAATACTCATTCATCTACTTGTGGGAGAGCTTTCACATGGTGAAGTTTCAGACCCATAGCTAATTACTCACCTACTCAAAATGAGTAAATGCGAATTATCTCTAAAAGTATTGCAGATAGCCAATTTTTCTCAAATAACTCATTCACCTACTTTTGGGAGAGCTTTCACTTGGTGAAGTTTCAGACCCATAGATAATTATTCACCTACTCAAAATGAGTAAATGTGAATTATCTCTTAATAGTATTGCAGATAGCCAATTTTTCTCAAATAACTCATTCACCTACTTTTGGAAGACCTTTCACACACGAAAATGAAAAATTGTGAATATCTCGGGAAAAGCTATTTCTTCTGCTTTAATGTTCGGCGGGAGATACACACCACGGCAGTGGTCTTGACAAAAATTTTTGTCTCCCCAAAAATGGTGGCCATTTTGAATTTTCAAAGTTTTTGCAAAACACAAAAATGCTTATATCTCGAAAACCGTGCTATATGGAGCGAACTCAACAAAATTTTGGACCTGCTGGGTATCTCTGCAGAGTAGCCATGCCAATTTTCAAAATATTTTTGTCTCGCCAAATATAGCGGACATTTTTAATTTTTTTATTTTTTGCAAAACACAAAAATGCTTATATCTTGAAAACTGTGCTAGATAGAGCAGACTGCGCTGACTTTGGTTGCCACAACAGTATAAGGCTAGAAACGAAGCATTTTCTTAATACTTTAGCACTCACCTTCCTTTTCCTCAATATCCTTTTCGGGACGCTTTGTTTTTGCTATGCAAAAACATTATCTTTTTTTTTTGCGAGCGATCCTCTAGTTATATATTTTATTTATAATTGAAACATTTGTAAAGTGCCTACTTGATGCTTACATCAACATAGTGTAAGTCTCCAAAGAGGCAGTGTTTAATATCAGGCAAATATTATTATTAGAAAAGTGGGCATTGACCAGGGGATTATTGTGACAGGGATTTCCTGATCTACTCGTACGTTTTAACGTTTAAGTTTGCATCCAAAACCAGCTATAGTCTGTTGGTCTCTGATAGTCTAGGGAAGTCTGTTCCATTCAGGTGGTGCGGCATATTTCTTTGGTAGGGAGGATATACTAATTTTTTACCTTGAGTAACATGACTTCATTTTACCAGGGATGATAAGTAGAGGGTTGGTTGAAGTTAATGGACGTGTAGACTTAAAAGTTGTATTTTCCCAATTTTATGTATGTTTTCTTGACTGACATCAGATATTGTGAATTGCAGTAACCCAATCTACAATTAACAATAGCATTTGCAACCTTAACTGCAGTGTTAAAATCCAGATGCTTACAAATTCTTCAAAAGCCCTTAATATCGTAATAGCAGGATTTGCAAACTGTATGTGGATGCTTTGGGAAGAGAAATAGTTTTAATTGTCACAAATGACACCCAGATTCCTTTCTTTGTGGGTGCTGTGTCATGTCAAGCTGTGTTGACATTTGAGATACTGATTGTAAAGTATTCTCAGTAAAACGGTCTTGATACCAGTGTAGCAGCCCTGTCCTAGTGCTAATACTATTATTTCCAGGTGTTTTCTCACAACAAATATGAGGCTTAATGCGGATTCTTTTAGACCATTCATTTTCTGTAATCGCCTGTGTTGTATCAGATTAAACTGATGCTGGAAGCCAGGTGCAAACATCCTATTTTAAGCTGTTAATGTGGAAATAAAGTCTGAGGGTGAGTAGTACCTCTATAAAAGGAAGGTATATTGTTATAAATATGATTTTTGTCGCACTTTATTTTGTCTGCATCGTTTGGTTCTCTATTATCGATCATCCATTTTTGCTTCAGATAAATGGATGCAAAAATATGCGCACTGCATTGTTTTGTGTAGTCTGCACACTTCTGGTCTTTATAATGTGTTTGTTGTTGTTGTTATTTCCAGGTGTTTTCTCAGACAAAGAACCATGCTGTATACTTGACAATCCACTTAAAACCTGGGGCGGATGTGAGGGCCTGTGCTAAAGTGGTTGCTGGCCTGCAGACTCATGTGGACATTGTGGTGCCTAAAGACATGAGGGATGAGGATGATGAGATCTGGGCTGGTGTTGGATTCGGACCCAACTTCTATGCTCAGGTAAACCATTATGACAAAGCTTGTGTCTTCAGGTAAGATTTTGTAGACCATGGTGAACCATTATGACCCAACATCAATTTTCAAACAAATATTTGTAAACCAACTTCAGTGTTCTCGTTAATAGGGGGGGGTGGGGGGTGGGGGGGGTGGGGGGGGGTTATTTGGGATTAAAGATAACAGTTTTGCGGAAAGTGCTTGCTTTGATGTTGAAAAGAAGAAAAAAACTGCTTCTTTTTTTGGTAACTTCACACAGTTCCATAAATAAGGATGTTAATTATATCCCCAGACGAAAGTCGGGGATATATTGGATTCAGGTCCGTCGCGCCGCCGCCGCCGCCGCCGCCGCCGCCGCCGCCGCCGCCGTAGAAATTTCCTTGTGGACGCGATAACTCAAAAACAAATTAATATTTTTTTTTCAAACTTGGTACACATGTTAAGGGTGCCCAAAGGAAGATCCCTATTTTAAGGTGACCTTAAACTCCCAGTAAAAAAGAACTTATGGCCACCTTAAGGTCAGAAATTGGACTTTTGGCCACTTAGAGCCCTGTAGGTCACAAACTATGATGCTCAGCTGGCTGAAATTTTACCTGACAACACATTAATATGTTCTTAGTACATGTGCCGAAAATCACGACTTTAAGTTGAGGAGAAAATTGTGTTTGAGGCCCATAAATACCCCCACTTCGGGATTTTTTGCTATACTTTTCACATATTTTGCCCTATAATTTGGAAGTGGTAATTCTGATGAGTCTCAAACTGCGCTAGGTATAACTTTGATATGTAATCCTTGTCTGTAGAAAATTTTAGGGCTGTAGGTTTACCCAAAGGGGTCGACTTAAGGTCTCAAAAGTGCCCACAGAGACCCAATTTATGCACTTTTTGCCACTTTCAAGCACTGTAGCTTTCAAACTATGTCTCTCATCTAAGTTAAATATCATCTGGGAATATATCTATGTGTTTTCTTATATGTGCCCCAACATTTAGGCCTTTAATAGACAGTTAACCTGTGTATCAGGACCATAAACACCCACCAGAGTGACCCTTATAAGACATTTTTCACATCTTTTTCCCTGTAACTTGGAAATGGTAAGTCTGAGAAGTTTCAAACTGTATTAGATATATATTCTGTGTGTAATCTTAGTATGTAACAGATTTTAAGTCTGAAGCTTTAATTTTGAAGGTCAAATTGAGGTCTCTAAAAGGCTCCCAAAGACCCAATATTTGGACTTTTTGCTACTTTTAAGCCCTGTGACTGTCAAACTATGTGACTGATAGAGCTCAAATCCTATCTGGGAAGATATTAGTATGTTATTTATATATGTGCCAAAAATTAAGGCTTTAAGAAGACATTTAACCTGTGTATGAGGACCATAAATCCCCACCCGAGTGACCATTTTTAGACATTTTTCACATATTTTGCCCTGTAACTTGGAAATGGTAAGTCTAAGAAGTTTCAAACTGTATTAGATGCATATTCTATGTGTAATCTTAGTATGTGACAAATTTTAAGTCTGAGGCTTTAATTTGAAGGCCACATTTAGGTCTCTAGAAGGCCCCATAAAGACCCAGTATTTGGACTTTTTGCCAATTTTAAGGCCTGTGACTGTTAAACTATGTGACTGATAGAGCTGAAATCTCATCTGGGAATACATTATTATGTTCTTTTTACATGTGCCAAAAATCAAGGCTTCAAGTAGACATTTAACCTGTGTATGAGGACCTTAAACACCCACCTGAGTGACCCTTTTAAGACATTTTTCACATATTTTGCTCTGTAACTTGGAAATGGTAAGTCTGAGAAGTTTCAAACTTTATTAGATACATATTCTATGTGTAATCTTAGTATGTAACAAATTTTAAGTCTGAAGCTTTAATTTGAAAGCCACATCGAGATCTCTAAAAGGCCCACAGAGACCCAATATTTGGACTTTTTAACCACCTTTAAGCCCTGTGACTGTTAAACTATGTGATTGATGGAGCTGAAATCCCATCTGGGAATGCATTATTATGTCCTTTTTACATATGCCGAAAATCAAGGTTTTTAGTAGACATTTAACCTGTGTATGAGGGCCATAGACACTCGCCCAAGTGCCTTTTTGGACATTTTTTCCGTATTTTGCCCTGTTATTTGGAAATGCTTAGTGTGACAAGTCTTAAACTGTATTATATATAATTTTTGTTTGTTATGTATGTCCCCCAAAAAGTTTCAGATCTGTTGTTTAATTGCTAAGGTCTCTTTAACAATTGTAAAATGCCCACAGAAACCCAATTTATGGACATTATGCCACTTTAAAGCCCAGTAACTGTCAAACTATGTGGGTTATAGAGCTGAAATCTTTGAATTTTTAAAAGGAAATGCCTGTCTATTTAAATTTTGAATATTAATAATGTTATGGCTATCTTAGTCTTTTAAGAACTTATTTTTGTGTGTTATACCTCTGCTTGCTGAGTTTTTAACTTTTTAAAATGAAACTGGTTAAACATATTCAAGTAGACAAAATGGACACTTTAAGTGAGCTTTAAGTCCCAATATTAATGAAATTATATCCTTATGTAGTAAAAGTAGGGGATTTTTAACCCTCAACTAGCCCAGTTTTATTCAACTTGCCTCAGTTAATTTTGACACAGCTCCTACAGTTATGAACTCATTTCAGTTCATAATCACATACTTAAAATTCTCAATTCTTTTTGTATTTGAGTACCCCTTTTATATAGATTGTTTGTTTACCATTTATGCATCCCCCACCCGGATTCCCCCCACCCACCTCTGGGACCTCCAGCTATATTGAGTGACACTAAATAAACAAAGGTATTTAATGATATCAGATGAGAAACAAAGAACTCAATGGGGTTGCAGATCTTGTGTAATAGTGAGAGAGGTGTGGAGAAGGGGAGAGGGGTGGGGGTGGGAGGTGGTGGGCTTCATTACATATAACACAAAGGGGAGTCAGAACTGAGATTGTGTCACATATTTATTTAGGTTGCATATATATGGACCACATATATAGGTATAGAGGAAATGAATAACTGAAAACAATTTGCAAATTCTAAAAATAATATAATAAAATAATAATATAAATAATTTTTTTTTAAATAATATTTTATTTGTGAACAAATATAGAAACAGATATGCGCTTTTGGGATTATGAATTTTAGAATGGACATTGAATCATCAATCATTTAAATACTTTGAAGGAAGATTGAAAAGTATGATGAGTTGAGTTAAAAATAATATTTTATTTGTCAACAAATATAGAAACAGATATGCTCTTTTGGGATTATTATTTTAGAATGGACATTCAATCATCAATCATTTAAATACTTTGAAAATAGGTTTAGAGTTATCATTGCAGGAAGATTGACTTACTTTTCACATATTTTGCCCTATAATTTGGAAGTGGTAATTCTGATGAGTCTCAAACTGCGCTAGGTATAACTTTGATATGTAATCCTTGTCTGTAGAAAATTTTAGGGCTGTAGGTTTACCCAAAGGGGTCGACTTAAGGTCTCAAAAGTGCCCACAGAGACCCAATTTATGCACTTTTTGCCACTTTCAAGCACTGTAGCTTTCAAACTATGTCTCTCATCTAAGTTAAATATCATCTGGGAATATATCTATGTGTTTTCTTATATGTGCCCCAACATTTAGGCCTTTAATAGACAGTTAACCTGTGTATCAGGACCATAAACACCCACCAGAGTGACCCTTATAAGACATTTTTCACATCTTTTTCCCTGTAACTTGGAAATGGTAAGTCTGAGAAGTTTCAAACTGTATTAGATATATATTCTGTGTGTAATCTTAGTATGTAACAGATTTTAAGTCTGAAGCTTTAATTTTGAAGGTCAAATTGAGGTCTCTAAAAGGCTCCCAAAGACCCAATATTTGGACTTTTTGCTACTTTTAAGCCCTGTGACTGTCAAACTATGTGACTGATAGAGCTCAAATCCTATCTGGGAAGATATTAGTATGTTATTTATATATGTGCCAAAAATTAAGGCTTTAAGAAGACATTTAACCTGTGTATGAGGACCATAAATCCCCACCCGAGTGACCATTTTTAGACATTTTTCACATATTTTGCCCTGTAACTTGGAAATGGTAAGTCTAAGAAGTTTCAAACTGTATTAGATGCATATTCTATGTGTAATCTTAGTATGTGACAAATTTTAAGTCTGAGGCTTTAATTTGAAGGCCACATTTAGGTCTCTAGAAGGCCCCATAAAGACCCAGTATTTGGACTTTTTGCCAATTTTAAGGCCTGTGACTGTTAAACTATGTGACTGATAGAGCTGAAATCTCATCTGGGAATACATTATTATGTTCTTTTTACATGTGCCAAAAATCAAGGCTTCAAGTAGACATTTAACCTGTGTATGAGGACCTTAAACACCCACCTGAGTGACCCTTTTAAGACATTTTTCACATATTTTGCTCTGTAACTTGGAAATGGTAAGTCTGAGAAGTTTCAAACTTTATTAGATACATATTCTATGTGTAATCTTAGTATGTAACAAATTTTAAGTCTGAAGCTTTAATTTGAAAGCCACATCGAGATCTCTAAAAGGCCCACAGAGACCCAATATTTGGACTTTTTAACCACCTTTAAGCCCTGTGACTGTTAAACTATGTGATTGATGGAGCTGAAATCCCATCTGGGAATGCATTATTATGTCCTTTTTACATATGCCGAAAATCAAGGTTTTTAGTAGACATTTAACCTGTGTATGAGGGCCATAGACACTCGCCCAAGTGCCTTTTTGGACATTTTTTCCGTATTTTGCCCTGTTATTTGGAAATGCTTAGTGTGACAAGTCTTAAACTGTATTATATATAATTTTTGTTTGTTATGTATGTCCCCCAAAAAGTTTCAGATCTGTTGTTTAATTGCTAAGGTCTCTTTAACAATTGTAAAATGCCCACAGAAACCCAATTTATGGACATTATGCCACTTTAAAGCCCAGTAACTGTCAAACTATGTGGGTTATAGAGCTGAAATCTTTGAATTTTTAAAAGGAAATGCCTGTCTATTTAAATTTTGAATATTAATAATGTTATGGCTATCTTAGTCTTTTAAGAACTTATTTTTGTGTGTTATACCTCTGCTTGCTGAGTTTTTAACTTTTTAAAATGAAACTGGTTAAACATATTCAAGTAGACAAAATGGACACTTTAAGTGAGCTTTAAGTCCCAATATTAATGAAATTATATCCTTATGTAGTAAAAGTAGGGGATTTTTAACCCTCAACTAGCCCAGTTTTATTCAACTTGCCTCAGTTAATTTTGACACAGCTCCTACAGTTATGAACTCATTTCAGTTGATAATCACATACTTAAAATTCTCAATTCTTTTTGTATTTGAGTACCCCTTTTATATAGATTGTTTGTTTACCATTTATGCATCCCCCACCCGGATTCCCCCCACCCACCTCTGGGACCTCCAGCTATATTGAGTGACACTAAATAAACAAAGGTATTTAATGATATCAGATGAGAAACAAAGAACTCAATGGGGTTGCAGATCTTGTGTAATAGTGAGAGAGGTGTGGAGAAGGGGAGAGGGGTGGGGGTGGGAGGTGGTGGGCTTCATTACATATAACACAAAGGGGAGTCAGAACTGAGATTGTGTCACATATTTATTTAGGTTGCATATATATGGACCACATATATAGGTATAGAGGAAATGAATAACTGAAAACAATTTGCAAATTCTAAAAATAATATAATAAAATAATAATATAAATAATTTTTTTTTAAATAATATTTTATTTGTGAACAAATATAGAAACAGATATGCGCTTTTGGGATTATGAATTTTAGAATGGACATTGAATCATCAATCATTTAAATACTTTGAAGGAAGATTGAAAAGTATGATGAGTTGAGTTAAAAATAATATTTTATTTGTCAACAAATATAGAAACAGATATGCTCTTTTGGGATTATTATTTTAGAATGGACATTCAATCATCAATCATTTAAATACTTTGAAAATAGGTTTAGAGTTATCATTGCAGGAAGATTGAAAATATAATTTGAGTTATGTATTCGGCGTCTGGGGATACACCATCTTCCTTGGAAGATATAAACAGAGTAGATTGATGTGCTGAAGTTCATATAATAATGGGTAATTATGTTTTAAAAAATTCCCGATCAAAACCTGTGGCGTGAGTGATGACCTGTCTGGGGATATGTTGGCGCCGAGTTGGCCCAATCTAGTTTTAGAATGGACATTCAATCATCAATCATTTAAATACTTTGAAAATAGGTTTAGAGTTATCATTGCAGGAAGATTGAAAATATAATTTGAGTTATGTATTCGGCGTCTGGGGATACACCATCTTCCTTGGGAAGATATAAACAGAGTAGATTGATGTGCTGAAGTTCATATAATAATGGGTAATTATGTTTTTAAAAATTCCCGATCAAAACCTGTGGCGTGAGTGATGACCTGTCTGGGGATATGTTGGCGCCGAGTTGGCCCAATCTAGTTCTAAATATGGATCCACTTCAAGGCCCTGCAAATGCGTTTTTTCTTTCATAAACATGTCAAAATAATCCTGAAGTGTCACAACAATGGAAACCAAATTTACAACTGATCGCCCTTTCATTGTAGTTAATTTGGCAGCTAAGTTATAACTTGACACCAGGTTATCAACACTTCCCGTTTCTGTTTGGATTCTGTAAGAATGATTTGCTGTAAGCTGCTGACAATCAACCCCTTACACTCACTTTATCTTTGTTAGGTTGGAGGGAAGACCAAAGAGAACTATGTGTACCCTCACAGAAAGGGAACTCTTGGGGAGATGCCAAGCACAGGTATTCAAATATATATAATACACGTGTGACAGGCTACCTTTGTGTGAGAACTTGTTGATTATTTTTTGTTCAAAGTAGACAACTTTTCCAAGTTTACTTCCTTCCAAGAGTTCTTGTGTTCTCATTACTAGTTGTGTCATGTCAGTGCTCTCAGCCTGGTCACTTGACAGTGCCCCCTTGGTAATAGAAAAAGATTTTGACCTATTAGTCACTATTTTTCTCCACCATGCCAATCACACATCCTGTTATTAGTATAATAACTTATTCTAACATGACACGGCTGTGTCCGCGATTCTGATTGGCTAAGACGCGAAAAGTTGCTCTGTAAAACCCCGCATAACATCCCTAGTTCTATTTTATCGCTCACAATGCCGCTCCGCAAAAAGAAAACTTCAAGTAACAGCTTGGATTTTTGTTATTAAATAAACAAATAATGGTAAATACGACATTTATGGATTCTTACATTTGAAAATAGAATATACTGATATGAATGTACAAAATTTTAAGGAGGTTTAACAAAGAAAGGGTTATTTTATTTGTGGCTCTTCCAATATTTCAACTGCACCATTTGATAAATAATCTTTATAGAATATTCGTATATTTTTGTACAAAATAGCTTCAAAACTAATTTTTATGAGATAATTTTAAAATGTCATGTTAGAATAGAAATAGACAACTCCGAGCTCGGTGTTATAGGAGATTTTACAACGATTAGCGCATTAGAATCACTCAGGCTTCGCCTTCGTGATCCTAATATCGCTAATCGTTGTAAAATCTCCTATAACACCTCGCTCGTCGTTGTCTATTTCTATATTACCTATACTATGTGTTGAAAAAACGACCTCTTTTGCAAGTGTATCGAGCTGTTAGACCCGCAAAAATAAAATTAGCAATTACCGTGTTTTACTACAGGTGGGGACATCTTTATCCATGCCAAGTCCAACACAGTGTCCAAGCTGTTCGAGCTGACCCAAAGGATTCTGTCCAAGATGCCCGAGGGAAGTGTGGAGAAGTTTGAAGACATCTACAGCTTTGTGTACAAGAATGGCCGTGATCTCTCGGGTTTTATTGATGGTGAGGCATTTGAGTGATTTCTTGCATGTTTATGGCTTTTATGTGTGGGTTTATATGGCTGATAGGAACAGTTTCCTTGCACAATGTAAAAAAATATAAAGAAAGTCTCAGTTTTATTACTTAGAAAGAAGGACTTCCAGTTGTGATCATAAAAGATTAGATGTGTTCAGATGTACAAATATAATAAGTTAAGAATTGGGAGGAGAGGATTCGGCAAGTAAGGATTTCCTAATTTCTCCATTCCATTAGTTTTGATGATACATTTCTAGTGCTGAACAACTAAACCTCCCAACCCAGAGGTATATCATTTAACCCGGGAGGGACAGGGCAAATTGTTCACTTAGTGTTGGGATTTGGAGTACATGGTTCCTGATCCTCCTAAATTAACACCAAAATGTAGCCCTGGTGAGATACAAGTACTTTAGATCATTTAGTAGGATTTTCAGTAGAACAGAGAATACTCATTGAATGGCATTCTGTCCAAGGGAGTGGAAATATGGGTAACTACCTATGTTCCAAAGCCAGATATAAATACCATCCAAATGCAATCCCTTGAAAGTACTTTTGTTCTTGGCTGGTAACCTTGTGATAACTGCATTGTGACAGGTACAGAGAATGCAGCAGATGATGATGACAGGCAGGCCATTGCTGTGGAAAAGGAGACAGGCGGTAGTTATGTGGTCAGTTACATAGACATGTCTCCTACTTAATTAGATTGCAATTTGTAGAAGAGATACTATGGTTATTACTAGGAGTTACCTCATTGGCTGTTACAAAAGGGGACCTGAAGAACTTTCACACAGTAGAATAAGAAATTCTCTGTTTAAATTATGGTATTAGTTCTAAGAAACCATTCAGTGTTCGTTTTCTCAGATCTCTAGAAATCTTCTATAAATAAAAGGAATTTTTTTTTTTTTTTTGCTTTCTTTTTTTTTCAGTAAGATTCAACTTTAATGGGACATGCCTGTAGTTATAAATATTGTGGATTTAGAAAGTTCTGTTCCAGTATATTTTACTTTGAAGATATTCATGTAGTAATAAATACTGAGTGTGAGGGCGTTTGTTACAGGATATACGCCCGGCAAAAATGCCAAATAATGCCAGAGCGCCGTTAGGTGCGAAGGCATTATTAAGGAATTTTTGCCGGGCGTATATCCTGTAACAAACGCCCGAGCATGAGGTATTTATTACTATTATAAAGACTGGCCTACCTGGTTGAAAGAAATATCTATTTATTTTTATGAGGTGACACGAGCAAGGACGCTGCCATATTGTTTTGAATGCATGATCGCTCTCGTAAAGGCAGACAATTTTACTAGCGACATACAAACGAGCAATCGAAACAGCACTTCCGTTTCTCGGCGGGCCGTTATTGGAGGTTTTACTCCGTGCTGATTCTATGCGCACAGACGGGTTTTCGTTCACTGGGCATTTTCGGTCTTTATAATATTCTTTAAATTTAACTCAGGCTGTTGTTTAGGTTTTCAGTTTGACATCTAATCACTTTACTCTCACCTCTGTGATTGTGGGTTTGAACCCAACTCATGACATGTAGGCAGGGTTCCCACATCCTTGAAAATCCTTGAAAAAAAATTGCTCCATTTTCAAGGGCTTGAAAGTCCATCAAATTTGGCCAAAATTGAATAAAAACTTTGAAAAGTCCTTGAATTTGTTATTGCCCAACTTCTGCATCATCTAGTTTTACGGCTATGGCAGACTCGGCAAAGCAAGTATGATCTAGTCTGAACAAAGTTTATGGTAAAATATTATTAGATGTGTTAACTAGCATCGTTGTAATGAGTTTATAAAATGTTAAAATCATGTGACAATAAAGAATTTTGTGGGAGGAACGGACAGCTAGAAGGGGAGGTAAAGGAGGCCGTGCCTTGAGAATCCTTGAAAAGACCTTGAATCCAGTTGTCAAAAGTCTGTGGGAACCCGGTAGGATTCACTGAGGGATTGTTTTGATATGACCTAATGTGTCGAAAGGGATGTGTAACCCTAATTTTGTACTTTCAGATCACTCAGAAGTGGATCCATGACATGAAGGTGATTAACTCAGAGAAGCCTGCCACCATGGAGAAGTGGGTGGGTAGGACCATGCCCGATAGTACAGAGCTCAGCAAGAAGTCCGTGTCTTCCCATGTAGCCAGGATGATTGGAGGTATGTTCAGTACTTTGAATACAGTCTAGGTAAACCAGAAGTTTGTGTGTCGTTACATATGTTAGAGTAAATATGCGAAATCAGTAAATATGTGTATTTACTGAAATTTACTGAAAATTTCAGTGAATACGCGTATTTACTGATTTTTTTTTTGGTCCAGTAAATACGCGTGTTTACTAAAATCATAATGAAGATTTTATATCTTTAATAGTTGGGTGTTACTTGCCGTGTCTTCACATTATATCTTTAATAGTTTGGTGTTATCTGCTATGTCTTCATTTTAACTGTTGTTTTAAACTTTAAATGGCTTTGTCATATTCATAGTTTGATACTTGTTTACAATCCAGCACTGGGATAACTATTTTACATCACTTTATAATTTCAAAAGCAGTTGCATGTGATATGTGATACAAACTTATAATTTCTTTTTTTCTTTTAAAATAAATTGTAAGGTAAATCAACAAGTTTATAAATTTAAATATCCAAATATTTGTCAAATTATGATACTTTACATATGAGGAAGAACAAGCAAGGTAATAAGATTAACATATATTTACTGTTTAAGAACTGAAGTTCAATGTAGTTTTGACAGTGTATTTTAACAATGTAAGTAAATAGAAGTGTTGGTGTCAGTAACTAAGTAGTTATTCCCTCAGATAACCTGCCTTATACTGACCAAGATGGCTGGCAATATTTCAAAAATTATTTGAATTTTCTCATCAGAGGCTGAAGATCCATCCCACATTAATCCTAAGGTGCAATACACCTATCCCCTATGATCCGCTAATTTGAGCGGATCATCCACTGGATTGAGCCTCTAAATGGAGGATCAGGAGGATTTGAGCTAAAATCTCAATTTTTTATGTTAAATTGGGATTAAACTGATTTAAACCTAGATTATTTATTATTTTCGATGAGAAAGCACATAAAAGTATAAAAGCTAATTTAACTGAATCAATGCTATTCCTATGTTAAGTATGGATTTGGCAGTCTTGATTATGGTATTCATGTTCTGCATAAATCACAGTAATTTAGACTGAGATTTGCTTTTAAGGTAGGATAGTGGGTGGTAAGAGCTTATTAACTCCATTAGATATCAATTGGGACTTTGAATCATTAATTTGTCTCAGCTGGTCTGGACTTCTGGGTACTTGATAGCAACTATCCAGTTGTTGATGTACTAGACATGCAAACATGCTAATTTCAGGTTATTATGACTCACTTAGACGTGTGGGATTGCACTATACTGAGTTTCACATCATGGTTCCCACTCCCTTTTCCAATTTAAATTCCCTGTGTTTTGCCTGTGAAGTTTATATTTTTCCCTGTGGATTTTATAAATAAAATAACACAATCAAGCCAAAACATCAAATGTGACCTGCGAGTCGCGACCCGCGGCGCGTGAATGCAAATGGCTGTTACTCTTCAAAATCATTCTGAAATTTTCAAATTCCCTGTTTTCCCAAAATTTTCAACTTCCCTGTGTTTTCCCTGTCTGGAATTACTTTTCACAATTTTCCCTGTGCAGTGGGAACCCTGCTGAGTCGCATCTATGTTTGTTATGTAGAAGGTGGGGGGGGGGGGTGTGGGGGGTGTGTGTGTGTGTGTGTGTGTGTGTTAGCACACATATTCTCTAGATAATTCAGTAGTCAAAACTCTTGGGGTGACTGATGCTTGGTGGTATGTCCCTACTTCAATTGTGTGTCTGATAGGTGGGGTGGATCCTCATCAATAATGGAGTATGAGGGTCCTTGGTAACAATCTTCCTCAAGTAAGTTCAAGGCGCGGATTTGTGCTTGATATTCACTGGTAAAATATCTGGGTATATCCAGATCAGAAGTGAGGGGAGGGCTGATGTCTGGTGAGTCCCAGCCTTGTAAGATCTTGGTGTGATTGACCAGCTTGATGTGTGGAGAAGTGTTAGTGTCCATCTTTTAAACCTGGAACTGTTGACACTTATCCTTGAAGAATTTAGGTGTGGTGGGGGTGCCTACGTGGGCAGGCTTTTTCACAGCTGTGAGAGTACAGATGTCTGTTTGACTTCCCTGGTTCACTAGTTTTGTGTTACTAGACTGTGTTGTTTCTACCCTGGTGGGTTTGAAGAAGGTAGTAGAAGTTGACTGTACCTCTGATTCCACTGTGGTAGTTAAAAGTGGGAGTTGTATAGGCCGCATCTGTGCTGTCCAAGAAGTTGTCAACAGAAGTGTAGTTGAAATTCAGTACTGGTTCCACTTTGGTGGGCGCAGTGGATGTGTGTGCAGTTGACTGCAAATTTGTTTCCACTGTGGTGGACTCAGTGATGGTTGCAGGTACCACATTATTGCTTACCAAGCTGTCGAGAAATTCATCCACAGAGTCATAGTCTGGTGATGATGGATTGGTGCTAGATATGTACCTGTCATGGTTATCTAATTTAACCTGAGGAATCCCAAAATAGGTTCTCTGGTCAAGGATAACTGGAGCATAATCCAAAACAGAAGAACTAACCAAAATCTTCAAAACCAAACCACTAATAGGCTATAGGAGATTACCAAATCTCAAAGACATGCTTACGAGTAGCAGCATCTCTAATTCTAATTCAACTTTTATAGCGCTTAATCTCCACTGATTAGTGGACTCTAAGGCGCAACAAGACAATAGCAGTATGCAAATTCAAAGTCCAGGGACAGAAATAGGTCGGCACCACGGAGAAGCCATAAGAGAAAGTGAGCTAAGGAGGAAAAGCCTTTGCGTAGAGATAGGTTTTGAGTTTGGTTCTGAAAGAGGCAATAGTGGGTGATGCACGAATGTCTTCAGGAAGTGAATTCCAAACAGTGGGGGCATCAAAAGCAAAACTGAAACCAAATTGTTTAGTGGACTTGTGAATTGTAGGTTGAAATTTTGGTACATTAAGGAAATTGGCAACACTCTGACTACGTCTAGTATTGTAAGTAGTGTGGTATGTGGATAGGGATAGATATGGAGCAAAATATTTAGGGAAACCAGTATGAATAAACTTGTAGACCAGGGTAACCAGTTTGAACTCTGGGCGAAACTGAACAGGGAGCCAATGGAGTTTCCCGAGTACCGGAGTTATTTACTTGAATTTGTCACAATTCTAGCTGCACTATTTTGGATAGACTGTAATCTATGAAGATTGAATTTGGGGAGACTCCTGAAAAGCGAGTTACCGTAGTCCAACAGACTACTAACAAAAGCATTGGCAACCGACACAGCTGCGTGGCGTCCTATCCCTTAGACTTCCCTCTCAAGAGTGAATGGAAATTACTTTTTCAGCGGGAAAATGTGACTTGAGGTTAAAGGTCAACCAATGAAAAATTAGGTACAAAAAACAAGAATTACTTTTTAAATCGTTGCAATGAGTTGTGTAGAACTTTAGTTCTACACTCCCACATTGCCTCAGATCCAGAAGATGAATAAATTAATCAAAGGCAGATGTGGGGTAAAATATACAATTTTATTTACACTAAAGACATCTAATATTTATATACATTCAGAATTACTAAGATAAGAGATTCAGAAGGATACTCTTAAAGATTGAGGCCACCTTAACTTAAATTTTTTAGTGCTTCTGAAAAGCTAATGCCACTTGAAGCATTATGATCAAGTGTGATGTATCTCCATACACATTCCGAAGTCCAGGTGCCATGGCTCTGAATATGTTGAAGGGCCACATTCAAATTAAAAGCGTAGGTGGCACCTGAATGTCGGAAGGCATGAAAAGTAAGATTGGACTTGTGGAGATTAAGTTTTTCAAGGAGTAACCTAAAATGACGAATAATTAGCAAGAATATCCATCTCATATCCACCAGTACCAAAACCCCTGGTACCCCCTACCCAGTTTCTACCTATTTACTCCAGATTGGGCAGATGCACCTACTGCCCCAAAATTAAGAAACTGGAAGAAATTGGAAAATTTAATAAGTAAATTAAACTTTTATAAGTTAATATCTTACCTAGTGGACAGATGCATTTGTCCGGCGCACAGCCGGTCCCACCAAACGTTAGAGAAAAACGCCTCGAGCTGGGCTCTGGCCCGGACCGGTAGTGTCCTGTTTACTCGCCAGGTGGCTGTATAGCCTCCCTGCCGGTGCACTGCGCGTGCGCGCGCATGCGTACTTCCTCCTTTTGTTTGCACCCTGTTTGAGTCCCCTGGGAATGTTTGTTGCGGGGAAGGCAGGGTGGGAATCCCTCTGTCCACTAGGTAAGATATTAACTTATAAAAATTTAATTTACTTATTAAATTTTCCATTTTATTGCGTTAATATATCTTACCTAGTGGACAGATGCAGAATAACTACCCATTGGATGGAGGGCAGCTAAACTCAACAGGGACTCTTGTCAGAACTCTGGGCCTCCAGCCCAAGGGTTAGGGATCCTTCCCATACCCTACACCATAGTTGGTTCCCCCCCTTCTTTTTTGCCGTCTACCGAGCCACCTGGGCTAGGACTATAGGAGAGAGGAGGTAAGAGTTCAGTCCCAAGGATTCCGAAGGAAGCAGAACAGGATAAACTAGAAATAACTCATACCCCACACCAGCCCTTCCGGTTGAGAACTGCGCGCTGGGGTTACAAAACAAGATAACTAAAAAAGAAGGAGCCAACTAAAACAACCCACTACTCCTTCTAAACGCTTTACATTATATACAAGTTATCCTTTCAAGGATACCAGTTACTCGCGTATGTGCTGGGCTGCGACCACTGGTCCTAAATGGTACAGGTCAGCATCAGCCCATGCTACATCCTTCAAATAAAATTGGGTGAAGGTATTGTGCGACTTCCAGTGGCAGGCTGAGAAGATCTGGTCCAAGGACACACCTCCTTGAAAAGCCTTAGAAGCTGCAAAGGCCCGCACATCATGGGCTCTGACCTGATGTAATTGTTGTGCATCCTCATTGGACAATTGATAGCACAACAAGATGGTTTGTTTAATCCAAGAAGAAATCGTAGCAGGAGCGATGTCCTTATTGAAGTTCTTCTTGAAAGACACAAAGACCAACTGTTTGCCGGAACGGAGGTCTTTGGTCTTGTCCAGGTAATAACGCAAAGCCCGAACTGGACATAAGGTTCTATCCTCCTTGAGAGACTTATCCAACGTAGGGGCCAAGGCCGGAATAATTACCGGAGCTACTGAAGAAGGCCCTTCTTTAGCCAACTGATTCTTGGACAAGAAACAAGGAGAAGGGAATAAAGAAACATTAGCCCAATCTTCCTGATGTCTAATGTTCCTGTGTACCCAGGCATGAATCTCACTCCTTCTTTTGCCCGAGCCCAAAGCCAGGAGAAACACCGTTTTGAAGGTAAGATGTTTCAGAGACGCCTTTCGAAGGGGTTCAAAGGGGGACTGGGTTAATTGATGCAAGACCAGAGACAGATTCCAGCTAGGGACTCCTCGAAGACCCTTGGGTTTATCTCTATGGAAACTGTCTAGCAAGCGGGTAAGGTTTTCGTCTTTACCAAAATTAACCTTGTCACAACCAATTTTGTCGGCTATAGCAGTTCTATAGCCATCTATGGTGCTAGGTTGAAGATTTTTCTCCTTGAAAAGGAATAGGAGAAATTCCGCTACCTGAGTTAAAGAAGGTGACCCGAAGTCCACCTTGTGTGACTCGCACCATTTGACAAATATGGACCACTTCGATTCATAGATGGCTCTGGTTGATTGTCTTTGAGGAGCCTCAATTCTCGTTGCCACTTCATTAGAGAATCCTTGTGCCTGTATGCTAGAGGCTCTAGGAGCCAGGCGTGGAGGTTGAGCCCTAGGAGATCTCTGTGGGGACACTGATTGAACGGTTGGGTCAGCAGGTTCTCCACGTTTGGAAGGGAGAGAGGAATCTGAACAGACATGCTGACTAGATCCCAGAACCAAGGCATGTTGGGCCACCCTGGAGCAATCAGAACCAACCTGTGAACTCCCTGATCTAGGATCTTGGACACCACCTTGCCCAAAAGAGACACAGGAGGGAACGCGTAGGCATCCATATTCTCCCAATTCAGGCTGAGAGCATCTACTCTCCATGCCTGTGGATCGGGTACTGGGGACACAAACTTGGGTAGTTTGTGATTGTACCTTGTTGCAAAGAGATCCACTCGGGGAGTGTGCCACCTGGCACATAAGTGGTCGAAGACTTCCTGCAGGAGGGACCATTCTGTCTGAATAACCTGAGTGCTCCTGGACAATTTGTCTGCTATCACATTCAGCCTTCCCGGAATGTGCCTGGCCCTTAGAACTATCTGTCTGCGATTGCACCAGGAAAGCAGTCTCCAGAGGAGGGCACAAAGTGAGCCTGATCTCATACCCCCCTCCTTGTTGATGTATGAGACAACCGTTGTGTTGTCCGTGGCTATCAAAATGATCTGGCCCCAACACTGTTGCTCGAACTTCTTGAGGGCCAGAAGGACCGCCTTTAGCTCGAGAAAGTTTATGTGCAACTGGCTTTCTGAGTCCGACCAAACTCCTTTTGCCGTGTGGTCTCCTAAGTGCGCGCCCCAACCTTCGTTTGAGGCGTCGGTAAACAACTGCAGAGCATGTTGTAGAGGATGAAGAGGTTGGCCGCTGAGCACATTGTTTTCGTCCAGCCACCACTGCAGATGAGGGTACAGAGATCTGGGAAGAGGAATCTCCTTCTCTAGTACCTCTGGCACGTGCCAGTGATTCTTCAAGTGCCACTGAATCGGTCTCATGTGAAGGCGCCCCGAAACCACCTGTTTCTCTGTGGCTGTCAACAAACCTATGAGAGACATGAACTCTCGGACCGAACAATGGTCTCTGTTCATTAGCATCTTTATTTTTTGGGTTAGGGTTTGCCACCTCTCCTGAGTCGGCTTCACTAGACCCTTGGAGAGGTCGAAATGATAACCGACAAAGTTGAACTCCTGTTGGGGAACAAGTTCTGACTTTTGCAAATTGACTAACCATCCCAACTGCTGACACAGAGCCATCAGGGTCCGCGTTTGGTTCACACAAGCCTCCCGAAAGGGCGCTCGAAGCAACCAGTCGTCTAGGTACTGGTGGATCCTTATACCCCTGGACTGGGCCATCAATTTCACCTCCTTCACCACCTTTGTGAATTCCAAAGGAGCCGTCGCTAGGCCGAACGGCAGAGCCCTGAACTGGAAGGTTTGACCGTGCAGGTGAAACCGGAGATACTTCCTCGACCTTGGGTTGATGGGAATGTGGAAATAGGCATCGCTGAAATCCAGCGATGTGACCCATTCGCCTTTTTGAAGGGATAGCCGGATGGTCTCCGGAGTTTCCATTTTGAAGGTTTCCGAGTGGAGGAAAAGATTGAGTTTGCTCAAATCCAAGATTGGACGCCATTTGCTGTTTGGTTTGGGAACTATGAACAGCCGGTTGTAAAAGGCCAGAGAAGCCCGAACCACTACTTTTTCTACGGCCTGTTTTGTAATCAGGGACTGCAACGCCTCCTTCAAAAACTTGTTTCTGCGAGGGTTGGCGTATCCGCTGATTATCAGAGGACACCTGGTCAATGGGGGCCTCATCTTGAAAGGGAGGTTGTAACCGTCCTTCAAGATGGAGACTACCCGAGGATTTGAACCCAGGCTGAGCCACGTTTCCCAGAACCTGTGCAACCTGCATCCTACAGGAGGATTTTCTGCAACACTGTGGACATTTGGTACATGAGGGACAGAACGACAAGGAGAGACAAAAGAAGCACTTTTGACATGTTTTATTTCTGTCTGACAAAGATCGGGACTTAGGCCTTTCTTTTGCGGCTGCCCGGGACCGACAACAATAGGAACAGGAATTACAGCAGTTCTTGAGTATACAGTCTTTGAAAAGTTTTGAGGGCTGATGTTTTGACCCACTATCTTTGGAATTATTTGGTTGTGTGGGTTTGTACAATGATTGTCATTTATAATTTTTGCCACCCCGGGCATACTTGGAAAAACGGTGGTTAGTAGAACCACGCCCACGGCCACGACCTCGTGACCCAAACTGTCGCCAAGGTTGTTGAGGAGCAGATGACGGCTGAACCATGGTCTTAGCCTCCTTCTTCTCATACGGTTTATAGCGATACTTGGTCTTCTGTTGGTGCTGGGGACCAACTCGAGACTGGACCGACACATGTTGTGTCTCAAACTTGTTGATATCTTGTTCCGCGACATTCAAGGCCGCGTCGGGAAATAACCCATATCCAAAAAGAGCAGCATTCCTCAGTTCATTCCAAGTGTCCATCTTCATACCGGGACGAACATGATCTAAATAAGAGTCCCGACGCATCAGAATGAAGTTCCCCAGCTGCACAAAAAGGCTATCAGCCAGGTGCTGTAGAGCTGTCCCAAGAGAGACAGATACATTCTGGTGGAAAGCACATAAATCCCTTAACTCCTTAAGTGCTTCAGACACCTCCTTGGCTGACTTGCCCTTACTGAGATGAGTCTGTAGGAAAGTTATGTGATGTGCCATCTGATCTTGAATCTCGCTAGTGCATCTGCTGAAACCAGCTGCATGGTTCACTGTGTAAGTACCCTCTCGGGCGCACCTTTCCCATCTGCGTAGTACTTCTTGCGATATGGGACGAGACACGGGACCTGTTGCGAGATATGCAGCTGGTTTGACAATTCTTGAGAATTGAGCATTTAGTTTCGCCTCAGAACCATGCCAGTTGAACAGCTTTCTACCTGGTCGCTGGGGACCATCTGTCTTTAACTTATGCATGGGATACCATTTATCCTGTGGTTTAGGGGTGCGTATGAATTGGTCAGTACGCAAACCACCAGCTTCTTGACTTCGGGAAGGGTAACCCTCAGCTACAGTCAGATTAATCCTCTCCAGCTTCTGACAGAGCCAATCGTCTGCTGGCATGGCTACTGACACCTTTGAACTTGTCTTCGGATTTTTTCCACGCCACGGATTGTTGGACTTATCCGGGTCACTGTACTCAAACTCAAAGTCTGGGATAAAGTTCCAGCCCATAAAGGCCCTGATGGAACGAACTGTTTCCCTGTAACTCATTTCTTCATTCTTTTCTGGTTTATCAGTGTCTGATTCAGAAAGTTCACCATCCTCGCTATCCAAAACATCTGGTGATGTATGATCCCTATCCACAACATCTGTTGATGTATGATCCCCAAAGAGTGGTTCGTCTGAAGCCACAGGCAAAACATCTGTTAAGGGGTGTTCAACATTGGACATATCATCTGAGCCACCAGCAGAAGCAAGGTTTCTAATAAACGGCTCCCCAGCCGGTGCAGCCGGTTCCGGACCGGTAAAAGATCCATCCACAACCGGAACCGGTGTCAGTTTGGTATGCCCTGACCGGACCGGTCATCTCCCCGACTGGTACCGGTTTAGATTGTTGAAGTGCAGTGTCAGAGGGCTTTTTCTGTACCGGACCGGTATTTTCCTCAACCGGAACCGGTTTTGCTTTGGAAGATTTATGATGAGAAGACTTGTGCTTCTTCTTTGAATCTTTCTTGCCATCTGATCCTGTACTAGCCTGTACTGCCGGAAACCGCACCGGACCGGTGGTTCGGGCAGAGGCAGGATCTATGAATGGCTGATCAGAAACCGGTGGGTTTGAAACCTGAACCGGTACTTTGGGGGTAGCAAATATATTGCCTCTTGATAAGAGTGCTTCAAAACGAGAGAATTTCTCATCTAGCTGGTCACTTAATTTGTCAAAATCTTTTTTGGAAACAAAATCTGAAGAACTCTCATTATCGCTACCCCCAGGGAGGTCCTGCGCATGCGCACTGTCATCTTCAGAAATCGTCTGCTGAGCATGCGCAGTACTAGCTGGCTGTTGAGAAGAATTAACTGGAGACAGCACAGTTACATCTCGTGGTGACACTAGCAAACCCGCTTTCTTGTCCTTGCGAATTTGATACTGTGGAGTGGCCAGCATATCACGTTGAATTGCTGTAAAATTGTCACAAATCTTGCATATCGCACCTCCCACAATGCAGGGATCTTTACCCAGACCTTTGTCTCGACAACGAGCACACTTCTCATGCATATCAAATCCAGCCATCTTATGGCCGCACGATCCCCGCCTTTGTCCTGGTGAATCCATAGTTATTAAACAACACTTCTACACAAAGAATTTATCAAAATATATCCTGTAACAGATATAAAATAAAATAAAAGTTTCTCCAAAAAAAAACAGACGACCTTTCGTCTTCGCGCCAAACAAAAGGAGGAAGTACGCATGCGCGCGCACGCGCAGTGCACCGGCAGGGAGGCTATACAGCCACCTGGCGAGTAAACAGGACACTACCGGTCCGGGCCAGAGCCCAGCTCGAGGCGTTTTTCTCTAACGTTTGGCGGGACCGGCTGTGCGCCGGACAAATGCATCTGTCCACTAGGTAAGATATATTAACGCAATAAAAAACCAGTTTCCACACCAAGAAAACATTTAAATACCATTTAGAAACAGGATGTATGAACACTACAGCAGTGTTCAGAAATTCCAGCCTGAAAATGCCACTCCAGTTTCGAGGCATTTCACAGAGAAAAAATCGTTCTGTGAAAAACATGGAATTTAGCATCTTACATTGGATGGGGGATCCAATAAGCCCAAAAGCAACCACCAGGCGCAGACGCCAAGAACTATATTATATTTGGGCATTCCCTACACTCCACCCTGCAGGCATCAAATCATTTTGTCTTAAATGACCAGGCAAAATTTCTGTTGAATGAAAGTATAGTTAAAATATGTTAAAATTTTGAAACTCAAATTTCAATTAATTTCTAAAACTTTTATTTACTGCCAATAAAAACACTTTTTATGTATCACTCACATAAAAATGGAGAAAAGTTAATGATCTTTAATCATTGTTAGGGATGCCATAGGTCCTTTGTAGCTGTGGGATTGAAAATAATACAGGCTTAAATGAAATATTTACTGAAAGCACATACACAAAGTTTGTAAACTTAAATATATCAAAGTCTAGTGCTATTGTTTGACATAAATTATTGCATGTAATGTATTGCTAAGTATATTGTAATAGTCAACATAACAGAGTAAAATGTTCCAATATAATGTATGTTTTGGTTTACAGTCCAGTATTATATATTTACAACCAACAAACATCAAAGTTTCATTTCACATATTTATTGAAAGTCATACCAGTAAACTTGTGAAATAACACAGGTCATAAATCAGTAAATATGTGTTTTTATTGCATAAAAACGTACTTACATAATCCCAACAGAAGCTTACGTGACCTACCGTCTTAATGTACACACGTAAACCCCAGCGGGCACCTGCTGGAGGTTATATCTCCACTGTAAGTTGTCATTCTTATTTTGACCGCCGTCAAGTACACACGCGTTCTTTTCGGATCTTCAAAGATTTTTTACCATGTCCGAAAAACAAAGGAAATGCTCCATTTGTGCAGGTGATATGTTGCCTTGGGACAACCATCAGGCCTGTTTAAAATGCAGAAACGACAAGAAAGGGAAGGATAAGTGTGTGATTGGTAAGGAAAGTGACTGTACTATTTGTCCTGGTGCTTTGAAAATTCCTCATAGAAAGAAATCTTCAAAAACTAAAGTTTCTGACAAGTTTGATGACTCGCTGTTGGATGAGCCAACTCCTTCAAAGTCCTCAACTTCCTCCACTTCTACTCCTGATTCATCTCTTCAGGAGATGTTAAAGGCTATGAATTCTCAGTTATCTTCCCTGGCTTCTCAATTTGAGGAGTTTAAGCGCAGGGATAAACCTTCAGCTTCCAAAACAACTCTTCCACACTCTCAGGAGCAGGGTATGTGTGCCCCAGCCTCCCAGAGCAGACCAGTCCCCTCAGAGGGGGAATTATCTGATGAGGAATCATCTTTACCTGCTACGAAACGCCATAGATCCAGGTCTCCTCAGGGTGATTCAGACACTCATTCCCAGGAATTAGATCCTTCCTATGTGGAAATGCTCAATGCCATCAGGAATCTGTTGGATTTAGAGGTACCACAAGTAGAGTGCCTTGTGGCTCCCTCTGCATTCTCTAAGAAACCTTCAAAGCAGGTGGTCAGAAAACAGAATTTGGCTTTACCTCCTGTTCAAGATATACAGTCCATGTGGGACTATAGATACAGAAAGGCCTCTGGAACAACAGTAAAAGACAAGTCCAGCTCTGAATCTCTATCTCAGGGACAGTTTTTGGCCTTTGAGAGGCCTGACATGATTTATTACACCACTTCTCCTCAAAATACTCCTCTGAAAGCTCCTAAACTTCCTGACTCATACTTCAACATAGCTAAAGTAAAGTCTTTGTCATCTTCAATCTCTGTACCTCCCAAGCAGTTTATTGTACAGGAGACAGTTTGCAGAGAAAATGTTCAAATCCTGGGCCATGTTGTATGGTTTAAAATGGCTATTGAGGAACTCAACAATAGGATCCAGGAGTTAGCTACTGAGATCAAATGTTCAGAAGATCTGGAAACCATCAGGGAATCAGCAGATCTCATGATCAAATACTCTCAACTCCAGGCTTCTGTCACATCTTCCTTAGAAATAGCTCTGGATACAGTCCTCAAGCAGAATATGACTCTGGCCTGCAATATGCTACTTGCAAGGAGAGACAGCTTATTGAAGGACTGCAGCTCAAAATTAGGTCTTAAGGACTTGGCAAGCTTGCGTACAGACCATTTTGACCAACAGGAGGTCTTCAACTCGGATATTTTATCCCAGGTTGAGGATAACATGATCAAAAGATTGTCAATAATGAAGGAATCTGATTCCAAGTCATACAGAGACTCTGTGAAGAATTTCGATTTCGGGAGGTTTTCACATCCAAAGCCCTCACAGGAAGGTAACAGGTCGTTTCGTGACAAACGAACACAGCAAAATTCAACCTATGGCCACTTCTCTGCGCGCGCATCGCGAGGAGGCAGAGGTGGAAAGAGGAAATGACTTCCCAGGGGCAAGATTGCGGACTGTTTGGCAGGTATGGTCAAAAAACCACGCCCATCCCAGAGTAGTAAGTTTACTGCAACATGGCTATCGCCTAGACTTCAAGTTTCTTCCAAAATTGTCGAAAATTCCGCTCATTTTGAGCGAATATCACAACAAAAACAAAGATGGCGCCCTCCAAGAGGCAGTTCAGGCCATGCTTACAAAAAAGGCGATAGTTCCTGTCAAAAAACTCACTACTCTGGGATACTACAGCAGACTTTTTCTGGTTCCAAAACCCATGAATCGTTGGCGACCAGTAATAGATCTAAGTATGTTAAACCTTCATTTACATGTACCGACATTCAAGATGGAAACAGCCGAATCTATCAGGAAATCGATTCGAAAAGGGGAGTGGGTCATCTCGATAGACCTCACAGACGCTTATTTCCATGTTCCAATACATCCACAATCTCAAAAATATCTGAGATTTCAGACCAAAAAAGGGGTTTTTCAGTTTCAAGCTCTTCCTTTTGGTGTCGCGACAGCTCCCCTAGAGTTCACTCGCATTGTCAAAGAGGTCAAACTCATAGCTCAAGCCAGGAACCTCAGAATCCATCAATATCTGGACGACTGGCTTCTTCGGTCACCATCAAAAGATCAGTGTCTCAAAGATTCGGAAAAGTTAGTTCAATTGGTCCAAGAACTAGGCTGGCTTATCAATTTTCAAAAATCGGAATTGATACCCACGCAAAAACTGGATTTTCTGGGCTATTATTTCGACCTTCAGAGGGGTCTAGTGTTCCCAACCCAGAAGAAACTCGATCGGCTAAACGCTCAGACTGTTTCCATCAGAAAGTCATTAGTCTTGACTCCAAGAAAGCTCATGTCGCTCATAGGGACTTTAGCTTCCTTGGAAAAAACAGTGCCACTAGGAAGGTTACACATGAGACCTTTCCAGTGGTACCTAAAGTCGCACTGGAAGTTTCCCCAGTCATTGGACATAAGGATTCCAGTAACAGGAAATTTCCTGAAGCACCTAAAGTGGTGGGAGGATATCAAAAATCTCATGGCAGGTGCTCCTATCCATCCTCAGGTACACAACACACTGGTGTTTACAGATGCCTCACAAAAAGGCTGGGGAGCTCACTTAAACGAGATAGTGTTAAGTGGTCTCTGGTCAAACAAGGAAGCCCAGCTCCACATCAATGTATTGGAGCTAAAAGCTGTTCTTCTAGCCCTAAAGGGCTTTCAGGAACACTTACAAGGTCAAACAGTGCTCATTTGTTCAGACAACAGCACAGTAGTAGCTTATCTGAACAAAGAAGGAGGCACACATTCCATAGAGATGTGTGCTCTTATCTGGAGAATTCTTGCATTCACAAATTCCAGAAGAATCCAGATAAGGGCAAGACACGTACCTGGATCCCTAAACGTCATAGCAGACTCTCTATCACGAAGGGACAAGGTCATACAGACGGAGTGGTCACTTCACCAACAGATATTCAACCAAATTTGCAAAGTTTGGCACACACCAATGGTAGATCTTTTTGCAACTCATCTAAATTACAAACTTCCAATTTATGTATCTCCTGTCCCAGACAGAAAGGCTTGGAAAATAGATGCATTGAATATCTGTTGGGAAGGCCTAGACGGCTATGTCTTCTGTCCAGTAGCCATCCTGCCACAAGTAATTCAAAAAATAATAACATACCCATGCAGGATGATAGTACTGGCTCCAGGGTGGCCAGGGATGCCGTGGTTCTGGGATCTGGTGGATCTCTCGACCAGGGTACCTCTACAGCTCCCTCATTGGAAGACATTACTGAAACAACCACATTCCAACAGGTTCCACAACAACGTGGAGTACCTGAATCTGCATGTGTGGCTTCTGGATTCCAGGAATCCAATTCTGGAAGATTCTCATCTGAGGTGGCAGAAAGAATTAAGGCACCTCAGAGGGAATCCTCAAGAAAAGTCTACCAATCAAGGTGGACCATTTATGGGCAATGGTGCACAGAGAATAAGGTGGACATCACCTCAACAGCTGTTCCCCAGGTAGCAGAATTTTTAAACTACCTGTTCACAGTCAAAAATCTCAAACCAGCTACAATCACTGGTTACAGAACAGCAATTGCTGATGCTTTGGGTTCACAGGGTGAATTCATTTCAAAAAGTCTAGAACTGAATAGACTTATTGCCAGCTTCACCAGGGATAGACCTAAACCAAATAGGTCCATACCTACATGGGACCTCTCATTGGTCCTCTTAGGTTTGACAAAACCTCCCTTTGAGCCTTTGTCAGAGGCTCCTTTGAAGTGGCTAACTTACAAGACAGTGTTCCTGTTGGCTTTAGCCTCGGGAAAAAGGAGTGAGATACATGCATGGACTCACTCTTCTGTCTCTTCAAGGAGAAATTGGTCAGAAGTTACTGTCTCTCCTTCTCCGGCCTTCCTGGCTAAAAACCAATTGGCTTCAGATGGCCCTGATTCCATTAAGCCAGTAGTGATACCAGCCCTTACTACCATGTTGGACAGCTCGCTGGTGGAGGACAAGTCACTTTGTCCAGTTAGGGCCCTCAAGGTCTATTTACAGAAGACCAAATCCATGAGAAAGGGCAAGGCCCTGCTCTTTGTATCCCTTAGGGAGGGTTATTCTAAGGATATCACAAGAATAACCATTTCCCAGTGGATCAAACACACCATTCAAACTTGCTATCAGTCTTCAGATACGGCTGATCAACAGGTCACTCAGGTTAGAGCTCATGATGTTAGAGCTATGGCTGCATCACTTGCATTTAAAGGAGGTATCTCCTTAGAGCAGGTCTTGAGCTCCTGTTACTGGAAATCCCACAATACCTTTACAAACTTTTATTTGAAGGATATTTCCTGGGAAAATGATGATATCTTTAAGTTAGGTCCCATTGTGTCTGCACAGCATGTAGTGAACAATTGAGACTTAATAATATAATCAGTCTTTATGTTTTCAGGATGTATTGATTTGGACTGGAATGTACTAGGACTTTGATTTGTGGAACAAGAATATGGATAAGACTTCATGTTATGGCTGCTTGGCTTGAGGGACAGCTGCACTCTGACTGTTGGAGTTTTATTCAACTGGGCACAGCTGACCTTTGACCCCTGCACTACTGTATAGACAAGGTGGAGGGTTTCATACATATTATTTGATGTACAGTACAGCATGCTGTTTTCATAAGTGGGTGAGTACTTTACAGCTACTTTATTACAATTACTTTTCACTTTAACAGTACTTGTATAGACTATGACAGTAATAATGATACTAGTATTCATATATGTAGTATATTACAGTGTTTGTAGTATAACATATTGTGTATGCATTTTTTTGTATCTGTATACCTAAAGAACTCTCCTATAGCACTTGACAGTCCTCAGAAGTCTACCCACCATGGACCTCAGGGCTGCATTCAAGCTTCTGTTGGGATTATGTAAGTACGTTTTTATGCAATAAAATTGGTTAATTTTATTGTAATTGGAATTTTTATAAATAAAAATACTTACATAATCCCAACAGGGAGAGTCCCACCCTCCTCCCCTCTACCATCTTCTGAGGGGTAGGGTCAAAATTAGAATGGCAACTTACAGTGGAGATATAACCTCCAGCAGGTGCCCGCTGGGGTTTACGTGTGTACATTAAGAGAGAAAAAATGGCGAGACACATTGTCTGTGTCCTTGACCGAACGGTAGGTCACGTAAGCTTCTGTTGGGATTATGTAAGTATTTTTATTTATAAAAATTCCAATTACAATAAAATTAACCAAATTTACTGGAAATTTTGGGGAATACACGTATTTACTGACCAAATCAGTAAATACGCTTAATTACTGATTTCACATATTTACTGTAACATATATTTCATGAAATCGACAATCTACCTGTCCATTTTATGCAATGGACAAAACAAGTTACCATTTCATGAAATTGACGAGAAATCTATTGACTATTTCATGGAGTGGGAAGCTAAATGTACAAAATTTTAACTTTCATACACATTAAAATAAAAATGTCTGTTTACATTTTTATTTAAACATAATAATAGAAAGACTAATGCAGAACATTATTACTTTTTTACCCCACAGCCTGTAAGGGCTGTTGCGAATCATGATTTGTAAGATGATAAATGGGACTGACATTGGTTTGCAAGTGTTGTAGGTGTGCAATGTTATGATGACTTTAATTTGACCTTCCTTGATTTTGAAAATTTTGCTGGGCAATATCTCGGAAACCGTAAGGTGTAGGAAGTCGATAATTAGTAGAGATATTGGTTGGCAGTTGTAGGTGTGCAACGTCATGGTGTGACTTTGAATTGTAGTGACATTTACCTTTATTATCTTGTCCAGGCTATATCTCAGAAAACAAAAGATGTACAAAGTTGATACTTGGAAGGGACATTGGCTGGGGGTGTAGGTGTGCATCGTCATGGTGTGACCTTGATTTGACCCTCGACCTTTCTGTAGTGACTTTGAACTTTAAAATCTTGTCCAGACTATATCTCGGAAACTGTAAGTTGTAGGAAGTCAAAACTTGGTTGGGACATTGGTTAGGGAGTGTAGGTGTGCAACATCATGATATGACCTTGATTTGAATTTTGACCTTGCTGTAGTGACCTTCACCTTTAAAATACGGTTGAGCTATATCTCAGATACTGTAAGGTGTAAAAGGTTTGCACTTGGTAGGGACGAAGTGGAAAATTTAATAAGTAAATTAAATTTTTATAAGTTAATACCTTACCTAGTGGACAGATGCATTTGTCCGGCGCCTTGCCGGTCACGCCAAACGTTAGAAAAAAACGTCCTGAGCTGGGCTCTGGCCGGGACCGGTAGCGTCCTGTTCACTCGCCAGGTGGCTGTATAGTCTCCCTGCCGGTGTACTGCGCAGCGCATGCGCTCTTCCTCTTTTTGTTGCCTACCGTAGGAAATCCCCTAGGGCTAAAAATAGCGGGGAAGGTAGGGAGGGACTCCCCCTGTCCACTAGGTAAGGTATTAACTTATAAAAATTTAATTTACTTATTAAATTTTCCATTTTATTGCGTTAATACATCTTACCTAGTGGACAGATGCAGAATAACTACCCAGTGGAAGGAGGGTAGCCAAGAGGGGAATTCCTCAGAACTCCAAACTATGTATAAGAAGGTGGATCCGGAATGATTAGAAACCAGATACCTCGGATCACACCTACTGCCCCCCCCCCCCCCTTCTTTTCTCAAAAGTCCAGTACTGGCTCGCTAGGAGCACAATCGGACTGAGGAGGGTAAAAGTTCTGACTAATGAGGAAGAACAGGACCTATAAGACTATCTCATCAAGCCCTTAGCCCCACTTTGGATCGCGGCAGACTAAGGACCCAGGATAGTGGAAGAAAGTTTTTTTTTTATTTTTTTTTTTTAATACACAGTATATACATATGTACAAGCCCGAGGATAAAGGAGCTATTGTGTATCCTGAATCTGTTGGGCTGCCACCACCGGGCCCAAATGATACAACTCAGAATCCGCCCAGGCCAAGTCTTTCAGGTAAAACTGGGTAAATGTATTATGAGCCTTCCAGTGACAAGCGGAAAGGATCTGATCTAGAGAAATTCCTCCCTGAAAGGCCCTAGAGGCTGCGAAAGCACGGACATCGTGGGCTCTGACTTGATGTAAATCCTGAGCTTTCTGGTCGGAAAGTTGATAACACAACAGTACCGTCTGTTTAACCCAGGAGGAAATGGTGGCAGGGACAATGTCCTTCTGAAAACCTGTCTTGAAATACACAAAGACCAGTTCCTTTCCCTGACAGGAATCCTTGGTCCGGTCCAGGTAGTAACGTAAAGCCCGTACTGGGCACAGAGACCTGTCCCCAGACAAGGACTTATCCAACGTTGGAGCTAGAGCTGGGATGACTACTGGAGCCACTGAAGCTGGTCCATCCCGAGCCAGCTGGTTTTTGGAGAGGAAACTGGGGGATGGATACAAGTCCCCTTGGTGCCTGATATTCTTAGCTAACCAGGCATGGATTTCGCTTCTTCTTTTGCCTGACCCCAGGGCCAAAAGGAAAACCGTCTTAAAGGTCAGATGCTTCAGCGAAGCCTTCCGTAGAGGCTCGAAGGGAGCCTTGGTAAGCTGATGGAGCACTAGCGAAAGGTTCCAGGAAGGGACCCCTCTTCGACCTTTCGGTTTGTCCCTATGAAAATTGTCCAACAGGCGGGTAAGATTTTCATCTGAGCTTATATTGAGTTTGTCACTACCCACCATATCTGCGATGGCTATCCTATAACCATCAATGGTGCTGGGTTGCAGATTCCTCTCTTTGAAGAGGTAAAGGAGAAAATCCGCAATATGATTCACAGAGGGTGACCTGAAGTCCACCTTGTTCGATTTACACCACTTGACAAATATGGTCCACTTTGACTTGTACACGGCTCTGGTTGACCCCCTCTGAGGAGCCTCAATTCGTGCTGCCACCTCTTCAGAGAAGCCGTGTTTCCTGATGGTAGAGCTTCTAGGAGCCAAGCATGAAGATTGAGATTCTGAAGGTTCCGGTGAACTAGCCCGTTGAAAGGCTGAGTCACTAGGTCCCTTGTTAGAGGAAGGGTGAAGGGGATCTGAACGGATAGGTCCACCAGGTCCCAAAACCAAGGCATGTTTGGCCAACCTGGGGCAATCAGAATCATCCTGTGACAACCCTGATCCCTTATCTTCGAAACTACCTGAGGGAGCAGGAAGACAGGAGGGAATGCATAAGCGTTCAGATGCTCCCAGGACAAGCTCAGGGCATCTACTGCCCAGGCTGCCTGATCCGGGACCGGTGACACAAACCGGGGCAGTTTGTGATTGAACCTGGTCGCAAACAAGTCCACTAGCGGTGGAGGCCACCTGGAACACAACTGACTGAAAACCTGAGGGGAGAGAGACCATTCGGTCTGAATCACTTGATTGTGCCGAGAAAGCTTGTCGGCTATCACATTTAAGCGACCCGGAATGTGCCTTGCCCTTAGCGTTATGCCCCTGTGATGGCACCAGGACAGGAGTCTCCAAAGGAGGGCACAGAGAGAGCCTGACCTCATACCCCCCTGTTTGTTTATGTAAGAGACCACTGTGGTATTGTCTGTTGCCACAAGAACAATCTGATCCTTGCACAGATGCTCCAACTGTCGTAAGGCCAGAAGGACTGCTTTCATCTCGAGAAAATTTATATGAAGGCGACCTTCGAGAGGGGACCAAACGCCTCTTGCAGTGAAGTCTCCTAAGTGTGCGCCCCAACCTTCATTTGAGGTGTCTGTAAATAGTTGAACGGCGTGCTGAAGAGGGTGCAGGGGTTGACCTTTCAGCACATTGGCTTCGTCCAACCACCAGTCCAAATGAGGATGGAGTGACTGAGGGACCGGAATAACTTTCTCTAGGACTTCCGGGACATGCCAGTGTTTCTTCAGATGCCACTGAATGGGCCTCATATGAAGGCGACCTGCACACACTTGTTTCTCGGTGGCCGTCAGGAGGCCTGTCAAGGACATGAATTGTCGAACCGTACACTGGTGATGGTCTTTCATGAACCTCAATTTCCCCTGAAGGGTTTCCCACCAGTCCTGAGTGGGTAGAACCCGGCCGGTGATCAGGTCGAACCGGTAACCTACAAAATTGAAGACCTGTCTGGGAACTAACTCTGATTTGGTCATATTTACTACCCAACCTAACTGCCGACATAGGGCCAAGAGGGTCTGGGTATGTTGTAGGCAGATTTCCGGGGAAGGGGCTCTCAGTAACCAGTCGTCTAGGTACTGGTGTATCCTGATACCCCTCGCTTGAGCCATGAGTTTCACTTCTTTGACCACCTTGGTAAACTCCAGGGGAGCTGTGGCCAGTCCGAATGGCAGGGCTGTGAACTGGAAAGTTTGCTGAAACAGGAAGAACCTGAGATACTTTCTTGATCTTGGGGCTATGGGGATGTGGAAGTAAGCGTCGCTGAAGTCCAGCGACGTGACCCACTCCCCCGTCTTCAAGGATAAGCGGATTGTTTCCGGAGTTTCCATCTTGAATGTGCCGGTACTGAGAAAGAGATTCAAACGACTTAGGTCTAAGATTGGTCTCCATTTGCTGTTTGGTTTGGGAACCAGGAACAGGCGGTTGTAAAAGGCCAGGGACGACTTGACCACTACCTTTTCTACTACCAACTTTCGCATGAGACTTACAAGAGCCTCTTTGAGATGCATGTTTTTGGATGGGTTTGCATAACCACTTTGAACCACTGGGAACCTGGTTAGAACCGGTCTTTGTTTGAAGGGCAAGGTGTAACCCCTTTTTAGGATAGAGACTACCCGGGGATTTGAACCCATGGCTTGCCAAACTTGCCAAAATTCCTGAAGTCTGCCCCCTACATTCTGTTCGGAGACAGCACTGGGGACACTGGGAACAACAGGGGCAAAAACACAAGGATCTACACAAAATACACTTTTTACAGACTTTATTTTGTTCAGACAATTGCCGGGGCTTACTCCTTTCTTTTGCGGATGCCCGTGTGAAAGAACAGAACGAACAGGACTGACAACAGGACAATACACAGCCAGACGATTCTTGGTCTGGAACAATGGAACACTGTTTACTGTCTAAAAATTGTCTAAGCTTAGATTTGCAGACACACTTTTGTCCTGACACTGAGGATCCAACTGAATCTGATGTACTAATTTGACTGTTGGACCACCTAGATAATTGTCATTTATATGGCTTAAAGGACTGTCCTTTAGAAAAACGGGGGTTAGAACCCCTACCACGTCCCCTTCCTCTGAAACGATTTCGGCCAAACTGTCTCCATGGCTGACTTTGCTGTTGAGAGGATTGGTCAGTGGAAGATGTTTGTTTCCTATCCTTATGGTCATAAGGCTTATATCTTTGGGTACTCTTCCAACTTGCGTGCTGAGTAGCACCCGGTCCAGGCCTCTGAGCAACGCTACTAGCTTCAAACTTTTGGATATCCTGCTCTGCAGACATGATGGCTGCATCAGGGAAGAGACCGTAGCCAAACAAGGGGAGCGTTTCGCAGCAAATTCATAGTATCCTGTTTAACGCCCTGCTTCACAAAATCAAGATACGAGTCTCTCCTTAACAGAACTAGATTGGCCATATTCACAAACAAACTGTCCGCCAAATGCTGAAGAGACGTGCCCATGGCCACCGACACTTTTTGATGAAAGGCCATGAGGTCACGCAGGTCATTCAAAGCATTGGCCACGTCCTTCGAACACTTTCCTTTGCCAAGATGAGAGGACAACAGAGTAATATTCTGTGACATCTTCTCCTGAAGTTCGGTGGAACAGCGACTGAAGCCTGCCGCATGATTGATGATATAACTGTCTTCACGTGCGGCACACTCCCACCTGCGCAGGGATTCTTGGGCAATAGGCCTGGAGGGAGGGCCTGTGGACGGGTAAGCAGAGGCACGAGTTATCCTTGGGAAATGGGAATTAACCTTTGCCTCAGTGTTTCTCCAGTTGAAAACAGAACGACCAGGACGATGTGGCCCGTCAGATTTAATCAGGTGCATCTTGTACCATTTCTCCTGTGACTTAGGCACCTTGATGAACTGGTCACGTCTCAAACCTGCGGAATCTTGTGAGCGAGAGGGGTAACCCTCTGCGACAGTGAGATTTAACCTTTCCAACTTCTGGCACAACCAGTCATCAGGGGGCATGGCTACTGAGATGCGTGTGGGTTTTCTTGGGTTCTTCCCTTTCCAAGGGTTATTTGACTTGTCCGGTTCTGAAAAGTCTGTTTCAAAGGCCGGAATGTGGTGCCAACCCATAAACGCTCTCACAGAACGTACCGTCTTCTGGTGGATCTGCAACATCAGAAAAATGACCGTCCTCAGAACCGGAACTGGAAGCAGACCGGTCAAAATCATCGTCAGATACTTGTTCATACTGTTCATGAGGAAATGCACCGGCACCGGTAAAATCAAGACTGGTATCCTGTTCCGGTGGAGCCATTGGAGTGGAAGGTGCAGACTGGAAAGGAGAAAACCGGAAGACTTTTTTAAATCCTGACTCTGGCTAGACCTGTCCCCTTTAGGAACAACTGACTGATGAGCAGACTCCGGACCGGAGCTGGCACCAGGCAAAGGGGAAGAAGAAGGAGCTTTAGTTTTAGACCTTGACACCGGTGAGGGGGACCGGTCACGTCTTTTCTCCGGTTTGGAAACATCCTTGCTGCTCTTAGATTTAGATGAAGATTTGGAGTCACTTTTATCAGAATGTTTGTCTTTTCTGGATTTGTGAGATTTCCTCTTATCTTTGGCATCTACCGGGGTAGCAGCAAGTGGAGCCTCAACAGCTACCGGTACCTTCATCGGACCGGTGGGATGGGTAGCTGGAGCTAAGAAGGGGTTATCAGAAATGAGATTCTGAGTGTCGACTGGCTTGACTGAAGATACAGGAGTGGAAAACACGTTACCTCTAGAAAGAAGTGCCTCCATCCTAGCAAATTGCTCTGACCATTTATCTGCAATGGCTGTTAACTGGTCTGAGGTAACAAAACTAGCCGTCTGTTGAGATGAAGAAGGTGGAGTAGAAGGGGGGTTAGCAGAAGACTGAGCCTGTTGGCCAGAAGGAGATTGAAAAGTTGGTTCACTATCCATATCTTCAACCGGCTGTAAAACAGTAACTTCCTTCGGGGAAACTAACAACCCTGCTTTCTTGTCTCTTCTAATTTTATAAATTGGAGTAGACAACATATCCTTCTGGGCCGGTGTAAAGCCATCACAAATCTTACACGGCTTGTCCTTCACACAATTGTCTTCCCCTATAAGCTTTTCGCGGCACCGCGCACATTTGTCATGTAAGTCGAAAAGAGCCATAACATGGCCACAGGAACCCCTTCTTTGTCCCTTCTTATCGCCCGGAGATGCCATGACACTTCTTACACACAACTAACACAAATATTTTAAACAAAGAGCTTGAGAAGAAGTATATAAATTAATTTTTAAAAGTTTCTCTTAAATCCCAAGCATTCTTCACGCGCCAAACAAACAGAGGAAGAGCGCATGCGCTGCGCGTGCGCAGTACACCGGCAGGGAGACTATACAGCCACCTGGCGAGTGAACAGGACGCTACCGGTCCCGGCCAGAGCCCAGCTCAGGACGTTTTTTTCTAACGTTTGGCGTGACCGGCAAGGCGCCGGACAAATGCATCTGTCCACTAGGTAAGATGTATTAACGCAGTAAAAATGAAGTTTTCATGAACTTTTAGAAGTGATCAGGTACAAATTTTTTGACTATAGGCTCAGTACACAAGTTTTATCATGTTATTCTGTTCTGTTCAGGTAATGCCTTTCAACAGAAGAAACCATTTGAAATTGTCCGCCAATCCATGCCTTACGGTAGTCTGAGTGGGGATGCAGGTCTGTTCTTTATTGGCTACTCGGCCTCTCCTAGGAACCTGGAGTTCATGCTGAACAACATGGTGGGGGCAGGTGGAGATGCACACAATGATGACATCATGAGGCTCACCAGGTGTGTGGCTGGCACCTACTTCTACTTCCCAGGGGCCAATGAGCTTAAGAAGCTTGCATAGAGAGCCAGTGTCCAGAGGCCAAAATGGGAAAACAATGGACAGAGAGTTATGAAACATTTTTTTAATAATTTCTGAATATGCCAAATGGCAAAAATGCCAAATTGCGACAAGAAAGCTTGCATAGTGCTTAAAATATATACTGACCAGGGGTTAACAGAAATTCACTTTTAACGGGGTTTTTTTTTTTTTTTTGAGAATAAAAAAAATTGAAATAATTTTTTCAAATTATTAGAACCTGCAAACTGAAGAAAAAATTGTTCTAGGTTTGGGAAAATGAGGAAATAGGTTCAGAAAGAGAACTTATGGAAGCCAGCAAATTAGAAGCTTTTAAATCATTTGTATTAAGATAATGTTTGAAATTAACTAACCGTACTTAATTAGTTCCTAGAATCATTAGATTTACAATTAAACTGAGATGCTCTATTGTACAGACTGCTTTGTGGCAAATTACAGAAAAAAATGTGTACAGGGGCTTAGAGATACAGTAGTGCTGGACATTTAATTCACTGGAGCCATTAAATGTGTTTTCTGAAAAGTTCTGACACAGTACTGGATCAGAATTTGAAAAAGTTAGCCAAGTCGGTACCCAGGTGCATGTACATACCATGGGACCCGTTTGATTATCTTTTGGATTCTATAATAGAGCAATATGTGTTTATGTTTTATAGATGTTTTCAAAATAATGAATCAAATTTTTATTTTATCTTTTTGTTGTTAAAGGTGATTAAGGTTATATAATTTCTCTTTTTAGTTTGCGAAAGCAGTATCCGTGGTTTGTAAATGTTTTAAAAAATGAAGAATCCAATTTTTATGTTTGGTTGAATTTGATATAAGCCAATTTCTGACTTTTTTTCTTTCCCTCTTGGTAATGATTGAAAAACTTTTTTTTTTTTTGCTGTAGCTTTACAAAAATAAGTTCCTTTAAATATCTAACAAGCTAAAAACAATTCACTCAATACAGTTATAGTATAGCTACAAATTTTTAGAATTAGATTAATATTTTTGTAAATTGTAAAAATTTAAAATAGTTTTAAGTGCTTTTACCAGGTGGTTCATAAAATATAGATCTTGGAAAAGAATCTTTTAAAGTCTGGATTTGAAGGACTTGTATTAACTTCGAAGTACACTTAGGTGGGGTAAAGCCCCAAGGGCCATCACGAAAGGGGTCTGAGCCCAAGGCTCAGAGCTATCAAAATATTGCCACCTAAAGGAGATTAATGACAACCTAAGAAGGTCCTTAATACATTATACAATTAAAGCTAGAAGCCCTTGTAAAGGGTGTTGTAAGATCTCAAGTTTCTACTTAGAATAACTATGATGTGTACAAACTATGATTCAACACTGTATCTGTTCCTGGAACTTTAAAAAAAAAAAAAATTAGTTTTACATTCTTGTTTATACATGAAGCAATTTGTTCTTCATAAACAATCAAAAGAATTTGCGGAGAATACATTGTATATTTCAAAAGAGTAAACTAGAGTATAGTTCTTCAAAATAGAGGTTTGCTCGTCATAGCTTTTATATACTATGTTACTTTTTGCTTTTATGATTTATGCTTTATTGGTTTTGGTGAACTTTATGAAGGTTATGCCAAGGTTTAACAATCCTCTATACAGATGTAAAAAATACACTGTAAGCAGATCCAGGTTGTTTTATTGATAATTAATATTAATAGAAAGGTGAGGGTGGGAATAATCAAAAATATACTCTGTAAAGGTTTTGTTCCGATTGTTTCATTTTCTCCAGGTTCAGCATTGCAACTACAATAGTGAAATTAATCGCCAAAAGTGCATATAAATTTTTAAGTGAAAACTTTAACATTTCCGTCTGAATATATTTATACATTTAATAAAGCATTGGAAATATGGCATCCCATCAGCTATGTCAATGTTATGTTTATTTTTTGTAATTGTGGTCAATGCATTGTATACTTTTGATATTTGGTTGTGAAATTGTCAGCTGCTATTCAATCTTGTTAAATATATTATTAAAATGGTGCAAACATTTATCTTATACACTATTAAGTTTACTGAAGCATTAATAAACCTAACTTGCATTACTTTCTTGTTTTAATATGCCAAAGGTCATGGTTAAATGACATTGGACTTTTAGTACTGTTTTACATTGTAGGTGGAGTTAGTTAACTGCTGATTTGTTACAGGAAATCTAGTGTGGACAAATTTTTCTGTATATCTATCGGTAGTACTGCAGTGGCCTTGTCGTTATCAAGTCGAGTGAAGTCAATGATATTTTGCCCAAGCAGTGATAGGTTCATACAAGATGGGCAACCCAAGTTGTATAGAGGGATAATTAACTAAACTTTGACCCAAAATTGATCCCAACTATTTGATGCTCACAAATTCAGGAACTGCATGACAATTATATACTTGCTCAAAAAGAAACGCAAGTTTTATGAAGAACTAGAAATAGGACGCCCTGTTGATAGTAGATGCGAATAGAAACAGGATAGCATAGAAGAACACACATTATCATGTGTAATGTCCACCCATGAACCTTTTGCCCAAATTGTACAGTAGTCTTACAAGACCCTGTTTCATTTGTAAAATATATCAATGATGCTTAAATATTTGTTAGTGTAGATGTAAGTTATTTCAGCTTCATCCCTTTTTGCATTAGTTGGGTTGAAAATTTTGACGAAATCACTCTATCTTGCACGGTTAAGAAGATAGAAGCAAATTCCTGTTTTTCTATTTTTGGCAAAAATTTGAAAATTCAAAATGGCCGCCATTTTTGGGAAAAGGAAATCTTTTTGAAAATTGCCAAGAGTACATTTCTTAGATACCCTATGGGTCGAAAATTTCAACGAAATAACTCTATTTTGCACGGTTAAGGCCAGTTTGTGTTTTTCCATTTTGGGCAAAAATTCGAAAATTCAAAATGGCTGCCATTTTTGGGGAGGGGAAAATTTTTTGAAAATTGCAAAGATTACATTCCTTAGATACCCTGTGGGTTGAAAATTTCGACGAAATCGCTCTATCTCGCATGGTTAAGGAGATAGAAGCAAATTTATGTTTTGCCATTTTTAACAAAAATTTGAAAATTCAAAATGGCCGCCATTTTAGGGGAGGGGAAATTTTTTTTTAAATTGCCAAGAATACAATGCTGAAATACCTGTGGGTCGAAAATTTTGACGAAATCGCTCTATCTCGCATGGTTAAGGAGATAGAAGCAAATTTGTGTTTTGCCATTTTTGGCAAAAATTCGAAAATTCAAAATGGCCGCCATTTTTGGGGAGGGGAAAATTTTTTGAAAATTGCAAATATTACATTCCTTAGATACCCAGTGGGTCGAAAATATCTCTTACGGTTTCTGAGATATTAGCAAATTACTCAAAAGTAGTACTGAAAATACACAATGAAGTACCTAAATGGCTATTACTCATGTACTGACAAAGCTATCAGTCCCAATTGCAATACCAAGCGAGCTATGGACATAACAATCTTGTATTCAAAATTGTAGTAAAATATCTTTAATTATTTTGGCTTAAATGCACGGAAACCAATGGGTACTGAAAATAGCTGTACTTAAGTATTACTCAGTAAGCAAAAGAGGTACAACAGCCAAAAGCAATCCCAAGCAAGCTACTGACCCAATAAGCCTGCATACCAAATTTGGTGACAATAGCTCTAATACTTTTCCTTTAAATGAGCGGAAACCATGCGTGACATCGGACGGCGAAAAAAGCAAAAATAATATATCCCCACCCCCACCCCCCCCAGGAGGGTGGACATAATAAGCTACCACATATATCTTGCATTTCTTTTTTGGCTTAGTATAATTTTCATCACCAAGAATTGACATCACTGTTGCATATTTTATATTGGAAGATTCACTTGAAAACTTTTGGTATAAAGTAGGTAGTGGAACTGGTTTTCAATGGCTGTTAAGATGAACAACACATGACTGAACTTCAGAACATTTATTTGGTACTACTTGTTTAATAATGTGCATAGTTGAAACATCGATGAATAACACGATATATACAATGGATGTGCATAGCTAAAAAGTGACTCATCGAGTCCTTCATTTAAATGGATTTCTCCCATCAAAAGGCCTACGAAACAGAGGTTTAGGAAGATACTGAAGTATTAAAGTTAGGATATCACACATTTGAAGATCTTTCATTGCTTAGTTAATTGCAGGCTCACACTTCTGTGAGTGAATGAATTTTACTTTATTTTGAGGGGGCAAAAAACAATAAAATCAATTTAACATTTTCAATTCTATAATGTGTCAAAAGATGAAAATTGTCGAACTGAAAACTCCAGAAAACATATTGTTCAATCTACAATGAAAAAGTGTCCTGCCTTGACTTGACTGGAATTTCTTCTATAGTACAGGTAAAAAAGGTGAAAACTACATAGTTTGTCCACCCATTGGGCCTGAAAATGTAACCCAACTTCATTGTAACAAAAATACATCATTCTGCAATTGCAGAGTGATGGTTAAATCTTTCATATGATGAGTATTATAATGATACCTTTTAAGTATTCAAAGTACAACCTTGTGTTGAGAAAAACACACTGATTCTATGAATCGCAAAAGAATTGAATAAATAAATGCAATCTAATAATAACAAATATTTTGCATAAATATAAAACAACATTTATTCTATACATAATACTGGTTGTAGCCCTTTCAACTTACAGCAATTGGACAAACTTAACAGATACTTTGCAGGTAAATAAGACCCAACAAGGAGATAAAATCACAGCAATGTAAGAAGTCTTGTACTTTTGTTTCCCATATCAGTACCTTTGGGGGGGGGGGGGGGATGATGATTAAAAAGGGGAAACTTGGATAATATGATTATAAAAAGATGAGATGAATTAAACAAACAATTAATTGAGAAATAAATAAATATATATGTATATTTTTTTCAATTTTTACCTTTCCTTCTGTTTATCTTTGGGAAAGGTAACCTTTAACATGTTTCTATTCAAACCATTGTTGAAAGTAAGATGAAAATATTCTTCCAGGTCAAAAAAAAAATAAACCGGTAACAAAAATATATGTTGATATAAAAGAGTCTTTGTAGGAACACAAATACTACAAGAGGGTACAGACTTTGGTGAGGTTCTGTACTTTGTCGGGGATTTGTATTTTCTTCTTTTTGGGGGTTTGCTGGCTGGGTCCTGGTGTGTTTGAGGCTGGTGTGGTTGCAGTGGTCGGAGCAGTGGTACTGCTGGGTGGGTGATTCTGAGCAGTACTAGACTGTACACCGTTACTGGTCGGTTTGGCAGGCGTCTCTGCTGGTTTGGTCTGAATAAGATGCACAAATAGACTACAGTTGAACCCTGTCAAATCCATGCCTGGGAACCACAAAAAAATACTTAACTGGGAAATCAGAGGATGTGGCAAGTTTTAATCACAAAGACAGGCTTTGGACCCAAAACATTACTTTTAGTGAAAATGGAATTGTTCTTTACATCATTGTATTTGACATTGTTTTCTACAAATTGTACAGGCTGTATCAAGATGGCTGAGATTCTGCTTTGTTAACCTCCAGGTATTTCTGTTCTTGTTGCATTTCTGAACAATTAATATGTTCTTGGATATGCTTTTGGTGGTAGTTTAGATTACCATTTGCTATGCATTATTTCTTAAAGTTTACTTTAAACAGAAAGAGCTACCTCTTCACCATCAACAAAACAATGGGTCAGATTTAAAGATTTTAATACACTGAGTATGTAGCACTCCTAAGTGTTAGATGTAAAATTTTGTGAGCTCTATTCAAAAATTATACGAATACTTGATTCGATTTGACAAATTTTGTTTAACAATCCTAATGAGATTAAAACCTATACTATGGAAGTGGCCAACCCGGATCATCTGGGCAACCCAAAATAACACAACTGGTACGTTTCTATGTACTCTAGAGTAAAATCACAGTGTTCTTGTATGAATTTTGTCTTCATTTTGATAGTTCTCATGGCCCCTGACACTGCAACTGTGTGTTAAAATAGGCCAGATGCAGGTGTCATACAAGTCTGAGAAAGTTTTCAAATTTCTTTGTCCTTTTTTAACTTACTTATGATCTTACTTCAGGTTCCAGCTTTGGACAAAAGCTAGGAACATTATTGGAAATCTGAAAACTCATCCAAAATAAAACCTTAATAATTGTATGTTGATACAGTTAATGTTTTTCTTTTCCCAATGTAGACATTATATTTTGATTCCTTTGTATATTTTCCTCCTAAAATGTATAACTCCACCTTTTATATCATTATAAATTAGTTCCCAATTTTTAGACCTAACTTTAAGTAACCTACTTCAATTACAAATGGTTAAATATGTTCAATAAATGGAAGACAGGGTTTCCCCTACTCCAGAGTTTGAATGAAACCACTCTGCAAGATTATCTAATCTCACATTGTTAACAGGACCAATATAGACTACCAGCAATTTAATTGCCCAATATATATTCATTAATATTGCCACTGATGATAAAAGTAACAATGTTCATTAAGTGTCATTTTGAAAAAAAAATAATAATAATAATATTAATATAATAAAATAAAAAAATTGTCCAAAAGATTTTGAACAATTTGGCAGTTTTAAGTGTCTCCTCATGTACTCACTGGGTGCAATATTTACTAACATATGGATTAGTTTGCATGTGATTAGTATCCATGTTCCCATGACATGTCTTGATTTAAAGTCTCTTATAATATTGCATATTGCACTTAACGATGACGTAACCATTTGAAGGTGAATTAACTGTTCAAAATACTGCATTCCTTACTGAAGAAATATCACTGATAGTAATCACTGCATCTGAAACCCAGAACTGCAATCAAAGACACACCTGTTACAACTTAGTGTAAACTTGGATCAATTGGACTAGTATTGTGCCGAAAGTCTTCAGAGAGACTCCTGTGTTGCCAAAATGTTATAATGATATATTCACAGAAATAAAATTAATACAAAAACATGGAAGATATATACCTTTCAAGTTCTGATAATTTGTAAATGTTTTTTTTTTTTTGTGTTAATTAAACTTTAGACGTTGTCCTCTTTCATGATCAGAGTAAAGAAAAACTACAAAGTAAAATGGAAAATTTAATAGTAAATTAAATTTTTATAAGTTAATACCTTACCTAGTGGACAGATGCATTTGTCCGGCGCCTTGCCGGTCTCGCCAAACGTTAGAAAAAAACGTCTTGAGCTGGGCTCTGGCCGGGACCGGTAGTGTCCTGTTCATTCGTCAGGTGGCTGTGTAGCCAACCTGCCGGTATACTGCGCATGCTCGCGCATGCGCTCTTCCTCTTTTTGTTGTCTACCTTAGAATTCCCCTAGAGCTTAGATTAGCGGGGAAGGTAGGTTGGGAATCCCCTTGTCCACTAGGTAAGGTATTAACTTATAAAAATTTAATTTACTATTAAATTTTCCATTTTATTGCGTTAATACATCTTACCTAGTGGACAGATGCAGAATCACTACCCAATGGATGGAGGGTAGCTTAGAACAGGGGAATTCCAGAGAGCTCTAAAACCTATAGGGTGATTCCGGCAATGGTTAAATAAACCAGCCCATAGGACCCCCCCCCCCCCCCCCCCCCCCCTTCTGTTTTTGAAAATTTCCTTGTACCAACTCAAGGCGAGGGTACAGAGGGAAAGAGAGGGATGAGCTCGTCACCTAGTGAGGCAGAAGAACAGGAACTAAAGAAACCTAACTACCCCGGGAACCACTTAGGATCACGGCAATCCCAGGGTAAATGCTGCTTGCTTGCTTGCTTTTTTTTTTTTTTTTTTTAATTTTTTTATAACACTATCTACAGCATGTACATAGAATTGGACCTATTTACAATCATCCTGGACCTGCTGAGCAGCCACAATGGGTCCCAAATGGTACAGTTCAGAATCTGCCCAAGCTAGGTCCTTCAGATAGAACTGTGTAAAAGTATTATGGGCCTTCCAATGACAGGCTGAGAGAATTTGATCCAAGGATACTCCTCCTTGAAAAGCCTTGGAAGCCGCAAAAGCCCTGACATCATGTGCCTTGACCTGAAGCAAATTCTGCGTATCCTCATCCGACAGTTGATAACACAGGAGAACTGTCTGTTTAATCCACGAAGAGATAGTGGCAGGGACTATGTCTTTCTGGAAACTCTTCCGAAAGGATACAAATACTAGTTCTTTCCCTTTGCGCAGATCCTTGGTTCTATCCAGATAGTAACGCAAAGCCCTGACCGGGCACAGAGATCGATCCTCTTTAAGGTCTCTGTCCAAAGAAGGGGCCAAGGCCGGGATCACTACCGGAGCCACTGAAGTCGGACCCTCCCTAGCCAACTGGTTTTTGGAAATGAACATGGGAGAGGGGTATAAGGAAACCTGACTCCAGCTTTCCTGATGACGAATATTTTTGAACAGCCAAGCATGAATCTCACTTCTCCGCTTGCCTGATCCCAGGGCCAACAGAAAAACCGTCTTAAAGGTCAGATGTTTAAGTGAAGCCTTTCGCATAGGTTCAAAGGGAGCCTTAGTCAATTGGTGAAGTACCAGGGAGAGGTTCCAGGACGGGAGACCACGCCTGCCCTTAGGTTTATCTCTATGAAAACTGTCTAGCAGACGGGTCAGATTTTCATCCTTACTGATGTTCACCTCCTGGTTTTCCACCATGTCAGCAATAGCTGTCCTATATCCATCAATGGTGCTAGGTTGCAGTTTCCTATCCTTGAAGAGATAGAGGAGAAAATCTGCAATCTGGTTCACAGAGGGCGACCGGAAGTCCACCTTATGTGAGTCGCACCATTTAACAAAAATGGTCCACTTCGATTTATAAACGGCTCTGGTTGAACTTCTCTGAGGAGCCTCAATTCTTGCTGCCACTTCATCAGCGAATCCTTGTTCCTGAATGATGGAGGCTCGAGGAGCCATGCATGTAGGTTTAGATTGGTGAGATTCCTATGTAGGAGGCCATTGACAGGTTGAGTCACCAGATCCCTGAGGAGTGGAAGCTGGAAAGGGATTTGTGTGGACAGGGCCACCAGATCCCAAAACCAAGCCATGTTGGGCCAACCTGGTGCAATTAGCACCATTCTGTGACACCCCTGGTCCATGACTTTTGAAACTACTTGATTGAGCAATGCAACTGGGGGAAAGGCGTACACATCCAGAGTTTCCCATGATATGCTGAGGGCGTCGACAGCCACGCTGTCGGATCCGGAACCGGTGACACAAATCTGGGAAGTTTGTGATTGAACCGGGTGGCAAAAAGGTCGAGTTGTGGGAGAGCCCATTTGGAGAACAAGAGACGAAACACCTGTTGAGACAGAGACCATTCTGTCTGGATCACCTGGTTGTGCCTGGACAGTTTGTCCGCTATCACATTTAGGCGACCCGGGATGTGCCTCACTCGGAGGATTATCCCCTTGGGGTGGCACCACGACAGAAGTCTCCACAGGAGGGCACAAAGAGAGCCTGATCTCATACCTCCTTCCTTGTTGATGTAGGAGAGCACAGTTGTGTTGTCTGTGGCTACTAGGACAATCTGATCCCTGCAGAGATGCTCGAAACTCTTGAGCGCCAGGAAGACTGCTTTTAGTTCCAAGAAGTTTATATGGAGGCGACTTTCCGGTTCTGACCAAACGCCTCTTGCTATGTAGTCCCCTAAGTGAGCGCCCCAACCTTCGTTTGATGCGTCTGTAAAAACTTGTAGAGCGTGACGCATTGGATGTAGTGGTTGGCCGCGGAGTACATTCCTTTCCTCCAACCACCAATCCAGATGAGGGTGGAGGGTAGGGGGGACCGGAATCTCCTTGTCCAAAATCTCCGGTACATGCCAGTGCTTCTTGAGGTGCCATTGGATTGGTCGCATGTGTAGGCGACCTAACCACACTTGTTTCTCTGTCGCTGTCAAGAGACCTATGAGCGACATTAATTGTCTGACGGTGCAACTGCCCTTGCTCTTGATAAAGAGCAGTTTTGCCCTCAATGTCTCCCAACGCTCCAAGGTGGGTAACACTCGTCCGGTTAGGAGATCGAACCGGTAACCTACGAAATTGAAAATTTGTTGAGGTACCAGCTCGGATTTCTTCATGTTTACCACCCAACCCAACTCGCGGCACAGGGCCAAAAGGGTCTGGGTATTTTGTTGGCAAGTTCCCGGGTCCGGGGCTCTGAGCAACCAGTCGTCTAGGTACTGGTGGATTCTTATACCCCTGGCCTGAGCCATCAATTTCACCTCTTTGACCACCTTGGTAAACTCCAGTGGAGCAGTGGCCAGTCCGAAAGGAAGGGCTGTGAACTGATATGCCTTGCTGTTCAAAAAGAACCTGAGGTATTTTCTGGATCTGGGATGGATGGGGATGTGAAAGTAAGCGTCGCTGAAATCCAGAGACGTGACCCATTCCCCTTTTTTTGTTTCCATCTTGAATGTGTTAGTTTTGAGAAAAAGATTGAGTTGACTGAGATCCAAGATTGGACGCCACTTGTCGGGTTTTGGGACCAGGAACAGACGGTTGTAAAAGGATAGGGAGGTCCGCACCACTACCTTTTCTACCACCAACTTTTCTACCAAGACTTCTTGCCGGATTTGCATAACCACTTGTGATGAGAGGAAATCTGGACAGTGGGGGTCTCATCTTGAACGGAAGTGTGTAGCCTTCCCGCAAGATGGAGACCACCCTTGGATTCGCTCCCAGTGTTTCCCATTTCGGCCAGAACTTTTGAAGTCTGCCCCCTACACCCAGCTCTGTGACAACATTGGGGACATTTGGAACAGATTTGGCAGAAAGACAATGATCTACAAAAGAAACACCTTTGACATACTTTATTTCTGTTTTCTCTACATCGGGTCTTACACCTTTCTTTTGTGGAAGCCCTTGTGAAATTGCATACTGAACAGGATTTACAACATGACAAAATACAGTCTGGTTTGAATGTTTCTGAGTAAGATCTACACTTGGCAACTTGACTATCTTTTGGTAACTTAAACTGTCTTGAACTAGATGTTGCACAGTTTGCTCTGGCTTTTCCTCCACTAACATTTGGTAAAAAGGTGGAGGAGCTATGCGATAATTGTCATTTATAGGACTTAAAACCTTTTGAACGAGAGAAACGAGGATTCACCCCTCTACCCCGTCCACGTCCCCTGCCTCTAGACCTGCTAAACTGACGCCATGGCTGGTGCTCTTGGTCCGGAGCAGTAGACCTGTTATCCTTCCTTTCATAAGGACAATACCTGTTGGCTGTTCTCCAACCGGCCTGCTGTGAAGCACCCGGTCCGGGTCTCAGAGCAGTGCCGGAAGCCTCATGTTTAATGATGTCCTGCTCTGCAGTCGCAATGACTGAGTCCGGGAAGAGGCCGTATCCAAACAGAGGAGCGTTCCTGAGGTGTAACCATGTGTCTTGTTTGATGCCCGGCTTAGCATGCTCAAGATAAGCATCACGGCGAATCAGAATAAGGTTGGACAATTGAACAAATAAACTGTCCGCTAAATGTTGCAATGCTGTTCCCATAGCCACCGAGACGTTTTGATGAAAGGCCATCAAGTCCTTTAAATCAGTCAGGGCATTGGTAACTTCCTTAGGGGCCTTGCCCTTATTGAAGCGGGAGTATAGCATGGCCACATTCCCAGACATTTTCTCCTGTAGCTCGCTAGTACACCTATTGAAGCCAGCTGCGCTATTGATAATGTAAGAGTTCTCCCTAGCACACTTTTCCCACCTCCTGAGATATTCTTGTGAAATTGGCCTAGAAGGCGGTCCAGCAGCAGGATAGGCCGAAGCCTTAGTAATCCTGGGAAATTGCGAGTTTAACTTTGCTTCCGTGTTATGCCAACTGAAAAGTTTCTTCCCGGGCCGGTGAGGACCATCCTGTTTGATGGTATACATTTGATACCACCTGGCCTGTGACTTCGGTACTTTAAGGAATTGGTCTCTTTTTAATCCTGCGGAATCTTGTGCCCTGGACGGGTATCCTTCAGCAACAACAGTGTTCAGTCTCTCCAATTTTTGGCAAAGCCAGTCGTCCGGAGGCATGTTGACGGAGATACGAGCTGGCCTTTTGGGGTTCTTACCCTTCCATGGGTTATTTGATTTATCAGGCTCATTCAAATCACTCTCAAAATCAGGTATGTGTGTCCAGCCCATGAACGACCGGATGGATCTCATAGTTTCACGATAGTTCATTTCTTCTGTCTGATCAGAGTGTTCTACTGTAACAGTATCTGAAGATATTTCACCTTCATCATAGTCAGAGTGGTCGGATGAGACATCTGAACCGGCAAGAGGGTCATCAAAGTCTACTTCATCCGGTTCCGGTGGTAGGGTGAAACTACCGGTGAAGGAATCTGCAATAACTGAAGATGAAGGTTTAGTCACCACAGTATCATCTGGGGGACCGGCTTGAAGATCTTCCGGTGGAACAGAGACGGAAGAGGCCGGTGGCACAACTTTCCTGGGTACCGGAAACTGCCCTACAGCCTCCGGACCGGAGGCGTTCCCAGTAGGGGCCGGTTTATCAACATGAACCGGTTTATCAGACTTGACCGGTTTTTTCTGCTTCTTGTCTTTGGACTTTTTAACTTTAGTAACAGCTTCCTGCACTGCCGGGGTCTCCACCGGACCGGTGGGCCGGGCAGCCGGAGCGATGAATGGAGAATCTGACACCATCACTTTAGAACTGACAGGATTCACCGCCGCTTTGGGGGTAGAAAAGACATTGCCTCTGCTCAACAAGGCCTCAAAGCGTGCAAAGTGCTCAGTCCACTTATCGTTCATTAATGAGAATTGTTCTGCAGTAACAAAATTAGAAGAAGACTGAGGTGGAGCAGAGAAAGTAGGTTCAGCAGTGGCAGAATCCACTGGAGCAATAACCTCCACGTCTTTAGGGGAAACTAAAATACCTGCTTTCTTTTCCTTTCTGATCCTATAAGAAGGGGTAGAGATCAGTTCTTTCTGTTCATCCGAAAATGAATCACACACACTACACTGTTTGTCTTTAACACAAGAGTCATCCCCAATGCCTTTATCGCGACAGCGCGCGCATTTCTTATGTAGATCAAAGGCGGCCATTACGTGGCCACATGACCCCCGCCTTTGTCCTTTCTTTTCTCCTGGTGAATCCATGATATATGAAGATAACTACCACTAAATAAATTCAACTAAATATCCAGTATATCACTAGTAAAATTACAAAAAGTTTCTCTTAAACTTCAAGCGTTTTCAACATGGACGCGCCAAACAAAAAGAGGAAGAGCGTATGCGCGAGCATGCGCAGTATACCGGCAGGTTGGCTACACAGCCACCTGGCGAATGAACAGGACACTACCGGTCCCGGCCAGAGCCCAGCTCAGGACGTTTTTTTCTAACGTTTGGCGAGACCGGCAAGGCGCCGGACAAATGCATCTGTCCACTAGGTAAGATGTATTAACGCAATAAAAAAAGAATTTCATAATGACCCACCTGTTCTGTTGCTTTTTCAGTTTCTTCAGGTGCTACAAATATGTTGGGAAAAAATTAACTGTATGAACTTTAAATGCACATTATCCAAGAACACAAAATATGTTTTTTGAATTTTGAAACGTTTTTATCATTTTCATGCCTAATACGTCACCTTGAACCACCTGATAGAGAAAATTTAATATAAAAAAAATGCTCCATCTGAAAATCTAAATACAGAATCTTTTTTGTTTTCCTTTTTCACTTCAGTTACAAAAAATAGCATCAGAGATGCCCATACCCCACAGCCTGGGGAAATAGTTTTCAACACCATGAGATATAGAAGTAGTGAAAGAGTACAAAGGTCTGGATACTTTCAGAGCAGTGTCAGTTAAATAAAGCTCCAAATAATGTTTAAGTAGAAGAAAAAACATCCAAGAGAAAGAAAATGTATGTAAAGATAAAGTATTAAAACAAACAACTCAATAGCAAGATGACAACATTAATCAGTAAACTAAAAATTATGAAGCTGTAAAATTTATTAATTGGAGAATAGCTGTCAATAGAAAAAGCACAACTATGTTAAAGTGCATGTAATAATCAGTTGCAGCAATCCATTTTTCTTTGTCACAAGAGAAAGATGTCTCAAATATGGCAGGTGAACACACTTTGGCAGAGCCAAAGCTAAAGGTCACACCATGATGCACACCTACAAACCTTAACCAATGTCCATACCAAGTGTCAACCTTCTACACCTTATAGAATCCAGGAAATAGCCCATACAAGATTTTATAGGTCAAGGTCACTAAAACAAGATCAAAGGTCAAATCAAGGTCACACCATGATGTTGCACATCTACATCCCCTAACCAATATCCCTACCAAGTATCAACTTCCAACATCTTACGGTTTCCGAGATACAGCCCGGACAAGATTTTATAGGTCAAGGTCACTATAGCAAGGTCAATCAAGGTCACACTATGACGTTGCAAACCTACACCCCTAACCAAAATTCCTACCAAGTATCAACTTCCTACACCTTACGGTTGCCTAGATATAGCCCGGACAAGATTTTATAGGTCAAGGTCAAATCAAGGTCAGACCATGACGTTACACACCTACACCCCCCTAACCAATGTCCCTACCAAGTAACAACTTCCTACACCTTACAGTTTTCGAGATATAGCCTGGACAAGATTTTATAGGTCAAGTTCACTATGGCAAAGTCAAAGGTCAATTCAAGGTCACACCATGACGTTGCAAACCTACACCCCCTAACCAATGTCCCTACGAAGTATCAACTTCCTACACCTTACAGTTCCCGAGATACAGCCCGAACAAGATTTTATAGGTCAGGCTCACCACGGCAAGGTCAAAGGTCAAATCAAGGTCACATCATGATGTTGCACATCTACACCCCCTAACCAATATCCCAACCAAGTATCAACTTCCAACACCTTACGGTTTCCGAGATACAGCCCGGACAAGATTTTATAGGTCAACTTCACTATGGCAAGGTCAAAGGTCAATTCAAGGTCACACCATGACATTGCACACCTACAGCCCCTAACCAATGTCCCTACAAAGTATCGACTTCCTACACCTTACGGTTCTCGAGATACAGCCCGGACAAGATTTTATAGGTCAAGGTCACTACGGCAAGGTCAAAGGTCAAATCAAGGTCGCACCATGACGTGGCACAGCTACAACGCCTAAACAATGTCCCTACCAAGTATCAACTTCCTACACCTTACGGTTGCCGAGATATAGTCTGGACAAGATTTTTAAACTCAAGGTCACTGTGGCAAGGTCAAATCAAGGTCACACCTTGATGTTGCACACCTACACCCCCTAACCAATGTCCCTACCAAGTATCAACTTCCTACACCTTACGGTTCTGAGATATAGCCCGGACAAACTTTTTCCCGCTGTCCGCCCGCCCATCCGGACACCATGGGTAAAAACAATACCCCAACAGACCTTAAGGGCTTTGGGGTAAAAATCTGTACAATTTTACAAATCCAAATCATGATATATCTGATTAGTTAACTAGTTGTAATATGACAAAGACATAATAGATATCCTAATAAATTTCTGATCAATCAGACTATTTTTTATCACAGTTGTTTGTGACTTTAATAACGTACGTTAAAACCTTGCATTGAAAGAAGACAATTGTGGAATATATGCATCCAATGGCACAGACTGTGGATTAACAATACAGTTAATAGCCAATTCATGGAAGCTGTACATTCAAAAGCCAAAACTGTTGAATATACATTCAATGGAATGTGGAGAAGAAACGCAAACGTGTCAGAAAATAAATGCAACTTACAAGAGAACCATTTCATTGAACTTTGAGAAATATGTACAATAACGAGATGCTTTGTAAATTTAACTTAATAAGTGACTGCTTAATGAAGACAGTGAAATGGATTTCTCTGTAAAAATGGTACTTACGATAGATTTTTTTCTATTGAATGTATACATTCTAGAGTTCTCTACTTTCAATACAACATATATATATAAATAAACATGTACAATTTTAACAAACAAATTTGCAAATTTAATAAGTAAATTAAATTTTTAAAAGTTAATACCCTATCCAATGGACAATTGCTTTACCAGTCGGCGCGACCGGTCCCGCCAAACGCCAGAAAAAGACGTCCTGTATATAATACCAGCAGGACCGGTCAGGAGAGTGCATTCGCCAGGTGGCGCATCGTACTTCCTCTTCCTGTCTAGACAACGTGACGTCATAGCATCTTTTTCGTGTCTAATCCTAGTAAGACCCCTAGTAAGCTGATAGCGGGGCCAGTTGGGTGGGCCTTGCCTGTCCATTGGATAGGTATTAACTTATAAAAATTGAATTTACTTATTAAATTTGCAATTTTATTGCGTTAATACATCCTATCCAATGGACAATTGCTGAATAACTACCGCTTGGTAGGCGGGTAAGCAGACTAGGGACTTATGTGAACTCATAACAAAACAAAACAGTACAGGCCCATTTGACCTAGGGTCAGAGAACCCAGACAGGTCAAGGTCGGCCACCAACTCACCGGGAGTCTACCGATGTTGCCCCCCCCCCCCCCCCCCCCCCCCCTTTTTTCTTTCCTTCCAGAGTTGGTCTGAGAAGGGAAAGATAGAGAGAGAGGGGCTGAGTTCAGTCCCAGAAGAAATAAACTTCCCAAGGGAAGCAAGTCACAGTTTGTTTGTTTTTTTTTTTTTTTTTGAAAATATATGTACATTCAACATATTTACATTATGTACATATCTAACATATTTACAATATGTACATATTTACATATATACAACATCCCCTCACTTCTGGGCCTGGTGGTGCACCTGCTGGGCAGCCACTACAGGTCCCAGGTGGAAAAGCTCTGAGTCAGCCCAGGCAACATCCTTCAAATAGAATTGGGTGAAGGTGTTGTGAGATTTCCAGTGGCAGGCTGACAAGATCTGATCTAAGGAAATCCCTGATTGGAAAGCCTTAGAGGCAGCAAAGGCCCTAACATCTGGTCAGAGAGCTCATAGCACAGAACCACAGTCTGTTTGATCCATGAGGAGATGGTGGCAGGTGAGATGTCTTTATCAAACCCCTTCTTGAAGGAGACAAAGACTAACTCCTTATTCTGCCTGAGGTTTGAAGTCCTGTCCAAGTAGTAGCGTAGGACTCTAACTGGACATAGGGACCTGTCACCCTTTAGTGACCTATCCAGAGATGGTGCCAAGCGCTGGGATGACCACTGGTGCCACACTATCTGGACCTTCCTTAGCCAGCTGCTTCTTGGATAGGAAGCTGGGTGAGGGATACAAAGACACCTTAGACCAGTCTGACTGGTGTCTGATGTTCTTATGTAACCAAGCATGGATCTCACTCCTGCGTTTACCTGAACCCAAAGCCAGCAAGAAAACAGTCTTGAAAGTCAGGAGGCCTCTTTCAGGGGTTCAAAGGGAGCCTTTGTGAGCTGATGTAAAACCAGTGAAAGGTTCCAGGAGGGGATGCCCCTCCTGCCCTTAGGTCTGTCTCTATGGAAACTATCCAGGAGACGAGTGAGATTCTCATCTTTGCTGACATTAATGGTGGAATTGCCCAGTTTGTCAGCAATGGCAGATCTGTAGCCATCAATAGTGCCTGGTTGTAACTTCTTCTCCTGAAACAAGTGCAGGAGGAAGTCAGCAATGGCTTTCAGAGGTGGTGCCCTGAAGTCCACCTGATTACTGAGGCACCACTTTGTAAAAATGGTCCACTTTGCCTCATAGACAGATCTGGTTGATCTTCTTTGAGGAGCCTCAATTCGTGGTGCCACTGCCTCAGAGAAGCCTTGCTCCTTGATTGCTGAGGCTCTAGGAGCCAGGCATGTAGGTTCAGATTCGACAGGTTCCTGTGAAGGACCTGGTTGAATGGCTGAGACACTAGGTTGGGTATGGTGGGCAGACACAGTGGGATCTGGCTTGACATTGCTACCAGCTCCCAAAACCAGGGCATGTTGGGCCACCCTGGAGCAATCAGAATTATTCTGTTGCAGGGGTAGTCCTGGAGCTTCTCCACCACTTTGCCCAAGATGGCTGCCGGTGGGAAGGCGTATGGATCCAGGTCCTCCCAGGAGAGGCTGAGTGCATCCACTGCCCAAGCCTGGGGGTCTGGAACCGGTGACACAAACTGTGGCAGTTTGTTGTTGAACCTGGTGGCAAACAGGTCCACCTGTGGCTGGTGCCACCTTGAGCATACAGCTTGGAACACTGCTGGATGAAGTGACCACTCTGTTTGAATGGTCTGGCCAAGTCTGGATAGCTTGTCTGCTATCACGTTCAGCCGGCCGGGGATGTGACGTGCCCTGAGGGTTACCTGCTGTCTGGTGCACCAGGACAGGATTCTCCACAGTAGGGCACACAGTGACCCCGACTTCATCCCCCCCTCTTTGTTGATATAGGCAACCACTGTTGTGTTGTCTGTAGCTATCAACACTGTCTTGTTGCAGACCAGGGTTCGAAACTTTTTTAGAGCTAGAAATACTGCTTTTAGCTCTAAGTGGTTTATGTGTAACTTGCTCTCTGGAAGGGACCAAGTTCCTCTTGCAGTGTGGTCGTCCAAGTGAGCGCCCACCCTTCGTTTGATGCATCTGTAAAGATCTGTAGAGCATGTTTTAGAGGGTGTAATGGTTGACCTAGTAGCACATTGCTTTCCTCCAGCCACCACCCTAGATGGGGGTGGAGGGACTTGGGAACCGGTATCACCTTTTCCAGTGATTCTGGGACCCTCCAGTTGTTTTTCAAGTGCCACTGTATGTGTCTCATGTGTAGTCGCCCTAAGTGGACTTGTTTTTCTGTTGCTGTGAGTAGCCCTATGAGGGACATAAATTTCCGGACCGGGCATACCGGATACGACAGTATTGATCTGATCTTGTCTGTCAAGGTCTGCCAACGTTCCTCTGTTGAAGTTGAAGACCTGCTGTGGGACCAGTTCTGATTTTTCCCTGTTCACCAGCCACCCTAGCTCCTGGCACAGTGTGACCAGGGTTTGAGTATGCTGGAGACAAGTGTCGTGGGTAGAGGCTCTCACCAGCCAGTCGTCTAGGTACTGGTGGGTCCTTATACCCTTTTGAAGTGCCATGAGTTTGACCTCTTTGGTCACCACTGTGAACTCCATGGGGGCTGTGGACAGGCCAAAGGGAAGGGCTTTGAACTAGTAGGACCGACCCTGGAGATGAAAACGCATGTACTTCCTGGACTGACTGTGAATTGGTATGTGGAAGTATGTGACCCACTCCCCTGTCTGTAGGGAGGTTCTTATTGTCTCTGGGGTCTCCATCTTGAACGACTCTGTGTTCAAAAAGGTGTTCAAGGTGCTCAGGTCTAGAATCGGTCTCCACCGGTTGTTCGGTTTGGGTACCAAAAATAGCCGGTTGTAAAACCCCAGTGAGTTTGGATTTTCCACCGGTTCGACTGCATTTTTGTTTATCAGCTGATATAGTGCCTCCAAAAGGAAGGACTGTTTGGTTGGATTGTGGTAGTTGCTTATTACAGTCGGTGACCTTGTCAAGTGGGGTCTGAACCGGAAGGGGAGTGTGTAACCCTCCCTCAGAATGTTACCACTTTTGGACTTGAACCCAGGGTTTCCCATTTCTCTCAACACTGTTGCAACCTGGCCCCTACAGGAGGATCTAAAACAGCATGTTGGGCATTGGTGACAAGATTTACAGAAGGCAAGTGACCTACACAAAAAGCATCTTTCACATATTTTATTTCTGTGTACAATTGACATGCATTGGGATTTACGCCTTTCCTTTGCGGCAACCCGGTGACAATATGAGCATTTGCAACATGAGAGTCTACATTGAAATTTAAAGTCACTTTGCTGTTCTTTGACACCACTGGTGCTGGGTTCAAGTCTCCCTGACCGGTAATAAGTACAGAGTTCTTCTGACCGGTCACAGGAATTATACAGTGATTGTCATTTATGAGACTTGAACCCCTTGGGAGGTTTCTGTGTAAATGTTGAGGCCTTGCCACGACCTTTCCTAGCCTGCTGCTTGTCTTTGATCTGTTTCCAAGCAGGGACGTTCTTCTTGTCGGTGTGATGGCTAGTAACCTTGTCACTTGCAGCATATGGGTGGAAGCGACCTTGCTGTCGGTGTGAAGTACCGGAAGAACGCCTCTCTTCGCTTTTACAGATTTCCTCTTCAGCTTTTGATATAAGCTGGTCCGGGAATAAAGCATTCAAATGAACAGGTGACGTTCTCAAGGCGTGCAACGTATCTTGCTTCACCCCAGCATGTAGATAGTCCAGGTAACTATCCCTGCGAGCAAGGGTGAAGTTGGCCATGTTGATGAATACTGCCTCTGAAAGGTCTTGCATAGTCCTGGCCATTGCTTGAGATACTGACCGGTTGAAAGTGGTCAAATACTCCAGTTCACTGACAGCTTGTTTCATCTTTTCAGATGACTTGCCCTTACTATCCAGACGCAGGGTTTTTAACTGAATGTTCATTGAGTCCTGAACCCTGGTCAGACACCTTGACAAACCAGCAGCCTGGTTACACATTATTGTCTGTTCACGAGCTGCCCTCTCCCAGCGTCTGAGGAGATCCTGACTGAAGGCTCGAGAGGGTGGAGCAGATGGCAAATTTCTTCTGGCAACCCTGCTGAAAGAGTGGTTGAGTTTGGCCGGATCCGGTGACCAGCTACGAACTGTAAAACTCTCACTGTCTTTTTCAGCATGCATCCTGTACCATTTAGAAGGTCTAGGGGTTTTGATGAATTGACCCCTGAGGAGGCCAGTGTTGTCAAAATTCCTAGTAGGGTAGCCCTCTTTGATTGTGAGATTAAGGCTGGACATCTTCCTGCACAACCAGTCGTCCACCGGAAGTTTCACACTGACTTTACCGGTTGGCTGGACACGGGTACCGGCAAAGGGGTTGTCATCTGCAGTAGAGGACACAGTTTCGAACTCAGGAACCCTGTGCCGGTTCATGAAACTCCTCACACCCCTCATGGTTTCCCTGTAGTTAGCCTCCTCAGTGGGCTCAGTCTCAGGGTCATCTCTAGAAGATTCTTTGTCTGCTGACCGGTCCCGGTGGATGTCGCCATCCAGGGAACCGGTTTCGCTGAACTGCTCAGCTTCACTGTCAGAAGCTGCACTCAGATCTACATCACCGGTGGGCTGAACCTCTGGGAATGAACCGGGGGCCTGAACAGGCTGGGTTGCTATCCCTGCACCGGGAACCCCAAGGGGTTGGGTGGCAGTCTGCATCTCCTCTACAGCAATACCGGTAGCCTGGTCAAGGCAGGGACCGGATTTCTCAGCTGGCAGACTCTTTTCCACATGTAGACTGCTGGTGCTGGCACCAGGGTCAAAAAATGGCTTCTGAGAGGGAGTCACATCTGAAGCTGGCTTCACAACCGGTTCAACCGGCACTGTGAAAGCCTTGGCAACCAAAGCCAAAGCCAACATCGCCTCAAGTCTGGAAAACCTCTCTCCCCACTTGTCATCCAGTTGCTTGAGATCTTCAGTTGTAGGCCTACTGCTAGAAGATCGTTTCTTGCTGGCAGACGGCTTGGGAGACTCACTACGTTTCGTCTTCTTGGTAGGGGTTGACTGCACAGCCTTGACCTTTTCCACTTTACCCAGTACGCTAACGTGTGCTGGGTCCACGAGAGTGGGGGTGGATGAGGTCGTAGAATTGGAGGTAGTCATCTTGTCTTTTCTGTCCCTATAGGTAGGCGTAGTCAGTTGAAGGGACTGCTCAGGGGTAAACCCTTTACAAATCACGCATTCCTTCTTCAGGACGCAGGGGTCGTCGCCTAGCCCTTTGTCCCTACACCGTGCACACTTGGAGTGGGTGTCAAACCCAGCCACAGCGTGTCCGCATGAACCTCTTCTTTGTCCTGGTGATGACATAGTTGTAGATAAAACTTCTGAATTACTTCAAATATGAAATAAAACGGATGAGTTCGGTATAAAACCAAAATTTCCTTGTCGTTGAAAACACGTCTTCACTCTCCACGCGCCAAACGAAAAAGATGCTATGACGTCACGTTGTCTAGACAGGAAGAGGAAGTACGATGCGCCACCTGGCGAATGCACTCTCCTGAACGGTCCTGCCGGTATTATATACAGGATGTCTTTTTCTGGCGTTTGGCGGGACTGGTCGTGCCGACCGGTAAAGCAGTTGTCCATTGGATAGGATGTATTAACGCAATAAAAGTAGAGATTCTAGTGGGGGAAAAACAAGTTAAAGAATTAATTCTGAATCAATTAACTTTGGAAACAACATGGTTATTAAGCTAAAATGTGTAGTTGACATTGAAATGTTTATTCGAGTTTGAAATACAGTGCGTTGATAACAAGATATGAACTGAAAACTTGAAAAGTGCACATGGATTAAACAAAGGTTCTAAACATGCTGAATGTGTTGTAGTTTTATATCTGGGCTGTGACAGGATGGCTTGAATATGTGTCAAGGAAAGAGCTTCAAATATCAGTTCGCTAAGTTAAGAATGTCAACCAAAGTGTTCAAGTTTGGATAAGGACAACATTCTTTGATTATTTCCAGTAAAAACTGGCTATTTTTCTGAATAAAACGGCCAAACTTATGGCCTCTAATTTTTCCTTACAATTACCCAAACACCTGGTGATGCACCCCTAGAAAGTCTATAATTTCATATTTTTGTAGTTTAGCTTATTTCTTTATTATATGCAGACATGCCTATACAAGCACATTATAAAAATACTGGTTTCAAAATGTAACACTTAACACCCAGCCCACTTTGGGACTTATAAATTGTTTTAAGGTTAATTCATATTATTGTGTGAAGGTAATAAATAATTCCATTAGTAACAGTATCCTAACCTGGTCAACATACTCTTTTATTGCAGTTTCTGATTAAGTGAATGACCACTACATTTTTATAAAACTTAAGACAAAATATTTCCAAGGTGGGTACTGACATAGTACCATGCATGTGTTGAGTTTTCCCAAGTTTCACACCTGTTCTTTCTATTTATCAGGAACTTCAATTTTTCACGTCAAAATGGACTATTTCTGTGAAGGTCACTTTGCTGATAAGGTTCTAGTGGTTTTCAATCAACTTGAATTCCAAGTTAACTTACTTATCATACCTCCTTACTAATTACTCCTTACACAGCCCTTACTATATGGATTACAAGAAAGGCGTTACCAGAGTGAACAAGACATAAAATAAAGATTATGACATGAAATATCAATAGATATAACACCATATGATAAAAAGGTAGATATGTGCATACCAACTTCCACTTGGGGCTAAAAAAAATTCACATGGAAAAAGAGTGTAAAACTGTCAGTGTTAGATACTATTTCACAATATGGTACAACTTCTATGATCTAAACCTGTGGGATGGAGTAATATTTGGTTCAGATGACTAAGGTTTGTAAAAGAGAGGAGGGATATCAATATAAAACAGTGCAGCAACACTCTGAAGGCTGGAAACAGGTTTAAAAAAAAACAAATGTTCAGAAACTATGAGGTCAATAATACTGGTGTCCATTACCTTACAGAAATTAAAGCCAGAGCATTGCCAAACACTTTTGTTAGTCTTTTGTTTATATTACTCCTTTACATCATTTTACAAAGAGTCTTTTACAAGTTGACACAAAATAGAAGGTACCACAATAGATTAAAAATTCATAAAAACGGCACAGATTAAGTACTAATAAACTGTGAATTGTAAACTTCGGTCTGGAAAAAGAGGCTTTAATTGGTTTATTGTCTCGACACAAAGGTCAAAACAAAGTCAAAGTAACAGCATGCACATCTTACAACTACTAAGAGATAACTACACATGCAACTGTAATATCTATGCAATCTCTCTACAATTTTAAACTCTTGTGGGTTTTAAACATAGACTCATGATAATACATTGATATGCTTAAGTCAGTTCTGCTATAGTAATATTTTCAGCCAGAAGGTTTGACGGGCTGTGAAACCTAGTCAACATGGGCAGCAACTCTACTGACATTGTGGTGAGAGTACATGATACACGTACACCACACACATATTCAATACAATATGATAAAATATTAAATACACTTGTACTACTCGTCAGTACACATTTTCACCCAAACGACAGGCTATGATACTCACCAGGCGTCTGTTGCTGAGAAGGCTCTGCTGGTTTCGTCTCTCCAGCCTCTGCTTGCTTTGCTAACTCTGCCAGCTCTTTTTCCCGGCTGTCAGCCAATGCCTGCCACTCATTTCGATTATTCAACACACCATCAAGCAATGGCTGCAGCTTGGGCTCCACCTGAGCCAGCATCTGGTGGTGTAACAGTACTAATTTCAGGCACGTTCTTGTATTCAACAGTAAGAATGGAACAGGTGGTAAATATTGCAGTACTGTCTTACCATTATCAGGGTTTTTAATTTGTACTTTTCTGGGTGTAAAATTGGCATTATTGTTTGGAGCACTGACTCCTCTGAGGTCAATGTTTTATAGAAAATTTGCAAATCTGCTGATGGCAAGGTAACCATCGAGTGTAACCATCACAGTGGTTTAATAAATTATGTTATTTATGTAATCAGTACTTCTATAGTGCCTAATCACCATCATATGACAGACTCTAAGGCACTGAAGCCATAAAGGAAGAAGGCAAAAACAAATCTATGCTATATAAGGTAGGCTTTACTCGAGAGGTATATTTTCAATGTGCGCCTAAAAGATGACAGAGAAACTGCTGTTTAGACGTTCTCAGGGAGCTCACTCCACAAAATTGGAGAATCAAATGCAAAGATGTGGCTGGTATGTATTCACCTGAACAGCCTGACTGGTAAACAGGAACATTTAATTTAAATTTTGGATTAGATTGTGCATCAATTTTGATCCATGCGCTTTGATGGATTAACTTTTGGATTAAGACGGATAAAAAATGTCTCACAGATGTTTCAGGGAAAAAGACAAATATTTTCAATTAGTCACTACAGGAGAAGGGAATATTTCACAACTTAATGAACCCTTTAGATGAGGAACTCTAAAAATGTGATGAATGAAACTCATCAAAAATTTGATATTTTCAGTTTAGGTGATGGATCTTAAGCTCACTTAAAAAGTTTTTTCTCAAATTTAATCTGATCTTTATCAATGCTAGTGAATAGTGGCTGAGGCTTATAAAACACATGTATTGAATTTAGATTATGTAATTTTTCACAGTTGCCCATTATACTTACTGTGTAGACTGGCATGCAGATAAAATTAATAAACCCAACTTGCATCTTTGGCAGTTCATCTTTCTTCTTTCTGTCCATCATTGCCTAGTAAAGACATCGGAAAGAAAAAAATAGCATCAGAGATGCCCGTACCCCACAGCCTAGGGAAATATTTTCAACACCATGAGATACAGAAGTACTGTATCAGTACAAACTTCAGGATACTTTCAGAGCACTGTCAGTTATATAAAGGTCCAAACAATGTTTAAATGGAGAAATAATGTTTAAAAGAAAGATCATGCATATAAAGATGAAGTATTAAAACAAGATAATTCAATAACAAGATGACAGCATTAATCAGCAAACTAAAATTCAACCCTCTTTATCTACATCTGCAAGGCCCGAATTATGGTTTAGATGGTTTGAATATTACCATGCATACAGAAGTGGTAATACATTTAATGAATGCTTATGTGTGGTGTTGGAGCAAAATCTGTGGCTCACTTGATGAAATTCTATCTCTTACAATGGGAAGTTATGAAAGTAAAATTCTTAATAAATTCTAATATGACTTTAATAGTGCTTAATCTGCATCAAAAGAGAGACCCAAAGGTGCAACAAGATTTTATAGGTCAAGGTCACTACGACAAGGTCAAAGGTTAAATTAAGGTGACACCATGATAATACACACCTATAGCCCCTAACCAATGTCCCTAGCAAGTATCAACTTCCTCAACCTTACGGTTTCGAAGATATAGCCCAGACAAGATTTTATAGGTCAAGGTCACTACGCCAAGGTCAAAGGTCAAATCAAGGTCAGATCATGACGTTGCACAACTACATCCCCTAACCAATGTCCCTACCAAGTATCAACTTCCTACACCTTACGGTTTCCGAGATATAGCCCGGACAAGATTTTTGAACTCAAGGTCACTACGGCAAGGTCAAAGGTCAAATCAAGGTCAGACCATGACGTTGCACACCTACACATCCTAACCAATGTCCCTACCAAGTACCAACTTCCTACACCTTACGGTTTCCGAGATATAGCCCGGACAACATTTTATAGGTCAAGGTCACTACGGCAAGGTCAAATCAAGGTCAGACCATGACATTGCACACCTACACCCCCTAACCAATATCCCTACCAAGTATCAACTTTCTACACCTTACGGTTTCCGAGATATAGCCCGGACAAGATTTTATAGGTTAAGGCCACTACGACAAGGTCAAAGGTCAAATCAAGGTCAGACCATAACACTGCACACCTACACCCCCTAGCAAATGTCCCTACCAAATATCAACTTCCTACACCATACGGTTTCCGAGATATAGCCCGGACAAGATTTTATAGGTCAAGGCGACTACGGCAAGGTCAAAGGTCAAATCAAGGTCAGACCATGACGTTGCAGACCTACACCCCCTAACCAATATCCCTACCAAGTATCAACTTCCTACACCTTACGGTTTCCGAGATATAGCCCGGACAAGATTTTAGAGGTCAAGGTCACTACGGCAAGGTCAAAGGTCAAATCAAGGTCACACCATGACGTTGCACACCTACACCCCGTAACCAATGTCCCTGCCAAATATCAACTTCCTACACATTACAGTTTCCGATATATAGCCTGGACAAGATTTTATAGGTCAAGGTCACTACGGCAAGGTCAAAGGTCAAATCAAGGTCAGACCATGACGTTGCACACCTACACCCCCTAACCAATATCCCTACCAAGTATCAACTTCCTACACCTTACGGTTTCCGAGATATAGCCCGGACAAGATTTTATAGGTCAAGGTCACTACAGCAAGGTCAAATCAAGGTCAGACCATGACGTTGCACAACTACACCCCCTAACCAATGTCCCTACCAAGTATCAACTTCCTACACCTTACGGTTTCTGAGATATAGCCCGGACAAGATTTTCAAACTCAAGGTCACTACGGCAAGGTCAAAGGTCAAATCAGGTTTCAATTTTATTCTTGTCACAACGTTTAGTTTGGCATTGCAGGAATTTTGTAAAACATGTATTCTCTTAAAATTATGCATTTGTAATATTTCTTGCTAAAGTTATTCCAGTTACAGGTCTACTATTCAATAAATCAGTCGAATATACAAATATATATTAAACTTTTGAAATTTCACAGCTCTGATTTTCCAACAGTTGATACACAGACATTTTTGGAAGGATTCTAAGGTAAATGTTTGTTACATAAAGAGATTTACTACTCTGACCTGTCAAATCAAGGCTTTTAGTCCCATACTTACAATTGGGTCTTCGTTGAGGACCTCTCTCTCCAAATCTCCTTGTTCAAAGAATTCAGCAGCCACCAAGTGGGCGACCTCCTTCTGGATCTCCCATGGTTTGGTTATCGCGGCCACATCACAGGCAGTCATCATCATGCCCCTAGTTATCAGAAATGTGCACAAAACCTGAGTAAACTACTGAAAAAAGCAAGCCAGATAAATCAGGAAAATATGACCTACAACATTATGTTACACAATTACACAATATACCAATTAACTTTGTGTGTATTAAGTTTTGTAAAGAGTGCAAATTGTGGATAATACAATTTGCATTACAACCTCTGACCCAAACATGGAGAAAATGTTTAGTGTGGAAGAGGCCTTAAAAAGTTACAACAACGGGGTAATACAATTCACCCCTACTCTTTTATTTCTCCAATCTACAATCATCATTCATACAATTAAAGAGTGAATTAAATTTTTACAAGTTAATACCCTATCCAATGGACAATTGCTAATCTGGTCGGCGCAGACTAGCCCGCCAAACGCCAGAAACGCCATCCAGTGTTTCCTCCGGCCAGGCCGGTCCAGTACTTTACATTTGCACGGTGGCACTTCGTACTTCCTTCCTGTCTAGACAGAGTGACATCATAGCATCTTTTTTCATTGTCTAAACCTATTTAGACTCTAGTACACTGATAGAGGGGTCGGTTGTGAGGGCCTTGCCTGTCCATTGGATAGGGTATTAACATACAAAAATTTAATTTACTTATGAAATTTGCAATTTTTTGCGTTAATATATCCCATCAAATGAACAATTGCTGAATAACTACTGCTTGGTCAGCGGGAAAATTACTAGGGACTTAGGTGAACTCATAAACACAACGAACAAAATTTCCAGGCCTGGTTTGACTTAAAGTCAAGAAACCTTATAAGGCCATGGATGGTTACCATCACCCGGTGATAGACCAACACCGCCCTCCCCCCTCCCGTTTTCACAGACCTGCTCTGAGGAAGGGGAAGAAAGGGATGAGTTCAGTCCCATAAGAAGAAATAAACCTCCCGAAGGAAGCATGGTACTTTTTTTGTGATTTTTTTTTATGTACAACTATTTACGTATGTATAAATTTCCAAAATAATAAGGGCTACTGATGGATCTGCTGAGCAGCCACTACCTGTCCCAAGTGGTAGAGCTCTGAATCGGCCCAAGCCACATCCTTCAGATTGAATTGTGTGAAGGTGTTGTGTGACTTCCAGTGGCAGGCTGACAGAATTTGTTCCAGAGACTCCTGACTGGAAGTCCTTGAAAGCAGCGAAGGCCCTCTTATCATGGGCTTTAACCTGATGTAAGGTGAGGGCTTCTTGATCAGAGAGCGCATAACATAGGATCACAGTCTGCTTGATCCATGAGAAGATAGTGGCAGGTGAAATGTATTTGTCAAAGCCTTTTTTAAAGGAGACAAAGCTAACTCCTTGTTCTGCCCGAGATTCTGTCCGAATAGTAGCGCTAGGCTCTGACTGGACATAAGGACCTATCAGACTTAAGTGACTTGTCCAGGGTTGGAGCTAGGGCTGGTATAACCAATGGGCTGTCTGGACCCTCCTTGGCCAGCTGGTTCTTCAAAAGAAAGCTGGGTGAGGGGTAGGGGGAGACTTTAGACCAGTTTGATGTCTGATGTTTTTCTTTTGCCAAACATGGATCTTACTCCTGTGTTTGCCCAAACCCAGGGCCAAAAGGAATACAGTCTTGAAAATCAGGTGCTTCAAAGAGGCCTCTTTAATGGGTTCAAATGGAGCCTTTGTCAGCTGGTTCAGCACCTGGGAGAGATTCCACGAGGGGATGCCCCTCTGACCCTTAGATCTGTCTCTATGGAAACTATTGATGAACCAAGTGAGATTCTCATCTTTCCTAACATTTATGGGCGAAGTATAGATCCCAAAACCAAGGCATGTTTGGCCACCCTGGGACAATCAAAATGAGTCTCTTGCATGGGTGGTCCTGCAACTTCATCACCACTTTGCCCAAGATGGCCTACTTGTGGGAAGGCATATGTGTCCCGATCCTCCAATGGCAGGCTGAGTGCGTCCACTGCCCAGGCTAGGGGATCCGGTACTGGTGACACAAACAGAGCTAAGTTGTTGAACCTCACGGCAAATAATTCTACCTGAGATCGGTGCCATCTGCTGCATATCAACTGGAAAACCTCTGGAAAGAGAGACCACTCTGTTTGGATGGTCTGGCCTAATCTGGACAGCTTGACTGCTACCATTCAGTAACCTGTTTCCTGGAACACCAGGTCAGGATTTTCCACAGAAAGGCACACACTGAGCCCGACTTCATGCCTCCTTCTTTGTTTATGTATGATACCACTGTTGTATTGTCAGTTGCTACAAGAACTATCTTGTTCAAACAGAGGCCTTGGACCTGTTTTAGGGCCAAGAAGACCTCTATCAGTTCTAGGTAATTGATATGCAGCTTACTTTCTGGAAGGACCAGGTTCCTCTTGCTGTATGCTTGTTTAAGTGAGCGTCCATCCTTTTTTTGATGCGTCTGTAAATATTTGCAGAGCATGTCTTATTGAGTGTAATGGTTGGCCTTGAAGAACGTAGTCTTCCTCCAGCCACCATTTTAGATGGGGGTGCAGAGACCTGGGGATAGGGATCACATTTTCTAGTGATTCTGATTACCCTCCAGTTGTTTTTGAGATGCCACTGTATGGTTCTTATATGTAGTCAGCAGAGGTGAACTTGTTTTTTTTTTTTTTGTGGCTAGCAGACCTGTCAAGGGCATGAAGTGCCGGTTGGGAGAGTAGTTCCACAATTATTTGTTGTAAGTGTCTGACACTGGTCCAGAGTGGGCCGGAGTCAGCCAGTTTTGAGGTCCAGCTCTGATTTTTTCCAAATTCACTAGTAGGGGTGTTGCGGTAGCGATTTTTTCCTTCCGGTTTCACGTCTGGTACTTCCCGGTTCGGTTACCGGTTAACCGTCTCTTATTTAACAAAACATGAGAACCAAATAGTTTCCATAATTTAGTCAGGAATTCTGCTAACATGACACAGATGTGTCTTCCATTCTGATTGGCTAATGACAAACTATATGGTTTGCTTTGAATTATCGCTCATTATGGTTGTTGTTTTACAGTAAAAAGCAAAGAAAAGCGGATTATGACATTTATTTTGTATGTAAGGTTAGTAAAATTACTTTACATTGAACTGTAAGCGGAAAACCGTTAGCTAAACTTATGACGGTTTGCAATAATTTATTTACCGTACCGGCGATACCGGTACTACCGCAACACCCCTATTCACCAGCCAACCAAGATTCTGACACATTTAGACTAGTTCCTGCGTGTGCTGGAGACAAACTATTTGGGATCTGGCTCTCACTAACCAGTCGTCTAGGTACTAGTGGATCCTTATACCCTTGTGTAAAACCATCAGTTTCACCACCTTTGCTATCACAGTGAACTCCATGGGAGCTGTGGACAGCCCGAATGGCAGTCCCTTGAACTGATATGATCAATCCTGGATGTGAAACCTCATATATTTCCTGGACTTTTCCTATATTGGTATGTGGAAGTAGGCATCCTTGACGTCTATTGAGGTGACCCATTCCCCTTGTTTGAGGGAGATCCTGATGGTTTCTGGTTGCTCCATTTTGAATTTTTCCGCCTTGAGGAATTGGTTCACTTTGCTCAGGTTTAGTATAGGTTTCCAAAAATAGCAGGTTGAAAAACCCCAGAGGTCTGATTTTTGACCAATTCTACCGTGTTTTTGTTCATAAGCTAATGTAATGCCTCCAACAGGGATTGACATAACAGTTTATAATGATAGTGACCTCATGAAGTTTGTCTGGGTCCATAAGAGGAGAATGTACCCTTCAGTCAGTATTTTTGCTACTTTCGGACTGGCACCAAGAGTTTCCCAAGTTTTCCAAAAGCTTTGCAGTCTTGCCCCTCAGGAAACATTTTTCACAGATTTTAATTGTATCCACCGGAAGCATCCAGTGGATACTTTGGTTTAGCGTCCGCTATACCGCCGCCGCGCGTAGAGAGATTTTCGGCGTTAACGCTCTAAGAGGAAAACAACAGCAGCTAGGTTCACCAAATTTGCAGGATATCTTCATTGGGGGGTAAGCTTCTCTGGGAAGGAAAATAGCCTCATTCTGAAAAACAAGATGGCCGCCACGGGCATTTCTTTGAAAATAATCTACATTTTTCTACTGGCTGTTCCTCATAGGTAGAAGGTTGAATCTCTTCATAGGTGATATGTATGACACATATACATGTCCTCTACAACCTTGCACACATTTGACCTTGAAGCTCCTAACTCAAGGTCATCCACGGAGTGCCGAAGTAACCCACATAGCGGACTTTAAAAGTGCCTATATCTCCCTTATTATTGGTCCTAGAGGTTTGCAATGTGAAGCCAACCTATAGGAAATCATGTGCTGCGAATCTTCTGATGTGGTTAGATTTGACCTTGGACCCCTCCTTCAAGGTCAAACGAGGATAGCCAAACTTAAAAGTGCTTATAACTCGCTTATTATCGATCCTAGAGGTTTGGGATGGTAAACCAACATATAGGAAATCATGTGCTGCGAATCTTCTGATGTGGTCAGATGTGACCTTGGACCCCTCCTTCAAGGTCAAATGAGGACAGCCAAACTTAAAAGTGCTTACAACTTGCTTATTATTGGTCCTAGAGGTTTGGGATGGTAAACCAACATATAGGAAATCATGGGCTGGGAATCTTCTGGCGTGGTCGGATTTGACCTTGGGCCCCTCCTTCAAGGTCAAACGAGGACAGCCAAACCTAAAAGTGTTTATAACTCGCTTATTATTGGTCCTAGAGGTTTGGGATGGTAAACCAGCATATAGGAAATCATGGGCTGGGAATCTTCTGGTGTGGTCGGATTTGACCTTGGGCCCCTCATTCAAGGTCAAACGAGGACAGCCAAAGGTAAAAGTGCCTATAACTCACTTATTATTGGTCCTAGATGTTTGGGATGGTAAACCAACATATATGAAATCATGCTGGGAATCTTCTGGTGTGGTCGGATTTGACCTTGGGCCCCTCATTCAAGGTCAAACGAGGACAGCCAAACTTAAAAGTGCTTATAACTCGCTTATTATTGGTCCTAGATGTTTGGGATGGTAAACCAGCATATAGGAAATCATGGGCTGGGAATCTTCTGGTGTGGTCGGATTTGACCTTGGGCCCCTCCTTGAAGGTCAAATGAGGATAGACAAAGGTAAAAGTGCTTATAACTCGCTTATTATTGGTCCTAGAGGTTTGGGATGGTAAACCAACCTATAGGAAATCATGGGCTGGGAATCTTCTGGTGTGGTCGGATTTGACCTTGGGCCCCTCCTTCAAGGTCAAATGAGGACAGCCAAACTTAAAAGTGCTTATAACTCACTTATTATTGGTCCTAGAGGTTTGGGATCGTAAACTAACATATAGGAAATCATGCGCTGGGAATCTTCTGATGTGGTCGGATTTGACCTTGGGCCCCTCCTTCGAGGTCAAACGAGGATAGCCAAACTTAAAAGTGCTTATAACTCGCTTATTATTGATCCCAGTGGTTTGGGATGGTAAACCAACATATAGGAAATCATGGGCTGCGAATCTTCTGGTGTGGTCAGATTTGACCTTGGGCCCCTCTTTCAAGGTCAAATGAGGACAGCCAAACTTAAAAGTGCTTATAACTCGCTTATTATTGGTCCTAGAGGTTTGGCATGGTAAACCAGCATATAGGAAATCATGGGCTGGGAATCTTCTGGTGTGGTCGGATTTGACCTTGGGCCCCTCATTCAAGGTCAAACGAGGATAGCCAAAGGTAAAAGTGCCTATAACTCGCTTATTATTGGTCCTAGAGGTTTGGGATGGTAAACCAACATATATAAAATCATGGGCTGGGAATCTTCTGGTGTGGTCGGATTTGACCTTGGGCCCCTCCTTGAAGGTCAAATGAGGACAGCCAAACTTAAAAGTGCTTATAACTCGCTTATTATTGGTCCTAGATGTTTGGGATGGTAAACCAACATATAGGAAATCATGGGCTGGGAATCTTCTGGCATGGTCGGATTTGACCTTGGGCCCCTCCTTGAAGGTCAAATGAGGACAGCCAAACTTAAAAGTGCTTATAACTTGCTTATTATTGGTCCTAGAGGTTTTGGTGCATTGTCTTTACGGTGGATACAATTTGCATCGGTTTTCCGATGCGCTAGGTCTGGTTTTCTTTGGTAACAATATACAACAACAGGACTTACACTTTCTTTTGCGAAAGCCCTTTTGCAATATGTGCAAGATTTACAACATGCAAGTTTACACTTGAATGTCTATTGTCTCTTTGTTTACAGAGGAAGTCTCTGGTAATTGAACACACTTTACAGTCTCTTGGCTCTCGGACAAGTGTAAAGGTGGAAGTGACCCTTCTTCTGAGATGAGCTGTGTCCTTTGTTCTCAAAGTTCACAATGTCTTCCTCAGCTTGTGTAAGAACCTCATCCGGAAATAACATAGCCACTTAAAGTGGATCTGTCCTCAAGGCTGCAAGAGTGTCAGGTTTTAAGTGGGATAAATATGAATCTCTTCTGGCTAGGTACAGATATGTCACGGAGACAAACACAAAGTCACTCAGGTGTTCCATGGTTTTAGCCATAGCTTAACTAATGCTCGCATTAAAGTCCAACAGGTACTGGAGTTCATCGGTAGCCGTTGAAACCTTGCTTTAAGACTTCCCTTTGTTTTGGTCAGACCAGATTGCCTGGAGTTGCTGCTGCATACTGTCCTGCACCTTGAAAAGGCATCGGATAAAGCCGGCTGCTTGATTGCAGATGATGCTAGCCTCTCTTGCAGACTTCTCCCACCTGCTGAGGTTCTCTTGCAAGATCTGTCTGGAAGTTGGTGAGGTAGAAGTAAGTCCGACCGCCCTGGCTACTATAAGTAGGACAAATCTGAGAGTGCTGGTCATTCAGCAGGTTGAGAAGTGAACGGAGGACTGTCAGCCGGTCAGATAAATGGATCTAAAGCCTTCACAGCACAAACTGGATGTAATTGCATTGGTGTGACCTTAGCCGGCTGGAAAGTAGGCTCAGGCTATTCCATAGACCTGGCCAGTAGTAATGCCTCCAATCTATTAAACCTGTCAGACCATTTTTGGTCAAGTTCATAAATTCTTGCATCAGCTGCAGGCCTGGCTGACCTGCTATCAGAAACTGATTTGGCAGGCTTGTTTATAGATGACTTGGCCGGCTTTGAAGACTGAGACTTAGACTTTTTATCAGAACTGACCTTCTTTTCCTTTTCCTTGGTGCTAGCACTTGAACCAGTATACTATAACATCCCTTGGCCATCCACTGCTCCCACTACTGACACTAAGGCCGGGTCAACGAGGGAGGAACTGTCCGAGTCAGTAGCTTTAGTTGGGGTGTCAGTGTTTTTCTTAGAATCAAGTTTCTGTTTTTCAATTTTGTAGTTTGGGGTGGACAACTGAAAACATTGGTCACTGGTGAGTACATTGCATAATTTACAGTCACTGGACGACTGAAAACATTGGTCACTGGTGAGTACATTGCAGAATTTACAGTCACAGTTTTTATCTTCAACACAAGGGTCTTGACCCTTACCTTTTTTGTGGCATCTCTCGCAGAAACTATGTGAGTCAAAACCTCCCTTAAATGGCTACATTCTCCTCGTTTCTTACCAGGTGATGCCACATTGCTCTATAAAGTGACAATTATCCTCACAAGTACACAAAAGCTACAAAACTTGCAATAATCTCACAAAATATCCGAAATTCTAGAGCTTGCCAAAATCCGTCTGCACAGTACATGCACCAAACAAAAAAGATGCTACGACATAACTCTGTCTAGACAGGAAGAAAGTATGATGCGCCACCTGGTGAATGCACAGTACTAGACCGGCCTGGCTGGTGGAAACACAGGATTGTTTTTTCTGTCGTTTGGTGGGTCGGTCAGCACCAACTGAATTAGCAATTGTCCATTGGATAGGATGTATTAACGCAATAAAAAATATGATTCTGAGATAACAATGATGACATTCATAAGAAAGGATAGATCTGTTATAACTTAATATTAATATTATAACTTAATATTGCCAACATCATTGAGCCAAATGCAAATTTGAGGATATGTAAAAGTAAATATTCAAGAAGAGAAAGTGAGTGAATTAAGTCTGCTCTGTATTTTCAAGGATTAAAAATATGCCGTGTCAGTGGTTACAGTCTCTCCAACAATTACTATTCAATTACACGTGGAAATAATTAACAGTACCAGGAAACAATCATTTGTACCTTGTCCCTGGAGTACCAAAATATATCTCATTTCTCTACCTCAATCTTGAATGAAAACCAAAAATACATGTGGTCACTCTTTCATGGGAATAACTCCATTTTAATAAACCTGTAAATAATAAATGTACCAGAGGGAATAATTTGTAAGAAGTTTGTCAAGTACCTGAGTGTCTCCCGCTTCTCTAGTTCAATCCAGTTCTTCTCCCCTCCTTCAATCATTTGGCTAAAGCTCCCTTTCTTCTTGAAGTAGAGGGCCAAATCAGTGGATAGAATAGCAGACTCCACTGTCTTGATGGCTTCTTTGTACAGCCGTGGGGAAAGGTTCATGAAGATATTGTTACCCTGAAAACACACATGAAAATATAAACAAATGCGTATACATACTGGTACCCACAAGAATATTTATTGTAAAATATTCTCGTTTGGTCGCATTGTTTGCTCCCGCCAAGGAAAAAGCACTAGTGAGGATAAGGTAAGGATATTTTACGCAATAAAAAGACACTGCATCAAACATCTTGGAACATTTCCATAACTAGGTGCACTTGGAGAGTAAAACACTCGACTGGATGTGACCAGTGTATTGTCAATATCAGCCATCTATTGTCATTTATATTTGACGCTATTTATAGTGACAATCACCTGCAGTACTTTTTAAAAAACCCACGTTTGATAGAGTAAATTTCTGTATAGATGCCAAATATATTTGCATAAGCCTGTGAAAGCCATGCTTTAATTTGCGATTTCTTTAATTATCTGTATTTTTAAGCAATAAAAACTATAATTTTTAAGTTGTGATAATAATACCTTTCTAATGATATAAATAACATATTTAAAGGTTACATGGTTTTTGAAATATTAATGGAAAATCAGGACTCATACTACATTCCTTTAACAAACACTTGTATCCCTACAAAGAAATAAATGAATAAAGAGACATAATGGTAGTAGTATTGCTGATGTCACAAGTGCTTTCATAATCACAGATTTCTGCCATGGAATTTGACTGGACAAAAACAATTCATGAAGAACATATCAAGATGTGATATTGATTTATGTATGTGATGAATAGGAGTAGATACCCAATTAAAAATAAGAAAATAACATAAGAGATGCCCATACCCCACAGTCTGGGGAAGTAGTTTTCAACACCATGAGATATAAAAAAGCAATAGAGTACAAAGATCAGGAGACTTTCAGAGCAAACAGTGTGACATAATGTTTCACACCTACATCTGCTAACCAATGTCCCTACTAAGTACCATTCTTACACCTTACAGTTTCTGAGATATAGCCCGAACAAGATTTTCAAACTCAAGGTCACTACGGCAAGGTCAAAAGTTAAATCAAGGTCACACAATGACGTTGCAAACCTGCACCCCTGAGAAATGTCCCTACCAAGTATCAACCTTCTACACATTACAGTTTCTGACATACAGCCTGGACAAGATTATAAAGCTATAGAAGAACTGACTATTATTATTATTATTATTATAGAGTCAAGGTCATTACTGTAAGGTCAAATCAAGGTCACACCATGATGTTACACACCTACATCCCCCAACCATTGATGCCCCTACCAAGTATCAATTTCCTACACCTTACAGTTTCTGTGATATAGCCCAGTCAAGAATTTCAAACTCAAGGTCACTATAGCAAGGTCAAAGATCATATCAAGCTCACACCATGATGTTGCACATCTACACCCCCAACCAATGTCCCTACCAAGTATCAACTTTCTACGCTTTAAAGTTTCCGAGATATAGCCCGGACAAGATTTTATAGGTCAAGGTCACTACGGCAAAGTCAAATCAAGGTCAGACCATGACGTTGCACACCTACACCCCCTAACCAATGTACCTACCAAGTATCAACTTCCTACACCTTACGGTTTCCGAGATATAGCCCGGACAAGATTTTAGAGGTCAAGGTCACTACGGCAAGGTCAAAGGTCAAATGAAGGTCACACCATTACGATGCAAACCTACAATCCCAAACCAATGTCCCTACCACAAATCAACTTCCTGCACCTTATGGTTTCTGAGATATAGCCCAGACAAGATTTTCAAACTCAAGGTCGCTACGGCAAGGTCAAAACAAGGTCTCATCATGATGTTGCACACCTACATCCCTTAACCGTCAGAAAATTTTCAAACTCAAGGTCACTACTATAAGGTCAACGGTTGAATCGAGATAACATCATGACATTGCACATCTACACCGCCCAACCAATGTCCGTACTAAGTATCAACAAGTATTTTTTCCACCAAATTTGAACTTTAATGTTGTAGTTTTTGAGTTATAAGAGCAAGGTGTACAGACAGGACAGAGAGACAGAATGAAACTGAGTAGAATAACCCTCTCCTATCACTGAGCGTTAACAATGTGAATAATGCTAATCAAAGCTGTCAGTACACAACTGTTACACTACTTGCAGAGTTTGGAGAGTTTAATGTGTACCCTTGGCCCTGTGGGAGAGGATTCAGAAGCCTTGAACACAATAATATGTTAAGTTGCTTTCATAAGTTGCTTTTATATCCTATACCCATGGAACTTGACAATAAGATAAGAGGGTCAGCTTACATTTAAACAGAGATCAAAGGTAAAATTTACTGAGAGTGCAAATTTATCACTAGTTATCACCATTCCCCAAGTTGTATGACTAAAAGTAAGGAAAATGGAAGGGCTTTAATGAATGTGTTTAACCTTGTATTAGGAGTTAAAGGTCAATTCTCATTGCACTAGGGATGGGATGGTAGACCCGGTGTCTCGGTATGAAGAGCATTTTCTTGCAATACCTTGATGAGATTTTAAAACTGCCACTTTGCTAGCCAACAGATAAAATAGAAGAAAGGGTTTAAAAATTAGAAACAACCCAAAATCTGAATAAATTATAAGCTTTAATCCCACGTTTTCGTGCATTTGCAGACTTTTATATTGGAAGCGACTGTGTTGGACAGAAATGCCATATGTTTTCGGTTATGACACTTTATAACCTAAGTCTTGCTTGTCAACACATATAATTGAAGGAAAACTTAAAATATTGGAAACATAGGCGATATCTTAAGAATTTAGACACTTTTATCCTATAGTTTTATGTATTTGGGGACTTATATTGCAATGTCGTTAAGAGGAAATGTTCATGTATGGATGGGTTGTACTAAAACGCGGAGTACCGAAATTAGTATGGTTTTGCATTGGCAACCTCCCAATGTACATATTTTTGGTACTGACCGATCTAATATTAATAAAATTATGGGATACAAGGTAATAATGTCTTCAGCTTTAGGTTTTGTTTCTAATACAAAGTGTTGTGATGGAATTCTACTGAAAGGTTTAGATACCAAGATACCAGTGAAATTTACCCTTCCCTAGATTGCAGCAGATTACTTTGTACATTTGCATTTTTTTCTCTTCATTTAACCCATTTCAAAAGGATAAGCATTAAATGTCTGTTAAATAACATTTTTCAAACAATGATCTGACACATATGATCGACTGAATAATATATTTTCTAGAAAATCTGCCAATTAAGAACCAATTTTCAAGTGTTAAGATTTTGTCTGAAACAAGTGAGCGAGGTGACAAATGGAAGGATAGATGGATAGGCAATGTAGTGACCATGTCCCCATTCACAGGACTGTTGTTGAATTGTTGAAAGAGATAAATATAGTTTCAATTTTTCTCAAAAGAATTACTTTATAATAGTTTAAAATCATTTAAGACAACAGGACACTTACATCACTATTAAGAATCATGACACACTGATCAAAGTGGTGGTGTTCCATGGTGGATGTGGAATACAGCTGTGCTATTGGACTTTCAACTCTGAAAAAAAAAAAAAGTAAATAATTAAATAAATAATAAAAATTGCAAATTTAATAAGTAAATTAAATTTTTATAAGTTAATACCCTATCCAATGGACAATTGCTAAACCGGTCGGCGCAGACCGGCCCGCCAAACGCCAGAAAAAGACGTCCTGTGTTTCCACCGGCTGGCCGGTCCCAGTACTGTGCATTCGCAAGGTGGCGCATGGTATTTACTTCCTGTCTAGACAACATGACGTCATAGCATCTTTTTCGTTGTCTAAAACTATTAGACCCCTAGTAAGCTGATAGCGGGGTCGGTGGGAGGGTCTTGTGTGTCCATTGGATAGGGTATTAACTTATAAAAATTTAATTTACTTATTAAATTTGCAATTTTATTGCGTTAATACATCCTATCCAATGGACAATTGCTGAATAACTACCGCTTGGTCGGCGGGTAAGTTACTAGGGACTTATGTGAACTCACAAGTAATAGCAAATTTTAACCTACGGTCTAGGCTGACTTCGTCAGGAGACCTATAGGTCCAGGCCTGGGTTGACTTTAAGGTCAGGAAACCCTGCAAGGCCATGGTCGGTTGCCAGCAGCCGGTTACCCGGGGCTATACCGCCGTCGCCCCCCCCCCCCCCCCCCCCCTTTTGCAGACCTGCTCTGAGGTAGGGGAAGAGAGGGATGAGTTCAGTCCCAGAATGCAAATAAACCTCCCAAAGGAAGCACGCCACTCTTAATTCTTATGTACATGAAGAAACTGTTTATACATATATACAAATCTCCTCAATCTACGGGCCACTTGTGGATCTGCTGAGCAGCCACTACCGAGCCCAATTGGTAAAGCTCTGAATCAGCCCAAGCCCCGCCCTTCATATAGAACTGTGTGAAGGTATTGTGACTTAAGTGGCAGGCTGACAAGATTGGATCTAAGGAGACTCCCGACAGGAAGGCCTTAGAAGCAGCAAAGGCCCTGACATCATGGGCTTTAACCTGATGTTAAATGTGGGCCTCCTGGTCAGAGAGCTCATAACATAGGATCACAGTCTGCTTGATCCAAGAGGAGATAGTGGCAGGTGAGATGTCTTTGTTGAAACCTTTCTTAAAGGAGACAAAAGCCACCTCCTTATTCTGCCCGATGTCTGAGGTCCTGTCCAAATAGTAGCATAATGCTCTGACCGGACAGAGGGACCTGTCAGACTTGAGGGATCTATCCAGAGTCGAGGCCAGGGCTGTTATAACCCCAGGGGCCACACTGGACACTCTATGGCCAGCTGATTCTAGGATAGAAAGCTGGGTGATGGATACAGGGACACCTTTGACCAATCGGATTGGTGTCCAATATATCAGTTTTGCCAGGCATGAATCTCACTTTGCACTTGCCCGACCCAAGGGCCAAGAGGAATACCGTCTTGAAGGTCAAATGCTTCAAGGGGGCCTCCTTGATTGGATCAAAAGGAGTCTCAGCTGGTGCACGGCCAGTGAGAAGTTCCAGGAGGGTATGCCACTCCTGCCTCTGGGTCTGTCTCTCAGGAAACTATCCAGGAGACGAGCGAGATTTTCGTCCTTACTGATGTTAAAGGGTGAATTTCCCCTTTATCAACAATGAGTGACCTATAACCATCAATGGTGTTGGGCTGTTTGCCAAGCATGTATCTCACTTCTACGCTTGCCCGAACCCAGGGCCAAGAGGAAAACTGACTTGAAGGTCAAATGCTTCAAGGAGGCCTTTAATTGGTTCAAAATGAACCTTGTCAGCTGGTGCAAAAAACCAGGGAGAGGTTCCAGGAAGGGGTTACCCTCCGGCCTTTGGGTCTGTCTCAGTGGAAGCTATCCAGGAGACGAGTGAGATTTTCATCCTTACTAAAATTGATGGGCAAATTTCTAGACCATCAGCAATGGCTGACCTGTAACCATCAATGGTACTGGGCTGCAACTTCCTGTCCTGAAACAGGTACCTAAGGAAGTAAACAACTGACTTTACAGGTGGTGCCCGAAGTCCACCTGATGAATGATACATCACTTGGTAAAAATGACCCATTTGCCTCATAGACTGATCTGATTGACCCCCCTTTGAGGAGCCTCAATTCTTGCTGCCACTGCCTCAGACAAGTCCTGCTCCTCGATTGCTGAGGCTCTAGGAGCCCTGCATGGAGATTAAGATTTGTCAGATTTCTGTGAGGGATCTGATCGAATGACTGTGAACAGGCTGGACAGATTGGGCAGGCTCAGCGGGATGTGGCTGGACATGGCCACTAGATCCCAAAACCAAGGCATGTTGGGCCACTCCGGAGCAATCAGAATGATTCTCTTACATGGGGAGTCTCGCAACTTCACCACTTTGCCCAATATGGCTGATGGTGAGGTGTATGCTTTTAGATCCTACCATGGCCGACTGAGTACATCCACTGCTGTGGCCAGGGGATCCGGTACCGGTGGCACAAAAACAGAGGCGACTTGTTGTTGAACCTCGTGGCAAATAAGTTTATTTGGGCCGGTGCCACCTACTGCATAGAGTGGAAGACCTCTGGAAGGAGAAACCACTGTTTGGATGGTCTGGCCTAGCCTGGACAGCCTGTCTGCTACCACATTAGGCCGGCTTGGAATGTGTCGTGCTTAGAGTCACTTGTTTCCTGGTACCCAGGTCAAGATTCTCCATAGTAGGGCACAAAGTGGGCCCGACCTCATTCCTCCTTCCTTTATGTATGACACTACTGTGGTGTTGTCAGTTGCTACAAGTACTATCTTGTTTAAGCAAAGGTCTTAGAACTCTTTAAAGTCAGAAAAACTGCTTAAAGTTCTAGATAGTTTATATATACAACTTGCTTCCCGGAGGGGACCAAGTTGCTCCTGCCAAGTGCTCATCTAAGTGAGCGCCCCACCCTTCTATTGATGCGTCTGTAAATATTTGCAGAGCATGTTTTATTGGGTGTAATGGTTGGCCTGTAAGTGCATTGTCTTCCTTCAGCCACCATTGTAAATGGGGGTGCAGGGACCTGGGGACTTGGATCACCTTTTCCAGTGATTCTGGTGCCCTCCAGCTGTTTTTGAGATGCCCTGTATGGGTCTCATATGAAGTCTGCCTAGATTAACATGCTTTTCTGTAGATGTTAGTAACCTATCAAGGACATGAATTCCCGGACCGGGCAAGCCGGTAGGGATAGCAGTTTTAACAGTCTCTTGAAGGTTCTGTACCCAGTCCAGGGTCGGTCGGAACCGATCAGACCTGAAGTCGAAACTGGTAGCCTACAAAATCAAAGTCTTGATTGGGCTCCAGCTCTGATTTCTCTAAGTTCATTCGCCTACCCAGTTGCTGACACATTCCTGTGTATTTTGGAGACAAGCCTGGTGGGATCTAGCACTCACCAACCAGCCGTCTAGGTACTGGTGGCCTCTTAAATCCTTGTGTATGGCCATCAATTTCACCTGCTTGGTATCACGGTGAACTCCACAGGTGCTGTGGACAACCCGAATGGCCGGGCCTTGAGTTGGTATGCCTGACCTTGGATGTGAAATCTCAGGCATTTCCTGGATTGTTCTTGTATAGGTATATGGACGTAGGTATCCCTCCTTCAACAGTTGTACTACCTAAAGTCCAGTCCCCAAGGCTTCCTAAGTTCCCAAAAAGAGGGCTTAGTCTGGACCTTATAGGCAGATTGTGTGCTACATTTGGGACATTTGGTATTCTGACAATATTTCCTGTCCCTCCGGACACTGGTCCGGTCTGGTGACAATGATCCAGGTTAACAGTCTCTCTGTTTTTATTGTAGTCTTATTTTCACATTAATAAACTCTTTGCTCCGGGCCAGCAGCCTGCAAGGTGCAGCATTTACAGAGCAATTGTAATATGTGAGATGTCAGTGCCCTGGCCGGACCTGATGACAAAATTGATTATTATCTCTGCAGTCAAGTCCAGCACCGATAACAGGTTGTTGAGAGGTGTGATAAGGGAAGGTTGCCTGGCAGTAGCTTGGGAGACTGTCCTATCATCAAGATCACTGACCAGTTTAAGAATTCTCTGTAACCCAATTAACCTTAGGCAACTCTGTCCGGTACCCGGACTCCATACCCGGTACTTTACTGTAACCAGTAATTCTTGTAACCGGCAAAAACTGGCAGGTTGGGGTCACCAACGAATTTCGACAGCTACTGATCTATATTTAGCCAGCTTTTTTTTTTTTTTTTTTTTTTTTTTTTTTTTTAAACCAGTTGGGTTGAAGTACTACAGTAAGGACTGTGTAGCCAACACCCTGTTAGTAGACTTGTAACCCATAGAATGAAGCAAGTGTACAAGGCTGTGTAGCCAGTACCAGTCGGTACACTCTGTAGCTAGTTGCTGAAGTGTACAAGGCTGTGTAGCCAGTACCAGCCGGTACACTCTGTAACCAGTTGTTGAAGCCAGTGTACAAGGCTGTGTAGCCGGTACACTGTAACTAGTTGAGGCTACTGTATAAGGCTGTGAAGCCGGTAGCCGGTCGGTACATACTGTAACCAGTTATTGAAGTAACTGTACAAGGCTGTTTAGCCGGTAGTCAGTCGGTACACTCTGTAACCAGTTGTTGAAGTAAGTGTACAAGGCTGTGTAGCCAGTAGGTACACCCTGTAACCAGTTGCTGAATGAAGTTTACAACTATCTTGTGTTGAATTCAGTTTCCTCCATTAATTCCTCTGTAACCGGTTGTTGAAGCAAGTGTACACTCTGTAACCAGTTGTTGAAAACAAGTGTACAAGGCTGTATAGTCGGTACTGGTTGATACACTCTGTAGCCAGTTGTTGAAACAAAATTTCTCAACTATCTTTGAACGCACGTCTTATTTGTAGATTTTGACAGTTGCTGGGGAAGCCCTTGTGAGCTATATTTAGAAACAAATGTTGGTCGGTGTGTCACGTGACCAGCTTGCTGGTCGGAGGGACAACGTGATTGGCTGGTTGGAGATGACGATCAGCTTCGTGAACTGGTCGGAAAATCACGAGACCAACTTCGGGGACACGCCCTCACTAGAGGTGTTCTTTCCTTATATCACAGTAAACGTAAGCTTACTGGTCGACTGATGTCTGTAGCAGAGAAGTCTGTACCAGTACGTTGGAGGTGGATTACAGGAACTAAAAAACTGGAATCACAGTAGACGTGAGTGCAAAGAATGTACTTCCGACCTTCTTGTTCGGTGAATCACGTGATAAACTTCGTGACTGGTCGGTGAAAACACGTGACCAGCTTCGTGAAGACACGCGATTGGCTGACTGGGTATGACGTCAGAGGTCGCGTTCTTTTAGCTGGCCGGTCGGCTGATGCTTTAAAAGCAGAAAAGCCTGGACCAGTGCACTCTGTAGATGAAATTCCTGGCCGGTCTGAAGTCGGTTCTTCTTCTCAGCCGGCTGTACACTCAAACCAGTTTCCTGGCCATCCACTGCCCTTACTACCGACATAAGTGCCGGGTCCATAAGGGTGGGACTGAGAGTGACAAAAGTTCCTTCTATGTAGAAAATACTTGAGAGGTCGGTTGAAGAAATCTGAAGAATTCATCTCATGCTTCTGATTAAAAAGCACCAAATACTCGAGCTGGGCTGGTGTGACTGATGCTTTACAGCAGAGAAGTCGGTACCAGTGCGCTCTGACGAATGCATCTGTGATGGGGAATTCCTTCCATTCACAGATTTCAAAACTACGTAGACTGAAGATCTCGTGTAGAGACGTTTCTATGGTGATTGTAGCTGGAAGGTTATAGATGAAAAATTCAAACAAAAGACACGGATAAAAATACCTGTTAGAAGTATATCCATAATTCCTCAATATTGTTGATCTGCCCCTAACAACACAAAGGTTGAATGGGAGGAAACTAGTAAAATGGCTGCCTTCATATATCTCGTCGATTACTGCCCTATCATCAATAATAAATTGAGCCAACTAGGGAGCGTTTCCAGCAGATTTCTAAATGTATATCCGTGCTTGACCAGCTGGTAACACTTTACAAAGAAACTCTCCACATATAAGGTTTAAAATCCGTCATAAAGCACACTTTTCCTTTAAATTTCTGGAGATGTTGAAAACACGTCTGCACAGTACACGCGCCAAACGAAAAAGATGCTATGACGTCATGTTGTCTAGACAGGAAGTAAATACCATGCGCCACCTTGCGAATGCACAGTACTGGGACCGGCCAGCCGGTGGAAACACAGGACGTCTTTTTCTGGCGTTTGGCGGGCCGGTCTGCGCCGACCGGTTTAGCAATTGTCCATTGGATAGGATGTATTAACGCAATAAAATAGCAATGTTTTACTCTAAAAACTACATAAAAATTCAATGTAAATCATCATGAATGTTACATCAATAAAATAACAGTAAATTTTGACAGAAATAATAATTTTCTAAAAAAATTGTCATTGCGGAAAATTATCTGTTATCAGGAATGAGCTTTGTGTTGATAACATCCAAGCATCAATGTGAAATGCAAAAGCTGAGCTATACATTATATTCACAATGTTTCATCATCCACCAAAAGCTGTATTTGACCCGTATAGCTGGATATACGGAGCGGAATATACATTTTTGTCTACAACGGCACCCCCTATCATGGATAATTAGGGCCAATAACTTCCGGTTTTTCACCAATATCTTGGAAACTATGTAACCTACAAATATGTATTATATATCATTAGAAAGGTCCTTTTACATCGCTTTTGTTTGTTGTTCATGCATAAAATCCATACAGAAATGAGTGAGATATTGCAAGTTAAAGATTGAAGTTTTATATTCACTGGTGCCCATGTTTTTTGACAGCTTTTTTTAAGATTCTTTCATTTAGTATGGATTTATTTAACTCATAAATCACGCAAAATGGTGGATAATAAAAGTGAAACATCCCCCATTAAACACATACAGAAAAAATGTATCACTCATGAAGATTACAATATATTACTCGTGCTTTGCACTCGTATAATATTCTTATCTTTATTTGTGATATAGTTTTTCTGAATACGTCGTTTGAGAAGCTTTCCTAGTGTACACCAGCCATATATTTAGTCATGGGTGATACAGTAAAAAGCGACATTGTTCATTGAATATCAAGTGACTTAAAATGCATCTACTTAAATATCAATTCAACATTTCAATTCAAAAAGCCCTCTACAGGCCCTCAGTGGCCTAGTGTTTAGTAGGTTTGGTATCTACTCATACGCTGTTATTTTTGGATGGGTTCGATTCCCATGGTTGACAATACCAAGCACCTGTCCCAATATGACCCTGGCGGTAATGTAAAAGTCCAATCTTGGTATTGAAAAAAGCCTCCAAAGGACATGATACGTAAGGGGTTGGATCATGGTTCCATAATTTACACATTTCTGGACTGAGGGCACTAACAGTGGGGGTGTGCCATACTTACTTGCTCTGGAAAGTGTTGTTGGTGCCCCTGTGGTCGAGATCATGTGACAAGCAGGCCACCAGTAGTGAGAAAACCTCCAACTTCACAAAGATACGGTCCATACCACTAGTCTGTGGAAACAGAATGGATAGTCTGCTGTATTTTTGCTCAGATATTGAGGATATTGAGGATATTTATAAAATATTCAGCTATTTATCGGCAAAATTCTTCTCTTATCCCGACAAGTGCTTTTCAACATTTTAATTTTTTTTTATCACATTCATCTTAATGAATCTGATTTTGTGTAGGATGTATACACAATTGATATCACTCCCTATGGTGTAGTTTTTGCAGTAATCGCTCAGGAAGTGTATTTGTACTCACCACACACATGGTACACATGGTCTGAGCTACATTCAGGGCATGCCTCCAGTTGTGGTAGGTCACAGGACGGTAGTTTCGCTTCACACTGAGGATCCAGCGACACAGCACCTGAAAGTCAGGATTATATGTTGAACATCACTTTAACACACTGCAGTGCTCATATTACGTCTGTCAAAACCACAACAGGGAAGCTTGAATGGAGAGTAGTGAGTTATATTTAGTAATAATATATGACATTTATGCATTAGTGAAAAATTGGATGCCTTTGGTGGATACAATTACATAGCTTTACATAGCATTACAGCTCTTTTGTTAAGACTCATCACATCGTTGTACAACAGAATTAATGAAAAGTAAATGTTGAGGCAATATTGATGTTCTTATATATGTATATCTTGATAACAATTTCCTATTTTTATCATTAAAATTTCTTTGAAAACATCAAAATTGTCCAAAGCCAATACTGGAATAAAATGTTAAAGGCAAATCTACCTGAATGTCAAATGCTGGGCTTTAAACTAACCTCATAAGGCACTCGGAAGGCCTTCATAACACCAATGTCCACAAACATTTTAACTGCTGCAGCACAGGTTTCCATTTCATTCATGGGCATGTCGTTAAAGTCGTACTGATACAGGTGGATCTTTTCTGGGTTGGGGAGCTCCATTTTCTGTATTGAAAACAGATGTATTGTCAATAAAATACTACAAAAACTTAGTGTTGTGGTTGAATGCGAATTTTAGAACCGGTTTCCGAAAGTAAAAATTCGGCGAAAAACCGGGTACGTTTGATTTATAAAACGTGAAGAAATAAGTTTTCAACCGCGTACATGAGCTTTAACTCGTATATAAATAAGGAACCACAAGGGACTTTTTGAAGACTTTCGAGGATAAAATATGTGATATATCAATAGAATATTATAAAATACTGTGAAATATTTGTTGCAGTTCGATATTTTGGTGAACTTAAGGTAAAATAATGAAATATGAGATGAAACCGGTTTTGGTTTGAAGAAAACGAAACGTAACCGGATCACTGTCTTTCGGTCGGCAAATAGGTTTCCGGTTTACCGTCTTCAACACTACAAAGACTTCATTAGGTGAAAGATTTCATTGTAAAAAATTAATACACATCCAAATAAAATATCTAACAGCTGCAATAGTAGTACAACACAGAATCAAATGTAACAAACATTTTTTTTCTTTTCTTTTTTACTTTGACAAAAGTGTTCAGTTATAGCTTCCCACTGAAATAAAGTAAACTTTAAATTCATATTTCAGTTACTGATATAGCGACCTTGAGCCTTGAGGATTTTTTTTTTTGGGGGGGGGTTTGAATTTTACAGTTTTAAATGGAGTACAAACTGTAAAAGTCTCCACTAAGAAAATAGCATATCTATGGGGGAGCAGATAGTATCTTTCTATCTTGAGGAAAAGACTTACTATTTTGTGGTAAAGATACATCTGAACAAAAAAAAAACAACAAAAAAACATCACTCCTGGCCATGCTATTTTAAGATATCCCTTTTTCAGACTACTTTCTCTGATAGATAATGTACATGAATTTCTTCTTGCTTATACCCCAATCACATTAATTGTGTAATTAACTGCAAACACTTCCTATCCTTCAACTACTGTCCGAGGTTTGTATGCAAACTTGTGGCACAGTGGAGAAATGTCCAATACCTAAAATGTGCATCCTATGGAGTTTTAAAAAGTGTAAAAACCTCCGCCTCACCATGAGATGGAATATTTGCTACAGTAACTGAAGGTGTGGTGTGGTGTGACTCAGTCCTTTTTCAGTGTAATACAGCGACATAAGATGAGTGGAGGTAAATGGACATTTCGCCACTGTATCACAAGTTCGCATACACACTTCAGAGGGTAGTTGAAGGACAGGGGCTTTTAGCCTAATACCTATAACAGTGGGTTATAACACCTGTATTGTGATGGATTAACCATATCTCTGAAGATATGAGACATCCTGGGAGACGGTTGCCCTGTTGAGTAAAACCTATAACTGTGGGAGGTACCGTCTGTAATGTGATTGGGGTATCTAGTTAAAGAGCTATCCCAATGATGAATTCTCAATTTCTTTCTCCATTTTGCCAAGGACCTTACCATGAGTTCCTCAGTTTCTTCCAGGCTGGCAGAGGCATGATAAGAAAGCACCTCCAGTGCCACAGTCTGCTTTGCCATCAGCTTACAGGCACCCTCATACATCTGGCAGTTGTGTATACCCAACCCACAGAAGATGGAGAATGCCTACAACCAGAAAGCAAGGTTCATAATTGTGTTGTTAATAGAATACTGTTACAGTGCTGCCTGGTTGTTGTCGAAAAAAGCAACAAATCACAACAAAGTGTTGTGGGATTGATTATGAAAAAACACTGTATTTTACAACTTACAGGGCCAATAAAAACCTATAAGCTTGGTGAAAGAATGCTTCTTAATGATATAAACACAACATTTTAAAGCTTTTTAAGTGCCTCATGATATAAACTCTTACTTTAACTTTTGTCTCATGCATATGGGTATCTATGCTTCACCACATTTAAGTCACTGGCAAGAAATAAAACTACTGGATTTCATTCATTTCGGTGTTCCAACTTTCCCAAAATATTTCTGTATATACCTGACCCACACTGTTTATTAATGATACTACTATACAGATTCTATGTTAAGAAAATTACCTGGATTAATTATCAACATGACAACATAACATGACAAAACATAACATGACAAACCAAAATCACATAGTTACAAACTGCTTGATGACTGACAACCTGACATTATGGAATGTCAATTTATAAATTACTTCTTTATCACAGGAAATATGTCTAACTATGTGTTCCACTTTTAACACAGGCAAAATAACTATTGAACTTTTCTCATGTTTACTGTTTAATGTCTATCATCACTGATGTGACATTAACTGTAATTGTAGTCAGCGTACAAATGGTAAAAAGATACACAATACACACTGGTAAACTTTATACAATTACCTCTAGTATGTTGATGTCTGTGTCAGTAAAGGGTTTGTTGGAGAGCTTATTGACAAGTGACACCACTCCAATACAGCGCTTCTTCTCATTGGTGATAGGGATACTGAGCAGACCCTTCACTTTCAGACCGTCGTAATCCTCTATCTGCAAAACAAAACCTTAATAAGGGCTACAGCTTCATTATCTTCTGAGTCAGTTGAAAGTAAGACTGTAAATAAGTACTCCCAATTTGTTTAAAATAGTTTTATCAAGTACTCAAAACTCAATTTTGTGCCTCTTGAAATGAATGGTTACCAGACTATAAATCAATTTATGCCAGATATAAAGTGGTTAAAATATAGCTTTAAAACTTTTTATTGTACCTGTTTATGTTCATTTTTCTTTTTTTCTTTTGATTTCAACAAGACTCTCCTGCTAACAACAGCCACTGGGAATGTGAAGGAAAGTCAAACATCTAGAGTCATAAACTCATAATACTATGTCTCTTTTATCAGTGCTTCCATGCTGGGTAACAAAATGTCAAAATTGTGACCCTGTAGGTCAGGGATCAAACTACACTCACTTTCTGCTAAAGAGGAGCCACAAAGCTGGGTTATTACTGTCTGTTCACTGTTCAGGACTTAAAATTCACAAAATGTTAACAAGTGTGAGCGATTTCTAATATTACATGCCATGACGCAGTACATTTGAACCAACAGGGAACTGATTCTGCAGGAAACCCAAAGCAATGAAGAATACAAGAGAGGACTTCTTTTAGAAGAAAACTTCTCTAAATAACTATATATCTTATTATCTTATACAAGTCATTGTTTATTTTTTGTATTACCCACATTCTTCAAGAAGAATGATTAGGCAATTTCAGGATCATCATGTCCAAACATTATCTTGGTTAAGTACAAACTCGAACTGTTGCTTTCATCAGACGGCAGTTAAAACATACAAGAAAACTTTTTGTCTAAGGTTTGATTTTGATACAAAAACACTCAATAATAAGAAAAGAATTCTAATCTTTATCCAATTGCTGGGTGTAACATGTACAACAGCAATTTCCTTTACTAATGTTAAATACACATGTACATAATTTGACTCACATTGATTACATTCAATTCGATGAAATTGCATATGGATATTTATAGATATATATAATATATGGATATAAAATGAAATGATTGAGAAAATACTCCTCTAAACTACCAGTATAAAAATTCTAATTATTTACACATAAACACATTTATTAATGACAAAAAGGTTAAACATGCTGCCGCTCCCACAATTCCAACTTGCTCTTTTAAAGCCTTAATAAATAAACAGGGAGCATATAATTAAAAAAAAAATATCCAGGAAAAATTAAGTTCTATGTTTAATAAGCCCTGTACTAGTGTACTAAGGCATTTTTTATACTGACTGACTGACTGTGGAATACAGCCACTTTGTAGAAGGTGTGTCACATACAAATTGAGTTAATTGTTGTATTATATAGGGGGAAATAGGCCCTAAACCAACACAAATAATCTCATTTCTGAATAATCCCATTCACTTCTCAGTCCTGTACATTAAATCTGGACCCAACATTACAGGTTTAGTGGTAACTCAGTAAGAAGCCCCATACAAAGTAAGGACAACAAAACCCCCATGCAAAGACACTGAATAAATCTGACTCCACAATATATTCTGTAGCTGCAGTTCTGGCTGGAATGAAAGGCCTATCAGTCATAATGCACACTTAATGGAGCTGGCACACATCATCCCATTATCCAATCAGAGGAAGCTTTTCAAAAGGACACAGCTGATATAAAATTGTTAAGTTCAGTAAACTACGTACTTCACCAGCACTAGGATCTACTTAAGTACTTAAGGTATGAGTTTACTGTGGTTGTTTATTGGTAAGCTGCTTTAATAATGTACAGCATATTTAGGGTGCAATATTGATATCAGTATTAGGCCTGATTCGCGCAATTTTATGGCCAGTCTTAAAATTTTACAAAGTTATCAGCCTATTGCTATTGCATCAACTTTGAGGTCAGGTGAGATTGTTTTTTAGTTTCTAAGCCATCTGTAACTATTTTCCATTGAAAGGCACACTGTTGGGACATTTACTGTCACCAAAACAAAGCACATTGCCGAGGTTTGTCTTTAACATTCTCATTTTTTATATGTCTAGATATTTTAATGGGGCTTACTAGACTAACCCAAAGTCAATAAAATTATCAATAATCTGCTGAAGCTTCTAGTATGTCTGTACATTGTACAGTTTTAGCACTGTTGAAAGGTCTCACATCTAAACAAGACATTGCTTACAGCTAGGCATGCATATAGGACATTTACAATGACTACATCTTGCCTTTGTGTGCAGAATCTTAGGTATTCAGGTGCGAACATGCAAATATTATGGTTTATGGAACATATCTCAGTCACAAAGATTCATGCAGTTAACACATTCATACATGTTACAAATGTCTTACCTTTCTATGATTCAGAATACAAAAATCCTTATTTTGTTAAAGCAAATGATACAACAGAAATGGGGATAATACATGTCAAAAGATTTTAACATTTATTTTTTTTCTCTCACTGTTATCTCACAAATATCATATCATGTTTATGCCATCTCCTTTCCGTGACAAAATAGACCACACACCTATTTTACTTCTGTTTACTTTTATCTTTATACTAGAAAATTAAGAATATATTATGATTTATAACAGAATTATTCATGGGCTAACACAACCATTTAAAATAGGCAGTTAATTCATCAAAAATCATGAGTATTAATGTTATAGTGTATAGAAAATCTAAAGAGTTATAGAAATCTAAAATTCGCCACATATCTGAAATTCGCCACATGTGAAAATACTAATAAAATAAATGAATTGTGGTGAGATTTGTTGAATGTATAGTAAATTAAGGCTTTTTGAACTGAAAAATACCAATTTTTAGACAAAAACATCATTTTCTTCATAAAATTAACTAAGGTTTTAAAGGTGGCGAATTTTAGATTTCTTACTCTAAGTAGTTGTGTTCAAACTGCTTTAAGTAGAGCGCTTTGAGGAGACTACCTCATGATGAAACAATGATACAGTGACATATTTTTCAGTTTGGTATCCTGCCAATGCAAAACTCATTCTGAGACACTGAAAAAATTATGTTCAAGATGAAATAGTCCAACTGACAGAAAATGATATTGATGAAATAAAACATGCAAGTTTCACTTAAAGAGATCCTTATAATAATATACGACAAAAGCTTATTTTGTGCAGTTTTATTTTTCAGATTTGTGGTTTGTTTCTAATATTTTATGTCATCCAACAAACATATGTACTGGAAACTGAGATGCCCGTTTTCATGTTTATTTCAATAAAATTGGATCACCCAACTCATCCCTTCAATTACATTGAAATGAATGTTACAGACGAGCTTTTCCATCTACTAGTCCTAGATCAGTAAAAGTTTTTTCCTTGTGTTTTGGGGATTAAACTGGAGTTTCACTCTATTTGAGAAAGTTGTTGACTGCAACAAAATTGATACTTCATGCAGACAAAAAGCCTAATTTCTGACACAATTTCCTGTCACAGACAAACAGATAAAGCTATGAGTGTCAAACTAATGTGCTTTGTTTTACTGATATTTTGAAAATCTCTCTGACCAAACTGGAAGGAATTTTATCACCAGTAAATCTATTAGTGTTACGATCGAAAGTAAATATTGAAACCGGGTCCCGAAAACAAAAATTCGGTCAAAACCGGATTCGTTCGAATTAGTTTCCACCAAACTGTCGTCAAGCTGTAAAATTTTCTGTGCGTGTACATGAACAATTATTTCAACTAAATTGCGGTTTATTTTATGATAAAGTCAGAAATTTGGCGTATTATTTCAGTATATATTGGGAAAATATTAACAATTAAATATATTTAAGTGTTTCTGTGCAATATTTTGTATGCTAGATGTGAAATATGTGACATTTCGGGAACCGGTTCTTGGACTTTTGTCACCGGATTTCGTTTACGTGTATATAAATCGAATAGAAACCAACTATCCGGTTTGCAGTCTTTACCACTAAAATCTATTAACTTACTAAATATGATAAAGTGAAAGATATAAACATTCTGTTATAGGGATAATATTGTTACAATGCAAAAAAGCTAGTGGAAACATATCTTTACAATGAGTTATCAGATAATAGTGATCTGTAAAACAGCAGCTTAAAGGTCAAATTTATGCAAGATAACACCTGAGGCTATATTAATCCATGTAAACATAATATTGAAGTTTTGGTTCATGTTTAACCAGATTTACACTGAAGTCAATAAGTAAATAATGTGTACTTCAGAGAGATTACTTTCCAGTTCATTTGTAGTAATTATAAATTGAAGAAAACTGATAAAATGTTTCTACTTACTTCTGATTCTTCTGAAGCGCATTCAATGTCAGCAATATTGAAAGGCTGAAAAATATAATACAAGAGAGTTAATCATAATATAAAAATGAAAAAAAAAAAAAAAAAAAAAAAAACCACATACAAGGTAATTATACAACTTTGATGTTATTTATCCAAAAGCAATAACCAGAGACTTAGTCTTAGGACATACTGAAGGATTGTTGCGACAGATGTCCCAATTTTATAACTGGGAATACTTAAATATGTCCTGTCTATTATAATGAAGCAAAGAAATTATCCAATTTGTCTTGGAACCATTCCCAGCTGAACTTTCAGTCCTCAGGACTTTTGACACCATCTTATACAATTTCAACATGTCCAGATAAAACAGGGATACGGCTAGACTAATTATCACAAGATTAGATGCATTGACTATTGACAATAGAATATGACCAAGTTGACCAACTCAGATCCCCGACTACAAAGGACTCCACGGATCTGTTGGCAATGAAATGAGGGTACAGACCAATTTTATGACAAAAAATTTGACTACCCATGACAATATAAAGCCAAGTTTTTACACCAGTTATTTTTTATTTTATTTTATTTATTTATTTTTTTTTTTTGTGGTTGGCTCATTGCCAAGTTATATTTTTGTATAATTCAGGAACAACTGATAGTTGCTCAACCCATTTCTTTGAAGTATCTTTGTCACAACGAAACACTGACTACAAATATTTTTTGTATGGATGCATACTTTTGACTCCATGATCGATGTTTGTTCCCATTTTTCCAATATGAATATTCACGGGTCATACTGTGTCGAACTCCCAGCACTAATATCTACAGGCACTCAACCAACAGGCCCATACTTAGGTTCAGCAGAGAAAAATACTGGATCACAATTCGAATAAAACCTGCCCATACCCCAGACTCATCCCCGTACAAGTGGGAAGGAAATGGTCAAAAGGAGAGTACCTGTCCACTTGGTACACCCTTGGTAAAAACTAAATTAAAGAGAGAATTACACAGATAAGTCAAGATAAATCTGTCATGGTTGTGAAAACCTTTGGATGTTGGGCTGATGAGACTTGCCACCACTTTGAGGCATTTTGTAACTGGTGAATGTTGTCCCTGTTCTATTTATTAAGTGTTGGGCTTGTTAGCAAGTCAACCATCACAGTATTCCTACCAGTGATGTGCCAGTTTATCTTATTACAAATGAATATCACAAATAAAATCTGTTATGATCCACAGTGAACTGAAAAAAATTCACGGGGTGGTGGGGGGTTGTGTATGTGTGTGGGGGTGTACAGGTGCGTGTGTTAATGCCGTCACCGTGAATCCATGTTTGGTGAAGCCTTTTTCAAGGAAATCCTTCACCAGAACTGAAAGACTAATTTGTAACTACTGAATATCCAGGAACAGACAGGTGATAGAGAAGGCATTCAGGATCCAGAGAAAACCTCTTGGGAAACCTGGACTACAGCAGCAAAATATTAAAGATGATCCACCTGCATGAGCCAGAGGAACATCTTGATGAGGTTGTGAATGAGAATCATTATCCCTCAAGATTAGCCAAAGAATAACAAGATAGAGGCCATGATATGACTGGAGTCTGTCACAGTGCCCCACTTTTTCCATTTGACCCAGTGGCTTTAAGATAAATTGGACTGAAGATAGTAAAATCCCTGACTTTACAGCTATCAGCTTTAATATTCTCCCACATTTTAATGACCTTCTCTATTTTGTTTTGTGACATATATGGTTACTGAAACTTTGGTCCCGATTTCAAAATCAGCAAGTTGGGGTGAAATTCTCAAGTACTAAACCAAATTTTACTCTTTGTCTTCTGAAAAAAAAACTGAGTCTAGTGAGGGATTAATTATAGAACAAAATAATTTTTCAATTTCTTTCTGCATAAAATGACCACTCATCCAAAATAAAGATTTATAAGAAATTTCACACAATTTCAGCACCAAACATATAGCACTAGATATTCATCCATTTTAAGTAGGGGTGTGACGAGTACAAATAATTTGGGTTGATTGCTCGCAGATAAAAACTCGACTCAACATCGAGCTCTCGCGACATTTAGTATCCACCATAACAGAAAACGATATCCAATATGGTGGCTCCCATAAACAAAAAAAATATATAAAGATAAAAGCTTTGAATCGCTTGAATTAGCTATTGTCAGCACATAATATCAATAATATTATGTTACAAATAGTGGATTATGCGATTTAATGAAAATTGAAAATTTTAATTACTTAAATGTAGCTTTTATAAGCTACAAGCTTACCATGTGGGACTTAATGCTGTTCTCGGGTGGCCATACCCGGGGCCAACGTCTTAGAAAAAAAGATCGTTCTTGTTAGCCACCGGATATACTGGCAGTTGTTGTCACGTGATAACTTCTGACCAATCGCCCTACTTTCTCGTTGAAATTTTTTACAACCTACTCCTCAGCTGTAAACAGCGGGGAGGCAGGGTGGGACTCTTCTAAGTCCCACATGGTAAGCTTGTAGCTTATAAAAGCTACATTTAGGTAATTAAAATTTTCAATTTTATTACGCTACAATAGCTTACCATGTGGGACTTAATGCTGAATGCAACCGCCCGGTGGCGGGATTACAGCTGAGACTGGAAGATATGTCATTTTTTCTAAGATTTTGAATTAATACGTAAAGAATAGTGCCAGAAATACGAGTCTGAGTCCCATTTACAGTGCCCCGATCCCGAAGACCGGGCCTGTAATGAGCCAAAAACCTGAGTAAAATGTGAGACAGTGTTAAACTGTCTAGATGTTTGATTGTAGGACGGAAGTGCAGCAGTGCTCACTTGAGGTCTAAGGGTCCCTGAGGGACCTTCACGAGTGACTGACCAACCCAGTGGTTGGATGTCTCATAAATTTTTAACCTGAATATGAGATTAATGACAACTTAAGAAGTCCTTAATACAAATTACTTGATAACTAAAAAACAAAAATGACCTTACCCGTAACATCTTGAAGGTAAAGGAATACCTAGATCCTGGGAGAGACTCCTGAAGACTTGGTTGTAGCGGATGTGCCCCCCCCCCCCCCCCCCTTTTTTTCTTTCCGAGGACAACTGGTCTGAGGGGAAGGATCTAGGACTTGTTGTGCCGCCACTACGGGTCCCAGATACATATTGTTGTCGGTGTCCGACCAAGTAAGGTCTTTTAGATAAAAATTTGTAAATGTGTTGTGAGCTTTCCAGTGACAGGCTTGCATGATTTGGTCCAACGATACCCCACCGTAAAAGGCCTTAGAGGCCACGAAGGCCCGGATGTCATGCGCCTTGACTTGGACCAAGTCCAAGGCTTGTTGGTCTGCTTGTTTGTAACAAAGTAGGATGGTTTGTTTCAACCAGGAAGAGAGAGTAGAGGGTCTGATATCTGAGGTATGTCCTTTCTTGAAGGAGATGAAAATGAGAGAACGATACCCTCTCAGGTCTTTGGTTCGGTCCAGATAATACCTCAGGGCCCGTACCGGACACAGGGTCCTGTCTTCTTTGAATTGTCTATCTACAATGGTAGTCAAAGCAGGGATAGTCACCGGAGACACACTTTGAGAACCTTCTCTTGCTAGTTGGTTTTTGGCTATGAAATCAGAAGAAGGGAACAAGGCAACCTTTTCCCATTGGCCTAGATTAGATACTTTGTTTGCGACCCAGGCATGGATTTCGCTGCGGCGCTTGCCGGAGGCCAAAGCTAGCAAGAAAGCAGTTTTAAGAGTGAGATGTTTGAGGTCTGAGTCTTTCATGGGCTCAAAAGGGGCTTTTGTGAGCTCATTGAGAACAACAGAAAGGTTCCACTTGGGGAGATTTCTAGAACTTTTAGGATGATCCCTGTGAAAACTAGAGAGTAACCTATGAAGGTCTGCATTGTGTGCAATATGTTGGGCCGTTAGGCCCAAAGTGTCAACGATTGCAGTCCTGTAACCATCAATGGTCGAGGGGCGCCTGTTTAGGTCTTGGTACAGGTACATGAAAAAATCTGAGATTTGTTTCACAGATGGAGTGGAGAAATCCACCGAATTTTCTCTGCACCATTTTTCAAATAGGGCCCACTTTGACTTGTAGATGGTCCTTGTTGATGACCGCTGAGGGGCAGCAATTCTCTCTGCCACCTCCACAGAGAAGCCTTGTTCTTGGAGTTGTTCGCTCCTAGACACCAGGCATGGAGGTTCAGCTGCTGGGGGTTGTTGTGGAATACATACTTGTGGGACTGTTTGAGTAGGGTCGTTGATACTGGAAGTTGTAGTGGGATCTCTGTTGAGAGCTGCACTAGGTCCCAAAACCAGGGCATCCCTGGCCAGCCTGGGGCTATCACGATGATCAGGCAATGCCATTGCTTGATCTTTTGGATCACCTTGTGAAGGAGAGCCGTAGGAGGGTAAGCATAGGCCGTCAGGTTGTTCCAGTTTATGTTTAGAGCATCTATGTCCCAGGCCCTTGGGTCTGGGATAGGAGACACGTACAGTGGGAACTTGTGGTTCAGGTGAGTGGCAAATAAGTCTACATGAGGGGTGAACCACTTCTGGCAGATCTGTTTGAACACCTGTGGGTGCAGAGACCATTCTGTTGACTGCACTTGGTTGGACCTGGACAGTAGGTCGGCCATCACATTCAGGCAACCTGGAATGTGCCTGGCTCTCAATGTTATGTGGTAGTGGTGGCACCAGGTCATGATCTTCCACAGGAGAGCACATATCTCTGCTGAGTGAGTTCCTCCTTGTTTGTTGATGTAGGCTACCACTGTTGAGTTGTCTGTGGCAACTAACACTGTTTGATTCTGGCACTGGTCCTTGAAGTCTCGAAGGGCCAGGGAGACCGCCTTCAATTCTAGGACATTTATGTGTAGCCTTTTTTCCCGATCTGACCACAGACCCTTTGTAGAATTTTGGTCTAAGTGAGCGCCCCAACCTTGGTTTGAGGCGTCGGTAAAGAGTTGGATACTGTGGTCTTTGGGATGAAGGTCTGCACCTTTCATCACGTTTGCGGGATTTTGCCACCAATCTAGGTGAGCTGCAATGGCTTCTGTCCAAGGAAGGAGGTTGTCCAGCGACTGAGGATATCTCCAGTGCTCCTTGAGATGAAACTGAAAGGGCCTCATGTGAAGCGTCCCTCCGGGACCATTTTCTCCGTTGAGGCTAGCAACCCAATTAGAGACATCAAACATCTTGCAGTCAAAACACATTTTGACGTGAGTTGTAGGATCAAATCCTGAAGTTTGAGCCATCTCTCTTGAGTGGGTTTTACAAGGGCTGAGTCTAGGTGGTATTCGTAGCCCACGAACGAAAACACCTGAGTAAGTTTCAGTTCTGATTTTTTCTGATTTATTATCCACCCCAAGGACTGGGTTAGGTCTACCACTGCCTGTGTGTCCACTTGGGCTTCCTCCTGAGACTGGGACCTGATCAACCAGTCGTCCAGGTATTGGTGAATTCGGAGTCCTCTTGAGAGGGCCATTAGTTTCACTTCCTTTACAATCATTGTAAAGACCTGGGGGGCTGTGGCCAGTCCGAACGGGAGGGAGGTGAACTGAAACACTTGAGCTTTGTAGCAAAACCTTAGGTATTTCCTTGAGTTTGGGTGGATGGGGATGTGTTGGTAAACGTCCGACAGGTCTATCGACGCTACCCACTCCCCTGGAATCAGGGAGGTCCTGATGGACTCCGGAGTTTCCATTTTGAACTTTTCTACGTGTAGAAAAGTGTTGAGCCAGCTTAAGTCTATGACTGGCCTCCACCTTTGGTGAGGCTTGGGTACTAGGAACAGGCGACTGTAAAACCCGAGAGATTTTACATTTTCCACCCTTTCGATAGCGTTCTTTAACAGGAGAGACTGGAAACAAGAGGCCAAGGCTTGGTCTTTTTGATGGGCCTTGTACTCTGACAGGATCAGAGGAAATCTGACCAAGTTTGGCTTTGAACGGAATGGCAGAACGTAGCCATTGGTGATAATGTTTAACACGTTTTGAGAACATTTGTTTGTTAGCCAGTCTCTCCTGAAAGAACGGAGGCGACCTCCTACTGGTGGATTGAATGAGGCTTTGGAGGAGTCATTGGGAAGGGGGGTTTCCACGCCCCCTTCCCCTATTGTGGGGTCGAAAAAAAAAACCCTGGAGCCTCTGAAGTTGGGTTTTCCTCTTCCCGAGGGAAAGGATTGGTTACTGCTTTGAGAGGAATTGCCCCCATAGGGGCGTTTTCTGTAGGAGCCTCTTTTCTTGTGGGGACCACGAAAGGGCTTATTCTGGTAGGGTGCAAAACCCTGAGAATCTTTTGAGGTGCCTTTTTTGAGAAGGAAGTCCTTGCCTTCCTTCACAAGTTGAGACTCGAACAGGGACGCGTCCCAAAAGGACGAGTTCCTCAGTTCTTGACGTCTCGTTTCCCCTAACAGGGGATGTAAGAGTGTCATTTTGGCTTCGCGCCTAAGCAAGCCGGTGTTAGCCATGGAATATAGCTCCCTCTGGAGAATATGGGCTAGGGATTTGCTGAGACATGTGAGGGCCCTGTGCTGAATAAGCACAGTCTTGTTCCAGAAATCCATGTACTCAGCTACTTCCTTTGCCGCTTTCTCAGGATTGGCACCTTTCTGGATCTGAGATTTTATCTTCTTGACTTAATGCTGTGCTGGCATTTCTCCAATGAAGCATTGCAAGAGGAGGTTTTGGCAAAGGCAGCGGTGAAATTGAGGGTAGAGATATTTTGCCTAGCCTGATGTTCCAGCTCCTTGAGAACTGGCAGGGGAACTTTGGCTATAGCGGCCCCAGGAGGTTTAGGAGTAATGCAGATCTTAGCAAAGTCCGTATTCAACTCCTGAATTTTATCTTGAACTGTAGGCTGTCCCACCTTGTACCACTTAGAAGTGGAAGGAGGAGGCTTGACATATTTGCCCTCAGCTAAATTGGCCGCTTTGAAGTCATGTTGGAATTTATCAAAGGCGTCTTTGATAACTGCGCTAAGGGGTAGAATAGAGGAAGGACCTCTAGGTCTGAGCTCTTGGCGGCCTTTTTTGTCATCCAGACCCAAAACTGAAGTTGAAGACCTGGGCATAGAGTCCCTGGGGTCAGGGAGAGAAAGAATACGCCTGAAGGTGTCTACCTCTTCAGAATATTGTGAAGGAATGTCAGACAGAGCTACTTCCCTATAATAAGGGGGGTCTGGATCATGTTGTGGCAGATCTTGGTCAGAAGCTGCACCTGAGGGCTGAGCCCTAGAGGGCTTAGAAGACCTGTGTCTGGCTACAGGGGACTGATCTTCCTCTGAAGAAGATGACACATACCTGGACCTGGATTTGTGTTTACTCTTGTTAGAGTGTTTCTTAGGTCTAGTAGAAGGGATCCGAGGTTCATCGGAATCCTCATGTAGTTGGTCCGAGGGGGTGAGGTGAAAAGCTTATCAGCAGCACTCTCTAGGTCTGCATTGGAACCAGTAAAAGAGTCCCCGTCGCCTTCACCTAAAAGGTCTAGTTCATCATCTTTAGAACTACTTGCCGCTTTTTGCTTTTTAAGATACCTCTTCCTGTTTGGAATTTTATTCAGCTGTTCATCTGTGAAAGACGCACAGAGCTGACAGGGGGCTTCGAAGGTGACACAGAGGTCATCTCCCTTACCAGCCTCCCTACAGGTAGGGCAATAGTTGTGGTGGTCGAAACTGAAGCAAAAGTGGCGGCATTTGAGAGCTCTCGGTTTGTCTTTATTAGCTTGGTGGAGAGACATTTTACACGCAATAAAAAAAAAAGACGTAGATTATATAGCCTGAACCGAGGAAAACTCAAAACACGCGAAAGCAAAAGAAATACTTATCCTGTGAAAATTAAAATTTTACAGAATGATCTATGATATATATTCAAAGAAATATCCAAATATTAGCCTCCAACAATAAGTAAAGACTGAGAAATAAATGAAAATGTCTGTATATTTACAAACTGCTACCAGTCATCTTGGCCAACGAGAAAGTAGGACGATTGGTTATCACGTGACGACAACTGCCAGTATATCCGGTGGCTAACAAGAACAATCTTTTTTTCTAAGACATTGGCCCCGGGTGTGGCCACCCGAGAACAGCATTAAGTCCCACATGGTAAGCTATTGTAGCGTAATAAAATAAGGTATGTTATTTATGTTTTATTAACTAAAAAACATAACCGGTTCTATGGGTTGTTATATACACAAGCACTTGACCCTAAGAATTGGGGTCAAATTTTCGTGAAATTCGCCTCACTCGGCAAGTGTCGACTGCTCGGTCACACCCCTAATTTTAAGACATATATGTAAATAAATGTACTTTGATTAAGAAAATAAAAAAAAAGAAGAAACTACCCACCTCAAGGCTGGCGGCCACTTGTCTGGCTATATTGGTAGTTCCAGCTTTTTCCAACTCCTCCATACTATCAACAAAAAGAGATATTGGCAGAGTGTTATCAAATGTTAGTCTGTGAATACTAAAAAGTGCAAGTTTTAATAGATTGGTTGAAAAACCAATGTAGAAAAATATACCCCAGTTGCAATAATTAGCACAGAGTAAGATTAAACTGCATTCAAATTTTCGCTTTACATTTCACACATTTGCCTTGCCATGAAGATTTAGAGGTCAATTGGAAAAAGTTTTTTATGATTTTAAAATTTCAAAGACAAGGGAACTAAATTGAATACCAAGGCTTCTGGTCATGTCAAGGTTCCATTATCATGTATATTCTGTGGTCATTAAGTGCTAAACTCTCCAATGAGGAAACTGCAACACCACAGAGTTCTAATCATATGGAAATACTTCAAATACAACTTGAATCACAGTTCTCTGACCAAACTCTTAAGAAACAATCACACATCCATAAACAAAAGATTTTATCTTCAGCTTTAAAACAACATTTACCCGGTAAGAAAGGATGAGCTAAGAATAATTTGAATACTATCTATTATCTAAAGTACCCAGTATCCAACTGTATCTTTTTCCTGCTACAAAGAATATTAAACTTTATAAGGAAATAAACAAAACGCAGTTATTCAAAAGTATAGCAGAAAACCGCAAGATCATGAAATTGCACAAAATTAGGACCGTTGTTTCTTCAATGGAGGGAAATGAAATCTGATATACGTTTCTTCATCTGACATTTCAAGGAAATGATGAGGGAATGTATTAGGCATCACAACTAAAGTCTGAGTCCAGTGACTTAACACTCCAATTGTATGGTGGTTAAGATATCCTCTGCACTGTCATTTTGTAATTTAGGACTTGGATGAAAAAGCATATCTCTCTCTCTATATATATATTGATTCATTAATTAAAAATTCAATGTATAATATGCCATATTTTAAAAAAAATGGCCAAAGGCCATAATTTGGAGATTATAAAACGCGATTATATGTGCATCCATCTGTCTGTCCATCCGTCCATTCGTCATGTTTTTAGATAAGCCTTAATATCTCATTCACTTACAAATATATCTTCACCAAATTTGCAGGGAATGTTAATGGCTATAAAAACATGTCTGTCCAAAATTTGACCTAATTTTGAAAAACGAAATGGCCGCCATGGCCGATTGTTTAAAAATCATAAAGATGCTCTAAATCTTGAAATATTGCAACTAGCTTCATCAATTTGCACAAAAGATCTGTAGCTAGGAAAGCTAGCCTGATAGTAATTTTGGCCTAGTTTCAAAAACAAAATGGCTGCCATATCACATGTTTAATGTCAAATGGGATTACCCTATTAAAAGGCCTTATATCTCCCTTACATTGCTCCTACGGGTTCATAATGTGAAAACAACTTGTAGGAAATCATGGCCTGAGAATCTTTTCCAGATGAACTTGACCTTGGACCTCTGCTTCAAGGTTAATGGGGTCATCATACTAAAACGTCCTTATATCTCCCTTATTGGTCCTAGGGCTTCAGAATGTAAAAACAGCCCATGATGGGAAGTCCTGACCTACAAGTGTTGTCTATGAACAATTTTACCCTCATTTTGAAAACAAAACAGCCACCATAGCATATTGTTTCAAAATCATTAAGATGCCTTAAAACTTGAAATATTACAGTCAGGTTCATCACATTTGCACAAAAGATATATGGCTAGGAAAGATAGGCTGATAGTAATTTATTTAATGTCAAATGTGATTACCCTATTAAAAAGGCCTCACGTCTCCATTATCATTCCTACAAGGGGTTCGGAATGTGAAAACAACTTGTAGGAAATCATGGCCTGTGAATCGTTTCGAAATGTTGAATTTGACCTTTGACCGTCAACATACTAAAATGTCATGATATATCCCTTCTTATTGGTCCTACGGCTGTCGAATGTAAAAATAGCCTATGGGAAGTCCTAGCCTTCAAATGTTTTGCTTTGAAAAAACTTTACCTTCATTTTGTAGAACAAAATGGCCAATTCGTAGCTCATTGTTTAAAATCCTTAAGATGCTCTAAATCTTGAAATATTGCAGCTAGCAACATCACATTTTCACAAAAGATACATGGATAGGAAAGCTAGCACGATAGTAATTTGATCTAGTTTTGAACAACAAAATGGCCATCATATCACATGGGGTTATCTTATTAAAGCGGCTTTATAACTCCCTTTTCATTGCTCCATGGGGTTCCAAACATGAAAAAAACTTATATGAAGTCTTGGCCCGAGACTCTTTTCCGATTGCTGACTTTGATATGTGACCACTTGTTCAATGTCAAAGGGAGTCTCTTACTACATAGGCTTTTTTTTTTGAGCCCTTAACAATAATAATACAAAATATATACAGTTAAAGTATTTCTATTTAAAATATCTCTCATTGTTATATATTGGTGGCGAACATAATTTCATACTGGACAGGTATTTTGGGCCACAGTTAAACAAATCAAACCTGTTCTTGTAAAAATATCCTATACTACAGACTGATAAGAGTGACAAGGATACAAGCATTGGTTGTCCATCACTAAAAAAGGAACAGGAGGCTGAGACAATACTTTGGGAATCAAAGTAGGACAATGCTGACATAGGTGGTAATAGGCCCTCATCACAGCTGGTGACCCAAAACTGTTTTAACCTTAAACTCATAAGTTTTTAAAATTATCACAAGTTTATGTAATCCTTACAAACAAGATCATCTTTAGATCTAGATAGGTGTACATGTATAATATCAATGAAAAATCTCAATTACCACATCACATATTGTCCAAATAAAAATTAACTGCCTTACCATGAAACTCTATATTTATTTGCAACTGTGTGAGAGTCTGAGGTAATCTTGCCATGTAGGTATTACTCAAGTTTTGTTACTTCAAGAACTTAAATATGTTTAGACTCAATCGCACAGTCTTGTCTAAAAAGTGCCAAACTAAAACTGAATATAATTCTGTTATTACTATGAGTTTAAGGCCATCTTAAGATGGGCACTTACTCAAAAGTTAAGACCAGTTACATATACTGTATCAGTTGAAATTTTCACTGGGAATTAATTTTAGCTGTTTTAAACCTATGAGATTGGATAGTGAAAATTAATTCCTAGTGAAATTTTAAATCTCTATTAATACCTCAAGTAGAAACTAGGCATTAGTAAAAATTAATTCTAGTAAATTTCTTAGAATTAAGAATTAATGAAGTTTTCTTGCAGCTAAAATTTCTACTTATACAGTTCATGCAAGATTAGAATGAACCCATTGTCAGTGTGGAAATATACTGTCTGAAAAAAAAACTAACTTAAATTTAACATAATTATATTTTTAGGACTTTAAGATCACCTTAAATTAAGGAATGGCTTGAAAACCAGTCACATTCACATGTCAAATATGAAATTAATCTGCCAGGCCATGTTTAAGACACTGTCCTGAAATGCAGTATCACAACAAAAACAGAAGACAACGACAATCCTGGAGGGCAAAGCAATCCCAATGTGCTCTATCATAAATACTGGTGCAACAAAAATTGACAATGCTGTAACAAATTTGAATTGTAATTACAGGGGTAATAACTATAATCTAATTTTAAATAGGCAACTGATAAAAGGTCTGGACAGTCTTAAAGTTTTCATGTAAGTATTGTGTTAATACCATAGTGCTCATTTGCTTTGAAAAATAAAATGATGTAGAATAAGTCAGTCAATTTGTCAATTGTGCTGACGTATGTACTGTCGGTTTCGCATTAGAAACTGCATAAAATAACACAGTGAAAAACACTGCAACCACTACTGTGTTCACATTTTATATCTCTACACACAATTTTTTGTAGTTAATGATGAAACTCGACTCCAAGGCTAATAGATTTCTCTTGTGACATATTTGCATTAGCAGATGGGGGAGGCACCAAACTAGCCATATGATATATATCTGTTTGCAAACTAAGCAATAAACACAAGAGCCTGTAGTAATGAAGCTGTTTTTCTCCACAATCCATATATAAAGCATCTATTACTTACCAACAATTCAGATTTCAATGGGTAGATCCTTAATTTTATATTTCAGTTGTAGACAAAATGCAATAAACTAACTATGTTTGGAGCTAGTGAATCAAGGTTTGAGACAGCTTAATTTACAGCAAAAAGGAGTAATTGGAAACTAAAAAACAGTCACTCAAAAGGATTTTCTATTGATTAACTGCTTTCCTGATATAAATTCATCCCCAAATAGATAAACCTCTGCCATGATTAAAAAGTGTTATAGCTACAGCTATTAGCAGCACCAGTGAGCTATTGAATCAGCAGTCAATAAGGCTAACAATGATTTTCACTGTAAAGAATATCCATTCAAACAAAATAAAATTTTTGCAAGTTGGTAACAAACGTGTAACTTATGTCTATTTTAATGTTCCACAGTTATTTTTTGTTCTTAATTCTATACTCCTGTAGCAGTAATGACATCATACAGCATTAGGGTAATTGTCCAGTCATAATAGATATACCTTTAATTAATGTCACTATGGTTGTGGCTCTGGTAAAGCAATTACACTAGGATAACTGATGTAATGGGACATGGCCTAAAATACCCAGTGTTCATTCATGTGATGAAAGGATCCACTTCAGAAATACTGACCAAATTTTAACAGTGTTGTTTTAAAAATTATTTTTAAATTAAAATACAAGATTTATTTTGAAAGAATACCTTAATTTGGCTGCCCATGTGAGTGTTGATGTCATATTTTACCTCTCATCACAAATATTAACCACACCGGTTTCTTGTAAGGATATACTCAGTATTCTCTTTTATTGAAACCATTTATTAATGTATCAAGGTCAGTGCTATCAAACAGTGCCAAAAAATTTGGCACGAAAATCAAATTGTGAAGACTACAATTATCTTTAACTGATCAAATTAGCTCCAAATTTGTTTCAAAGAAAGTAAATTTTAGCAAGATTTCACATTAATAGGGACTGTCTCTTATAAAGTCCCAGAGATGCTTTCAGACAGCACACTTATTTGTCTCACTAATACGGCAATTCATCCAGAAGTTATGTTTGCAAATTATAATGCAAACAAGACACAAGCACTATCATGTCACTATGTTTACAATTCTCCACATGATGGCAATGGAACGGTGATTCCAATGGAACATCTTCTCTGTTCATATTTACAATCAAAATCAAGTCTTGTTATTTCCCTCGGTGACCCGAAGCCATGGCATTTCTTTGGCAGATATCAACCTAATCAAATTTTCTCAAAGTAAAAGCTCTATACTTTCCATTGTAAATGACAAAATACACTTGATGATCTCTGGATAGAACTTTTTTAAGTGCAAGCTCTAGTGAAGCTTGCGCTTCTAGAGATCACTTTTCCCCCTGTTTTTCTCTCTATATTTTTTTTGTCACTAGACTTTCATGAGAATTGGTGCAGCATGATGAGTACCCTTCTCTTCACTGAAGTTAAGCAGCAATGGGCAATGTTAGTACTTAAGAGACCAACACCCGTTTCGGCCTTGGTTTCTTTCAGGATACCTAACAAGTAACAACCACCACCAACTTAATGATTAAAATTTTAAAATAAAATGTATACACAAGACACATTTATATATGCAAAGAATTTTACAACTTTTCAATTTTGTATTAATATCAGAACAGAAAAGAAATTGCACTTGTTACCTAAAATTCTGTGAATTGTAAACAGTTACCTGCTTTTGCTAAAGAGTGAGAGTAAACAAAAAAATAAGGAAGCACAAATAATGAAGACCCACACACAACACTCAATATAAAGATCAGCACAGCATAAAACCATGGACCAAGATAATAAGAAGAGTTTACTGGCCAGGCAAAGGTAAACATATTGTCATTTATTCTCATTGTTAGCACACTGCTGTCATGCAAACACACTCACACTGCCTCAGAACATGAAAGTGTACATTTCAATGAACACTACTGTTTCTCTTCTCTTCTTCTAAGAAAAATCAACCAAACATAATATCAATATAATACCAACATTGTACATATGTCATGTAGGGGCGTCACAACTCCAAATATTTCATGTCGACTAATCGGTAAGTACTATTCGTGTCGACACCAAATAGTCGTCGAATTTATAAAATAACCAAAAATCTTAAGTTTCATATTGTAAAAAGCATTGAAAACGATAAATATGTGAAATAAAATGAAAATATGTGAATGCAATCTATAAAGTTGAATAAAGTTGCTGTTTTCCTGCAACTTTTGCTTCGTTTATTACTGACAGGAAGTGGGCGATATAAGAGGTATTTGGTACTTAGCTTATTTTACGTGACAATATGGACATATTTCGTAGATTCAGACCTTCTGCCATCTTTTACACTATATTAGGCGATTATTCCAACTTTAAAATATGAACCGGTAAATAGCATTATTCTAACCGTTGTCGATTAGTCGGCTAGTCGTGACGGCCCTAATGTCATGGTAGAAAGTACAATCTGGTAGTGTTGAAGACGGTAAACCGGAAACCTATTTGCTGACCGAAAGACAGTGATCCGGTTATGTTTCGTTTTCTTCAAACCCAAACCGGTTTCATCACACATTTCATTCCTTTACCTTAAGTTCACCAAAATATTGAACTGCAACAAATATTTCACAGTATTTTATAATAAAGTCTTCAAAAACTCCCTTGTGGTTCTTATTTATATACGAGTTAAAACTCATGTATGCATTTGAAAACTTATTTCTTTGCGTTTTATAAATCAAACGTACCCGGTTTTTCGTCGAATTTTCACTTTCGGAAACCGGTTCTAAAATTCGCATTCAACCACAACACTACAATCTGGTAGAATTTCAAATTCTACCAGTAGAAAGTCCAATCTAGGAGATTTGGGTATTTCCCTGGGGTCCAAAATCCAATAAACTTGGTACTACTGGTAGAAGATTGAAAATAATAATAAGACTAAGTACAGACTGGTCATCACAGCAGGAATAATAAACATTCTTTACAGTGCTGAAGACTTAGCTGACATACATGTTGAAACTCTGGATGAGGTGAAAGTACTACAAGCTTTACATGCTGAGACCAACTGGTTGGTTGTGACAAACAAATGCTGCTGTAGAAGCAAAGGTGTTAATTGCTCAACTAAATGTCATGTAGGAAGTGACTGCTGTCAAAATTTAATTGGCTAAAACTATATTTATAGGACATTTTACTCTTATATCAGTAATGTCCATGTTACAGATTTCCCTTGAAAAATTGTGGTATTTGATGTTGATTGTAAAATTCTTTTAATAGACTGAAAATTTCAGCTTAAATTGAGTGTCTGCAAAGGTTACATTCTGGTACACAGAGCAATACCTAAATCTCATAGATTAGAATATCATTCAAGTTTTAGATTTCGGACCCCAGGGCAATACCCAAATCTCCTGGATTAGACTTTCTACCCGTAGAAACTCCAACTGGACTTTCTACTGGTAGAATTTGAAATTCTACTAGATTGGACTTTCTACCATGACATATATATGTGTGTTTAGTTTTTAAAGTACAGCTATAATATTCTACCATTGTAGTAGGGTGAGATGGTGTCTGAACAATACGGATTTGTTAAATAGAAGAGACATTTCAGAATAAAACAATAGACTGGAACGAAGGTCATAAAATCAAATATACAAACAAAAGAAATAAGGAAGTTATGGCTATTTAAACATACATTAAACATAAAAACGAAGTACCGCGACCGCATACATTCCCGATTATCGCCCATTTAAAACCACTTGTAATTAGTTACTGCTGACGTTTCTGAGACTGTATCATGTAGCCAGTTAGTTCGCCTTCATGTTAATAATATCGCTATTCGTTGTAAAACCATGCTAGTTGTGTGTTATTCCTTCATTGTAGCCAGTATTTCTATTATCGTCCACTCAAAACGTCTTCCGTGGTTTCGTGTGATTTTCCGTCGCCGACGTTTCCAATAGGGATCGATGTAGATGCTAAAACGCGGACTCGAGTTTGGAAATCGAGTTCTCGGTGAATCGTTCCACCACTAAACAAAACTGATTGCAACTTCATATAGGGGAGGGATCTACTATTTATAAAGAACTACCAAAAATCTGCAGAAATAAAAAACACTACATCATCAATTACAAATGAAAACATACACCAAGCTTTTGCCATGCATAGTCATGGGAGCTTGATACAAGCCAGGGGTCCCTGCAGCCAAGGGTCCCTGCAGCCAACCTATTGCAATATTGTACACATCACTAAGGATAGGAATTTCTCTTTTCTTTTACCTGCATTTTTGTTAGATGACATTCAGTCTGCATCTATTTTTGTTTTGTGATACACTGTGACAAGCTTCTCACATGGCCTTTACCTTTATAGTCAATATGCAATTGTGGAAAAAGCTTGTATCTCCAGAGACACTTTATGTATGCTAATTGAGAAAAGTAGTTCATTGCCATACACAGTAAGACCAAAAACAAACAAGGCCGAAAGGGGTTTTGGTTTACTAGCACGAGCACAAAACCATCATCAGAGACACAAGTAGTGCACCGAAGCAGTCACCCATCCCAGTACTAACGTAGCCCATTGCCGCTTAACTTCACTGAAGATACAGATACTCATTACGCTAGGCCACAATTGATGAAAGACCGAGACAAACAAAAAAACAAAAAACAAAAAAAAAAAAAAAAAAAAAAAAGTGATTTCCGAGACAAAAAAAGTGATTTCTAGAAGCGCGAGCCTCGCTAGAACTCACGCTTAAAAAGGTTTGATGAGGTTTCAGAAGTTTTTAATTTGTGTGGAGTTATCTATTTATTTCTGATGATTTTCAAATATCTCATATAAATATGAATAGACCTAGCGCATGGGGTGGGGGGGGCGGCAGGTGGATGATGATATAGTCTACCAAATAGTACGAATCCGGGATATCGACGTTTTATTCTAGTATATCCTCAACCGCTAAAAGGAAGCAAAATTTATCAAAACAAAACATTGCAGTTTTCATTAAAAATGGATTGGAAACTTCAAAAATGTGAGATAACAATGTACAATTTCTTCAGATTTAGGCCTTATAATAAATATATGCAGTGTAAGATTACAGTTTTACTTAACATGGTGATGTTGAAATACATCTTTAGATCTCCATATCGGCAACCCAGTCCCAAAGCAATAATATCAGCAATTTCGATAAACGATGTACCCGCTATTAGTTGGTCTAGTTTTCAGCTGGGAGCATTAATGTCAAAACCATCTTACGCGTGGCAGCAGCAGTGCAGCGAACGCTAAACCAAAGTATCTACTGGTTGTTTCCTGTGGATAAATAAACTCTTTTCTCTATTCAAGTGTTTGAGGTTGTCTAGTACACATTTTATAAGAAGTATTGTCAGCACATAGTTCCTACTGTAGTTAACTGGTTCAGATTGGCTGGGGATATACATAAAAACAACTCCTGTGAAGAGCAGTGTAAATTACTTTAGACCTTCAGGCAAACTTTCATAAAGAGCTTGCTTGAAGATCATGGTACAGTGTCACTATAGGACCAAATTAATAAAATGGAAGCTGAATCACTGAGATTTTAGTGACATGTCATCTAAATCCAAGTAATTTTCTCATATACTTAAAAAAAACACCAGGACTCACAAATACTAAAGTACAGTGGAGTCAAATATTTGCAGAATCAACCAGATAATAATCAACCCCTGTAAAAGTGTCTCTGGTCAGGAAGAAAAAAGAAGAGATAAATTATATAAGGGCTTTCAGGTCTCTAATTTGTCGTTATGTGACATACAAGTCTTCACTATAAATTAGAAAATTTAATAGTAAATTAAATTTTTATAAGTTAATACCTTACCTATTGGACAGATGCATTTGTCCGGCGCTCTGCCGGTCACGCCAAACGTTAGAAAAAAACGTCCAGAGCTGGGCTCTGGCCGGGACCAGTAGTGTCCTGTTCACTCGCCAGGTGGCTGTACAGCCTACCTGCCGGTATACTGCGCATGCGCTCTTCTTCTTTTTGTAGTCTACCTTACGACCCCTTGTTTGGTTATGATAGCGGGGAAGGTAGGGTGGGACTCCCCCTGTCCACTAGGTAAGGTATTAACTTATAACAAGAGGGTCAGAGGTGCCCCAAAAGGCGGGTTGCGCACGCAGGAAACAAGGTTAGCAACTGCTCTCATTAAATTTAGGAATATCACTGTTCATGTTACCGGTACAACCACGAGGAGGTGCTGCTGACATGCATTGCAGAACCTCAAAAAGTGTTACCGAAATGGTATATTATTTGGAATTCAATACTAGTTGGTTAGTAACTATAATTATTTACTAATAAACTCATTGGGCTAAAAGTGTATATGATTAGGTGCCTTTTCTTATCTTTATAAGGGTCTGCAAAACAATGTAAGTATATGCTATAAAATAATAAAGTAAAGAGTAAAAACTATGAAACGGTAATAACAAAAAATTTGGTGAAATTATTTTAGTGAGAACTTGGGAAATTTGGCTATAGCATATACTTACAAAATGTACCATAATATTGCATGGCACCTAATCACAAAAGATAATTTATTAAAATAAATGTAAGTCATAGTATTATTTACCATATGTACAGGATAAATGTGGACGGACGGACAGACAGATGGACAGACAAATGGACGAAAAACAGACAAACGAACAGACGCAATTTCACCAATTTCGAAAGGAACCTAGCTATGATGGAGATCTATCTCCCTATCAAGTTTGAATCCGATTGGTCAAACCATTTTCGAGTTAGAGTCCGGAAATGAAAATGTAGACAAACAGATGGATGGACAAACGGACGAAAAACAGACAAATGAACGGACGGAATTTCACCAATATCGAAAGGAACCTACCTATGATGGAGATCTATCTCCCTATCAAGTTTGAATTCGATTGGTCAAACCGTTTTCAAGTTAGAGTCCGGAAACGAAAATGTGGACAAACAGACGGATGGACAGACATACGGACGAAAAACGGACAAACGAACGGACAGAATTTCACCAATATCGAAAGAAACCTAGCTATCATGTTGATCTATGTCCCTGTCAAGTTTGAATTTGATTGGTCAAACCGTTTTCAAGTTAGAGTCCGGAAATGGAAAATGTGGACGGACAGACGGACGTTGGACACATCAATCTAATAGGCGGGTTGGTTACACGCAACCCGCCTAAAAACGAACAAATGGACAGAAAAACAAGACAAATGAACGGACGGATTTACACCAATTTCGAAAGGAACCTAGCTATGATGGTGATGTATGTCCCTGTGAAGTTTGAATTAGATTGGAGTAACCGTTTTCGAGTTAGAGTCCGGAAACAAAAATGTGGACGGACAGATGGATGGACAGAAAAACGGACAAAAACGAAGAAACGGACGGAAAAACGGACAAACAAACAGACGGAATTTCACCAATTTCGAAAGGAACCTAGCTATGATGGTGGTCTATCTCCCTGTGAAGTTTGAATTTGATTGGTCAAACCGTTTAAAAGTTAGAGTCCGGAAACGAAAATGTGGACAAACAGATGGATGGACAGACAAACGGACAAAAAACGGACAAACGAACACACAGAATTTCACCAATTTCAAAAGGAACCTAGCTATGATGGTGATCTATCTCCCTGTGAAGTTTGAATTTGATTGGTCAAACCGTTTTAAAGTTAGAGTCCGGAAACGAAAAATGTGGACGGACAGACGGACGTCGGACACATCAATCTAATAGGCGGGTTGGTTACACGCAACCCGCCTAAAAATTTAATTTACTATTAAATTTTCTATTTTATTGCGTTAATACAACTTACCTAGTGGACAGATGCAGAATGACTACCCATTGGATGGGGGGTAGCCAAATAAGGGGAACCCATAAGACAATAGTAAAACGGTTGAGTCCGGTACTGGTCAAATAAATCAACCTTTAAGGACCAAACACCCTTGCCCCCCCTGAAGTTTCCAAAAGGAAAGAGCCTGTGCACAAATTCGACCCGAATGTGCAGGGAGACTAAGGAGGGAATGAATTAAGAATATTCATAAATGAGGAAGAAGAACAGGAGCAAAGAACACCACCCTTGAGAAGCTCCCGGATCCACTTTGGATCATGGCAATCCAGCAGCTAAGGATAGTGGAGGGTTTGTTTTTTTTTTGTTTTTTTTTTATACACTGAATGAGAAAACCCTAAACCATATGTACACTATATACACTCAGCAATAAAGCTACTACTTATCTTCGTGGATCTGCTGAGCAGCCACCACAGGACCTAGATGGTACAGCTCTGAATCTGCCCAGGCTAGGTCCTTCAGGTAGAATTGTGTAAAAGTGTTGTGGGCCTTCCAATGGCAAGCTGATAGAATCTGATCCAAGGAAACCCCGCCTTGAAAGGCTTTGGAGGCAGCAAAGGCCCGAACATCATGAGCCCGCACCTGATGTATAGTTTGAGCCGCATGGTCGGAAAGCTGATAGCACAACAACACAGTTTGTTTGATCCAGGAAGAAACAGTAGCCGGAACAATGTCCTTCTGAAAGCTCTTCCGGAAAGACACAAACACCAGATCTTTGCCCGCGCGTAAGTCCTTGGTTCTGTCTAAATAGTAACGCAAGGCCCTTACCAGGCAAAGTGACTTGTCCTCCTTGAGAGAGCTGTCCAATGATGGGGCCAATGCGGGAATGACAACCGGTGCCACAGCAGCCGGTCCGTCCCGCGCCAGCTGATTTTTAGACAGAAAACTGGGAGAGGGATATAGAGAGACCTGACTCCAGTTTTCCTGATGCCTGATGTTGCGGTATAACCAGGCATGGATTTCGCTCCGCCTTTTGCCGGAACCCAACGCTAAAAGGAAAACCGTCTCAAATGTTTAAGAGAGGCCTTCCGCATGGGCTCGAAAGGAGCTTTCGTCAATTGATGGAGAACTAACGAAAGGTTCCACGCAGGGACTCCCCACCTGCCCTTCGGTGTGTCTCTATGGAAACTGTCTAACAAGCGAGTCAGGCTTTCATCTTTGCCAAATTGAACCATGTCATTACCTATCATATCAGCAATGGCTGTCCTGTAGCCTTCTATAGTACTGGGTTGTAAATTCCTCTCCTTAAAGAGATACAACAAAAAAATCTGCCACTTGTTTCAGAGAGGGCGACCTGAAGTCCACCTGGTTGGATTCGCACCACTTAACAAAAATGGCCCACTTTGATTTATAGACCGCTCTGGTTGAACTTCTTTGAGGAGCTTCAATTCTTGCTGCCACCTCCTCAGAAAAACCTTGTCGTTTGATGGACGAGGCTCTAGGAGCCAAGCATGCAGATTTAGATGATGCAGGTTCCTGTGGAGAAGGCCGTTGAACGGTTGGGTCAACAGGTTCCTCTCCAAGGGAAGACTGAAGGGAATCTGACTTGACAGACTGATCAGATCCCAAAACCAAGGCATGTTGGGCCAGCCTGGAGCGATCAATATCATCCTGCGACAGCCCTGATCCACAAGTTTTGATATGACCTGACTGAGAAGGGATACTGGAGGAAAGGCATACGCGTCCAGGTTTCTCCATGATAGGCTGAGAGCATCCACTGCCCAAGCTGTCGAATCCGGAACCGGAGAGACAAACTTGGGAAACTTGTGATTGAATCGGGTTGCAAACAGATCTATCTGCGGTTGGACCCAGTTGGAGCACAAGCAATTGAATACCTGTTGAGACAGGCACCACTCGGTCTGGATCACCTGATTGTGTCGGGATAGCTTGTCCGCTCTGACATTCAAGCGACCCGGGATGTGTCTGGCCCGCAGAATTATCTTCCTGGGATGACACTAGGATAGGAGTCGCCAAAGTAGGGCACAGAGAGAACCTGATCTCATACTGCCCTCTTTGTTGATGTAAGAGACTACAGTCGTGTTGTCCGTTGCTATGAGAACAATCTGTCCCTTGCACTGCTGCTCGAAACTCTTGAGAGCCAGAAGCACTGCCTTGAGTTCCAAGAAGTTGATATGGAGGTGACTTTCGGATTCGGACCAAACGCCTCTTGCTGTGGATCCCCTAAGTGCGCGCCCCAGCCTTCGTTTGAGGCGTCTGTAAATATTTGTAGGGCGTGCTGAAGGGGGTGCAAAGGTTGCCCCTTTAGTACATTGCTCTTTTCCAACCACCAATCCAGGTGTGGATGAAGAGAGCGGGGGATTGGAATAATCTTTTCCAGGCTCTCGGGCACATGCCAGTGTCCTTTTAGATGCCACTGAACCGGTCTCATGTGAAGACGGCGGGCCCAAACCTGCTTTTCTGTGGCAGTAAGCAGCCCGATTAGGGACATGAACTGTCGGACTGAACAACTGTCCCTGCCTTTGATGAACTGTAGTTTTTGCTGAAGAGCGATCCATCTGTCCTGAGTGGGCAACACTCGACCCGACAAGTAGATCGAACCGGTAACCTACGAAATTGAAAATCTGTTGAGGCGTAAGTTCCGATTTCTCCATGTTTACCACCCACCCTAGTTCGTGGCACAGGGCCAAGAGGGTCCGGGTATGTAATTGGCAAGTTTCCTGGTCCGGGGCTCTGACTAACCAGTCGTCGAGGTACTGGTGGATCCGGATACCCCGTGCTTGAGCCATCAGTTTCACCTCCTTGACTACCTTGGTAAATTCCAGTGGAGCTGTGGCGAGCCCGAAAGGAAGGGCCGTGAATTGATAAGCTTTCTTTCCCAGAAAAAACCTGAGATACTTTCGTGACCTCTGACTGATGGGGATGTGAAAATAAGCGTCGCTGAAGTCCAGCGACGTTACCCACTCCCCCCTTTGGAGAGACAACCTTATTGTCTCCGGAGTTTCCATTTTGAAGGTGCCTGGTTTCAAGAAAAGATTTAGATGGCTGAGATCCAAGATAGGCCTCCATCTGTGATTGGATTTTGGTACCAGAATGAGGCGGTTGAAAAAGGCCAGGGAGGATCTTATTACCACCTTTTCTACTACCAGCTTGTTTATGAGTTCTGTCAATGCTTGGAACAAGGCCTTGCTTTTCCCTGGGTGAGCATAACCACTCTTGATCACAGGGGACCGGGTCAGAGGTGGTCTGATTTTGAAGGGTAGCGTGTATCCCTCTTGCAAAATCGAGACCACCCTTGGATTCGCCCCCAGATTGAGCCAAACTTGCCAAAACTTCTGCAGTCTGCCCCCTACAGCCAAACTTGGGGCAACATTGGGGACATTTGGAACATGTGGGGCAAAAAGACATTGATTTGCACAAAAAACACCTTTCACATCTTTTATTTCTATTTTTGATATACAGGGACTTATACCTTTCTTTTGCGGTTGCCCTTGGAAACAAACAGAATGAGCAACATCGACAGCAAGATAAGACACATTTTGAAAAGTTAACTTTGGTGTCTGCTGAGCTTTGTGTAAAAATGGACTGTCTACTACGTCTGACTTTACAGTCTTGTTTAAGGTCATGGGGTCCAACTTTGCAATTACTGATGTTGAGGGAGTTAGACACAATAGGTAATTGTCATTTATATTGCTTGTAACCTCTGGATTTAGAGAAACGGGGATTGGAACCACATCCTCTGCCACGACCCCGACCTCTAGAGCGGCTAAACTGTCTCCAAGCCTGACGGTCCTGATCTCCGGTACCAGTATTCCTACTCTCTCTGCTTTCATAGGGACGGTACCTGTGAGAAGATCTCCAGCCGGTCTGTTGGGCAGCACCCGGACCGGGTCTGGGAACAGAACCGGAGGAGTGATGGCTGGCAATATCTTGTTCTGCTGTACGTATGACGGCATCAGGGAACAGTCCATGTCCGAATAACGGAGCATTACGCAACTGGTTATAGGTATCAGGTTTAATCCCGTTCTTGACATGATCAAGGTAAGAGTCCCGATGTAGTAAAATCAAGTTGGACATTTGCACAAAAAGACTGTCCACCAGGTGCTGGAGCGCAGTGCCCATGGCCACGGAAACATTTTGATGAAAGGCAGTAAGGTCTTTCAAGTCTGAGAGGGCAGCAGATACTTCTTTGGGTGCTTTTCCCTTGTTAATCCTAGAATGAAGCATATTGACATGGCCGGTCATTCGTTCCTGTAATTCACTAGTGCAACGGTTAAAGCCTGCTGCGTGATTCACTATGTATGAATTTTCCCTGGCGCACCTTTCCCACCGGCGCAAGTATTCCTGAGAAATAGGACGCGAAGGAGGTCCTGTGGCAGGGTAAGCAGACGCTTTCACAATGCGCGGGAATTGAGAATTCACCTTCGCCTCTGAGTTGTGCCAACTAAATAAAGTCTTTCCCGGTCTGTGCGGGCCCTCCGGTCTGATCATATGCATCTGGTACCATCTATTTTGCGATTTCGGAACCTTCACAAATTGATCCTTTTTTAAGCCAGCCGAATCTTGGGACCTGGAAGGGTAACCTTCCGCCACCACTGTGTTCAACTTTTCCAACTTTTGACAGAACCAGTCGTCCGGCGGCATGGCTACAGAGATGCAGGCAGGCCTCTTTGGTAGCTTCCCTTTCCAGGGGTTATTACTCTTATCAGGCTCACTGAGGTCACTTTCAAATGTAGGGATATGATTCCATCCCATAAAAGACCGGATGGATCTAACTGTCTCTCTATAGTTCATATCTTCTGTCTGTTCAGGCCTGTCCAGGGTATCAGAAGATATCTCACCCTCATCAGACACCTGATCCTTGGAATAGCTGGCTTCAGAAGGGGGAGGGTCAATGTCCAAAGTATCCGGCTCCGGTGGAGCCCGGTAAGCATCCGAAGCAGTGGGGTCCCCAAAGAGAGATGACAGTTGATCTACTGGGGGAGCTTGGCTGGATGGACCGGGTTGAGCAAAAGCTTGACCGGTTGTACCGGGAAGAAAAAGTTCTGACTGGTCCGGGTCGGAAGCAACAGTAGACAGTGGAGCAGGCTTAGGTTTCAGTTTCGGCACTACCTCCGGACCGGAGGTGACTTGAGCCTGAACCGGTGGCTTAACAGGGACCGGTGCTGATTTGGCATGAAGGCTACCAACATCCGGAGAAGGAGACACTTGTCTTTTCTTTGAACGTTTATCATCTTTAGTGTCCTTACGGGACTTGCGTGACTTCTTCTGTTCCTTAACATCCCTTTGAACAATGTT